>OY740719.1:167609130-168883230 GCA_963513945.1 Hydrotaea diabolus
CAAAACATGAACCGATCATCTCGATCTGATGATATTTGCCACTATGAGTTCGGCCAGGCCCAAACTCGTTAAATACATTTGTATTTGCATTGGATTGAGTAATTACACTATGCAACGCCCAAAATGCACAAATATAACCACTATTTTATTGAAGAATTATGGTCCCCCTATTACGAAAATGGTCGAATTTTCAAATTCTACGGATAAGTTTTTTTTTTAATAATTTTTTAAGTAAAATTGTCCATTTTTGAAAGCTTGTTTCACGGATTGTGAATAAAATCAAAAGTTACCCATCGATTTTCTTAGGAAATGCTTCATTTTATTCATAACAGAAAGACTTTACCCCTAAAGTGCTAAACTGAGCACTTTTGACCGTATAAGGATTTTTCTGTTTTTTTTTACAAAAAAAGTTCCATACAATTTGGCTGAAAAACATAATTTTTCACGACAACCTTTTAGATCCGAAACTCTTATGCAGGCTAGAAAATAATGTTAACTAGAAAATAATGTTATTTAAATAAAATTTTTTTTGGTATTTTCACTAACAAAGTGGGATCAATCGTTCAAATTATTAAAAAAAAAAACTTATCCATAGAAATTTAAAAAAAAATTCAAACGTTTATAAATAAATAATTATAAATAATAATTTGAAGTTTGACACCATGAAGGATCTTAGCTAGGTCAAAAATTGAGTAAGAGAAAAATGGTTGCCTGTATATTTGCAACACAAAAGCTTAAGGTGTATTTTCCGAAAGTCGTCTGGCTTACGAGTTATAGCTCATCAAAGCTTGCCACTAGTTTTACTCCATATTTAGGGCTAAAAGTCGTGACGGACTGGCCGGTTTCCTTCTGATTGAAAAAATTTCGCATGGATATTATCTTTGATGCCCAATATGTGACAGCGCATAGAGAAAGGGACCTAAGGGTAAAAAAAAACAATTTTAACTTTTTTTTTGTTTTTGATGTGGACAACATCTGAGCATCGAATGAGATCGATCCCATGTTCCAAAAGTGTTCCCTCCCAGAGATATGCTCGTTTTATGAAAGTGATGGTACACCAAAGATACACGTATTTAAATCTTTAAAATGGCTCTCCTGAACTAAACTGGTTTTTACCCTTACTAGAAATTTAGCGGGGAGCGGAAAAAATAACACTTTTTGTTTTATGGGAGCTCTAGTACATACATATAAAATCAATACTTTTATAATAATTATGATGTAGTTGCAATTACACGTATATGGTTGTGGTACAACAATATTATGATCCTCACAACAATAGTATGATTTAAATACAACCATACTATGATCCTAACAACAATAGTATGATTTACACATAACCATACTATGATCCCCAAACCATAGTATGACTCACACTCCACCATACTATCATCTCCACAACCATAGTATGATCCTCACAACCATAGTATGTTTCACTTACAACCATAGTATGATCCTCACAACCATAGTATGATTTACACGCAACCAGGTTATGATCCCTACAACCATAGTATGATCACACACAATTATACTGTGATCCGCAATATAATTTATTAGAATTTGTTTGAGTTGTCGACAATAGATTTGATCCCAAATATTATTTATTATAATTGGTTTAAGTTGTCAAAAATAGATTTGAATTATGAAAATTATTCAAAAATACATTAAATTCAAAATAACAGGAGTGATTTATTTCACAGTAGAAAAAATAAGTTTAACTAAACGTAAGCGTTTTTATTAAAAATATTTCAGTTAAACAAAGCCAAAGCAGCTTGTTTAAAAAATTTTAATTTCGGTAAAAAAGTACTATTATTGCATTAGAACCGTACCAATAACATTTGTTCTATAAAGCATATTTAAATGAAGAAAAATTACAATCATACAGTATGATTGCCGTAATCAAATTATTGTTAACATAAAACGCAAAACACTATACTTTTGTCGCACCAACCATATTTATATTGTTGCTATAACCATATTTTCATTTTTAAATTTGGCAATAATACTATTGTTACATTTCAACAAAATTAATATTGCAGTAATTATACTATTGTCAAAAATAAATTCAGTTAACAATGCTATGGTTGCGACAAACATACTTTTATCGCGGAGAACATATTATTATTGCCGTGACCATGTAGTAACCATGTTTTTTCTCTGCGTGTAGGAGCAAGACTTCTCTTTGGCTTAAGATACATTTTTGTCATGAGACGAAACATACTATGAATGCGTGTCACAAAATGATCAAAGCAACCTAAAATATAAGACCACCAAAAATAAAAGGCGTCATCTAGTAAGTTTGGATATGGATTAAGTCTTTTCGGGCCAAACAAAGGCGCAGGTTTCTGATTGTGCCGAGGTGACATCTCTTGGCCAAAGAATTACTGCATCAGGCGCATCAGCAGTCGTGTGGTCGCGCAAGTTGCAAGTGATTGTATTAAATGAAACTTTTTTAAAGATCTGACAATCTCACTGGAAATGCCTGAGCTTTCAAATACTGCAGTTTAGTTATCTCAGAAAATTTGCTTAAAAGATGTACAGAAAAATTTAATCCAAATAAAAACTTTGATACATTTAATCAAGCTCTATATTTGTTGTAACTAAATATTATCTGAATGCAATTATATTCTCCTTTGATTAATGTAACTTTTTTCTATTTTTCTTTCAGGCTAAAGTGGACTTCAGTTCCACTTTGCACTCACAGTGGTGATAAATTGAATTGGTCTTCGTCGTCGCCATCGAACGGTGGTGGTGGTGGATCTCTAAACATGTACGAAAACTCATGTTCATATCAAACGGCCCTGGACTTGAAGCGGGTATCGCCGCCCACACTGGCTCAAGTCAAGACCGAAGATTGCATAACATTGGGCCAATGTTCACCAGACTGGACGTCATATCGTTTCCATCAATCCACATTCGAGCAGTTGAAGCAAAGCGTCGAAAAGGCCAAAGCAGCCCTGCAGGATCGTAGTACCTTTTTCGGGGCTTCAAGTGCTTTTAGGTAATAAACAATTCTTTCAAACTCCTACTCTCAGTACTAATAATATCCAAACAAATACGCTTTCTTTCTTTACAGTGACATTTATTCCAGTCAACGTTTAACAGATACCCTGGACACCTTACCCACGGTACAGAGTAGCAACACCGCCAATTGTATAGGTATACCGGTGCATAACACCGGATCGGCCACCATTGCCCACAGTACACCAAGTTTGGTGTTGAATGGTAATTGTATTTCGACCGTTTCATCGGCAACGACCGGCCAACGTTATCGTTTAGATGGTCTACAGCCAGCTGGATGTTCGCCGATACCACAACATGGTGTTATAACATCCAGTGCTGCGCCTCCATCATTGACCACCACATCGCTGGACACCTCACATGTTGATAGTAAAGCGAGAGGTAAGTTTTATTGAAAAATTTAGTTTTTCGGCGTTTGTCGGTTTGAACTGAAGAAGAAAAATGATATCTGAGTAGAGTGGAGAAAGAATCCGCATACATATTTAGTCGTTAATTATATGGCTGATAAATCTCCAGTCTTACTGTTGTTGGCTCTGTTCCAGATGTACTCAAGAGTAGAAGAGAAATATTTAGTATGCACTATGCAGAGGGCCCTCCTAATTTGAGGTCCTGCTGCTTTACAAGCCCATTTTGCTCAAATTAAGCACAGTGCACATTGTGCGTCCAGACTCGTAAAATGGAACCATATAATTACACGTTTTTTATTAGTCAACATTGAAAATGTGATCTGATGTTTTCAGTTTGTTTATTAATGAAATATTGAGAAAAGTATATTCTTCTATAGTATTTCTTAGCTTAGCCATAGTATTTCTTAGCTTAGTCATTCGGCCATACTGACTCTAATAGCGACTTAACGCATATACCATCGCCAACCACAAAACCATTAATATTCAACTATTACATTGCTCGTTGGAATAAGTTCCATACGAGGGCGGTTCGGAAAGTTCTTAGCCTATCAATGAAAGAGAATAGTTTTTCAAAAATATTTTTATTTTTCAATATAATCTCCTGAAACTTCAATACACTTAGTCCAACGCTTATCTAGCAACTCTATCCCTTGATTAAAATAGTTTTCCTCAAGGTCTTCAAAATAGTGGTTTACAACTGTAATTGCATCTTCATTTGAGGTAAAACGCTTGCCAGCAAGATTTGGGGACAGGTAAAAGTCACTGGGAGCTAAATCAGGAGAATAAGGTGGGTGGTCAAGCAACTCGTACTTTAATTCGTTGATTTTAGCCATTGTTAAAACACTCTTGTGCGCTGGTGCGTTGTCTTGATGAAACATTATTTTTTTGTGTTGTAAGCCAGGACGTTTTTCTCGAATTTGTACATTTAATTGATCTAAAAGGTTGCAATAGTACTCTGAATTTATTGTTTTACCCTTTTGCAGATAGTCAATCAATAAAATACCTTTGAAGTCCCAAAAAACCGTTGCCATAAGCTAACCAGCCGATTGAATTGTTTTTGCCTTCTTTGGGGCACTTCCTCCAGCTTCAGTCGATTGTTTGGATTGTTCTTTTGTCTCTGGAGTATAGTGGTGGATCCATGTCTCATCAACAGTTATGAAACGACGCTTAAAATCCATTTTATTTCGCTGAAAACGATCCAAACAAGCTTGAGAAATGTTCATTCTTATGCGTTGTGCGGCACCCATCTTGCAGAAAGCTTTTTCATCTGTAGTTCTTCATGCTAAATTAAATGGACTCGATCATTTGAGATGCCCATGATATTAGCTATTTCACGCACTTTTATTCGTCGATCATTTAATACCATATCATGCACTTTGGCTACAATTTCTGTTGTTGTTGCTGTTTTTGGACGTACACTACGTGGTTCATCTTCAATGCTTGTACGACCACGTTTAAATTCAGCAACCCAATTTTTTACTGTTGCATATGAAGGAGCACTTTCACCTTACACATTCACCATATCATTATGAATTTCTTGTCCCGATAAACTTTTTTTATGTAAATATGTAATGACACCACGCATTTCTAATTTATCCATTGTAAAAAAATCGCGGATGCGTCTTTTGTGAACACATGTTTCTACATGAAGGAGTTGCCAGATCGAAACAAAATTTAACATGTGTTCATAGCAGAGATGGAAGTTTCCAAAACACTTAACTTTTTTCTGTTTATACCGCGCTTTTTGTGCTAGGCTAAGAAGTTTCCGAACCGCCCTCGCACATACTTACTGCATTTTATATGAAAACGGTGCTTTCTCAAGTGCAGTCGGCCCTTGTAATTGGTAATAAGGAATAGATCTTTTTTGTTCTCAGTCTAACTAAAGAGTCCAGTTATAGCAGTTATTTTTTTAACGGTAGAAAAAATCGGAGTTTTTATTAAAAATATTTTAGTTAAACAAAGCAAAAGCAGTTTGTTTGAAAATGTTTAATTTCCATATATAAAGTACTATTATTGCATTAGGCATTGTTCTAAAAATCATTTTTAAATAAGGAAAAATTACCATCATACAGTATGATTGCCGTAATCATATTATTGTTAACATAATACCCAAAAAACAATACTTTTGTCGAACCAACCATATATTTATATTGTTGCTACAACCATATTTTCATTGTTAAATTTGCCAATAATACTATTGTTACATTTCAACAATATCAATATTGCGGCAATCATACTTTTGTCAAAATTAAATTCAGTTAAGAATACAATGGTTGCGACGAACATACTTTTATTGCGGAGAACATATAATTATTGCTGATACCATATAGTAACGATGTTTTTTCTCTGCGTGCGGATTTTCTACCTCTCGGACGGTACAAGCATCTTCATTTCCTACTGGAAGTATGTCTAATGATTGTTATGTGCATTTAACAGTATGGCTCCTAAGGGTTATATAATTATTCCATTTACTGCCTAGGTAAAATTGAGATGTAGCTCCAGATCATATTGGTATCGGCAATGTGTTTTCGGTTTTCGTTGAGTTTTCTCAGAGATAAAACAGACCTCCCTTATTGGTGCTGCTTGTGAAGTAAGTTCGTATCTGGGGAAAATCCAGTAAATTGTTATAGACTCTCTTGTATCTTTTCTAGCAAAAAAGATTTCACTAGTACCAGATGCAGTTGAGTAAGGCAAACCCAGACTACCACATACGATGTTGTTTGATTTAATTCGACATGACCCTACTAAGATCAGTTTTTTAAACTTTGAAGAGAATCGTATTAGATCGCATTGTGTTCGCAAGCAGAACAGTGGAGTTTGGGAAATTTAGCCGGGGTCTTAAAAAGGAATTTCCTTCTAATCAAAATGTACCTCAATAAACATGAGAGATATCCCTTAAGTGTTGGTCTAATTAAAAAATTGAATAAAATCCAAATCAAATCCAATATCGCAACCTACTCTTAGCGTGGATCCCACAGATTCCAGCTGGCGCAGAGTGGTATATTTTTACCCAAATTTTTTTCAACAGAATTTTTTCTTAGAATTTTACAACGATCAATTATATATACTATGTTTAGTGGTGTTGCAAACGGTATGACAAATTTATTATACCATCCACCCTTCTGTGGAGGGTATAACAAAATTATATGATTTTTATAATTTTTTAGTGAACGAGTACTAACTGAACATGGTCGTTTCCTTTTTAATTTCCGATCTTTTTAAAAATTAGATTTGGAATGTGACAATGTAGTTAAAGAAACGATAGATAGTATAAAAATAAAGTTTTTAGAACAAAAGTAAAGTTTTTTTACATTTTGTGGGGAACTCATAGACAGTGGGCGTGGGGTAAGAGTCTGAGGTTTATTCTGCAAAGTGTATAATTTCAAGAATGTTGCTTGGGTAGAAACATTTTATGCAAAAACTCATCATGACCATACCGGTCGTGTCTGAATTTGATGAAAATTGACATGCATCTCCTTTTATATTCTAGAAAGTATATGAACCAAATTGGCCATGACAATATATATTTAGTAATCCATAGAGAAAGCGACCTAAGGGAAAAAAAATCAATTTTCACTTTTTGATGTGAACAACATCTGAGCATCGAAGGAGACCGATCCCATGCCCAAAAGTATTCCCTCCCAGATATATGCACGTTTTATGAAAGTGATGGTACACCAAAGATACAGGTATTTAAATCTTTAAAATAGCTCTCCTGAACAAAACTGGTTTTTACCCTTAGGTCCCTTTCTATTTTGCGCGTCACATATCTATTTTCTGCGTGTTGTCAAAATTCGGTTATTCGCTTGGTAAACAATTCGGTTGTGGCAACGTATCTGTTCTTTGAGAATAGGTTACATGCACTTCGAGTATTCCATCAGTACAATCAAATGTTAGTTGGTGCTCTGTAACTTTCAGTAATTGTAACTGAAGTATCGGTAGATAATACGAAGCATCCGAACCTTCAGAAAGACCTAGATCTAAAAGTTTACACGCTGCACTTGTTTAACGAAAGTTTTTTAAATTTTCGGTACAGGCAAACTACTGTTTTTTTTAAAAGATTTGCTAAAAGCAGTTATAGTAGGATTATTTCCGCTGTTGGTTATGATAAAATTTTAGATATTTTTCAGTTATTGTTAGGCTTGAGGTCATAAGCAAAAAACAGATGTTGGTGTTTTTTTAATTTATTTAATTTTAAATAACCCAATATTTCGAACGGACTTCGAAGTACAACAGGACAGAAGTAAAACAATTATTTAAATTGATTACCCCTGATGATGAACGATGAAGTCCGTTCGAAATATTGGGTTATTTAAAATTAAATTAATTATAAAAACACCAACATCTGTTTTTTGCTTATGACCTCAAGCCTAACAATAACTGAAAAATAAAGAACAAAAGGTCAAATATACAAATATTAAAAGTTTAGATATTAATAATCAGTTGCAGCAATAAAATGTTGCCAAAACTATTGGTTGTCATAACCACCAGTTATGGCAACTAAATACTTTTATGCGTTTCACTGGTATTTCTGATCAATTAGTTGCGTCTACAAAACGATGATCATGTTTAAAATCTTGGAGTATGCCGAACCGAATATCCATTACGATTATAAACATTTGGTGATTGCAACCGAAATTACTTTTTGGCAACGGATTATTAGAAAATCCAACCGATTTTCGACTAATGTTTTCTCTGCGTTTGTCTGTTAATTAGTTTTAAATACTGTTAAGTCGTTAAAAAACGGGTTGAGGGTATTTATCAAATATTTATCAAAACCAATATGCAAATCGGGGCGCAGCAATGAAATCAAAGTTTTTTTTTTTGTAATTTTCATACTCGTGTTGTTCCTTGGATTTCACAGCTAAAAATCTGTAAATTTGTTAAAACGCCGGGGCATTTTATTTCTCTGATAATAAATTAAAAGAAAGACGAATTTTAGAGAGTTTTTAAGAATATCATTTGCTAACAAACGTATTTTACTATTCTTTATAAAATTAAATCCTCACGGATAACCTCAATTGAATACAGAAAACCACCAAGTACGAGTAGGTAGCACATTAGCCGCTCGACGGCGGTGAAGGTGGATGTTAGGACGGAAAAACAAATCCATACCTTCCGGCTAAATAACAATTTTATGGCCAATGAAACAAAAAGTGTACCCTGTTTAACATATGTCCTGGCCGGCCAATGGCAAACAAAATAAACGCGACTTTCTCCATATGTCCGCGAACATTATTTTCATAAAAAGGCCTTGCCAAAAAACCAGAGCACAAGAAACACTGACGTTTCAAAATATAATAAAAACTCGTTACGAGTCTCATACACTAGAATTTATGTCGGCGCGAATATGTGCTTAAGGTTTTCGTCTTTTTTTGCGGTGTTTAATAAATTTTAATCCCATTTATCGCGCCTGTAAAGCCTTCGCCCACACAAAAACACACACCCACAAGAGGGGGAAAATTTAAGTTAATTCGTTTGAAATAAAACAAAAGAGGACTAGGGGCTTTTGGTGCAAAAATTACAAAAAAAAACTGGAAAACCCATAAACAGAAAAATTGAAAAAAAAGAAACGGAGGACCGAAAGAAAGCCGTTGCCAAAAAAGTGGCAAAAAAATATGTTCCAAGCGGAATAATATAACGTTATTAAAAAAAAGTTTAGGCGGCAAACCGCGAACTTTCTGGGGTCAGCTCCAACGTCAACATGAATTTATCAATTTAGACATCCGCCACAATAATACAAAATAACACACACCCATGCACGAAGATACCAACACGGACCTCGTCCTTATTCATATCCTTACAACACAAACACACAAACTTATAGCCACATATGCATGGACATGGATTTTGTTGTCTTTACAAATGAGCCTTGTTGGCATAACAAAAAAAGAAGAAATTTCGGCTACAGTTTCATTGTTTACCAGTCCTTCACGAACGAGAAGGTTTTTGTTGCAGTCCATTCGGTCATAGTTGGTCTTTTTGCTTTTTTTTTGATTCTTTTGTGTGGTGTTTCTTCTTTTTGTTTATCTGTTGGAAATCTGTGCCCGTTGGTTTCATTGAGACATCATCGTCGCTTTGCCGGAACGCTTGGAGAAGACCAAAATGTCTAGGCACAGACGAAGCACTTGAGAAGTTTCGTCCGTGTTATTACGTGGTTTGCATGACCGTAGCAAATTTATTAAAGAATTTTTATTTGTTTTTTTTTTTTTATTTTACCTCCTTTCAACTCTTATTTGACTAGAATAGAGTAGTATTGACTATACTTTACGATACTTACTGGATTTATGTACATCGTAACCATTGCATGCCATAAATCTACAAATTTTTCAGTGTTTTTTTTTGTCAAGTTCACTAAATATTCC
This sequence comes from Hydrotaea diabolus, assembly GCA_963513945.1. Lineage (NCBI taxonomy): Eukaryota > Metazoa > Arthropoda > Insecta > Diptera > Muscidae > Hydrotaea > Hydrotaea diabolus. The sequence goes on from OY740719.1 coordinate 167,618,921, forward strand.
CTGTGTATACGTGTGTTTGCGACTGGATGTGTCCAGGAAAATGTGATGGAAAGAATGTCGGTGGTCGCTTCAGCGAGAATATAAGTTTTATAGGTTTAATACATACCGATGCGGGTGTAGGTATACCTGCATCTGGCGAAGGTCTTCTTAAAACAAGTAACTACACGCAGAGAAAAAACATGGTTACTATATGGTCACGGCAATAATAGTATGTTCTCCGCAACAAAAGTATGTTCGTCGCTACCATAGCATTGTTTACAGAATTTAATTTTGACAATAGTATGATTGCCGCAATATTAATATTGTTGAAATGTAGCAATAGTATTATTGCCAAATTCAAAAATGAAAATATGGTTATAGCAACAATATAAATATGGTTGGTGCGACAAAAGTATTGTTATTTGCGTTTTACGTTAATATTACGGCAATCATACTGCATGATTGTAAGTATGATTCTTCTTCTTTCGACTATGCTTTTTAGAACAATGTTATTGTTATGGATCTAATGCAATAATAATACTTTTTATATGGAAATTTAAACAAGCTGCTTTGGCTTTGTCTACCTCAAAAATATTTTCAATAAAAACGCTTACGTTTTGTTAAACTTATTTATTCTACTGTTAAATAAATCACGTCTATTATTTTGAATTTAATTTATTTTTAAATAATTTTCATAACTCAAATCTATTGTTGACAACTTAACTCAATTCTAATAAATTTATTGGTGATCATAGTATAATAGTGTGTGATCATATTATGGTTGTAGGGATCATACCATGGTTGCGTGTAATCATACTATGGTTCTGAGGATCATACTATGTTTGTATGTGAAACATACTATGGTTGCGAGGATCATAATATAGTTGTGGAGATCATAGTATGGTTGAGTTTGAATCATACTATGGTTGTGGGGATCATAGTATGGGTTTGTGTGGATCATACTTTTGTTGTGAGGATAATAGTATGGTTGTATTTGAATCATACTATTGTTGTGAGGATCATAATATTTTTGTACTACAACCATATACACAACAATAGTATTATCCTCTTCGAATATTGCCACCACAACCATACTTTTTTTCTGCGTGTACAAAAAGTGACAGACTGAGAGTTGGCACTTCCTTCGACCTACTCAGGAAAAACTATAATGCAGCTTCAACTAAAAAATATTTCCAAACGCAAACTAAAACTAGATTAAATTCGGACCTATGAAGTTGAGATTGAATAAAGTAATATCTGTATTCAGTTCAGATGGACCGAATCTTATAAAGGGTGTGTTGAATATTTTTGAATTTAAATTAAATACTTACAGTATAATTGTATGCAGAAATTTTTATTCAGCCGTTGTCGTCGTCAACGTTTTTGGATCACATTAACACTAATTTTGTATTTTGTAACCAACGGTGTGGATTTGTGTCAAACCCGAAAGACTCATCCGATTTTTCTGTGTTTAGCTCTAGAAGCCACATCTTACATGCAATCTTGATGACAATTGGCAATCTTATTGAAATTAAGCACACGTTAGTTTATCGGACCAAGGAAGGTCGTAATTAAAATTTGAATAAAATTAATTTAGATATAGCTTCCACAAATATGTTCATCTGATTTCCATGTTTTTTGCTGTAGAAGACACATCTTACATCCAATCAGGATGAAACTTAGCATGAGAAAGTTTTATGGGCCAAGAAAGTACGCAATTAAAACTGATGAAAATCAGCTCACATTTATCCCATACATATATATTTAGCTCTAGAAGCGACGTTTTACAGCTAATCTTGATGGCATTTGGTACACGTTTGATTTCTGGACCAAGGAAGAACGTTTATAAAATTGAAGAAAATCAGTTCAAATTAAGATATAGCTCCCACCTATACTTATATATTCATCCGATTTTTATGTTTTTAGCTCTAGCAGCCACATTTTACATCAAATCTTGATGAAACTTAGCGCGAGTAAGATTTTTAAAATCGATTCAGATTTAGATATAGCTGCCACATATATGTTCATCTGTTTTTTATGTTTTTCGCTCTAGAAGTTATATGTTATATCCAATCTAGATAAAACTTAGCAGGAGCAAATTTTATGGGTCAAGAAAATCGATTCAGATTTAGCTAAAGCTCCCGTTCATATATCTAGAGGCCACATATTATATCCAATCTTGATGAAATTAGGCACACGCTTGTTCTTTGGACCCAGAAAGGACGTTGTTAAAATTTAAGAAAATCGGTTAAGATTTAGTTATAGGTTCCGAATATATGTTTATTCAATTTTTCTTGTTTATCTCTAGAAGCCACATATTACATAAAATCTTGATGAAATTTGGCATACGGTATTTTTTGGGCCTAGGAAGAATATGATTAAAATTAAAGAAACTCGATTCAGATTTATATATAGCACCCACATATACGTTCATCCGATTATTCTGTTTATAGCTCTGATATAGGCCACACACTAAGGTCCCTTCAGATTTTTAAGTTATACCGCTCACAAATTTATTGCAGATGTGCTCAAGTATCGCATGATACGTTACGTGCAACCTGTAACGAACCACGGTGAAATTAGACTATATTGGTGCATGATTTCCTAAAGCCCCCATGGAATCCTCTGATTAAAGATCATGTCTATATACAAGCAACATTTTTCATCCGATTTTGCTATAGTTTGGAATAGTGAGTACCGAAGGAACTAATATCCGTGATTTGAGGAATTATAGTTCTTGTTTCGTAAGTTTGTCTATAGGGGACCTGCTTCGACATTTTAACTGGATGCGTCCAAAGAGACCTGTCAGTTAATTGAAGAGTTGCAGCAGATCATGTGGTCCCCAATGGCCGGCGGGTAAAATGACCGGAACGCTGCCATAAATTCCTGCCTAATACGAATTTAGACGGCTGCACCTTCCACATCTCAACTGAGCCGGAATCACGCACGTCTGCCAAGGTAGTGATTCTGGTAAAATTTCCGGGGGAGGTTCCCCTAGCACTACATTCACGCTTTAGCTGCATACTGCTGCTGCGACTTCATCAGCGAGAATGTCGTGCAGACCTGCCTGATAGTTTCAATAATCTAAAGGCTCTCCTTATACCGTTAGACCTCTATCTCCTACATCACGATAATCATACAAGATATGGCTGGGCGGAGGCATCCTATCCATGAGATGGTGGTTAGGATGACTGCTGCGAAGATTTTTAAACAGGAAATGCTTAGACAAAAAGAAATTGTGTCTTGGTTAGGACCTTCATCTCCCTATTTTCATGGTCCTCAGAAAACAGAAGGGGACAACCTGTTGTTGTTCTTAGGGCGGCATTTTGGCGAGTCTGGATTTTCTTCGCTTGCGTCGTACTAACATTCCCCGATCATTACGGCATTACGTAGTTTACTACAAACCAAACTATCGCTTCGTAAGAGGTCTACAAGGTTACTTTGTCATCTCTCCAAGCACTGCCGGCTAGTGACTACTACTTTGAAGCTCTACTTTTAAGCTTATCGCAGATGACTGTATCAATTGCAAAGAATCGAAATTCAAATGTTACCCCAAGGATTTTGAGGTAGTTTTTAGATATTTGGTAAAGAGTGATCTTTACGTCATCGATTATCACATTAAGTGATAACCGCATCTCTGCGGTCCTAGCAGTAAACAGTGTGACTGATGATTTAGAAGCGGATATTTTCATATTTCGTTTGTCAGGCAATATTTGCTGTTGTCGTAGCGGCATATAGTACCGGGTTGACCGCTTTGGCCAAAGAATACCTCCTTTTGGTTGATCCGGTGCATAGCACCGGCTGTCGTGGGGCTTTAGTCAGACAATAGTAATTTACTTTAGTGCAATCTTACGATTTGAGGTATATTCACTCTACAAGCCACATTTTAATTCATTCTTGGCGGAATTTTAGCATAGTGAGCTAAGTTTGACATATTACTGCTATATATATTTCTGGCCTAATAATGAAAATGCGAATATTTATCATCCACAATGGTTTTATTGTCTTTCAAAGTATTCTCCAGCATGCTTTATACACTTTTGCATGCACTCAAACCAATTGTCGAAGCACTTTTTCCACTCCGATTGAGACACCTCCAAAACATGGCTTTGAACGCTTCAACAGCATCTTCTGGCGACGAGAATCATTGGGTGCCAAGTTAAAGCTGTACGGCGGAGGACCCATCAATTTGAAGAAACTGGTGACCATTTGCTTCGATGTGCTTCTTCCACGATCAACTTTCGTTGGACTCGGCTCGTCTTCGAAGACTCACGCGGTCGATTGCCGTTTTGTTTCGCGCTCATACGCATAGATTCATGATTCATGACGATCTTAAAAACGTCTTTGAAGCAACGCGATCGTATTTTTTTTTTAAATTTCTTTGCACCAATCGACACTAGCCTTTTTTTGAGCGATTGTGAGATTGTGCGGGATCCAAGGAGAACAAACCTTTTTTACGGCCACGTGTTCATGTATGCTGGTGGAAAAAACGCCCAAGGATGCCTCTATCTCACGGTATGTCACATGACGATCTTGCACTATCAGTTCACGCACGGCATCAATGTTCTCTGGCACAACTGCCGCTTTTTGGACGACCTTCGTCTTTGAGCGATCGTCGGCCACCATCGAATTCATTAAACCAGTTTTTCACAGGATGATGCTTCATCGCCATACAAAGATTTAAGTTCATCGATGCACATTTGTCGTGAAAAATTATCGCACGTAAATGTTCACGAGTTAATTAAATTTTTTTGTCAAATTGATTTTTTCAAGTCACTGGAAACAACACAAATGATGGCCGTACGTCAAAACGTTCTGAGTACGTTTATGCTAAAAAATGTCAAACTTTCCAATGGAAATATCAGATGGCAGTGTTGTCTAGGCCTAAAATATAGCAACCATATATGTGACGCGCAAAATAGAAAGGGACCTAAGGTTAAAAACCAGTTTTGTTCAGGAGAGCCATTTTAAAGATTAGTTCTCTTTCTATTTGCGCTGAGAATCGCCGACTTCACTTTCATAAAACGCACATATCTCTGGGAGGGAACACTTTTGGGGCCTGGGATCGGTCTCATTCGATGCTCAGATGTTGTACACACCAAAAAAAGAAAAAAATAAAATTATTTACCCTTAGGTCCCTTTCTCTATGCGCTGTCACATATAGTAACCCTGATAAAATGGTACCATATAAGTTCATGTTTTTATTATGCCCTTCTTAAAAAGGTGCATTGTAATTCGAGGGCCTGCCGCTCTAGAAACTTTACATCAGGTCCTTTTTAATTTATCACAGCAATGCAGGGTAACAACTTGCCAGCCCTCTCCAACTGTAGATTTTTCTGCTAGGCACTACTACACTCTAGCTGACCTATTTGGAAAGTATAAATTCATACACTCTTCATTCACTCTTATGCGCTCTTCATACACATTCCAGTAAAGTTCCACCGGTATCTCGCGAATTGCGCGAATAATGTAAGATACCAATCAATTTGATCGATATCGAAATTCGACTCTTCTGAACAGGTTTCCATTTGGGGTAAAATGTACTGGTAAATTATCATCTGCATTGCACACCGGCACCAAGGGCTTTGCCAGTGCCCCTTTTTTCGCAGCGTCTGGAATTTCTCACTTGGTAACACCTAAATTCGGAGTCCGATAGTTAAGAGTTGACCAAGAAAAGTACCGGTGTTGGTCCAGATAAAACCAACTGAACCGTCCTTTGGAATCCATCAGTCTTTTGGGTCAAAAATGTTTGCCAATGTCCTTTGGTAGACGTTGTCCTTGTTCCGGTTCCGAAACCAACTCAAGTATGTCATCGACTATCGGAAAACGCAATTTAGGGATCTTTGACTCCTACAAATACATTGAGACTTCTTTACAAAAGGAATGGGGCGCAATCATTAAAAACAAACCTCCATCCTATCATGGAGGGGGCATATAATGATGAAGAATGCCTTGAAGTGTCAGCCATTAAGCCATTTTTGCTTTGGCTGGGCAAGAAAAAAAAGGAACGAACAAAAATTGTTTTTAATGTTTATTTTTTCTACTCCTTCCCCGGTGGGGTGGGTGGCCAAGCGATGGGGCGGAGTGAAGCTGAGAGGGTGGTTTTCCTTTGTATGCCCGCCATTAACAAACGCTTTCATTTTGTTTATGAACATCAAATCGTAGTCGTAAAAATAGTGTCTCCTAAGAACTTTTGTGCGGTGGTTTGTCGTAGTCGCTGTCGTTGTCAACCAACCGTGCAACAGTCGAAGCAGAGGCAACTTTTGCGATGCGAGAGGAGGAATTTGCGTGTGTTCTACGACCAGAAGTGAATCCTTTTGTTAGTTTCCATTTGCTTTGTGTGCTTTGCTTGGTATGGCCTGGGATTTTTCTCAAAAAGAAGTCTTTCATGCGTAACTCATTATTTTTCTTTCGTTTTCCCTTTGAGGCCAACAGCAACAACGACAACATCATCAAGGCAAAAGACACAGAAGACGCAAACGAGCCAAAGACAGAAAAACGAAAATAATTGCATAGAAGCAAAAAAACCGATTATAAAGGATCCAATGATTGTTGGAGCAAAAAGAAAACGAAGTATGAAACAAGCAAGGATGGGGCTTTGTGGCCCCCTCAAGGGATTATCTAAAACACACACACACCATTTCTACATATGTACATAAATCTGTCTATCTCTTTAATGAGGCTGAGATGCATGAGACTTAGTAGGGCACAGTGGTTCTAATACTAATATTACTTGAAAAAATGTATATGTAAGTATGTCCATTAATCTAAACTGTTTAAATATTTTTTTGTTCTCTTGTTGTATTTCAAACTTGAAGGGTTCGTTTTAGGTTTTCATAAGACTAGCCCAGTGTTGCCAATTTCTGAATTATTCTCCAAAATTTGTATAATTTTAAATGCTTTGAATGATTTTTAGATAATGAACTTTTAGAATAATTTCACCATTATTTTTCTAAATTTTTATTTAATGATGGCTCGCCTGTTAACTCAATATGTTATGTATTTTCTTTAAAATTTTCCGCTCGTAACCTTATTTGTCATCCCACATATAACTGTGGAACAACCCAGACGTAACAAGTAAAAAGTAAAGTTTCGCTGGGCTGTAACTTATGAAAATTCATCACCACAAATGTGTATTTTTTCGGGCTACCTTGGTCAAAATTTAACGTTATATTTTTTGTTTGACCGCAATGAAAAAAACCCTTTTGACAAAAATAGCACCCGTTACAAATTTGAAAAAATATGGACCGATAATTTCAATAGCCCATAATCCACACCAAAACGTGTTTATCGCGGTGTAAGTCTTCCCATGATGAAATGGCAAACAATACTGAAAGAAAAAATAATAAAGTTTAACACAATTCAAAAAACACATTAAAAAAAAATACCTATAGATTGGTCGACCTATACTATCGTCATATCGGTATTAGACCGAGAGATACTGTCCTTTTAAAGTTCAGAGTTAAATGGGCGGTGCCACGTCCTTTTATCCAATTTAAACGGAAAATAGTGTATATTAGCGTAGTGCTATACAGTGGTAAATTTATATACCTTTTGCCGCTTAGTAAATGGTATACTCAATATGTTATTCAGTTTGCAACACCACGAAATATTGATCAGAAATCGTATAAAGTATTAATATTATTGATTGTCGTTAACTTCCAACGCCAAGATCTAGCCATGTCCGTCCGCTTGTGAGTCCGTTGAAGGCACTATAGCGACCAAAAGAATCAACGTAGGATTTGGAAATCTTGCATGATGATGGCTGTTTCAGATTGTAAATGGGTGAAATCGGCCCAGGAGGAAATAAGTTTTCCTTTAAGGGACTAAAGGTACCTCTGTAAGAAGTACACTTTTTGAGTATTTGCTTTACAAATCATAACATCTTGGAAACGGACAATGATTAAAATGTGTACAGTTAGTTGGGACGCACTATATCGTCAAAAATAGGGCATAGTTGCTGGACTTTTTGGATTTTGTGGCCTAAGAAATGTCCCAAATTGCCAAAACTGGCGATTAATAGTCAACAGCGTTACCGTTGTGCGACTAAAGTGGCAATTTGACCTTTTTTGGAAGCCATACGACTTTTGCTGCCCCTTTTTTCATAAATCCCCTTTTTTGCCACTTTTTTAAATTTTTGGTACTTTCCACAACTCGAAATGTGTAAGCAATACACGCGATACGCGTATTCTTACTTCTAGGATTAAGGGTTGCTCCTGGGAAAAAACTACTATAATTTATTAGGTTATAACCTGGCGCTTACGCTAGGCATTATGGGTACTCGTAGTAGTGTGACAGAGTATCTATACTTTATTTATATTGCACTCAGGCTGTAAAGACAAAAATGTATCAAAAAAATTCTATTGTATCATCTTTTGCAACCTTGATTTGAGGGGGCCGAAAATCAGGCCCATTCATTCAAGGACATATGGGTACCAAGGTTTAAAATTTTACAACAAACCGAAAGAATCCATACGAAATAATTTTTAAAATCTCGATAAATTAAGAACCCGGTTCAAGGAGCCCAAAAGCCTAGTTTCAGTTGGCTCATCTGCGCATCCAGTAGAGCAGGGTACACGCAGAGAAAAGATATGGTTACTATATGGTCACGGCAACAGTAGTATGTTCTCTGCAATAAAAGTATGGTCGTCGCAACCATAGTATTGTTTTTTTTTTAATTTTCTTTTGACAATAGTATGATTGTGGCAATATTAATATTGTTGAAATATAACAACAGTATTGTTGCAAAATTAAAAAAATGAAAATATGGTAGTAGCAACAATATAAATATGGTTGGTTGAACAAAAGTATTGTTTTCATGGGTTTTATGTTAACAATAGCATGATTACGGCGATCATACCGGCAAAATTGTATTTTTTTTTAATTTGACAATGTTATTTTTACGAATCTTACGCAGTAATAGTAAACATAATTTAATTTTTTCGAAACAAACTACGAATTAGTATAACTGAAATATTTGAAATAAATACATTTTTTTACTGTTTAATAAATCACTCCTACTCCTATTACACAACTTACTTAATAAAATTCTCTATTGTTAAATAACAACTTAACACAATCTCTGCAAGAAATTTTGGGGACCATAGTATGATTGTGTGTAAGTCATACTATGGTTGTGAGGATCATACTATGGTTATACGTTAAACATACTATGGTTATGAGGATCATAATACGGTTGTGGGGATCATAGTATGGTTGTTTGTGAATAATTCTATTGTTGTGACGACTGTTATGGGGATCATAGTATGGTTGTGTGTGAACCATACTATTGTTGTGATCATCATAATATTGTTGTGCCACAAGCATATTACCAACAATAGTATGATGCTCTAAGAATATTGTTATCCCAACCACACTTTTTTTCTGCGTGTATAATCTGTATAGTCTGCCATGTTCACCTTTTAATGTTTGGATTTTTTTATACTATAAAGTATATATAAGTACGATCGTATAATCTTGATTGTCGTAAAATTCGGAGACGATCTAGCCATGTCCGTCTGCGTGTTTTCTGAAAGCACGATATCGTTGCAGGCTTATGGTCACAAGCTGTTGGTGATTGTAAAAGGGGGAAATCGGCCCAGGGGGAAAACGTTTTTACTTTTTTAATACCTCAAAAAAGAGCTAAGCTGCTGAAAGGCTAGGCTCAGGTGGCATGCATGGTCAAAACCGGCGATTAATAGTCAATATGAACATATGGGTACTTAAATGAAAGCAAATTTTGCTACATTTTTTTCGCTTTATTATCGTATAGTGGAGGGTACATGAGAATCAGAAATTGAATTAATTTTTAGTTTGAATGTGTATTTTACCTCTGATTACATGGAACTTATTTTTTACTGTGATGTTTGTTACTTATCTTATGAAATTTAAATGTATTGCTTTAATAAAATTAACTTACAAAAAGTTTGCGACGTTTTTTTTTTTAAAAAATACCCTTTTTGTGCCACTTTTTTAAAAATAATCCCCTTATTTTGAAATTTTTTAAAGGTAACCCTGATAGTCAATACGGATATATGGGTACTCAAATTTTGGCTACCAATCGAAATATAGAATATTTAAGTTTTGTTTGAGATTAGGGACGGTCGCATGTGCCAAAAGGGCCTAAAAACGGACCATTTTTTCTTGCTCTTTGGCAGAAAATGGATGGATTGAACGTTCGGCTTGGCCGACATTTTACTTGTTTTTGATTATCACTATCCACTACTTCTCCCCAATTCTTTAAAACATGTCATTCTATTCAACAAAAAGCTGACATTTAAGTAAGCAATAGTTCATTGAAAAAATTGTATGACAAATTTGACAACTTTTACCAGAAATATATATTTTCTTCCCAATACTTTCACGAGTTTTAGCAAAAATCCTCTGCATTATTACTTACCCCATCATGCAGTTATAAACAAGGAGAGTAAGACTACTAAAGTGCGAGTGGTCTTTAATGCTTATTCTGCATCCTCTAATGGGTTAAGAGTCAACGACATTTTGCATACATTTCCAGTACTGCAAAACGACTTACTTAACTGTTCTAATTTTAAAATGGGGGTTTTTCAAATTTGTATTAAACGTAGATATACAAAAGATGTATTGGCAGATACTGATTCACACAGATCACAATCGATTTCAAAGAATTCTATTCCGCAACCATCCAGGAGAAAATATCCATGATTTCGAGCCGAAAACTGTCACTTTTGCTGTCAACTGTGCTCCGTACTTGGCTATTCGAACGATGCTCCAACTAGCTGACGATGTTGAATCCTGTTATCCGATAGCGTGTAAAACTCTTCAAAGCTATATGTACGTTGATGATGCTCTGGCTGGAGCCCATTCTATTCCGATGGCTATTAAATTCAAATAAAAATGAGCTCACCTATGCTCTTAATCGGCAGGGCTGGCCCTAAGAAAATAGACAGCAAATTCTGAGGATATCTTAGCGGATCATCCATCCAATCATTTGTTGTGCGAAGATTATCTAAATTTCAATTTCAGCACAGCGAAAACGCTGGGTATTCGTTGGAATGCTCGTTCGGATTCTTTTTATTTTGTCACCAATCCCTTTTTCAAACTCATGCAAAAACACTAAGAGAGAGAGAGAGAGAGAGAGAAGTTCTCTCTCAAATGTCTATGCTGGTTGATCCTGTTGAATGGTTGACTCCATGTAAAGTCATGACAAAAATTCTTATGCAGAGAATATGAGCTGACGGCAAGGCTGGGACGAAGTCTTGACACATCCAATCCAATTTGTCCACTTTTGACAATGTTCATGTTCCGCGGTGGATTAACTATGTTCGAGATTCCGATATGCAGTTCCATCCGACTCGAAGGACCAATGTAAATGCCAATTGATAATGGGAAAAAATGCAAAATGTTTTTGGGGTTTCTTTAGCGAAAAAGGTTTTGTCATGAGCTAGCCGAAAGCCAAAAATATTGCCAAGGGTTAGAAAATATTGCTCAAAAGAGAGGTAGAAAGCAAAAGAAACACAACAAATTTGAATTTTGTTGATTGGATATTTCTTTATTGAAAAAGAACAATTTGTGCGGAGTCTTACCAACAGAAACTAGATCGTAGGGAGTTTGGATACCAAGCGATGTGTTTATTACAAAGTTAGTAATGACAAAGCGAGAAAGAGAGTACTTATACATACGCTAGCTTACAGCCATCTTTAGAACAAAATCCAGCTTACACACTCCAAACGTGTGTCCGTGTGGAAGCTATAGGGTGGCTGATGAATACTGCTACATTAAGAAATTCAAATAACATTATTTTCAGTGTATAGAATTAATTTTTCTTTTATTCATTTAATTTTATTAAATATAGCATAATTTGTTTAAAAAATAATAGAATTTAAATGCCCTCCTGCTCGTTGATGCATGTGCGGCATCTTATCAAAAAGTTGTTCATTACTGCATGGAGAATTGAGACAAGAATAGTCGCTATTATTTCTCGAAAGGATTGCTTTAGTTAATTTAAATTTGTTGGTTTTGCTTTGTAGACATCCTGTTTGCAATAACCCCACAAGAAAAGGTCAGGTGCAGTAAGATCAGGCGACCTGGGGCCGGAATTTGAAGTTTCTGGATATTTGATTATCGGGAAATTTTCGTCGCAATTCTGTCATAACAGGCTGGGCTATGTAAGGAGTTGCACCATCGGCGTAATTCTTGATAGAAAAACTCTCTCAACATGCTCAAGTAACGGTGTCTAATAACCGTAACAGTGTGACCGTTTTCTTCGAAGAAGTAGGGCCCGACAATAAAGCGTGATGAAAATGTACTTTGACACGAAGGGGGTGCAATTCCGTCTCATGGAGTATCTGTGGGTTGAAAGCAATCCATATTCGACAATTTTGTTGCCCTTTAAATAGAAATGGGCCTTGTCAGACATAAAAAGACAGTTCAACATGTTTCCATCCTCTTTCACCATTTGAAACATCTTCTGACAAAATTACAAGGGAATCGGAAAGTCTGCTGCCTTCCGTTTGTTGGCCATTTAAATTTTATATGGAAATAAGTCCAAATCTTTGTGCATAATTGACTGCAATTACTGTCTGCTTATACCCATTTGAGCAGATAAGCTTCTTGTCGAAACTCTTGAACCGAAACTACGGACTCCAATGCGTGATAGCGGCGGACAATCCAAATTCTTGTTTCTGTCTTCTGTTGACTGTCCCATGCTCGGCAAAATGTTTAACAAGTCTCATCTGCTCAGAGGATTGCCGTCAATACTTGCAATAATTGCGCCTACACTTTCTTTGAACCAAAACTACGGACATCAGTGCGTGATAGCTGCGGACAATTTAAATTCTTGTATCAGTGTCCCAGTTATCCATTTTTGTTAAACATAAAAATCAATCTGCAAATTAAAAAAAAATAAGAAAAAAAGTTATTACATTTTTTTTGGTACCTGCTTTTATCAGCCACCCTGTATAAGGCAGAATTGTAGATATAGATTAGGCAAGCATTTTAAGTTGGCCAGGCGGTGCATACCATGATTATAGGAACTAATCGAGCGAGTTTGGCATTAACAATTCCTGTTCCGAGAATTATTGTTTTTTAATCGAAAAATAGGATTTTTGCCGTTTATTTTATTAAAACCAGCTTGGGGGGAAAGTAGGCCTACAACATTTTTTCGCATTGACAATAAAAAAGTTATTTTTAGAGGGGTAAAATAAGTTGGAATGATCTTTTCCCTTAAAAGAGGGCACAGTTGCTGGATTTTTGGCTAAAGTGACACATAAAACATCCCGCTTGGTTGAAACGGGCGATAAATAGTCAATATGGACATATTGTCACTTAAAATAAAGCAAGTTTTACCAATCCATATTTAGAGCATAGACCCAAAAAAGTGACCATTTTCTTGCGCTTTAGCAGGGGAGGGGCAGTGGATGGTATAGAACGTTCGGCCTGGTCAAACATAACGAAGTTTTTACTTGTTAGTCTTGGGCCGGGCGCAGAGCTTTGTCATGGTTGGCTCCTATGCCTTCGTATTTAATTACAGGCAGTTGCTGTCTGCTCCCTCCCTATGGACCTGGGCCTGAAGATTGATTGATTGGAGGTGAAAATTTTCATTGGATTAATGAAAACTTTATTGAATTAATGCATTGGATCAATGAAGAATTTCGTTGGTTTAATGAAGAGCTTCATTGGATTAATGAAGAACTTCATTGGATTAATGAAGTACTTCATTGGATTGATGAAGAACTTCCTTGGGATAATGAAGAACTTCATTGGATTAATGAAGAACTTCATTGGATTAATGAAGAACTTTATTGGAACAATGAAGAACTTCATTGGATTAATGAAGTTTTTCATTGGATTAATGAAAAAAATATATATTGGATTAATGAAGAACTTCATTGGATTAATGAAGAACTTCATTGAAAATAAAGAAGAACTTAATTGGAATAATGATGAACTTCATTGGATTAATGAAGAACTTCATTGGATTAATGAAGAACTTCATTGGATTAATGAAGAACTTCATTGGATTAATGAAGTTCTTCATTGGATTAATGAAAAAAATATATGTTGGATTAATGAAGAACTTCATTAGATTAATGAAGAACTTCATTGGATTAATAAAGAACTTCATTGGATTAATGAAGAACTTCATTAAATTAATGAAGAACTTCATTGGATTAATAAAGAACTTCATTAGATTAATGAAGAACTTCATTGAAAATAAAGAAGAACTTAATTAGAATAATGATGAACTTCATTGGATTAATGAATAACTTCATTGGAGTAATGATAAACTTTATTGCATTAATGAAGAACTTCATTGGAGACATTTGGATAGAGAATCTTTTATAAATATTACAAAGAAAGCCGTATAAAGGCGAAAATTTCTTCGATTCCTTAGGCCATACGTTCTTTTTATCCCTTGAAGCCACAGTGTAACGTCAGTATTCTATTCATAATTGCCGTAAGACAAAAATGGAAAATAATAACAAAGTTCTTACATATTCATATTCGTTCACATGCATTAGTATGTGTATGAATGGATGTCCTTTTTTTAAAAATGCTGTTCGCTTGCATGTGGTAGTGCACGTTTTCTATTGTTTCCCCCCAGTCACTCGCTTTTATTTTCTGTGTTCTCGTAGAGCTCTTTGTCAGTTTTCTGCTCGGCATATTTTGCATTAATTCCTTTGTGCTGCGAGCATAATGACGCCTGCCTGCCAGCCCGTCAGTATGCCTGGCCGCCTGCCTGTACTATATCACACACATGGAAACCCATTAACATCCCGTTACTGGTAACTTTGTTGGCAAACAAACAAACCCACAGCCTCTCTATCTCTCTCTATTGTGGCAGTAGCAATTGAGTCCTTTTTTATGGGCAATGGTTTGCTGATATGCGTAACGTTGTTGTTGGCCTCTGAATTCCCAGCGTTTTGGAGGAACATCATCGATATGTTATGATTGCCGTAGTACGCGCTACTCCACCCCTTAAATTAAACCACCATTCATCCTCCCACTGCTTCGCACTGACATTCAGCCCGATTATCGATGGCCTGGCTCTGCGGTGCGTTACACGGTTCCGGTCGCATGTTGTCCTTCCCGGATAATGGCACAACATTAAGAGTTGCGATAATAAATTTTCGAGTGTAAAGAGATTATTTCGGTTTATGTGACAATTACTAGGATTCTGCTCGCTACGCCAGCCAGCCAGCCAGAACTTGAACAAATTTCCATGCTCAACTGCAAGCAGAACGCTCTTGTATGCATGCATAAATCTGAAAGTATGGCAGCAGCCACTTGAGAATAAAGGACCAAGTGTAACGAATGTTGATGGGTAGGGGAATGTATCCATTCGTTTTGGGCTGCCATCATCACTGGGCCAATTATATAAAGATGTCATGTGGAAAATAATTGATTTGAGAGAGACGAATTAGGGATATACACATCAAAGGATCTCAAAGGACCTCGTCGTACTCGTGCACAAGTTGTGATTTGCTACATAATCGTTTGCTTGATATCCTGTGCTTATTTTGTTGCTTTCATGTTCTTTTTCTTTTCTTGCTTTCAGACAAATCATCGGTGGTGTGCTCTTCGTCCTCGGCTTCGTCGTCAAACTCGCATCACAACAACAACAACAATAGTGCCAGCAACGACAATCATCGCAGCTCGGGCAAATGCTTAACAGGTAAGTCAGTTGTTGTTATGAACTTTTTATCGTTGTTGTTGTATGTCCTTTAGAGCTTTTTTATGGCTTATCCAAGACAGTCACCCCGAGCTCATCGTCCTGTGCACAAGCACTAGAGGGCGTTGTAGCATGAGTGCGTGCTCTTAATGAGGGTTGCAAGGGATTTACAGCGGGTGGTTGGGTGGAAAGCACGGGAATGGTATGAACAACCAACCATCTCTTCCTTTTTGGTATATTTATATTAAAGGTTGAAGTATTTATAATGGGTATTTTCGAAAAGTTTTCACTAAACTCGCAGGATATGTATCGATGTATGTCAGAATTGCTCATGGAACACAAATATGGGACCCTCAACTCAAGGTAGATGTAAAGTTTTGCAATATGCAGATGCGAAGTTTTGCAATATGAAAACAAAAAAGGAAGTATACAAATATAAGTACAGGGTAGACTTTATTTAAGAAGTTAGATAATCTATTTGAACATATTAAAGTCCCTCGCTAATATAAATCCCTCACTTATTTAAACTTATTTAAATCACTTATTTAAGTTCCACTAATGAACAAGAGGAAACTTCTCTCTTTGAGGGTAACTACAAACCCAAAGTATGCTGCGCACTATATAACTCGTATACGTGATCAGGACCTACTGTTTAACGCCGGCCATGAATGACTTTTGCATTTATTTATTTATGTAAGTCTATGGATTACAATCCTTATAGACTAGCCATTCTAAAAATATATTGTATCTAAAATATCATTATATTTATTTAGTGCAAATGAGAAATCTAAATCGTAATTTAAGTTAATTCTATCAAATTCTCTAAATGTTCTCGCAAGGGTCTCATGTGAGGAGTAATAAGTTCTATGAAGAGGAACACAAAAATATTTATTATGCCTTAGACGCCTAACAGGTCTATTAAATCCAACAAGGCTAAGAAGTTCAGAGCAATCTACAAGACCACTGATCAGTTTGTAAAAAACAATATAGAACACTTTGAACGACGATTAACTAAAGTTTCAAGATCTAGCAGCATGTATCCAGCTTCATACGATGGACTAGGGCTAGAAAAAGGAATAGAAAATAAGGCAAAATTTAGAAAAAAAAATTGTAATCCCTCAACACGATTACTACTTAGTAGGGACATATCGTAAATACTGTTACAACATAGAACACACTCATTTCAATAGTTGAACTGAACATACCCCGTTAATGTCATATGCCTTTTGAAAGCTAACCTCAGCGTTACGAGGGCGGTTCGGAAAGTTCTTAGCCTATCAATGAAAGCCTATCAATATAATCTCCTGAAACTTTAATACACTTAGTCCAACGCTTATCTAGCAATTCTATCCCTTGATTAAAATAGTTTTCCTCAAGGTCTTCAAAATAGTGGTTTACAACTGTAATTGCATCTTCATTTGAGGAATTTTTTTAGATTTGGGAACTGGTAAAATTCACTGGGAGCTAAATCAGGAGAATAAGGTGGGTGGTCAAGCAACTCGTACTTTAATTCGTTGATTTTAGCCATTGTTAAAACACTCTTGTGCGCTGGTGCGTTGTCTTGATGAAAAATTATTTTTTTGTGTTGTAAGCCAGGACGTTTTTCTCGAATTTGTACATTTAATTGATCTAAAAGGTTGCAATAGTACTCTGAATTTATTGTTTTACCCTTTTGCAGATAGTCAATCAATAAAATACCATTGAAGTCCCAAAAAACCGTTGCCATAACCTTACCAGCCGATTGAATTGTTTTTGCCTTCTTTGGGGCACTTCCTCCAGCTTCAGTCCATTGTTTGAATTGTTCTTTTGTCTCTGGAGTATAGTGGTGGATCCATGTCTCATCAACAGTTATGAAACGACGCTTAAAATCCATTTTACTTCGCTGAAAACGATCCAAACAAGCTTGAGAAATGTTCATTCTTATGCGTTTTTGGTCGACTGTTAACAAGTGCGGCACCCATCTTGCAGAAAGCTTTTTCATCTGTAGTTCTTCATGCAAAATTAAATGGACTCGATCATTTGAGATGCCCATGATATTAGCTATTTCACGCACTTTTATTCGTCGATCATTTAATACCATATCATACACTTTGGCTACAATTTCTGTTGTTGTTGCTGTTTTTGGACGTTTACTACGTGGTTCATCTTCAATGCTTGTATGACCACGTTTAAATTCAGCAACCCAATTTTTTACTGTTGCATATGAAGGAGCACTTTCACCTAACACATTCACCATATCATTATGAATTTCTTGTCCCGATAAACCTTTTTTATGTAAATATTTAATGACACCACGCATTTCTAATTTTTCCATTGTAAAAAAATCGCGGATGCGTATTTTGTGAACACCTGTTTCTATATGAAGGAGTTGCCAGATCGAAACATTATTTAACATGAGTTCATAGCAGAGATGGAAGTTTCCAAAACACTTAACTTTTTTCTGTTTATACCGCGCTTTTTGTGCTAGGCTAAGAAGTTTCCGAACCGCCCTCGTAGTCTGTAACAGGATTTTAAATTGTTTCAACTTTCATCATTGAGTGGTCAGATAATGAGAGCCGTATTGCTGTAATAGCGCTTTTCAAGTGTGAAATAAAAAAAAACGATATCTTCAAAACGCTCTGGCCACTAGGGATTAGCCGCATGTTCGTCTACCGATGCATAAAACTGTTTGAGGAGACTGGAGATGTAAAAGTCCGCCACCGGTCGGGCCGCCAACGCTCTGTTCGAACACCGCATGCCATCAAAGCCGTTTAATCAAGAATTCACAGAAATACGCTCCGAAAACAGAAAATCATGGCCCGTGAGTCCATGAGTCGAATCATTAAAAAAGACTTGGGACTTGGGTCTTTCAAACGACGTACCGGACATTTATTCACTGCAGCTTTTAAAAAAAATAGGATTGTAAAATGCAAACGTCTTTTGGTGAAGCACGCTGACAACTTGCACAGAAAAATGTTGTTCACCGATGGAAAAATTTTTACCTTTCAGGAAAAATGTTACAAGCAAAATGGTAGAGTGTATGCGCGGTCATCTAAGGAAGCATCTTAACTGATCCCAAGGGTGGAAAAGGGTCATCACCCAGCTTCAGTCATTGTTTGGTGGGGTGTCTCTTACGATGGGGTCACTTACCTGCATTTCTGCGAACAAGGAGTCAAAACATCGGCCAAAGTTTAACAAGAAACCTTTTTGGAAGCTGTTGTGAAGCCCCTTAACAATTCCCCGTTCCAAAACCAGCCATGGACTTTCCAGCAGGATTCTGCGCCGGCCCATAAGGCTAAAACGTCCCAGGCGAAACAGCTTGCCAGCGTTCATTTCCTCTGAAGATTGGGGCTCAATCAGTCCAGATTTGAACCCATTGGATTACAAATTGTGGACGGTTTTAGAGGACAAGGTTTGTCACAAAAGATACCCCAACATTGGATGTCTTAAGGCTGCTTTGGTTCGAGCTGTGACCAATTTTCCAATGGACGAGGTTCGTGCAGCGATTGACGATTGGCCAGTGCGACTTAAGGCGTGTGATTCCTCTTGGATACAATATACATCAATAAATATATTAAAAATATATTTGGTCCAATAACATTCAGTACTTTTGATTTTACGCCATAAAACGTGTGTAACAGTATTTATGTCCCTACTAAGTACAATGTGTTGCATAAAACGGCGCCCAAACAATGGAACCATATTCAAGTTTCGACCTCATGAAAGTTACATACTTATACAATAACTTTCGGGTGTATGGTTTACTAAACTCTTTAATATTTCTTTTCATTAAAGCTAGAAAGTGTAGGCTTTTTTTTCATAATAAAGGGTGATCAATCTAGAGGTATTTTTTCAGGAACAAAAAAAAAAGTATAAAAATTCAAATCGTGTGGAAAATTTGTTGGTAATTTGAAAGGACATTTTATGGCATTTATTTTTTTAAATAATTACCTTCAAATGTTGGCAACAGTATTATGGAAATGAGCGTTCGGTGAGAAGCGGGAAGATCCGCTGTTTTCGACCAAAATCTTGTTCAGTAATGAAGCCCATTTCTGGCTCAACGGCAAAGTCAAAAACAAAATTGGGCTTAAGAGGAACCAGAAGAGGTTCAAGAGGTGCCATTATATCCAGAGAAAACTACGGTTTGGTGCGGTTTATAAGCTGGTGGAATCATCGGTGCATATTTTTTCAAAAATGATGTTGGCCGAAACGTAACCGTGAATGGTGCTCGCTATCACGCCATGATATCGATCTTTATGCTACCTGAAATTGAAGCCCGTAATCTTGATGACACTTGGTTTCAACAGGACGGTGCCACTTGCCATACAGCTGCTCAAACAATGGATTTATTGAGAGGTCATTTCGAAAAGCAGCTGATGTCAAGTTTTGGACAGGTGAGTTGACCGCCTATATCGAGTGATATCACACCTTTAGACATTTTTCTTTGGAGTTACGTAAAGTCCAAAGCTACGATTCGAGCTTTGGAAGCCAACATTACGTGTGTCATTAAAGCCATACCGGTTGAAATGCTCGAACGAGTCATATCAAATTGGACCCTCAGAATGGAAACCCTGAGGCGTAGCGTAGTTGCGGCCAACATTTGAAGGAAATTATATTCAAAAAATAAATGCCATAAAATGTCCATTCAAATTACCGGTAAAGATTCCTCACTTGATTTGAATGTTTATATAGTTTTTTGTTCTGAAAAAATACCTCTAGATGGATCACCCTATATAATCAACGTGCATTTTATAGAAGAGCTTCCACAAGGCTTATAGAAAAATCTCTTAGTAGACTGACAAAATTATGTTAGTAAGAATCACGAAATAATTCATATAAATTATGAAATTTGTCTTATCTGTTCAGCCAAAGAAACTTTTTAAAAAAATATGAAAAAAAAAAAATGACGAAGTCAGGTTGAAGAAAAAAATTCGTAATTTTTAAGAACCGAATAAAAGATTTTTTTTTGTTTTTTATTAATTTCTTTTATATATTTTAAGAATATGTTTCATAGGTTTTATGAACTATTTTCATGTGTTAAATGAAATATTACTTATTTTTCATGAATTATTATTCATGACACTTACATAATTTTTATAACATTAGTTCAGAATAAACATGATTTTGCACCCGCAGTTTTTCGTCGCATAGGCATGCGAACGTTAACATTCGAAGTCGTGGCGCAGGCTGTAAAATTGTATATAAGAAGTTTCATAATAGAATTAATAAATAAAATAAAAGTACAAAATTAAGTAAGTTTAAGGAATTATATAGAAATAAAATAAAATCAGATACTTCTCCAACAGTCACTGAAAAGATACTCAATCAATACACAGCAATAGCTAAAAGTAGACAAAACAACAAAAAAACATAAACCTTTAAGTGGAAATAATGTACAGTTTGCGAATGAGTACCAAGTTTTTATGTACCATACTGGTATTTATGAGCTATTTAGACACGTTCAGATTGTTTTGAGATGTTCACAAAAGTTGTTTAGCTTTACCTTGGCTACAATTTTTTGGAACATTGTTAGTAAAACGTTCGGGCACTTTCAAAGTTATACTGAAAAAAGTGAAAAAAAATTTTTTTCTTAAAAATAGGTCAGGAATGAATTACTTTTTTGGCATAAAGTGTTTACAACATTTGTGCGCAGAGCTCCCAGCTACATTATTGCCCAACATATTTTAGCGCTATCACGAAGTATGTGTTAGCTATTGGGCAAAAACTGATGACACCTTTTTTCGAGGGGCCCACTGATTTTCAAAACTTTTGAGGCCCATAAAAAAAATTGGTCACCAATCTAGCCAAACTAAGTATAGGGAAATAGTACACTTTGGTAGTAGAATCAAACCTATACTGCTACTGGTGTTCTTGCATTTTTCAAAAAGTCATCATTTGTCTCACTGTGTAATTATTATGACTTGAACACTGAAATTGTTCGTAATAGTAAAATCTATTATCTAAGGTTTTCCTTAAGCAGTTTCAGCCTAAAATCGAATAACTTATACAGTTATCTCCTTCAGGTGAATGAGAATTACCCTTTTAATTATGCACAAACACAAAATAATGTTCTTAAAAATTACGAATCATTTTCTTATGAAGACATTTCATTTAAAATAAGAAAATTTTCGTAAAAATGAAGTAAAAGTTACGAAAATTAAGAAATTTAAACGAAAACGTTGCTAAAAATTATGTATAAAATTTTTACGATGACGTTTCATACTAAATGAAAAAAACTTTTCATAAAACATATGAAGGAAAAATTACGAAACTTTTTAGAAGCTTCTGAAGTAGCCGGTTAATAAATTCGTTAAAACTTTTTTACAAAATACATGATATCTACGAAAAACTTCGCTATACTATAAAGAATGTGCGAAGAACATAGTAAGAAGATTTTTTCGTAAATACGAGGGCGACCGCAAATGTAACTGGCCTAACATAAAAAGAACCGTTTTTTGGAATTATTATTATTTATTTTATAATCTCCTTCCAACTCAATACACTTCATCAAACGTTTTTCAAGTTTTTTAAGATTTTTTCGTAAATACGAGGGCGACCGCAAATGTAACTGGCCTAACATAAAAAGAACCGTTTTTTGGAATTATTATTATTTATTTTATAATCTCCTTCCAACTCAATACACTTCATCAAACGTTTTTCAAGTTTTTTAATTCCATCCGAAAAATAAGATTTTTTAAGACCTTCAAAATATGCCTCAGTTTCAGCAATAACCTCGCTATTGGACGAACATTTTTTGCCACCGAGAATTTTTTTTTTAAATTTGGAAACAAGAAATAATCAGAAGGAGCTAAATCTAGACTATATGGTGGATGCGGAGCAATTTCAAATCGTAATTCGGCCAGTTTTTGTTGAGTTAAAAATGCAGTGTGTGAAGGAGCATTATCTTGATGAAAAAGAACTTTTTTTTTCTAAATGCGGTCGTTTTATCTTGATTTCTTCACTCAACCGATCCAATAATGCACAATAATATTCACTATTTATAGTTTTTCCTTTCTCAAGATAATCAACAAATATTATACCCCTTGCATCCCAAAATACTGTGGCCATTATTTTTCCTGCTGACTTAACAGTTTTCGCCTTCTTGGGACCACTTTTACCAGCTTCTATCCATTGTTTTGACTGTTCTTTGCATTCTGGGATGTAGTGATGGATCCATGTTTCATCAATAGTTATGAATCGGCGCAAGAACTCTATTGGATTACGTTGATAAATCGCTAAAAGCTCCTCGGAATTGGTCCAACGGACCAATTTTTTGGGGCAAAGTCAACAAACGCGGCACCTTTTTCGCGGATAGCTTTTTCATGTGGAGTTCATCATGTAAAATACTCCAAACTTGTTTTTCGTGTATTTTAACAATATCAGCCAGTTCTCTGAGCTTTATTCGTCTATCTTTAGTCACTTCATTAAATATTTTTCTAATGTTTTCAATAGTAGTAGCAGTTTTCGGTCTTCCAGAGCGTTGTTCATCTTCCGTACTTGAACGACATATTTTAAACTGTTGAACCTAGGATTTCACGGTGGAGTATGATGGTGCATTATCACCATGAACAGAATCCAAATTATCTTTGATTAATTGTGACGTATAACCTTTCATTTTAAAGTGTTTAATTACCGCACGAAACTCTTTATTTTCCATTTTTCAAAAATTATAAAACTTGTTTACTTCAATCACCTGTAACAAAGAAAATAATCGTTACATATTTCGGAAATTTTGCAGATGGCTTATAAAAGATTGCTTTAAAAAAAAAAAAGTTGCTAGTAAAACAGAAAATGTGCCAGGCCAGTTAGTTTTGCGGTCGCCCTCGTAGTGCGAACACAATTCTTTCAGTGTAATTAAGTTGCTCGCATTTGCGAGGTGGAACACCCGCCACTGAAAAATTGTTAGTTAAACTTGAATTACTATTTACTTTAGGTAAAGTAAGGTTAAGGTGCTGGCCTATAATCAGAGCTCATGCACCATAAATATGAGCAAGCACCCAGTTTCGGGGTATTTATAAGAATATGTAAAATCGAAATTAAGTTCGGTAAGGCCGAGTCTTATAGGCTGTTTCCACTACGGTCGCGTCCACGTCCGCGTCCACGATTTATCGATAATTTTTAATGGTGTTTCCATTGTGTTTTGCGTCCACGTTTGCGTTCGAACAACTGTTTGTGTTTATTTGTTTTTTTTTGGGGTGCGAAAAATTTTAATATTTTTGTGTTGTGACATTATCATGGATTTAAATGATATTATTTTGCTAACCGCAGTGGAAAATGAGGACCACATGGTTTATTTTTCACTTCCGCGCCAGTAACTCCCAGCGAGCACCCCTCAGGCCATCAATATTTTCCTCCCAGAGGTCCAACAGATATAGTGTTGATACTGCTGTCCATTCCGTCTTTTTGGAATCTAAAATAATTGAAAAAATTATTATTATTTAAACAAAAGCAAAAATATTAACTTACCTCCTGTTTTTTGCATTTTGAATGTTTATATTTATAATGATTAACAGCTGTTTTCATAGGGATGTGCAATTTGCGATATTGCCATTGATAGGTATGGGTGGGTTTCGACTGCAAAAATAATCGAATTTATAGTAAACGCGACTTATCGATAAACGCGTCCAATAAGAACGCGACTTTTTCCCATACCTAACTGCCTATGTTTTTTGTATTGGCTGTAACGCGCGTTCATTGATTTTTGGACGTGGACGCGACCGTAGTGGAAACAGCCTATTATAAACCCTCCACTAAGGGTCCATGAGATCGGTCCAAGTCTTTATGTAGTCCCCCGACAAATGTTGCGATTTTGGGTCTAACCGACTTAACATTGGCAAATTTCTTGGGATTTCAACGAAATTTTGTTTGTGCCGTTATTTTGCACACTGTAAAATTATTCTTTAAAATCACTAATTACAGATTTTTTTTACAGGCGTTTGAAGTTGGTGATTTTTGAACGATGTCTAACAAGAAAAGATCATTCAAAAATTTTATAAAATGATGCCTATTTATTTTTATTATCCTTTAAAGTGGTGGTATCTTACTGTTTTTGGGGTCGAGGAATTAATTTTTGATATTTATTTTTACCTAAAACTCACGCTATATGGCGCTGTCATCCAAACGGTGCTATTTCTTGTAGATTTCATAGAAAAGCGTATAAAGCTAAAATTAATAAATTCCTTCAAAATGAAGAAATGTTTACGAAAATGTTCTTAAAAATTATGTTTAAATTTTTACTATGACTTTCATACTAAAAAAGAAACTTTTCATAAAACATATGAAGGAAAAATTCAGAAGGTTTTATGAAGCCGGTTTGAGAATTCTTGAAGTCTTCTTCACAATATACACTAAAGATACGAAAAACGTCATCAATAATATGGAAAATGTTTGAAAAATAAGTAAAAAAAAATTGGTAAAAAGCATGAATACAATTCTTTCAGTGTATCATAATATTATTAACCTTACATAAGCTTGCGGATTGTAAGAAAAAGTCTAGTAGTCTTAACGAAAAGCAAGTAGCTCGGGCTGATTCCTTATCGACTTTTTCTCTTTGTGTACAAAACTTGCCAAATTTGATATTGAAAATCTTCCCACGACAACAAAACGCGCAATTCGAAGTGCATTAATCTCGTCGGCGTCACTAACTGGTCATAAATCTTCGGCGGCAAGTACTTAAGCACAACTAATCGATATTAATCATAACTTTTCTATTTGGACAATTTCATATGTCAAATGTCGATGGCTCTCCATTGTCAGCGGGATAGCTGGGTGGGAAAGTTGGTAAACAATTGTCAGGATTACGAGTAGAAGTGACTTGCTCTCAAACACACACTCTCTCAGGCATTACGGTGGTCGCGTTGCAATGACTGACAATCAAAACAACACTAATGTTCATAAATATTCGGAAACAATGAACACACACAAACACACTAGCGTTAATCAGTTGACTCTTAAGTGCTCTTCAGCGCTAATCCTATTAAAGCGTAAAGCAAATACTTGCTTCGTTCTCGTCGACGGTGACGGTGTCCACGGTGGACGCGACCATCAAAAGGCTACAGTGGCACACGATGATTGAGGTTGCAACAGCAGCCACCCCAGCAGGCAGCAAAAGATGAGATGAGTCGTCGTCATCGTCTGGTCTGGTCTTCAACCCCTGTCAAACAAAAAAGACAATCACAACAAACATTTAAATACGAGAATAGCAAACAAAATAAACACGTATGAGTCAATTGGTGGCCAATGAAGCGAAAACGAAAAGCGTAAGGCTGGGAACGCTATAAGGATGAGTCGCACTCGTACTGGTCCCGCCACACTGTTGCACAACAATAAAGCTAATCATTATCGTCGGCGTCCTCATCGTTGTCGTCATCATCGGATCATAAAGTGATCAACTCAAGTGTGCGTGAGAATTTTATGCCAACATCAGCGCCGGAGCAATAAATTTTCAATTGAATTATCACGGGGCACACGAGGAACGAACACAAGGAACGTGTCGTCGCTGACACAGGCCCTTGGCCGGGGGGTGAAATGCAAGCAAGGACTTGGCTGGAAGGGTGTGCAAAATCAGACTCAGTGTTCCTATTTTCCAACTCAAAGCGTAACGAGAGAGTGTGTGTGCAAGGATTCATTCACACTATTTTAATGAGGCTACGAATTTATCAAATTATAATCACAAAAGGATTATCTTGTAAACATGTGACGATAGCTGCAATTAATGCCGAGAAATAAATATCAGAAATCTTGTTACGCATGCAATTTATTATGTCCTTCGGGGTACGAGTGAGGATTTTTGTAACAATGATTTCAATTGTTTGTACTTCGATATCTACATTATAATCTATTTATTGCTTAGATTAAATAAAACTACATAAAAAGTTCTTGGAACAATGTAAAGTTTTTGATAAACCAAAAAAAATATGTTTTGATGGTTTTGAGTTGGGGTAGTGAAAACCATTTTGAGGTTTTCATTCTCTCTATACTTTAAAAATGCCTCGAGTGACTAGACAATTAAGTAAATAAAAATATTAGAGATATCGTTTTTGTTTTATTTAATTAATTGATAAACAGTTTTGGTCGTTTCCAAGAGTAATAAGGAATCGAGCCTTGTGAATTTTAGCCGGAGTCGGAACAGGAGTCGAAAACAATTTGCAGGACTCCAACTACAAATTCAAGGTTAAGAAAAAAAAAACAATTATTAAAATCATTAAGAATATAATAAAAAACAAGTAAAAACATCGTTAAGTTCGGTTAGGCCAAGTCTTGATTACCCTTTACCATCCTACGCTACTAATCGCAAAAAAAATCCGGTTTTATATACTTTAAACTCACGCTACCGCCCTTAATCGTAGCCAAAACCTCAAAAGTACGAGTAGCCAAAACCTAAAAAGTAAAGGGTTGCTATATATATTTCTGACCTAGGCAACAATAAGTTTTGCCTGGCGCCATCTGACATTTTCATTGGAAAGTTTGACATTTTTTTTTAGCATAAACGTACTCAGAACGTTTTGACGTACGACCATCATTTGTGTTGTTTACAGTGACTTGAAAAAATTAGTTTGGCAACAAAATGGAATTAGCTCGTGAACATTTTCGTGCGATCATTTTTCACAACTTTCGACGTTGATTATCACGACAAGAGTGCATCGATTAACCTAAATCTTTCTATGGCGATAAAGCACCATCCTAAAGCACTGTGAAAAACTGGTTTATTGAATTACTCGCTCAAAGACGAAGGTCGTCCAAAAACGGCTGTTGTGCCAGAGAATATTGATGCCGAGCGTGAACTAATAATGCAAGATCGTCACGTGACATACCGTGAGATAGAGGCATCCTTGGGCATTTCTTCTACCAGCATACATTCGATATTGCATGAACACCTGGCCGTAAAAAAGGTTCGTTTGGATTCCGCACAATTTGACAATCACTTAAAAAAAGGCTCGTGTCGATTGGTGCAAAGAAATTTTGAAAAAATGCAATAGCGGTGCTTCAAAAGACGTTTATAAGATCGTCACAGTTGACGAATCATGGATCTATGCGTATAAGTCCAAAACAAAACAGTGTGAGTCTTCGAAAACAAGCCAAATCCAACGAAAGTTGTTCGTGTAAGAAGCACTTCGAAGCAAATAGTCGCCTGTTTCTTCGGACGGTCAATTCTGAGTGGTACACCACAATTTGTTTGCCGGATGTCTTCGGAGAAATTCGAAAACCGAACATGAGAAGACGAATCATTGTGAACCATGACAGTGCGAGCTCTCACACATCGGCTCAAACTAGCGTCTTTGAATTGATGGGTCATCCGCTGTACAGCACTGACTTGGCACCCTATGACTTCTTTTTATTCCCGCACATCAAGAAAAAACTGCGTGGTCAACGATTTTTGTTGCCAGAAGCTGCTGTTGAAGCGTTCAAAAATCATGTTTTTCAGGTGTCTCAATCGGAGTGGATAAAGTACTTCGACAATTGGTTTGAGCGCATGTAAAAGTGCTGGAGAATACTTTGAAAATGATAAACCAATTTTTGATGATAAATATTCGCATTATTATTATTAGCCCAGTAATATATATAGCAGTCCTCGTACTCTATATGTGACAGCGCATAGAGAAAGGGACCTAAGGATAAAAAAATCAATTTTCATTTTTTTCTTTTTTGATGTAGACAACATTTGAGCATCGAATGAGACCGATCCCATGCCCCAAAAGTGTTACCTCCCAGACATATGCGCGTTTTATGAAAGTGAAGTCGACGATTCTAAGCGCAAATATAAAGGGACCTAATCTTTAAAATGACTCTTCTGAACAAAACTTTTCATTAACTTTTCACTTTTTTTTTTTGATGTTTACAACATCTGAGCATCGAATGAAACCGATCTCATGCCCCAAAAGTGTTACCTCCCAGATATATGCGCGTTTTATGAAAGTGAAATCGACGATTCTAAGCGCAAATAGAAAGGGACCTAATCTTTAAAATGGCTCTTCTGAACTAAACTGGTTTTTAACCTTAGGTCCCTTTCTATTTTGCGCGTCACATATGTGGATTGGAAGTAATATTCTTTAATTTGAGTTCAAATACGTCCTTATTGACTATTAAACGCCAGCGTTACGTTTTTTAGGCCACATAAGGCAAAACGTCTATCAACGATGCCCATCTTTTTGGCATTTAGTGCGTGCTTACAGTGCCCATTTTAACCATTTTTCGTCCGCCAAAAATTATGATATCTTAAGCAAAGAATAAAAAAAAGTTTACTTTTTACCGAGATACTTTTAGCCAATTAAGGTAATTTTTCCCCCAGTGCCGATTCCGCCCATTTACAATCCCAAATAGCTGATGGCTATTATCCTTCAAAATTTTTAGGATCCTAGGTTGGTTTGTTTGCTAGATCGTCTTAAAATTTTACGACTATCAATAGTATATATACTCTTTAGGGTGTCCGATCAATATTACGTGGTGTTTCAAACAGAATGGCAAATTTAATATACCATCTACTCTTCGGTAGAGGTTATACAAATGCAATGCTCGGTGTACGAGCGCCTTAAACTCGAGATTAGTCGTAATTATTGTACGAATTAATATAAAAAAAAATCTCTTAAATAAAAATATACTCGCTGAAAATTTTGGACCCGCTTTTGGAACAAAAGATAAAGTTTTCTACTTTAAAGTGTTTTAAAATAATGTAGAGAATAATAGGGAGACTGTTTCACATTTTAGTTTATAATTTGAAAAATTAAAGAGTAACCACCCAATTTGTATACCCATTCTGTGTAACAGGTGATTATAAGTTAGTTTTATAGCATAGTTTTTAGCTATTGGAAAATGAAATATGTACATACTTTTTAAGAAAGTACAATATATATAAGTTCAGTGTGGGAAAAATAATAAGAACTACGTTTATCAACTGTCATTAATTTTTTCTCTACAAAGAAATATTTTCAGTTCCTTTAATTTAAAAACTTAAGTACTTTATCAAAATGTGCTAAGGATTAACTTAATATCTTTTGAAAAAGCTCATGTAAGGCATTCTCGTTTCGATAATAAAAACAAGTGGACAATTCATAAGTTCGACCCGGCCGAAGCTTTTATACTCTCCACCATAGATTGCGTTGTACGGGATTAGCAGGATTGGTATATTTGGTCGTTGGTGGTCTGTCCATGTTTGGCAGAACTACTTTTTTGTGTCCCAATAAACCGTTGTCCTGTTTAAATTAGTGAATTTTGTTTAGCTCGTTTGTTTTATTTCGGTCTTTTGCTTTTACACATTGAACAGGGATTAAACCGGCTCAAGACCTCTTGCTTCTATATTTAAAAATAAGACAAGTTTTTAACAAAATGGCAAAGTGACATTGATTTTCGTAGCTGCACACTACTTTTATCATGATTTCGGGTCCGTGATTTCATTATTTTGGAGAAATCACAAATCCATTGTTGGGGAGGACCTAGAGAACCCGCAGATTTTAGCCTATAATTCTGACAAATCTTTTAAGTTAAATCATATTGTAAGAAAATTCTACTCTTTCTAAGTAAATATATGTCAATTCGCAGGGATTTTATTTTCGGTAATCGTAGAAATGTAGAATTAATGTTTTTACTGATTCGAGACTATAATTTGTTATTTTTTAATACCCAAATTCCCATTGAATCCTTTGGGCAAGTCCGACTGCAAAATTTACTCAAATTGTTAATCTAGGTACATATTTGGATTTGTAAGAAAATTTTACTGTTTCTACACGGAGAGAAAAGATATGGTTACTATATGGTCACCGCAACAATAATATGTTCTCTTCAATAAAAGCATTGTCGTCGCAACCATAGTATTGTTTTCTGATTTTTTTGACAACAGTATGATTGCGACACTAAAAATATTGTTGAAATGTAACAATACCATTTTTGCTATATTAAGAAATGAAAATATAGTTGTAGCAACCATGTAAATAGTGTTGGTGCCACAAAAGTATTGTTGTTAAAGATTAACGTTAACAATAATATGATTACGGCAATCATACTGTATTGTTGATACTATGAACAAAGCATAACAGGTTTTAAAGAATATGTGTGTTTTTTTGGTATAAAAAAACACACACACAATGCAGTACAAGGTTGTTGTCTATTATAAAAAAACAACAACAAGCGAAAGGTAGTTCGGGGGATTTTTATTGTGTTTACTTTGTTCGGTGAAATACTGTACTACCGACCGGCTCTAAGTATATATCATGGTTTAATCACATTCGTAACTTGCGGTCTACGTATGGTGAGTAGCATTCACCCCCTGCTGGCAACTAAATGTATTTTCGACTGCCGTTGAAATATTTATTTTTGTTTCTTGAATGAAATGTTCAATAAAAACGGCCTCAAATGTGGCTATGAACTAATTGTAATGCAACTTAAAATAACTTACTTGATAAAAATCTCTATTTTTGAATAAGAACCCAATACCCAATATTAATAAACAATTTTGGGGATCATAGTATGGTTGAGTGTGAATCATACTATGGTTGTGAGGATCATACTATGGTTGTATGAGAAACATACTTTGGTAGTGAGGATCATAATATGGTTGTTGAGATAATAATATGGTTAAGTGTGAAACATACTATTGTTGTGAGGATCATAGTATGGTTGTAGAGATCATAGTATGGTTGAGTGTGAATCATTCTATGGTTGTGGGGATCATAGTATGGTTATGTGTGAATCATACTATTGTTGTGAGGATCATAATATTGTTGTGCCACAACCATTTACCCAACAATAGTATGATCCTCTTCGAATATTGTCACCCCAACCATACTTTTTTACTGCGTGTAGATATCCATAAGTCTCCGAACAATAAGACACGGTTATTGGGCCCAAGGGGACATAGACCAGGGCTATAGATCAAGGCCTACAATTCAGTTTTAGTAGTTTCAATCGATTTTCAACAAAGTTTTCTCTATTTGTATAAACGACAACCATCATGACGAAGATCACGCGTTGTAATACACCTGGGCCAAAAATTGTATTTTAATTTTGTAATAATTTCCACAAGTTCGGCAGCCTTGAAATAAAGCATGATACATGGTGAACTTCACTGACTATTTTGACGGTCGGGTGGCATGGAAAACTTTTACAGCTTTTTCAAATATTGCATTTTGATTACTATTGGCCATCCTCGATTTGGCTAAAGTGAAAGACTTGGATTATGTTTAAAAAGGAGTTTCCTAAAAACATGGACAAATTGGTATTAAAATGCAATAAAATTAAGTTGCGAGTATAACAACGCACTTTTTTTTAGATTCGCTATATACTAATATATACCTAGATCCGCATCCAAGCGGGTTTTTTAGTGCTTTTAGTTTTGTTTGCCAGAGCAATTTGGAACAACAATCGAGCAGTGATAAAACTATTGTTTGCGTTAAAATCCAACCGATTTAGCTTAGAATCTAACCGTTGTCACAAGAGTTCTAAAGATATCTGTGG
Source organism: Hydrotaea diabolus (assembly GCA_963513945.1). Taxonomy (NCBI): domain Eukaryota; kingdom Metazoa; phylum Arthropoda; class Insecta; order Diptera; family Muscidae; genus Hydrotaea; species Hydrotaea diabolus. The sequence goes on from OY740719.1 coordinate 167,650,977, forward strand.
TATGGCCTTGAAAGATCACCGAATCAAAACTGATTTCAGCAACGTCTCAGCGGGCAGGTTGAACAACATTTGAAATACATATGTGACGCGCAAAATAGAAAAGGACCTAAGTGTTCACATAAAAAAAAGTGAAAATTGATTTTTTTTACTCTTAGGTCCCTTTCTCTAAGCGCTGTCACATATGTGTAAGTTTTTAGCAATATGGGTGCCGTGTTTTGTGACAAGCTATGAAAAACTTAATAAATTTGTTGTCATGATTCACTTACATAGGCTGACTCTAAGCACTTCGGTCTTAGGTGTGCCTCCTCCATCCTCGACTTGGTCTCTCCACCGAAGTCTATGCTTTCCGCGGTAATTATCGTCTAACGCGTTTCTGGCTGGAGCGTTCGTTGTATTTCGATGCGCTTAACTACATTCATTTCGGGGTACTCATATAGCCCTCGGTTCGTCCGACGAAAATACTTATACTCCCCGTAGATTTTACAAACGATTTTTCTCTCAAAGACTGCCAATGCCCTTTTCTTCCGCTTTTTAAGCACTCTTGTTTTGACGACATAAAAAAGCACAGTAAGTTTTAGTAAAGTTTAATTTTCGTTTATTGAGAGATGGCTCTGTTCTTAAGCTGTTTACCGAGCCCAAAATAACATATATTTGCCGACACCATCTTTCGTTTTATTTCAGTGCTGACATCGTTCTTTTGGTTTATGGCGGATCGGAGATATAAAAATTCCTCTACTACTTTGACGTAGCATTCGCGGTCTAAACTGGTGCTTATTAGCTGTAATAGTTATAAATCAAATTTTTCATTTTATTTATGTCATGCCCTATCCATCTTATGCCCTCGAAGGCGGTGATGTCAGCCCTGTGTTCTTGAAGGACATCCTCTAGATGGATAGAGACACCTGGACGCAGTAGTGCTCGTACATTCCATGTACATATCAGTAAATCATGGTCGTTAACCGTTAGGGACTGGTTTTTTATTTATTGCAGCTTTCATTGTGTTTGTTTTTTCCGAAATTCATAATTTGCCCGTACGGACTACTATTTTATACCCTGCACCACACTGTAAAACAGGGAATTATAAGTTAGTCTCGCGGCAAATGTTGTAACTACCAAAAATATGTGAGCTAGACCCACCTTTAGAAGTGACGTTAAACTCAGAATCACGAGTTTATCCAATTTAAAAATATCAGCATGCCTGTCCGTCCGTCAAACTAAAGGTCGCCGTTGTTGTCCCGATTTCGTGAAATTTGGCAGAAGTAAGTTTTATTAACCAAAGACGGACACTGTTGAAATTGAGGAAAATCAGCTGTGATCTGTTCAGAATCAGCTCAGATTTATTGAACACATCCGATTTTATGTCTTTAGTTTAAAAGCCACATATTAAAATCAAATTACTTCAATGTTAACGAAATTTTGGTACAGTTTTTAACGATCGATCAGTAAACAGCTCGGACAAAAATAGACCCAGTTACAAAGGCCGTTCCCGATTTTACATACAACCGCTCTAGAGCACCCATTTCAATTCTGATTTTATTCAAATTTTAGTACAGTATGTAACGAGCGACAAATAACCAATCATGGAACAATTTGGACTATATAGCACAATTTTTTAATAAAGTTCCCACACAAATGGACTTGGGGACCAAAAAATGCTTTTAGGAGACATGGTCGTATAGGTATCGAATAATAATAAAGCCATAAACTATTTTTTTTTTGAGTTTGGCGAAAACAATAAAATTTTCTCACAAATTCAGATTCTGTTTTTAATTGGCTCTTTGCACATCCAGTCTATTTAAGATTTTTAACTAGTTTATTTTGGAATAAAAAACAAATACTTATTAGTATCAATTGCCTACAGCAGTCTCAAGGTGTATAAATGGAGTCAACCACTTCACTTTTGAATAGAAAAATATTTTCCACTCTTAGGCCAAAGTCTAAAATCACAATGTCGGTTAGTGCTGAGTTTTTACTTAATTCAAACCCGACAGTCAATACTTTTTAAAACTCAGTTTTTTGGACACTCTAGACCGAATCGACGGACATCGCCTTACATAGAAATTCTATATCGATCGGTACAATAATCTTCTTTTCTTTTAGGTGATACTAACATCATCACTAAGTCATAATACCAGATACCTCTGTTTGGTGTAGGGTATACAGATTGGATTCGGTATTTGTAAATTAGTGTTTCAGGGTGTAGCTCCGGTTCGATTACATCTCCCTTTTGAAATCATCGTCATCATCGACAAGAATGATTTATGATAAAATTGTGTGTGCAATTTTCAACCAAAAATCATCACACACCAGTCTAGAGTGGCAGCGGTGGCGGCAAACTTTCATATCAAATCCTAATGTTCCTCGCGTATTTGTTTTTGTAAGGGATGATGTTGCCCATGATGATGACGCTGACAATGACTTGTGCTATTGTTGCTACTGCTGTTGTTGTTATTGTTATTATTATTGCTATTATTGCTTCGGTGATGGAAAATACATCACACTGGCTAAGTGAACTGCGAAAAAGAGGGCCATGAATGAAAATATTTACACCAAATATTCTCCCATACAAACGCTTTCATGAATATCCTTTCAAGCGTTCAGTGTGTGTATATATGAGTGTGTGTGTGAGCCTGTGAACGCGTGTAAGGCCATTGTATGTCAGCCCAAAAAAAAACATTAAAGTTTTACTTACTTTCTGACATTTGTAGCCATAACCCCGCTGCCACCGATTGACAGTCGTCGGCGCGCTCTATTGACTTGTACACGTAACGGCGTTCAGAGTTCTCCATGGTCGCTGGGAAGGACATTAGTGAACATTCATTTGTCTCCTACAACAACAACAACACGAGTACGCATTAGTCTACAGCTAGTGAGTAAGGCTGGCTGGCTGGTCCGTCAGTCAGTCACCCTTGTAAACTCGTGTTTTGACTTTTAATGGCCAAAATGTGAGAAAATTTTATTTATTTTTCTTGGCTTGTTTGGTTCTTTTTTCGTGCTAAGTTTTTTGTTTCGGACAATGTCATGCTCGTTTTGGCTTAACTTCAATAAAATTGTCTGAAAGTTGTATATTTGAACTGTGTGGGCAAGATCCTAGAACAACAGATATGATTATGATTAATGTAACCTACATATATTGGCTATCTATATTTAATCGATTAAAAAAATTTTAGTACTAATTTTAAGGAGATGGTAAAGGACATAATATATTTGGGAGCGATTTTGAGTTGACGCTTGAGGAAAATACGTACAAATACGAACTTACTTGTTCGAAATTTTCTACTATTGGATGTAAAATGTGGCTTTTTGAGCTAAAAATATAAAAACGGGTGAACATATGTGTGAATGCAATATCTAACCCATATCTTGCAATATCTGAACCGATTTCCTTCAATATTTTTCAGATTTAACTACGTCCTTTCTGGGTCCAAAAAACTAACTCGTTCTTAACTTAATCAAAATTGGATATAAACCTGGCTTCTAGAGCTAGAAACATAAAAATGGGTATAATATAAATATATGTCGCAGCTTTATCTTAATCTAAATAAATTTTCTTCCATTTAAATAACGTCCTTCCTTGGCCCACAAAACTTACTTGTGCTAAATTTCATCAAGATTGAATGTGGCTCTTAGAGCGAAAAACGGTCCATAAAATTTTCTCATGCTATGAGAAAAAATCAAATGAACATATGTGACAGCGCATAGAGAAAGGGACCTAAGGGAACAAAAAATCAATTTTCATTTTTTTCTTTTTTTTTTGATGTGGACGACAAAAAGGTTTCGCGCCCAGAGTTATGCGCGTTTTATGAAAGTGAAGTCGACGATTCTTGGCGCAAATAGAAAGGAACCTAATCTTTACAATGGCTCTCCTGAACAAAACTGGTTTTTAACCTTAGGTCCCTTTTTATTTTGCGAGTCACATATACTTATATGTGGAAGCTATGTCCAAATTCTGGACCGATTTTTTCAATTTCAATAGCGTTTGTCTTTGATCCAAAAACGTACTTTTGCCGAATCTCATGAATATCGGACAACAATTGCGACCTATACTTTTATTACGAGTTTTAAATGGACGGAGGGACAGGCAGACGGTTAGAGATTATTAAATTTTATCATCTAGTGATTTTGAGTTGCTCGGTGCACTTCAGGGAGGGCCTTGCTCAAATATTTTTCGTAATTACAAACAAGGTTTATGTATAGAAGGTTACGCCATCCCAGCCCCCTTCCCTTTTCTGTTTTTGACGTTTGTCACCAATGACGTCACGCAAACTTTGTTCCTATTGGCTAAAAATTTCGAGCTAACAGCTGATAATATTTGTGTATTCATAACAGTGGGACAATTGACTATTTTTGCCATCAATTTATTTATTAGCGAAAAACGAACAATTTTTTGTATATTAAGTTAAAGTTTTATTTAATTTTCTTTTTTTGGTATAAATATTTTTGGTAATGTCGGCATTTAATATTCTTAACCTAAAGTACATTCTGCACCGGAAAAACATTCTTTTTACATTTTCTTCAAGTTCAACACCTTCAGCTTCTTCTATGTGTTTTTTTAAATATTGATTCGTTAGCCACAATGTTTTTTAACTAAATGTTTCTAATCAAACAATAAAAATGTTACTTATACACATACTCACATATTTTTTACTGTTGGTTTTCATACAATTGCCCACTGCACACTTAATGTTTACGTTTCGATTTGTTGTTTTATTTCTTCACAAATCTGACAAAGTGATTTCAGCTGTAGGGTTGCCAACTCACTGCAATATGTACATTTTTCACATGAAATCTTAGCTTTGTTAACTAAAAGTAGGCAGACATAGAGCTGGCAACCCACTTCTTTTTGATATTTGTCACCAACTACGTCACCTAACGGCAATTTTTGCTGATGGCGTAACCTTGTATTTATAAACCTTGATTACAAATACGTGCCATGAAACTAACATGCACTGGTGGGCAAAACTAAAGCAACTCATATAAGCTCAGCGTTCAAATTCTCGCACTATATTGGTTAGCCTCAAAACTTTTTTTTTAATTTTTAAATATTTGGTTAAAGTAATGTTGTTCAGGTTAACATCCGAAAAAAAATTCAATAATTTTAACTGACATTTTTTTTTGTAAGCAGTGCCTACATCAACTATAAACAACTCTACTTAGTAGGGACATAAAAACTGTTGCAACATTGAACACACCCATTTCAATAGTAAAACTGAACATTCCCCGTTAATGTCATTTGGGTTTTGAAAGCTAACCTCAATAGCGTTAGTCTGTAACGGGATTTTAGAATTGTTTCAACTTTCATCATGGAGTGATCAGATAGATAATGAGAACCGTATCGCTGACATGAAAAAAGCGATATTTTCAAAACGCTCCGGCCACTAGGGATTAGCCGCATGTTCGTCTACCGATGCATAAAACTGCTTGAGGAGACTGGAGATGTTAAAGACCGCCACCGGTCGGGCCGCCCACGCTCTGTTCGAACACCGCATGACATGAAAGCCGTTAAATCAAGAATTCACAGAAATCCGCTCCGAAAACAGAAAATCATGGCCCGTGAGATGAATATCACGCAAAAGTCCATGAGTCGAATCATTACAAAAGACTTAGGACTTGGGGCTTTCAAACGACGTACCGGACATTTATTGACTGCAGCTTTAAAAAAAATAGGATTGAAAAATGCAAACGTCTTTTGGTGAAGCACGCTGATAACTTGCACAGAAACATTTTGTTCACCGATGAAAAAATGTTTACCGTTCAGGAAAATTTTAACAAGCAAAATGATAAAGTGTATGAGCGGTCATCTAAGGAAGCATCTGAACTGATCCCAAGGGTGGAAAAGGATCATCACCCAGCTTCAGTCATGGTTTGGTGGAGTGTCTCTTACGATGGGGTCGTAAGAGACACTCCACCTGCATTTCTGCGAACAAGGAGTCAAAACATCCGCCAAAGTTTACCAAGAAACCGTTTTGGAAGCTGTTGTGAAGCCTCTTAACAATTCCCTGTTCCAAAACCAGCCATGAACTTTCCAGCAGGATTCTGCGCCGGCCCATAAGGCTAAAAGGTCCCAGGCCTGACTTCGAAACAGTTTGCCAGCGTTGATTTCCTCTGAAGAATGGCCCTCAGGCAGCCCACACGCAGAGAAAATATATGGTTTCACAATGGTTACCGCAACAATAATATGTTCTCTACAATAAAAGCATGTTCGTCGCAACCATAGTATTGTTTTTTGAATTTCATTTTGACAATAGTATGATTGAGACAATATTGCTATTGTTGAAATGTAACAATAGTATTGTTGCCAAATTTATAAATGGAAATATAGTTGTAGTAACCATATAAACATGGTTGGTGCAACAAAAGTATTGTTGTTTAAAATTTACGTTAACAATAATTTGATTACGACAATCATACAGTATGGTTGCGACTATGAACATAACAAAAAGGAGCATGTATGTGTGTATGTGCACACTCGATACAGTGAATGGTTGCTGTCCATTAAAAAAAACAACAACAACAATCGGAAGGTACTTCGATGGATTTTTATTGTGTTTACTTTGTTCGGTGAAATACTCGACTACCGACTGGTTCTCGTTTATTTAAAATCTGCCTGCACTTAAGTATATACCCATTGATCATGGTTTTATCACATTCGTTACTTGGTGTCTACGGATGGTGAAGTCGTATTCACCCCTGCTGGCAACTAAAAGTATTTTTGACCGTTGGAATATATTTTTTTGTTTGTTGAATAAAAAGTTTAATAAAAACATGGCATCAAATCTGGCTATGAACTAATAGTAATGTTATTTAAAATAACATGCAAGTACTTAATAAAAATCTCTATTTTTGAATAACAACAATAACCAATCCTAATAAATAATTTAAGGGATCATAGTATGGTTGAGTGTGAATCATACTATGGTTGTGGGGATCATAGTATGGTTGTATGAGAAACATACTATGGTTGTGAGTATCATAATATGGTTGTGAAGATAATAGTATGGTTGAGTGTGCATCATACTATTGTTGTGAGGATCATAGTATGGTTGTGAAGATAATAGAATGGTTGAGTGTAAATCATACTATTGTTGTGAGGATCATAGTATGGTTGTGGGGATCATAGTATGGTTATGTGTGAATCATACTATTGTTGTCAGGATCATAATATTGTTGTGTCACAACCATATACCCAACAATAATATGATCCTCTTCGAATATTGTCACCCCAACCATACACTTTTTCTGCGTGCAGATTTGAACCCATTGGATTACAAATTGTGGACGGTTTTAGAGGACAAGGTTTGTCACAAAAGATACCCCAACATTGGATCTCTTAAGACTGCTTTGGTTCGATCTGTGGCCAATTTTCCAAAGGACGAGGTTCGTGCAGCTATTGACGATTGGCCAGTGCGACTTAAGGCGTGTGTAAAGGCAAATGGCGGACATTTCAAATAAGTAGATTCTTTTTGGATACAATATACATCAATAAATATATTAAAAAATATTTGGTCCAGAAACATTCAGTACTTCTTATTTTACTGCATAAAACGTGTGTAACAGTATTTGTGTCCCTACTAAGTACAGTACTTTTCTTATTTATAACAAAATCAATGGTTTACCTTTATAAATTTGACGTTTTTATTTCAAATGCACGTGTTGAATGCAAATTTTGATCACTCGTAAAAACTTTCAAAGCGGCTAGATATAAATACAAATTATGGTCAAGAGAGCAAATTATCAAAGAGTACAAAAATGGTTTGTCACCAATTAACATTTCTGTAAAAGTTCTTAATAAACATATCGGTGATTTCTCGCATAATAAATCGATATCGTGCAACTGGAAACAGTGCATTCTGGTGGAGGGCCCATCAACACGTTCTGATCCAAAGACATCAACACGTACTAATCCAAAACTCGTTAGTGAAATAAAAAAACCCTTTTGCAACATCAACTGAATTAATAAGAGAGCTATCGTTAGACATCAGCGACAGAACTTTGCGAAGACGTGCGGTAGAAGCAAATTTGCGAGCTCACAAGCCGTCCAAGAAGCCATTGATTTCGCCAAAGAATAGAAAAGCCAGGTTGGCTGGCTCATATCAATTGGAGCAAAGCTCAGTGGAGAAATATGTTATTTTCCGATAAGTCAAAATTCAATATGTGACGCGCAAAATAGAAAGCGACCTAAGGGTAAAAACCAGTTTTGTTCAGGAGAGCAATTTTAAAGATTTAAATTCGTGTATCTTTGGTGTACCATCACTTTCATAAAACGCACATATCTCTGGGAGGGAACACTTTTGGGGCATGGGATCGGTCTCATTCAATGCTCAGATGTTGTACATACCAAAAAAAAGTGAAAATTGATTTGTTTACCCTTAGGTCCCTTTCTCTATGCGCTGTCACATATAAAGGCTTCGGATATGACAAAAATTACAGTAAGAAGACCACCAAACGAACGTCTTAAACCTCAGTATTGCAAAGGCATCGTTAAGCACGGCGGAGGCTCTGTATTGGTGTGGGGCACTTTTTCTTATGCTGGAGTTGGACCGATTTATCAGATAAACGAAAAAATGGACCCATTTGTGTATAAAGATCTTCTGGCGAACGTCATGCTTCCGTACGCAGTGGAAAATATGCCGCCAATTTGGGTTTTCCAGCATGATAATGACCCGAAGCATACCTCAAAGTTGGTGAAAGATAGGTTGAGTGAGTCAAATATCACCGTGCTTTCGTGGCCAGCTTAAAAAACAAAATCTCTGGAGTATAGTAGACCGTAAAATAAAACGAGATTCCACGACGAATAAACACACTATATTTGGACGTATCCAGGACAGTATTTCAGAGGACCAAATTTAAAGGCTAAGAGAAAGGCTCAATGCCACGTAGATGTGCTACAGTCATAAAAAATAAAGGTTTTGCTATTGATTATTAATAACTTAGTAGGGACATAAAAACTGTTACACACGTTTTATGCTGTAAAAGTAAAAAGTACTGAATGTTTTTGGACCAAATATTTTATAATATATTTATTGAGGTATATTGTATCCAAAAAGAATCTACTTATTCGTAATGTCCGCCTTTTGCCTATACACACGCCTTAAGTCGCACTGGTCAATCGTCAATAGCTGCACGAACCTCGTCCATTGGAAAATTGGCCACAGGTCGAACCAAAGGAGTCTTAAGAGATCCAATGTTGGGGTATCTTTTGTGACAAACCTTGTCCTCTAACCTTGTCCGTCCACAATTTGTAATTCAATTGGTTCAAATCTGGACTGTCTGAGGGCCATTCTTCAGAGGAAATGAGTGCTGGCAAATTGTTTCGAAGCCACACGCAGAAAAAAAGGTTTGGTTGTGGTGATAATATTCGAAGAGGATCATACTATTGTTGTTTATATGGTTGTAGCACAACAATATTATGATCCTCACAACAATAGTATGATTAACACACAACCATACTATGGTTCCCACCACCATATTATGAGCCACACTCAATACAATCATACAACCATAGTATGATCCTCACAACCATAGTATGATTCACACGCAACCATATTATGATCCCTACAACCATAATAGGATTCCACTCAACCATACTATGATCCCTAAATTTTTTTTAGGGTTGGGTGATGTTATTACTCTTCATTAGGGATTCTTATTAATCAGTTTTTTAAAATTAGTTCATAAGCAGATTTGACACAATGTTTCTATTGAACTTATTATGTATGAAACAAAAATATATTTAAAAGGCTGTCGAAAAGACTTTTAGTGCCAATCAGTGGTGACTGCAGGGGATGAATGCTTCTTTACCATCCGTAGACCCCAAGTGATGAACGTGATTAAACCATGATGAATGGCTAAATACTTGAGTGATGGCAGATTTTAAATAAACGAGAACAAGGCGACAGAAGTATTCCACCGAACAAAGTAAACGCAATAATAATCCCTCACACTGCCTTCCGAGTGTTGTTGTTTTTTATAATGAACAACAACCATGCACTATATCGTAAGCGTTTATGTTTATTTTTTGGTATACCAAAAAACACACACTCAAGCACACATAGTATTGAAAACCTGTTATGCTTTATTCATAGACTCAACCATACAGTATGATTGCCGTAATCATATTATTGTTAACGTAAATCTTTAACAACAATACTTTTGTCGCACCACCAATATTTACATGGTTGCTACAACCATAGTTTCATTTCTAAATTTAGCAACAATAGTATTGTTACATTTCAACAATATTATTATTGCCGCAATCATACTGCTTTCAAAATAAAATTAAGAAAACAATACTATAGTTGTGACGAACCTGCTTTTATTGTAGAGAACATAGTATTGTTGCCGTGACCATATAGTAAGCATGTCTTTTCTCTGCGCGCAGGCCTGGAAAGTTTTAGCCTTATGGTCCGGTGCAGAATCCTGCTGGAAAGTCCATGGCTGGTTTTAAAACAGGGAATTGTTAAGAGGCTTCACAACAGCTTCCAAAACGGTTTCTTGGTAAACTTTGGCCGATGTTTTAACTCCTTGATTGCAGAAATGTAGGTCAGTGACCCCATCGTAAGAGACACCCCACCAAACCATGACTGAAGCTGACCCTTTTCCAGCTTTGGGATCAGTTCAAATGCTTCCATAGATGACCACGCATACACTATATCATTTTGCTTGTTAAATTTTTCCTGAACGGTAAAAATTTTTTCATCGGTGAACCAAATTTTTCTGTGCATGTTATCAGCGTGCTTCACCAAAAGGCGTTTGCATTTTTCAATCCTTTTTTTTTAAAGCTGCAGTCAATAAATGTCCTGTACGTCGTTTGAAAACCCCAAGTCCTTAGTCTTTTTTAATGATTCGACTCATGGACTTTTGCTTGATATTCATCTCACAGGCCATGAGTTTCTGTTTTCAGAGCGGATTTCTGTGAATTCTTGATTTAACGGCTTCGATGACATGCGGTGGCGTTCTTTTACATCTGCAGTCTCCTCAAACAGTTGTATGCATCCGTAGACGAAAATGCGGCTAATCCCTGGGGGCCGGAGCGTTTTGAAAATATCGCTTTTTTCATAACACACTTAAAAAGCGCTATTACAGCGATACGGTTCGCATTATCTGACCACTCCATGATGAACGTTGAAACAATTTTAAAATCCCGTTACAGACTAACGCTATTGAGGTTAGCTTTCAAAACCCATATGACATTAACGGGGTATGTTCAGTTCTACTATTGAAATGGGTGTGTTTAGTGTTGTAACAGTATTTATGTCCCTACTAAGTAATATAACGATTCGAAAGACTAAAATTAAAAGTTGCTTTAGTTTTATTACAAAAAAATGAATTCGAAATGAAAATGTAGTTTTGTTCTGTATATGTGACGCGCAAAATAGAAAGGGACCTAAGGTTAAAACCAGTTTTGTTCAAGAGCCATTTTAAAGATTAGGTCCCTTTCTATTTGCGCTTAGAATCGTCGAATTCACTTTCATAAAACGCGCTTATTTCTGGTAGGGAACACTTTTTGGGCATGGGATCGGTCTCATCCGATGCTCAGATGTTGTCCATATCAAAAAAAAAAAAAGTGAAAAGTTGATGAAAAGTTTTGTTCAGGAGAGCCATTTTAAAGATTAGGTCGCTTTCTATTTGCGCTTAGAATCGTCGACTTCGCTTTCATCAAACGCGCATATCTCTTGGAGGAAACGCTTTTGGGGCATGGGATCGGTCTCATTCGATGCTCAAATGTTGTCCACATCAAAAAAAATGAAAATTGAATTTTTTTACCCTTAGGTCCCTTTCTCTATGCGCAGTCACATATACGAAATATAAGATAATAAAGGACAAATATCATATAAAAAATACCATTTTTTCCCATTCAAAAAAAATAGAGATCATTGAATATGTCACAAAAAAAGTTGCTTTAGTTTTGGCTACCAGTGTATATGTTTGTAAATCCCATGTGGCACAGATTGGTGTATGGTATAAAAATATTAAATAAATTCTTAAAAATTAAGAATATTTTTTTAACTTTTACTAAACCGATTTCCTAATTTTTAAGATTTTTTCATATTTCGAAGATACGATCATTTTTGTAGTTTCGAATTGAACGAATTATCAAGAATCACAAGAAAAAAGTGCTAAAGTTGAAAAGGACTTCCAGCATTCAATAAATGCCAATTTCGGCTGTTCCAGCAAACACGATTTTTATGTGAATTATTGCGAATATAAAGTTTATCTCATATCCGTTTTTGTTTTGAGTTAGCTCACACGACCATTTTGGCGTAGACAGTATAAATATTTTCCCACCGTAGGCGAGAACACAAAAAAATCTGCTGTCTAACGCTCCCACCATAACAAATTATCCACAAAAAAAACCAAAAAATGTTAACGATCTCAATCAAAGGACAAGCGTAGACCTTTAACATATTGACATTGTCTACCTTGGAGAAAACAACAATAAAAAAACATAAATAAAACAAACGACCCGCAATAACGACAGCAAACAATGCAATTCATAATTGCAAGCAACCGATACGAGTCCAACCCATGCGAGCGTCAGTGCAACCAACACCAGCCAAGTGGCAGCGATTCCAAGGGGGTAGATGAAGACAGATACAAAACACAACTCTTGACTTCTCCAATTACCCGACGGTTAACAGCAATCAGGGGAACAATGTCAATAGAACACGATAGTTTGAACTCGGTGTGTTCTTCGTAGACCCAGCGACGTCTATCTTCGTTTTTTTGTTTTAATTGAGTGCGAGTACCGCGTACCGCTGCCGTAATGCGGCAGATACAAGAGATAAATAGACAAGTACCAACGGCGTACTTCATGCAAAGTTCTCATGCGTCCACGCCACGAAGGAAGACCTCAAAAAGTCAAACCCACCCCAGCACTTAAATGGCAATGACAACAAACAAACAATTAACGCCAGTGCCACCAGAGCAGCGCGTATGAGTCCAATTCAGGTTATGAGAACAACACGCGCTACGTGGTGCATACATACTTCACTCCGCTCGTCCGTCCGTCCGTCCGTATATCTGTCTGTATGGACGTACCCCTCGTTGAGGCACCAGTTGATGTGCGTTTTTTGTTGTTCCTTGTATTTCTGCAACTATAAATTATTGTGTGGTTTCATGACCGCCACCCACCCCCTTGGCAAGTCAAAAAGATCAACTTCCCACGCCATTCCCCTCGGGATAACCTTTTAACTGTTCTAATGTCTAAATCTATACACGACAGCCACAATATGTTGCATGTTCGGAGCCCAAAGTAATAAGTGACTCTTGAGATGTTGATGGCCATACACTGGGAGCTATTAGACAGACCGTCAGTCCCATCCGACTAATGGTCACGATGGTTGCAGCATTTTGTCGCTGAGAGTAGCTGTTGTCGATGATGCTCCTTGCCCGGTGGCAATTAATGGAAATATTTTTCATATTGGCAGCTAGACACATAAATTCCATTGACAACTTAATTGTAGCCAATCTTTGGTCGGAAAAACAAAAACATACACATACATACATTGGCAAATGTTTGTATGTAAATAGACATAGAGAAATATTTCTGAATTGCTCAGATCAAAAAATAAAAGTTGACAAATGATAAAGGCTTTTAAATTCTATAAATTTTTATATAAAGAGTATTATATCAGCAACCTGAGGAATCTAAAGTTGGAAATCGGCCTTAACTACAAAAATTTCGCCACATTCTGTTGAAGTCACAAAATGATCATAATCTTGACGGAAACTCGGTTCGATGTAACATAAGATGATTGCTATAATAATTTTAAGACAAAGAAAAGAAGGTTGCACTAATGAAGTTTGAATAATTGCCAAACCATGGTTGCCCGACTAGCCTGTTGTGACAAGTTATATTAGAGTATACAAGTGTTCGTTGTAATTAACAATTGGTAACCTCAACAAATCTGCTAGGTTGTTAAGGTCATCAAAGATCAAGTACCCAATAAAGACGAGATGATACTCTTGCTGCCCTTTTCAGGATTTTAACAGATGTTGCACTGATTGCACCTCTTGATCATCGGCTTCTACAGAAGTCTTATTATGCGACCATTTGGCCTTTCACGCAGTATCTGGTGATGACACCTACTAGAATACTGAGTGTGCTCTTTCCGAGGGAAAGCAGCCATTTGTAGCGTGCCACATCGATAACCAGCCAAAAGGATCGAAAAACCATGTTTTTGTACTGATTTCCACCTCGACCACTTTGTCGGTACGAAGTTAAACAAACGGAATGTGCAGGATCGGGAACGTGGTTTCTTCTTGCACACAGGAGCGTGACTTGACACACTAATCTAATAATTCATAACCTGGTACATTGCTTTGTCCTGGTACCCAGCAGAGCTTGATATCTTGTGCCTGAATATTGGGTTATGGAAATGATGCAGTCCATGGTACAACACGATTTTATGGACCTTGAGTTGAAGGCCTTGATAGCGGATTTTGAATTAGGCTGCAGGGATGGGCAAAAACCTGACCCTCATTGTACTTGGCTCACTGGTCCGAGGCGAGCATTGTTCTTATTATCGATGTACACTGCTGCTCACAGTCAGTATTTTTTCTCAGGTTGTTTTTCTCCAAAATAATAATAATTTTTATAAAATGTGTACCAAATAATTAACTAACTATACAGCAAAAAAAAATTATTCAACTTTAAGTTTTAACGGATATAAATAAAATTTACCCTCAATCGTGTGTTAAATTTCGTGGCTCATTTGTCCTGCTTATATTTTTGGTTATAAACGTTAACTTTAATTTTAAATTCACAAAATGTTTTAAACTAGAAATAAGTATTTTCGATACGATTAAATAATATGTGCTACGACATTCATATATAACTTGCGAACTGACCTTTCCTTTCCCCACTTTTTTAATAATGTTTAAGTCGGCGGTGTATGGGACCAGTGCAGCACCTTAATATCTCTGGTTATTAGTAATGTTCAATATCTAAAATATTTCTTTGTTCAAAGAAAAATTCATATATGTGACCTTCTCCGAGAAAAGGGACCTAGTGTGTGAAAATAAGGTTTTGAGAAAAACGCATTTAAAGTTTCATAACGCATTATCACTGTAAATACACCTTCACTTGGGAGATGCGATTTGCTATAATAAGTTTTGATTGGGTGCAGACTTTGGTGACGTCATGCCTATGTGGTGACGGTTTTTTTTCGCTTTTAATGTGACAATACCTTTGCTATTGTTGCAACCAAACGAATTACCTCCGCTCATTGCACCAAGCGGTTTATCGTTATATCGCAAATGGTATTTGTATGAGAATGTCAGGGTCTTATGTACTGATTTACAGAAACGGGATTTTGTTGCTCCTAAACCAAGTGAACCAGGTGAACCAGCAAGAAAAAAATCGAAGCACCGGAACACGAGGAAAAGAAAGCTGAAGTCAAAGCGCCGAAAAAAGGAAAAATCTCCGAAGACTGACAAAAAAAACCAAAAAATCAAAAAAATAAAATTTTAAAGTTTTTCTCATTTTTATCGATTTTCCCAAGTTCATTTTGTACGTTTTTATGGGGTAAATAAATTTTTATCAGAAATCTAACTCATTTCATCATGTTCTACACCCACGTTTTTTGACACACTAGGTCCCTTTCCTCGGAGAAGGTCACATATGTCAAGATTCGCTATTTTCGACCAAAATTTTGTTCAGTGATGAGGGCCATTTCTGGCCTAACGGCAAAGTCAATAAACAAACTTGCAGCATTTGGGCTGAAGAGCAACAAGAATAGGTTCGAGAGGTGCCATTATACCCAGAGAGAACCACGGTTTGGTGCGGTTTATAAGCTGGTGGAATCATCCGTGCATAATTTTTAAAAAATGATGATGGTCGGAACGTAACCGAGAATGGTGCTCGCTATCGCGCCATGATATCGATCTTTATGCTATCTGAAATTGAAACCCGTTATCTTGACGACACTTGGTTTCAATAGGACGGTGCCACTTGCCATACAGCTGCTCAAAAGCAGCAAATTTCACGTTTTGGACAGGTGAGTTGGCCGCCTAGATCGAGTGATATCACAAAGTCCAAGTCTATGCTGACAAACCAGCTACGATTCAGGTTTTAGAAGCCAACATTACGCGTGTCATTAAAGCCATACTGGCGAAATGGTCGAACGAGTCATCCAAAATTGGTCCCTCAGAATGGAAACCCTGAGGCGTAGTTGTGGCTAACATTTGAAGCAATTATATTCAAAAAATAAATGCCATAAAATGTCCTTTAAATTACCAATAAAGATTCCACACTTGATTTGAATTTTTATATTTTTTTGTTCCGAAAAAATACCTCTATGTGGATCACCCTATATAACTTCACCTGCTCGTCTGTATCATGATTTAAATTAATGCTTCTTTTTCCGTGTTTTTCCGACTGTAGTATATTATCGGAACCCTATTAATAAAAGTTTTTTCTGTAGAGAATATAATTCGCTACCACTTCTCTATGTCGCACAGTGGTCCAGTATCAGCCAAAATTCTATAACTTTTCATCTAGTAAATATTTTTTATTTCTGTAAAAAGGGCAATTTTAGCTCAAGGACTGAATGATTATTTTGAGCTATTAACATTTAAAATCTGTCTATTGGGTAAATTTTAGAAATTAGCCTGAAATTGACTACTTTTCGTATTTTCCGATTTTAAAGAAAAGTAAATTTTTTTTCGTTTTTTTTTTACATATTTGCAAGCAATTGTTCAGAAAATGCGCAGATATTTTTTTTCCTCATTTCCGATTTTTACTTTTTTCAGATTATGAAAAAATAAGATTAAATTAAGAGCTATTGCACTATAAGACGATTTCATAACGGAGGTTATTTAATTGGGGTCCCTTTGGAACATTGAACAGGGATTAACCGGCTCAAGACCTCTTACTTCTGTATTTAAATAGAAGACAAGTTTTTAACAAAATGGCAAAGTGACATTGATTTTCGTGGCTGCACACTGCATTTATCATGATTTCGGGTCCGTGACAACCCTCTTCAGAAAGCTTTGCTGCCCTTCGGGCTTAAAATCATTTTTCTGGCTTTGGATATAACTCATTTTAGCGTTGATACATTTGCACTTACACCAATTTTTTCTCCTAATTTTGGTCGCAAAGTCGCGTAAATTTGACGCATATCTCAAAATAGCTCCTTTATCTGCAGCTGTAAAAGCATGTTCCATATTTATCAGTGTTACGTAAAAATTGAATGCCACTAGCGACTTCTATTAAACATTTTTATGCTATTTGATAAATCTGATGGTTTACACTCTTTGAATTTTTTTAGTGGGGTTGGAATAATTTAGCTCGGCTCATTTGGTTAATTGCCACTAGTTCTAAGATAAATTACACTCACCTAAAAATTTTATATTAATATAGGAGATATCCACGCAATATTCTTCTAGCGTGCCGTTTTCAGTTAAAATTCCCATTTGCATCCGAAAATTTTTCCGCAAGCATATTACTTCTTCATGAAAGTCTACAAGCAGAAAAAAAGTATGGTTGTGGTGACAATATTCGAAGAGGATAATACTATTGTTGGGTATATGTTTATGGTATAACAAAATTATGATCCTCACAACAATAGTATGATTCACACATAACCATACTATGATCCCCACAACCATAGTATGATTCACACTCAACCATAGTATGATCCTCACAACCATAGTATGTTTCATATACAATCATAGTATGATCCTCACAACCGTAGTATGTTTCATATACAACCATAGTATGATCCTCACAACCATAGTATGTTTCATATACAACCATAGTATGATCCTCACAACCATAATATGATTCACACGCAACCATGTTATGATCCCTACAACCCATCCCCAATATAATTTATTAGAATTTGTTTAAGATGTCGACAATAGATTTGATGCCCAATATTATTTATTAGAATTGGTTTAAGTTGTCAACAATAGATTTGAATTATGAAAATTATTCAAAAATACATTAAATTCACAATAATAGGAGTAATTTACTTCACAGTAGAAAAAATAAGTTTAAATATTTCAGTTAAACAAAGCCAAAGCAGCTTGTTTAAAAAAATTTAATTTCTCTTAGATTCATATTGCATAAGATCCGTACCAATAACATTTGTTCTTAAAAGCATTTTTAAATGAAGAAAAATTACAATCATACTGCATGATTGCCGTAATCATATTATTGTTAACATAAAACGCAAAACACAATAATTTTTTAACACCAACCATATTTATATTGTTGCAGTAACCATATTTTCATTTTTAAATTTGACAATAATACTATTGTTACATTTCAACAATATTAATATTGCATCAATTATACTATTGTCAAAAATAAATTCAGTTAACAATGCTATGGTTGCGACGAACATACTTTTATTGCGGACAACAATTCTACTCAAAAAAGCACAAACAAAAACGTTACCATGCAATAAACCACATCACAGCCTTCTTTTCGCTCCGCTCTCACTCTGACATTCTTGTAGCATTGCTTTAGCAAGAACTATTATCGCTTCTTGCATCGCACTGCTTTAAGTGCGCACTTGGACACTCCCTATACTGCAACAGCTACGTCATTTGCATATTCTACAAATGCGCAACCAATTCGACATTTTTTCAGGCTAGATTTTACAGAAAGGGGCATAAAATGCTGTGCGGCATACAAATGAAGATTTTTTTCATTCTTGTAGCATTGCTATATCAATCGCCATGTCATTTGCACATTTTACGAATTCGCAGCCAGTGGTTTTTAGCCCAAAAACGAAATTCCTTCGGGCTAAGTTTCACACAAAGAGACATAAATTGCCGTGCCACATTCAAATAGAGATTTGTTCCAAACATGGCTCTGTTTTACAAATAAACCATTTGTATACAAAAATATGGTTGGTGTGAGATAATTCGAAAATTAGCATACCTTTGTTGTGGCAAACATATCAAAACTTCATATTGTACTAATACTATATGTGACCCGGCCTATGAAAAGGTGGCTTATGACTCAAAAAAATGTCCAAATGTTTTTTTGGGTTCTTTAACAGTTGTTTCTCTTTATCAGCTGTTTCTCGCAATTTCTTTTTTGAGTCATAAGCCACCTTTTTATAGGCCGGGTCACATATGTCCTAAAATTCGTAATATGATTCCGCCAACCATATTTTTAACACAGACAAAAATAAAATGATGCCTAAAACCTTAGTATGCGTCCCACATCAGCAGTATAAACCCCACAACCAAAGTATGGCTCTCACAACCATTGTAGAGTTCCCAAAATTATAGTAGAATCCCCCAAAGATAGCATGATACCCAAAATCATACTATACTGTTCTTAGTGTGATTCCCGCAACCATAATATAATTGTACACACTTGTTAAGGTGATTATATTGTAAACATATATTTTCTCTGCGTGTGGACATGCTTAAAGCTCTTGTTGATATGATCATTTTGTAAACATATATTTTCTCTGCGTGTAGACATGCTTGAATCTCCTCGAAAAGGCCACTTTGAATAATGCTTTTGTCACCCCCTAATAGGCTTTGCATAGTTGTTGCTATTTCAGTCGGGCATGTTAATCTAGAACCGACTGAATGTTAAAAATTCTAATAGGGTTGGATGTGACATTAGAATATTCGGCCATGCTCTCCCATAGTAATAATTAAAATTTTGTCTTTTCAAGGAGGCCAATAACATGGAAAGAAAATTGTTTAAGAAGATCTCGTATAAGGTCTTGCTTGGTTTGAAAATTTCAATAGATTTGGACAACTTTAAAATGTGATCTTGGTCTGTTCTGCCATGTTTTCCTATATAATAAAAGTTTTTTATGTTTGTCAGTGTAAGTGTGTGTGTGTATATTTTGTGCGAGAACATTTTTGTAAAGCTTACGTTTGCGGCTTCTCGGCCGGAGACGATTGGACACCGTTACCTCCGGCTGGATTCCGTTTCCGGGTAAGGTCAGCGTGCCAAAATGCTCTTATTTATGGCTCGTTTTGTTGCTGTTGTTTTTGTTGTTGCCCGGCTCTAGTGTTTATTTTTCGTTTGCCACCAGCCGAAAGTGCACTTGAATATGCCCGGACGGACGGTCAGCTGGCCGTCTATGGCCATAAATTGCCGCCACCGCCGACAACAACAACGGCAGCTGCAGCGAAAAAAAAGAACCAATGACCAAATCTAAACACAAGACTATTTAGGACTTCCCATTGTCCTGCCGTTTGTCTCACTTGGGAGTTTTGGGGCTACACTTCGAACTCGTAAATCATACTCCGGCTAGTTGTAGTTGCTGGCACGACAGATTGAGCTGAGGGTGTCTGTCATTGTCTGGTCATTGGCAACTGCAAAGAAATCGAGTCCTTAAGACTCGTTTACGATATTTAAAATATTTAAAGAAAATGGAAAATCATCCTCGGTAAAATAATGAGGGAAAATTACCAAAACAATATGACGGCCAACAGGCGTTAGTCCGCAAAATATGACACCGAAGTTGAATGTTTGCCAAGTGGCGGCAGGAGACAAAGAACGACAGACGGAGCAGTTTATTAGATTTGCCAGTACTTACCGGGGGTCTTGCTTTGCCAGACAGACGGCCGAACTTGGGGGCGGGGGGATGACTGAAATTAACACTTGCTGCTTTATTTGGCTGTTCATTTTTCAAAAATACCCGTTGAAATTGAAATTTCATTCCATGGGCCAAAAATTATGACACGACTGTGTGTTAATTGTAATGAAATGAATTTGTTTCGAAACAGGCGGTACATCGTAAACGTTTTTATAATTTTTGAAAAATTCTCCCACCCATCGCTGTGAACAGTTAACAGCCATTCTAAAACGTGTATCTGACACGCCTGTCTCTTCTGCGTGACGTGACGGTGTGTCATAATCGGCATTTCCAAGGGCAATTCCAATCCCCTTGACTGGTGGAAGATTATTTTGTCACATGAAATTCAATGTGAAGTGATGATGCTGAAAGCGAGCATCTGGATAATATTCATTATTTTTAAATATTTTTAAAGCTAAAGTAAAGATTGGGGGGTTATTTATGAAATGTTTCTTACTTACCTTAGTACCGCAACATCCCATTAAGGAACAAGGGAAACTTCTCTCAAATCTGTGAGCTGTGCACGATTTAATTCAATCTTTTACTCACTGACTGGGACCTACGGTTAAACGCTGGCTCTGGTTTTGACATGGCTTAGAGATAAATGTCTAACTTATAAAGTCGACGCATTTACGAGGTGGAAACCCGCCGCTGAAAAATTGTTTGATGTTCTCAGTTGAACCTGGTTTAACTGGCAAGATAGTTGTGCACACTTCCATCATACGAGGGCTGCTATATATATTAGACCGGTCCTTATTTATATGGAAAAACTCATTTTCTCGAATATATGTTACGGCAAGCGCTAAAAATATTCGTTTTAGTCTCAAAAAGCATAAAAAAAATTTGACAACGATTGGATAATTTTAGCCGTGCCCCAAGCAACTTTTGTTTTTATTATGAGAAATAAGGCAAAAAAAATATTTTTATTTTATTTACATTTATTTGAATATTAAGAATAAACTGAAATATTTTTTATTAATTACATACTCATAGTAACATTAATATTATTTTAATTTAATAGTGAAGTATTTTTAAAAGTGGGATAATTCATGTTATATTCTTTAACCACTTGAAAGAGGAATTGTTTCTCCTCTTCATTGTGGGTTAATTGATTATTATAATCTGTAATGAATTTGGCGCCTCTTTCAGCTGCATCATTTACTACTGATAAGTTTTTACAAATTTGTGATCCCTGAGCGTAGTCAAATCTTTCATTCTAATCCGACGGATCGACTTGCAAAAATTCTATTGAAATTTCAAAGCGATCTAAGAGCGTATTGGAATTTACAAAATCGCTTTAATCTTTTTGCGCAAATGTGTCGATATTTGTTGGATTAGTTATTATTCGCTTGCATTTTTCTGTTGTCTGAACCATAAGAATAAGATTTTTCAAGACCTTCAAAATATGCCTTAGTTTCAGCAATAATCTCGCTATTGGGCGAACATTTTTTGCCACCGAGAAATTTATTTAAATTTGGAAACAAGAAATAATCAGAAGGAGCTAAATCTGGACTATATGGTGGATGCGGAGCAATTTCAAATCGTAATTCGGCCAGTTTTTGTTGAGTTAAAAATGCAGTGTGTGAAGGATGAAAAAGAACTTTTTTTTCTAAATGCGGTCGTTTTATCTTGATTTCTTCACTCAACCGATCCAATAATGCACAATAATATTCACTATTTATAGTTTTTCCTTTCTCAAGATAATCAATAAATATTATACCCCTTGCATCCCAAAATACTGTGGCCATTACTTTTCCTGCTGACTTAACATTTTTCGCCTTCTTGGGACCACTTTTACCAGCTTCTATCCATTGTTTTGACTGTTCTTTGCATTCTGGGATGTAGTGATGGATCCATGTTTCATCAACAGTTATGAATCTGCGCAATAACTCTATTGGATTACGCTGATAAATCGCTAAAAGCTCCTCGGAATTGGTCCAACGGACGATTTTTTGGGGCAAAGTCAACAAACGCGGCACATATCTTGCAGATAGCCTTTTCATGTGGAGTTCATCATGTAAAATACTCCAAACTTGTTTTTCGTGTATTTTAACAATATCAGCAAGTTCTCTGAGCTTTATTCGTCTATCTTTAGTCACTTCATTAAATATTTTTCTAATGTTTTCAATAGTAGTAGCAGTTTTCGGTCTTCCGTTGTTGCGTTGTTCATCTTCCATACTTGAACGACCCAATTTAAATTGTTGAACCCAGGATTTCACGGTGGAGTATGATTGTGCATTATCACAATGATCAGAATCCAATTCATCTTTGATTAATTGTGGCGTATAACCTTTCATATAAAAGTGTTTAATTACCGCACGAAACTCTTTATTTTCCATTTTTCAAAAATTATAAAACTTGTTTACTTCAATCACATTTAACAAAGAAAATAATCATTAAATATTTCGAAAATTTTGACAGATGGCTTATAAAAGATTGCTTTTAAAAAGCAAAAACAAAAAAAGTTGCTAGTAAAACAGAAAATGTGCCAGGCCAGTTAGTTTTGCGGTCGCCCTCGTAATTGTAATAATTCTTTGTGGTCGCGTCTGCTATGAGCTTGTTTTAAGTTATCTAGGCAGTAATTTAAAATTGTTCCACGTTCTTCAGCAGTCAATACTGTAATAATGTGTTCGTCTTCTAAACAACTCTTATAATTTAAGCAGAGCAGCATCACCGTTTTGTACATCTGTATTATGAGCAGTTGTGTCGAAGCAGATAATTTCAACTAGATCAAGCATTTCATATGCTTTTATTAAAATAAACACGGCATCTGATATTTCTTTTCAACTCGAAGATTTTAACTTTGGAATGCCAAGTAGTTTATCGATACCCTGAGATAAGACTATGATTGGCAAGCGATTAACTTTTTCCCAGCCACTAATTTCTGGTAACATTGTACCATCCCAATGCAAAACAAAACTACGTGGAATCTGGAAATAAAAACTCAAGTTTCTTAATTTATACTCAAAATATAAAAAAGAAGCATAGGGAAAAACTCATTACAGTACTTACATCAAAGATTGCTACAATGTTTTCTGCTGTTGTTGCACGATGTTTCTGACGCATTCGACGAATTGATGAACGATTTAGTATAAGATCTTCGATATCATAGCCCAAAGCGTCAGCAGTTGCACTTAGGATATGAACTGCAGCACCATCAGTGATTTTCCACTTATCCAAAGTTGAAAGCAGTCTTGGTGTAAAAAAAAATTGTTTTACCTCTGGATATAGAGAACAACAGTCACGAATGACAAACAATTGTAAAAATTGTCCAATCTAGCTCAATTTTTTTTTTGTATTTTTAGGATCAAATAAAATGGTTTTAGTGCTTGCCGTCATACGAATTCGAAAAAAAGAAACAAGGACCGGTCTAATATATATTTCTGGCCTAATAATGAAAATGCAAATATTTGTTTAGCTCTTTTGTTTTATTTCGGTCTGTTGTTTTTATGCATTGAACAGGTATTAACCATCAAATATGGTTTAATTGTTTTTCAAACTATTCTTCAGCATGATTAATACACTTTTGCATGCGCTCAAACCAATTGTCGAAGCTCTTTTTCCACTCCAATTGAGACACCTCCAAAACATGTTTTTTGAACGCTTCAACAACATCGTCTGGCGATGAAAATCGTTGAACACGCATATATTTTATTGATGTGCGGGAATAAAAAAAGAAGTCAATGGGTGCCAAGTCAGGGCTGTACGGCAATCAATTCGACTTTTTGGCCGGTGAAAAAGTAGCTGGTTTGAGCCGATGTGTGAGAGCTCGCATTGCCATGGTGCACAATGATTCTTCTTTTCTTTTTCGTTTTTCGAATTTCTCCGAAGACTTCAGGCAAACAACTTGTGGTGCACCACTCAGAATTGATCGTCTTGCATTGCTGAAGCGGAACAGTAGCCACATGGCCAGTTTTACCGAAGATACAGGTGACCATTTGCTTCGAAATGCTTCTTCCACGAACAACTTTCGTTGGATTTGGCTCGTCTTCGTTGACCCACACGATCGATTGCTGTTTTGTTTTGGGCTCATACGCATAGATCCATGATTCGTCACCTGTGACGATCTTATAAACGTCCTTAGAAGCACCGCGATCGTATTTTTTCAAAATTTCTTTGCACCAATCGACACGAGCCTTTTTTTGAGCGATTGTCAAATTGTGCGGGATCCAACGAGAACAAACCTTTTTTACTGCCAGGTGTTCATGCAATATCGAAAGTATACTGACGATCTTGCATTATCAGTTCACGCACGGCATCAATGTTCTCTGGCACAAGGGCCGTTTTTGGACGACCTTCACGACATTCGTCTTTGAGCGAGCGTCGGCCACGATTGAATTCATTAAACCAATTTTTCACAGTGCTATAGGATGGTGCTTCAACGCCATTTAAAGCTTTAAGTTCATCGATGCACTCTTGTCGTGATAATCCACGTTGAAAGTTGTGAAAAATGATCGCACGAAAGTGTTCACGAGTTAATTCCATTTTTTTTTTGCCAAATTGATTTTTTCATGTCACTGTAAACAACACAAATGATGGCGGTACGTCAAAACGTTCTGAGTACGTTAATGCTAAAAATGTCAAACTTTCCAATGGAAATGTCAGATGGCGCCAGGCAACACTTAGTGTTGCCTAGGTCAGAAATATATATAGCAATCCTCGTAGACTAAATTGATGCCTTATGTAGGTAAATGAGTAAGTTATTATGTTTTTGCAATCAGTCTTGAAGCTCAAGGTATCTCTTAAAATCTATTGTTTAGCTTTTAAATTATTGGGTAATACAAGATTTTTTTTTTAAGAAAAAGCATATCAACATTTTTGGATTTCAAGCAAGTCCTTCTGTCAGAAATTATAGAGTCAGCTTTGCTGAACATTCTTTAAGATTCCGTCCAAGTTGCTGGAATGCAAAAATATATTGTGGCGCAGGTTTTTAGTGTTGTCGTCTCATTGGCATGGCTTTCAGAACCGCCAACATAATTTTAGATTTACCTATTTTGAAATAAGAATTAGACAATCATTTTTATTTAGTATTCTTTTGTACCGATACTATCGATAGTCATTAAAAACAATCGATATTGGCGCCAAAAAAAAACTATCGATACTATCGATAGTAATATCAAAGTTTTACAGCTCTACTTCTTACCCAGGGTTGAATCTGGGTTAACTGGCAAGAGAGTCGTGTACACTTCCATCATACTACGGCGTCTCAATTATAAATTGTTTGAAGAAAATCAAACTTTATATTTAAGGCTATTTCCGTAATAAGCACTGTAGTCGCAATTTAATGACCAACAAGTACGTACCCATGTTCATCTAACATTGTTCAACGGCAGGTTTTCCATCTCTTTAGTGACGGCGACTTTTTTAAATTCTAGCCATCAAAATCTACTCTATAAATTGTATTAGCCATTCAAAGCTGGCTTTAAGCAGTAGTTTCCGGTCTGTGATTGTATGAATTATCGTGCACAGCTTACTGATTTGAGAGAAGTAACCCGTTTGTGTTTTATTTGGTTATAAAGACC
Source organism: Hydrotaea diabolus (assembly GCA_963513945.1). Taxonomy (NCBI): domain Eukaryota; kingdom Metazoa; phylum Arthropoda; class Insecta; order Diptera; family Muscidae; genus Hydrotaea; species Hydrotaea diabolus. The sequence goes on from OY740719.1 coordinate 167,677,063, forward strand.
TCAAATTTGTGCATATTTTTTATTCCGATTGGAACGAAATGTGGTATTTAGACGTTTTATAGTTAAATTATAACAAATTTTAATACATATCAAAAATATGCAAAATATATGCAAAATAATATACAAAAAATATGCAAAGTATGGACAACGTTAAATACGCTTAATCTTAAAATTTTAATCCACACACCATTCTACTCGTATGTGGTTTTAATAAAAAAAATTTATATATTGTAATACATATCAAAAATGCAAATGGTTTTATCGAAGAAATAATCGAATGGAGGAGCCCTTTTTTCTCTATCTGTAAAGGCACTGTAATAATATTAAGTAGAAAACTGCTTTAAGTTTGATGTGAATAAATCATGTTTTCTTTTATTTAGGATACAATTATGATGAACGGTGGAGGGGAATTTAGATTTCGAAGATAACGGATGAATTTTATCTGAAAAAAGTGTGTTTAATGGATTGACTCAAAGACACCAGTAATTCAATTATTTTATTTAAAAAAAAAATTATAAACAACCCATATTTGGTTATGACGAGGTTTTAGTTATAATCAATAATAATTACCCAGCTAACCAAAAGTTCATAATTCGGTCAGAATTCTGTACGGCAATCGGCAAAATGTTCCGATTTCGGATCAAACTGCAAAAAATATGAGAGGGCTGACACGAATTCTGAACTACTTGTCAAACAATATTTTAAAATCCTACAATAAAAAACGTTTTTCTTATTTCTGTCAAATAACTCAATACATAAAGTTTAACCATTAATTAGTCCAGTTAACAAATGTTGGTGGTAATGACAACCAAGTTCTCAGAGTACTTGTAACCAACAATAACTCAATGAAAAGTTCTGTTTCAATAGGCATCTTAATTAGTTAGGCTGGCCTATCGATACTTTGTCTCTTCAACCTAAAATGTCAGTTCCTTCTACTGAAAATTGTCGTTTATCCAATCAAAATTCGGTTGTAGCGATATACTTAGTAGGGCCATAAATACTGTTACAACATTGAACACACCCATTTCAATAGTAGAACTAAAGATATCCCGTTAATGTCATATGGGTTTTGAAAGCTAACCTCAATAGCATTAGTCTGTAACGGGATTTTAAAATTGTTTCAATTTCATCATGGAGTGATCAGATAATGAAAATCGTAACGCTGTAATTGCGCTTTTCAAGCGTGAAATGAAAAAAAGCGATATTTTCAAAACGCTCCGGCCACCAGGGATTAGCCTAGCCGCATCTCGTCTACCGATGCATAAAACTGTTTGAGGAGACTGGAGATGTAAAAGACCGCCACCGGTCGGGCCGCCCACGCTCTGTTCGAACACCGTATGTCATCAAAGCCGTTAAATCAAGAATTCACAGAAATCCGCTCCAAAAACAGAAAATCATGGCCCGTGAGATGAGTATCGCGCAAAAGACCATGAGTCGAATCATTAAAAAAGACTTGGGACTTAGGGCTTTCAAATGAAGTACCGAACATTTATTGACTGCAGCTTTAAAAAAAATAGGATTGAAAAATGCAAGCGCCTTTTGGTGAAGAACGTTGATAACATGCACAGTAAAATTTTTCACCGATGAAACAATTTTTACCGTTCAGGAAAAATTTGACAAGCAAAATGATAGAGTGCATGAAGCATCTGAAATGATCCCAAGGGTGGAAAAGGGTCATCACCCAGCTTCAGTCATGGTTTGGTGGGGTGTCTCTTACGATGGGGCACTGAGCTGCATTTCTGCGAACAAGGAGTCAAAACATCGGCCAAAATTTTACAAAGAAACCGTTTTGGAAGCTGTTGTGAAGTCTCTTAACAACTCCCTGTTCCAAAACCAGCCATGGACTTTCCAGCAGGATTCTGCGCCGGCCTATAAGGCTAAAACGTCCCAAGCCTGGCTTCGAAACAATTTGCCAGCGTTCATTTCCTCTGAAGAATGACCCTCAGACAGTCCAGATTTGAACCCATTGGATTACAAGTTGTGGACGGTTTTAGAGGACAAGGTTTGTCACAAAAGATACCCCAACATTGGATATCTTAAGACTGCTTTGGTTCGAGCTGTGGCCAATTTTCCAATGGACGAGGTTCGTGCAGCTATTGACGATTGGCCAGTGCGACTTAAGGCGTGTGTAAATGCAAAAGGCGGACATTTCGAATAAGTAGGTTCTTTTTGGATACAATTTACATCAATAAATATAATAAAACATATTTGGTCCAAAAACATTCAGTACTTTTTATTTTACAGCATAAAACGTGTGTAACAGTTTTTATGTCCCTACTAAGTAATACATGAATAGTACGTTCAAGCACTAGCATTCGGTTGGCAAAAACTTCGGCTGTAGCAACAAATCTTTTCTCTGTTTGTATGATTTTTTTAACATTTATTTAATCATTAATTATAAAAATTGTAGATATTTTATTAAATAAAAAAAATGAATCGCTATTAAGGAACTATCCTTGATTAAGAGGGTTATGTCGATTAAGGATATGTTTTTTACATTATCGTAAAGGGTACATCCACACCTTTCTGGCGGCACCTTACTTATTTAAATCTGATGACGCGTTCCTAACATATTTGACCTCTAACACAGATACCGTTTCAAAAAATAAGCGTGTAGGCCAACTTTGAGATGCTGTAAGATTCAAACCATGCAATATCTAGACATAATTGAGATGTCATATAACAGACAGCAATGAAGGGAATATATGTCCAAATTTTCGTCAAATTCCAACAAGTTCAAAATTCGAAGTGTAGACAGTTTTTGGAATCACCCGTTTATTGAATGCCTATTGGTATTTTCAATAACCTAAGGTTAAAATTAGCTATCACTAGTGTTTTAGAGAAATCCCCAAAATATCTATCTACAGTTCATTGTCTCCTTTTCCTATAAAAAGTCGCAAACGATCTTAGCTATTACTTACCCTATTTAGTTCAGCTACAAGAAAAGTAGGAAACACAATTGTCAAGAACAAAAAAAAACGCACCATGAAGTAACAAACCCAACCAGAAAGTAACAATCCCAACAGGACAATCTCAGTTTTTCTGTAAGTCATAAAGAAGACAGCAAAAAAAAAAGGAAAACAACAACGCACTATAGCGGCACGTGCCACTCGCGTGTTACGTCATTCATACGTCATTAAGAGGCACGTGGACGAGTATGTGTGCACGAACAACAACAACAACACCATGAACAGAAATATAAACACGACCGTACTCCAGCTACCCGTAACACCAACAGCCAGAAAGCCAACCATTCATTCATTCATTCAGTCAATCAGCCAATATCAGATCTCGCAAACTGAGTAGCACAGTGGGTGGATTTTTGGAAAATTTTAACATATAAAAGTAATGTTTATGGAATTGCAGTTATTTTTTATACAAAATGTATTTGATATAAAAATTGACTGCACATCGAGATAATATGCACGCAGAAAAAAAGTATGGTTGTGGTGACAATATTCGAAGAGGATAATACTATTGTTGGGTATATGGTTGTGGTACAACAATATTATGATCCTCACAACAATAGTATGATTCAAATACAACCATACTATGATCCTCACAACAATAGTATGATTCACACATAACCATACTATGATCCCCACAAGCATAGTATGATTCACACTCAACCTACTATGATCTCCATAACCATAGAATGATCCTCACAACCATAGTATGTTTCCTTTACAACCATAGTATGATTCACACGCAACCATGTTATGACCCCTACAACCATAGTATGATCACACACAATTACACTATGATCCCCAATATAATTTATTATAATTTGTTTGAGTTGTAGACAAAAGATTCGATCCCCAATATTTTTTATAAGAATTGGATTAAGCTGGCAACAATAGATTTGAATTATGAAAATTTTTCAAAAATACATTAAATTAAAAATAATAGGAGTGATTAATTCACAGTAGAAAAAATAAGTTTAAATAAACGTAAGCGGTTTTTATAAAAAATATTTCAGTTTAACAAAGCCAAAGCAGCTTGTTTAAAAAATTTAATTTCGATAAAAAAGTACTATTATTGAATTGGATCCGTACCAATAACATTCGTTCTTAAAAGCATATTTAAATGAAGAAAAATTACAATCATACAGTATGATTGCCGTAATCATATTATTGTTAACATAAAACACAAAACACAATACTTTTGTCGCACCAACCATATTTATATTGTTGCTATAACCATATTTTCACTTTTAAATTTGGCAATAATACTATTGTTACATTTCAACAATATTAATATTGCAGCAATTATACTATTGTCAAAAATAAATTCAGTTAACAATGCTATGGTTGCGACGAGCATACTTTTATTGCGGAGAACATATTATTATTGCCGTGACCATGTAGTAACCATGTTTTTTCTCTGCGTGTGGGTTCAAAATTCCTTTTACCAAGACGTCTTGTCCTCGCTTTTAGCTTACTACTTCTCTTAAGAAAAATCAAAGATCGAAAAATTAGTATAGAGGCAGTAATAAGCAATTAAAATCTTGTGAATAAATCCACTCTATCGGCTCATCGTAGAAAAAAGATATCTTGGATGAAGTTTTGGTATACATCCAATACTCGTATGTCAGTTATAACGGATGATCAATCTAAAGGTTTTTTTCCAATAGGGTTTTTTTTTCGCAGATTACGCATAAGTTGTGTTAAAATGTATTTTTTGTATTATAAGATCAGTTTTTGTTGTTGTTTTTCATAGAGGTAGGGAAGAGAAAGTCAGCGAAGTTAAAATAAACACATCACCGTCTGATAGACGCACGTTTCGCGGTTGGTGTGGGACGGCTCTACCATATATGTGTGCTGCCGACATGGTCTTTACTAGTTTAAAGATCTATACACGCAGAGAAAAGATATGGTTACACTATTGCCACCGCAACAATAATATGTTCTCTACAATAAACCATGTTCGTCGTAACCATAGTATTGTTTTTTGAATTTCATTTTGACATTAGTACGATTGCGACAATATTGCTATTGTTGAAATGTAACAATACTATTATTGCCAAATTTAGAAATGAAAACATGGTTGTAGCATCCATATAAACATGGTTGGTGCAACAAAAGTATTGTTGTTTAAAATTTACTTTAAGGATAATATGATTACGGCAATCATGCAGTATGGTTGCGACTATGAAAATAACAAAACAGGTTTTATAGAGCATACATGTATGTGCGTGCGTATGTTTTTTTGATATACAAAAAAACACATACACACGATACAGTGAATGGTTGCTGTCCATTAAAAAAACAACAACAATCGGATGGTAGGTCAAGGGATTTTTATTGTGTTTACTTTGTTCGGTGAAATACTCTAATACCGACTGGTTCTCGTTTATTTAAAATCTTCCTGCACTTATGTATAAAGCCATTGCTCATGGTTTAATCACATTTGTTTCTTGGGGTCTACGAATGGTAAAGTAGCATTCACCCCTGCTGGGTACTACAAGTATTTTTGACTGCCGTTGGAATATATTTTTTTGTTTCTTGAATGGAATGTTAAATGAAAACATGGCCTCAATTCTGGCTATGAACATTTTGTAATTCAATTTAATATAACTTGCTTGATAAAAATCTCTATTTTTGAATAACAACATTACCCAATCCTAATAAATAATTTTGGGGATCATAGTATGGTTGAGTGAATCAAACTATGGTTGTAGGAATAATAGCATGGTTGCGTGTGAATCATACTATGGTTGTGAAGATCATACTATGGTTGTATGAAAAAAGTACTATGGTTGTGAGGATCATAAAATGGTTGTGAAGATAATAGTATAGTTGAGTGTGAATCATACTATTGTTGTGAGGATCATATATATGGTTGTGGAGATCATAGTATGGTTGAGTGTGAAGTATACTATGGTTGTGTTTTCTATTGTTGTGAGGATCATAATATTGTTGTGCCACAACCATATACCCAACAATAGTATGATCCTCTTCGAATATTGTCACCCCAACCATACTTTTTTTCTGCGTGTATATAATCGTACGTAGCATTGCATTGATTTTGCATATGCGAATTATTATTTTTTTCTTTTTGGATTGTTTGAAGAGCAAAAAGTGCGACTATACCCAGAGCTACCACGGTTTGGTGCGGTTTATTGGCGGGTGGAATCATCAGACAAATATTTTTCAAAAATGATTATGGCCGGAATGTAACCTTAAATGGTGATCGCTATCGCGCCATAGTATCGGACTTTTTGCTACAAAATGGAAGCCCGTAATCTTCACCACATTTGGTTTCAACAGGACGGCGCCACTTGCGATAAAGCAGCTCAAGCAATGGATCTATTGAGAAGTCATTTCGAGAGTAGCTAATTTTACATTTGGACCAGTGAGTTGGCCGTCTAGATCGAGTGATATCACACCTTTAGACATTTTTCTTCGAGGTAACGTAAATTCCAAAGTCTATGCTAACAAACCAGCTACGTTCTGGTTTTGGAAGCCAACATTACGCGTGTCTTTAACTCCATTCCGGCCAAAATAATTGAACGAGTCATTCAAAATTGAACCCTGAGAATGGACACCCTGAGGCGTACACGCAGACAAAAGATATGGTTACTATATGGTCACGGCAACAATAGTATGTTCTCTGCAATAACACAATGGTCGTTGCAACCATAGTATTGTTTTTTGAATTTAAATTTGACAATAGTATGATTGCGGCAATATTAATATTGTTAAAATGTAACAATAGTATTGTTGCCAAATTTAAAAATGATAATATGGTTGTAGCAACAATATAAATATGGTTGGTGGAACAAAAGTTCTATTTTCATGGGTTTTTTGTTAACAATAACATGATTGCGGCAATCATACCGGCAAATTTGTATTTTTTTTTTAGTTTAACAATGTTTTTTTTATGAATCTTACGCAATAATAATAAAAATAATTAAATTTCGAATAAACAATAAAGATTCCACACTTGATTTGAATTTTTGTATTTTTTTATTTTGCAAAATATCTCTAGATTGATCACCCGATACCAACTTTTCATTACGTATTACCAATAATTAGTAATGACAAAAAACTAGTTATCTCTTATGAACAAACTTGACTTACTAATCCTTTTGAGTTGAAAGGCTTTTGTCAGAAGAGTTATGTCGTTTCCCTAAACGAACCTAACAAATTAGACGAATTTAAGCTAAATACGAGGGCTGCTATATAAATTTCTGGCTTAATAATGAAAATGCGAATATTTATCATCAAAAATTGTTTTATTGTTTATCAAAGTATTCTCCAGCATGATTTATACACTTTTGCATTCGCTCAAACCAATTGTCAAAGTACTTTTTTTACTCCGATTGAGACACCTCCAAAACATGGTTTTTGAACGCTTCAGCAGCATCTTCTGGTGACGAAAATCGTTGACCACGCATTTTTTTCTTGATGTGTGGGAATAAAAAGAAGTTATTGGGTGCCAAGTCAGGGCTGTACGGCAGATGACCCATCAATTCGACGTTTTGACTGGTTAAAAAGGTGCTGGTTTTAGCCGATGTGTGAGAGCTCGCATTGTAGTAGTCCACAATGATTCGTCTTCTCTTGTTCGTTTTTCGAATTTCTTCGAATACTTCAGGCAAACAAATTGTGGTGTACCAATCACAATTGACCGTCCTACGTTGCTCAAGCGGAACAGTCGCCACATGACCAGTTTTGCCGAAGAAACAGGCGACCATTTGCTTCGAAGTGTTTCTTACACGAACAACTTTCGTTGGATATAGCTTGTCTTCGAAGACTCACACGTTCGATTACTGTTTTGTTTCGGACTTATACGCATAGATCCATGACATGACGAACTTATAAACGTCTTTTAAAGCACCGCGAACGTATTTTTTCAATATTTCTTTGCACCAATCGACACGAGCCTTCTTTTTAGCGATTGTCAAATTGTGCGGAATCCAAACGAACCTTTTTTACGGCCAGGTGTTCATGCAATATCGAATGTATGCTGGTAGAAGAAATACCCAATGATGCCTCTATCTCACGGTATGTCACATGACGATCTTGCATTATCGTCCTTCACGACTATTGTCTTTGAGCGAGCGTCGGTAACGATTGAATTCATTAAACCAGTTTTTTACAGTGCTAGGATGGTGCTTTATCGCCATACAAAGATTTAAGTTCATCGATGCACTCTTGTCGTGATAATCCAAGTCAAAAGTTGTGAAAAATGATCGCACGAAAATGTTTACGAGTTAATTCCATTTTTTTGCCAAATTGTTTGTTTCAAGTCACTGTAAACAACACAAATGATGGTCGTACGTCAAAACGTTCTGAGTACGTTTATGCTAAGAAATGTCAAACTTTCCTATGAAAATGTCAGATGGCGCCAGGCAACACTTAGTGTTGCCTCGCCCAGAAATATATATAGCAAGCCTCGTACTTTTTAAAAAAAAAATCAGTTCAATTAAAAAATTCCAAAATTCAAAAATAAATTAATTAGGAATCCTGAGATAAAAAAATGCATATATTCTTATTCTTATCGAAAATATTTCCGATTTCAAGCGATAAACAAATTTACATATTTACAAAAAGTATTGAATGCCGCTTATCGAAAATATTTGCGTTATGACGTAATGAAAAAATTCACATACTAACAAAAAAAAAGTTGTAAGCCGTTTGTTACAATTTTTTCGTTCACATTTTTACAAAAATAGTTTTAGATTTTTTTAAAAACCAGTCGGAAAGAACTTTTTTTTATACGCTGGAGTGATTGCAGTTTTAGTGAGCGTCACTTCACCAACATAAGACCTCAAGCAACGAATGTGCTGTAACTATGTTTATCGGCTATACACTTAAGGGCAGGCAGTTTAGCATTTAACGAGAATTACCGGCAGTAGTTTTCCACCGAATACACTTAAAATCCCTTGCACTACGTACATGCTAAAACACATACACCATCACATACACACGCACTGTATAAGTATAGTGCAATTTATTTTTGTTTCGATTCATTAAATATCATTGAAATAACAGTTGAATTATTTAGCCTATTTACGAAATTTTTAATTGAGTTGTGATAAAATTCGCCTGCCAATTTTTTTGGTTGAAATTTAGGGGTTGTCTTGTTTTCTGTTTATTAACGTAAAATTAATAATCTAAATGTTAGATTCTATAAACATCTCTAAGACTGACTTGCAGCACTTTAATTTAAAATAAATTCTACGTACAAAACATATAGCAAATTAAAAATTTAAACTAAAAATAACTCAAAACCTCCCACTGTGCACAGCAGCTATCTGGGCCTTTTTTGCGTTTTTAACGCAACCAAACGCTGAAAAGCGAATCGGGCAACAAAAAGCACAAACACACAAAACGAATATTAGCCTTTTGGCATTGCCAATGTAGTTGATGCGAGTGTGCTTGTGTGTGTGTGTTACTTATTGTATCCTTATGAAAACAAATCGCTCTGCAATTGTTGTCGGTACGCCTGTATGGGTGTGCGGTGTGTGACGTACGCGTATGTATGACTGTGTTGTGGCATATGACCCCCAAAGAAAACATTCAACGAAAACGTCAACTTTCGACTTGACTTGATTTTTTCTTTATCAAAATCATTGCGATCTTTTTTGTTTTCTTTTTGGTTTGCTTCTTGTAGTTTCTTATGTAACATTGATATCCTTATGGCGGGTGTTGTTGTTATACCACCATAGATTGCATATGTATGTACATATTTGTGTGGTTGTGGTGGTGGACAACAATATGTTTTTTTCTTTTTTTGGGAGCAGTTGTTACATTTCTACACCTTGGATGACTGCTGCACGATTACAATTATCGAGGCGTACATCATCCTGTTTATTAGTCGAACACTGGTTACTTTCCTGTTTGCCATGCCCTCGCATTTATTCGGCAAGTGAAAAAAAAAATTATGTTGTTTTTTGTGGTTATGGGTAGGCTATCAGGGAACAAATGTTGTTGGTTTTGGTTTTTTTTAACGTATCTAGTATGTACTAGGTAATTTGAGTACTTAAAACACTAGGATTTATGGCCAAAAAGATAAAATAGCATCGCATCAATGGCTTGGGAAAAAAACATAGATGACGGTTTAGATTAATTGAGAAAAATCAATTTGTTTAGTATGGTGCTATTGTATTAGAAATACGTTTTTGTCAGATTTTAATCCATGAATGGCTTATACAACATTTGTCGTAAGGACCTGTATTGTTTTTGGATTATCCTATGCATTACATTGGTCATGCAGTGAACATTACCAGCAATCCTAGGTAGCAGTTATTTTATCATACCCAAGAACTTAGGTAAGGTTCAAGTTGCTGTCGATTTCCTAAATCGCTTGGTCTATTGGAGACCAACAAAACGCCATAATAAAGACCATGACTTTTGATTAATTTCAAAACCATGTACCAAGATTCTCTTAATATCCGACTCTGAGGGGTGGATGATGTATTCGGAAAATGTAAGATCATCTCTGTCTATTTTAGCTCTTATGCTGCACATAACTCAGTTGAGTGTATTATTTTCTAACTAAAAAATCAAATAAAAATGATAAATTTATCGTCTTAGACCCCAAGCAACGATTGTGCCGAAATGATGTTGAGCAACTAAAAACATAAGGGCAGACAGTTTTGCATTTAACGAGAACTGCCGGCAGTAGAGTTTTCCACCAAACACAATAAAAATTCCTCGTGCTGGGTAAATACTAAAACACATAAGCTCATCACAGTATATATCAGCTTTTATGCTGCACACCTTTCATGCAGTGGAGTGTACTACTTTCTAAGTAAAAAATAACCAAAAATGATAAATTTATCGGCTTTGAAAAAATGAAATTTACGCAGTTGCTATATATACTTCTGGCCTAGGCAAGACTAAGTGTTGCCTGGCGCCATCTGACATTTCCATTGAAAAGTTTGACAATGTTTAGCATAAACGTACTCAGCATGACAGAACGACCATCATTTGTGTTGTTTACAGTGACTTGAAAAAAATCAATTTGGCAAAAAAATGGAATTAACTCGTGAAAATTTTTGTGCGATCAGTTTTCACAACTTTCGACGTGGATTGGAAGCACCATTCCATAGCAATGTGAAAAACTAGTTTAATAAATTCAATCGTGGCCGACGCTCGCTCAAAGACGAAGGTCGTCCAAAAACGGCCGTTGTGCCAGGGAACATTGATGCCGTGCGTGAACTGATAATGCAAGATCATCATGTGACATACCGTGAGATATATGCATCCATGGGCATTTCTTCCACCAGCATACTTTCGATATTGCATGAACGCCTAGCCGTAAAAAAGGTTTGTTCTCGTTGGATCCCGCACAATGTGACATTCGCTCAAAAAAAGCCTCGTGTCGATTGGTGCAAAGAAAATTTGAAAAAAAAACGATCGCGGTGCTTCAAAAGTCGTTTATAAGAACGTCACAGGTGACGAATCAGGTTTCTATGCGTATGAGCCCGAAACTGAACAGCAATCGACCGTGTTAGTCTTCGTAGCCAAATCCAATAAAAGTTGTTCGTGGAAGAAGCACTTTGAAGCAAATGGTCGTCTGTTTCTTCGCCAAAACTGGTCATTTGGCGACTGCTCCGCTTGAGCAACGTAGGACGTCAATTCACCACAATTTGTTTGCATAAAGTCTTCGGAGAAATTCGAAAAACTAACCATGACAATGAGACCTCTTACACATCGGCTCAAACCAGCGCCTTTTTGACCGGCCAAAACGTCGAATTGATGGGTCATCCGCCGTACAGCCATGACTTGGCACCCAATGTCTTCTTTTTATTCCCGTACATCAAGAAAAAAAATGCGTTGGAGCGTTCAAAAACCAGGTGTCTTAATCGAAGTAGAAAAAGTGCTTCGACAATTGGTTTGAGCGCATGCAAAGGTGTACAAATCATGCTGTAGAATACTTTGAAAAACAATAAAACCATTTTTAATGATAAATATTCGCATTTTCATTATTAGGCCAGAAATCTAAATAGAAATCTAAATAGCTGCCCTCGTATGTTTTAACGAATTTACGAACCGGCTTCTTAAAAGATTCGTAATTTTTCCTTAATATGTTTTATGAAATTTTTTTTATTTTGTATGAAAAGACATCGTTAAAATTTTATTCATAATTTTTAGGAACATTTTCGTATACATTTCGTAATTTTTGATTTATATGTTTTACGAAATTGTTTTTATTTTGTATAAAATGTCATCAAAAGAAAATGATTCGACTCGACTTTAAAGAACAAAATTTTGTGCATGTGTATACGTAAAGGGTAACTGTTATTCATTTGAATGAGTCTAAAACTGTAGTAATTTGTAATTTGATTTTTGGCCGATACTGCTTAAGAAACATAACCAATTCATTTTACGTTCAAGTTCAATGTTCAAGTCATAATAATAATAATAAAAGACCGGATTGATGTAAAAAAACAAAAAAAAAATGATTCAAATTGAATGATTGTTGAAAATGATTCATAGTTTTATGAAAAAAATTTATAATTTTTGTGAAAAAGTGTCACGAATAAAAATGTGTAACAATTTCACAAACAAAAACTAAGTAACATTTCATATAAAATATGAAACTACTTCATAAAAAGAGTTCTTAAAATATTTGATAAAAAATAATAAAATCTTCCATTAAGGTCTTTAAAATCACGAATTTTTATCAACAAACCGATTTCGTAATTTTTAAAATTTTCATATTTCTTATGAATATTTTCTTTGTCTGAAAAAATTAAACGTATTTCATAATTTACGAGGGCGACCGCAAAAGTAACTGGCCCGTTTTTTTGGAATTAATATTATTTATTTTTCAACATAATCTCCTTCTAACTCAATACACTTCATCAAACGTTTTTCAAGATTTTTAATTCCATCTGAAAAATAAAATTTTTCAAGACCTTCAAAATATGCCTCAGTTTTAGCAATAACCTCGCTATTGAAAGAACATTTTTTGCCACCGAGAATTTTTTTTTTAATTTGGAAACAAGAAATAATCAGAAGGAGCTAAATCTGGACTATTTGGTGGATGCGGAGCAATTTCAAATCGTAATTCGGCCAGTTTTTGTTGAGTTAAAAATGCAATGTGTGAAGGAGCATTATCTTGATGAAAAAGAACTTTTTTCTAAATGCGGTCGTTTTATCTTGATTTATTCACTCAACCGATCCAATAATGCACAATAATATTCACTATTTATAGTTTTTCCTTTCTCAAGATAATCAATAAATATTATACCCCTTGCATCCCAAAATACTGTGGCCATTACTTTTCCTGCTGACTTAACAGTTTTCGCCTTCTTGGGACCACTTTTACCAGCTTCTATCCATTGTTTTGACTGTTCTTTGCATTCTGGGATGTAGTGATGGATCCATGTTTTATCAACAGTTATGAATCGGCGCAAGAACTCTATTGGATTACGCTGATAAATCGCTAAAAGCTCCTCGGAATTGGTCCAACGAACGATTTGTTGGGGCAAAGTCAACAAACGTGGCACCCATCTTGCGGATAGCTTTTTCATGTGGAGTTCATCATGTAAAATACTACAAACTTGTTTTTCGTGTATTTTAACAATATCAGCAAGTTCTCTGAGCTTTATTCGTCTATCTTTAGTCACTTCATTAAATATGTTTCTAATGTTTTCAATAGTAGTAGCAGTTTTCGGTCTTCCAGAGCGTTGTTCATCTTCCGTACTTGAACGACCCAATTTAAATTGTTGCACCCAAGATTTCACGGTGGAGTATGATGGTGCATTATCAGCATGAACAGAATCCAATTCATCTTTGATTAATTGTGGCGTATAACCTTTCATATAAAAATGTTTAATTACCGCACGAAACTCTTTATTTTCCATTTTTCAAAAATTTTAAAACTTGTTTACTTCAATCATCTGTAACAAAGAAAATAATCATTAAATATTTCGGAAATTTTGACAGATGGCTTTTAAAAAACAAAACAAAAAAGTTGCTAGTAAAACAGATAATGTGCCAGGCCAGTTAGTTTTGCGGTTACCCTCGTATATAAAATATTTCGAGATTTTCACAAACATAATTTATACAGGAGTTTTTTGAAACAGGATATCAATTGTGTGTCTGCCTCGGCTGTCGCCACAGTTGAGCATATTATTTTAGGTTGTAACAAATGAAAGGCTCGTATTATATTATGGATCTGTATTGTTTCTTGATTATTGGGCTTGCATTGATCAGTACCAGCTTTAATTTGAACATAACTAAGAGCTTAGTTTAGGTTAAAGTTGCCGTCAATTTCTTGAAACACTCGTTCTATTTAGGAAAAACAAAACGCCGAAATACAGACATCGACTTTGCTAGAAAGAGATTAATTTTTAGGTCACGTACAAAGATTCTCTAAAGAACGGGCTATCTCAGTGGGTTGGATGATGCCTTCGGAAAATTAAAGACCATCTCTGTCTATCTTAGCTTTCATGCTAAACGTAACACACTTGAGTGGGCCATTTTTTAACTAAAAAAACAAACGAAAATCATAAATTTATTGCCTTAGAAAAACAAAATTTTATTAAAAAATTCTAAAAAATTACTGAATTTTCGATATGAGTATTTTAGACGACGACCTATACTAAAGTGATAAAAGTAGTACTTTAAAATAGGCCGCCATGGTGTGATAAAAGTGTGCACGACCCACGTGCAACCCCGGTTAAGAATATCTAACAATTTGTCAGGGGCAGGTTTCCAACTCGTAAACTCCGGCGACTTTGCGAGAAAGGGATTTATCTTAAAGCCATGCTAAAACTTCTCTATAAAATGCATTAGCCATTTGGAGCCGGTGTTAAACAGTAGGTCCCGGTCAGTGCGTATAAAAACTAAATCCTGCGCATTTCATTGATTTGAGAGAAGTTTCCCCTTGTTCCTTTACAGGGTGTTGTGGGACTTAAATAATGTAAGTACTTTAAAATAACCCTTTTCACCCATATTCAAAAAAATTTGTTAAAAAAAAAGTCCAGAAGGATATGCCGAAATTAAATATATCGATTTTTGATGTTTTCTGTTCCCATTCATTAAATATAATTTCAATATTTGATAAATAGTTAAGCTTATTAACGAAATTTGTTATTGAGTGGTTGTAAAATTCACATACCAATTTTTTGGTTGAAATATAAGGGTTGTCCTTTTTCAGTGTGTAGAAAATCCTACGTACTTTCTATTCTCGATCAATTCATCATGAATCAACGATTTTACGTTTTGGCCGGTCAACTGGTAGTTCGTGTCTTATTACAACCTATAGTTTCTTTTTTATATAAAACTATACAGAAATAATACCCCTAGTTTCGCAGCGGTACGTAAAATAGAAAACAAACAAAAACGAGATCTATATTCATCACGTTTCTGTGAAAAAACGTTGTCGATTTTTAAATAAATTTAACATAGATCTCGTTTTTGTTTGTTTTCGATTTTACGTATCGCTGCGAAGTTATTTTCCTAAACTACGAGTATTATTTCTGTATAGTTTTATATCATTAAGAATAATAATCTGGTGCCAATCTTAAATAAATCAAAGAGCAGAAATTGAACAGATTTTTTGGTTATATGTTTATATTAAGATTAATACAAGTCCTTCTTTTGTAATGCGTTAATAAGTTTCAGAAATGAAGAGTATTGAAAAAGGACTACAATTGAAAAAATACAAATATATATTAAATATAGTGCAAGTAGTTTGAAAAAAATACGATAAATCTGCATAAAACACTTAATATCTTAAACATAATAACTTGTATAAACGTTATTTAAATGCAATATTTAGCCAAAATTATAATATCTAGGATATTATTAAAGAAAAATTTAATTTTTAATGGTATCTTAAAACTTGTCCAGTTCAGCCATGTAGCCAGCTAGAGCCAAAATATTTTGGGAATTGCTCAAAATCATTTCTACTGGGATACATTTGCAAATTTATTTTTGCTTATGGCACTCTAATATATATTTATATTTTCTCAAATTGTAAAGCTATGTACTTATACACTAAAAAAGCTGGTAGTTAAATTAAAAATTGAAATATTCAAACAAAAATGTGTGGGGAATCCTGTGATTAAAAATTCCACATATTAACTTAAATATCTCCAAATTCAAGAGATAAACAAATTCTCATATGTAAGTATTTACAAAAAAAAATTGTAAGCCGTTTATCGAAAATATTTTTGTATTAGGTAATGTAAAACTTTACACATCTACAAATGAAAAAGTCGTATGCCGTTTATTAAAAATATTTACGTTATGAGGCAAACAAAAAATGTATATTTTTACAAAAAAAAATGTAAGAGTTTTAACAAAAAATAGTCGGAAAGACTTTTTGTTACAAGCTGGAGTGACTGCAGTTTCGCAGAGCACCACTTCACCATCACAAGACTCCAAGCTATCAATATGCTGAAACTATGTTGAGCAACTAAACGCATGAGGGCAGACAGTTTCGAATTTAACGAGAACTGCCGGCAGTAGAGTTTTCCACCGAACACAATGAAAATCCCTTGTGCTGCGTACGTACTAAAAAATTTTATGAATTTTATTGTTGCTGCCATTCATTAAATATCATTGCAATATATGGTTAATAGTTTAACTTATTTACGAAATTTTAAACTGAGTGGTGATAAAATTTACATACAAATTTTTTGGTTGAAATTCAAGGGTGGTCTTTTTTTCCTGTGAAAATCTGAATCGAATTTCTTTCATTTTATTAGCGTTCGTCCTTGCTCCAAAAAAAAATATTTCCGCCAAATTTCATTTGTGCAAGCTATATCTAATTTCAATTAGAATATGAAAATCATTTTTCAGTCAGTTTCAACAAATTTTGCAAATCAATTTTATTATTGTTGGATATTGAGCTAAATTTAAATACATTTCAATAAATTAAAAAAAAAATTCGGCACACTACCCTCTGATGTACACCATTAAAAAGGTTAGTGTATTCACGAGCCATACTCGTAAGGTCTAATACTATTTTGTGCTCATTAATTCTATTTTACCCAAATCTTTGTATTCATAAAGTCCCCTGGGAATAGCCTACATTCAAAGAAAGGCAGAGCTGATGACTTATCTATAAATCTGGTCCATTTTAATTTACGGTAGCCATAACGCAAGCAGTGCAGACAAAGCTGATGCTAAGTCCACTTTTAAATAATCCTACTGTATGCTATGTTCCACAAATGAATTTATTCATGCCCATTATACTTTAACATATACGAGGATTGCTTTATATATTTCGGGTCCGGCAATAAAAACACAATAATTTATCATTGGAAATGGTTTTATTGTTTCTCAAAATATTCTCCTTTAAGATCAATACACTTTTGCATGCGCACAAACCAATTTTCGAAGCACTTATTCCACTCCGATTGAGACACCTCAAAACCTGATTTTTGAACGCTTCAACAGCTGCTTCGGGCGATGAAAAACGTTGACCACGCTTTTTTTTCTTGATGCTAGGGAATAAGAAGAAGTCATTGGGTGCCGAATCAGCGCTGTACGGTGGATGGCCCATCAATTCGACATATTGAGTGGTCAAATAGCTCATCGTTTCAGCTGATGTGTGAGAGCTCGCATGGTCGTTTTCTCTTATTATATTTTCTCATTTCTTCGAACACTGTTGGCAAACAGATGGTTGTGTACCACTCAGAATCGACCATCCTACGTTCCACTAAAGGCACTGTGGCAACATGGCCGGTTATACCGAAAAAAAACGCAATCATTTGCTTCGATGTAATTCTTCCACGAACAACTTTTTTTTTGGATTTGGCTCGTTTTGAAAGACCCATACCGTCGATTGCTGTTTTGTTTCGGGTTCATATGCATAGATCCATGATTCGTCACCTGTGACAATGTTATACACTGCCTTTCAGCTACCGCAGTTATAATTATGCAACATCTCTGCACCAATCCATACGAGCCTTTTTGTTGAGCATTCATCAAATTTTGTTCACGGCCAAATGAACATCTTATTGATGCTTGTCATACTAATGCCCAAGGATGCCTCAATCTCAAGGTATGTCACATGTCGGTCTTGCTTAATCAGTTCACGCACAGCATTGCTGGTTTCTGGCAAAGTGACCGCAGTTGGACGTCCTTCACGAAATTCATCCTGGAGCGACCGTCGTCCGAGACTGAACTCTTGGCACCAGCTATTAACATTGGTTTTTGATGGAGCTTCATCGCCAAAAGTCGAAACAAGTTGATTTAAACACTCTAGTCTCGATAACCCCGTCGAATTCATAAAAAATCATCGCACGAAAATGTTCACGGGATAATTTAATTTTTTGACTTAGATGAATTTTTTCAACAGACTGTAAACAAAACAATTCGCCCTCAAATGTCAAAATGTTCTGAGTGAAATTATGCTCCAATGGAAGTTCCAGTTTGCACCTGGGAACACCAAAATGTCAGGATCCGAAATATAAATAGCGACTCTCGTAACAAGTAAACTGTGTACTGATGCCAAATGGTGGTTTTGTCTCACAATAAATAAAGAAAATGATTGTTCTATCACTGATTTATAGGTTAAATTCCAACGTCCTTATTTTTGAAGCTCGTATTGAACTGCACTTTAACTTAATGCTTAAAATTGACTGTAATTATACTTGAATGGTTGACTAGAATTAAAGGGCTAAAATTGCTGAAGACTTTTATTGAATTAAAGTATGAATCAAGCATAATTCAACCCTAGAAAATGGAGCATTTGGTTGGAATTCAAGTTAAATTCAACTTGAATTCCAGCAAAATGTTTATTGGGATGGTTTTCCATACTTACAAATTATGAATTTTGTTATGTTTTATAAAAATCGACAAGAGAAACCAAATAACTTAACAGAAAAAACCGGGTATACCGACATATCGGATTTAAGCTATGTTTGAGAAACCGGTTGTCGAATTTGAACACAAAAAATCGGAATGTCGGTTTCGGATGTGGACACTCTACTGACAATGCTTTTTCTGCCAACGTTGCCAGCCAAAAATTGTAAGTTCCTACGATTGTAATACATTTTTTTTTTTAATTTAACTGACAATATTGTAAGATCTTACAATCGTCGGTACATATCTTAACCCATATAATAGAAATTCAGCCAACAATTAAAAATGTTTATGAAATGTTAAATGCAATTAAAACACGCCCTAAAACTATTTAAGGGGAGAGGGAGCAACATCAACACCAACACCGCCAACGACAACAACAAAAGACCTGTTGTGACAACAGCAGCACTTAAAGAATTCATTCGATTTCTGTTCGTTACGCCGTAAAGCAAACGAAGCGAGCGAACCAACAAACATAAAATTGCTTTCTGATGCCATTAGAAATAAATGAATAAATGAACTTTTAAAAGTTTCTTTCTTTAGTTTTTCCAGTTTTTGCTTTTTTCTCTTTGTCCCAGATGGTCGACACGAGAGTGTGTGTGTGCCAAGCGGGTGGTGCAACAAAGTGCCAGCCCAAAATGCCACCCACTCAATTTGGTGTTCAACGTCAACACACTCTTTTTTAAGACATTCGACAAACAAAGTACCAAAACAAAAAGAAAACGATAAAAACAACAACTTTAAGTTTAGCAATAAGAATGAGGACGGGCCACAAGGACGAAGCACAACAGGAGCGGCAGGAGCAGCAGCTTAATGAAGTTTCGCAGAATGTTGCGTTGTTATGATGATTAAAATTAAACGCCCAAAGACGAATCAGGCAACACTTTGCTTTGTAATACCTTTACAAGCGCCCCTTCAAATGGGTGGGCGTACTTAATTTGTCCTTTTGTTTGTGAAAAGAAAAAAAAAATAGTTGAATATTAGAAGTAGAATAGGACAGTAGCTAACAAATATTTAAATTTATTACCTCAATCTAACAAGAAGTAAAAAATAATTGTCGCTTCTATTAAAAATTCAAATATTTAAACAAAAAATTAAGTAGGAATACTGTGATAAATTTTCAAAAAAGAATTTCACACACTCTGACTGGAGAATAAAAGTCAATGAGGCTAAATGCACACAGTTAACTTTCACACTGAATTTTAGCACTAGTCCGACATTGAAACTAAACGATACTCTTTTCTCAATCTGATCATGTTACATACCTTGGAATCCACCTGGATCGCCGACTCACCTGGAGAAGTCATATCGAAACCAAGAAAACTCAACTGAAACTTAAGGTCCATCAACTTCACTTGCTCCTAAACGCGAACTCAAAACTAAGCCTTGAATATAAGGTCCTGCTATACAACAGTGCAATCAAACCTATCTGGGTATCCGGTGCCCAGTTATGGGGCAAAGCAAACTTGAGCAATCTCGACAAAATCCAAAGAGTCCAATCGAAGACATTGCGGCTCATTACCGGTGCCCCTCGGTATATGAGGAATAAAAACATCCACCGAGACTTAAAAATACCTCTCGTTAAAGAGGCAATTCAAAAAATCAATATAAAGCACAAAGAGAAGCTTCAACGTCATGATAACATACTTGCTAGACAATTATTGTGCAGTCCAAGCTCTTTAAGACTTCGGAGAAACGAACGCAGTGTTTCCTAATCTTCACTTGTGCTTCATCCGTAACAGTAATCGCGAACACAAGCGCCCGAAAGACCATGTAGAATTCTTTTTTCTACGTTACGTGGCTTAAATGCTCTTATACGTGATCTTTAAAATAGTCAATATCAATCGCGGACAAACAAACACTCAAAAAAGACTGTGTGAATCCTTTATTCTACGTCACGTGGCTTAAATGCTCTCATACCTGATCCTTAAAACAGTCAACCCGAAAAACCTACAAAACCTAAATTACGTCGTCCACTCTGCTATTCTAGAGTTATCCTTTATACATACATAACTAAAGTTCTTCACTCTACATAATATCGCGAACACTCTGTAAATGACTGTAAGGGTCCTCAGGCCCTTTATCACGAGTTTTAAGCCAAACCAGGTTTAAAATTTTTAGACATGTGATCCATACCAGTTATATACTATTTTGACCAAATTAATTTAAATTCCTGCCAATTAGCAGAGATCCACATTACAAGAAATCCATACTAGGATTCGTTATTGAATTATACTTAAGATTCGTATACTTATTGTTAGGCTCCTTTGGAGCAGATTCAATAATCCAAATAAAGCATATATAAAAAAAACACATTAATTCAAATATTCGTACTTTGTTTATCGCAAATATTTTCGATTCCAAATGATAAACAAATTCAAATCTTTACAAATAAAGTTTATTAAAAATATTTTCTTTATAAGCCGATAAAAATATGAACAAAAAGTTGTAATATTCATTCAAAAAGTATTTGGAAAGCTTTGACTATAGTTTCGGGGAGCATCACTTCACCATCATAAGATCCCAGGCAATGATTGTGCTGTAACTATGTTTAGCGGCTATACACTTAAAGGCAGACTGCCGGCAATAGAGTTTATCACAGAAAATCCCTCGCACTGCATAAATACTAAAACACATACACAGACAGTTCACGAATTTTGTTGTTGTTTCCTTTCATTAAAAATCATTACTATAACTGATAAAAAGTTTTGCTTATTTACGAATTTTTTAAATTTCGTGGTGATCAAAGTCACATACCAATTTTTTGGTTAACATTTAAGGGTTGTATTTATTTCTGTTTCGCAAATCGAAATTATTAGTAAACAATCTTAATTTGATAAATTTTACTTTTTAACCCATTGCCCACTTTTACAATTAGTCGCTTGTTTTAATTGAATACAACTCGCGTTTTTTGGGCGTCACTGGCCCATGTGGCTGAGCAGCCAAAACTCAGTCAAACCCAAATTTGGATTTCTAGTAAAGTAGGCTTCAATTTTCTATACTAGTGATAAATGTTTACACATGGTAGCTTCTTTTAACCGTAAGGACCTTTTTTATGGTCCCATGGGTCCATGAGTCTTAACCTCCCTCAATATCAGCCGAATTTTCAAAATAAATTCATATTTGGATCCTAGTGAAGTTTACATCAATTTGATTGCCCATATGTCCATATTTATCTGTGCTAGCTTCGTTAGAGGGCTTCTTTTGGGTTCCATGCAGCCCCGCATCAAAGCCTAAAATAAAGGCAAGTTTTGGAAACACATGCATATTAGGGTGTGCCGATTTGTAGGTACAAATTTAATTTTTTTTTTACTTTTTGTCAACTATTATTTTTAATGTTTTTTTACTTAGTAATACTTAGTAGGGGCACAAATACTGTTACAACATTGAACACACCCATTTCAATAGTAGAACTGAACATACCCCGTTAATGTCATATGGGTTTCGAAAGCTAACCTCAACTTTCATCATGGAGTGGTCAGATAGTGAGAACCGTATAGCTGTAATAGCGCTTTTCAAGTGTGAATGAAAAAGCGATATTTTCAAAACGCTCCGGCCACTAGGGATTAGCCGCATGTTCGTCTACCGACGCATCAAACTGTTTGAGGAGACTGGAGATGTAAAAGACTGCCACCGGTCGGGCCGCCCACGCTCTGTTCGAATACCTTATGTCATCAAAGCCGTTAAATCAAGAATTCACAGAAATCCGCTCCGAAAACAGAAAATCATGGCCCGTGAGATGAATATCATGCAAAAGTCCATGAGTCGAATCATTAAAAAAGACTTGGTGCTTTCCAACGACGTACCGGACATTTATTGACTGCAGCTTTAAAAAAAATTGGATTGAAAAATGCAAACGTCTTTTAGTGAAGCACGCTGACAACTTGCACAGAAAAATTTTGTTCACCGATGAAAACAGTTTTACCGTTCAGGAAAAATTTAACAAGCAAAATGATAGAGTGTATGCGCGGTCATCTAAGGAAGCATCTGAACTGATCCCAAGGCAGGAAAAGGGTCAGCTTCAGTCATGGTTTGGTGGGGTGTCTCTTACGATGGGGTCACTGACCTGCATTCCCGCGAACAAGAAGTCAAAACATCGGCCAAAGTTTACCAAGAAACCGGAAGCTGTTGTGAAGCCTCTCAACAATTCCCTGTTCCAAAAAGCCATAGACAGCAGGATTCTGCGCCGGCCCATAAGGCTAAAAGGTTCCCGGCCTGGCTTCGAAACAATTTGCCAGCGTTCATTTTCTCTGAAGAATGACCCTCAGGCAGTCCAGATTTGAACCCATTGCATTACAAATTGTGGACGGTTTTAGAGGACACGGTTTGCCACAAAAGATACCCCAACATTGGATCTCTTAAGACTGCTTCGGTTCTAGCTGTGGTCAATTTTCCATTGGACGATGTTCGTGCATCTATTGACGATTAGCCAGTGCGACTTAAGGCGTGTGTAAAGGCGAAAGGCGGACATTTCGAATAAGTAGATTATTTTTGGATACAATATACATCAATAAATATATTAAAAATATTTGGTCCAAAAACATACAGTACTTTTTATTTTACAGTATAAAACGTGTGCAACAGCATTTATGTCCCTACTAAGTAAAAAAAAAAATATATAACCTTTCCAAGGTGACGATTTTCTTCGACGATTCATTCTCTCATTCGTATTTCTATTCCCACGGGCTCATATGTTATAATGTGTTGTAGGTGGCAATGCATACTAGTATGTCACCTTGGAAAGGTAATATTTATAAACAAATTATTTTTGTATTACCTACTAAAAAAGCCGTAAAAATAAAAGTCAACAAATTTAAATTTGGGCTTCTCGAAAATGATTTTTTTGATATATCGTAGTGGAACTTTTTTCCTCATGCCAAAAACTATCGATTTCACAATTTCGATTACTTAATCGACCCACCCTAATGCATTTATCGAATTATTTTAAATTTGATTAACTTTAAATGACGTTTTCATTAGTAGACTTTTCTGAGAACCATAGGGGATGTGGGCTGCAAGAACCAAAGGTTCCAGCAACCATGCCCCCTTTTGAGAAATTTTAAGTACATCTAAACTTCAAATAAGCCATGGCCATGGTTCGGTCACAAAAAATTATGTTGAGCAAATACTCAAAAAAGTTTACCTTAAGTCTCTTAAATGGAAAATTGTTGCTCCTTTGTTATGCCAATTTTTAATTCCGTTTATGACTAATGCATAATACGAGTATATGTATAGGGCCCTTAATCAATATTTGTAGTTGGTGGCAAACGAAATAACGAATTTAGGCAAACGAAATAAAACAATTTATCCTACAGTAGAGGGTATAAACAATTCTATGGGAGCACGGGGTCGAGAATCAATTTTAATTGACCAAATGTCTATAACGTTTGATCTAGAAAACATAATTGAGTTTTGTACGATTGTAGCCAAGGACTCAAGGATTATTTTGAGCTATTGGCATTCAAATTCGGGCAATAGGGTATATTAGCGAAATTACTCCAACGTTTAATATTTTTCTTATTTTGCGATTTTAAAGAAAGTTTTTTTTATTATTGCTTCATTTGGTATTACTGGATCTTCTTCATAGGAGCCGAAAAATAAGTATATGAATCTTAAAGTAAAATTTAATAGTGAATCCTCACACGGATTTCTGTTTTATCCAGTTATCTGCGTCTTTTTGGCCTTAAATTGTACTAATTTGTTCATAGTAGTTAGTTGACTGTAGGAGATCTCACGTTTGAAAATTTTAAGCTTAATGTAGCTTTACCCTCGTGACAGTACCCTAGGACTTTGCAGTTATTTACCCTCGTGTTCGCGATATTTTTATTGTAGAGTGAAGAACTCTAAACGTGTAGAGTGGAGATCTCGAGTTGTATATTAAGGATAACTCTAAATTGGTTGAGTTAATTCGTATACGCGCTATAGAACGTACTATTTGTAGGCCTTAAGGTTTTCACATAGCTTAGAACCAGGTTTGGTTTAAACATCGTAAAATAGAGATTGAGGCCTCTAAAGCAAGACATTTCCGTTTAGATTGCTATAAGGATTCCTGCAGTAATTATAGTTTGCAAGGCTATCATGATAGTAAACCCAGGTACAAATCCGGGTAAGCGAATCTAACTATTTTTAGCGGAAGGTTTCTACATCGTACCTGGCTCGTACGAGGGCGGTTCGGAAACTTCTTAGCCTAGCACAAAAAGCGGAGTATAAACAGAAAAAAGTTAAGTGTTTTGGAAACTTCAATCTCTGCTATGAACACATGTTAATTTTTTTTCGATCTGGCAACTCCTTCATTTAGAAACAGGTGTTCACAAAAGACGCATCCGCGATTTTTTTACAATGGAAAAATTAGAAATGCGTGGTGTCATTAAATATTTACATAAAAAATGTTTATCGGGACAAGAAATTCATAATGATATGGTGAATGTGTTAGGTGAAAGTGCTCCTTCATATGCAACAGCAAAAAATTGGGTTGCTGAATTTAAACGTTGTCGTACAAGCATTGAATATGAACCACGTAGTGCACGTCCAAAAACAGCAACAACAGAAATTGTAGCCAAAGTGCATGATATGGTATTAAATGTTCGACGAATAAAAGTGCGTGTAATAGCTAATATCATGGGCATCTCAAATGATCGAGTCCATTTAATTTTGCATGAAGAACTACAGATGAAAAAGCTTTCTGCAAGATGTGTGCCGGACTTGTTAACAGTCGACCAAAAACGCATAAGAATAAACATTTCTTAAGCTTGTTTGGATTGTTTTCAGCGAAATAAAATGGATTTTAAGCGTCGTTTCATAACTGTTGATGAGACATGGATCCACCACTGAAGCTGGAGGAAGGGCCCCAAAGAAGGCAAAAACAATTCAATCGGCTGGTAAGGTTATGGCAACGGTTTTTTGGGACTTCAAAGGTATTTTATTGATTGACTATCTGCAAAAGGGTAAAACAATAAATTCAGAGTACTATTGCAACCTTTTAGATCAATTAAATGTACAAATTCGAGAAAAACGTCCTGGCTTACAACACAAAAAAAAATAGTTTTTCATCATGACAACGCACCAGCGCACAAGAGTGTTTTAACACTGGCTAAAATCAACGAATTAAAGTACGAGGTGCTTGACCACCCACTTTATTCTTCTGATTTAGCTCCCAGTGACTTTTACCTGTTCCCAAATCTAAAAAAAATCCCTGCTGGCAAGCGTTTTACCTCAAATGAAGATGCAATACAAGTGGTAAACCACTATTTTGAAGACCTTGAGGAAAACTATTTTAATCAAGGGATAGAATTGCTAGATAAGCGTTGGACTAAGTGTATTGAAGTTTCAGGAGATTATATAGAAAAATAAAAATATTTTTGAAAAACTAACTATTCTCTTTCATTGATAGGCTAAGAACATTCCGAGCCGCCCTCGTATATGCCGGTTTCTTTGCCAGTTAGAGATTTATCTTTAAGCCGTGTAAAAACTTATCAATAAAATGCATTAGCCGGCGTTAAACAGTTGGCCCCGATCTATAAGTATAGGAGTTATATCGTGCACACCACACTGATTTAAGAGAAGTTCACCCTTGTTCCTTAATGGGATGTTGTGGGAATGAAGTAAAGACATCCTGCTCTACAGACGTGGAGTCGTTTCCGAAACCGTCTTAACAGTCGTCGTTTATATGGCCGCCTCACAATCGTCTGTAAAAATGTCCGGTCAGTCGTTAATGAAGACGCCTAGTAAGTCGTATCTCACAATTTCATCTGTCATCATTCTGCCTGCCATCTTCCAAGACATCCTGTAAGTCATTCTAGTATCTATTAATAATATTGTAAATATACTCGTCCAGTCTGTCGGTTTTAGAAACTTCCTGTAGTCCTGTCTGGCGTCTTTAAATTTACCAGTCAGTCGTCTCATAAGACTTCCAATCAGTCGTCTCTTAAGACTTACAGTCAGTCGTCTTTAAAACGTTCTGTCAGATGTCTATAAAGAAATGAAGTCAGTCGTCTAATGGCCTTACCATTGTCTGTACGTGTGCCTGTCGGACGGCACTAAAGACTTCATGCCCTCTCTAAAACGTTTTGTCAGTAGCTTCTCCAGAAGTTCTACAGACATCCTATCTAACGCCAATGAGACGTCCTGCCAGATACATTTAAAGACGTCCTGTCAGTCGTCTTTTAGTCAGACGTTTATAAAGACCTTCTTTTAGTTGGATCTAAGACGCCCTAACTATTGTCTCTTAAGACGTCCTGTCAGTCGGCTCTAAAACGTTTTATCACTAGTTTGCAAATACGTCATGGCAATTGTCTTTTCTGATGTCAGTCACTTAAGACGTCATGTCCTCGTCCCTGAAAGTTTTATATTAGCCGTCTTTAAAGATGTCCTTTAAAACAAACGTTCTTAAAGGCGTCCTGTTTGTTAAAAAGTCTAGTTTGTCGTCTATTAATTTCTGTCGAACTTCTATAAAGACGTTCTGACAGATGTCTACATTGACGTCTTGTCTTAAATCTTTAAAGCAGTCGGGTCAATCGTCTCTTACCACATCCTCTTAGATGTCATGTATTCATTTCTTAAGATGTCCCATCGATTGTCTATTAATGTTCCTGTCAGTCGTCCCCCTCTTAATCGTTTCCAAAGACGATCTCCAAGTCGCCTCCATAGACTTCTCCCTAAATCGTCGCCAAAGACGTCCTCTAAGTCGTCCGCAAATACGTACTCTAAGTGGTCTCTAATAACGTCCTCTGATTCATCTTCAAAAGCGCTCTCAAAGTCAAGACTTTCTCTAAGTCGTCTCCAAATTCGTCTCCAAAAGCTGTTTCTAAGTCGTCTCCCAAGACGTCCACTAAGTCGTCTCCAAAGACTTCATCTAAGTCGTCACCAAAGACGTCCTTTAAGTGGTATCCAAAGGCGTATTCTAAGTCTTCTCCAAAGACTTCCTCTACGATGTTTTCAAGACTTGCTCTTAGTCGTCTCCAAAGACTTATTCAATGTCGTCTTCAAAGACTTCCTCTAAGTCGTCTCCAAAGATATCCTCTAAGTCGTGTCCAAAGATTTCTTATATGTCCTCTCCAAAGACTTTCTTTCCAAAGACATCTTCCCCATAGACGTCCTCTAAGTCGTCTCCTAATGCGTCCTCTTAGTTATCTCCAAAGACGCCCTCTTAGTATTTTCCAAAAAAAAGTCCTCTAGTCGGCTTTCCCTAAGTCGTCTCCAAATGCGTCCTGTTAGTCATTTCCAAAGACGTTCTCTCCAAAGAAGTCCTCTAAGTCGTCTCCTAGTGCGTCCTCTTATTCATCTCCAAAGAAGTCCACTAAGTAGTCTCCAAAGACGCCCTTTTAGATGTCTCCATAAAGTCATCTAAGGCGTGTCCTAAGACCTCCTTGAAGTCGTCTCCAAAAACGTCTTTAAAGACTTCCTCTATGTCGTCCGTTCGACGTCTATTCGATCTATTGCGTTGCGTTGAAAGCATTTTTTCCTAGCTTTCCAAGTGGAGCGTAAGTAAAATTCGTTCCCAACGAACTTTCTCCATTTTCTATTGGTGTTGTCGTGTCCTTTGATTATTTTCAAGTGGAACTTTTGCTGGAGAAAATGAAGTTTGCTTTTCAACGCCTGTGGCTAGAACAGCGTCATGCAAATACGCTTTTCTTGCCGTACGCTCGTAATGTCGCGTTTGACAACAACTTTTTGCTGTACACGAGGACAGACAAAGGCTTTTCTACTACTTTGTCGTTGATATCAAAAATTAATTAAGCTCGGCTGGTAGAAGAACAAGAGCACCCATACAAACGTACATACAGGCATACATTCATAGATACGAGTACATTTATGTGTAGAGACTTACGAGCACGTAAGTACGTGGCTGGGTTCCTTCGATGGGTTTGTGGATGATATGACGCGGACGACGATGATGAAGGGTCTGAGTGGGATGGTTGTAGGCATATGTGCGTCTCATAATTTAACAGGCGTTGCTAACATCGAAGAGCATATCTTCACACACACACACATATACACGCACACAATCGACAGGAATTGGTGGCAAGAGTGTGCAACACTTAAGCGTTCCTTCCTCTATCATCAGCCAGCCATTAACTAGGCAAAGTATTCTGGGTACTTATTTTTTGGGGGAAATGTTTTGGGCCTTACCACCCACCTACCGCATGGCCACCTACAACCACCTCCTTGTGTTGGTAAGTATCTGTGGTAATATGAGCCGTAAGTTGGTGTGTATGCGTGTGTGTGTAGATTATCAACAACTGGCTGCCATTTAGCTGGAATGACTGCCCTACCCTGCCCCCCCTACCCACTTTTTAACCACTTTTGACTTTTGCGGATAGTCTATTCATATATACCCGGTTATTGTATTGTATTCGAGTACTTAACACAATCCTCTGCCGTCGGGACTTGACGGCAACTGAGGTGGTGATGGGGCCGACGGGCAGGTGGAGCTACACTACATGATCTCTTACTGCTCGGTGGAGAAGGAGGTGGTGCTGCTGCTGCTGCCGCAGCCGCTGTTCGTGCTGCATTCATAAAACGACGAAACGGTAATATCCTTGTGTTTGGTGGAAGGAAAAAGGAAGTGGATAATACATCCGTCCTTGTTGCTTCGTGTCACCCACTAAACAAGACTTCTGGTGTGGCCCTGTGTATGTGTCTGCGCGTGTGTGTGTGTGAAGCGAAATGATACGCTCGCTCTAAAAGCTAAAGTCCAATGCATATTATTCTCTGCAAGTACGTGTGAAACACACATACTCGTACGACTACATCGTCCTGTATGTAGATTTGTAAGCAGTGCTTGTGCCTGAGTGTGTGTGCGTTTGTTGGTTTGCTCTTCATATTCTCACCCAGTTTTTCGTCGTCGTCGTTGTCGTCGGTCCAACACAACCGAAAACTGTTACATCCTCCATATTTGTTGGTTGAAATTCTACAAAGGGAGCAAAACAACAACGCCACCAAGAGGAGAGAAAAGCTTTTTTGCGTGTTGTCCCCCATCGAGCGAAAGAGAAAACGATACAAACGTATAACAACGAAAAGAGAAGGATATGCTGTTGTTTTGTTGTTGGAGTAATGTGAAAAAGCTTTTTGTTAATCCCTCTAGGAAATTTAAAACGGTGCAGTTGGGGAAGAATTGTTTGTTTCTAGTAAGTCACTTGGTAATGTGTTACAGAATGGTTTGATTGGTACGAAGTTAAGGGGAACACTGTTTAGCCTGGTACTGGTAAAACTTGCATGGCAATAGTTTCACTATTTATTTTGAATTTCATGAACATTTTTTTTAAAAACAATTAAGCATGACCCTTAATATCTCCAGCGAAAAAACAAATTTTTAAATTTATTTAATGTAGAGTCTATATGGTTTATAAAATTTGATCATTTGTATGACCTTTATAGGTCATATTGTAATGGTGGTTTTAACTCACGAGCTCTAAAAGCAAAATATTATTTTCGGATTCGCACCAGCCTTTATTTACAACTTTTTTAGCTCCGCATAAGTATACATATCGAGCCATAAGCGCTAACCTATCGTAAGTGAAAAAATGCAAATTTTACAGGAGACGGTTTTTATTATTTATTTCAAACAACTTTATTAAAAATGCAAATGTTTTAATGCAAAAATTTAAGATTTCTACCTACTCATATAACTGTATCAAAAAACAAAAAAAAAAATCTGAACACATTTGCGATTGCTGCAGCAATTTGATGTGTGACTTACGATAAAATTGCTACACAATAAAATTTAAACAATCATTTACGATAAAATGCAAAAGCTTTTTTTTTGATGTTTTACTAACAATTTTGTCATTTTAAAAATACAAAACGATGAGGCTTGTCCTAACGATTATTTTTCAGCAATAAATTTTTTTTTCCAAAAATTTGACTTACGATAGGTTAGCGCTTATGGCTCGATATGTTGCCAGTTAATAAAGAAACCCGTTTTTTTTCTGGCATACGAGTATAATTAGTACCATTAAATAAGCACTCTTCTAAATTTATCTATGTCATATTAGTCATGTGGCTGCCTCGGCTGGCTTCGCAGATTCTAAGACCCTGCTGACCGTTTTGGCTGTATTTCACGAGTAGCTTACTCTATACTCATCCTCAGGGTCTGAATCATAATGGATTGTTCATATAGCACTGGCCTCTCACGGCAAACCACGGTTAGAAGTCCAACGGCTGCGAATCCCTCGATATGGACAATTGACATTGCCGAGGTGCTTGGTGCACTGTACCGGATGTGGCGGAGGTATCGCGGGCAGTGTAGTATAGTACGCCTACAGAAACCAAAGATCTTTCAAGTTTATTTCATCAATCTCCGGCTACAATAAAGGTTAATCATGTCCCAGTTGCGCTCACCTCTAACCGGCATGGCATTAATAGCCAATATAGCTTAATGCATCTCTGGGGATGCATTGGCTTTTCTAATCTCTAAAGTATGCATTGGTTTTTGATGATCACTAAAACCGCTAAAATTAAAATACGCTTCGTCAAAGATTTCATTGTCCACTTCAAGCTAGGGCCCAAAATGAGAAGCGATAACGAAGATGAAGGTCGTGCGCCTTTAATTGCTTAGTATTTTGTAAGTAAATATTCTGAAGTCTTTGTAGAAAATAAGCATCAGAGTGAAGACTGAAATGTTGATTTATTGATATCGGTGGCGAGGCGGTGTTTGAGGAAAGAGTTGCACACTCTTGGCTTCGCAGACAGGTTCTCGTCAGTTCCTTTCTACAACGTATGGTTGAGTGTGAACCATAATATAGTTGTGAGCATATACTATGGTTGTATGTGAAAAATACTTTGGTTGTGAGGATCATAATATGGTTGTGGAGATTATAGTATGGTTGAGTGTGAATCATACTATTGTTGTGTCGCAAACATATACCCAACAATCGTATGATGCTCTTCAATATTGTCACCCCAATTGTACTTTTTTCGTGTGGGCTATAAATTTCATCAGATTTCAATGAAATTTGTTTTGTGGCGTTAGCTCTTACATTGGACAAATCGCGCTGATAATCGATCGGACCCATACAAATGTAACCCTTTTTGGATATTAACTGACAATTTAATGGATAATTCAATCAGAATTTTGCTATGTGTAATTGGTTTACACAAAGTAAGAACTCGATTGAAAATGAGTTGGATTAGTTCTTGCTTTAGAATATTCCCATACGCATGTAATTCCTGATTTCGGGTGTAGTCGATCTAGGAACGAAAAGAATAGGTTTATGTCATTTTTGACTTTTTTTTTTGCGTGAACTTAATAACAATCATATGAGTGTTATTATAACCATGGACCGTACTTAAGTTTGCGCGGTAAAAATAATGTTTTTCTCCACTAGAAATGTATTAATTGAAAATATAATTATTTATGACGCGAGAAAGGTACATAAATTTAATTTTTTTCTTAATGGAAGAATGCGAAAATATAGGATATCCAACAATATCCGGCGATAAAAATATATACTTAGGGTATACACTTTGATTTAATCCCTAAACAGAGTAGGCTTATATTTGATGTAGAATGAGCAGATTGAAAAGATAGGAAAATAAATTTAAATTAAACATGTTGCTGCAACAACAGTGAGAGATTACAAATTAATTCCGCTTTAATTTAATGGTACAGTCTTAATGGCCGTCTAAGTTATAGATATTTCGGTCCAATATGTGAGACCTTATTCCAATAATAGCACCATAAAAGTTGACTTTGAGCTTTTCTAAGCGATTGGATTGTTTGTGTTGACTAAAAACTTGAAGATATTTGTAACCACCGACCAGAATTGACATAATAAAACAACTACATTAAAACTATTTTTGCACACCCAGAAAATCCATGTACTGAATATTGCTGTTCACTGACATAACGGCTACGCTCATGCAGTATGGAGTGTAAAATGTTGTATGCATTTTATGAATGAATTTTTTGACAAAAGGATCCAAACAGACACCTTAAATTGGGCTATATAAAATTTTTGTCGTCTGTTGTCTTGTCTTCTAAAAATAACTGGGCAACATTTTTCTACAATTTAAAGATCTATTAATTTTGATTGCCCACATTTAATGACCAAGTAAACAATGACACCCACCCACATTTCTTTCTCCGATATTTCGACGCTATTTGGTCCATTCGATCGACTCCACCCATACACTTTTTCAAAACTGCCGTTATAAAAGGTCGTGAATCCATTTGGCAACATTTATGTAGAATTTAAAAATACTCAAAACTCCGGTTAAAGAATCCTTTTTAACGTTAAAAAAACAAAAAGGACACGCCAAACTTTGAGATAGGATAATCTCCATACGGTTCCACTTAGTACATTTTATCAAGAAAATTCGCTTAAATGAGGCATTTGTACTATTTATTAATTGTTTGCATACAGTATTGCATTGCAAATAAGAAAATGAAGAAAATAAGAAAATGAAGTGAATCAAGTATATTAACAAAGGCCTACCAGGACCCTGGTAGGCCATATTTTTATTTTTAAATTTGGCAACAATACTATTGTTACATTTCAACAATATTAATAATGCCGCAATCATACTATTGTCAAAATGAAATTCAAAAAACAATACTATGGTTGCGACGACCATACTTTTACTGCAGCGAACATACTATTGTTGCCGTGACCATATAGTAACCATATTTTTTCTTATCTTTTCTCTGCGTGTACTTTGTATACTGAAATAGGACGATTAAAGTTGTATCTTGATTTGACTTCGAAATTATTTATAAGGCCGCTTAATTGATTGTTGAGTGGTCTCAACAAATGCAAAATTACTCATATTTCATGTACAAAAAATTACAGCATGTACACGAACTAACATTTGATTGTAGTTATGGAAAATTAATAATACAAACAAATAAAATTATTTGGTTAGAAAATAAATTCGTTTGTTGCAGCGAATTTTATTGCTGTGTGTCCGTGTATTAAAATATAATAGCTGTGGGAGCTGAGAATTTTACTTAATTTTATTGACATCAGCCGATTTATAGGCTGCTAGTTCCAAAATACGATTGTAGCTTTTTCTTTAATGGCATTTCAAACCAAATCGAAAGTTTTAAAAATTGCATTTTTCGTTACCGTAAAAACCCGCTGTGGACCGCCGTGGAAGTTTACACGGCTATCATGCGAGTAAACGCAGGTCTAACCCTGGGAAAGAACATATAGCAATTTAACAGAGGCGGGTTTCCAATTCGTAAATGCCGGCGAATTTATTTGAAAGAGATTTATCTCTAAGCCGTTAAAAAACGTCTCTATATAAGGCATGAGCCTTTCCGAGCCTGCGTTAAACAGTAGGTCCCGATTATTGATTATAAAAATTAAATCGTGCACAGCTCACTGATTTAGGAGAAGTTCCCCCATGTTCCTTAATGGGATGTTGAGGGACTTTAGTAAGTTAAAGTCCGCTAGCATTTGACATAGCTTCAGGCGCTCGCCTGCTTTCATACAACTCCTTTACGTTTATTTTGAAGAATGTCACACATAAAACACTTTAAGCCTAAAATCTGCATAATTTTTCCTTGGCTGCTTGCTTGTAGCCCTAAGCAAGAAACCTATGATTATATGCACATTGTCATCTTGACCACGAATTTGTAGTTGTTTTCCTTGGCCAACAGCACGAAAATAGTAAAAATATAAATGACAGCGTTTTGTTGTTGTTGGCAGGGATGTAGCTGTGAAATACTTCTCTTCCTCGGAGGTAGCAATTTGACAAAAAGTATCCGCTGGTGTTCAGTGGAACGTTTTGTTTGCAGCTCTTGTGATTTTGTTCTTTTTTTCGAATTTTCTTTTGCGTAAATGGAATGTGGGTGTGTGTGTATCTGTATATATTTCTGAGTGTATGTATGTGTGCCTCAAGTATATTAACGAATTCGTTGAAGCGTTGATTTTAAGCAGAAAAGCTTTTAATTACAAAGCCTGGCACATGCTACACGGTACGGGTGGGTATGCATGACTGGGTGGTGGTGGGGTTGCTGGTATGACAAGCACTGGCCTGGTGGTTGTTAAGCTCTTCTGGTCTTAAAAGTCAGACCCGAGCGAACAGCCAGCCAGCAAGCCACACCTTGCCTTAGCCCTGATTGGTGTTTGAACGGAAAACGGGTGTTGTGTTGCTTGTGGATTAAATTTGTAAGCACTGCCGGTGCTTACCAAAGGACAAAAAAAAACAAACACACATAGAAATGCGGCAAGCAGCGCTGCTGCTGCAGACATCAACCCACCACCCACTCACCACCCAACCACAGGGCAAGCTTATAACACCCCCTGTGCAAAGGGGGTGTGTATTGGTGTGTGCTCGTGTGTGTGCGCCACAAAACAATACAACTCACCCCCACACAGACACAACAAGTTCAGAGATTGATGTCTTCTATACGTACCGTACCGTGTGTGTGTCTGTGTGTGTAAATGCTTTTTGAGGGAAAAGTCACAAGCCCAGCAGAGCCACACGGACGGTCATACATGTAGAGAAAGGGGGTTGCAAAAATGAAATCACTTCTACGCGCCGGTAGCTGGGCAGGATATGTGCGATTTGACGACGGAATGAAATCAATTGTTACGTTACCGTGCCACAGATCAGTCGCAATCCGGTGTCACCAACAACCAACCAAACCAAGCACTCTGAACTAAACTGAACTCACCTAGAAAAAAGAAACAGAAAACGAAAAAAAAGTGTTATACGTAATTTATCATCATAGAAAGCGTTAAGCCAACAAGCTCAAGCCAAAAAACTATTCGATATGAAAGGACAAACTGGACTTGAGACAAATTCATCATCATTGTTTTTTATAAAATAAAATATAGAAAATAATAAAAATAACCCAAAAACAAAATCTATTAGCAAAATCCTAGTGCAAACAGGCATTTTGTTAAAAAAATTGCCGTCGTTTTCGCTGCGCGAACCAACATCACCTCACGACACGCGTACATACGTAAACTCGCACTCCCACACCCACCCAGCCGTCCACCGACAGCAATTCGCCTACAAAAGTTGCCCGGAAGTCGAGGTGTCCGGTAACGGTAACCGGTTCCGATCGTTACTTTTCCCGTTCCTTTTCCTGTTCCGCTTTTGACATTGAACAGAGACGAGCGCAAAACCCGCCGCCGCCGCAGCCACCAGACATACAAATTTTTAGCCAATATTTTTTTGCTGTTGTTGTGTTTTGTGTCAAAACCCCTTCGAAATACCTAGAATTAAATTTAAAACTGTGCGTGTTTGTTACACTGTGCATCGCTTCTTTCGGTTTCCCACAAAAAAAATTAATTGCAATTAATTTGTCGCGCTTGTGTTGGGTCTGTCTGTCCATTGACTCGTTGGAATTGTTTGCTAAATTATTATCCTATTGATTCGAATTGTGCATATCGAAATGTTTTGAGACCAAGTGTTTATTAAAGTTTCGGTAAAAAAAAGTTGTATTCTAATCTTTAACGGCGGCTTATTTTTGTGCAAAGCGGCCACAATCCGTACCAAGAATTGTCCTTGTGTGCCACAATGCTCGATATTAAACCATCCGCTGATTATTTGTCACGTTCGACGGGAGGTTTTAGCAACTTTTCAATGTTGTTTGCAGGTAAGAAAAATATAAAAAATTTTAAAATTTAAAAATAATAATAATACAACATATTTTAACTAAAAAATTAGTCAAAACTGTTGTAAAGTTTTCAAATAAACTAACAAATATATTTAACTGATTTTAAATTTAAAAACTAGATGAGCTCGCTTAAGACCTCGTGCATATATTTGAAAATATAGGGTGAAACATCGAGAGGTATTTTTTCAGAACAAAAAAAAATAGAAAAATTCAAATCAAGTGTGGAATCTTTATTGGTAATATGAGAGGACATTTTATGGCATTTATTTTTTGAAAATAATTACCTTCAAATGTTGGCAACTGTATTATGATTTCGGTGAGAAACGGGAAGATCCGCTGTGTTCGACCAAAATTTTATTCAGTGATAAGGCCCATTTCTGTCTCAACGGCAAAGTCAAAAAACAAAATTTACGCATTTGGGCTGAAGATCAACAAGAAGAGGTTCGAGAGGAGCCATTATACCCAGAAAGAACCACGGTTTAGTGCGGTATATAAGCTGGTGGAATCATCGGTGCATATTTTTCAAAAATGATGATGGCCGGAACGTAACCGTGAATGGTGCTCGCTATCGCGCCATGAAATCGATCTTTATGTAACCTGAAATTGAAGCCCGTAATCTTGACGACACTTGGCTTCAACAGGACGGTGCCACTTGCCATACAGCTGCTCAAACAATGGATCTATTGAAAGGTCATTTCGAAAAGCAGCTAATATCACGTTTTCGACAGCTGAGTTGGCCGCCTAGATTGAATGATATCACACCTTTAGACATTTTTCTTTGGGGTTAAGTAAAGTCCAAAGTTTATGCTGACAAACCAGCTACGATTAAGGTTTTGGAAGCCAACTTTACGCACGTCATTAAAGCCATACCGGTCGAAATGCTCGAACAAGTCATCCAAAATTGGACCCTCAGAATGAAAACCCTGAGGCGTAGTTGCGGCCAACATTTGAAAGAAATTATTTTCAAAAAAGAAATGCCACAAAATTACCAATTACCACTTGATTTGAATTTTTATATATTTTTGTTGTGAAAAAATACCTCTAGATAGATCAGCCTATATTTTCAAATAGATGCACGAGGTCTAAGCGAGATCATCCAGTTCCATATGTAAAATACCTCTAGATGGATCACCCTATAGAAATCAATGTTTTTTTTGCAAATGTCATAGTGATGCATTTATTTTTTGGTCTTCCCATTAAAGTGCCTTGACTTGGTTGGGTAAAGGCCAAAGAAAGATCACTCTATGCATTTCATATCTTCAAACTATCCACGATAGGATGGTGTAAATAATTAAAAAAAACCTTGAAATATTGTTGGCAGTATAGAAAATTCAATTCAATTTTATATGACTAATTGTGTTTGAAGATGATAGACCTGATCAGAAAATTATTCATTGCGGCCTGGAGGGTTCAAGTTGGGACCTTTTCAATTATAGTTTCCATGGGTTGATTCAATTTAGTCAAATTACTTGGTTTCGTTATGTCCATCTCTTGCTTGAGCCCCATAAAAAAACCTGGTGTTATCAGGTCCGGTGACCTTAGAGGACAGCGGAAAGTGTCATTTCTGAATATTAAATTTGTTTGGCAATATTCGTTGGAGCTATAACCGGTCTGCCTAC
Organism: Hydrotaea diabolus; assembly: GCA_963513945.1. Lineage (NCBI taxonomy): Eukaryota > Metazoa > Arthropoda > Insecta > Diptera > Muscidae > Hydrotaea > Hydrotaea diabolus. Next base: position 167,715,033 of record OY740719.1, read on the forward strand.
ATGTGCAATTGCTCCATCTTGCTGCCAGCAAATAATGTTGAGTCGGATACGTATTCTGGGTAAAAATAAACTCCTTCAACACTTTTAAATAACAAGTCCCATTGATAGTCACTATTACACCGTAACTCGTTTTGGATGCAGTTCCGCTTCATGAAGTAATCGTGGATTAAATTCACTCCATATAGTACGGCAATTTTGCTTGTTTATAATGCCGTTTAGATCAAAATGGGCCTTATCAGACATAAACAAGCAATTTATTAAGCTGTTGTCTTCTTCGGCCATTTCAATATATTTTTTAACACAATTTCATTCGAATAGACAAATCCATAAGGTTTAACTTGCTTGAAATTTGGACTTTGAACGGAAGCAGGTTTAAGTCATCGTGAATTATCCGTTGTAATGGCCGTCTGCTAACTGCAATTTGCGCGGTTAAGTTTTGAGTCGAAAGGCTTGGATTTGCCTGAATTGACAATGCTACAGGCGCGATAGTGTCTTGAAGCTAAAAATAGGGATCTCGATGGTACGGTCTTCGTGCTTTGCTTCCATATCCGGCAAACATGTTTACCAGCCTCATAATGGTCCATTTCCTCAGAGGACTTCCCCCAAACTCTCGCCTAAATACCCTTTGGATGGAAACGCAGGACTGCAAAGCATCGCTGCACTTTCCAAATCCTTTTTTCGGTATCTCAAGCATTTATTTTAATAAATCTAAGTACTAACCTTCTTACCACACGCAGAGAAAAGATATGGTTCATATATGGTCACGGCAACAATAGAATGTTCTCTGCAATAAAAGTATGGTCGTCGCAACCATAGTATTGTTTTTTGAATTTCAATTTGATAATAGTATGATTGCGGCAATAATAATATGATTGAAATGTAACAATAGTATTGTTGACAAATTTTAAAATGAAAATATGGTTGTAGCAACAATATAAATATGGTTAGTGGAACAAAAGTATTGTTTTCATGGCTTTTATGTTAACAATAACATGATTACGGCATTCATACCGGCAAAATTGAACTTTTTTTTAATTTGACAATGTTATTTTTACGAAAATTAAACTTTTTTTTAATTTGACAATGTTATTTTTACGAATCTTACGCAATAATAGTAAAAATAATTAAATTTTTTCCAAACAAACTACGAATTAGTATAACTGAAATATTTTTAATAAATATTTTTTTACTGTTCAATAAATCACTCCTATTACTACATTACTTACTTAATAAAATTCTCTATTGTCAAATAACAACTTTACCCAATCTTTACAAAAATGTTGAGGATCATACTATGGTTGTACGTTAAACATACTATGGTAATGAGGACCATAATATGGTTGTGGGGATCATAGTATGGTTGAATGTGAATAAAAATATGGTTGTAGGGATCATAGTATGGTTGTGTGTGAATAGTTCTATTGTTGTGAGGACCATAATATTGTTATGGGGATCATAGTATGGTTGTGTGTGAACCATACCATTGTTGTGATGATCATAATATTGTTGTGCCACAACCATATAACCAACAATAGTATGATGCTCTTCGAATATTGTTACCCTAACCATACTTTTTTTCTGCGTGCAGAAAAAAAGTTATTTCGTTTTGGGTTTGTAGCACGATTCGTGTGCCACTCTGTAGAAGTAAAGTTTTTAACAAAATAGCAAAACAGCACACTGCTTTAATCGCGATTTCAGGTCCGTGACGACCTTCATCAGAAAGCTTCGCAGCAATTGTTAGACTTAGATCAATTGATACATTTAGAAAAATACTAGTATTTACTTATTTTTTGTTTTTACTCGTAGGTACTTTAATAGTCTACTGGAATTGTCACTCAAGATATCTGCAAACACATTTAATGGAGTGTTATCGGGATAGTTCTGTATTAAATACAACTTGAAAATTGTGATTAGTAAAAAAGTAACGTGAAATTATTAGTGACCACAGCTTTCAGTTGTGTTAACAAATTTTACTGTGACTTGTTGCTTGTTTTGCTTTTCATACGACCACTAGCTGATCCGGCAAACTATGTTTTGCCCAGCAATATATGTGACGCGCAAAATAGAAAGGGACCTAAGGTTAAAAACCAGTTTTGTTCAGGAGAGCCATTTTAAAGATTAGGTACCTTTCTATTTGCGCTTAGAATCGTCGACTTCACTTTCATAAATCGCGCATATCTCTGGGAGGAAACACTTTTGGGGCATGGGATCGGTCTCATTCGATGCTCAGATGTTGTCCACAGCAAAAAAAAGAAAAAAAATGAAAATTGATTTTTTTACCCTTAGGTCCCTTTCTCTATGCGCTGTCACATATTCAAATGTTCTTGTGTTTATTTTTACTACGATAAATAATGATTATTTTATAGTCATAAACGCAATGCCTATTGTTTTTTATTACCAATATGGTTGTCTTAATAAAATAATTGAGGAATATTTATTCGAACACAATTTTTGTGGCGGTAGCCCAGACACGTTTATAAAAACGAAAACCTTAAGCACGCATTGATTTCAGTTGCGTCAGTAGATCACGGAATTATTGTAATAATTGCCTAAAGTTGCCAGCCAACAAAACCATAGCTTAATTGAATAGTCAGTCATATCCTTTAAGATCCTTTAGTAGAAGTTTCAGAGCTCTAAGGAATATTTATCTGCCATGGTGCATTCAGCCTAAACTACTATTTGACGGTTACTTATCACTTTAGCCAGTTCCGTATGAGGTTTAATTTTACAAACAGCACTTTCATTTTCCAACTGTAATTTGTGTAATTCAACTGTAACTTAAGGGCCGAATGTGCCCCCCTCTGCAGAGTTCTTACTGGCGAATGCAACATTTTTTTGCGATCGTATTTTTCCAAAATCAATAAAATTAAAAAATGTTATGCCAAAAAATCTGTCACTTATCAGTGTCGGATTTCATTAGCAGACCTATTTTTATTTAAGAGTTTTATTTTGTGTATTTGATTCAAATCGAACTACGAGTATTGATACGAAAAACGTCAATAACATGAAAATAGCGCCATCTATCGGGACTAAACTTAAGAGAAACCTTCCGAAAGACTTAGGTGACATATGGTACAAGTTTGGTGTTTATCGGTGCTTCTCGGGTTTAAGACATACACTAGAATTCTGACATTGAAATATGTTCCGCAAAATGGGCGATTATTTCTAATCATGATGTTACTAGGTGCTTTTCTGACAATAAAACGACGACGAAGATTTAGAAAATTCAAAACTGTTAACGCATTGCTGCACACAGCGAAAAAATCAGTTGGAAATCGGTTCGAACTACAAATTTGCGGTTGGAAAAACATACTTTCTGTTGCAATCACCAACATTGCATGGTATTGATGGTTACATGGTTCGGCTTACCATAATATGGTAGCTAGTACAATAATATTACGATTCTTAGAGCCAATAAGTCGAATATGCCAACCGCATTTAGTAAAACCATTTGTTGCCACAACTGGTGTTTTTGAAAACCAACCAATTATAGCACATGTTACTTTGGTCTATTTGTTATTAAATTTTTTTCCACCAGTTTATTTTAAATAACCCACAAAATAGATATGACCGATACGAAAGTAAAAAGTGGTTAAATTTTAGGGGTCGATGTTGATTTGTCGCTCAAAAAAGCCATTGTTTCGTTAGCTGTGTGGCAAGTGGCACCGTCCTGTTGAAACCACATATCGTCCACATCCATATCTTCCAATTGGGGCCATAAAAAGTTACAATAGCGAACACTATTCACAGTAACTGCCTGACCGGCCTCATTTTTGGAAAAAGTACGGCCCGATGATGCCGCCAGCCCATAAACGGCACCAAACAGTCACTCTTTGTGGGTGCATTGTTTTGTTGACAATTACTCTTGGATTATCATTCGCCCAAATGCGGCAATTCTGCTTATTGACGAATCCACTGAGGTGAAAATGTGCCTCACCACTGAAGATGATTTTCCTCGAAAATTGATTTTCATTTTCATAATAAGCCTGAATAATTTTAACGCGTTGCTCGCTTGTGTATCTTTCCGTGGTTTAAATTGAATTAGTCTGAAATTGAGAAATATCAAATGAAATGCAGGAAAAAACTTGACGATTAGGTGTGGTTCACATTCAACATCGGCCCTTAAAAATTAACCACTCTTTAATATTATTTGCGTCATCACATTTTTTCGATTAGATAATCGAATACATAAAATTTAACCATCTGTTGGTCCAGTTAACAAATGCTCGTGGTAACGACAACCGAACTCAAAGAGGTCTTATAGTCAATAATCTAAAACGGCTATCAATACATGCACAAACTCAGCTCCAATAATCGTAATAATTAGTTAGTGTTGCCGATAATTTGTCTCTCTAACCAATCAGTACTCACTACTGACAATTGCCGTGTACCCAATCATTATTCAGTTGGCGAAAAATTCAGTTGTGGCAACTAATCTGTTAACTGTGTGTGTACATCATAAATCTCCATAAAAAAACCATATAACCTGCAAAAGAGGAAAAATATATAAACAAAAAAGTTATGAATATGTTAAACCATTTAGTCTTATTAAGGACACCCTGTACGTCGAAGGCTTTAATATTTTCCACATAATCATAATTCTGGTATGCCTAGAATAAAAGTTATCTTAAAAAATAAAAGTTATCTTCGCATTACTAATAAATATAAATTTGTACATTAAAAACAGTTTTTTAAATGTTTTCTTCTTCTCCTTTTTTTTCAGATTCATCGTACAAATCCTCGTGGGGATCCCACGGTTCAACACAATCACAAGGTAAGCGATCACACTTGGAAACTTTTCCAAGTGAATTGCATAAAATGAAACTAAAATTAAAAAAAAAAACGAAACACTTTGTAAAATTCGATAATGGCATGTAAAGGAAAAATTGCAGCGAATCGAATAAAAAACTACTACGAGGGCGACCGCAAAAGTAACTGGCCTAACATAAAAAGAACCGTTTTTTTGGAATTAATATTATTTATTTTTCAACATAATCTCCTTCCAACTCAATACACTTCATCAAACGTTTTTCAAGTTTTTAATTCCATCCGAAAAATAAGATTTTTCAAGACCTTCAAAATACGCCTCAGTTTCAGCAATAACCTCGCTATTGGACGAACATTTTTTGCCACCGAGAATCAGAAGGAGCTAAATCTGGACTATATGGTGGATGCGGAGCAATTTCAAATCGCAATTCGGCCAGCTTTTGTTGAGTTAAAAATGCAGTGTGTAAAGGAGCATTATCTTGATGAAAAAGAACTTTTTTTTTTCTAAATGCGGTCGTTTTATCTTGATTTCTTCACTCAACCGATCCAATAATGCACAATAATATTCACTATTTATAGTTTATCCTTTCTCAAGATAATCAATAAATATTATACCCCTTGCATTCCAAAATTCTGTGGCCATTACTTTTCCTGCTGACTTAACAGTTTTCGCCTTCTTGGGACCACTTTGACCAGCTTCTATCCATTGTTTTGACTGTTCTTTGCATTCTGGGATGTAGTGATGGATCCATGTTTCATCAACAGTAATGAATCGACGCAAGAACTATATTGGATTACGCTGATAAATCGCTAAAAGCTCCTCGGAATTGGTCCAACGGACGATTTTTTGGGGCAAAGTCAACAAACGCGGCACCCATCTTGTGGATAGCTTTTTCATGTGGAGTTCATCATGTAAAATACTCCAAACTTGTTTTTCGTGTATTTTAACAATATCAGCAAGTTCTCTGAGCTTTATTCGTCTATCTTTAGTCACTTCATTAAATATTTTTCTAATGTTTTCAATAGTAGTAGCATCTTTCGGTCTTCCAGAGCGTTGTTCATCTTCCGTACTTGAACGACCCATTTTAAATTGTTGAACCCAGGATTTCACGGTGGAGTAAGATGGTGCATTATCACCATGAACAGAATCCAATTCATCTTTGATTAATTGTGGCGTATAACCTTTCATATAAAAGTGTTTAATTACCGCACGAAACTCTTTATTTTCCATTTTTCAAAAATTATAAAACTTGTTTACTTCAATCACCTGTAACAAAGAAACTAATCATTAAATATTTCGGAAATTTTGACAAATGGCTTATTAAAGATTGCTTTTAAAAAACAAAAAACAAAAAGTTGCTAGTAAAACAGAAAATGTGGCACGCCAGTTAGTTTTGCGGTCGCCCTCGTACACATGAACACACCCAGTTTTTTGGTGAAAACGCTCCCACAAAAATGTCTTCATTTCCGGAATACAAATATACATCTTTGTGTACAAGTGTGTATGTAGATGTACATCACGCATATGTACACACAATAATGCAATAAAAGTGAAAAAAATCTAAAAAAAATCGTACGTACGTTCGCTTAGAAAAGGTGTCAAAAGGTATGATTGGCCTTTTTTTCGGTAAATGTGGTGGGTAAGGAAGGGACTAAAGCAGCAATGGGCGTTAGAACACCCACCAAAACAAATACAAGTGGTACGTGCATGGCGTGTCAAAAGTCAGCAGTCAGGATATACACACGCACACACACACTGCGCATCGGGCTCAAGGAGGGAGGGGTTGGCCCTGCCTCGCTTTCAATGAAGCGTTTATTTATTCGACAATAATTGACAATCAATCAATAACAAGCAAGTTATGTTTACATCGATTGTCATACATTTACCTACATGTTTTTCCCTTAAGGTTGGGGGGAGAGGGTTGATTGAATATGTCGCGTGTCAATGAGCCCAAGGGGTTCATTCCCTACGTGCGGTTGTTGATTATTTTAATGCTGCTAATAGGCTACGATCAACAGATATTCTGTATAATCTTCTATACATGACAATAATTTAATAATAATTGATTATACATACCTGCTTTGGAAAGTCTTACTTAGAGTTTTTGTCCCAGTTGTTTTCGTTTCCCGGGAAAGCGTAAAAAATTGTAAAATTTCCCAGAATTCCGGCCGCGAAAAATATCAAATGAAAATCTGTTTGACGTTAAACTATTTTTATGAAAAAGTTAAAGAATACTTTCCGTATTGTTAATAAACACACTACTTTTATGAAAAAAGGTAAAGAATAAATTCCATATTGCTAATAAACACACTTCTTACTGAAAAGGAAACATAAAGTTCACTATTCAGCACCTTAAACTTCTTTGGATATTTTTGACTTATCTACAAGTATTTTCATGTTTTCACAACAAATCAGTTTCAGGCTATTCGCATTTAAATCTGAAATATTTTTTAAGTGTCTTTTCCTTCTGGTGATGACGTTAGCGACAGAGTAGCAATTTTGGCTTAGGAATTATGCTTGTCGATTTCGAAAAGAAAATCCGTTTCTTAACTTTGAAAACCTAAATTATCTGGAACCTTTAGCCTATTTTAAATATCAAACAGTTATCGGTTTTAAAACAGTAACCATATTTCAGCTAAATTGCATCTGTTTAACTAACATTCGAAGTAATACTAAGGCTGCTAAATATATTTCTGGCCTAATAATGAAAATGCGAATATTTACCATCAAAAATATTTTATTGTTTTTCAAAATATTCTCCAGCATGATTTATACACTTTTGCATGCGCTCAAACCAATTGTCGAACCACTTTTTCCACTCCGATTGAGACACCTCCAAAACATGGGTTTTGAACGCTTTAACGCAGCATCTTCTGGCGACGAAAATCGTTGACCACGCATTTTTTCCTGATGTGCGAGAATAAAAAGAAGTCATTGGTTGCCAAGTCAAGTCTGTACGGCGGATGACCCATAAATACGACGTTTTGGCCGCTCAAAAAGACGCTGGTTTGAGCCGATGTGTGAGAGCTCGCATTGTCATGGTGTACAATGATTCGTCTTCTCTTGTTCGTTTTTCGAATTTCTCCGAAGACTTCAGGCAAACAAATTGTGGTGTACCACTCAGAATAGACCGTTCTACGTTGCTCAAGCGGAACAGTCGCCACATGACCAGTTTTGCCGAAGAAACAAGCGACCATTTGCTTCGAAGTGCTTCTTCCACAAACAACTTTCGTTGGATTTGGCTTGTCTTCGAAGACCCACACGGTCGATTGCTGTTTTGTTTCGGGCTCATACACATACATAGATACATGATTCGTCACCTGTGATGATCTTATAAACGTCTTCTGAAGCACCGCGATCGTACTTTTTCAAAATTTCTCTGCACCAATCGACACGAGCCTTTTTTTTTGAGCGATCTTCAAATTGTGCGGGATCCAAGGAGAATAAACCTTTTTTACGGCCAGGTGTTCATGCAATATCGAATGTATGCTGGTGGAAGAAATGCCCAAGGATGCCTCTATCTCACGTTATGTCACATGACGATCTTGCATTATCAGTTTACGCACGGCATCAGTGTTCTCTGGCACAACGGTCGTTTTTGGATGACCTTCGTCTTTGAGAGAGCGTCGACCACGATTGAATTCATTAAGCCAGATTTTCACAGTGCTATGGGAAGGTGATTCATCGCCATACAACGATTTAAGTTCATCGTTGCACTCTTGTCGTGACAATCCACGTCGAATGTTGTAAAAAATGATCACACGAATATGTTCACGGGCTAATTCAATTTTTTTTTGCGAAATTGATGTTTTCATGTCACTGTAAACAACACAAATGATGGTCGTACGTCAAAACGTTCTGAGTACGTTTATGGTAAAAAATGTCCAACTTTCCAATGGAAACATCAGATGGCGCCAGGCAACACCTAGTATTGCCTATGCCAGAAATAAGTATAGAAACCCTCTTTAAAGTTTTCTTTTCCTCAGGCTAATATATTTTTTAATTATATTTCTGTTTCCAAGATAATCAATAAAACCTTTCCAACTAGTTACAATTCCAGTATTCCTGCATAAAATTTCCACGAAAGCGGGAAACATAAATACCAGAAATTCCCAGACATCTCCGTCTCTGTTCTTACCTTTAAAGCACCGAATTTTGAGTTTTGATATTTGGTAAATTTATACCCCAGACTACAGAATATTCTGTGTCAACTTCTGGCTCGACTTATACAATAAAATCTTCTGAATTGTTTTCTGCAACGGAATCATCCTGATTGACCGAAACTACTGGCTTTCCTCTCTAAAGAATCTACTATGATTTAACTGAATCTTTTTGTTCGACTTCCGAAGCTGAATCTATCGGTTCGACTTCTATAACTCGCTGGATTTCTATCTCGATTTCTAAAACAGGATTTTCTGCCTTAACCTCGAAGTCAAGTTCCCCCGTCCCCGTCGTCTTGTTCGATTTCATCCATTATCTTCTGGTTTACTTTAAGGTAATCTTCTGCTTTAATCTCGAAGTCAACTTCCCCCAAAAGAATCGTCCGGTTCGTTGTTCCCCATTAACTTTAAGGTCATCTTCTGGCTTGACTTCGAAATCTACTGGGTCGAGTTGTGCAAAATAATCTTCTGATTTAAGTTCTACACCACTTTCTTCTAGTTTAATGTTTAAGTCTACTTTTTACACAGAATTTTCTAGTTGGAATTAATGAACTGAATCTTCGGCTTCGTCTTATTTGTTAGGATCTTCTGCTTAAACTTCTTCAAAAGAATCGATCTTCCAGTTAAAAGTTTCCTACATAATCCTTTCATCCTCCTACTCTATCGACTTTTCCAATTCAACTTCTGGTTCGACTTATCTGGTTAAAACAGAAGTATCTGGTTTTACTTCTGGGTCATATTCCAGCTTAGTTTTCTTATTCGTTGTATGGACCACGGAAAAATGCTCCCTACCTTTTCTTATTACAATTGCCGTTTCTGTGATCGGATCTATATTTATATCTCGTTTTCAGTTTCTAATTAGCTTATATCTAAAAAAATCATGTTTCATTCGTGAAAATAGCAGAAGATCTGCTTTCTCTCGATGTAGTTTTGTGGCTACGCTCTGCAGCTCTGCGTTATGGGCAGCCTCTTTCATTTTTGTTGTCTAAAAGATATTTTTAAAATTGTTAGAATTATATTTTCCAAAGCCTGTTGTGTGTATATTTTCTCTATTTTTCTTCTCTCTTACCTTTCGATCGTTCTCCCTTACTTCGCTGTGTAGCGCTAAGTTATGGGCAGCATTTTTCGCCTTTGATGTGTAACTGATATGGTTAAAATAAAAATCAATTGTTAAATATCGATCTAGATTTTCTTACAACATTCTGGCAGTCTTTTTCATTTTTGTTGTCTAAAGTATATTTTTAAAATTAGAACCAATTGCCAGCATAAGATTTCCCAAGTCTGCTTATATTTGTGAGTATATTTTCTAATTTTATTTCTTTTCTCGCTAGCCCTCCGGTAGTTCTCCCTTACTACGCTATGGGCAGCACTCTTCAATTATTACAACCTATTGCAAAAAGGTGATTTTCTCGGGCCGTGATTTATAGTTTCATCCTTCCTTTTTCTTTTATAACTTACGATTGTTCTCCGGTGTATTTTTTGTTTGATACGCCCTGTAGTGCAGCGCAATGGACAGCATTCTTTGCTTTGAGGTCAAAAACTATTTTTAAAATATAAATCATTTACTTTAATTTGATTTTTTTCTTGTCTGCTTTATTATTGCATTATATATAGTTTCTTCCCTTTATTTTTCATTGCTATACGCTCTGCAGAGCTGCGTTATGGGCAACATTCTTCGCTTTTGTTGTGTACAAGTTATGTTTGAAAAATACCAATTGCTTAAGGTGACTTTCCCTGGCTTGAGTGTAAGTTTCTTCTTTTATACCTTCTGATGGATCTCCGATGTGGCTTTAATTGCTACGTATTTCAGCGTTGCGTTATGAGCAGCATTCATCGCTTTTGTAGACAGAAAGGCATTTTTAAAATTAAAACCAATTGCTGAAATGATATTTTCCAGGCCGTTCTTTATTGTTTCTTCAATGTATTTGTTTTGCTACGCTCTGCAGCGCTGCGTTATGGGCAACAAACATTCTTGGCTTTGTAGTAAAAACGCCTTTCTCAAAATTAAAAACAATTGCTAAAATTTGATTTTCCTTGGTACGTTACAGTATTTTCCTTTTATCTTTTTTACCATCCAATAGCAGTAGCTTTTGTTGCTACGCTCTGCAGAGCTGTGTTACGGGCAGCAGTCTTCGCTTATATAGCCTAAAATTGGTTTTACAAATTCAAAACCAATTGCTAATATTTGATCTTCTTTGGCCTGCTTTACTTGGCAAAAATAACCTTTGATGTTTTGGTTGGAGTGTTTTTAAAAATTATCCTATGCCTATGACTGCCATCCCCTCTCCAACTCTGTAGCCCGAGGCAATTGTGTGGTGTTGTCTGAAGTTTTATGACATGCAACATTGCGAGTCCTTTCACTAACGTGATTTGTTGTACGAAGTGTAGCCTTTGACACTCTCCTTTTGTCGCCTCGAAGTTTAAATTTAAAAATTTCTGCTTCGTTGCGTATTTCATACTTTTGGGCAAAACAACAATAAACCCGCCGTCGTTGTCGTCGTCGCCGTTGCCGTCACACATAAGACAACATCACATGTCCAACAATGAAAAACGCAAAAAAGTGGGAAAGTTTACACATACCACAAGTAGAGTCCTTGCAAAAGATAACACAGGCATTGTTCATGATGTTTTACACGCTTAGTTGAGCGTTTGGGTTCTTCTCTTCTGCAGGCAGACGTTCCAGTCAAGAGTTTATAACAGAAAAAAAACAAACGGAGCACAAGCACTGGCGATGAAATGAACAGAACGGCGGAGCACAACATCACCTCCCTCTGCTTCATTGTCATTATCTCGCCCAAGTCCTTGTCCTGGTTGTATCAGGGATTGTGGTGTTGATGCTGTTGACGTTTCCATTGTGTGACAAGTGACAGAAGACAAACACAAACACTGAGACTGTGCCTGCGACCGAAACCGAACTCTCTCAACACTGATTTCACACCATGAAGCCCGGAGGGTGTAATTTGAATTGTAGCGCCATTTTTGTGCCACAGTTTTGATTGTGCTTTTCAGTGTTTTTTTTTCAAGCTGTGGTGTAGTCATGTGTGCGTCTGTGCTTTCCTTCCCTGGGGGTATAATTTTAAAATTGTATAAATAGCTGCCGGCTTTGTTTTGATTTCTTTGTAATCACAATTCATTAAAAATAAAAATCTCTCCAAAAGTTGTTCGGGACAATGTGTTCGTTCGGTAGAACAACTTCGTCTTTGTCTCTTTGTTGGAGTTGTTTTTTGTGTTTTCTTAAAAGGGGTAAAGTTTAGAAAGGGGTAAAGTTTAGGGATTTTCCTGTCTTTTGTTTTTGGAAAAAGTTTTCTTTAAAAACTTAAATGTTGTATTTTAAGTATGGAAAATCTTTGTCGATATAGAAAAATGTCTTAAGTATTGCTTTTTTGGTTATTACCATGCTTAAAAACATCTGAACTCAAACCGGAATTCAAAATTCCAAAATTGTATTAAAAAATGTGTTCTTTGTGTCTATTTTTGTTCATTTTTAGTCACACACTATATTAGACTGTAATGCATTTATCTGTAAGGATTTACAAATATTACTTTTTAAATTTTCAGCATTTGTAAATAACATGGGAGAAGATTTCTTTTGTTAAAAATTTCTTTAATATGAGTATATCCAATTTATAATTTTCGACATGAGATATTTTAATGTGCTGGCGCATAAAGACCTGTTTAAAAATTTTCAAGTTTTCTTTTGTCAGTTTGAAGTGGCAATTCTAGACTTTTTTGCATTTTTAATAGCTCACAGACCATCGCGTTCATCTGAATGCCGCTACATTAAATGTAGAAAGTCCATAACCGAAATCGACATTACGATTTTTATGTCCAAAACCGACAGTTGGTTTCTCAACAATAGGTAAACCCCGACATGTCGGTGAACCCGTTTTTTTTGCTGTCGGGTTTTCCGGTTATTTAAGTTTAAAACAAAGAAGATTGAGAATATTCAAGTACGAAATACGAAAATATAAACAATTTTTAAGCTAGACCCACCTTTAAGTGTATCGCTCGACTGAGTATCACCAGTTGATTCGCTTTTACGATATATGTCTGTACTTCCATCCTTCCGTATTCTGTCTTTGTTAATCAAACTACAGGTTGCCCTTATTGATTGATCTTCACGAAATTTAAAAAAGTAAGTTTTTTGGATAAAGACTGTTGATTTCTATGAAAATCGGATACAATTTAGATATAGCTCCCACACATATGTTTAAGCGATTTTATGTCTTTAGCTTTAGAACATACAATTTTGATGAAATTGGATACATTTTATTACCGTCCGCGTGTCTGTTGAAAGCACGATAGCGGTCAAACAAATCAACCTGAATCCTGAAATTGTGCATGATAATGGCTTATGGCCATAAGGTGCTTGGGATTGTAAATGGGCGAAATCGCCCCAGGGGCGAAAAAGTTTTCCATTGAGGGTCTAAAGGTAGCCCGATAAAAAGTACACTTTTTTTAGTATTTACTTCAGTATTGTGGGCAGAAAGTGTTTAAAATGGGTACTGTTCTTTTGAACGCACTAAATACATACCTCAAAAAAGAGCATGGTTTTCGGTTCATCTGGCCCAAAAAACGTCCCGTATGGTCAAGACGGGCGATATATAGTCAATATGGGTACTCAAATGAAAGAAAATTTTGCTTTAAATCAAAATATAGAATAATTTTTATTTAAATTTTATGCTGAGCTTAGAGACGGGCGCATGGTCTAAAAGGGCCCAAAAACGTACCGTTTTGTGCGCTTTAGTAATATAGCAACGTGGGAAGGTATATCAAACTTAAGGACGTTTTTAAATGTTTTTTTTTTTACTTTTTGCTATACATCTCGTACATGGTAAACGATTTAAAATTTTGAATTTAAATCGGTTTAAAAAAAATGTACTGATAATTTTTTTAACTTTCTGGTTTTATTAAAAAAGGTTGAACTTTGCCGCTTCAAAATGAAACACGGTATCATTCATTTGACTACCACAACTGGCTTGGCAGTAGCTCATCCGATCAACCCACATTTTCAGTATCACACCAATCAGTGGCTCGTGGGTGCATTGGCTTCTCAAAAGTCACGTGTTGTTTCTCTAAACCCCCATTGAGATGAAACTGAGCTTCATCTGAAAATACGATTTTTTGGTCAAATTCTTCATCTCCTGCCAAACAATCTTCATGCCATTGGGCGAAGTGAAAATACATCAGATTATGTTTCCTTTTTTCATACCGGTCTACGTCTACGTTTTCATATAGCCGCAGTGCAAAGATCTCTCCCGATATAACATACAACCGCTCTAGAACATTCATTTTAATTGCGATTTCAATTTCAATTTGTATCCGAATTGAATCATATAGTCTTATTATTTGATATAGTCTCCATAAACATTTTTTGGGGGCTCAAAAAATTGTTTCCCTCAAATTAAAACAAATTTTGGCAAATATTGTGCCATTTCAAAGTTCTGACTCAGTTTCGGGCGGACGAACCATTTTTTTCGCTTTAAGCGAAAGGTGGAGCGTATATAAGATTCGTCCTGGCAAAAGTAAACGACGTTTTTACTTGTATTGTCCTAAATCCGGATCTTTGCTCAAGCACCCACTAAGAAAACTGTTAGGTATGTATAGAGATGTAGCGAAAGTGGATTTAGCTAAAGCGAATATTAAAATACGAGATGTTTATAAGATCGTCACAGGTGACGAATCATGGATCTATGCATATGAACCCGAAACAAAACAGCAATCGACCATGTGGGTCTTCGAAGACGAGTGAAATCCAACGAAAGTTGTTCGTGGAAGAAGCACTTCGAAGTAAATGGTCGCCTTTTTCTTCGGCAAAACTGGTCATGTGGCGACTGTTCCGCTTAAGCAACGTAAGACGGTCAATTCGGAGTGGTACACCACATTTTGTTTACCTGCAATCTTCGGAGAAATTCGAAACACGAACAAGAGAAGACGAATCATTGTGCACCATGGCAATGCGAGCTTCCACACATCGGCTCAAACCAGCGCCTTTTTGACCGGCCAAATGTTGAATTGATGGGTCATCCGCCGTACAGCCCTGACTTGGCACCCAATAATATTCGTCGCCAGAAGATGCTCTTTTAGCGTTCGAAATCTATGTTTTGGAGGTGTCTCAATCGGAGCGGATAAAGTGCTTCGACAATTGGTTTGAACGCATGCAAAAGTGTATAAATCATGCTGGAGAATACTTTACAAAACATAAAAACCATTTTTGATAATATTTATTCGCATTTTCATTATTTGGCCAGAATTCATTTTTAAAAATATTTCAAAATTGGATTTTGTGAATAATTTTTTTTTCGCTTTTATTAAATTTGGACCAAATTGTTTGTTCAAACGAAAAACAAAAATATTTAAAATATAATTCAGAAAAGTTCAATTCAGTTCTGAGCTTGTTCACGTGAAATACATAAAGTATAATTTATAAATGTCATGACAAACACATTCGGTTGTGGCAACAAATCTGTTCTCTGTGTGTACTTTTATTTAGTTTCCCTTGATACTAATAGAGTTTCTTTTCTTATCCTTACAGGTTACAGCTCAAATGCCTTAAGCAGCGTTGGAGTTAGTGTTGGCAAATCATCCTTGGATCCACATTCACACTTAAGACAGCCTGGTAAGTGAAACTCAAAAAAAAAATGTCTAAAAGAAACTGTAAATTTTCAGTTTAAATTTTTTTTGAAAATAAAATTCTGAAATCACCAGCAGAAATTCATTCCTCCTACTTCGTGGGCATAGCAACAATTCCAAACAGCCGCACTCAAGTGGCACTTGAAAAGAAACAAATACGAGTACTTTAAATACCCTTTTTTGTGTAGATGACGGCGAGGACGACAACAACGGCGAGGACGACAATTCCAAAACACTTGAAACGCATTTGCGGCAATGACACATAAAACCAAAAAAAAAATTAAAAGAAGTTTCAATTCTCAGTTTTCATTTGAAACATTTTTCGTGGAAAGGGGGAAGAAAAAAACTAACAGGGAATGGAAGGGGGTATACGAGAAATAAAAAAGTCTTAAGCGCAATGGATATACTCGTATGTACAAAGGTCCTTGTTGGCCGTATAGGCAGGCTTAAATGCGTATTGAATTGTAATGAAATGGCAATTGAAGCTATTCCTTGCTCGTACGGCGGCCAACTCAACCGAAGGGAATGACGATTGTGATGTGGCTGTGGATATGGATGGATGAATGAATGAATGGTTGGTTGGTGGTGGTGGCATGTTGATGGTTGGAACAAACAAATAATAGTGGAGTAATCCGCAATTAGAGTAGCACAATATGCACCGCACACACAATGGGCAAATGTAGTTCACATAAATAGCAAAAAAACGAAATGTAACAAAAAAAGCGAAAAGAAAGGAAAACAACAACAAACAAATGTCCCAGCTATTGTTCGGAGCCATAATGTGATGTCGACCTGTCAAAAGTTGACGGTCACGAGCAACTTTTCCTACAACGTTGGAATAGTTAACAAATAATCGATATGAAATTATTACTAGTACTAAGACGGCAATGGTGACGGTTCACGACACGGTACACCCGAATGAATGCTGGCTGGCATGTCGGGATGAATGCCGGAGAAGTGTTGCGAATAGCAAATGACGACAGGACGGACGCATGGACGGATGGATGGACGTACAGGCCGTGATTGCAAAATATCAGCCAAGACGCGTGGCATAAGTGAGCTGCCGTTTATTTTTTGTTTGAGATTTAAATACACGCGACAAAAACTTACTTTGGAGTCGTAAAAAAAAGTTATTTCTGTTCCCTCATAAACAATGGCTGGCCATGTTTGTCAACGGCGGTGATGATGACTGGAACGAGAGACGACGGTCGAGCCTAAACAAAGAATGACTTCATCACTCGGTTGCAACAACCACATAAACAAGGGCAACCGTGAGTGTACGGATAAATGACAGGCCGACATTCAGATAGATTTTTTTGCCCCCTTTCGAAGCTTTACAATTTTCCCATTAAATCGTACTTTTGGTAATGTTGCAAATACTGTAACCTTTTCGCGTTGCTCACAAGTGGCAGTAGCAATGCGCTCTTCAACCTCCTTCTCATTTCACAGCAATTCGGAACATTTCGCCAAATGTTACAACAATGCACTCCATTCAGTCACTTCAGACTTGTGGCACAATTCAGTCGAGGAGCGAACGACGCAGGCTAACATGCAAATAATGTTCGTCGAAACAAACCAAATAACACATAAACACTGTTGTGCTGAATACATTAGGGTGGGGTGGCATATAATCCGATTTTAAATAAAGATGGCATTGTCTGTTGTTCGATAGTATCCGAGAAATAAGTCTTGATATGAAAATTGAATACAGGAAAGGTTTTAAAGATAAGCCCTTTGAAAGGAGACCTGCACTAAGGCTTCATACAGGTTTCTCCGCAGCACTGGGGTAAGCTAAAAGTCGTCTAGCAACTAGAGTATCCAAAGCCGAAACGGAAAACCGACATTTCGGTTTTTATGTCCAATCTTGACGGTCGGTTTTTTCAAAAATAGCCAAAACCCGACGACCAGGTATTATGTTATCGGGGATTTCGATTTTTGTTTTTGTCGAATGTAAAATCAAAGAAATTTATAATTTCAAGAATAGAATTCATTGCTAGATTTTGAGCTAGACCCAACTTTAAGGGTACGAATAGAATCAGAATCACTGGTTGATCTAAAGCTTATATTCAAACTAAATGTCGCAATTGTTGACCGATCTTCACGTAATATGGTAGAGTTTTTTGGACCAAGAACGGACTCTGATGAAACTGTTAAAAATTTAGATGTAAAACCCACAAATACTCATTCATTTAATGTTTCTGACTCTAGAAGCCAATCTTCATATAACTTGCAATAGTAGGTTTTTGGACAATGGGCGGAGGCTGTTGACTTTTAAGAAAATCGGTTAAAATTTAGATCAATAAATATGCGACTTTCGAAAAAAAACACCGGCTAAATCCGGAGAATATGGCACCAATTCGTAATCCAATTCTATCAACTTCGACTTTGTGGGTGCACACGTGTGCACCCGTCCATTATCTTGATGAAAAATTACTTTTTCTTAGCCATATTGGGTCTGTTTTTTTTAAATCCTCGTTAAATCGGCTCAAGATGTTGCTATAATATTCGCCGTATATTGCTTTTCTCTTTTTAAGGTAAATCGATGGTGCGGAGTCCTCTTAGTATTTATTTAG
Organism: Hydrotaea diabolus; assembly: GCA_963513945.1. Lineage (NCBI taxonomy): Eukaryota > Metazoa > Arthropoda > Insecta > Diptera > Muscidae > Hydrotaea > Hydrotaea diabolus. Next base: position 167,733,167 of record OY740719.1, read on the forward strand.
CTTTTCCTTGGTTTGATTGACGGTTTTCAAAAAATAATGTTTAATTAGCGAAATTCACTTTTATCCATTTTGAAAACTCGAAATTCTTTTGTTCCCATTTTTTAAATGACGGAACTCTCTCAAAACTTGACAGTAGTCTATTAACAGATGGTACTTGAGACAAGGGAAGTTCGAAAAGTCTCGGCTATTATTGATATGGCCTCGTATGTTCAACTGATTTTATGTCCTTCGCTCTCGAAGCAATTTAACACAGTTCTATACGGTCAATCATTAACCAGTTCTAATAAAAATTAGTTATACCGATCTATGTTTTTAAATATACAAAGATGCCAAAGATACATATAAGCGTTATTTAACAACCCTACAAATTCCGTACTATTTGGTATAGTACTTATAGACTTATAAGTGTAACAATAAACAAACTACCAATCTTGGATTGATTTGGATCATATTTACTCATTTTTGTTAAAGTCATATACAAAATGTCTGGCGGCCTTAAATATGGCTTCCAATATTCATGCACAAAGGGCTTTGAATTTTCTTACAATTTTCTCATGAAGCCAAAAATATAATTATTTTTGCAGTTTGACTAAATTTAGGAGACGGACCCTAATCCCCTACTCATTACCTTGTATGGACATATGGGTTACAAAAACAATCAAATTTTCGGACAAATTCAAATATTACTTTTTTTAAATCTGGGTTAGTTTAGGGTACGTTTAAGGGGTTCAAAACCCTGTTTTTAATTGGCTTTTCTGTACGTTCAGAAGTGGAGGGTATGATAAAGTTTTTAAATCCACAACAAACCTCGATTCGCAGCAAGTGATTTAATTCCATTATACAGACTAGAAATAGTGTCAATCTTTGGCAAAGAGCTTAAACCGAAAAGTAAAACCGATCTTTTACTCTTAAAAAATCCAAAGGTCGGCTTTTTTTAACAACCCGAAATGCCGATTTTCTGAAACCCTTGGACATTACTTTCAACGATCCCATAGATATGCTGGAGGTTTCCAATGTAACGATCAGTTATGTGGATGAGTATTTGAGAATCAGCTTGCACTACAGCTACTCTTTGGGTCATAGCACCCGATTGATTAACCCAAATCCATGCAAAGAATTTGCTTAACCTGCGACTTGGGTGTTAAATCCCAGCTGTCACAAAACTCCCCGAAGGTCCGTTTAGACCTGATTCCAGCTCGAGCTTAATACTCACTGCCTGACAGCATAATTGTCTACACCAAGGATTCAGTCTGGCCCACCTTTAAACATTGAAAATGAATAGCACCCGAAATTTATTTTTTATCAAAGACGGCTGAAGAAAAACCTTGGCGGACTTAGAAACAGCTGTACAGTCCGTCTGGCAACCGTAGTCAATACATTTCACCAATTTTTTATTTGATTCTGAAAAAGAAACAAAAACATTTTTTTAACTTTCAGAGAAATTCTTGGGTTCAACTAAAAAGATTCAAATGCCCCCTTCGACCCTGCGGAAAGAGACCTGCACATCATGAATTTTTCCTCAGTTTCCTTAATTTTCGTAGAATTTTCTCAGTCAGCACTTTCTCGCTCAAAATCTCCATATAAGTCAGTATCTTTTTACGTTTAGCTAATATTTTCATCCGCGAAAACATAAAAATCCAACAATACAATCAATGGTCTGGACAGAGTGGTCTCTGATGAGACTGAGCAAATTTCCCAAGCCCTTCTGGAACCTCACAATGGTGTTAAAGAAAAACAAGTTTCCTCCCACTGAAGGTCAATACGGACAATAACTATACCTGCAAGGAGAAGGAAAATTTCTGGTAAAAACTTTTATAAAGAGCCTTATGTTTTAGAGGGTCTTAGCTCAAGTCCACACATAAGTTTAATAAATAAATTTATACTCCATTTCGGGCCTCTCCGATGTTCCGGCAATACAAATGAACAATCTCTGAGTTTTTTATAGCAGTTTGTGTTTTTTATAGGAGCCAAACAAATAGAATATACAATATTTTGGACTACATTTACCGATGTTCGTATTAACAAGGAACCATGTAAACAAAAGGGACCCTATATGTTAAATTAAGCTCGAAATCCATATCCATCGCTAGGGTCAACATAAGTTAGTAGTCTTAGTCAGTGGAAATTATATAAAAGCTGGTCATGCATGCAAATCGGTGGTATTAGCTTATTGAAAAAGCGTTGTGCCTGTGCCCAGCTTTTTCCCCGAGAAGGTCTACGTTTTTAAGATCATACATCTTGGATACAAATAAATAATCTTTGAGCATTTAATTCCAGTTTGGGTTTTTTAATAGGAGCCAATCAAATATCAACATTTTAGACTAGATTTACCGATTTCGTACTTACAAGGAACCATGTAGGCTTCAACCCAAATATGTTGGAGTAGGTTCTTCAGGGGAGATACAACTCAGCATCTCCTGGGGTTGAAACGGTTCTCAATAAACCAAATGTGCTGTATGAAAACAGCCCTGTCTTTTTCATAGTCATACCGTTCACTCCACCCTAATGTACATACCATACATTGTTTTTTTTAATGTTATGTCTGCATGTGCGAATGTTTGTTTATTTGTGTTTGTACGTCTGTGGGCAGAAAGTTCTTAATAAAGTACAATAAAATGTTATAATTCTTTTGCTGTTTGTTGTCCGTACCTTGCTTGCTACGTTCGTTTCGTTGTTGGCTGCCTTTTTGTTGCTGTTTGCTTTTAATGTTGTTGCTCTGCTGGCGGATTTGTTGCTGCTGTTGTTGTGGTTGTTCATTATTGCTTAATGGATACTTGAACATGCCTCTCAAGGTACCAGAAATGAAACTAACGTAACATTAAATACAATGAGAGAAAACACTTACTACATGCACATACACAGCCGTATGCATATCAGGACGACTTAAGTGCCACGCCCTCAAGGACTCTTAACAAAATGTGCGAAATTGCTCAAAAATATTTGGTATTTAGTTGTATTGCAATTTCTCAAACTCAAGCGTAAACGCAAATACAATAACACAATCCATTATGACGCTAAGGCCTAGTGTTTTTTTTTTGCTGCCTTCTTGTCCTGCGTTAAGGATATACTCGTGCCTTCGGCCACTTGAGAAAGTGCTTTTGTGCGGACATTTCAGGATCTGCATTTGGGCTTTCAACTACTTGTGCTGCCGCCTCGCGCCGCCGACGACGATACATTTGGAATTTTTAATAGAAGCCCACACACTCAACGACTTTGCCTGTCACACACCTACGCTCGGAAGTGAGTGTTGAGATTTCATTTCATTTCGGAATGCCAGATGGACATTTGCAAAAACATACAAAAGCCCCTTTTTTTGGGAACAACCAAAGTGCGTCAACACACACATTTCAGGAAGCGATAGTGAAACAGTTTTTTAAAAATACTTTGCCCTGGGTAATGCTTATGCTTTCAATTCTTTATCCAAACATTATTTTTTGATTCCGGCATCATTCAACTGAAAACGTTTCAAGTTGTACTGCTCGAAATTGCAGCTGTTTTGGATGTTTGATAATATGCTTTCTAAAGCGGTTTCTTCAGTCACGCTTACGACTAAGAAAAGAGATTCCACAAAAAACAGGTTTGGCAAATACAATTAATGACGTAAGGCGTTGCGTTTAGCAAAAAGTCTACCAGCTGAAATCAATAAACCTTCAACAAGATTTGAGAGAAGTTTTGAAATCGTTTTGACATTGGTAACAAGTATAAAAAGTTAAAGTAAGGCGTGTCCGATTATTAGGTACACTACACCACACTGCTATTCAGAGGATTTAGGACCCTTTATCTCTAGCATGAGAGTTTATTATTTCTCGCTCAAAACGCACCATAGAAAATTTGAGCCTGATCGGGTGTAATTTGTGGCTTCTAGAGCTTCAGACCTTCAAATTAGAAGCGACCTTTGTGTGGAGGATTTATGAAAACATAGATCGATAAGGTCCAATGTTAGAGGACATGGGAGTTGGTCGCTCGTTACGCTCCATGAAAAATTTGCTAGAAATCGGATGTAACATGTGTTTCTAAAGCTGCAAATTTTTAAATCTGGATGGTCCTTTGTATGGGGGCTTTAAGAAAATATGAACCTATGTGGTCCTGCTTCACCAAAGTTTATTGACGGTCGCTCATAACATACCATGTAAATTCAAATTTTAAATGGCACACCCTATACAAGGGTTGCTATCTATATTTCGGGTCCTGACAATACTAGTGTTGCCAGATGCAAACTGGAACTTCCATTAGAAACTTTGACATTTTTTAGCATAATTTTATTTAGAACGTTTTGCATTTGATGGCGAATTGTTTTTTTTTACAGTGTGTTGAAAAATTCATGTCAGTCAAAAAATGGAATTATTCCGTGAACATTTTCGAGCGATGATTTTTTACGATTTCCGACTTGGGTTATCGAGACAAGAGAGTTTAAATCAACTTGTGTCGACTTTTGGCGATGAAGCACCATCAAAAACCACTGTTAATCGCTGGTACCAAGAGTGCAGTTTCGGACGCCGTTCGATCCTGGAGGAATTTCGTGAAGGACGTCCAACTTCGGTCTCTTTGCCAGAAACTATCGATTCTGTGCGTGAACTGATTAAGCAAGACCGACATGTGACATACCGTGAGTTTGAGGCATCCTTGGGCATTAGTATGACAAGCATCAATAAGCTATTGCATGTTCATTTGGCCGTGAACAAAATTTGTTCTCGTTGGATCCTCATATAATTTGACGAATGCTCAAAAAAAGGCTGAAATGGATTGGTGCAAAGACATGTTAAAAAAGTATAACTGCGGTAGCTCAAAGGCAGTGTATAACATTGTCACAGGTGACGAATCATGAGTCTATGCATATGAATCCAAACAAAACAGCAATCGACCGTATGGGTCTTTCAAGACGAGCCAAATCTAATGAAAGGTGTTTGCGGAAGAAGTACATCGAAGCAAATGATTGCGTTTTTTCGGTATAATCGGTCACACAGTGCCTTTAGTGGAACGTGGGACGGTCAATTGTGGGTGTTCTCCAATATATGTTTGCCAACAGTGTTCGAAGAAATGAGGAAAGATATTAAGAGAAGATGGATCATTTTGCATCACGAAAATGCGAGCTCTAACACAACAGCTGAAACGATGAGCTATTTGACCACTTAAGATGTCGTACAGCCCTGATTTGGCACCCAATGACTTCTTCTTATTCCCTAGCATTAATAAAAATAATGCGTGTTCAACGTTTTTCATCGCCCGAAGCAGCTGTTGAAGCGTTCAAAAATCATGTTTTGGAGGTGTCTCAATCGGAGTGGAAAAAGTGCTTCGAAAATTGGTTTGTGCGCATGCAAAAGTGTATTGATCTTAAAGGAGAATATTTTGAAATACAATAAAACCATTTCCAATGATAAAATATTGTGTTTTTACTGCCGAATTCGACATATAAATAGCAACCCTCGTATTAATGAAATAATTAATCGAATTGATTTAAAAAAAATACTTCCTCTCTGAAGGTATTCGTTTACATAGAACTTAATCATAGTTTAAAAAAAAATGTTCACATTGAACAGCGTAAACCGGCTAATATACTTAAATAAAAGACAAGTTTTTAACAAAATGGCAAAGTGACATTGATATTCGTGGCTACACACTGTTTTTATCACGATTTCCGGTCCGTGACAACCCATTTCAGAAAGCTTCGCAGCAATTGTTGAAAGAAAACCTGAATTCTTTAAGACCAGGCTCTCACCAAACAAATGAGAACTACTGTTGTAAATCTTACTTTTCAAGTTTTCTTTACACAACGTAAATAAAACAAACGAGCTAAACATTTCTCAAATTTTTATATAATTTACAACAGTTTGTAACTACACGTCTGTAAATGAGTCACAGTCTCGTAGTAATGCTGAAACTTTTCAATTAATGATTGTTGTACGACTATGTAAATTCTAGATACATGTCCACTATTAATTTTGCTGTCGTATCTTGTTTCTTTTCAGATCCATATCAAATGTTTGGAGCGACCAGCAGTCGCTTGGCAAGTTCTGGTAAGTTGAACGCATTTTCAAGTATTTTATGTCTGTTTGAAATAAAACACCCGCTAAACTTAAATCACCAAAAGCAGAAAGATGCAGGTGCTTAGATTATCAACACTCCCCCTGCTCCAGGCTAGTGCAAGGAGCACGTGTTCGAGCAATTCTTCAGGCACACACACGAGCCTTGGTTGGACATTTGAAGAATTCCCTCCAAAGCCATATGAACTTATTAGCATATTATCCTGATCTACATGCAATCAAAATTCATACACTCGACCCACGGGGGGGAGGCGGCTAAAACCCCTTCTGAGATTTTCATATAAACCCCTATGGAACAATGACTGAACGAACACTTTTCTAAGAGCGAAAAAACATTAAAAAATAACACCTTCCCTTTTTTGTATTTTTTTTTGCTGGTTGACCGGTGTTTAACATTTTTAAAAACGCAACAAATTTATTTTCAAATTATGCCCCCTTAAGTCACTTTATTGTCTGTCTGTAATGTCAGTCAGTCACACGCTGTACGCCGGGCGGACAGACAAACGAAAGGTGTTTCGTTTGCAAAGAAACTAAAAATTTCACAAAAGGGTGCTTTTTGTTGCTCCATTTAGAGAAAAAGCACTATTCATGACAGTGCGTATTGCCAGGGTGTGAGTGAGCGTATGCGTTTGTTCACGTGATCCTCGTGCAAGGATCGACTGAATGACTGTCTAACTGACTTAATAATGGACCTATTAAAGGGTTACTCTAGTTATGGATGTTAATGACTTTTGTTTTTCTTGCGTAGTCTATTAAAAATTCATAACGAACGAGTTACATGGCATCGGCCTGTGTCTCGGTATCCTCCCATAAAAGGCGTGATTTTTTTAGTGTAGCAATAAAGCACCATAAATCATTTTAATAACGAAAGGGTGAGAAAGAGTTAATCCCTTGATATGTTTAAATGATTTCTGGTTTAGTAAACCTACATGTGATTTGTTTAAAAATTAATGTTTTCGAAAAGGGTAAGATATGTAATGGAAAACTCATAGATTCCTAAAAAAGTATCTGAACAGAAATCTTTTATGCTTTAGTTAGAAACCTTAAATTAATTTGATTTTAAGTAGAGCAGTCTTTACTTTAGATGATTATAGAATTATAATATAATTTATAACAATACAGTTTATCTTACCTAAATCCCACAAAATCCCATTATAGAAAAAACTGGAAACTTCAGTTCTTATACTCAATGACCGGGACCTACTGTTAAACGCCGGCTCCGAACGCCTAATGTTTTTTTAAGAGAAGTTTTAACATGGCTTAGAGATAAATCTCATACTCGTAAAGTGTTAGATGTTCTTACCCGGATTGAACCTGGGTTAACTAACCTGATTGTCGCTCAGACTTCCTCCCCACCACGGCGGCTCACAGTTTATTAAGAGGTGACATTAACCATTTCTTAATAGATTTTTTATGAAAGAATCTTCTGATCAAGTTTTACTAGACACAGAATTTATTGAAACTACTTTATTTGTCTATCATTTCACACTAACGCTAGGTTTTATTTGCTTTCTTATTACTTTCAATCTACCCAAACAAATAGAAAACATTATTTTTAATAAACGTTTCATGTTTTAACCTTGACCACAATGCGCAATCATAGTGTTTTAGCTTCTACTACTTGCCTATCCCCTTCTGAGGAGGTGCTTTTGTAAGGCATAGCAAAGTATAAGCTCGATGTTACCGCCAATGTTATATCCCATTACGATGGGATCCGATATTACGATGGACCTAAAAGTATCATTTTTAAACCTTGAACACAATGCGCAAAGCATAGTGTTATAGCTTCTACTACTTCCCTATGTCCTTCTTAGGAAGTGCTTTTGTAAGGCATAGCAAAGTATAACCTCGATGTTACCGCCAATGTTATATCCTATTACTGTGGACCTCAGAGTGAACATAGTAAAGTCATGATGGCTTAAATGAAATATAACAGCCACCTTTTTCCTTTAAAACCGTTGTAGAAGTGTCCAGAGTGAGTAATATTTTCGTGGGCAGTTGTGTAAAGAAAACTTGAAAAGTAAGATTTACAACAGTAGTAGTTCTCATTCGTTTGGTGAGAGCCTGGGATTAAAGAGTTCAGTTTTTCTTCCTCTTCTTTTTGAAGAGGGTTGTCACAGAGCTGAAATCGCGATAAAAGCAGTGTGCAGCCACGAGAATCAATGTCACTTTGCCATTTTGTTAAAAAAACTTGTCTTCTATTTAAATATTGATACAAGAGGTCTTGAGCCGGTTAATCCCTGTTCAGAAAAGTTCTACCTTGAATTTCTTCTGTAAGGAATCAAACAAAAAAAATGTACTGTATAAAATGTCTTTCGTATGCATTTTCAAAGGTAAAGCTAAATTAATCGTTTTTTTTCAGTTTGTTTGGAGCTCTTGTCGCGAAGTGTTTTTGCAGGACTAGCTCAATAATTCCTAGAACTGTCGCATATTATGAACTGGCTCACAATTTTACAAACACGGCTGTTGAATGTTACGAGTATGTAGAATAAACCCGGCCCACTTCTTTATTAAATTGTTTTTCCAAAGAGCCTTATATTCAAGTTCTTCTGAAGAGTAAGAGCTAATATGTAGATTTCATTTTTGTGGTATCATTCTAAAGCCTTTATATAAGAGCAATTTGAAATTTTCCTATTTTTCACTTACGATTCTTTGTATTTTGTAAAGTACTGTGAAAAGGAGGAGAGATATTAATAATAGATGTGAGACTAGTTTTAGAGTCAATCTAGACTATGCATAATCATAACAGATAAGTACTTATTGAATCGCTTACCATCAAGCACTTATTATTGTTCGAAGAACAATGCAACCTCTAAAGAGATACGTAATATAACCTGCAATATAAAGGGTACCTAGCTGAAACTCAGAAATCATTAATCCATAACATTTGTATTATTTGGTAATGACCTCTCATTACCCTATGCATTCTTGTAAAACCAAAAGTAATTACTTGCTAACAATTGGTTCAATAATGACTTATTATTATGATGTATGGCTGTAGTTCTATTTAAGGGAAAAATTAAGCACAATTCGCTGCTCAGTTTTCTTTCATTTAAATTACACTCGCAAGAAAACTGTCTTGTACATTTAAAATTAAAGTTATGAGAGCTGAAAGAGCAACAGCAACAAATAATTATCTTCTGGCATGGGCGACTGTGGCGCAGTGCTAGTGTCTGCGTCTTCTAACCGAAGTGTTCTGTGTTCAAATCACCGCAGATGTTTATATTTATATTTCAATAATTTCTCTAAATGTACTCTCGTTCTCGCGCACAGACCCTTTATTTTTTTGCTTGCGAATAAGTACTTATTCTTGGGCTTCGTGTATGCTTGCAGATAAGTACTTTCTACGAATGTCATCACCATTTTAAAGTAAAGACCTTAGACCTCGCCTAGCTGGCAATGTTACTAGGTAATGCAAGTTTTTGGTAATTTAAAGGGTAAAGACATACCAGTACCCCGTAATTTAAGTGGTAATGAGATACCTTTACTTGCTTATGCAAACGGTAATGAGTTACATTAGTGGACTTTTAGTTGGGAATGTAATAGAAACATATCGTGGATACGAAAAAAATGCAATAAATAGATTTTAGACAAATAAATTATGATTATTAAAATTATGATAAACTATTTTTTTTTTTTTTTATTACAAATAAAATTGTAATAAAAACTAATTTGAAAAAGCACTAGTAAGCAACTAATTTTACTTAAACTTGTCATATTTAAAAAAAAAAATAATGTCTAGTAAAAAAAAATCCTTCTTAAAGTCACAATTTTGTTTTAGAATTACCAACAGTCGATAATAACTTTAAGAAAACAATTTCCCCCTTCTCCCAAAATGAAAACCGTAACGTATACTGAATGTTGACCCTAATTCATGAAATCAACTCACTACCTCCCCATTTCCCCTTCTACTAGTTCAGCAACAAAACAAACAAGGAAACTAAAAAAGAAATTAAAAGAAACTTAAAGAAATACAATGCCAAAACTCAGAAAACCGGCGGTAGTCCATTTAACCTGTCTTACATAAGAGCATGGCCAGCCGTTGGCTAAGGTGAATGTGTGTGTACAAGCCAACCAATATCCTAGACGGGGAGGGGGGAATTTGCATAAGAAACCTCAATCGCCCACCATTTTCCGACGCGACATTTAAATGGTTCGTTTCACCCACAAAAATATTCAAGAACAATATATAAATAAATACATACGTATGTATATGTATGCATGTATATGCCTATAGGTATATGGTATAAATATTAGTCTATGTAGTGGTAGCTGTGACTCCTGGTGTTTTATTGTTATTTGACCATTTTTCCAGAAAATGATATACACACGAGTGGCGGCGTTAGCACGGGCACTAGCAAGTGGTTGGCACAAGCTAGTAGCTAGTACGAGGACCCGCTGGTATTTTGTTAGTAACTACTTTAACATGAGCAGCTCTCATATGAGCCAGCCAAGTCTAACTCTAGCGTTAGGAGAATCACACACGCGAAGCTTGAGGCGGGCTAACTGGATGGGTTGGCTGGATGATGAGTTGTAGCTCCTACAATATATATGTATGTTCTGTGATTCACATACGCTTAAGGCCATGCCAGCCAGCCCATGTGGGTTGATGGCAGCAGCTTGTATGTTCTGTTGGACTGATGGTGGCAAAAATGCTGTTTTGATTAATTATAGTTTCCTCCAAACACGGAACCGCTTTGTTACCCCAAGTCCGGTGCAACAACAGCAGCAACGACAAATACACCACCAACAACAGCAACAACATCAGCAACATTCTAAAGATTCAGTGAAAATTTAAATGTTCTTAACATGCAATAGTACAACCCAGCCGAACAGGGACGAGCCAAGCCCCGAAAAGCAACATGCAGCTGGACAAATACAAATTATAGCCGCCATCCCAACATACAAGAAACTTAAGCAAAATGGATTTGGCATTTGGCAGAGTTTTGCCAAAACCAAAAACAATCACAACCTGGCCAGCTAGACCATAACTTGTCTCTCTCTTCTTAGGGCCTTAAATAAAGAAATTAAAAAAACAGTTCAAAAAAATATAAATCAATGCCACCACAAATCACTTGTGCTGAATAATGCCAAAGGGATTCGTCGAATTTTCCAGATTTAATTAAAATTCTTTTGCGCAATTTTCCAAAGAGATGCATAACTTTTTGACATTACATGAAGTTTGTCTGCCTCCTTGATCTCCTCCTCCTTTACCCATGCTCACGCTCTTAAGGACATGGAATGGAAATTACAAGATTACAACAAGTAATTATTTCCGCCAACTGCCGCTAAAATTAAATTAACATTTTTAGTTAAGATCAAAAGTAAAAAGGCTTTCACCCCCAGGAACACTTGAACCTCTGAGCTGTAGTTTTTGCGAAATTTAAACGCGATACGAACAGTGGCTAAAACGAGCAAATAAGGAAATATTCATTATCATGGGGACCCATGAGAATTGTCTATGCCTAGAACATGCGCTTGTAACCAATGTAACTCTCAACAATGTAAAGGATGGTCCAACTAAAACACTCGAGGCTTATTGTAAATAAAACAAAAAGTTTTTAGAGAATTATCTTGAAATGTAATGTTATTGAGATCGATGCCGAATCCATATTCCAGGACTAGGTGGCACTTTCGGCTACCGCAGCCACATTCATTTCAATGCGCATTGCATGACAAAGAAGACCGTGAGTGTTGCCCACTAGATCCAGTCTTAAGAGATCCAATGTTGGGGTATCTTTTGTGACAAACCTTGTCCTCTAAAACCGTCCAGAATTTGTAATCCAATGACCGTGAGTGTTGCCCACTAGAATGACTTTTCGTACAAACTTTCGTACAGCGGGCGCGGGGTGTGCCTAATTTCAGGCAAAAGTTCTTTTTAATAAACCCAGTGTTTGGTCCACACCGCTTTGACTTTGGAAATAAAACTTAAGTCATTAAGTCGCAATAAGAAAGAAGCGGAAACATCTCTCAAATCAGTGAGCTGTGCATGATATAATTCGTCAACTTACTGACCAGGACCTTTATAATCGACTAGTGTATTTTATAGAGAAGTTTTTTCATGTCTTAGAGATTAATCACTCACTCGTAAAGTCGCTGAAATTTACGTGGTGGAAATCCGTCGCTTAAATCTGTAAGTTAAACTTCTTATCCGGAGTTGACCTTGAATTTACTGGTTAACTGGCGCAACACACTTTGGAAATAGGCTTGTAATACTTTCCACCATTGTTTAAGCGTAAAGAGATTCATTTCGTTCCACGAAGATATGATGTTTTAGCTGGAAAAGCTGTCAAATTAAAAAAAAACATGAGCATTAATAACGCTAAATGGACCCACGTTTCCAAAATTTGAAATTGTTTGAGAGAAAAATCAACTCATTTCATAGATAAATGCTAATTATCGTCATTATTGGTAAGTAATGACTTTGAGATTTGAAATAAAGCTGAGAGTAATGAGATGCCATTACCTGGTAATGTAATTTCAGGGGGCTGTCATTTTCCAAAATAGAACTGAATAATGAAGTTATTTCCAAAAAAAGTACAGTTTACTACTTATGTCATTATTAAAAAGTCCTTATTTTTGCTTTTACTTCATGCTAAAAGTAATGAGATGTCATTATCTAGTTATGCAAGCAGTAACTATTTGGGCTTTCCAAGAGAAAACTAAATAAACTAACTTTGCAAAATTATTACTGCAAAGTAATGTCATTATTGGGAAGTCATTACTTTTGGCTTAGAACTTATGCTGAGAGTAATAAGTAATTACCAATTAAAAAGTAATTACTAGGTAATGTAAATAGTAATATGTCGTCTTTACCGGGTAATGTAAATGGTATTGAGTCTTTTTTTAGATAGTTTGTATATTGAAGATAGAGAAATAAATTTTATTTGCCGTCTTTGTGAGTAGGCAAATACTTCGAAACAAAAATTATAAACTTAATTCCTAAAAAAAAACTTTAGATTGCTACAATTAATGTCATTATTATAAAGTCATTAGTAATGAGTTTATGATATGTCATTACTTGGTAATGCAAACGGTATCGCGTTGAGCTTTGCAAGAGAAATTTGAAACAATAGATGACTGCTAATTAATGCCATTATTGGAAAGTCATTACTTGTGGGTTATATCTCATGTTGCGAGTAATGAGCTGTCATTACCAGGTAATGTAAATGATATTGAATCTTGCTTTTAAAGAGTTTGTATGTTGGAAAAAGATGAAGATAATAATAATTCAAATACTTTGATACTAAAATAATAAACTTATTTCCAAAAAATAAATTACATATTTATACTTATTATTAACTTATTAATGCTTTTAGCTCATGCTGAGAGTAATGAAATTTCAATGCAATGCAAACGAATACGAGTTGTGCTTTCCGAAAGAAAAATTTTAATAGAAATTAGTGTTGCAAAAAAAAATATCAATATTTAGTGCTTAGTAATTTCATTATTGGAAAGACATTACTTTAGGCTTAGATCTGATGTAAAGAGTAATGAGTTGTTGTTACTAGGTAATGTAAATGGTATGAGTTTTGATTTTGAAGCGTTTATATGTAAAAGATAGATAAATATAATTTAATTGGCGTCTTTGTGAGTTGGTTAGTATATTCAAACACTTTGCTACAAAAACCTAACCTGTTTGCAGTTGAATGGTTGGTAAGGTAATGTAGATGGTAATGAGTCGTCATTACCAGATAATGTAAAAGGTAATGAGTAATAGAGAAAGATAATTAAATTGTCGTCTTTTCATGTACTTCGATACAAAAACATTAGCTGCTTGCAGTTGACTTGAACCAGTTGGTCCTGGTCAGAGAGTGTAATTAAAAAGCAATTTCGTATTGACATTTTAAGTGAAGTAATTAATATAAACAAATCTTTTTCATGGTATTAAAACACTGTGTTTCAATAGTTGAGTTCTTGTGGGGGCAATGCGGCAAGAAGTCAACTATAAAAACAAAGTGACTTGGAGCAAAGCGCCTACTCTTTTATCCCTTGTATAGGATTCAAAATTCTACTTTACCAGAAAATATGGCGACGACGGCGGCTGGCGCATTTGAAGTCCATGTAAAGCAGAAAAAACAGCAAATGTTGCATGCTGGTAATTAAAATATTACCAACATGCGTTTTTGTTAACTTAAAATTACTTTCCGTCCGTTTGCGATTCAGCCACAACAACAACAATGACTAGAAACATACAAGTTTTCAAAAAGAAACGAAGGACGGAAATCAAAATTAGTGCAAGTGTTGGCGAAATATTTAAATGGAGCCCACTAAAACGACAGAGAGAGAGAGAGAGAGAAACGCCAAGCGAACAACAAAAACAATTATGACACATTTACACACACACACACACCCTGCTCTCCCATACGCCCAATTCCAGAAGCGAACCGCGTTTACTTAATAGTGACAACACACACAAAGGACTCGACTTTTGTGGCGTCCTTTAAATGTTTTCCAAATGGCATGGAAAATTGCTGGCTGGATGCAACATTAACATCCATTAGGCCAACACGTGTGCTCAGAGCTGCTCTATGCTCTTCTGAGTCCCCAAAAAAAACACAACGCCAAAGCGGAATCAGTGTAAAGAGCAGGAGCTTCACTTAAGTTTCGTGATTTGCAATTAACACAATTCATTCATTCATTCACGTTTATCTCCACACATGAATGGTGTTTAAACAATCCCTTTTGTAGTCTAACCTCCCGAAAAAAAGACAAGCAACCCTTAAATGAATCTCCATACAACTCCTTGGCTTCACAAGGCAGGCCTTTCACCCCTCCCCAGTGCCGAGAATAGCTGGATGATGATGATGACGATGGTGGTGGTAGTGGCGGGGCGTTGTAACAAGGCGCTGGAACAATGCCTAATTGCCAAATGATTAAGCGATTTATGATGTTCATCAGTGATTGTTTGAAGTGCGTAACGAATCGAATAATGCCTCATCAAGTTGTTGAGAATTTGTTGTGGTCGTCTTTAATTTCTTTAAGTGTTGAAAGATTCATTCGCTAGTAAGCCTAAGGGTTATTTACGCTTTGTCTTCCACTAAATAGAAAACAACGTAAATCTATCGATGGGTGGTCTTCAAATCGTGACACTTGTTGGCAAAATATTGTCTTTGGAACATATGGCCTTCGAAATTGGATTTTATTCTTTGCAGCTTTCCAATCAGCCTGTATCTGCTATTAAACCTTTTTGCCTTAAGGCAGTAAAATGCAAACAACAAGTAAAAAAGTTCGGGGAGGCTGAACCTTATAAACCATATAAAGGGTGGTCTCACTAAAACACACAATGTTTATTGTAAAAAAAACATAAAGTTTTCAGTGAATTATCTTAATATTTTTTGTAATGATAGTAGAAGGATCTGTCACAATTATGTGTGAAACAAAATATTGACAAATGCTGGTACATAATGGAGGTTCTATGTCCTTAATGGGCTGAACTGTCTTATCCTTTAGCTCTTGATTAGTTCTTGGATAATTGACGTACACTTTTCTTTTTAAAACGGCTTTAAATCGATGCATTTTGGCTTTTCAACAATCACTCTTGGACTTTCATTGCCCAAATGCGGCAATTCTGCTTGTTAACGAATACACATTGAATATAGTTGATCGATAATGCTGACCAAAAAATAACGAAGTTGATGCAATTCATTTTGATATGAACGCCCATTTTCGTATAAGGCTTCAACAATCTTAGGCGCTGCTTAATAACGAACCACTCCATGGTTAAATTTGTCCAACACTGAAACAAGGAAATGTAAAATTAAGTTGGGCAAAGAACTTGACGTTAAGGTGTGACTCACAATTAATATCGTGCATTAAGGTTGGACCACCCTTTACATTATATAATCTATTCAAGTGCAAGAAAATGACAATTTTTTTTTTGCCTTTTCGGTTCATGCTTTCCTTATCTCAGCTAAAGCTTTTACATTAGTCTATATTTGGATTTGTAGCAAAATTTGTTTTACTTTAAAATTTTTTTGACAATGCCGGACGTTTTTTAGTCCATATGAGCCAAATCGTCCAGCAACTACACTCTTTTTCAAAGTATTAATTGCGTTCCAGCTGACAGTATTAATTTTAGCTATTGTTCATCCATAAAAAATTATGATTTAATGAAAAACTCAAAAAAGTGTTATTTTTTCAACTTACCTTTAGACCTTTAAAGGGAGAATGTTTCCCCCCGAACCGATGTCGTCTATTAACAGTCCCAAACAGCTTATGACTATAAGCAATAATTATGCGAAATTCCCTGGGTCCTTAACAAATTAACTGATTTCATAGATTAATGTTTACTAGCGTTATTATTTGTAAGCCATTACTTTGAGCTTTGAACTCATGCTGAGAGTAATGAGATGTCATTACCTGGTAATGTATATGTTAGGGATCATTAATTTCTAAGAGAGAACTGAATAATAAACTTATTCCAAAAAATAAACTACAGATTGCTACTTGATTAATTTTTACAGATTCATTTTTGCTGTAACCTCGTGCTGAGTGTCTTCTATCAATATTTCTTTGTGTTGGAATAATATCAAAAAAGAAGATAAAATCATCAAATGTCTCTACTTATATAAAAAACAATACGTATAACCTACAAAAAAGAAAAAAAACTATAAACAAAAAAGATATGAATATTTTAAACCTTTCTGTCTTATTTGGGCCTCCCTGTTTATTCCCCCTACTATTATCATACCGTTATTTGTTTACAAGATATGGCCTCTCAATGTTCAGAGTTGAACGCCATTTTTCCATGTTAACGCAACATCGTCTAAAGTAATTTTATTCTGTTAAAATTTTATAACGATCCATTACTCTGGCCGTAAATGCTTTTTTTTTAAAGGTTGGTACTGCGCAATTTTTCTCCAGGTTGTGTTTCGTTCCATGTCCACATCATATGTTCCAAATACAATCGTCATATCTTTATAAGTTCATGAGATATTGTCATGAGATTGCGTGGGCGTTGCCACGCCCCTTGTCAAATTTTACCATAATTAAAATAATTTCCTAGTATTTGGTTTCATTCTGTAAAATTTTGTAAACGAATGGTCCTAAAGACCTCTTTTCCGGCAGGCTGTGTTTCGATCTATGCCGATGCATATGTGACAGCGCATAGAGAAAGGGACCTAAGGGTAAAAAAAATCAATTTTCACTTTTTTTTTGATGTGGACAACATCTGAGCATCGAATGAGACCGATCCCATGCCCCAAAAGTGTTCCCTCCCAGAGATATGCGCGTTTTATGAAAGTGATGGTACACCAAAGACACGTATTTAAATCTTTAAAATGGCTCTCCTGAACAAAACTGGTTTTTACCCTTAGGTCCCTTTCTATTTTGCGCGTCACATATGTTCCAATTATTATTATCATATCTCTATTAGTTCATGAGATATTGTGTTGTTAAGTTCAGGGTTGTTGATTATTCCAGAGTTTGACTCAGTCAGGGTAATATTTTTTTTAGCTTTTCACTGATCTAGCCCATTTTCTATACCAACCGATTCCGTTCACCAACACATGCTTCTGTAAAATTTCAGCCATCTATCTTGAATAGTGCGATCTGTAGTTTTCTTTTCACAGATAGACAGACCACTTTTTTGAGCGGTTTCAAACGATATGACAAAGTGAAATACCCTCTATCCAATAATGGAGACTTAACAAGTCTTAAGTCGGGCAGGACCGATTACATAATTCCCTCACCACACGCCTTATACCACTTAGTATAAAGGGTGGTTAAATTTTAAGGGCGGATGTTCATTTTGCTTAAAAGACAAATTATTTAGGAAATTTTTGTCATTTATTTTTATTATGATAATATTAGTATAGTTCAATTATGTATAGAACAAAATATCAGCCAAATGGCCGCGACCTCGGCGGCACACCTCCTTCCGATGGTCCAAATTTTCGATGACGCTGAGGCATAATTAAGGTTCCATGCCGTTAATGTGCCGAATTATGTCATCATTTATCTCTTGAATTGTTACTGGCTTATCGCCGTACATCTTTTCTTTAAAATAACCCCAAAGAACGAAATGCAACAGTGTCAAATCACATGATCTTGGCGGCTAATTAACATCGCCACGACGTGAGATTACACGGCCATTGAATTTGTCGCGCAAAAGAGCCATTGTTTCGTTAGCTGTGTGGCAAGTGGCACCGACCTGTTAAAACCACATATCTTCCACATCCATATCTTCCAATTCGGGCCATAAAAAGTTCGTTTTTATCTCACGATAGCGAACACCATTCACAGTAACTGCCTGACCGGCCTCATTTTGGCCCATAAACCGCACCAAACAGTCACTCTTTGTGGGTGCATTGTTTTTTCGACAATCACTCTTCGATTATTATTCGCATAAATGCGGCAATTCTGCTTATTGACGAATCCACTGAGGTGAAAATTTGCCTCATTACTGAAGATGATTTTCTTCGAAAATTGAACATCCACTCTTGCCTAACTTTAACGCTTGTGTATCTTTCCATGGTTCAAATTGAGTTAGTCTGAAATTGAGAAATATCAAATGAAATGCAGAAAAAAACTTGACTTTAGGTGTGGTTCACCCACAACATCGGCCCTTAAAATGTAACCACCCTTTATAATTCCAAGTTAACGCTATTTGCTCAGTTACATCCTAAACTTGGAGGTGTGAGAGCTATATAAAACCATGCAACGATCTGGTCATATTTCTCTTTGTGAAAAATTTTAATGAATTTAAAGCAAATTTTTAAAAAGATTTTTGAACTTTCTCTTCAAGTACTCCAAATTTTCGCTCTTTGATCAGTTTGAAATTTAGAGGTATAAGGGCTATATAAAACCATGGACCGTTCAGGTCAAATGTTAGCGCTTCCTTTGAGAAAAGTTTAATGAATTTCAAGCAAAATTTTCGAAAATTTTTGGAAATTTGTCTTCACAAAGTATGTATGAATCGCAGCATACGTAACAATAAACAAAAGGCACTTGCGCCCAAGGCAATCGTCATAAATCTATCTATTTATATATATACTAGTACCTTCTTTCACTCCTTTAACTTTTTACTTTCGCCCTCTCTGCTTTGCTGTCCTTTTCGATAGGGTTCCACAATGTACATTTAAAACACTCCGAGTGAACTTGTCATTTTTCGACTGGCGGGCAACCCTTTCAATCTAACCTTACATAGAGATTTATTGATTATCTCTGAAAAGTAAAATACAGGAAATTTGGCATAAGACAAAACAACATAGCTGTCAAAATCTACACGTCCCTACATGGCCAAGTTATATTAACTGACAAAAACGTCTCGGTCAGCCGGGCCACTGTGATCATTCTTCGATACTCGTACCAACATAACATTGCCCGATTGCTGAAATGACAACTAGACTGCACCACCACCAACAAATTCGGCCATAACAACAAAAAGTTGATAAACTACCCACTGTTCTACATAATCAGAATACAATGTTTGCTGTAGCCAAATATATGGGCACATTTAGTTGTTCTGAAATTAATTGGCCAACAAATTAAATTGAAGATATTCCCAAATTTGCATTCAAGTTTGCATCTAAACAATGAATCCGCGCATACCAGTCCAGCACTCATCCATCCAGTCGGTGGGTTGAATGTCAAAAGTAACCGCCTGTGTATACGAGTATATGTATGATGGACTGATAACGTGTATCGAGCTAGCACTAATTAAAATTGCTCTAGACTACTTTCGTTTGCTTGTTTATGTGCGGGCAATTTCTTCCATAAAAATTTCGAAATTTCACTATATAAGAGCCAGTGTCCGAGGCTAAGAGTATCCACAAAGTTTTTAACTACCTACGGAACAACAAACAAACAAAACCATCAACATGAAATTGCTCATCGTATTCGCTGCCCTCTGCGCCGTAGCCTTGGCCGCTCCACGTCCCGATGTCGAAACCGTCCGTCAAGACAGTGATGTCGGACCCGAGAGCTTCACTTTCGGTGTGGAGACCACCGATGGCAGCAAGCACGACGCCTCAGGTGTTTTGAAGAATGCCGGCAAGGAAGACGAAGCCATCGCCGTCCATGGTTCTTTCTCCTGGGTTGATGAGAAGACTGGCGAAAAATTCACCGTCGAATATGTTGCTGATGAAAATGGCTTCCAACCCTCCGGTGCTCATTTGCCCGTCGGCCCCGAAGTAGCCCATTAAATGAGAAACGACTTAAAATCAACGAATTAGCAAATAAAAATAAAAAAAATGTGTTAAGGTCATAAAAGTTGTCTGTTGTTTCATTTCATATTTACGACAGGAAAAGAAACGAAATTTTGTAGCCAAAATTCGTTTTTATAAATAGTTATGTACAAAAATATCCCCAACACTCTGAACCACAGAAAATTCTTTGCTTTTCGGGTTATTGCTCTTTTTTACCTCGTTTGGTATTGAAAAAATCAAATTCGTTCGAAGCCAAATAGCTTTTCAAAGTTCAAGTTCACAGTGCCACGCCCTTTTGACCAGTTTTATGGTCTATTATAATTTGTAAGTCCATGATCTCATTCTGATAAAGTTTATAACGTTCGGTCTATTACTTCGGCCATTAAGAGGTTTTTTTAAGGGGGCTTCATGGATTTTTAGGATAATTTATGGGGTCTTCGACCTGTATTTCGAGGGGTTGCAGATTGAATGACAAAGTGATATAACTGAAATATTTGTGGGGTCTGATATAAGAGCCGAACCTTTAACAGAATGAAATAACCCTTTAACCAATTGTTCAAAAAAACGAAAGTGTTTGACCGTTTCATAGTAATTCCAATAAACCAGAAGGCCAAAATCACGAAGACCGAGCATGACTTGGAAAAGCCTGGCAAGTGGTGCTGGAGCTTATATGCCTTTAAAAAAAATCCAACTTTTAACCATTCTTAAAACAGAGTCTTTACGATAAATCTCGTTTACTCTGCTGACAGGCAACGTCATCTATATCTGAATTGACATAGGGATCACCTTTTACTCTCCTATATATTTCGAATATAGATTATCAACCTGTTTTTTTATAAACATTCTAAATAATTTATATTTTTATTTTGCAGGTTCTGGTCAAATACAACTCTGGCAATTTCTGTTAGAATTACTCTCAGATTCCGGCAATGCCGGCTGCATAACATGGGAGGGCACAAACGGTGAATTCAAATTAACCGATCCCGATGAAGTCGCACGTCGTTGGGGTGAGCGTAAATCGAAGCCCAACATGAATTACGATAAATTGAGTCGTGCTTTAAGGTAAGTCTAGAAATCAAACATTAAAACCTTGAAAATAAAGTAGGACCCAAACTAAGTTATGGATTCACATTAAGGGGTGCATTTTTTAGCATTTAATTTGGGTTGTGTTTTTTGTTTTGTTTTAAAGGGTCGGGAAATATATTTGTTTAAGCGGACTAAACAAAAACCTACAAATAAGGGTTATCTTGTCATTCGTTTTCAAAATACGTGGTCAATAGATCGGGTGGATTTTTTTGTAATATTAAATGGATTAAGGCTTTTTGTCTGAATTTTTTCTTACAATTTTCAAAGGAAACCATTCCCATCATTCTAAAAATGTCGATGTTATTTTAGATTATTATTCTATATGTATCTAAATCGATATTAACACTCTCTGCTTTATTAAGAATTGTTTACAAAATACATTGTTTTAAGTCCGATAGATTTTAAAATTGTAAAAATATCACAACAAATTAAATGGGATTGGGCATATGGACAATTTTGCGTACGATAAAAATAACAAATTCGTCTATACCTAATCAAAATCACAAAGTCGTCTATAAGTTGGCAAATCGATGGCGAAGTAAATTTGGATAATTTGGCATTATGATTTGCCAGATTGCACTAAAAGTGACCAAATTAAAGTTAGCATATTAAATATAGAGGTATTTATTTTCTGAACATAATCTCCTTCGAATGTTGGCAAGTGTGTTATGGCGAGAAACGGGAAGATCCGCTGTTGCGACCAAAATTTTGTTCAGTGATGAGGCCCATTTCTGGCGCAACGGCAACGTCAATAAACAAAATTGCAGCATTTGGGCTAAAGAGCAACCAGAAGAGCTTCAATAGGTGCCATCAGACCAAGAGAAAACCACGGTTCGCTGCGGTTTATGGGCTGGCGGAAACATCATCCCATACTTTTTCAAAAATTATGATGGCCGGAACTATTCCGTGAATGGTGCTCGCTATCGCTCGAAGATATAGATTTTCTACACAGATAAGCCCTACACGATAGTATACCATACTATGATCCCCAAAATTATTTATTAAAACTGCGTTAAGTTGTTAGCAATAAAATTGAATTATGAACATTGTTTAAAAATACATCGAATTCAAAATTATAAGAGTGATTAATTTAACAGTAGAAAAAATCACTTTAAAAAAACGTAAGAGTTTTTATTAAAAATATTTCAGTTAAACAAAGCCAATGCAGTTTGTTTGAAAAATTTAAATTTCCATAAAAAAAGTTATATTATTGCATTAGATCCGGAACAAAAACACTGTTCTTAAAATAATATTCAAACAAAGAAAAATTACAATCATATTATTGTTATCATTAAACTCAAAAAACAATACTTTTGTCGCACCAACCATGTTTATATTGTTGCTGCAACCATAGTTTAATTTTTAAATTTGGCAATCATACTATTGTTACATTTTAACAATATTATTGTTGCGGCAATCATACTATTGTCAAAATTAAATTCAATAAACAATACTATGGATGTGAGGAACATACTTTACGGAGAACATATTATTATTGCCTTGATCATATAGTAACCATAATTTTTCTCTGCGTGTATGTCCTCCATTATTTTGTATGACGGAAAAATTCGATTTGTCATCGATTCTATCAAATTTTGAATGGTTGTGAAGCTAATGTCGGAACAACACTTCTTAATCGTATCGCTTACTGTTGAAAACTGTATTCTACCCTCGTAAACCTTAGCTGCGAGAATGCCCCATAGGTTCTTCATTGGATTGCAATCAGGACTGCAAGCCGGCCATGATGTTTTTGTCTAAAAACCACGCTGTTGTTTGCTTGAATGCATGAATCGAGGCATTATCTTGCTGCAAAATTAAGTTTTTGTCCACATTTTCATCAAGATATGATATCAAAACATCCTCCAACAATTTAATATAATTTTCTGAATTCATTTTTGCTGATAAGAAACAAATCGGTAACTAACAACATTGTTTTTACAAAATCGTGCTAATAGCAGCTTTAACAGTCCGGCCCGTCTAAATTGAACTTTTTCTCGTCGGAATGACATGATGAATGGGTGAAATGTTTTCATTCATTTGTCCAAACCATATGCATTTTGTCAAACCCTTTATGGGCATTTACAAAGCTAGGTTTATTTTGTAATTTTGGATGGTGTAGACTTTAAATACCGTGCAATTGATCCATAAGATAAGTCCACTTTTTTCTTTTTTTTTTTTTTCCTTTTTTACATAAAAGTGACTTAGGTGTATCTTTCATTATGAGCAGGTGTATACTTTTTTTAACAACCAAGTAAACCTAAGGCTTGGTAAAAGTAAGAACTAAAATTAAGTTGGGTTATTTTTATTTTTTTTAATGTTAGGAAGATTGCCATACAATTTTGTTTAATGAGTTTGTGCCGTCCAAAGACAATAAATTGTACAAGATGGGCGATATGCTATTTCTTTGCAATGATGTAGAAAAATAGCAATCAGTAATGCACAAATTCTCAGTTTAATTATTTACACAATTAGTCCACAATAACAAGAACTTATTAAAGACAAAATTAAAACACAGAAAACACTAAATTTGCACACTTTAAATACAAGAAAAAGCTCCCCAAAATAATTATCGTATTCCCCAATTTCTCGTAAAAGCTCATTTCACCCATCTCTTACAATTTATCGTCTTTGGTACCAAAAAACTGCTCTCCCAAAATTATTTTCGTATTCCTCAATTTCTCGTAAAAGCTCATTTCATCCATCTTCTACAATTTATCGTCTTTGGTGCCGTCCTCTCTATACCCCTCGTTTACTATTTCTTTATCGATTATAGATCGGTTTTTATCGATAAGCAAACCTGCTCGCTTAGTCTATATTAGGGTCCGTCTGAATGAGGTTTCGTTAAAATGTTTATATTCCTAGGAAACTTGTGACCGGTCATGGTTGTGCGATAGGTAGCGTAAGCCAGAATGCCAGGTTCAAATCCTGTGATTCTTAATTTATCAGCGGTGTTTTAATTCGTAATGTCAGCGACAAGTAAATGCCATATATGTAAATGTTGTGGCTTTTCGGGTCGTGTTTAAAATTGTAAGTTCTGTTTTGTGAATATCTTAGTTCTATCGTGCAGATTTAGGAGAATTATCCTCTTTGCTCCTCGAAGGAATGCTATGGAAAACTTCTGCTGTTACTTCCATCTTAATCTCTTTAAAGAAATGTTCGTTACTTCCTTTGAGTGCACGGTGCTAATTAAATGCTATAAAATTGTTTTAAATTGCTAGCAAAAAATGCTGTCTTTGTCAGCTAGTAATTAGCAATAATTTGCCTTTGATGCTGCTGCCGCTGTCGTTGTTGTCGTCGTTCTTGTTTTACGCCAACAATGCAACAAAAGGCAAACTTTTTTATCTGAATGCGCGCGAGTTTTTTTTGTTGTTGTATATTTTCATTGTAATGAAAACAATAATTGTCACTGTGATGTCAAACGAAATTCGTGCCAATTTCAATTGAACATCATCATCGCCATCGTCGTGAGCCGGGCAGTGACAATAGCGCCAGCCAACAAAGCAGTGCTGAGAGAAGTGCAGAAAAAAGAAAGCCAAGGGGGAAAGCGGGCAAAAAGTGCACAATAAAATGCAGCCATCATTGTGCGCAGCTCCTCCGTTAATTTGTATCTGCCACTGGGTGTGCGTGGCCATGTTGCATTCAGCAGCCAACCAGCCCAGCCATTCATTTGGACCGGAAGTGACCGCCAACTACTCGTACTGCTCGACTTGTTCGTTAACGTGAACGAAATGAAAAAAAGTTCTCTGCTTTGCTGTTTTTCGCCATACACAGAAGCATCGAGGCCCTGTCAAAGTACCGATAGGGAGGGTCGAACGAGCGCTGGCTGGGTTGGATTTTTTTGTTTTTGCTTTTATTCATGTGCAGCGCACCGACACCGTCACGGTCTTGGCGTACTTGACAAAGAAAGTGTTGAATGGAAATTATTGAATCCAATTATATTGAATTTTTGACAGTGGCAGAAAAACGGCAAGAATATTTGTTGAAATTGTGATTTCCATTTAAATATTAATTGAGTTGAATTGTAACAGTGGGTGGTAAATGGTTTACTAAATGTTTTAGGTCTAGGTAGACTTCCCATGACCTCTGACCTTAGACGACGTTGCCGTCACCGTCGCCAGACAAACAAAGGTTCCCTTTGTTTGTTTGTTTGTTTGCAGTCAGCCACGTCTAGATTGCGTTGGGTAAATTGTCATTTATGGTCGGTGGCTCGTTCGCATTATTATTATTTAGTTTATTTGCCAAATTTCATTACATTTCCAATTTTATTACAATTCCATTTTCGTTTCAACGCAGCAATCTCAGCAGTGGGCTTAATTTGATTTTTATACAAACAAACGAGAAAGCCACCACGTCTCTACAGACACTCGCCTCGTCTATCCTTATAACGTGCCGGGAACACGTAATGTTAACAGACATTTGTTATCATTAACCTACAGAGGACGCAGGCAGGACATGAAACAGCAGCCGTGACATATGACATACGACTCGGCTGTTTGCCATCATCGCAGCAGATAAACGAAAAATTCATACCCTTAGCCAAAATATTACCAGTCCGAAAATATTCGATTTTTTGGGTAATTTTCCTTGCGTTTTTCTAGCCGAATTTGGCCTCGATTTAGTTTTTTTTTCTTTCTTTCGCAGAGATAACAATCAATGAGTCTAATCAATCGATTCAATTATGTGCCCTGAACATGTGCTAGTATTTTTATCGATTTTTTTCTTTCTCGTTTACTATTGCCCCCCGGGGTCGAGGAGAGGCGGCAGCGGCGTAACCCTGGGCGTAAACCCATAAGATGCACTTGTTATGCCAATCACAGCGAAAAAATACCGCAGTTTCCTTGCAGGACTTGGCTAATGAAACGTACTCGCACTCGTACACTAATTGTTGAACTACCCTTGTGGATTACAGGAATTTAATGATGATGACTATTACGATGATGAGGCCATGATGGTGGTTTTATGAAGTTTTGTTTTTCGTTGTTTTTCAAGTACCATAACAAATGAGATTAGCCCATATATTTTTTTTGTAAAGACCTAAGCTTAATTTGTACAAGTGTTTCATGTTTGCGATTTGATACTTTGGTCGATACCGAACCCAAATGTTTTTTTTTGGCAAATGTAAGAATATAAGGTTTAACTCAAAATTAGTTTGAAAATAGTCTGAGGAATGTCTGAATTTAACGATTTGCCTAATTGGCTCAACTTTAGATTGTTCTTAAAGAATATAAAACAAAAACCCAGGCTGCCTAGAAAGCATCTACCACGAATATAAAAATTGGTTTGGCAGCACTGCCCACTGGCATCTGCAAAAACTTTACGCTTTTCAACCCCTTTAAGCTTTTAACGGTCATAATAAGCAGAGATCGATAAAACCTTCATAAAACCTGCACAAAAAATAACCTAATACAAAAAACAAAATCCTGGATTTTTATCCTGGCAAAAAAACATGCCTATTAATTCCACAGGTCTTTCGGTGTTTTTGAAGGATTTCATATATGATTTGTCGAATCTTTCTCCTAGCCAGTAGTTGTTGACTCTGAGAGTGACAAAGAACGTGCTTTACTAACTCATTATATGTGACGCGCAAAATAGAAAGGGACCTAAGGGTAAAAACCAGTTTTGTTCAGGAGATCCATTTTAAAGATTTAAATACGTGTATCTTTGGTGTACCATCACTTTCATAAAACGCGCATATCTCTGGGAGGGAACACTTTTGGGCATGGGATCAGTCTCATACGATACTCAGATGTTATCCACATCAAAAAGAAAAGCGAAAATTGATTTTTTTACCCTTAGGTCCCTTTCTCTGTGCGCTGTCACATATACTGATCTGTTACCCCATCTAGTGATCCTTACCAAAATTGAACTGGGACACTTGATAACTCCTTTAACTAGTCTGGCACTACTCCTGTCCAATCCCGTTACCTGCACCTGTGCGTGCAATATATGAACCTTTGTCAAACGGCCCTCGATCAGATATTCTAGCCTCCCACACGCAGAAAATATAATTGGAGTGAATATATTTAAAGATTAAAACAACGATAATATGTTTCCACCCAACCATGTTATGATACTCAAAACCATATTATGATCCCACTCAACCATATTTGAGCCGTATTATGATTATACATACTCATAAAATGTATGTTCTCATGTTACCATATAATGATCTAAACAACCATATTTTTATTGATCGGCTATATTGTGACTTCCACATTCATATAATGATCCCTCACAACTATCTAACGTTCCCAGGCCCGTATTTTAATCCCTCACAACCATATGAGTGCTACAACAATATCATTATTTTCAAAACTTTATTATAGTTCGAAGACATCTAAACTACGATCTAAGTTACGATCTATTTTAATCATATTATGATTCCTCTCTACGATATTATCATCCCTCTCTACGATATTATGATCGTAACTAGAACATTGTTCTAATGTCATATTCAAACTTTCCAAAAATGCCAATTATGCATTTAGATACTTATTATGATCCCTCACAACTATATAATGAACCTGAAAAGCATATTTAAACTTCACAACTATGTTTTAATTGCCACAACCATATCAGCATATTCACAACCATATAAATATTTCGTAAACAACCACATTACAATAACCACAACCATACTAGATCCTCCTCTTCCATATTATGATCGTAACTAGAACATATCGTATTTAATATCGTATTTAAATTTCCAAAAATGGCAGTTGCACGCTAAGATCATATCCTATTCTGATCCCTCCCAACTATATTACGATCCCCAGAACCATATTTTGGTTACCTCAACCAAATTTATATTCCTACAACTTTATTATCATTTCCACAATCACATTATAACTCTAAGTCATTCATACCACGATTGCTGCCTCTCCAGCATATTATGATTTTCGCAACTATATTATAAACGTAACTATAATATTGTTCTTACAATCATATTTAAATTTCTTAAAATAACCATGATATGCCATGATTATCGACATCATATTAATGTTAACATAAGGCTGAAAAAAACAATACTTTTCTGACATCAACCATATTTTAATCGTTCCAACAAACATATTCTAATGGGTAATTATATTATGATTACATATCAAGAGTTGTATGATTGCCGAAATAATCATCGTCTAGATAACAAATTTGCAAGTGTTGTTTCAAACTATTAACAATATTTTAATTAAATTGTGACTTCTATTTCGCATTATTTAAGCTAATTTTTTACAAAATATTCAGGAATAATGTCATTAATGTTCTTGTAAGTGCATAACTTTAATCTGTAATCGTCAAAAGAATTCATAGTTATGAGCTGAGAAGATATTGTCACTTGTATCCTTTGTAAGGGCGTAGGAGCGTAGGTTAGTAAGAGTGGTCCTTGCCTCACTTAATGTGACTAGATTGCCGGTTGTGCTTCTTAGAGACTAGGGAGGTACGAAATCAAATTATAGAATATCGGCGAGTAAAATGCCATTCCTAGAACTTAAAACTACCAAGGGGTTTAATTTATTGAGTATTTTTTATAGAGCTTGGAAAAGACTTTCTATTGTGTAGAGATAATAAGAAGTTTTCAATGATCAATAATATTTATACTTCATAGGCACTCAATATCAATATTTTGAGGTGCTGCAAACAAAATGACAAACATAAACACGTCACCCTATATGGTGGAATATAAAAAAAATCCACAAAAAACCTGAATATTGCCAGTTGTGAGTAAAAACTTAGCCATACCATTCACACTCGGTCATTACTCAGAGTTCAAAGTTCCGTAAGCCTGTTTATATTGAACAAGATTTAAGCTAAGTAGGCATTGTTTAGATTCCATTGAGGTCAATATACCAAAAATTCAACATATCGCCTGTCAATGTCCATTGTAGCATCGTTCTCTTCCTCTCGTATGTGTTTAAATATTTGTCCACATATTTACACAATCAATCAATGGTAATCGGAGAGAAAGCAGAAAGTAAACCCTTTTTATGTCGAAAAATCCCAAAAATAACAACAAACAAATGCTTCATCATCCCAGGCAATCAGCGACTGATTGTGCTCCCTATTTTCATGGAGACGAGTAGCTCTGCCCAGAGTGTGTTTGAAGTCTGCAAATGGGATAGAATTGGCAAACACAACCTCAACGGACAAGCTAAAGCAAATGGGAGCGAGAGACAGAGAAAAAGGATTGTACGAAAAAAAGGATTAAAACAAACCATTTACTTGACACATACAAGTGTCCGTCATCAACACCAAACACCAGGACAACAGCAGCACATATGTTATCTGTGTGTGTGTGACTGACTACCAATGCAAACAAGCAAACACAAATACAAACAAGTAAAATAAAAGTAAATGAAGCATTAAAGGACTTATGCTCCTGACAATCCCAAAGAAGAAGCTGCCAATGTACATACAAACACGTAAAAGGTTTTGCCTTACTTTCTGCTCTTAAATGACAAAACCGCTTAAGATGTGCTGACAAAAAAGAACATCTTTATTCCATTTCATCCTAGTGAAGGACTCCACAAAGTCATCTGACTACTCAACTCCTTCCCTTCCCCAATTCTCCTTGTGCACAATCTCTGCAAGCTCTACATTAACATCGTAATTTACAAGTGTTGTGAAAATGTTTACCAAGTGGAAATGTGTTACTCATTGGCCGCCCAAAAAAGGAGGACTCACATCAAAGGCGACAACTTTGAATTGAGGGGGAGTCCTTTTTTTATATAAAAAAATTCTTTACATATTTTTTGTACGCTGCTTCTTTTGCAACAATTTACACGCTTGATTGGTATCCTCTTATGCGTATTTTTTTTGTAATTTTTTTTCCAAAGGATATGGGCAAATATAGAGACAAGGATAAAGTTGTCGTCCTTGTTATCTGCCGTATATGAACATGTGAATTTGGCTTATTTGCGTATTGACAATGATCTGAATTGATGAACAACAACAACGTTTATTGTTGTAAGGATTTAAGTGTTGCATGCAAACGACAGATGTAGTGGAAGGATAACAGTGGGTATGTTTTTCTGTAATTTTAGTTTATCTCAACTGAAGGGTTAATTTTGTTTATTTGAGGGACTGAATTCAATGTAGCTGTTGTAAATTGGCACATTTACACTTGAGGCGTAAAAGATTGGTCGAAAGGGTACAAACAGGAGATTTAGTCCTGGACACTGGTGTATTTGTTTTTTAATGAAGGTTTTTTGTTTTTTTAATATGGAGAAGTCTTTATTCTTAATCTAAATCCTAAGCAGCCCTTAAACGCGTCTAAAGCAAAATTTAAAGGAGTTTGGTCATGTGCCCGTTGGGCTTTCTAAATTGATTGTCTTGGTTGTCGTCTTGTACCCACTGTGAGGCTTTCAAACACCCTTTGGTCTGTTAAGAACACCACAATGCTTATTTTATAACGATCGATAGACTATAAATATTAATTTTTAAGAGGGGCGTGAATCTGACCTCTTTTCCTCCAGGCTGTGTTTGAACTTTGCCATTCTCAGATATTCCAAATATCATTGTTGTAGTTCTAATAGTTGCCACGCCCTTTCATGTAATTTTACTATAAAATAGTGTAGAATAATTGCCCTGTCATTAGTTTTATTCTGTAAAAAATAATAACGATTGGTCTATTAGTTTGGCTATAAGTACGATTTTAAAGGGGGCGGGGCACCGCCCACTTTTCTCTAGAATGTGTTTTGAACCATGCCAACCTCAGATGTGCCAATTATCATCGTTTTATCTCTTTTAGTTTATGAAATGTTGTCTTTTTAAGTTCAAGGTTGTATGGCGATGCCATGCCCCCTTTCTAGAATAATTACCTAGTCATTAGTTCATTATATTTTGGCCCCTTTTTTCAGGGATATTTTTCATTGTCATGCCAATATCATATGTTTCACAACCAGCCTCAAATCTTTAATAGTTCATGAGATATTGCGATTTAATGCTTAGGATTGTTAAATTTCCCCAGACCTTGTGAGGGGAAAATTTTTCTCCGATCTGGCCCATTTTCAATAGCAACTGTTTAAGTTCATCAACACATGTTTCTGCAAAATTTCAGCCATCTAGCCTCAATAGTACGATCTGTAGTTTGCTTTCCACAGAAAGACAGACAGACGGACTTGGCTAGATCAGTTAGAATTTAAGACGATTCAGAATATATATGCTTTATGAGGCATCCGACCATCATTTCGATGTGTTGCAAACTGAATGACAAAGTGAATATACCCTCTATTTTATGATGGAGGATATAACAAGTAAAAAATGAACAGTAGGATCGACTATAGGAGTTATTGCTGTTTAACAGATATTAATCAAGTTCGGATATTAAATGTGACTTATAGTGAGGCAGGTCCCCAAATCGAAAGAATCATTTTTAATGGGGCCTATACGAAAAAATGGACCATCACGGTTCCATTACAATAGGCTCTATCGCAGAAACACTTTGCACAATTTAAGCAAAATCGTATTAAATGTGTAGAGCGGTAGGAACTGAGATATGAGAATTTGAGGGGAAAAATTTAAAACGAGTATTTTTAATTTTCTTCAGGGCTAAATATTGGTCGCGGTAGGAACTGAGATATGAGAATTTGAGGTGAAAAATTTAAAACGAGTATATTTAAATTTCTTCAGGGCTACATATTGGTCGCCCGTAACGAAATTTGTGCCATGCGAAATTTGTGCCAAATCAGATGTAATTTGTGGTTTCTAGAGCTGTTGGATCTTTGTGTGGGGCTATTAAGGGCAAAAAACGAGATGATAAGGTCCAGGTTTGTTTAAATCTCTGCCAACTTTATGTTAAAATAATAACCTTGCAACAAAAACTACTTACCATCAAAGCGGGAAAATATGCAAGGCCTTCTTACAAGAAACATTCTGGAATACCCTTTTTTCAGGATTCAATACACATTCGTTAATGCCTTCCAAAATCAGGCTATCCCGAAGGCCTTCATTGCTCCTGCAAAATGATCCTCCACTAATTCTCATGATGTTTCTCTAAGAAAGCCAGCTAGTAGGTTTTGTAATTAACCCTCTACTCTAGTCGATGGTGCATTCTTTAAGTTGGCCTACAAGAAGGTCTTCAAAATTTTAAAGAATGAGATCCAATTAACATTCCCGGCTCCCTTCTTGTAGAAGGCATGCTACCATGCCTAGTGAGTGACGACAGCTGTTCGTCACAGCGATGGACAGTGAGAGTATAAGCCGTTTAGTAGGCCAGTACCTAGCATACCAGGGTATCGACCACAAGGACGTAGGGTTGAATTCTAAGGGAGGCAAATCAAACAGTTAAATTAAACTGAAAATTGTGTCATTCAAAATAAATTTCTCAGTTGTGGTTTTCTTAAGTATTTTTTAAAGGCATTCTAGAAGACCATTTCAGCAGGCCTTCTATAATGCCTCTAAATGGAAGAAAGTGTAAAAGCCGCGATCTAACCCTGTGTCCATTTGAAATTAGAGTCGAATGCAGCAAGCATGCCTCCGACTCTCCTATGAAGGCTTAATAGAAGGCCTTGTTGAGCCATTACTTTTCCCGCTGGGGATTTATTCTGTTTGAGGGTAACACAATTTGGTTGTGTAGGTCAGTACGTTGCATACCAGAGTAGTAACCAGAAGGTCTTAGGTTCGAATTTCAGTGGAGGCAAATCAAAAAAATAAACAAAACTGGGAATTGTTTAATTTGAAATACATTTTTCAGTTACCATTCTCTGCAGGCCTTCTAGATTTCTAAAAGACCATTCGTTGTTGGCCTTTTAAAATGCCTCCCAATAGATGGAAGCTACGGGCTGGGTTAACTCGAAATGAGAGAAGAATGCGGCAAGCATGTTTTCGAGCATGCCATGATGGTTTACTAGAAGTCCTTGCTGGATCATTCCTTTTTCAACTGTGCTCAACCTATAAAAGTAATTCGAAGGATATTTAAAGGGCAAGTGGTGCACACTTTTGAGTTTACTTTACCGCCAGTGTTCTGTGGTAATCAGAGTTTTTAGTGGGTACAACTTAGTCGAAATTTCGATAATAATTTTTATAATTACTACGCATTCGCCAGGCACAAATCAATTAACGAGGAAATGGTAAACCTTGCTGTATGTTTTGATAGCAGGATGACAGTAGTAACTCTGATTACTTTACAAGCATGGTAAACCTTGCTGTATGTTTTGATAGTAGGATGATAGTAGTAACTCTGATTACTTTACAAGCATCACCATCAAAAAAAAATATCTTTTCACTCGGGCCATCTTTTCAGCTCCGTTGCCTTGGTCAGACATTTAGCTAATGTATTGAAGATATTGCGAATTCGTCGTCCCCACTGATTCATTAATGCAAAAACAGCAACCATGTCTGCTTACCCAAAAAATTATGAAACTTTTTCGTACATTTTTTTTGGATTATTTTAAGCAAAGTTTTTAAATCTGTACTTTTTCGTTTGGCCAAAATATTCATTTCCCTTTGGCTTCCTTGACATTCATGAGACTCTTAAATATTTTGAGTTCAAATCCCTTCTCATTCCTTTCAACTTTCTAAAGAAAACATTATCATTTCTCTAATATGCCGGCGAAGGGGATTGGACGGACGGGACGGTCTTTTGTTTAAACCATAATTATGATCTAACGCTAATTATCACTTGGATATGCGCGCTAACCATAAATGTGATTTTATTTTGTGTTTTACGGCGTGTTAGTAATTCCATTTCAGTTTCTTTGGCTTTTTTGCTTTTCGGTGTTGAAATGAAAAAGGAAAGCAAGGAAAAAAAAGCCAAAGGAATTGCTTGGCATGAAAGGAAAACCTCCCTAATTTCCAGAAAGGTTATGCTCATTTTCTCTCCTTGGGCACGCAGGACACTGTGTGTATATTTATTTAAGATTTATGGGCATTTTTAATTGCATAAAACACAAATGCCCATAACAAAAGCAGCAAAGTGAGCGCGTTAGACAGGGAGTGGAAAGGGTCGATCTCAAATCTGGGGAAGGACTTTGCAAATTTGCAAATACGGCCGGCCGCCTTTCATTAAAATGACAGACATTATTTTAGTTTTTATGCTTTTGTTTTACCGCAAACATTTGTGTGTGCTGGCAAACAGAAGGACGAAAGATGAAGACGACACCGCCACAGAAACCTAAAGTAGACAAATGACCATAAAAGCAAGTGGTGGCGCAGGGGGGTGTGTGGGAACTGCAAACAATCCACAGGAGTGTTAGCATAGTGAGGCCTCTGCTTATGTGTGACTTGGGATGGGTGTGACCGAGGAGGTGTTGTAGATAAACTGTGATTCTTCTTTAATGTGTTGAGATTTTAATTATTTTCTTCATTTCTGGTGTATTGTTTCAGATATTATTACGACAAGAACATCATGACCAAAGTCCATGGCAAACGTTATGCGTACAAATTTGATTTCCAAGGACTGGCCGCTGCCACCCAACCGGCCGCTAGCGATCCCACCTACAAGTATCAAAGTGATTTATTCATGACACCATATCATCATAGCGCCAAATTGAGCTCATTTATGAGTCCGCATCATGGAATGACATCATCATCAGGTAAGGTTTTTAAAAAAACTGGACAAAACATAAATGTTGCTTTATTTGTAGACTTGAGAAGTGGCGAAATTTAAAGCAAAAGATGCACTGAATATTTTTTGCAACTTCGTTCCCTATAAGTTAAAGTTCGCTATTATATAAACTTTATCTAAAGCGCCTAAAAGTATGCTTCGAATTTATTAAATTATTATACGAGGTAGGGGTGACAGGCTGTGAATGCTCTACAGTGTTGCCAAACCAGCGATTTAAAGCAAAAGATGCACTGAATATTTTTTGCAACTTCGTTCCCTATAAGTTAAAGTTCGCTATTATATAAACTTTATCTAAAGCGCCTAAAAGTATGCTTCGAATTTATTAAATTATTATACGAGGTAGGGGTGACAGGCTGTGAATGCTCTACAGTGTTGCCAAACCAGCGATTTAAAGCAAAAGATGCACTGAATATTTTTTGCAACTTCGTTCCCTATAAGTTAAAGTTCGCTATTATATAAACTTTATCTAAAGCGCCTAAAAGTATGCTTCGAATTTATTAAATTATTATACGAGGTAGGGGTGACAGGCTGTGAATGCTCTACAGTGTTGCCAAACCAGCGATTAATATAAACCCATCAATCCGAAAATCATATTTTCAAAGACAAAATCAAATATGCTTGTTTATTAAAAATTATTAAAAACAGTGAACAACAAAAATTAAGCAGTCTTACTGTTTTAAGCAGTTATTAGTGTTTTGAAGTTTAAAACACAGTTTTTATACATCCAAATCAAAACAAGATATATTTTTTAATTAAGATTAGTATACAATATGCCAGACAGTGTCTCATTATCTAATCGATTTCTATTTTTGTTTTGGTTTTACTTCTGCTAAGGCACTAGAAGAACAAACAGAATATAAAAGTAAATCATTTTCAGATTGAACATTATTTTCTTTACATGGGGCAAACGAATTTTTCAATTTAGAACTTTAATTTAGCAGTGCTTGCCAAATCGCATTAAATTCATTTACGTGTAAAGTTCAGAGATTCGTACTTCTAAATTCGCGATATAATCTAAACCATTTATTTTATCATCACTAACACAATTCTTAAATGGCAAATACAAGGGCTCAATGGATGCTTATTTGCAATTGTTTTTTGAATCTGGATGTACTCCATCCAAGAGAATCCTAAAGTCATTTGATTAAACATTTATATAAAGTATTTACGATATTGACATTTAAATTCAGCTAGTTCATTAGTAACTATTTCATTTCTTAATAGTATTTCACAAACTTGACAAATAAAATATTTTTGTTTTAAAAGTCGATTTCAAAAATCCACGAAATTATTTTTGTTTTTAAAGTCGATTTTAAAATCCACGAAAGTATTTTTGTTTTTAAACTCAACTTTAAAAATCCACGTATAGTTTTCGATAGCGTCTCTTTTTATAGAGCAGTCTATTATGCTTCTGAAGGTATTTTCTATACGCTGATAAATAATATGCTCATTAACAGATTCATATTTCATTTCTGCATATTTTGTTACTAATGCCAGAAAATAATCTAAGAATTCGAAGTACAAAATTGTTGTTTTGAAAAAGTTATCTTTGAACAATTTTTATATGTAACGAAATCTTCCCAAAAATCCCTCAAAATATTTCAGACCTTTTACGTCTGAAAATCCTACAGAAAGGAATTATACCTTTGGTTGGCAACACTGTTGCTCTATTAGGCTTACGTAGTCGGCTTTCTACTTTTTTGATCTCCAATATTTTTTTAAAACAATAAGTCGGTTGCATGTCGCCAGCGGTCACTTATTTTATTCGAATTAAAAGTTACAAACAAAAATAGGAAAACAAAAATGTTACATTTTATGTGTAAAGCCATTGTCTCTAAATGAGAAGTTTTTCAATACATATAAACAGCTGACCCACGATCTCCATCGAAAATCTTAGAAAATCTTACTTACGTACGCATTAAATAGCTATCCACCATCTTTTGACTAGATTTGCATTCGCTTAGTCGCTCTGAGGCGTTTAGTTCCTTATCGTTAAATAGGCAGTAAATTTTAATATGGCGATATTTCGTAATTATAGCTAAAAGGGACTGAATGTTTAAAACTTATATTTTATTTTTAAAAAATACTCTACTTGGCGTGCTCTCTTAAATGATGCCATTAAGTAAGCCCACTTCCCCAAACTATAGTCATTTTTTACGGATTTTATGAATATCAGCCATTTATTTTCTGCAACTCAATTCATATATATGTAAAGTCGCAATTAAAAGTCAGCCAAAAACGACGCTTAAAAATATAAGAAGGTGTTGTTCGGCTTTTAACATGAGTTATTTGTGTGATAATTGTGCACACTAACCGTCGTAAGAACAAATAATAATACAGATATTTTTTCGCGAGCTAGTCGTACAGCTTCCAGTTTATTATTCAGTAATTGCAATTGACAACGACATAAAAAAATAATAATGTTGAGTTGGATACGAGTATATTGTACATGGCTTTTTCCAGTAAATATCGAGTACAAGTCAAGCCTTCCTAGACGAGCACAATAATATTTTGTCTAATGCACAAGTTGTATAAAAAACTACTCTGTATTTACTATTTTGTTGCCCATGTTGGTTCGGCTTGTTCGAAAATAATAGACTTTTCATGTTAATTACAATATATAAACACCACCTTCTGAATTGCAATATTTCTGTAGCTTTTTGTACCTACCCTCGACATTTTCAGCGTCTAAAAGTATGCTTTAATATTGTAAGACATAAATTAAGCTCAAATTGATCAAATATAAATACAGCTTACAAATATGATTAGGGCCTATTTAGAAGACAAAATTTAGTAAATTTTCAGCTCGCTTTTCCATAATAACACTGTTTTCTCCATAAGAATTAATCTAGTTACTTTATATGAATATATCCTCAAGTGCGGGTTCGTTATGGTTCTATCCAATTTCAAATCCTTACATGGAAACCATTTTTCTTATTATGGTTTTAAACTTATTAAACGAATTTTTAAAATTAATAATCTTTTAATAAATCATTTTTAAAACAAATCTCCACGGTTGAAACTCAAGTTTTGAAATACCTTAGCTAGAACTATTAAAGTCATCCTAAGTTCCTGTGTTTTTTCTATTGTTTAGTCAACCAGTCCAAAGATTTGAATGCATTGTTTGACAAGTGTTTAATTAGAACTTTAAAACTGATTTCATTTATTTTATGATACTGAAAAGAAGAAAAATAATCACACTGTGCTTGTTCAAAATCTATTCAGATTTTTTTTAATGTCATCTTGTTACTATTTATTGTTTATGCTATTCGCGGACTATAAACTTACGAACGGGTTGATTATAATTTATTAATAAATTTATGATGTTTTGTTCTTGTTGTTGTGGCAAGCACATGCGTGCCGATCAACTAGCATTTCAAAGCTATCATAAATATATTCAAATCCATAGAATATGGATTAGCTGGTTGAGTTATGTTTTTCAAATAGATTGAGTTCTATTTTGCAGGCGACCGGGCGGTAGTAAAAAAATACAATTTAAAACAATAAGCAAAAACATTTTTATGAATCTATTAAAAATCGCAAGTATGCGAACATATATTTTTAAGATCAGGCTGAAATTCGAGCTTTAATTTTAGTACATAAATGTACATATTTCGAACGGATTAAAAAGTTAATATGGACTCGAGTTAACTTTTTAACCTGTTCAAAATATGCACATTTGTGTACTATAATTAAAGCAAATTTTAATGCGATTCAAAAAATGCACTTATTTCTACGATTCGGATAAAATTTTGGCATGCAATATTTTTATGGGCACTATTTCCTCAAATATCAATTCCGATTTTTAAAAAATTGTATTCAGACCTCTTTAGCAATAAAGAAGTATAATTTTGATATTTTATATAATTTTGAAAAGTACTTATTGCTAAATAGTTCTTTTCACCAATTTTAATATTTAAACCGTATATTTAACATACTCGTTTCCCTTAATTCTAATACTTACTCAGTAAGTAATTCATTCAATTACTCATTAAGTAGTTATTAAACATAGTCAGTAAGTATTTCTCTACTTACTCTGTAACTAATTCTTCTATTTACTCATTAAGTACTTATTCAACTTACTTATTAGGCTATTTGTTTACTTACTTGGTAAGTGATTATTATACTTACTTAGTAATTTATTCACTTACTCATTAAGTAGTTTTCATACCTACTAAAGTAGATTTTATACTTACCCAGTAACTAATTTTAATACTTACTCAGTAAGTAATTTATTCACTTACTCAGTAAGTAATTTATTCACTTACTTAGTAAGTGTTTCATTCACTTACTTAGTAAGTAATTCCTATACTTACTCAGTAAATAATTCCTATACTTACTCAGTAAGTAATTCCTATACTTACTCAGTAAGTAATTCCTATTCTTACTCAGTAAGTAATTCCTATACTTACTCAGTAAGTAATTCCTATACTTACTCAGTAAGTAATTCCTATACTTACTCAGTATGTAATTCCTATATTTACTCAGTAAGTAATTCCTATACTTACCCAGTAAGTAATTCATATACTTACTCGGTAAGTAATTCCAATACTTACTCAGTAAGTACTTCTTATACTAAATGACCGTGCCCTTCTCTCAGAAGCCAATTTTTTGCTGTTAAATTCGTCCAAGTTTACGAGGTGAAAAAACACGCCACTGAAGTTCCTCACTTCCTAAACGGGTGTAATCTTAGCTAGCCATTTTTTCTAAGTCACAGCTTTTTAACATATCAATCAACAGTATTGCAACATTGAATTATGACAAACGATTTTTTTTCTTTCTGTTTTTATTTATATTCCAAAATACCGTTAACTAATTGAAATATTTATTCTTCTATTTTCAGCATCCATCTTTCCCTCGGCCGCCTCGTGGGGTAATTGGGGCAATCACTCGAATTTATATCAACCCCATTCGATGGGCCATGTGACACCCTCTCATGTTGCTCCTCATTTGAGCTCCTATCCCCACTACGCATGACCATCATCGTCCGGTGGTGGCTTCTAATATGAGAGCAACGCCATCGCTGGCAGCAGTGGGGCACATTCAATGCATTCAAGTGGCGTCGGTACAACGGCTGGGACAACATCTAGTGCGGCAGCAGCGGCCATCAATGCAGCCACCCTGCACAATCTCCAGTCGGCGGTTAGCTCCAGCACCAACATGTCGAGCGGCCTGACCAACAACACGGCCGGCAGCTTGAACAGCGCTCTACAAACGGGCGGCAGTCTCAACCACAATAGCCTCAGTCTCAGCAACAATAGCAACAGCGGCGGCAGCAACAGTCTCATCAATGGAAACCATCTAACGGCCTCCTTGACGGCCTCCCATTCGCATGGCATGGGTGTGGCGGCCGGCACCGGCTTTGGCCTCGGCGTCGGTGTGGGCGGCAGCAATTTAAATTCGCTGGTCGTGGGCAATCGTCTGATGAACTCTGGCCTCACCACTATACTGAAATGATAACATATGGCTGACTATGGTCTAACCTTAGGCAATACCACAGACAGCCGGCCACCAGCCATGGTCAATGCGATAGAGCCTTTAACACCCTCCACATACAGTCCCCCCTTTGCCGATACACCGACGTTTTATCGGCACATTAAAGGCGAACAGCCCTATTAAACGAAACCACCTAACAGGAAAAACCAAAAAATACGAGAAAAAACCCAAAATAGCTAATAAAAGCCCAAGATCAAACGATCTCGACGTGCATAGAGTACCAGAGAAGCATGGACAGGATCCGTTTTCTTCCTTCTAACCCATCCAAGGTGTCCCCCCAAATGAAATGGGATCCCATGAGAATACTAACGAATTTTTAAATGTTGTTATGTGTAAGTTTGAACAGAAGAAGCATAAATTGGTTTATAGCCAAACCAAGCCACTGAAGACCCTATATATGATAAACACAAAGAGAAGTGACAGCCTTCTTTCTAACTGTCATTGTTACTCTCTTTCTTTTCTCTCTCTATCTCTCTTTCTTCTAGTCATAAATGTTGTTTTTAACTGATTAAATTGAAAGAAAAAAAAATATAAACATTTTTTTTAGCTCTAGTTAATACGAGTATTGAATATGAAACTTTTGTAAAATTCACCCGCCCTCCCCCTGTGTAAATATGAACGAACGTACGATTGATAGGAATCAATGAATGATAGATGATGACCGTAGTATATATATTTATATATATATATATAATTAGTATATAGACAACTCTCGAATTGTATGCAACGTGTATTTGTAGCAATAATTTAAAAAAGAAAAATCTCTTAAATATTTAAGAATTACAAATTGATTGAGGCAATTTACAAATTTAAATTTCCGAGCACGGCGCGTTTCGCTTGGATATGAGCCCGGAAGTGGCCAGGCGAAATTTGTAAATGTGCGTTTGACGTCTCTTTTGACAGTTTAAATTTAATAGAATTTTATCTTAAACTGGATGACTGTGATAGTGAAATGTACAGTTTATCAATAACAAAGAAAAAGAAACAAAAATAAAACAAACAAGAAAATTAATTAAATGAATTTTAAACAGAAAACAATTGAAAAAAAAATCACAAAAGCAAATATGAAAGCGGAAACCCTTTGTGGCGAAACCAAGTCAGCAGCAGAGTTGCAGTTGGTAGAAAACTATTTTTTAAAATTTAGTATATTAAAATTTTTTTTTTAATTCAATTATATCCAAACTTTCTTTTTTAGTTTAATTATATCCAATGTTTTTTATTTATTTTGTCAAGCCTAATAGTATACTTGTTAACTCTCTAAAAACATGTACACTGTGCAAAAAATCTAACCAAAATATATATGCTAATGTATTTGAAGTAATAGACTATTCGTACTGTTCAATTTTTCTGTTTTTTTTTGTTTAAATAAAAAATTGAGCTGCTAAGAATTGTTTGGGCAAGAATTGTTTATTAAAATTACCTGAACAACTGTCAACAATCAAAATTGAGTAAAGAGCACCATTTTGATTATCTGCATCCAAAGTGCCACCAGATGCATTTTGGTTTATTTCGACCCATAACTTAAGAAAGTTCTATACTGGATCTCCAAATATTTTAAAACTTCTGTTGGAATAAATATTCCTTAAACTCTTCTAAGGAAAACCTTATGTCAACATAGGTTGTTATTCCAAAATAAAGTAGTTTAATTCCCTAAAAACACCAGACATAACGCACTTGTTTATTTATAAGAGTATTAACTCAAACTTTTGAATTTTTCAGCAGAGATAATTATCTGCTTGCCTCTACCTTTAAAGTACTTTAAAAAAAATGAGAGCTTTACTTCGTTTTTTTTATTGTAAAAAAGTGGAGACATAGAGGTACGATTTCTAGAGTGGGTAGAGATGACCACAGAGCAACGTTTTCGAACAAAAAATTGAATTTTGAAAATTTTGAGTTAATACTCTTTAATTGAACAAGTGTTATTTGTGCTCAAAAGAAAGAGATTTCGAAAAATGTTGGTAAACAAATTACTTATGTGCTCATAAGACTCGAATTTGTTTTATTTTAGTTTGGGATAAAACACTTATGTTGAGATTAGATTGTAAAACACAACATGTGACTTTTGAAAAAAAACCTTATCCACAATTTTTAAGCCATTTCCCGCACTAAACAATCGGGATTTTAGTTGATACAGTTGAACGTTGTACACTCTTGGAAGCTTTAAACTAACCCATATTTTTTCAATATTTAAATTTACTATATACCCTCAACCGAAGGGTAGATTCAATTGGTAATTTTGTTTGCAACACCGAAGTATTGATTGGAGACCCTAAAAAGTATTTAATTCCAAACTAAAAATAGTATATAAAGGGTGTTTTTTTCACAAGTGTGGGTTTCAAGAATAAATTAACGCATACTCGTATACTTTAATGTTATGGCCAAGAATATTTATTATACTTAAAAATGATTTCGGGCATGAGACCGCCGCGTTTGATGCGAATAAATTTCAGCCGAGAGGCACAATTTTCGTCATATGTCAGCAATAATGCGCTATATATTTTCTTCCAAGGCGACAATCGTATCCGGCTTATCATCACAAGCGACTTCACATAGCCCACAAAAAATAAACCAGCGGTGTTAAATCGCACGATCTTGGAGGCCACACCACAGGCCGACGACGCGAGATAATGCCAAAAGTTTCCTTCAAGAAATTGATTGTTTCGATGGCTGTATGGCATGTAGCGCCGTCTTGTTGGAACCAAAGGTCGTCCACAATTTGGCATGAAAATGTTATTAATCATGGATCTATAGCGTTCCCCATTGACTAACATTATGACCGGCTTCATTTTTAAAAAAAATATTGACCAATGATACTCTCTGTTCATAGAGCACACCAAACAGTGACTTTTTGAGCATGCCTCATCAATGGCTTGTGGATTTTCTTCCAAATGCGACAATTTCGGTTATTAAGTACCCATTCAACCAAAAGTAACCTTCGTCGCTAAACAAAATTTTCTTATACAAATTAGGATCGGTGGCCATTTCATTTCGGACTCATTCACCACAGTTTGCAAACATTGTTCCCGAGTAAGTCTATTCATTATGAAATGGCAAACCAAACTGAGCATAAATCAAGTGACAGCTGTCACCAACTTATAACCAAACCAATGCTACCATCCCACGACAAACGGTTCTATGGACCGGATTGACCCGAAGAGCAATTCTTCGGCCAGGGGCTGTAAACCCGGCACACAGTTGCTCCACCAAGAACAAACCAACTCCGAAAAAAGTGTGACCAGATTGAAAACCACACGTCTAAAAAACACCCTTTCTATTATTGATAGTAGTAAAATCCTAAGGCGAATTCTAAGCCATGTCCGTCCGTCCGAGTGACTCTTAAAACCAGCTTAGCGGTCAAACGTAATGATGACTTATGGTTTAAAGCTGTTTGGGATTGTAAATTGGCGAAATCGGTGCAGAGGGAAAAATTTTCCCTTTAAAGGACTTAACATACCTCTCTAAAAAAAAACAACTCTTTTTTTTAGGTTTTTGCTTAATAATTCCTAATTGTTTGTGTAGGGCAAATGGTTACTGTTTGTTGGGACGTACTAAATACATAGTTGCTCGACTTTTTATTTCATGTGGCTTAAAAAACGTCCTGGATGATCAAAACGGGCGAATAATTGTCACAATTGATATATGGATACTCAAATTAAGCTAAAAATCTAAGTTAAGCGTCCTTTTTTGCAAACAATAGGTCCAAAGGGCCAAAAAACGCCCATATTATTGTGCTTTAGTTGCGTGTGGACGATGTAGGGTAAGGGCCCTTTTTAAAATGCAGCACTGCGCTGCATTTGCGCAGTTTCTCGATGCTCATGCAACGAAGTTGTGCACATGCTTTGTTGATGTTTTTTTGCTGCATTTACGAACATGATTGAAGTCGTCGAACTTTAAAAATAATTTAGTTTTTGGCTTCTTTAGACAACTTTATTTTTACTAAAATACATTTTGTTGCCTCCCCAGACCTGGTCCAGACATACCGTATCAAAACATAGGCATTTATGGAATAAATTGGCCCAAGATTGGTTGTCTGTCTATCGTAACGTAACATACAAAATTTACAAGAAATCGGAATTAAAATTGGTGCATTGCATCATATTTTTTTACTGCGCGATATTTACCCAGTAAATGTTGAATTGATGCCGTTTACAACACATGACTACTGCAATGCTGAATTTTCGAACATGCTGCACAACATATGCAGCGCAGTACTGCATTTCCTAAAAGCTCATATGAAAGGATCCTCTGATCGTTTTTCTGTTCCCTTTCTTATTTCTTCAAAAAAAAAATCTTAAAATTTTTAATGACTCTCCTGAAATGTTGTGATTTTGCACATAATTCGTTTTTTATGGAAGCACAGATTTTTATCTACCCTATATGGTTTATTAGAGTGGCACCAATTTGTCTACAAGAGTGAGGAATGGAACTTTATTTAAAATCATGAACTTTAGGTAAATTGTGACTACTTGTTTCAAACTATT
Organism: Hydrotaea diabolus; assembly: GCA_963513945.1. Taxonomy (NCBI): domain Eukaryota; kingdom Metazoa; phylum Arthropoda; class Insecta; order Diptera; family Muscidae; genus Hydrotaea; species Hydrotaea diabolus. Next base: position 167,777,982 of record OY740719.1, read on the forward strand.
GGAAAAAAATGTTTATTTAACTTTAAAGTTATATTTCTGTGTAATGAAACCTATAAAATTGCATTTTTTGTTAATTTTTATTTCATTAGAAATTTTTTTTTCTCTTATTTAAAGATTTTTGTTCTCAAATTTGAAAATTTTTCAAAAAAAAACCTGTCAGCAATGTCTGCTATTGCCTTGATTTTGCCATTAGCGTTTACCACCCACTTTCTTTTAAATATATTTTAGATTTTAGCATTGTTGTAAAATAATCACTCCTCCTCCCTCCCTCCCTCGCCCCCTCCCCTTATTCCGCCGACACCAAAACATCATCGGTATTAAAACTTAATCGTAATTTCAAACAAATCAATGATAACAAAAAAACATGGAATTTCTCAATATCTTAATGTATCCGTATGTTTATAAAGAAAAACAAACTGACAAAATTAAAAATAATAAAAGAAACAAAAGAACAAATTTATATATGTATGTAATCTTTAATGATTTTTTCAACCAAAAGAAAAAAAGTAAAATAAAAATTGAAAAAACAAAACCAAAAACATAAAAAAGAATTCTAATCTTAATGATATTGTATGTATAATATTTTAATCTTGTCTGTGTGTATATTATAACAAATGAGAACAAACAAAAAGAAAAACCAAAAAACAAAACTCAATTTTTAGATTATTTAAGTCTTTAACAATAAAACAAAAAACAAAATGATATTTGGGAAGATCTAAATGGCCTTGACTTGTTTTTTTTGTAATTTCTAACAGATGACAGGTTTGAGTCACTTGTGCCACCAGGTAATGGTTACAGAGTCGTAGCAAAAGTTCGACTTTCGATTATTTTTAAAAAAAATAAAGAGTGGTTCAATAATAATCCACGATGTTAATTTTGAGTCGCACCTTAACGTCAAAATGCGTGCCCAACTATTCTTAGTTTCATGTGTTTGACAAGTTCAACCATGGAGTGGTACACAACTGAGCAGTGCGTTAAGATTACTAAAGCCTTTTTCGAAAATAGGCGTTAAAATCAAAGTGCATTTGGTGCACTTCGTGATTTATTTGTCAGCATAATCGACCAAATGTGTTCACAATCGGGCGACTTGTGCGCAAATTTTAGCCAACCGGGTCTGGGTCTGTACGCAATGTGATAACACCTGTACGAGGGCTGCTATATATATATTACTAGCCTAATAATGAAAATGCGAACATTTATCATCTAAAATGGTTTTATTGTTTTTCAAAGTATTCTCCAGCATGATTTATACACATTTACATGCGCTCAAACCAATCAATTAATTGTCGAAGCACTTTTCCCACTCTGATTGAGACACCTCCAAAACATGGTTTTTAAATTCCTCAACAGCATCTTTTGGCGAAGAAAATCGTTGACACGCATTTTTTTCTTGATGTGCCGGAATAAAAAGAAGTCATTGAGTGCCAAGTCAGGGCTGTACGGCGGATGACTCATCAATTCGACGTTTTGGCCGGTCTACAAGGCGCTGGTTTGAGCCGATGTGTGAGAGCTTGCATTGTCATGGTCCACAATGATTCGTCTTCTCTTGTTCGTTTTTCGAATTTCTCCCAAGACTTCAGGCAAACAAATTGTGGTGTACCACTCAGAATAGACCGTCATACGTTGGTCAAGCGAAACAGTCGCCGCCACATGACCAGTTTTGCCGAAGAAACAGGCGACCATTTTCTTCGAAGTGCTTCTTCCACGAACAACTTTCATTGGATTTGGCTCGCCTTCAAAGACCCACACGGTCGATTGCTGTTCTGTTTCGGGCTCATACGCATAGATCCATAATTCATCACCTGTAACGCTTTGGCTAAATCCACTTTCGTTACATCCTTATCCATACCTAACAGTTTTCTTAGTGGGTGCTTGAGCAAAGATCTGGATTAAGGACAATACAAGTAAAAACGTCGCTAACTTTTGCCAGGACGAACCTTATATACCCTCCACCTTTCGCTTAAAGCGAAAAAATGGCTTTGGCTCGTCTTCGAGCCCACACGGTCGATTGCTGTTCTGTTTCGGGCTCACACGCATAGATCTATGATTAACCACCTGTAACGATCTTATAAACGTCTATTGAAGCACCGCGATCGTATTTTTTCAAAATTTCCTTGCTCCAATCGACACGAGCCTTTTTTCGATTGTCAAATTGTAAGGGATCCAACGAGAACAAACCTGCGATTCATGCAATATCGAATTTATGCTGGCGAAAGAAATGCCCAAGGATGCCGCTATCTCGCTGTATGTCACATGACGATCTTGCATTATCAGTTCACGCACAGTATCAATGTTCTCTGGCACAACGACTGTTTTTGAACGATCTTTGTCTTTGAGCGAGCGTCGGCGACGATTGAATTCATTAAACCAGTAAGTTTATCGGTGCACTCTTGGCGTGATAATCCAAGTCGAAAATTGTGAAAAATGAACGCATGAAAATGTTTACGAGTTAATTCCATTCTTTTACCAAATTGATTTTTTAAATCACTGTAAACAACACAAATGATGATCGTACGTCAAAACGTTCTGAATACGTTTATGCTACAAAATGTCAAACTTCCAATGGAAATGTCAGATGGCGCTAAACAACAGTTAGTGAAATATATATAGCAACCCTCATACAAGGGTGGAGCGCGGAAATTTGCTTATTTGGGAATAAAATAAAAAAAATCTGAACCTTAGAAAAATTTATTTTATATTTTAATTACATTGAACAGTGAGGGAGTTTTTAAATTACATGATTTCAAATAGTGTATCTGGCAAATATCGACCTTTGCTATCCACACACTGCCGCATACGTTTTCTGAAGTTTTAATATGAACTCTAAAAAGCATGTCGACTAGTATTCTGCCAATTTCAGCCTCAATATTATCAATTAGGTCTTCCGAGGTGTGGGACGATAGATATAGTACACCTTCGATTTCAGGTAACACCAAAGGCAAAATATCGCATCGGTCTAAGTCTTGTGAGCGCGCCGGCAGGTTCACATCACCCCTCAAAGAGATAAACCGTTCAGGAAACATTTGCCTCAAACAATTCATGGTAAACCTCGCTGTGTGTGCAGTAGCACCATCCTGTTGGAACCATGTATCCTCTAACTAAATTGACTGAAGAGCCGACTGAAAAAATCCATTAAATGCCAAGAGTATGTGATTGCTTCCGAGCAGAGCGTACTGCTGCTCTAACTCTCTCGATGTTTTGTGGTATTGTAATCCTTCTCTCAGGTCCCATTCGTACACATGCCACATTCCCCGATGTTCAAATGAAGTTACCCAATTTACAATTTATTGCTGTCCAGGAACACGTCCGCGTGGGGAAACGGCGAATCGTAAACGAAAAGCACGCTGCACTGCAATGATCGAGTGCGCATTTAAAAAATACGCTATTCTTCACGCATGATGGCAACTGAAAGGCAGACGAATACAAATCCCCCGTCAGCCACTATACGCCTTGCACACTCTCCACTATCTTCGACCAACAGTACCGCGGAATGCAGAGCAAAAAAGCAACTTTTAAAAAAAATTTTATTTTACCGCCTTGCAATAGGTCAACTGAGTAAAATAAATACGTCTCTGGATAGATGGTATATAAAATTATTTGTTGTCAAGCTTTGGATGGCCGTAAATCGAAAAAATTTGGGTCGCCACCAAAATACAAATTTTAAGTCACAAGGAGGGTTTCTATGGCAAAAATTCTAATCAAGTCTGAGTAATGTTGCTAAATTATAGTTAAGCCTGTTTCTATATTCTGGAAAATATTTTTATACTTATAGTTCGTTTATTTCTATGGCAGTATTGTTTGGAAGCATTACCCGGCTAACCAAAGAAACTTAAACTGCCTGACCATTTTGTTGTTGTTTCTTACATTTTTTGGGAATTCGAAATGTTTTCGCAGTACTCGTAAACAAAGATTTTGTTGTGCCTAGAATCGATAACGTATTATATGGTTTATATGCTGATGTTGGAATAACCAAAATTACGTTACTAAACAGGATTTGGTCACTAGAAAGAACTAATCTGTTGTCACCACCAGTTATTGGTACCAAAGTAACATGTCAATCGGTTGGTTGCCATAACATTACCAGCTGACGCAACCAATAGTTAAACTGAATTCGGTTGTTATAACTGTGTAATTGGCTGTGGATACCGTGATATGGTTTTAGCAACCATCATATGATATCTCGAACCATATTACCATTAATACTATGGAATGTTGGTTATTGCAATTGACAGTTGGTAATCCAACAGAATTTTTGTAGATCACACTGATTTCCAACTGATTTTTTCTTCGTGTGTAGCAGGGGGTCAAGTCTTGAGAATACCGTGACTTAGGCATGATTATGGTATTCCTTTTGACTAAAAATTCCGAACAAGCATAGACGGGTAGGCAGCAATTTTGGAACGAACTTCCCTACACTGCGCTTCATGCCAAAAAGTTTCGAAAAAATTGTATGGCATGAGCCAACCGATAAGCGCCCATCCTCTGCACCTTTTCTAATAGTGATTCGACATAGCAATTTTCTTTACTGTCTCAACATTATCATTGGTTTTTGATGTGATGGATGATCCTCCAGGACGAGCATTCATATTTTCTCGACCTTGTTTGAACTTGCAAACATTTTTCTGGCTCAGAGTACAATCACCATATGCCACTCTAAATATTTCAAGTGCTTTAGAGCACTGATATTTTTCTGGCCCAGAGTGCACTCACCATATGCCACTCTTAATATTTTAAGCGCTGTTGAGCACCGAATTCTATTTTTGACACAAAATTTGATACGAATTCTTTGGTAAATTTTTTCCACAGCTGAAACGGGCAAGCAAAACACGTCTACATGTTATGCCTCTCACAAACAAACTCAACTAAGAACATGTGTTTGAGGCAAGTGTGTCAATATAAAAAGACGAATGCACATAGCTTGAATACTTTTAAAATTCACCTTTTCTATTAAACAGCCCTCGGACATCATGAAATTAATTTCTAACTTCCTTGTACAAACCATTAAGGAATAGGCTTTTCTTAACTCGGAGAATTGTACATGATATAGTTTTTAACTGACTGATCGGGACCTATAGTATCTACAACTAAATATGTTTCTCGCATATTGCAGTACCTTGAATTTTACTGAGAACTAGTAAAAAAGCTCGATGTACAGAAAAGCCAAATAAAAATTGGTTTTTGATCCAATTTACTCAGATGTCATATTTCAATTTTTTAAAAAAATTAATTTTTTCTAGTAAAACCGTTTAAAGATATATGTGGGGCACGAGGAACTTACTTGTTCCATATTTCATCTAGATTAGTTGTATTAAGTGGCTTCTAGAGCTTAAAACAAAATCGGATGAACGTATGCGTGGGAGCTATATCCAAATCTCAACTCATTGTAACTAATTTCAATAATGTCCTACCTTGGCCTTCCTTCCCATGATAAGTTTCTTCCAGGTTGGATATTAGATATGGCTTCTAGAGCTCAAAATATAAAAATCAGATAAACATACACGTGGGAGATATATCTAAATCTAAACCAATTTTTATAATTTTACAAACGTCCGCCCCTGGTCCTAAAAACAAACAGGTGCCAATTTTATCAAGATTGGGTGCAACTTGTGGCTTTTAGAGGAGAAGGTATGTGATCGGATGAACATAAATGTATGTGAGCTTTTTCTAAATCTTATTGTCTTCAATTTTGACAACGTCGTTCCTTGGAACGGAAAACTAACGTATGCCAAATTTCATCAAGGTTGGATGTAAATGTGGCTTCTAGTGCTAAAGGCATTAACATCGGATGAATGTATAGGAGAAAGCTATATCTAAATCTGAACCGATTTTGCCAACAAAACGCACTATTTATCGTTTTATCGTTTATAGCTGATAGGCCCAAGCATGGACCACAACGTACTGCAAGATCGGCTGAAAACATTACTGCTGCTCAAGAAACTGTTCAAAACAATCCATCAACCTCAATTCGACGCCATGCTGAATGTAATGAAAAATGTGCTCAACAGGGCTCGCATTTGTGAGGCTAACACAGGCGGGCATGTATCTGATATTGTTTTCCATACATAATTGCCGACATTAAATAAAACATTTATAAATATAAGGTCAATTCTCTTTCATTTAATCAAAAATTATAAACAAACAAAGTAGTTTACCTTCCCAACGGACACCCCGTACATTACGAAATTAGAACCAGATCGAATCAACGTTTCTTATTTGTCATACCACCGAAATTTGAGTTCGGTCTAAAATTGAAAAAGATCTTTGCCTTACATAAAATCATAATTTTATAAAGGGTTAGTCCTTGACCGAAATCTGAACAATTTTTAAAGTTTCGTTAAGATCGGTTCATACGAAGGTTGCTTTATGTATTTCTGGCCTTGTCAACACTAAGTGTTGCCCGGCGCCATCTGACATTTACATTGGAAAGTTTGATATTTTTTTAGCATAAACGTACTCAGAACGTTTTGACGTACGACCATCATTTGTGCTGTTTACAGTGACTTGAAAAAATCAATTTGGCAAAAAAGGAATTACTCGTGAACATTTTCGTGCAATCATTTTTCACAACTTTCGACGTGGATTATCACGACAAGAGTGCATCGATAAACTTAAATCTTTGTATGACGATGACGCACCATCCTATAGCAATGTAAAAAACTGGTTTAATGAATTCAATCGTGGCCGACGCTCGCTTAAAGACGAAGGTCGTCCAAAAACGGCCGCTGTGCCGTGTGTAAACTGATAATGCAAGATCGTCATGTGACATACCGATAGATAGGGGCATCCCTGAGCATTTCTTCCACCAGCATACATTCGATATTGCATGAACGTCTGGCCGTAAAAAAGGTTTGTTCTCGTTGGATCCTGCACAATTTGACAATCGCTCAAAAAAAGGCCCGTGACGATTGTTGCAAAGAAATTTTAAAAAAATACGATCGCGGTGCTTCAAAAGACGTTTATAAGATCGTCACAGGTGACGAATCATGGATCTATGCGTAAGAGCCCGAAACAAAACAGCAATCAACCGTGTGGGCTTGAAGACGAGCCAAATCCAACGAAAGTTTTTCATGGAAGAAGCACTTCGCCTGTTTCTTTGGCAAAACTGGTATGTGGAGACTGTTCCGCTTAAGCAACGTAGGGTGGTTAATTCTGAATGGTATATCAAAATTTATTTGCCTAAAGTGCTCTGAGAAATTCGAAAAACGAACAAGAGAAAACGAATCATTGTGTCACACATCGACTCAAACCAGCGCATTTTCGACCGGCCAAAACGTCGAATTGATGGGTCATCTGCCGTACAGCCCTGACTTGGCACCTAATGATTTTATCTTATTCCCTTGCATCAAGAAAAAAATGCGTGGTCAACGTTTTTCATCGCCCGAAGCAGTTGTTGAAGCGTTAAAAAAACATGTTTTGGAGGTGTCTGAGTCGGAGTGGAAAAAGTGCTTCGACAATTGGTTTAAGCGCATGCAAAAGTGTATAAATGAAGCTAGAGAATACCTTGAAAAACAATAAAAACCATTTTTGATTATAAATATTCGCATTTTCATCATTAGGCCAGAAATCTATATAGCAGTCCTCGTATGCCTGGAAGGACATGGAGCTCACTTGTGGTCTATCATCTTTAAACAAAATTAAATTGAAATTTCTATACTTATACAAACAATACTGAAAAATTTATAAAATAAATTGATTTAAAAATAAAGTAATTTAAATTTCTTATTGTAGCACAATTTGTGCGCCACCCTATAGTTCAAACTGATTTTTAACTGATGCAATGAAACAAAAAACCAAGATAGAGTAACATGGAGTATATTCCTTCAAATTGACCATGCTTGAAAATTTTTAAATTATAAACTTGTTGTATTTTTATTAGACTTTCATCAAGTTTGCATTAAGTGTAAATTTTCAAAAAATAATTTAACTTCTAACGAAAACAACAAAACTTAAAATAATAAAATAAAATAAGGAAAAAAATTGTCATAAAAAAATAGATGAACACAACTTCAGAATGATGAAGACAGGCTATCAGATTTGTCTATCCAGTCCTTTGGGTCGTTCTAGTGCAAGCCCCTTGTTAGTTTTGGGTAAACCAAACGAATTCGTAATCCTTTAAGGTGTTCTCTTTGGGCGGGCTACCCTTCTGGTGGTTCAGCTTGCGCCAATGTATACGTGGCTGGTAGCCATTTTCATTAGCCACATACTCAATGGTGCGCTCAATGTCGTCATCACCAATGGCAAAATAATTGCCCTCCTTGTTGCCGTTGCGCTTTCCAGTCTCCGTGTGACCGTGATAGTCTAAAATATATTTGAAGCGATACAAGTCACCATCGCCGCTGCCGCCAGCACTAGACGACGTTGATTTGGGGTTGAAATTCGAATTGGAAAGTGAATTCCGGCCAGGATTGCCAGCAGCAGTTCCAGTTGGAATAAGCGATTTCGAGGGTGTTTTGCCAGAGGGCGCTGCAATGTAAGAAATATGCTATAATTATAGTTACTGATGGTGGTTTAAAATGGGACTGTTACCATTTAGGGTTGGTGGCTTGGCTAAAACGCCCTTCGAACCAATGACAGCTGGCAGCACCTCATTGATAATCATATCCATTATGTCCTTTTGCCCGGTGATTGTATTGGGTTTGTTGTCCGGCCGTTTTGGGTTACCCTGTGCTTGGTTACCTAAGAAGGTTAAAGAAAAATTATAGTTATTTCCTTAAACTGTAGTAGAAGCAAAGACTATCGAAAGGGCAGACGATCAAAGGCTGTTTGCAGAGGAACAGGGTGGCATAAAAGTAATTTCATAAAAAATTTAACATCTTAATATAATTTTTTTTTGGGAAAAAAGAAAATCTTTTTTTGAAAGAGTGAATCAATAAGATCAGATTTGTTGTTATTTTCTATTCTAAAAAAATGGTACCCAATTGTCATTATTACATTGCGTTTGAGCAACTTTTTTGTGCCACCCTGTATAAATACGTCTGCAAACTCCAGATGTCACTTCTCTACACACAGGAAGTAAATTCGGCTTAAATCAAAAATACCGTAGCCATTCTTTCCCCTGTGTAGAAATAATTCTCAACGGACTGAGAACGGCTTCCCTTTGGATTGTCTTCGGTAAAAGGAAGTAACCGGAAGTACTTGTCCGGTTTGTGTCCTTGCCAAATAGTGGTGTTTGTGTGTGAGTGAAACCCGTATTCGCTGTGTGCTGTGTTTTGTGTGCGGTCTTTGGTGGTGTTTGTGTGTAAGTGGGTCCTGCTGCCACCTGTTGGAAGTTGGTAGACGCTGCTGCAGCCGTTGTAAAAGTAGGTGATGCTTTGTTAGCGAAAACTGTTGATCCTACTTTTTGAGATATTTCGCTTTGGATGTGTGGTGATGAGGCCTTGCTAGAGTAGGGTAACACCTTGGGTCCAAAACCTGTCGAACCAATTGCCTGGGCATTGGTAAAGGTTCCGGGATTGATGTATTTTGTGGTGGCCTTGTTGTTGTTTCCAAAACCTGTTCTTTCAAAGGCCTGAGTATTTGTAAAGGTTTGGGGACTGCTGTGTTGTGAGTTGGTCACAGTGACAGGGCTAGAGTAGGACGAGATCTTGTTTCCAAAACCTTTCGTTTCAATTTGTTTAGTATTTGTGAATGTTTTTGGATTGCTGTGTTGTGAGGTGGCTTTGTTTCCAAAACCTGTTGATCCTAATGCCTTAGCATTTGCAAAAGTTCCAGGATGGCTGTTTTGTGGAGTGACCTTGTTTCCAAAGTTGGTCGATGGTATTGATTTTGAATTTGTAAATGCTCCAGCATTGGGGTGTTGGGCGCTGACTTTGTTAGAGAAGGACGATTCCTTATTTGGAACTCCGGTCAAACCAATTGGCTGGGAATTTGAAAATATTCCTATATTGCTTTGTTTTGAGTTGGCCTTGTTAGAGTAGGACGAATCCTTGTTGCCAAAACCTGACGCTCCAACTACCCTTGCATTTTTAAATGTCCCCGAATTGATGTTTTGAGCTTTGGCAAGCTGTGATGTGGTTTCTTTGTACGAACCAGTGGAGAATTGTGTTTGTGGAGCTCCTGCATGTCCAGGTTGAGACTTGGTTGAGAATGAGGGATTGTCCTTTGGTTGTGAAACAAATCCTTGGTTATTAAAACCACCTTGTCGTCCCTGATTGCCTGAGTATATCGAGGGAAAGTTTGTCTTCGTTTTACCATTGTTGCCATTATACATCGAAGGACCATTATCAAATGGATTAAATTGCGAACCTGCAGAGAAGGCTACAGGACCACTTTGTGTAATTACAGAATAAACTGAAAGCTTCACATTCGATCGAAAGAAGGGACTTTTGTGGGATGTTCAACAAAAAGGCAAAGACCGGAATATGTTTTTAGTGTAGGGTGAAGTACATTAATTTTGCCAAACCACTTGTAACCATTTGCTCAATATTAATACCTTATAATGTAAGCTTTCCTAAACTTCAAGGACGGAATGGATGTTAGAAGGTTAGGTTAAAATGGTTGTTGGATTGGTGTTTGAAAAAATAATATAGGGTGATCCATCTAGAGGTATTTTCTCAGAACGAAAAAAATATAAAAATTCAAATCCAGTGTGAAATCTTTATTGGTAATTTGAAAGGACATTTTATGGCATTTATTTTTTGAAAATAATTTCCTTCAAAGACTGGCAACTGTGTTATGGAAATAAGCGTTCGGGGAGAAACGGGAAGATACGCTGTTTTCGACCAAAACTTTGTTCAGTGATGAGGTCCATTTCTGGCTCAACAGCAAAGTCAATAAACAAAATTCCCGCATTTGGGCTGAAGAGCCACAAGAAGAGATTCAAGAGGTGCCATTATACCCAGAGAAAACTATAGTTTGGTGTGGTTTATAAGCTGGTGGAATCATCGGTGCATATTTTTTCAAAAATGATGATGGCCGGAATGGTGCTTGCTATCGCGCCATGATATCGATCTTTATGCTACCCGAAATTGAAGCCCGTTATCTTGACAACACTTGGTTTCAAAAGGACGGTGCCACTTTGTTTTGGACACGTGAATTGACCGCCTAGACCGCCTAGATATCACACCCTTAGATATTTTTCATTATGGTTACGTAAAGTCCAAAGTCTATGCTATCAACACAGCTACGATTCAGGTTTTGGAAGCCAATATTACGCGTGTCATTAAAGCCATTCCGGTGGAAATGCTCGAACGAGTCACCCAAAATTGGACCCTGAGAATGGAGACCCTGAGGCGTAGTTGCGACCAACATTTGAAGAAAATTATAATCAAAAAATAAATGGCATAAAATGTCCTTTCAAATTACCAATATAGATTCCACACTTGATTTGAATTTTTACATTTATTTTCTTGTTCTGAAAAAATACCTCTAGATGGATCACCCATTATTTGGAAATAAGTCACTTGTTTCTGTTGTGTTTGCCTTATAATCATAAAATGGTGGAAAAAATCCCTTAAATTTGAAAAATTCGACATACCGGTCGAAATGCTGGAAGAAGACATACAAAATTGGACCCCCAAAATGGACGCCCTGTGGCATAGTTGATTTTTTGTTTTTTTTTTATTTTGAAGAAAATATCTCTAGAATGAGCACCCGATATTTCAGGTCTTTAAGAAAGTACTTCCCCACGCAGTTTTTCTGGATGAACGGTCATCTACACGAAATGTGCTTTTTGACTCAATGTCTTTCTTATCCTCACACAGGCGGAAGAAGTTAACTTTAGTCAAAGTGGTCCATGTTTTCATGTTGCCCCCATTTACTATCGATCTTGCTAAAATTGAGTAAATTGCTTTATATTATCACTCCTGGTGATTGTAGACTATATCGTTCCATGTTCTCAAGGGTGCCTTCCAGCTATTCTTGAAGACACATTTGAAATCCGATCATGGTCACATAAAGTATAGAGCCTTATTCTGAGAATTATGTTGTTCTATGATATTATGTAGCCCATACAAAAAGGCCCTCCCTGCCACTCTGGGAGCCACATATCTTATCTGAAATTGCTCATATTTAGCAGGTTGTTTTAGAGGCGACTAATAACAAACCCTACCTTATCTTGATCATATAAGTCTATCTTTTGAAACAGCTCTCGTACAAAGAGCCTTTAAAGGTCTTGCCGATCTACTGGTCACATTTTACACGCGTTTTGAGCTACTATCGAAGTGACAGAAGTGAAATTCTAGACAGGCGCGACGTCTTCTTAAACCAGAGCGGTTTGGAAGATAGTCGAACTTGCCCAACTTCAGCCTATTTTGCTTGTGACGGTTAAACTAAAATTAGGACTCATTCGACTAGTTTTGCTGCTGCCATATAGCGGGTTCCCCCCCAAACACTACCTCTCAAGTTGTTGAGATGCATATATAATTCGTGGCTGCTCAAAACATGACTCTTGTTATAACCTGGACCCATTGAAATATATACAAGGGTTGCTATATATATTTCTGGCTTAGGCAACACTAAGTGTTGCCTAGCGCCATCTGACATTTCCATTGGAAAGTTTGACATTTTTTAGCATAAACGCACTCAGAACGTTTTGACGTACGACCATCATTTGTGTTGTTTACAGTGACTTAAAAAAATCAATTTGGCAAAAAAATGGAATTAACTCGTGAACATTTTCGTGCGATCATTTTTCACAACTTCCGACGTGGATTATCACGACAAGAGTGCATCGATGAACAGAAATCTTTGTATCCTATAGCACTTTGAAAATTTGTTTTAATGAATTCAATCGTGGCCGACGCTCGCTCAAAGACCAAGATCGTGAAGGTCGTCCAAAAACGGCAGTTGTGCCAGAGAACATTCATGCCGTGCGTGAACTGATAATGCAAGATCGTATACCGTGAGATAGAAGCATCCTTGGGCATATCTTCCACCAGCATACATTCGATATTGCATGAACACCTGCCCTTAAAAAAGGTTTCTTCTCGTTGAATCCCGCATAATTTGACAATCGCTCAAAAAGACGTTTATAGAAAAGACGTTTATAAGATCGTCACAGGTGACGAATCATGGATCTATGCGTATGAGCCCGAAACAAAACAGCAATCGACCGTGTGGGTCTTCGAAGACGAGCCGAATCCAACGAAAGTTGTTTGTGGAAGAAGCGCTTCGAAGCAAACGGTCGTCTGTTTCTTCGACAAAACTGGTCATGTGGCGACTGTTCCGCTTGAGCAACGTAGGACGGACAATTCTGAGTGGTACACCACAATTTGTTTGCCTGAAGTCTTCGGAGAATTTCGAAAAATGAACAAGAGAAGACGAAATATTGTGCACCATGACAATGCGAGCTCTTACACATCGGCTCAAACCAGCGAGTTTTAAACCGGCCAAAACGTCGAATTGATGGGTCATCCGCCGTACAGCCCTGACTTGGCACCCAATGACTTCTTTTTATTCCCGCACATAAAGAAAAAAATGCGTGGCCAACGATTTGCGTTGCCAGAAGATGCTGTTGAAGCGTTTGAAAACCATGTTTCGGAGGTGTCTCAATCGGAGTGGATAAAGTGGTTCGACAATTGGTTTGAGCGCATGTAAAAGTGTATAAATCAGGCTGGAGAAAACTTTGAAGAACAATAAAACCATTTTTGATGATAAATATTCGCATTTTCATTATTAGGCCAGAGATCAGCCCTCGTATACAAAAGGCGCTATACTGACTCAATCTCTTTTTTATCCACACACAGGCGGAGGAAATTAAATCTAGTCAAAGTTGGCCATATTTTCCTATAGCCCCCATGATAAGGTACTTTCCTATTTGATGGCCTACTTCTTCACAAATCATAATTTACTTCCGATCTTGCTGAGTTTTAGTATATTGATTTACGGGCGATGATCAATCCTAGTAAAGTTAAACTATATAGGCCTATTATTTTACCTAAGTGTCATAAAATGGCCTCTCCTAATTCAAGACGCTGTCGGTCTAAAAGACACATATTAAATCCTTTAATTTTACATGATACGTGAAGTTGGATCATACCTCCGCGCCCATGTAAATGACACCCCGATTTGAGGTGCAGCCGCTCATTAAGTATGAGTATGAGTAAAGTGGCTTACGAAAGATATACAACCAAACTCTGTTATAGCTTGATCATATCGGTGAACGTTTACATATATCAACGTTTCAAACCTTGGTCCCGATATATGGCCCAGACGCTTAAAAATTCATATTATATACCCGATCTTGTTTAAAAGAGTCTGAAACTAGCCCAGGTGATTTTAGACTATATCGTTCTACGTTCTCATGGAGTCCCGCTGTAAGACTAAGTCGCTTTAGAAGCCACATATCAAATCCGATCTTGTCCACATAAAGTATAGACCCCTTTAATGAGAACTATACTATTCGATGTTTTTTTATGATCATTGGTTAGTATTATTTGCTTAAGAATGAATTACTCCACAAACTAATTAGATCAGGTTTGTTGGAGACGCACGTTTCGCCATTGCTGTGAAATGGCTCATCGGTACCATATTGGTGCGCTGCCGACAAGGTCCTTACTAATATAACAACCTATATATGTGACCTAAGGTTAAGGGACCTAAGGTTAAAAAACAGAGCCATTTTAAAGATTAGGTCCCTTTCTATTTGCGCTTAGAATCGTCGACTTCACTTTCATAAAACGCGCATATCTCTGGGAGGGAACACTTTTGGGGCATGGGATCAGTCTCATTCGATGCTCAGATATTGTCAACATCAAAAAAAGAAAAAAAATTGAAATTATTTTTTTTTAAGCCTTAGGTCCCTTTCTCTATGCGCTGTCACCTATGCGAAATATTTCTGGATTTTGCATATGCGTTTATTGTTTTTTTGTAGCTCCTTAAAAAAACCCATATGGTGTTAGGTCCTGCCACTCTGGGAGCCACATATCATATCCGTAATGGCTCAAATTTGGTATAGTGCGTTAGAGGCGAATTATAACGAAACCTACCTTAGCTTGACCATATTTGTCTATCCTTCGAAATAGCTCTCGTATAAAGATCCTTTTCGATCAAAGTCCTGACGATCAACAGGTCACATTGTATTGAGCGACTTGAACTTTCAATGAAAGGGAGTTATCTGAAAACCAGAGTGGGGAAGGCGTAGCATATAGTATGACGTGCCCCACTTTAGCCTCTTTTACTTATGAAGATTAACTAAGATTAGGACTCAGTCTAGTTTCTGTAATTGAAGGCCAATCGCATCTGAGCCGGTAGCATCCAGGCCTTGCTTGGTGTTAAGGTTGGCTATTTGTTGCCGGTTCGACACCGCAGGGATCATTAGCACTCGGGCTTTTAATGAAGCTATAAAGCAGGCTCCCGATACTCAACCTCTTAAGCTGTTGAGATGCATTCATAATTCGCAGCTGCCAACAATATGGTTCTTTGGCTCTAACCTAGAACAATAGAAATCTATATATAAAGGGTGGTTACACTTTAGGGCCGATGTTGAATGTGAACCACACCTAAACGTCAAGTTTTTTCTGCATTTCATTTGATATTTTTCAATATCAGACTAACTCAATTTGAACCATGGAAAGATACATAAGCGAGCAACGCGTTAAAGTTAGGCAACAGTGGATGATCAATTTTCGAAGAAAATCATCTTCAGTGATGAGGCACATTTTCACCTAAGTGGATTCGTCAATAAGCATTTGGGTGAAAGATAATCCAAGAGTGATTGTCGAAAAAACAATGCACCCACAAAGAGTGACTATTTGGAGTGGTAATTGAGCTGGCGGCATCATCGGCCGTATTTTTTTCGAAATGAGGCCGGTCAGGCAGTTACTGCGAATGGTGTTCGCTACCGTAACTTTTTATGGCCCGAATTGGAAGATATGGATGTGGACGATATGTGGTTTCAACAGACGGTGCCACTTGCCACACAGCTAACGAAACAGTGGCTATTTTGCGCGACAAATCAACATCGGCCCTTAAAATTTAACCACCCATTATATACTAATATAGGGCTCAGACTTATGATCTTTGGGCACAAAAATGGACGTTGTAGTCGAAACAGGGAACCAATTGTAAATATGACCATATGCGAGCACAATGTAATGGAAATTTTATGAAATGAAGGTTTAGTTTTAAGATGTGGCAGAGGCTTTGACTCGGACTCATGGATATATTTTAGTTGTTGGATCCAATACTATGCTACGTCAAGAACCGACTAATTTATTGGTTCTGAGGGAGAAATTATTAGTTGTAAGCAGCAATTATTAGTACCAACGTAAAATTTTCGACAAAATTATTGGAGGCTACAACCGTTACTACTATTTTAGAAAAAAAACGATTTATTGGATCATATCTATGATCTTTTTGTATGTCGAATCAAATATCCATCAAGATGAATAGAAGTTGGTGCCTGCAACAGAAAGTCTTATTCCTCAACGACTGGATTTTTTTCTCCGTCTTCATCATGTCGAATGGGGTTTTAAAATCAGATTTTAATCCCTCCCACACGCAGAAAAAAAGTATGGTTGGGGTGACAATATTCGAAGAGGATCATACTATTGTTGAGTATATGGTTGTGACACAACAATATTATGATCCTCACAACAATAGTATGATTCACACATAACCATACTATGCTCCCCACAACCATAGTATGATTCACACATAACCATACTATGATCCCCACAACCATAGTATGATCCTCACAACCATAGTATGTTTCTCATACAACCATAGTATGATCCTCACAACCATAGTATGATTCACACGCAACCATACTATGATCCCCACAACCATAGTATGATTCACACTCAACCATACTATGATCCCTAAAATTATTTATTAGGATTGGTTATTGTTGTTATTCAAAAATAGAGGTTTTTCTTAAATTGTTTTTATTAAATTAAATTGCATTACTATTAGTTCATAGCCAGAATTGAAGCCATGTTTTTATTAAACATTTCATTCAAGAAACAAAAATATATATTCCAACGGTCAAAAATACTTTAAGTTGCCAGCAGAAGTGAATGCTACTTCAGCATCCGTAGACACCAAGTAACGAATGTGATTAAACCATGATCAATGGCTATATACTTAAGTGCAGGCAGATTTTAAATAAACGAGAACCAGTCGTTATTAGAGTATTTCACCGAACAAACTAAACACAATAAAAATCCCTCGAACTACCTTCCGATTGTTGTTGTCTTTCTTAATGGACAGCAACTATTCACTCTATCGTGTGTATGTATTTTTTTTGTATATCAAAAAAACATACGCACACACATACATGTGTGCTCTACAAAACCTGTTTTGTTATGTTCATAGTCACAACCATACTGTATGATTGCCGTAATTATATTTTTGTTAACGTAAATTTTAAACAACAATACTTTTGTTGCACCAACCATGTATATATGGTTGCTACAACCATATTTTCATTTCTAAATTTGGCAATAATACTATTGTTACATTTCAACAATAGCAATATTGTCGCAATCATACTATTGTCAAAATGAAATTCAAAAAACAATACTATGGTTGCGACGAACATGCTTTTATTGGAGAGAACATATTATTGTTGCGGTGACCATAGTGTAACCATATCTTTTCTCCGCGTGCATTGAGCGATAACCTCGAAATTCCCCTAACTTATCGATCGAAAGTGAGTTTCAGAAAACCTCTGAATGTGTAATTGTGAGTAGAATTATGTAAATATATTTGGGGTATTTAAAAATATATCTTGACCCTCTCCCGCTTATATTACCTGTTGCGGTATCTGCAATTGAGGGCTTGCCGGCAACCGGTTTTCCAGCTACTACTGGTTTTCCAGCAGCAGATTTTGGTTTTGTTGCTAAGTTCGTTTTAGGGATATTACTCTTAGGCGCCGTTGGTAAATCCTTCGATAATGTTCTAATATCCGTCTTGGGCGTTTCCCCTGCCTGGCCTTTGGGTTTATTTTTGCCATTGCTTAAGAAACAGCCGGAACAGGCTTCGGTATAGAAATTGTGACGCTGCAACTCGGCTCTGGGCGTTGTTGTGGTGGTTACGACAACCTTAGGCGTAAGCATTATTTCCACAGTTTCTGAAAATGATTTCAATATTTAATAATACAGGAATATTCGCATATTATTGTATTAATGTAAACTTACTTGGTGGGGACTTATAGGGATAACTCTTCATGGCCAATATGCGAAATCTGCCCTGCTCGTCGGTTGCATAGACTGTCACGTGATATATGCCATCGGCGGTTATGAAACCGAATTCGCCCATAACAATACCCCGTTCATCTGAAACAAATAAATTATGATAATGTCATAAGAGTTGTCACAGAAAATTAATGATCCCCCCACTCCAAAAAAACCCATAGAGAAAACTGATTGTATACTTTCGTTATATTTATGATCGAATTGATTTAGTGAAACTGGATGGACCGGACCTTCTTCTTGTCTAGCTGTCTGGCTGCCATTATTTCTTTCATGGAAAAATGTTCTCTTGCAGCAAGAACGATAACAACACGTTTTGCCATACTGTGCTTGCGCCAGAATGGTAAAACTCGGAGTTCTACTGTACATTAGGCGTGTTTTATTCGAATGTGGCTTGTTTGAAGATTATGTGATTTAAGGTTGATAACGTGACATCATTAAAAATATAGGTTCGTTTTAAATTTTCTACAATCTTTTTATACAAATATATTGAAGCGCTTAATTTTTTATGCACACACTTTTGTACTTATACAATATGGTCCCTAAGAAAAACTGCTCCATAAATGGACAGATGACGGCACACAGTTGTTTAAAATTGTTTTTCTTGATCGAAACTGTGTACATTTTGAACTGATTAAGCTATGTTAATATTGTTTTTTTTAATAGACAGATAACTTCTTTAAATTTTCTTACTTTACCTTACTTTACTTTAAATCTCATTTAAATTCAAAATTCAAAATTGAAATTTTAATTTTTTTTTTACTATTTGACCTAAAAATGTGTTTAGGAGGACACTTCCAATTTTCTCTGTGTGGCTTAGTTCCCTTAAGAAGTAAATAATGCTGTTCACAACGCAACGCTGAAGGGCGTGGAAGAGAGAATTGTTTGGGAGAATTATAGTGAGACCTACAAAGAAGAAGGGCCTATTTAAACTTAATGAACTAAAGATGGTATTGGTCATGTGTCAGGAGATTATCGTAAAAAAAATTCTATAACAAAAGTGTTCGATTAGATCGATGGTCCTAACAATGGTTTGAAATTTCGTACGGAAGGACAGGGATAAGTCTTATTACTTTCGCGTCACATAATCTGCGAATAAAATGAGACACAGATCATGAATATCAATGTATCGCTTTTATTCAGAATTAAGTAAAGCTATGAATTTCAATTTTTCTCCGGATTTTAAAAGTGAATAACGACAAAACATTGTGACGCAATTATGAAAGTATACAATCGAAGTGAGTGCAAATTGTCCAGAAAATCTTAATTTATTTTGTTACGTTTGTGGCAAAAGAGCTTTTTGGTTTTTTTTTAACAAATACTGGATTACTCACTGAGCAAGTGGCGCGTGCTTTTAAACTTTATTTTGATTCCGAAATAATTCGCGGCGTTTCGTGGAGCCCCAGACCAAGAGCAGTTCACTTTCGTTTGGTGTACCAATGGTTTGGACTGATCCAGGAGAGCACAATTCCGACAACTGTTATGCTTGTGCATACAAAGTAAGTAAAGTAAATCGTAAAAGCCTCAAACAAAGACTTTACATCTCTGTTAAAAGTGCAAAAATACCTTTACCGCTTCCAAGTCCTGACAGAGCAACTTATTTTTCTATTGCAACAATGGATCAATCGCATTTCACCTATGAACCAACACCAGAAGCCGGCCCAACGAAGAAAATAATTCCAATATCACAAGCAAGAATGGACAAGATTGTTGCAGAATTAAACATGTCTCAACGTGAATCAGAGAAACTTGCCCAGCTTTTGAAAGAAGGCAACAATTTGGAGCCTAATGTCAAAGTCACCGGATATCGAAGACGTCAATTGTCACTCCAACGGTACTACACACTCAACGAAGGGAACACGTTTGTTTACTGCCACGATATAAAGTGACTGATGGAGGCGATGATCATAAATTACGTCGCAGGTGATTATCGAATGTTCATCGATTCCTCAAAATCAAGCCTGAAAGTCGTTTTGCTACATAAATAAAATAAAAACCAAGCATTCCCAAGCATACACTACTAGCAGAAAATTAGAGTGAACATGTCTCTCAAAATTTACTTTTTGCATCACCATCTGGAATGCTTCAGCAAGCAGCTAGCCACAGACTCGGATGAACATGACGAGCGCTTCCAAGTGGCCATGCCCATGGAAACGCGATATAAAGGCAAAAGGCTCAACTCGCTAGTGACTGAAATTTGTTGGTGGACACTTTTTTCCTTTTTTGATTTTTTTTGAATTAAAAAAAAATAGTTTTTTATGCAAAAAATATTTTTTTTCGAAACTGTTACTTATGTAGCGCAACTTTATATAAAATCGGACAAGTGGTTCTCGAGTTATTTTAAACAAAAGAGCCTGGTTTCATCGCATCCCGATTTTGGCCGTCCTTTATACCTTTTAGCAACAAATCCGCACTATCAATCAAGCACGCCTATCATGCACTTGTCTTTCTAACATCATTTTTTATAAATTTTTTCAAAAACTGATTTTATTATGAGATAATCGCTGTTTTCACTTTCTACATTCATATCTGTGGACATTTGATAAAAGAACCTAACTCGAGATCGGACAATTTTCCAACATTTTAATCATATGTATAATTTTTGAATGCGCATCTTTCTGTTTAATCAGAATGTTTCTATATGTTCTAGATCGAGAGATATAGAAGACGCCAAATCAACCTATCTCGCGATTTGTATAATTTGGTTTTGACAAAACAACCCACCTCGAAATAGGTTGCAAGGGCCTAAGAAACATGTCATAACGTAATTTTGACAAAAGAACCTATTTAGACATGGGTTTCTAATAATTTTCAAAAATAATTTTGACAAAACAACCAATTTTCAGTCATGTTCTTTTATCAAATGAATAATCGAAATAAATATATTCCGTTGTAAAGTAAAGTTCTTTTAATAGCCAGTTGTGCACTAGCATTCATTGTGACAAAACATCTCTTAATAACATCAGTGCTTTTGTGAAGTGATATTTGGCGAAATAGCGGAAACTTAAATCAAATCAAATGCTTTTGTCGTGTGCAGATGAAAAAAAAAATTGAAATTTTACGAAAATAAGTTGTTTTCTAATTTATAAAATTTAAAAAAATGACCAGAGGAAGGCTTCTTACGGCTATGGCTCAAAAAATACCTCTATTAACAGAAAAGAGAAATTTAAGTGTTGAAAGAGAAGGTGATAACAGAACAAAGGTTTTAAAGCATCTGCTTGAGGATGGAAGAGTAGTAGAACCGTTTGCGGATGAAACAGTAACATCTTTTGATATTGGCGCAAGTGATGGAATGTTGTCTCAAATTAATGCAAATAACATAGGTGCAATTGAGCAAAATGAGAATGAAATTGATGAAGATCCTTTCCATGAAACTGATTTTGATGACTCAGATTATATTCCGGATATGGACTCCACTGTTAACACATCTACAGAGAGCACTCGTGAAATGGCTGCAAATCTTGAGTCCAATTTAAGTAATTGGGATTCCGCCGAAATTTATGAAACCCAACTATTGGAACTTCCAACCACTTCGTCCTTTAAAATAAACAACAGGAGTAACAAAAACTTTGGAAAAGAATATGTAACTTATAAAAATAAAATAGTCCCTGCTAGAAAAATTGAACCCCTTTCGGAATGTAGAAGATTGTGTAACACTCAACTAAATTTCGAAGATCAGAAGAAGCTTTTTCACTTGTACTTGAATTTGGGCGACTACAACAAACGTCGGCAATATCTGTCAGGCATAATTGAAGTTGAAATCAAGAAAACGCAAAAACTTAATAACTCAGGAAATCGGCAGTACAACTATTTGTATAATTTTGAAATTAATGGTCAAAAGACAAGAGTATGTAAGCAGTGTTTTATAAAAATATATGACGAAACAGCTCAAAGTATCAAAACTATTACTAAATATAAAGTGAAAGAAACTACTGGCCAACTTCTCCAATGCGATAAAAGGGGAAAACATTTTCCGCAACAAAAATTGTCAACAGAAAAGTATCAGGAAGTGCTGCATCACATAAATAGTTTTCCAAAATATGAGAGCCATTACAGTCGTCGTCATACAAAGCAGATATATTTTCAGTGTAGTCTAAGCCTAGCTCAATTATACAGATTATACACCGAAAAATATTCTCAACCTGTTTCGCTGTCAACGTATCGAGAAATATTTCAGAAGCTGGACATTAAGTTTAAAAAGCCGCATCTTGACGTATGCAACATGTGTGAGAATTTAAGGGTAGATATAAAAAATGCATTACACGAAGAAGAAATATCAATACTTAAATTAAAACAAAAACAGCACCACGAAGCGGCAGATATGGCGTATGAATCTAAAAAACATGATAAAGAACTTTCTTTGAAAGACAAATCTATTAAAATGTACACTTTTGATCTGCAGCAATGTTTGCCAACTCCACATTTAAATGCGGCAATGTACTTTTACAAACGACCATTATGGACTTTTAATTTTACAATGCACGATGGAGCAACAAACAGAGCCAATTGTTACATATGGAACGAGACCATTGCAAAGCGTGGGGCAAACGAGATTGGTTCCTGTATTTTCAAGTGTGTTATGGATTTACCGAAACATGTGAAACATATCATTTTGTACAGCGACTCCTGTCCTGGGCAAAATCGAAATTCTCACGTTTGCGCCATGTTTGAAAAGGTTTTAGAAGATCATCCAACTATAGAAATAATTGATCATAAGTTTCTCGTTGTTGGACACACGCATATGGAATGTGACACTGTTCATTCCCAAATAGAAAAGAAGAAGAAACAATGCGTAAATTCCATACATCATCCACATGACTGGGCTACTTTAATAGCAACTTCAAATCACAATTATATTGCAATTGAGATGCTTCAAGATGAATTTTTTGACTTTGGCACCCTGTTGAAGAACAAATATACATGGAGAACCACTAATACATCAGGTGCGAAGAACATCACATTTGTTTATACATTTACAATCTAATGTTTATTATCTTTTTTTTTCTTTTTAAAGGTGATAAATTTCAATGGAAACTGGTACGATGGATGCGGTATGAGAAATTAAAGCCTGGAATTTTGCAATACAAGCTATCTTTAGAGTCAAGTGAGGACTTCATGGAACTAGACATAAAGCAGCGGCGACAGAAAATAAACAACCCGGAATTGAGCAAATGTTATTCTGCTCCTTTGCCGATATCTTTGAACAAAAAACAAGATTTACAGTCCGTTCTTTCGTTGATAAATCCTGAGTTTCAAAATTTTTATAAGAATTTGCACGTTGAAGGTGAACAACAAGTGGAAGTTGATTGGGATATTAACGAATATGATTAGACGAAGAGTACATTTATCATTATCTTTCCGTGATTTACATAATTTATATAAGTTGAATCATTTTAATATTTATATGAACTAAATGTATTTATTGTAACAGAGATTCTGAATTGATATATATTTTAAGTTTCCTTTTTTATACCAACCATACATGTACTTGAGCTAATATAAATCAGCACTTTTCACAATATTTATTTAAAATACATTTTGAATTCTATTTAACAAAGTAATTCTATGTAACAAAGTATGAACTAAATGTATTTATTGTAACAGAGACTCTGAATTCATATATATTTTAAGTTTCCTTTTTTATACCAACCATATATGTACTTGAGCTAATACAAATCAGCACATTTCACAATATTAATTTAAAATACATTTTGAATTCTATTTAACAAAGTAACATGTCTCATTGAATTTTTCTTATTTTATTTTAATAGAAGCACTAGACCCGAGATAAGTTACGAAATATGTGTCAATTTTCATTTTGACAAAAGATTTTATCTGGAGTAAAGTTAATTTTTTGGTCAAAACTATTTTTGACAAAACAACACATCTCTGTTTTTGGCCATTTTCTCGGCAACCGTTCCAGCTAGAAGGAAAATTTGTATTGGAAAATGAAGATATACGAATTACCCACAACATAAACAATTAACATGTTCTTAAATATGTCCTCATGCGACTGCGTGACCCTTCAAAGGAGTATTTTTGCTCTCCTGTAAAATTCAGTTTTTTGACATTGGTTGTTTTGTCAAAATTCCACAGATATTAATTTATCACTAATGTTCGTCACATTGTATTCTCCATTGTTCGACTATCGGATTAATGGCAAAGAGAATGACTGTCTGGTCATCGGCTGGTTTGTTATGAGGGCATTAAGTTGCCATTCATGCTCGAATGCTTAGCGCAAATGAATGCAAATCGTTTTGCATCCATTTGACTTGTCTTGTTACCGCCATATTAAATGTGACAATAAGTATTAATAACCTCATAATCATATGGAAGTTATGCGAACATAAAATGACAATAAAACAAATATCTGCTCGAATTGTTTTTAATGTATTCGAAATTCTAGGTTTTAAAGTATTATTCGATTTGCAGAAACACAAAACGGTTATCGCCATTTGACCTTGGGTGCTGTGAAAGCATTCTAGTTTAGATTGTAAATTCTTAATAAATAAGGTATAATTACCTTTAATTATTAATAAAATATATATTTACTAAAATGGAGTTAAATATATTAAAAGTTTTGTATATATCTAATAAGAGCCAACTCATGTGGTTTAATTTTCTATATCCGTATAATCGTTCATAAAATATGCCGTACAAATTATAAATGCATCAAACAATTGTTTTAAATTAGTTAAAATTTATTGGGTAAGAATACATTCCAAGCGTAAGTAATTTAAATGTTAGATTCTGAAAAAATAAACAATAATTTCTCTCTGACTTTCCTGACTGTTTCTTTTTATTTATGCACGTTTTGCTAAAATTTCGTGAGTTATACTCGAACTTGTTTGATTTAATATTAGCCGTAACCCGGTGAGCTTCGCTGCCGCCAAACATGATTTTGCAGAAATAAATAGAAGTAAAATATTCGGTTTAGTTTGTATACTGATAAATTTAACCTCACAGATTTAACATTACTAACTGATTTGAAGGTTTTCCAACACAACAAATATTTGATATGCTAGAATTTTTCTTTAAATTTGAACGTATTTACTATTCAATGAATTAGGTTATCAGTTTCTTATACTTAGTAGGGGCATAAATACTGTTACACACGTTTTATGCTGTAAAATAAAAAGTACTGAATGTTTTTGGACCAAATATTTTTAATATATTTATTGATGCATATTGTATCCAAAAAGAATCGACTTATTCGAAATGACCGCATTTTGCCTTTACACACGCCTTAAGTCGCAACAGCTGCACGAACGTCGTCCATTGGAAAATTGGCCACAGATCGAACCAAAGCAGTCTTAAGAGAACCAATGTTGGGGCACCTTTTGTCCTCTAAAACCGACCACAATTTGTAATCCAATGGGTTCAAATCTGGACTACCTGAGGGCCATTCTTCAGAGGAAATGAACGCTGGCAAATTGTTTCGAAGCCAGGCCTGGGACGTTTTAGCCTTATGGGCCGGCGCAGAATCCTGGTGGAAAGTCCATGGCTGGTTTTAGAACTGGGAATTGCAAAGAGTCTTTACAACAGCTTCCAAAACGGTTTCTTGGTAAACTTTGACCGATGTTTTGACTTCTTGTTCGCAGAAATGCAGGTCAGTGACCCCATCGTAAGAGACACCCCACCAAACCATGACTAACCATGCTTCCTTAGATGACCGCGCATACACTCTACCATTTTACATGTTAAATTTTTCCTGAACGGCAAACATTTTTTCATCGGTGAACAAAATTATTCTGTGCAAGTTATCAGCGTGCTTCACCAAAAGACGTTTGCATTTTTCAATTCTATTTTTTTTTTAAAGCTGCAGTCTATAAATGTCCTGTACGTCGTTTGAAAGCCCCAAGTCCTTAGTCTTTTTTAATGATTCGACTCATGGACTTTTGTGTGATATTCATCTTACGGCCATGATTTTCTGTTTTCGGACCGGTGGCGGTCTTTTACATCTCCAGTCTCCTCAAACAGTTTTATGCATCGGTAGCCGAACTTGCGGCTAATCCCTAGTGGCCGGAGCGTTTCGAAAATATCGCTTTTTTCAATTCACGCTTGAAAAGCGCTATTACAGCGATACGGTTCTCATTATCTGACCACTCCATGATGAAAATTGAAACAATTTTAAAATCCCGTTACAGACTAACGCTATTGAGGTTAGCTTTCAAAACCCATATGACATTAAAGGGGTATGTTCAGTTCTACTATTGAAATGGGTGTGTTCAATGTTGTAAAAGTATTTATGTCCCTACTAAGTAGTTCAAAGTTATTATTGTTGTTTGAAAGATATTTGCGTTAATAGCCGTTTGTTTTATGTAATTCACATTTGTGGGAAGAAAGTTATTCACGAATAACCTTTTACTGGTTTGTTTATTACTCTCTTACTCGTATACCATTTCTTAAGTAACTTTTTTCTACAAATTACAAATTTTCAAATCAAACGAGTTATAAATCATAAAACCACTCATTTCTTGTATCGATCACTTTTTACAAGTAAGTAGGTCTTCGATTTTGACGACATGTATTTTTTTTAAATATCAACATTTTTAATGACCCTTTGTAGATATTTCTGAAGAAAAAAAAAATCCGCATAAATCACAAATGGATCCAATGTTAGAGTTTTCTAATTTTAAAGTGTTAAAAAATATTGTGGAGACCGTTGCTTGTTGCCGTTAACTTGATAAATTAAAGCGTGGCTACAAAAAGCTATTTACCAAAATTTTTTTTTAAAAAATCGAAGGTACGTCTAATCACAATTGGGAATTTTTGAAAATATTTATAGAATTTTTTTCTAAATTTTACCGTTACGACCAATGCAAACTTAACAAAGTATCCCTCTATGAGGGTTAGTCCGCTGACCTTACTACAATTTTTTTCTTCTTTTAATGCTTACTAGTATTTATGGCTTTGTTGCTATTTGTAATGGAAATAAAAAATTGAAAAAAATATGGAGACCGGCATATATTTTAATTTTTAACTCGAAAAGTAGAAGAAAACAAAACACAACTTTTTTATGCCTTTAGCCTACATAAAAACGATTTTTAAAAAAAATCAAGGGTACATTTTTTCTAATCGCGAACAAAATATTTTTTCCAAAATATAAATATTTTAAACAATTTTTTTTTATAAAAATATATTTTGTAAACATTAATTTAATCCTGATAGTTTTAAATAGTTTTAGTTAGTCCTGATAATCCTAGTTTTAATTTAATCCTGATAGTTTTAAAAAAAATATTCAAATATCGTAACTAGAACAAAATATTTTAAAAAATTACTCAAATATCGTAAGTAGAACAAAAGTTATGAGTTTTTAAAAAAAACGTATTGAAAACGTTGCCACTGCTGTAATCATTCTGGATTTTTTTAAAAAGCACAAATGGTTTTTTTGGGACACCAAAGTAAACTAATTACAAAATGTCGGTAAAATCGCATGAAATTGACGGTATATAAAGAAATTTCAAAAACTTCTCGTAAAGTTTTGAAGTTGTCATCTTAACGACCACTAACTCATTTAATAAGAGAGTATCAATAGAACACGTTTATTATGTGTACATTTTAAACGATCTGCCTATTACAGGGTTTTCCATTAAGGACATAATAATTTTATATATAAATAAAACAAAGAGTATTTTAGACATAGAGTTCAAATTCATTCCAGCTGTGCAAATGCTACATTTAAGGAATGAAATTCGATTTCGGTCATATGACCACCACGAGTACATCTATCTTTTCCACAACTCTTGCACCCATTTCGACCGGAACGTTGGCAATTTCGCTTAGGAAGTTGTATCTCGTCTAAAGTTGTTGACCACACCAATGACTTGATGTGGCCCCTATAAAATAAATCTAATGGCGTTAAATATCATGAACGAGGTGATAATTCGACTGGATAACACGTATACCTTTGAGTAAATCGGTTGAACCGCGTGCTGTGTGGCTAGTGGCATCGTCTTGCTGCAACCACATATCGGCGATGTCTAATTCATCCAGTTCTGGCCAAAACTAATTTTCTAACATGACACGATTGCCTTCTCCATTGACGATAACATGACGATTGTTTTCATCGACGAAAACAAAAGTTTTGACACTGAAAGATCATTAAAAATCATCAAAAATGTTTGAGGATGCGTTGACATAAATATACGAAATTGCAATGTCCCTATTGGAAAACCCTTTATGTGGTCATTACAGCGCATTAATAAAAGCGGCGTGTAAGCGCCCCCTTTTCTGCAGGCCTTATTTTGTTACACACAAATATTATATAATCCAATTCTGATGTTCCTTACCCAAAAACCTAATTTGTGTTACGAACATCGGATTTAGAATACCTTCTCTTAAAGTAGCAGTGGAAAAGTTTGCGGAGCCCCGTCACCTTTTAAAATCGTACACATATATGAGGGCTACTGTATATATTTCTGGCCTTATAATAAAAATGCGAATATTTATCATCAAAAATGGTGTTATTGTTCAAAGTGTTATCCATTGTCGAACTAATTGTCGAAGCAATTTTTCCACTCCGACTGAGACACCTCCAAAACATGGTTATTGAGCGCTTCAACAGCATCTTCTGGCGACAAAAATCGTTGACTACGCATTTTGTTCTTGATGTGCGGGAATAAAAAGAAGTCATTGGGTGCCAAGTCAAGGCTGTACGGCGGATGACCCAATTCGACGTTTTGGCCGGTCAAAAAGCCGCTGATTTAAGCCGATGT
The DNA here is from genome assembly GCA_963513945.1 of Hydrotaea diabolus. NCBI lineage: Eukaryota > Metazoa > Arthropoda > Insecta > Diptera > Muscidae > Hydrotaea > Hydrotaea diabolus. Next base: position 167,806,834 of record OY740719.1, read on the forward strand.
TTGAGAGCTCGCATTGTCATGGTGCACAATGATTCGTCTTCTCTTGTCCGTTTTTCGAATTTCTCCAAAGACTTCAAGCAAACAAATTGTGGTGTACCACTAAGAATTGACCGTCCTACGTTGCTTAAGTTTTGCCGAAGTAACAGGAGACCATTTGCTTCGAAGTGCTTCTTCCACAAACAACATTCGTTGGATTTGGCTCGTCTTCGAAGACCGAAGACACGGTCGATTCCTGTTTTGTTTCGGGCTCATACGCATAGATCCATGATTCGTCACCTGTGACCATCTTACAAACGTCTTTTGAAGCACCGCAATCTTATTTTTTAAAAATTTATTTGCACCAATCGACACGAGCCTTTTTTTGAGCGATTGTCAAATTGTGCGAGATCAAACAAGAACAAACCTTTATTACGGCAAGGTGTTCATGCAATATCGAATGTATGCTGGTAGAAGAAATGCCCAAGGATTTCTCTATCTCACGGTATGTCACATGACGATTTTGCATTATCAGTTCACGCACAGCATCAATGTTCTCTGGCACAACAGCCGTTTTTGGACGACCTTCACGAGCGTCTTAGAGCGAGCGTCGGCCACGATTGAGTTTATTAAACCAGTTTTTCACATTGCTTTATAAAGGTGATTCATCGCCATACAAAGATTTAAGTTTATCGGTGCACTCTTGACAATCCACGTCAAAAGGTGTGAAAAATGATCGCACGAATACGTTCACGGGTTAATTTAATTTTTTTGCCAAATTGTTTTTTTCAAGTCACTGTAAACAACTCAAATGATGGTCGTACGTCAAAACGTTCGGAGTACGTTAATGCTAAAAAATTTTAAAGTTTCCAATGGAAATTTCAGATGACGCCTAGCCAGAAACCAACATGGAAATTTTGGTTCTCAGAAAAAATTAAAGTTTCTTTTGAATGTAATTACAATTTAAATAAGCTTCTCTTTTAAGAAAATTCATTGATAGCATGTGTTTCGTTTTTAATGATATTAAAAAAGAACGTTTTTAAAATCGTTTTGGGAGGTATTATTTGAAGCAGTTACTCTTTTAAATGGTTTTTTTACCTAGCCAAAGTTTTTTTTATTGACAAAATTCTATTAGTATTAGTTTCCTAAATTTAATTAAGGGCAATGATCCCACAAGATTTAATACACAAGAATTCAAATAATTTATTATATTGAATTCTGTAGGAGTATCTATTTAGGCACCTACACAGTGCTCTGTTGCCATACTAGCATTGGACAAAAATAGAGAAGTTTTCTGAGTACGAGTACAATGGAACTTCATTCCGAAATGTATTAAGATCCGCTGATTTCCATTTTTTTTGTAAAATGCAATTTTTTCATTGGTTTTTACTGAATCAATATAAACTTCTGCTCATCTTAAAAATTAAAATAAAAAATCGTCGAAGATTTCGTTTTTCAATAGACGAAAGTCCAAACTAATTTATTGTGACAACAATAACTAACTAAAAATAATATATATAAGATTTAAAAAAGTTAAAAAAAAACTAATTTAGTACCACTCCTTAACTATTCAAAAATTATAAACCAATTCGATTCCTTCTAAAAATGCGTCTTTGACATATATTTTCGTTCAAATACTCAGGAACGAAACTACAATATTAATTAATTCTGGATACAAATCGCTCACTTTGAATGTCTTTGGAGCCAAAAAAAAAAAACTATTTCTATAAAAAAAACATTTGCGGATTTTGGTCTATTACCTTTAACATGGTTTCGATTTGATTTTGATTCTGATTTTTGTCAATGAAACGGAGCACTGTGCACCTGCTCGATGTATACCATCATTATAAAATGTAAATGAGCCTAATAGAGTCAAGTTGATTAAAGACTGTTATTAATAACGATCTGTTTACTGTCTGAGGTGTGATAATTTGGTAAATGGTATCCTCTGACTTCACACCTGCTTTAGGATTAACAGATGGCGTTAATCACACGAATTTGAATAATGACATAATATTTGTTTTACCGACCTAATCATGCCCCCGAAACTTTTAAATAATCTTTCCAAATCGATCCTGTTTGTCGAGTTCTTTTAACAGAAGCTACTCTTATACTTATACACACTTGATGAGACAATTTTACTTAAATGAAATAACTCGATTACTGTCAACGGCATTTGTTTACAATTATTTATGGTCAATTAAACACGCGAGTACGAGTATCTGGCAATTGGCCAGTTGGTTATATCTTTTATTTCTCTTTTTTTTTTGAAAGAAAGAATTATCAAAAGAAATAAAAACAAGTTGAACGGCAGTCAAATCGGTCGTTACGAATCGTATATACTTGCCGCAGCTGGGAGGTTTAATTTACCGATACATAAATACAGTCTTAATATGTATGTGGATTCATGAGAAAAGTTCTTTCGTTGGGTGGCTTTGGCTCTAGTTCAGAATGACAAAAAGTAGCATTTTCCACTTGATTTTTTCAAGCAAATCAAAAACTTCTAGTTTTATCAGTCTGTGAAGGCTGTTATGGAAAATATATAGGTTTAACGATTAAACATTTAAAATTTAAATCGACTGTAAAAAAAAGTACTGATAACCTTTTTATATATCTGGTTTTACGGGAACTTTGTCATTTAATAATCATACTCCTTCCGATGCGTTTTCTCATCGCCTAATGGGCTAAAGATGGTTTGGCAGGAGATAAAGAATTTTACCGAAAATTCGAGTTTTCAGATGAAGCACATTTTCATTTCGTAGCTATGTCAATAAACAAAATTGCTGAATATCTCAGCAGAACAAACATGTGTCTATTGAGAAGCCAATACATCTACAACGAGTGTGGATTTTTGGGCTGGCGGCATTATTGGGTCATTTTTCTTATCCACAAAGCCATTAGGGATAAATGATACGCAAAGCATCCAGAGACGATTGAAGCGCTGAAGCATGAAATCAAAATTGCCATTGAAGAGATTCAACTCGAAAAAATCTGCTAAAAAGTTTATTAAGATGCTTTTGTCTCGTCTACTCTACGCCAAAAATAGTAAAAAATCATCGCACAAAAATTTTCAAATTAATTTTATTTTGTGACAGATATTTTTTTCAACACACTGTAAACAAAACAATTCGCTCTCAAATTCCAAAACATTCAGAGTTAGTACTTAAAAATGTCAAACTCTCCAATGGACCTGACCCGAAATATAAATAGCAACTCTCGTATTGGGTGTGCTGCTTATCGAAAAAAAATATATATGATTTTGCATAACTCTCAAACTAAAGAAGATAATAAAAAATATGTTAAAACTGAAAAGTACATTTGTCATCCAAATCGGCAAAAAGTTGTGCGTTTGCATTGTAAGTTTATTTACACCCGAAGTTGTCAACTTCGGAGCTGTGTTATACAATACCGATTCTTGATAGAGGTCCAAAACTGTCCAATTAATCTCAAATGTACCTTACCTATAATTTTTTGATATTTCATGGACCTACAAAAGTTGAAGGCTTATTTTTAAAGTATGGGAAATTGGAATACTTACTACAAGTATATTCTCAATTTCCGTGACCAATAATTCCGTGACTTTTCGAATAAAACACAGTTTTTTGCAAAAAAAATATTTTTTAACATAATCTCCTTTTAGCTTTATACACTTACTCCAACTTTTCTCTAATTTTTGTATCCCTTCCAAAAAATACGATTTTTCGAGGTCCATAAAAAAGGCATTTGTTTGATCAATAATTTCATCGTTGGAGCTAAATCTCTTTTCACCGTGCCAGTTCTTTAGTTTTGGAAATAGTCACTGGGGGCTAAATCCGGAGAGAATTGCGGATGAGGTACAAATTCGTAACCCAATTCATGAAAATGGAAATCGCGACACACATCTTGCAGACAGCTTTCTTAAACCTGATCATGTAAAATCGAAACCACAATGACATATGAAATGCGTATGGCATCAACAAACTTACGCGCTTTTACTCTTCGACCGGCCAATATCATATCGTGGGTTTTCGACAATTTCGGGTGTATTGACCTCATGGGCGTCATTTGAACTTGTCCGACCACAACGAATGAATGATTGACGTTTTTTCCACAAAAAATAATGTTTAATGAGCACTCGAAGTTCACTTTTTTCCATATGTATGCTTTGGACAGCTGTTAAACCTTCTCAAAATTTGACAGATGTCTTTTACCAGATGGTAATGATGGAGCAGTGTTGCATTTCATATAACTACAAGGGAAGTTGGAAAAGTCACGGACTTACGAATTGCTTCCTACAGAGCTTACTTACATCGCTGAGATTAACCTTAGCAGTGTGAAGTTATTCTCTATAAATTACATTGGCCGTTCGAAGTCGGCTTACATCATTAGGTCTCAGTCAGAGAGTATAAGAATTGAAGTTCCTTGTGTCTCACCAAAACGGAAGTTGAGGAAAGTAAGTATATGGAATCCATTGAATCTAGGATGCATTAACAAACAACTTTAACTAGGAATTTCCCCCTTTTCGACCCAGTCTTAAAATCATTGGCAGTATTCAGACGGATTTAAACAAGTCATGTACATTCCTCCATGATTAATTAAAACTTACTGACATTTGTTGGTGGTCCAATATTTAATTGCAAACATAAATAAATAATAAATATAATTTGCAAATCGTATGCATGCCTGGGAAAAGATAAATTAATACATGACATTTCCGATCACCGATAAGAATCTTTTGCATTTAATTGGCATTCAGCATTAGCAACTAAGTGATGTCACAGCAGGTGTTTAGCAGCGGTAAATTAATAACAAACCAACAACAGAAAATCCCATTTGCTTTAGAATATGGCTAAAAAAGAGAATAATTGCGCCATTGGAAGAAGACATGTTGCCAATGACATGAGTGGCCAGTTTGGACAAAACTATGATTTTCCACTTCAGCCCGCCACAAATCACGGTGATTATGCATCGATTGCCATTTTGTTGTGCAACATTCCGCAATTTCTATGGAGAAGATCAGCGCCATCCAGCAGAGTTTTATGGTCGTATTCTGTCCGTCCGTCCGGCTGTCGTCTTCTCTTAATATGCTGACAAGAAAAGAACAAGTTAGGTGGAAGATTAAAAGAAACTTGTTGCCGCTGATCGCCGTTTTCCAGTCTTTTGTTTTTTCACAATCCCCCGAAAGCGTCGTCATCGGCCAGTGTCAACCAACGCGCCTCGAGTCTTTGTGAGGCGTTTACACACGTTTTACAAATATTGACACAATGTTTATGCAACATTTGCCAACGGGCTCATAATGGAGAGAAGCAAACGCATGACTGGGCCAACGCCAGGGCACAGTGGTTGGAAGACAGATAAATATTTTAAATCGTGGTCGGTAAGGGTATTTTTGACACGTCGAAAAAGTGCTGGCCTACTGTTTAAATCATAATTTACGGATAGTTTGCGATATAGAGAGTGGACTTATTCTTTTTGGTCAACAAAAGGATATTATCTAAACATGGTAAATTTTTGTCAGCTGTTCAAATCATACATCGCTTTCTTGTACGAGGGCGACCGCAAAACTAACAGGCCTGGCACATTTTCTGTTTTACTAGCAACTTTTTTTTGTTTTTTAAAAGCATTCTTTTATAAGCCATCTGTCAAAATTTCCGAAATATTCAATGATTATTTTCTTTGTTACAGGTGATTGAAGTAAACAAGTTTTATAATTTTTGAAAAATGGAAAATAAAGAGTTTCGTGCGGTAATTAAATACTTTTATATGAAAGGTTATACGCCACAATTAATCAAAGATGAATTGGATTCTGTTCATGGTGATAATGCACCATCATACTCCACCGTGAAATCCTGGGTTCAACAATTGAAAATGGGTCGTTCAAGTACGGAAAATGAACAACGCTCTGGAATACCGAAAACTGCTACTACTATTGAAAACATTAGAAAAATATTTAATGAAGTGACTAAAGATAGACGAATAAAGCTCAGAGAACTGGCTGATATTGTTAAAATACACGAAAAACAAGTTTGGAGTATTTTACATGATGAACTCCACATAAAAAAGCTATCCGCAAGAACGCTGCCGCGTTTGTTGACTTTTCCCCCAAAAATCTTCCGTTGGACCAATTCCGAGGAGCTTTTAGCGATTTATCAGCGTAATCCAATAGAGTTCTTGCGCCGATTCATAACTGTTGATGAAACTTGGATCCATCACTACATCCCAGAATGCAAAGAACAGTCAAAACAATGGATAGAAGCTGGTAAAAGTGGTCCCAAGAAGGCGAAAACTTTTAACTCAGCAGGAAAAGTAATGGCCACAGTATTTTGGGATGCAAGGGGTATAATATTTATTGATTATCTTGAGAAAGGAAAAACTATAAATAGTGAATATTTTTGTGCATTATTGGATCGGTTGAGTGAAGAAATTAAGATAAAACGACCGCATTTAGAAAAAAAAAGTACTTTTTCATCAAGATAATGCTCCTTCACACAATACATTTTTAACTCAACAGAAACTGGCCGAATTACGATTTAAAATTGCTCCGCATCCACCATATAGTCCAGATTTAGCTCCTTCTGATTATTTTTTGTTTCCAAATTTAAAAAAAATTCTCGGTGGCAAAAAATTTTCGTCCAATAGCGAGGTTATTGCTGAAACTAAAGCATATTTTGAAGGTCTTGAAAAATCTTATTTTTCGGCTCGAATTAAAAAACTTGAAAAACGTTTGATGAAGTGTATTGAGTTGAAAGGAGATTATGTTGAAAAATAAATAATAATAATTCCAAAAAAACGGTTCTTTTTATGTTAGACCAGTTACTTTTGCGGTCACCCTCGTATATAAAAAAATGCATGATACTCTTAACACTTTAGAGCAAACTGTTTTTACCTCTAAGGAGAATATTAAGTTTTTTAAGGCATTGCGCTTATGTTGAGCATGTGATGTATTTCGTGTAGCTGGAGCATAATTATTAGAGAGACAAAAGTCGGACGAGGCCTACTGTATTATATCCACACATCTGGATGATCTGCAGATCAGGATGATCAGATAAGCCCATTGAAAATATGTTTTTAAATCCCCCTGGATGGGCTCTAACTAGAGTTTCCAAAACGGAAACCAAAACAGACATTCCGGTTTCTATGCCCAAACCCGTCAGTCGGTTTCTGAAAAATAGTCAAATCCCGATACGTTAGTTTACACGATTTATGCTATCGTATTTTCCGGTTTTCGTATTTTTTGGTTGTTATATGCACGCAGAGAAAAAACATGGTTACTACATGGTCACGACAATAAAAATATGTTCTCCGCAATAAAAGTATGTTCGTCGCAACCATAGCATTGTTAACTGAATTTATTTTTGACAATAGTATAATTGCTGCAATATTAATATTGTTGATATGTAACAATAGTATTATTGCCAAATTTAAAAATGAAAATATGGTTATAGCAACAATATAAATATGGTTGATGCGACAAACGTATTGTGTTTTGTGTTTTATGTTAACAATAATATGATTACGGCAATCATACTGTATGATTGTAATTTTTCTTCATTTAAATATGCTTTTAAGAACAAATATTATTGGTACGGATCTTTTGCAATAATAGTACTTTTTTAATCGAAATTAATGTTTTTTGAATAATTTTCATAATTTAAATCTATTCTTGACAACATAACCAATTCTAATAAATAATATTGGGGATCAAATCTATTGTCGACAACTTAAACAAATTCTAATAAACTATAATGGGGATCATAGTATAATTGTGTGTGATCATACTATGGTTGTAGGGATCATAACATGGTTGCGTGTGAATCATACTATGGTTGTGAGGATCATACTATGGTTGTATATGAAACATACTATGGTTGTGAGGATCAAACTATGGTTGTGGAGATCATAGTATGGTTGAGTGTGAATCATACTATGGTTGTGGGGATTATAGTATGGTTATGTGGGAATCATACTTTTGTTGTGAGGATCATAGTATGGTTGTATTTGAATCATACTATTGTTGTGGGGATCATAATATTGTGATCATAAACGACGTCTCTATTTTTCTTTTTCCCTATTTTAAACCTTTTTAGACTACAGGTCGCTATTGTTGCACGATCTTCATGAATTTTGGCGGAGTAAATAACACCCAAATAATTTTCGTAGGTGGCAACCCAAAAGGAAATGCTTGTTACGCAGCCTCATTACTGTCAAAGCCGGATGAAACCAGTAGATATCGAATTAATAAGGGGCGTGTAGAATTTAGATCTTTTGAGAAGATTTGGAGGTCCACAAACTTCACAAGAAACACCAAAATTAAAATATTCAACGCTAGCATAAAATCCGTGGTTCTATACTGCAGCGCTTTAGTAACCATAAAAATTCGTAGTTCGTTGTGATTTAAGCACAGTAAGCTACTGTGGATGAGACACTGCCCGTCAAAAACTTTAATGGACCAGAACTACTATCCCATTGGCATTTAACGAAGTAAGTTGTATATTTTACAAATATGTTTAAACGAGTTTATGTATTTAGTTCTAGAAGCAGTAGTAGGTACATCCAATATTAAGCACAGTTCATTGCGATAGATCAGTAATCAGCTCGGAAAAAAATGGTTTATACCGGTGCACTTTTGATGTAGCTCCAGTTCAAAGATCTCTCCCTATATTACATACAATCAATTTAATATTAATTTTTAGGAAATTTAATTAAATCCATATTAATTCCGATTTCATTTAATTTGGTACAGTAAAGTATATGTGACAGCGCATAGAGAAAGGGACCTAAGGGTAAAAAAAATTAATTTTCATTTTTTTTCTTTTTTTGATGCGGACAACATCTGAGCATCGAATGAGACCGATCCCATGCCCCAAAAGTGTTCCCTCCCAGAGATATGCGCGTTTTATGAAAGTGAAGTCGACGATTCTAAGCGCAAATAGAAAGGGACCTAATCTTTAAAATGGCTCTCCTGAACAAAACTTTTCATCAACGTTTCACTTTTTTTTTGATGTGGACAACATCTGAGCGAATGAGACCGATCCCATGCCCCAAAAGTGTTCCCTCCCAAAGATATGCGCGTTTTATGAAAGTGAAGTCGACGATTCTAAGCGCAAATAGAAGGGACCTAATCTTTAAAATGGCTCTCCTGAACAAAACTGGTTTTTAACCTTAGGTCCCTTTCTATTTTGCGCGTCACATGTACGAGTAATGATGGACAAACCATTAATATTTTACCAATTTGGATCATATAGGCCATTTTTTGGTATAGTCCTCGTATAATTTGTCTTGGGCTCAAAAGATGTCTGCCCATATTCTACATATGGACATATGGCCTGAGGATAACTTTGACATTCTCTTACAAAGCATAAATAAATTATTTTTGCAGCTGGGCTAAATAAGGGTGATATGGGGGTAAAATTCTTATAAAAATCTAAATATAGCTTTACTTTTATTTTTAATTTCTGATTTTGAACTATTTTCCATTCTCTTAGGCAAATTGCTAAAACCGAAGTGTCGGCTAATGCCGGGGTTTTGCTTAAAAAAGAATGAAGGTTTTTTTTTAAAACAGGGTTTTTAAAAAAAGAAATTCCGGTTTTCTGAAAACGTCGGTTTTTGGCAATCTAACTGGAATCCCTACAAAAAGTCGAAATAAATGAAAAAATAAAGAGGTTTCCAGGAGCAAACAAACTCATTACTGTCATTCAAGTTTTATGTACTCTTATAGGTAGACTGATGGAAGTGCTTATTCTAAGTGAGTATTAGACAGCGGAATTTTATACAATTTTTAAAATTAGTTCGATTGAAGTCAAATTGTGTTTATAGGCTAGTTGCGAGTGAACTATTTTTTGTTACGAGGGCGGTTCGGAAACTTCTTAGCCTAGGACAAAAAGCGCGGTATAAACAGAAAAAAATTAAGTGTTTTGGAAACTTCCATCTCTGCTATGGACACATGTTAAATTTTGTTTCGATCTGGCAACTCCTTCATATAGAAACAGGTGAAAAAATAAGAAATGCGTGGTGTCATCAAATACGAGTATTTACATAAAAAAGGTTTATCGGGACAAGAAATTCATAATGATATGGTGAATGTGTTAGGTGAAAGTGCTCCTTCATATGCAAAAGTGAAAAATTGGGTTGCTGAATTTAAACGTGGTCGTACAAGCATTAAAGATGAACCTCGTAGTGGACGTCCAAAAACAGCAACAACAACAGAAATTGTAGCCAAAGTGCATAATATGGTATTAAATGATCGACGAATAAAAGTGCGTGATATAGCTTATATCATGGGCATTTTAAATGATCGAGTCTATTTAATTTTGCATGAAGAACTACAGATGAAAAAGCTTTCTGCAAGATGGGTGCCGGATTTGTTAACAGTCGACCAAAAACGCATAATAATGAACATTTCTCAAGCTTGTTTGGATCGTTTTCAGCGAAATAAAATGGATTTTAAGCGTCGTTTCATAACTGTTGAAGAGTCATGGATCCACCACTATACTCCAGAGACAAAAGAACAATCCAAACAATGGACTGAAGCTGGAGGAAGTGCCCCAAAGAAGGCAAAAACAATTCAATCGGCTGGTAAGGTTATGACAACAGTTTTTTGGGACTTCAAAGGTATTTTATTGATTGACTATCTGCAAAAGGGTAAAACAATAAATTCAGAGTACTATTGCAACTTTTAGATCAATTAAATGTACAAATTCGAGAAAAACGTCCTGGCTTACAACACAAAAAAATAATTTTTCATCAAGACAACGCACCAGCGCACAAGAGTGTTTTAACACTGGCTAAAATCAACGAATTAAAGTACGAGTTGCTGTACCACCCACCTTATTCTCCTGATTTAGCTCCCAGTGACTTTTACCTGTTCCCAAATCTAAAAAAATTCCTTGCTGGCAAGCGTTTTACCTCAAATGAAGATGCAATTACAGTTGTAAACCACTATTTTGAAGACCTTGAGGAAAACTATTTTAATCAAGGGATAGAATTGCTGGCTAAGCGTTGGACTAAGTGTATTGAAGTTTCAGGAGATTATATTGAAAAATAAAAATATTTTTGAAAAACTAACTATTCTCTTTCATTGATAGGCTAAGAACTTTCCGAACCGCCCTCGTATCAAATGACTTTACTATTGCGGTTTTGCTATGCAGTCTTAGTAATCGAGGTTTAACCAAAAACAATATTGTCATATTGTCGAATATTGTCAACCAACTATGTATATTTTATTGCTTAGTGTGGGGTTCCAATAAAAATGACAACATTTAAACTGTATAAAATAAATAATTCAATCAAGTTTCTCCTCGGACAATGCATATTGTGGAGTAGCTCCGACAAGGCTTAGAGATTAACCTCTTTCTGGTATTAACGAAGTAGTTTTGGGTCATAGAATCCGGTTTGTCAGAAACAATCCAACAGAAGGCACTGTTCTTATTATTCTGGAAAACGTTTTGATTTAATATATTAATATAACCCAATTATCAATCATTTGTGCGCTATGATAAAAAATATAACATTAAAATCCTTCATTAGTACATACTAACTCATGTCAATTTTTGTTTCTTTTAGAATGACTCTGCCGATACGTGCCACTTGCGTATTATCGTACTGAACGGATTATCATTAGCCAAGAAGGGTGTTTTCGGAGTAAGGTACAAATTTATATTACCAATTAAAAATTGATTCAATAATTGCTCATATTTTCTAACTGTGAGCCATTTGTGAGAATAGATTTGAATACCATAAATGGAGATAATTAAACGCAGGTCTGAATACTTATTTTCGTTTAGCCACCAAAAAAATACTTGGTTTCTATACACTGTGCACCGGTGTTTTTCTTGGCAGTAATGTCGACACTTACTAGCATCTTTTATGTTAATCGATTGCTTAATACCGCAATTATTACAGCAAACGATGTTTCATGGTACCATTAAGCCAGAAGTCTTGAAAAAATCATTGGCCATTGCTGTTGGCCAAATGGCCTTCATTTTCATACGAACCTCTTGACTCCTGCCGATGTTGCTGTTCATCGATGGTGAAGCCAAACTTATAAGGACGCACTGTTGACGATTGTTGAGCCGCACACAGTTGCTGTTGCAGGCAGCAGCACGCCGTCACAATGAACTTGAAAGAAAATCAAACAATGCGATTATTTCGGGTACATCGAAGAGGAGGATTTAAAACGGGTATTTTGTGACTCGAGTTCCAGACTAATCATTTTCAACTTACAACACTTAGAACGTATTTGTGAAGTCTTGACATGGTGTACTTTTTTCTAAAACACTTAAAATAAAAATATAACACTAAAACTAGGATACGAATCGATTTTAATTAGAACGCGTATAATCTTTTAAGGCTATCGTTTCAAAATTTAGCCTCACTTTTTTTGCTTTTTTCTTCTTATTTTTTTTTGTATTCGTAATTTCTTTTAATGTTTTCAATTCATTCGTTGTTGCTGCTAATATTTCCTTTGCACGCTGGCCACTAGTGAAACACACCTTACGACGTTCTATTCGATATTGACTGGGCCGCAAACTTTAGGTAAACATTTTAAAACATTAGAATCGTAAAAAAAAATATTATTAGCCACTACAGATCACACACCGTGGCCGATGCTACTCACTCACTGGTATTGCATTGTTAGCAGCTCGTCTCGTCTCACCTCATCGTCGTAGTGCTAGACAGCAGCATCTAAAGCTTTAACAGTCATTGGAGGCTGGTGGTGGACTCAGACTCACGCACACAGATACTCGTGCAGCGCATAACCCCATACCATCATATTTGGGTTCTATCGTTTCATTGGTATGCGTGAGTGCAAAAACCCAAAACAATCCGTAAAATTAATTCCCGCCGTATTTTCAAATCATATCTCACCTCACTCGATCGTTCATTCATTCCTTCAAGAAATTCACCTGTTAAATCTGTCGACGATGGATGCATTAGAACGTGTTTGTTTTGATTCGTTTTTGTCATTTTCTTTAATTATTTCTATCTCGGTTTACACTCAGTATGCGGGTGGTTAAACAATTTTACTTAATATTGGAAATAGGTTCCGCATTACACAGTAAAGTACCTGTGACTACCTTTTAGAAGATAGTTTTGATTTCTGATGGCACAGACACCTTTGTAAGTCGGTGTACCAAGGCGGGCCTACCTTACACAGGCGACAAATAAAGTGTGATTATTTTATATACTTTTTATGCACACCACGAAGTATTGACCGGAGACCCTTTAAAGTATATATAGGGTAGTCCATCTAGAGGTATTTTTTAAGAACAAAAAATATACTTAGTAGGGACATAAATACTGTTACAAAATTAAACACACCTATTTTAATAGTAGAACTGAACACACCCCGTTAATGTCATATGGGTTTTGAAAGCTTACCTCAATAGCGTTAGTCTGTAACGGGATTTTAAAATTGTTTCAACTTTCATCATGGAGTGGTCAGATAATGAAAACCGTATCGCTGTAATAGCGCTTTTCAAGTGTGAAATGAAAAAAAGTGATATTTTTAAAACGCGGGACTAGCCGCATGTTCGTCTTCCGATGCATAAAACTGTTTGAGGTGACTGGAGATGTAAAAGACCACCACCGGTCGGGCCGCCCACGCTCTGTTCCAACACTGCATGTCATCAAAGGCGTTAAATCAAGAATTCACAGAAATCCGATCCGAAAACAGAAAATCATGGCACGTGAGTTGAATATCACGCAAAAGTCCAAAAAAAAAATTGTTCACCGTTGAAAAAAAATTTACCGTTCAGTAAAAATTTAACAAACAAAATGATAAAGTGTATGCGCGGTCATCTAAGTAAGCATCTGAATTGATCCCAAGGGTGGAAAAGGGTCATCACCAGATTCAGTCATGGTTTGATGGGGTGTCTCTTACGATGGGGTCACTGACCTGCATTTCTGCGAACAAGGAGTCAAAACATCGGCCAAAGTTTACCTAGAAACCGTTTTGGAAGCTGTTGTGAAGCCTCTTAACAATTCCCTGTTCCAAAACCAGCCATGTCCTTTCCAGCAGGATTCTGCGCCTGCCCTTAAGGCTAAAACGTCCCAGGCCTGGCTTCGAAACAATTTGCCAACGTTCATTTCCTCTGAAGATTGACCCTCAGGCAGTCCAGATTTGAACCCATTGGATTACACATTGTGGACGGTTTTAGAGGACAAGGTTTGTCACAAAAGATACCCCAACATTGGATCTCTTAAGGCTGCTTTGGTTCGAGCTGTGGCTAATTTTCCATTGGACGAGGTTCGTGCAGCTATTGACGATTGGCCACACTCAGAGAAAAGATATGGTTACACTATGGTCACCGCAACAATAATATTTTCTCTACAATAAAAGCATGTTCGTCGCAACCATAGTATTGTTTTTTGAATTTCATTTTGACAACAGTATGATTGCGACAATATTACTATTGTTGAAATGTTACAATAGTATTATTACCAAATTTGGAAATGAAAATATGGTTGTAGCAACCATATAAACATGGTTGGTGCAACAAAAGTATTGCTGTTTAAAATTACGTTACGTTAACAATATTACGATTACGGCAATCATACAGTATGGTTACTACTATGAACATAACAAAACAGATTTTATAAAGCAAACATGTATGTGTGTGCGTAGGTATTTGTTGATATACTCATAAAAAAACACATGGTACAGTGAGTGGTTGAAGAACAATAATCGGAAGGTAGATCGAGGGTATTTGTGTTTACTTTGTTCGGTGAAATAGTCGAATACCGACTGGTTCCGTTTATTTAAAATCTGCCTGCACTCAAGTATATAACCATTGATCGTGGTTTAATAACATTTGTTTCTTGGGATCTACGGATGGTGAAGTAGCATTTACTCCTGCTGGGAACTAGTATTTTCGACTGCCGTTGGAATATACGAGTATATTTTTGTTTCTTGAATGAAATGTTCAATAAAAACATGGCCTCAATTCTGGCTATTAATTTATTGCAATGCAATTTAATATAACTAGCTTGATAAAACTCTCTATTTTAGAACAACATTACCCAATCCTAATGAATAATTTTGGGGATCATAGTATGGTTGAGTGTGAATTATACTATGGTTGTGTGGATCATAGTATGGTTGCGTGTGAAACATACTATGGTTATTAGGATCATACTATGATTGTATGAGAAACATTCTATGATGGTGAGGATCATAATATGGTTGTGAAGATAATAGTATGGTTGAGTATGAATCATACTATGGTTGTGTGAATCATAGTATGGTTGCATGTGAATCATACTATGGTTGTGGGGATCATAGTATGGTTATGTGTGAATCATAATATTGTTGTGAGGATCATAATATGCTTGTGTCACAACCACAACAATAGAATGACCCTCTTTGAATATTGTCCCCCAACCATACTTTTTTTCTGCGTGCAGTGCGACTTAAGGCTGTGTAACGGCAAACGGAGGACATTTCGAATAAGTAGATTTGTTTTAGATACAATATATGTATGTACATCAATAAATATATTAAACAATATTTGTTCCAAAAACATTCGGTACTTTTTATTTTACAGCATAAAAAGTGTGTTGCAGTATTTATGTCCCTACTAAGTATAAAAATTCAAATCAAGTGTGGAATTTTTATTGGTACTCGTAATTTGAAAGCACAGTTTATGGCATTAGTTTTTTTTGGAAATAATTACCTTCAAATGTTGGCAGCTATATTATGGAAATGCCATTATACCTAGAGAAAACCACGGTTTGGTGCGGTTTATAAGCTGGTGGAATCATCGGTGCATACGATTTTTTTTCAAAAATGATGATGGCCGGAACGTAACCCTGAATGGTGCTCGCTATAGCGCCATAATATCGATCTCTATGCTACCTGAAATTGAAGCCCGTAATCTTGACGACACTTAGTTTCAACAGGACGGTGCCAGTTGTCATACAGCTGCTCAAACAATGGATCTATTGAGAGGTCATTTCGAAAAGCAGCTAATTTTGACAGGTGAGTTGGCCACCTAGATCGAGTGATATCACACCTTTAGACATTTTTCTTTGGGGTTAGGAAAATTCCAAAGTCTATGCTGACAAACCAGCTACGATTCAGGTTCTGGAAGCCAACATTACACGTGTCATTAAAGCCATACCGGTCGAAATGCTCGAACGTGTCATCCCAAATTGGACCCTCAGAACGGAAACCCTGAGCTGTAGTTGCGGTTAACATTTGAAGGAAATTATATTCAAAAAATAAATGCCATGAAATGTCCTTTCAAATTACCAATAAAGACTCCACACTTGATTTGAATTTTTATTTTTTTTTTGTTCTGAAAAAATACCTCTAGATGGATCACCCATTTTTATTTTTTTGTAATTTTTTGAATTAGATTATTTTTGGACTTTTAATTTGTTTTTATCCAAAAATTTGTTTTTATTAAAAAAAATATGGGAATTAGAAAATTTTTCAATTTTATTCTTCCAATATTTCGTTTTACATAAGTATAATAATAACAGTTTTATGGGTTTAATCCAAGGTTTATGTATAGAAGGTTACGCCATCCCAGCCCCCTTCCCTTTTCTGTTTTTGACGTTTGTCACCAATGACGTCACGCAAACTTTGTTCCTATTGGCTAAAAATTTCGAGCTAACAGCTGATAATATTTGTGTATTCATAACAGTGGGACAATTGACTATTTTTGCCATCAATTTATTTATTAGCGAAAAACGAACAATTTTTTGTATATTAAGTTAAAGTTTTATTTAATTTTCTTTTTTTGGTATAAATATTTTTGGTAATGTCGGCATTTAATATTCTTAACCTAAAGTACATTCTGCACCGGAAAAACATTCTTTTTACATTTTCTTCAAGTTCAACACCTTCAGCTTCTTCTATGTGTTTTTTTAAATATTGATTGATAAACACAAACTAAATGTTTCTAATCAAACAATAAAAATGTTACTTATACACATACTCACATATTTTTTACTGTTGGTTTTCATACATTTGCCCACTGCACACTTAATGTTTACGTTTCGATTTGTTGTTTTATTTCTTCACAAATCTGACAAAGTGATTTCAGCTGTAGGGTTGCCAACTCACTGCAATATGTACATTTTTCACATGAAATCTTAGCTTTGTTAACTAAAAGTAGGCAGACATAGAGCTGGCAACCCACTTCTTTTTGATGTTTGTCACCAACTACGTCACCTAACGGCAATTTTTGCTGATGGCGTAACCTTGTATTTATAAACCTTGGGTTTAATCAGTATTATTTTTCAACAAATAAATCTTATTAAGGGGTATAGCAAGTTTAGGGGATATTATGGTAACATTAAAGGAAAAAGGGGTAAAACCTTTGGGAATTAGAAAAGAAACTATACTTATACAGTATTTGCCAAATATAGTTTTTTTCGTCGGGTTTTGTTGTATTTTGACACCAATAAAATGCGTATGAGCAGAAATAGAAAATATCGATAGTGTAATTCGTTTGAAAATAGGTTCCGCATCTAAGTTAATATAAAAACGGATAGTAAAATGCTATTATCGTATTGAGCAACTGCTCTCCTCCATTATCTCATAAAATTCTGTGTTTATGTTAGATCCCATAAATTTCTCTTCTGCAATATATGATTAACATACTGATAATAAGTAATTTGCTGAGGATAAAATAGATAATCGTAAGTTGGGGCCGAAGCTTTCATACTCTCCACCAAGGATTGCGTTCCAGTGTTGGGAAAAATGGTTATTTGTGATAAATCCATGTTTGATGGACAATCAGGGTCCTAAACTCAGGAAAATCATGAAATTAATATTATAACGCGTGGTTAAATTTTAAGGGCCGAATTATATTGGCGGCCAATTAACATTACCACGTGAGATAACACGGACATTGAATTTGTCACGCAAAAGAGCCATTGTTTCGTTAGCTGTGTGGCAAGTGGCACCGTCCTGTTGAAACCACATATCGTCCACATCCATATCTTCCAATTCGGGTCATAAAAAGTTTGTTATCATCTGAAGATAGCCAACACCATTCACAGTAACTAATTTTGGAAAAAATACGGCCCGATAATGCCGTTGCTCGCTTTTGTATCTTTTCATGGTTCAAATTGAATTAGTCTGAAATTGAGAAACATCAAATGAAATGTAGAAAAAAACTTGACGTTTAGGTGTGGTTCACATTCAATATCGGCCCTTAAAATGTAATCATCCTTTATTTAGATATGATAGAAAATTGTATTCATTAGTCCTTTGTTGAAGGGATCAACTTTTTTGAATTTTGACCATTACCGATTTTAATGAATCTTGGCACATATATTGGTGTCGTTCCGAATATAATCGACATCTGTCACAGCTAACTTTACCGAAAAATGCTCGTGTAACCCCACTGTGAGATGTTGTAAGATTTGAACCAAGTCGAAGCTGAATACGAATAGGGTGTCATATGATAGTCTGTGCCAATCTTCATCAAAATCCGAGAGGAAATTTTTCAACTGCGAAGTTTTTGAGTGGAACTACCCCATATTAAGATAATTGAGGAAATTCCACTGTTACTGAGTAATTGTTAATGTTCGAAATCCGGTATCATCTCAAATCGGAAGAGACCTTTTTGTGGAGACAATATGAAAACTCTAAAATCTACTTGACTAGCCGAGCTTGTGCCTAGGGATCCTAGTGTTGCTTATTTTGGTCCCACTGCCTTTCATGTAGTTGTAGTTATTCAAAATTACTAGAAATTTAAAAATTATGTCAACATAGAGCACCCAAAAACTGAACTCGTTGGGTCACCCGAAAATTGAAATTCCGTTCAAAAGATTTATCCAATGACAATTCCAAAAAGAGCTGACGGCCTTCGGCAGGTCTTAACGACTTTTAGGTACCAAGATAATTTATACCAAAAATAACCCGGAGAGAAATAAACCGATAATTAAATGTCAAGCTGATGAATAGATCAACTCCATAACTACAATCTGGCTAAGTTTGCATTTTTATTGCCATCTCTTTCTTTATGATCAAAGTTAGATGGGAAATTCGCCAGGGGAAAGTCATGTTGGAAGAGTGCCAATGTAACAACGACAACTACCGTCCAATTGCAGTTTGCGCTGCACTCTCGAAAGTGATGGAGAGTATGGTGAATCGCCGTTTTGTAAATTATTTAGAGTCAAATGGCCTTCTCAACGATCGACAGAATGGCTTCCGTAAAACCGATCTACGGGAGATCTAATGGCATTCCTTTCGGAGCTGTTGATCGACTCCACCAACTTGGTGAAAGTAAGGTAGTTGCTCTGGATATTTCCAAGGCGTTCAATAGAGTGAGGCACGGCGCACACTTATTAAAGCTAATTTCTTTTGGAGTCGGTAATGATTTCTCTCGATTCATATCGAGTTTTCTCAGAGATCGCATTATACGTGTTTTTATAAACGGAGTCTCGTCCGATGCGTATGCTATAAATGCAGAGGAGCGCAAGGCTCTGTTCTCTCTCCCTCTCTGTTTCTAATTTTTCTAAATGACCTCCTGAGTCTGACAACAAACCCTATTTATTCGTTTATGATAGCAGCAGTATCTGTCAGTTTCTCGACCGGCTACAAGGGAGGGGGGACTCAGAGGCTTGTTGGAGATAGCAGTCAACTCTGTTGTTTCACTCGAGCATTGGCGGATTGTTAGTTGCGTATCACTCTTTTACAGGTACTTTAACGGGAAGTGATCTTCTGAGATAGGTACTATCATCCAGGAGGATGATAACATAACACCCGCTTGTCTAGAAGTTCGCATCAATTTGTTATTGATTGGACTAATGATCGCTCGTCGCATTACAGGGAGAATTCGTTCTTCAACCGTGTTGTCAGTAAGTACGACAGACTTCCCGCATTTCATATTAAAAAATATTTTAAATATTTTATATTACTTTCTCTTTCCTTCCCTGCCCTAACCTATCTTCCCTTGACCGGTGACAACCCCTGATTGTTGGGGTTAATAAAATAGAAAAAAAATATCCAATTTCCTCTGAGCTAATTTTAGATAGAAAAATGAAATCAAAAGGAAAAAAATATTATTTGTTTTAATTTTTTTCAAAAAGTAATTTATGTGTTCTGGAGTGTCTTGCTGGCCTATAAAAACTTTTTATTCAGATTTTTCAGATCTAGGACTTGGTTTATTTATAAGAAACCAAAAAGTTTTTCAAAAGACAGTTCAAATAACTTTTATTTGCAAGCAGGTGTTACTGCGGTTTCAATAAACGCTATTTTAATGTCATCAGACCCCAGCAACTTTTAAATTTATAAATACAGTTTAAGTTTAAGAATGTTATTATTTAGCTTTTATGGAATTCTCGTTTGAACAGAAATTGTACTTTTTTTCCATATTGTTAAGGTTGAGTCTTTGTCAACAAAAAGTATTTGATTTCCCTCTTCCTTATGTGTTGCGCTTAAATTTGGCAGGATAAAGGTAACATTTTCAAAATGTTGCATCATTAGAAAGAATATTTTTTTGAGAAAAGATATTACCATTAATATTTTCTATATCCACCTCATAAATGCCGGCTACTTTTCGAGTAAGAGATTCATCTCTAAGCCATATAAAAACTTCTTTATAAAATACATTAGCCATTCTGAGACGGTTGTAGCTCCCGGTCAGCGTGTAAAGAAATTGTATGCTTGAAAGCTCACTGATTTGTGTCAAGTTACCTGTTTGCCCCTTAAAGGGGTATTAAGGGAAATATGTATGTAAGTGATTGCCTTTCTTACGCATTTTCGTTAGTTAGAATATATTAACTCTGTCGCTTGTTGTAACATTTTAAAAAACCAGGACTCCATCACTCATCCGGAAACAGAGTATGAGCCCCACATATACTCGTTTGTACTTATATAATGGCATTGAAATTTCCTAGAGAACTCAAATATTAAATAAATACTGACTAAATTCTGCTTGATAGTGTTCTCACTTTTACAACTGTCATATTTTCGACAAAGGTCGGGCATTTAAGGAACGGCCTCGCATTGTTCATAGGGCACATCATGCTGCGATTAAAGTAAATTGCGGCTTTTAGCAACTAAGCGGATCGTATTACTTGAGCATAACTACTTCTCGTAAAGTGCTAATTTTGGAATTCTAGTTCCTCGTACGCCATATCCATTCGAAGCAAAAAACAAAAACGTTTAAAATTTATCGTTCCATCAGCCAATCGTAAGATTTAAAAAAACAAACATCAAAACCTAAGCAACTTTATCATAAATATATAGCTAAACATTGCAGGCACCTACCTGTTCCTGAACATTCGGATGAGGTTCACAACCCAAACCAGAATCGCTATACTCTGGGCAACAAATCATTTTGATTGATCTCTACTGATATCAATAACTTAGTGACATGACAACGACAGCGTCATTACTGTCCAAACATAAGCATGTATATTTGTGTGTACGCATGCGTCTCTCTGTCTCTTAATATCTAATGTCATCTTTCAGTTGGCAATGTGTCCGGAAATGGCGATTCGAATCATTTATTTTTAAGTCATTTGTGATGATACGTGTAGTAGCTATATGGCCTCCCCGCATCTCTTCTTCTTCTTCCACCAAGTACACATCATACTCTTACGCATGATGTGTTCAAATCCCGAGAGACGTCGCCACTTCATAAAAATCCAACATGTTTAGGCCAAATATTTATAGCCTAGCTGGTGGAAATGATGTATTTATTACTCCAACGCCCCCCGGACAACAGAATACGCATGCCTGGGTGTCTGAATAAAAGACTGAGTGGTCTTGGTTAATGGCAGTGGCGAAGCTTCATAAACAACTGCAGCCAGATCCGTTTGCGATGCACAGTAGTTTAAAAATGAACAAGGTGTTAATAACTACACAGTGTGACAGAAAAATAAAATAAAAAAGAAATGATATTATTTTTCTTGTAGATCTTGCTTAGTACAACAAGAAACCGGTTTTGTAAATTTCCAAACACCTACAAAATCTGGAGTTACGGGTAAAAAACCGGGTTTAAACACTTATATGCCAGTAACTTGGTTGAATATCAACTGATTTTAAGCTTGTGGAAAGAAAAAACTGCGGCCTTTCGAATGGTGTGAACACTTTTAAAATCACACTGAAAAAAATTAGTGTATTTTTCCTGTAAACTCATTTTTATTAAAATTTTTTGTAATTTTTTAACTTTGGATGCAGAATTTTTTAAAAGGAAATAACAATTTTGTGAACTGTTCTTAGGAATACAATTCGGTGTCATTTTTAAAATTCCGCTAGAAACTGATTGAGTCTTTCTTAAAACAAAATTTTGAAAAAAATACAATTTTTGGCTAAACTAATATACTCGCCCCTTCAAATAACGCCAAAGAAAATAGTCGGGTGCTAACAAATCTGGCTATCTCGCTGGCCAAATAATTTCCGAATTTTTGGAAATTATTTGGCCATACTGTATCCCATCCCAGAACCTACAGTTTTGCTTATTAACAAATCCATTTAAATTAAAATGTGTTTTATCAATCATGCGTTAGCGTTAAAATAAATCATCGCTGATTTAAATAATAAAATTCGAATAAAGTAACACGAAATTAAAAATTCTATTATTTTGGTTCTTTGTTCAGTTGTGAATCTCTGCATTATTTATTCTCCAATTGTTATTAATATAATCTGAAAAATATATATAAAGGATGTCCCAAGAAGAACGCAATTTTTAAATCTGGCAACATTCGAAGTGTCATTGTTTGACATTTGAACAATTGTTATTGTTTGTTAGTAGAAGGTACGAGGTTAGTAAGCAGCTGACCATGGACAGCGAAGGGAGTTCGTTAATTGGGTATTGGAGAGACAACATGAAATGCTGATTTTGCCGATAAAATCATCTTCAGTGACGAGGCCCATTTTCATCTTGATGGCTTCGTCAATAGGCAGAATTGTCGCATTTGGGGTGCGGAAAATCCTCGAGTGATTCACGAGAAGCAAATGCATCCTCAACGTGTCACTGTGTGGTGTGGTTTTTGGGCTGGAGGAATCATTGGACCTTTTTTTATGAAAATGAGGCAGGTCAAGCGCAAACAGTCAATGGTGTTTGGTATCGTAAAATGATAACCAGTTTTTTCTTGCCTAGAATTGAAGAAATGAATGTGGAGGGCATGTGGTTCCAACAAGACGGCGCCACATGTCATACAGCCAGAGAAACAATTCAATTGCTGCATCAGTCATTTCCCGGTCGTGTTATTTCGCGTTTTGGAGATCAGAATTGGCCGTCTAGATCATGCGATTCAACACCATTAGATTTTTTTCTTTGGGGTTTTTTGAAGTCGATGGTTTACGCGAATAAGCCGACGACGACTCAAGCCTTTAAAGACGAAATTGGACGCTGCATTAATGAAATACCGCAGCATTCATGCAAAACGGTCATTGAAAATTTCATTAAAAGATCGCGTTCATGCCAGCAAAGCCGCGGCGGCCATCTGCACGATATATTGTTCCATACATAACCTCATTCTGTCTACTTTACGATATAATAAAGTTTCACGATTTTTTCTTAAATATCTGTGTTTTATTTAAAATTTAAAAATTGCGCTCTTCTTAGGACACCCTTTATATATAAACGAAAAAGTTATAAGATTTTAAAAAAAAGATTTCGCTGGTAAACTATAAATAGTACTTTCGATAGTATCGTTGATTTTTTTGGGCTAATATCGACTATTTTAAATGACTATCGATAGTATCGGTACATATGTGTCAGCGCATAGAGAAAGGGACCTAAGGGTAAAAAAATCAATTTTTACTTTTTTTTTGTGGATAACATCTGAGCATCGAATGAGACCGATCCCATCCCAAAAGTGTTCCGCGTTTTATGCGCGTTCACGAAAGTGATGGTACATCAAAGATACACGTATTTGAATCGTTAAAATGGCTCTCCTGAAAAAAACTGGTTTTTACCCTTATGTCCCTTTCTATTTTGCGCGTCACATATATGTTGGGATACTTCGAATTTTGGTAAGTAAAATATAAAGAATACTTAATAAAAATTATTGTCTAATTCTTATTTCAAAATAAGTAAATCTAAAGTTAAGTTGACGGTTCTGCAAGTCATGCCAACGAGATGACAACACTAAAAACCTGTGCCACAAGATACTCGTATTTATGCATTCCAGCAACTTTGACGGAATCTAAAAGAATGTTCAGCAAAGCTGGCACTTTAATTTCTGAAAAAAAAACTTGCTTGAAATCCAAAAATGCATTTTTGTAAATTAACCTACTAGGCAGAAAATCACTAATTAATAGTTTTTTGCAGCGACTCTTATTAAAACGATTGTTTTTTCAAAGCGTTTACCATTAAAGGTCATGTTTACGTGTTTAACCTTTTTGGGTTTAAAGGGGACTATAGACCATTAATGAAATCTAGGCTATCGGTAACTCTTGATTTTAACCTGTTCGTATGTAGTTTGTATATGTTCATTTTGAAAAAAATGGATTTTGTAAGAAACTCATGTTAAAGAAGCAACAGACGATTTTTATGTACCTTACCAATGGCAGAGCAATTCTTATAATGGACAGCTTTTTCAAATTTTAAGGTCTGCCCAACCGAAAGGGGCTCTCCGACTTAAAATTGTTGATATTCTATTCGCTTTACAAATCTCATTGGATTGCAATTTTTTCCGTAAAAATAATTTATTTGAGTGTAGAACAAAATAAAAATATATTTTCTGCTGAGTTCTACCGTATTAGGCATTTTCTATATGTGACAGCGCATAGAGAAAGGGACCTAAGGGTAAAAAAATCAATTTTCACTTTTTTGATGTGGACAACATCTGAGCATCGAATGAGACCGATCCCATGCCCCAAAAGTGTTTCTCCCAGAGATATGCGCCGAATATTCAGTACGATTGGAAACATACGATGATGGCAACGGATTCTCTGTGTGCACACAGAAAATAGATTTTTTGTCACAACCGTATTTTTAGCCAACCGAATGTTGAATAGCTACTCAGCAATTTTCTTAAGAAGTAACTTACAATTTCCGTTAAAGAGAAAAAGTAAGATGATTATTGGAACTAAATTAAAGAGAAAAGGTAAGATGATCATTGGAACAAAATTTGTACATGCATTGGTTGTTGGTAAAGATTGTTTATTCTGAGAACTCTTTGTATTCTGTTGCCAGTACCAAAAACATTTGTTAACTGGACCAACTGATGGTTTAATTTTTTATATCGGTTATCTGGACGAATACTTATGGATAAAAAAAAAATTTTGTTGATTGAATTATGATCAAATTTTTTTGAAAACTTGATTTTTATTTTCGAATTTAATTAAGTTTGTATGCACAAGTTGAACGATATTCGGTTTCAAATTGCTACAGTGGGCCAAAAAACAAAATTTTGGTTTTAAAGTGTCAAAAACAACATGAAGCTAAACCTGATGATGAAAAGTAATAAAATGCCTTTATGGTAATTTTAGTCCTATTGTTTTCCGTCTACTAATGGGTTAATGTGATACAAAAGATTTCAAATGATTGCTTAAAGTCTTGGCTACAGATACGTGTAATGTTGGCACAGAGGGTTATTTAAAAGAAATGGGTGGAAATAAATTACATATTTTTACGGCCTTTTAAGGGTTAACTGATCAGTGAAATAAGTACGTCTTTGGATAGATGTTCCGATAAGCTTTGCAGTGATACCTATATTGAACATATAAGTAATTCGGAAATCTGGGTCGCCGCCAAAAAAATGGTTCTTGTTTTTTTAATAATAACAAGTAAAAAATGTTAGGTTGGCTGTGCCGAACTTTGGATACCCTTCACCAGATATCGATAGGTCAAGTTTGTGGTGAGTTATTGTCATATTATTTCTTAAGGCCCATAAGACCGTTTGTATGGGAGGTACCAGAAGAACTTTTCCAATCTCAACAGAATTTGGCGCAGAGGTGTGTTCTATATAAAAATCTTTATCTTTATTTCATCTCGATAGGTCAAGTTTGTAGTGAGTTATTGCTATATTATTTCTCAAGACCGTTTGGTGGGAGGTACCAGTAGAGCCTTTCCGATCTTAGCCAAATTTAGCGCAAAAGTCTGTTCTATATATTAATCTTTATGCCAAAATTTCGTCAAGTGTGTGGTGAGTTATTGTCATATTATTTTTCAAGGCCCATGAGACCGTTGTGTGGGAGCTACCAGTAGGACTTTTCTGATCTCAACCGAATTCAGCGTTAGAAGTGTGTTTAATATAGAAATATTGATGTGTAAAATTTCATTTCGATAGGCCAAGTTTGTGGTGAGTTATAGTCATATTATTTCTCAAGGCCCATAAGGCCGTTTGTATGGGAGGTACAAGAAATGGTGGCCCAATCTAAACCATTTTTACATAGATGATTGCGCCTATATAGAGATTATTATTTGCAAAATTTCAATGATTTTGCTCAAAAAAAAACTAATTTTTATGAGGTAGTCTCGGTTGAGGGTCTCCAACACCAACTTCCCGTAGAGCTATATAACCCATTTTCAATACCAACCATGCTGGGTTAACTACATGTTTGTGCCAAATTTCAGCTCCCTAGCTGTTTTCATGCAGGCTCTATCTTGTTTTCATCAGACGGGCAGCCGGACAACATGGCTAGATCGTGTTAGAATTTTACGAGGATCAAGAACATATATACTTAGTTGGGCCTCCGATAATTATTTCAAGGTGTTACAGACAGAATGACAAAATTAATATACCCTTCATTGTATGGTGGAGGGTACAAAAGGTCTATCTATGGCGAATATTCTGGTCCAGTGTAAATAATTTCGATAAAATATTATTAAGTATCTTTCTATATTCTAGAAAATATTTATTTTGTTATAGTTCGTTTTTGTATTTGGCTGCATCGTTTGGAAGCATTAACCATCTAACCGAAGAAACATAAACTGTCTGAATTAAGATTTAACATTTTTTTTGTTTTTATACGTTTACGTTGGGGACATTGAAAGATGATTTCGTGGAGAGCGCGAATGGTGAAGCGCAGTAATTTGCTTTTTTGCACTGCAGGCTAAGACGGCACTGTTGGTTGAAGAGAGTAGAGAGTGTGCGTGGCTTATAGTGGCTGATGGGAGATTTGTATTCGTCTGCCTTTCAGTTGTCATCATGCATTGGACACTTCAGGAGAAGTCATTTTGTGTTGAAGCGTATTTTTTAAATGCGCACTCGATCATTGCAAAGCAGCGTGCTTTTCGTTTACGATTCGCTGTTCCCCCACGCGGACGTGTTTCTGGACGTCAATCAATTGTAAATTGGGTAACTTAATTGAGAACAGCAGGGAATGTGTCATATGTACGAAGGGGACCTGAGAGAAGGATTACAACACCACAAAACATCGAGAGAGTTAGAGCAGCAATCTCCGAATCGCTCTGCTCGGATGGAATCACGTGCTCTTGGCATTTCCAGACTTTTTTCAACCGGCTCTTGAGGCAATGCAATTAGAAGATACATGGTTCCAACAGGATGGTGCCACTGCACACACGGCGAGGGTTACCATAAATTGTTTGAGACAAATGTTTCCTGGACGGCTTATCTCTTTGAGGGGCGATGGCTGGCCGGCACGCTCATCAGAATTAGCTCCATGCGATATTTTCCTTTGGGGTTACCAGAAGTCGAAGGTGTATATCAACCGTCCCAACACCTTGGAAGACCTAATTAACAATATTGAGGCTGAAATTGGCAGAATACCAGTCGACATGCTTGTTAGAGTTCATAAAAACTTCAGAAAACGTATGCAGCAGTTTGTGGATAGCGAAATTCAACATTTGACAGATACGCTATTTAAAACCATGTAATTAAAAATTACCTTACTGTTCAATATACTGAGTAGGGACATAAATACTGTTACAACATTGAACACACCCATTTCAATAGTAGAACTGAACATACCCCGTTAATGTCATATGGGTTTTGAAAGCTAACCTCAATAGCGTTAGTCTGTAACGGGATTTTAAAATCGTTTCAACTTTCATCACGGAGTGGTCAGATAATGAGAACCGTATCGCTGTAATAACGCTTTTCAAGTGTGAAATGAAAAAAAGCGATATTTTTAAAACGCGGGACTAGCCGCATGTTCGTCTACCGATGCATAAAACTGTTTGAGGTGACTGGAGATGTAAAAGACCGCCACCGGTCGGGGCGCGCACGCGCTGTCCGAACACCGCATTTCATCAAAGCCGTTAAATCAAGAATTCACAGAAATCCGCTCCGAAAACAGAAAATCATGGCCCGTGAGATGAATATCACGCAAATGTCCATGAGTCGAATCACTAAAAAAGACTTGGGACTTGGGGCTTTCAAACGACGTACCGGACATTAATTGACTGCAGCTTAAAAAAAAAAGGAGTGCAAAATGCAAACGTCGCTGATAACTTGCACAAAAAAATTTTGTTCACTGATGAAAAAATTGTTACCGTTCAGGAAAAATTAAACAAGCAAAATGATAGAGTGTAGATGACCGCGCATCTGCGAACATGGAGTCAAAACATCGTCCAGAGTTTACCAAGAAACCGTTTTGGATGCTGTTGTAAAGCCTCTTAACAATTCCCTGTTCCAAAACCAGCCATGGACTTTCCAGCAGGATTCTGCGCCGGCTCATAAGGCTAAAACGTCCCAGGCCTGGCTTCGAAACAATCTGCCAGCGTTCATTTTCTCAGAAGAATGGCCTTCAGGCAGTCCAGATTTGAACCCATTGAATTACAAATTGTGGACGGTTTAAGAGGACAAGGTTTGTCACAAAAGATACCCCAACCATGGATCTCATAATACTGCTTTGGTTCGAACTGTGGCCAATTTTCCAATGGACAAGGTTCGTGCAGCTATTAACGATTGGCCAATTGGGTTCAACAATTTAAAATGGGTCGTTCAAGTACGGAAGATGAACAACGCTCTGGAAGACCGAAAATTGCTACTACTATTGAAAACATTAGAAAAATTTTTAATGAAGTGACTAAAGATAGACGAATAAAGCTCAGGGAACTTACTGATATTGTTAAAATACACGAAAAACAAGTTTGGAGTATTTTACAAGATGAACTCCACATGAAAAAGCTATCCGCAAGAACGCTGCCGCGTTTGATGACTTTGCCCCATCCTGTATATTACTATATATTACGAAAGAGAACAAAACAGGATTTGGTCAACAACTTTTCTGTAGGCCCCATCAAATATTAGTAATAAAGGAACGTGTCGATCACAATTGGTTAGTTGACATTACCACCAGTTGTGGTAACTAATAGTTAAACTAAGTAAGGTTTTAATTACCGTGTTATCGGCTGTGAATACCGTGATATCATCGTAGCTACCATCATGTTATATCTCGCAACAGAAAGTCGGTTTATCGAAACGAATTTTTGAGGTTTGTGGTTCAGAGCTACGTAAGTCTATTGCTCGTAATACCGCCAGCTCATTTGGGGTAATGTGCGGACACAGGTCAATACAATCACTGTATGAAATCAAGTGTAAAATTCTAAAGTCAGATAGGGTCTTCGGACTTGATGATACAACACAACACTGTGATATGGAGAAGACTCATAACTTTTGTTTATCGTTCATATCGGCCGATTCTAAAGGAAAGTTAAAGGAACTGAGACAATTGTTGCAGCCTTTAGTCTGTAATTATAATGAGTTCGTTGCGATGATTATTTAAAGGGTGTTACCAAGGAACTAAACTTGTTTTTTTTTAACATATTTCTAATAATCACAAGGGACAGTTTCAATAAAAAAAAACTAAATAAATAAATAAAAGATTTAATAAAGCAGAAACTCGTTAGAACGTTATGAAAAGTTATCTTCGTAAAGGCTATTGGAATATCTACTTAACAATTAACAATCGATAGAACTGACGGCATACTTGGTGTACACGCAACAACAATAGCAAAACAAATCGGTTTATTTCTATACACAATCATTTTCTATTGTCTCAGCCCACTGTGCATCTACTAAGACGGCTCATCTGTGATTATAATTAACTTATTTATGTATTTATTATTATGCATGTTTTGTTTTTGTTGTATCAACAATTTCGTGGTTTATTCGTACAGACAAGCGGACGAATGGACGGAATGACGATGGTGTGTACCTAAGCAGCGTAGCAAGTGCAGCCATAGATAACATTACTTTTTTTCTATTGACAGATCGAATTGTTTTCAATTGAGTAAATAAGTAATGAAGCGATCGTTAAGCCGCAGTCATGGTTAACCCATTAAACGATAAAATACAAAATATATTAAGTAGCCTAAGCGCTAGCGACACCGCTACGCTAGGTGTTAGGTGTGAACAATTTTATTAAGATACGATGTATTATTTGCTTATAAAGCGGTAAGATCCAAAACCGCATGACTGTTTTTTATTCCATATCAGTAGATTTCGTTCTTGGTAAAAAATATATACTTATACTTACGTATTATTGAATGCAGTATATTTCGTAAAACTATATGTGCCAGAGCATAGAGAAATGGACCTAAGGGTTAAAAAAATCAATTTTAATCGAATAAGACCGATCCCATGCCCCAAACGTATTCCCTCTCAGAGATATGCGCGTTTTATGAAAGTGAAGACGACGATTCTAAGCGCAAATAGAAAGGGACCTAATCTTTAAAATGGCTCTCCTGAGCAAAACTGGTTTTTAACCTTAGGTCCCTTTCTATTTTGCGCGTCACATATGATGATTTAGACTGGGCAGTTTAAGTTAGGGCGCACCTTTCACCTCAAAACGGGCACAGTGGCTGGAGGTTTTGGCTCATGTAGCCTAAAAAAATTGTTCGCAGAGCCAAAACGAACTATCAATAGTCAATATAGATATACAGGGTGTCCATCGGGAAGGTATCCTACTTTGTTTGTTTATAATTTTAAATTAAATGATACAGAATGGATCTTATATTGATAAATGTTTCATTTAATGTCGGAAATTATGTATGAAATGCAATATGAGGTAAATGTCCGCCTCTGTTAGCCTCACAACTTTTTCATTACATTCTCATACATTTCACGCGGTATTTCATTAAATTCATCATAAATATTTTGCATGAGTTGCTCAAGCGTTTCTGGTTTGTTTGCACAAACTTGCTTTTCAGATATCCTCACAAAAAGAGGTCCGGAGCAGTCAAATCAGGCGACCGTGGAGGCCAATCAACATCACCATTTCTTGAAATAACTTGTTGTGGAAAGAGGTCTCACAGGAATTCCATTGTAATCCTGCTTATTTTTTTTTATTTGACCAACACTCAGGGGTTTTCCCCTTTACATGCGATGCATTGCGTTAGTGAGTGGGAAGTAAGGGGGAAGAGGGAGTAATGTTTGTTGACATTTGACTTGAATTTCTGGATGTCGTAGTTGGTGGGAAATACTTTCGCCGGAAGTCGATTCCACATACGGACAGTACGGGCGAAAAACGAATTTAATCTGTAGTGTATAGTGCGGTCAACCGGCCAATCGATAACAAATGGGTGTGAATTCCTGGAAAGTCGTGTATCCCTGCCGAACATCCTCACGTCAGGAATAAGACGACAAATGTCTGAAGAACACACACCATGAAAGTAACGATAGAATAGCGACACACAACCCACATTCCGACGATGCTCAAGAGGAACAATAGAGTTGAATACCCTACTGTCACCTATCAACACCATCGCCCTCCTTTGGACACGATCAAGTAACAAGCAGCACTGTGTCTTACGCGCATTAAAATCTACTCTATTCACTCGACCCCATTCGGAAATGACCTGTAAATCCCGGCCAAGTGTCTCATCAATAATTCGCCTTTGGTCCTCAATACCTTGAAGACTCGGCCTACGGTCGAATGAATACGAATGACAAAGTTGCTATCATCCGCGAAAGAGTAGATTGGATTCACAGTCTGACCCTAAAGATCGTCAAAGAAAATAAGAAATAAAGATGGAGAAAGGACAGAGCCCTGTTGTACACCAGCGGTCAACAACATCTACAACAACTCTTATAGTGCGATCTCTAAGAAAACTCGATAAATCGAGCAAAAGTATTACCGACACCAAATGCTATCAGCTTTGATACGAGAGCACCGTGCCAGAGTCTGGCAAAGGCCTTGGAGATATCCAGAGCCACGACCTTACTCTCACCAAAGTGGTGTATGGACCGACTCCAACGCTCCGATAGGAAAGTCATCAGGTCTCCCGTAGAGCGATTTCTACGGAAGCCATACTGCCGATCATTAAGTAGGTTGTTGGACTCCAGATACCCCACAAGATGGTGGTTGACCATGCTCTCCATTACCTTGGAGAGCGCAGAGCAAATCGCAATGGGCCGATAATTCGCAGGATTATTGGCCTCACCCTTTTTAGGGATCGACTGGACGTTCGCAACCTTCCAACACGCTGAGAAGACTCCTGCACGATAAGCAAGGTTGAAAAGGTTGCATAATGGACGAGCTAGCGTCGAAGAGCACATACATAGGACAAGTGCCGAGATACCATCCGGGCCCGGGGACTTACTAACATCGAGATTCGCAACTTACACGGAGATCCAATGAAGTACGTACCTCTTTTTACCCTTTGTTAAGTTCTAAGAGTTTATAGCCGCGTATATATTGCAATATTGCATAAACGAAATAACTAGGGCCTCGAAACATGATGATGGCTTATAGTCATAAGCAGTTAAGATTGTAAATGGGTAAAATCGACTAAGAGTGAAACAATTTCCTTTAAAGAAATAAAGCTGCCTTTAAAACAAGATTTTTTTTGAGTACATGTAAAACATATCTTCATTGTTATGCTGACGTATCAAAGCTTATAATGGGATCGTTTGAGAAGGAGTACAAACAAAAAAGGAACGATTTTTAGACCGTAAAAAGGCCCAGTAATCGCTTAAAAATAAAATTCAAAATACAGGGCCGAAGAGAGTGCAGAGTGTGCATGTTTAATAGTGGCTGACGGGAGCTCTGTATTTGTCTGCCTCTCAGTTGCCATCATGCATTGGCCACGTGAGGAGAGGTCATTTTGTATTTTTTAAATGCGCACTTGATCATTGCAGTGCAGCGTGCTTTTCATTTACAATTTGCTGTTCCCCCACCGCGGACATGTTCCTGGACGGCAATCAATTGTAAATTAGGTAAATTCATTAAGAACAGCAGGAAATGTGTCATGTGTAAAAAGGGGACCTGAGAGAAGGATTTCAACACCACAAAACATCGAGAGAGTTAGAGCAGCAGTACTGCAATCTCTGAAACGCTCTGCTCGGAAGTAATCACTTGCTCTTGGCATTTCCAGACGTTCTCTTTACCGGAGTCTTCATGATGAACTGAATTTCCTCCCGTATAAAATGTGCGTGGTCCAACAGTTGTCAGCTTGTTCCGTGACAGGCGGACTATAAATTGTGTGAAACAAATGTTTCCTTGAAGGCTTATCTCTTGGAGGGGTGATGTGAACTGGCCGGCACGCTCACCAGATTTAACCCCATGCGATTTTTCCTTTGGGGTTACCTAAAGTCGAAGGTGTATACCAACCGTCTCCATGGAAGACCTAATTAACAATATTGAGGCTGAAATTGGCTGAATACCAGTCAACATGCTTGTAACAGTTCATGAAAACTTCAGAAAACGTATGCATCAGTGTGGAAAGCAAGGGTCGAAATTTGCCAGATACACTATTTAAAACCATGTAATTTAAAAATTCCCTGACTGTTTAAAATAATTAAAATATAAAATAAATTTTTCTAAGGTTCATAATTTTTTTTATTTCATTCCAAAATAAGCTATATTCCGGGCTCCGCCCTGTATGTTCGCAATATATAAATCTGTTGTGAAAATCTGGGGACCCAAAAGATACCACAAATGTAAAAACAAGCGACCAGTTTAGTATAGACGCATGTGTACTTAAATTAATACAATCCTCAATGAAGATATTTTTATAGTTTATCTTAGAATGGCGCTCCAACTTATTGACTCTTAAGGGCCTTAAAAAAGGCCCCTATAGTAAAAACAAGCGATCAACTTTGTGTATAGACAAATTCATAAAGATGGATACAGATC
Organism: Hydrotaea diabolus; assembly: GCA_963513945.1. Lineage (NCBI taxonomy): Eukaryota > Metazoa > Arthropoda > Insecta > Diptera > Muscidae > Hydrotaea > Hydrotaea diabolus. The sequence continues at coordinate 167,840,753 of OY740719.1, forward strand.
TTAAAACATATGTTGCTATTAATTGAAATATATAGTTTGGTAATATAAAGAAGATTGGGTCTCTGTCTCACGGACCTTGGGCCCAAAAAGGGGCCGTTGTGGACAAAACAAGCAACGGGTACTAAAATTAAAAAAATTCGCTACTAATCTAGAAAATAATTTATTTTTATGATTACACACACACTTAGGTCAAGCTCATGGAACCGTAAAGCTTCAAAAAAAAAGCTTTAATTTTAACAGGGGTCAATATATGTAAATGGTTATTTTTCTTATTTCTACACGCAGGGAAACATATGGTTACTATATGTGACAGCGCATAGAGAAAGGGACCTAAGGTAAAAAAAATCAATTTTTTTTTGATGTGGACGAAATCTGAGCATCGAATGAGACCGATCCCATGCCCCAAAAGTGTTCCCTCCCAGAGATATGCACGTTTTATGAAAGTGATGGTACACCAAAGATACACGTATTTAAATCTCTTAAATGACTGTCCTGAACAAAACTGGTTTTTACCCTTAGGTCCCTTTCTATTTTGCGCATCACATATAGTCATGACAATAATGATATATTTTTCGCAATAATATATTCTCGTCGCAACCATAGTATTGTGTGTGAATTTAATTTTGACATTTTAATTATTAATTTAAATTATATTGATGAAATATTATTATTGCCAAACTTAGAAATGAAAATAGGGCGGTAGCAACAGTATAAATATGGTTGGTTGGTGAGACAAAAGTATTATTTTTTGGGTTTGATTTTAACAATAATATAATAACGGCAATCAAACTGTATGATTGTAATTTGTCTTCATTTGAATAGGCTTTTAAGAACAATTACAAAATTAAAAATTTTCAAACTGCTATGGCTTTGTTTAACTAAAATATTGAATCATACAATGGTTGTATATGGAACATACTATGGTTGTGAGGATCATACTATGGTTGGGGAGATCATAGTATGGTCGAGCGTAAATCATGGTTGTGGGGATCATAGTATGGTTATGTATGAATCATACTGATGTTGTAAGGATCATAGTATGGTTGAGAGGATCATAGTATAATTGGATTTGCATCATACTATTGTTGTGAGGATCATAATATTGATCCATATACCCAACAATAGCGTGATGTTCCTCGAATATTGTTATCGCAACTATACATATTTTCTACTTGTAAAACGAATCCATTGTTTACCCGCCACCATGTATAAGATCTAGTCTTGCTAAACTTTTAACGACGTTTTCACTTATTTGGATTGGGGCTGGGAGGAATTGAGCTATAAGTAGGATTTACACAGCGTTTTTTCAATGCGCTACGCTTATAGCCTTACCAAATGATATATGCCATCCTTCACAGCAGGGCGACGATACAAAAATATGACGCCACAACCTTTGCATCCAATTTTGCCATCATTGGTGCTTACTTGAGCCAAGATATTATCAGCAGCCTCTTGCAACAGTTGAAACAAGAGCTCTAACCTGAATCGCTTGGAGATTGCCCAAAACGTCCAAATAACAATTGTAGCTTATCTTCTTTTATTTGGTAATGACAAAAACCTAAGTGCCTACAACATCAAGAAAATAATGAGAAATTATTTAGTTTCATTTTTAAATCTATCAACTTCAGAGGCTGTATACGGACCACCTAGTATTTGTAGATTAACGATCAATCGAAACCGTGCGACATCAGGGAGAAGTTGTTTCAAAAAGATCACGTTTTGTCTGGTTTTGGAACTAAATGACCTTTGGGTGTCAACAAACTGTGTGTTGGTGTTGGACTTATAGTTTTATAGTCCATAGAACTTGATAGTCTCATACATGGTAGCTATAACCGTCATAATTATGTGTGTGCGTTTGTGCGTAAGAAAATACACGTTTTATGGGCTTTTTATGCCGCTGCTTTGTTATCAAGTTGCTAACTAGTCACTATGCTGCTGGCAGATATTGCTAGTTGGTGTTTTTGCCTTTTTGCACGCATCTTCTTATCTACATTCTGGTTTGGAAGCTGCTGCCCTGTCCAAAGGCTACTTCTGGTTTATTAGGCTTTTCGGCTGCTGCTGAATTAATATTTTTCTATTCTTAACCGCTGATCTGCCGCTGAGCTTTATTTGTATGCAAATTTTAAATTTAGTTTGGGTATAAATTGTAACGACAGTTCTATGTTTGACATCATTCAAACGCAACAACTCTTCTTGTGAGCCACGCAGAACCAAAAGCAAATTAATCAAAATGAAATTCATCATTGTCTTCGTTGCCCTCTTCGCCGTTGCCTTGGCTGCTCCCCGTCCCGAAGAAGCTCAAATTTTGAGACTCGATTCTGAAGTTAATCCCGATTCCTTTGCCTATTCGTAAGTATTCATTAAGAAACACTCACCGCCGAAGTACGTTCGCATCCTAAAGTTCTCCTGCTACTGTTCATTACAGCTTTGCCACCAGCGATGGTACCGATGCTAGTGCTTCCGGTCAATTGAAGAACGTTGGCACTGAACAAGAAGCTATCTCTATCACTGGTTCCTTCTCCTTCGTTGCTGATGATGGCCAAACCTACACCGTCAACTATGTTGCTGATGAAAATGGTTTCCAACCCCAAGGTGCTCATTTGCCCGTTGCTCCCGAAGCATAAATAGGTTTTTGGTTTTTGTAGACTGTTATTCAATTTATTCCCCCTCTAAACCAACCAAACCCATTCCCATCCTTAAAACCTAATTCCCCTCCTTATCCTAGTCCTGTTTGTAGAATGTTATCAATATCTTTCACTGCGACCGACAATATTTGTCGGCGTTAGGAGAAGGATACAAACCTCAAAGTTGTTATCAAAATGAATAGGTTAAGCGAAATTTAAAATTAAAATACACGATCAAAAAATCTGCTTTTTTTAAAACAAATCGAATGTAGTTTGAATTAAATTTTTTATGAACTTTATTAGAAAAAGATAAATCATTGCAATACTGAATAGCAAAAAATTGCAAAGAGTTCGGTGTGGCCAAACCTTATACGAGTATGCCCTAGACCTTTTAAAAACTACTAAAGCGCAAAAAACTGGTCCGTTTTAGGGCCCATTTGGCCTAAGCGTCCTTCCCAATAGCAAAATTTGCTTTAGTTTGAGTACACGTAAATCTATATTGCCTATTGGTGGTCCATTTTGACCACGCTGAATTTTTTTGGAGGCACAGGATTCAAAGCTTCTAGCAACTAAGATCGTTGTTGAGGTTTAAACTGCCTTCCAACTTAAGTATCCGTATCCAGGGAAACTTTTGTCCCCCTGGGCCAATTTCAGCAATTTAAAAACGCTTTTTGCTTTTTACAGCGGATATTGGTTTACAGCGGATATTGTCGCTTGCCAAGTAATTACGTCTAATGTTGGTTTATTTGAAAGAGCAGACATTGCTACATATTTAATTTCCACTCAATTCCGTGAACAAGCGGGAAACCTATTAAAGACCTACGGTTTAACACCGATGCAGAACGACAAGGCTTAGATATTAATCTCTTACTCGTGCTAGTAACCCTTCGCTACACAACTTGTGCATATACTTGGCCGGGTATAAGCTTGGGTTTACTTGTAAGATAGTCATGCACACTAACCATCACATAACAGAAGGGAGTACAGTTTCGTTTATTTGGCTGCCTCGACAGATTTGGCGTTCTATCAACCAAAGTTTCCAAGAACTTGGTAAGGGTTCCTAGAACTTTCTCAATATTCGCCTTAGGTTCCAACCACAAATTTCAAATTGGAGGAACGGTTAGTCTCCTAATAAGAATTTACACCCCACAGAGATTACGCCCATTTTCAATTGTAAACAGCTTAAGCCATCATCTTACATGGGATAGATATCGTGTGTACAGACGGATACGAAGATTGTCGTAGAATTTGCCGACGGTCGATACTACAGAGGGTGGAGCGCGAATTTAGCTTTTTTGTACTGCAGGCTGTGGCGGCACTGTTAGTCGAAGATAGTGAAGAGTATGCTTGGCTTATAGTGGCTGATGGGAGATTTGTATTCGTCTAACCTTCAGTTGCCATCATGCATTGGACACGTGAGGAGAGGTCATTTTGTGTTGAAGCGTATTTTGCAAATGCGCACACGATCAGTTCAGTGTAGCGTGCTTTTCGTTTACGATTCGCTGTTTCCTCACGCGGATGTGTTCCTGGACGGCAATCAATAGTAAATTATGAACTTCATTAAGAACAGCTGGAATGTGTCATGTGTCTCCTTCGTACAGTGAACAGAGTGAAAACACAAAACATGGAGAGATTTAGAGCAGCAGTACTTCAATCTCCGAAACGCTCCGCTTGGAAGCAATTACTTGCTCTTGGCATTATCAGACTTTTTTCAGCTGGCTCTTGAGCCAATGCAATTAGAGGAGTCATGGTTTTAACAGGATAGCGCCACTGGACACACATCCAGGGTTACCATGAATTGTTTGAGGCAAATGTTTCCTGGGCGGCTTATCTCTTTGGGGGGTGATGTGAACTGGCCTGCCGGCTTACCAGACTTAGTCCCATGCGATTTTTTCCCTTTGGGTTACTTGAAGGTGTACATCCCATGCCTTGGAAGACCTAATTAACAATATTGAGGCTGAAATTGGCGGAATACCAGTCGACATGCTTGTTAGAGTTCATGAAAACTTCAGGAAATGCAGCTGTGTGTGGATAGCGAAGGTCGACATTTGCCAGATACACTATTTAAAACCATGTAATTTAAAAATTCCCTTACTGTTTAATATACGTAATTAAAATATGAAATAAACTTTTCTAAAGTTCATAATTTTTTTATTTTACTTTCAAATAAACAACTTTTTGCGCTTCACCCTGTACTTTGCGGAAAAACCCCGTCAATCAAACCAAGGAAAAGCTTGGGACTCTGCACCATCGATTTCAATGGTAAAAAGTGGTTTGATGACTTTCGTTGTGATCGCACAAGTACAAATGACGCTGAATGTTCTGGACGGTCAATTGAATATGTCGAAGAAAATCAACGATATGGTGTTGGCCGTTCGAAAAGTAAAAGTGCGTGGGATTGTTCATGTCATACGCATTTCATGTGGCAGTGTGGTTTCGATTTTATATGATCAATTGGGTTTCAGAAAGCTGTCTGTAAGATGCGTGCCGCGATTATCGTTCCATCAAGATAATGCACGGGTGCAAACGTGTGCAGTGTCAATGGCAAAATTGCATGAATTGGGTTACGAATTGGTACCTCATCCGCTATATTCTCGGGATTTAGCCCCTGTGACTAAGCGATAATGATCATAGAAATGTATATTTTAAGGACCACGAAAAATCCTTTTTTTTTTTGAAGTGATACAAAGATTGGAGAAACTTTGGACTAAATGTGTTGAGCCAAAAGGAGATTATGTTAAAAAATAAATTTGTTTTTTGGCAAAAAAAACTGTGTTTTATTCAATGTCACGGAATTACTGATCTGCCCTCGTATATGTGGCTTCTCATCAGAAAATCAAGGTTAACAAATGCTCTTTCTTATAAACATAAATTTACATAAATGCTAAGTAGTAAGGCACTGTACCACAGTGGAGTGTAGGGTATACACATCTTAAGGTCCCATTAAGTGTATGTACGAAACGTTGTTTCTATCCGCTCGTACCACAAGGGGTTAACAGTGTATAACATGCCTCCGTACATCTGTCTCTTGTAAAACATGTCATTTGTAATTTAATGAAATAATTTGCTTACTGTTGATAGCCGCCACTTGACTATGTGTGTACGGTGATTGCTTGTACATCTCAGCGCGCATGTGCAGATACGAATTTTATTTTTCCGTCATTTGCATATCTGGGGGAATTTAGAGACTCCACCGGGCATATTTCATTAACAAATGAGATTCTTGTAAAATCGCAACTCTGTGCAATGCTGGGCATCCAAGTACTCGTATGTATAAGCGGTTTTCTTTGGTAGAAGGTCGTCCACGTTACGGCTACTCATATGTGAGCTCATATTTCCTGGTTTTCTTTAAAACAGCAACTGACTGGTTGGCTGATGTTCGTTTTGCAAATCGCTTAGATTATCTTCAAAGTCGTCATTCATGTTTGATGATTTCAATCGTTTAGCAATTAGAAAAATGGACATTTCATTACAACTGGCCCGACCGTACTATGATTGATGATCAGTGTGAGTGGAGTGAGTGTTCGGGTGAATTGCGGCAACTCTCACCTGTACCCATTATTAGCAGCGCTTGTATTAAATAATACCTTTCTGGTAATCTGTGTAGGTATTTTTGTATCCATAAATAAGAATTTCATTGTTGACGACACTTAATTAAATATGCCATTAATTCATGTTGTAAATGGCAATGGCCACTTCCATGTTTCAACAATTGTGAATTTTGATTAAGATTTAATACTTTGATATGTGACTTAGACAACGGTACACAAGGGACTGAGTATCCACACGCAGAGAAAAAATATGGTTACTATCTGGTCACGGCAATAGTAATATGTTCTCCGCAAAAAAAGTATGTTCGTCGCAACCATAGTATAGTTTACTGAATTTGATTTTAATAATAGTATGATTGCCACAAATTTAATATTGTTGAAATGTAACAATAGTATTATTGCTAAATTTAAAAATGAAAATATGGTTGTAGCAACAATATAAATATGGTTTGTGTGAAAAAACTATTGTTTTGTGGGTTTCGTGTAAACAATAATATGGTTACGGCAATCATACTGTATGATTGCAATTTTTCTTCATTTGAATATGCTTTTTAGAAAAATGTTATTGTTACGGATCTAATGCAATACTGGTACTTTTTATATGAAAATTAAAATTGTTCAAACAAACTGCTTTGGCGTTGTTTAACTGAAGTATTTTTAATAAAAACGCTTACATTTTTCTAAACTGATTTTTTCTACTGTTTCATAAATCATTACTATTATTTTGAATTTAATGTATTTTTAAATAATTTTCATAATTCAAATCTATTGTTGTCAACATAACCCAATTTTAATAAATAATATAAGGGACCATAGTAGGGTAAGGATCATAACATGGTTACGTGTGGATCATATTACGGTTGTGAGGATCTTACTATGGTTGTATGTGAAACATACTATGGTTGTAAGGATCATAATATGGTTGTGGAGATCATAGTATGGTTAAGTGTGAATCATACTATGGTTGTGGGGATCATAGTATGGTAATGTGTGAATCGTACTATTGTTGTGAGGATCAACGAATGGTTGTTAGGATCATAGTATGATTGCATTTGAATCATACAATTATTGTGAGGATCATTATATTGTGATACCACAACCATACACCCAACAATAGTATTATTCTCTTCAAATACTGTCAGCACAACCATACTTTTTTTCTGCGTGCATAGTGTCAGCTTTAACTGAAATCCTTGGTGGCTACGATACTTGTTTTACACGATCTTTTGAATTTTAGATTTGGATTTGATAAAGAAATTAGTTGGTTTTACACATTTTTTAACAATCCGTTGTACAATGAAACATTTTCCGTGTATTTTTCATCAATGACATTATTCTTATTGTTGGCCGCCGTGGAAGTGTTCACGAATATCATGCCAGTTAACCCAGGCTATACCCCGGGTAAGAATACCTAATAATGGATAATGGCAGGTTTCCACTTCGTTAACGCAGTCGTCTTTACGAGTAAGAGATTTATCTCTATGCCATGTAAAAACTTCTCTATAAAATGCATTCGATGTTTGAAGCCAGAATTCAACAGTAATTTGCGGCTAGCGAGTCTAAAAATTGAATTGTTCAACAGCTCACTCATTTAAGAAAAATATATGATAATCTTAACACCACCGAGCGATCCATACGGTGAATTATACTTATATTTGATTGATATGTTACTTTGGCAGTGAAAGCTCTTTCCCCTTCGTAATCATGACATAAAGTCCGAGCACAACCATAATTGCTTTTTAGGTTCGGCCTCAGAAATATAAATAAAATCACCATCACAAGATCGTCCAGAAGTCAATGAATGCACTCAGAGTCTTACTTACTTCATTCCCTCGAAATTTCATTACGGAAATTATCCGTGCGCTATACACGATATGATATTTCCACTCTCTGACCAGAACCTACTGGTTTTAAATGTTCTCACTCGGAATTGAGCCTGCGTTTGCTGGAATGATAGTCGTGCACGCTAACCATCATACCACGGCAACATACCCTGAGTTGTATATGCGTTAAATACGGGTTGCTATTTATATTTCGGGTCCTGACAATACTAATGTTCCCAGGTGCAAACTGGAACTTCCATTGGAAACTGTGACTTTTTTTTTATTATAACTTCACTCTGAACGATTTGTCATTTGAGGGCAAATTGTTTTGTTTACAGTGTGTTGAAAAATGCATCTCAGTCAAAAAATGAAATTATCCCGTAAACATTTTCGTGCGATGATTTTTTAAGATTTTAAGTTACTTTGGCAGTGTCTAAATCAACTTGTTTCGACTTTCGGCATTGAAGCACCATCAAAAACCACTGTTAATCGCTGGTACTAAGAGTTCAGTCTCGGACGCCATTCGCTCCAGGATGAATTTCGTGAAGGACTTCCAACTTCGGTCACTTTGCCAGAAACCATCGATGCTGTGCGTGAACTGATTAAGCAAGACCGACATGTGACACGCCGTGAGATAGAGGCATCATTGCACATTAGTGATTGTCTTACTCAATCAATAAGATATTGCATGTTCATTTGGGCGAGAAAAAAATTTGTTCTCGTTGGATCGCACATAATTTGACGAATGCTCAAAAAAAGGCGCGTTTGGATTTGTGCAAAGAGATATTGAAAAAGTATAACTGTAGTAGCTAAAAGGCAGTGTATAAAATTGTCACAGGTGACGAATCATGGATCTATGCATGTGAACCCGAAACAATCGATAAAAACAGCAATCGACCGTATGGGTCTTTCAAGACGAGCCAAATCCAACAAATGTTGTTCATGGAAGAAGTACATCAAAGCAAATGATTGCGTTCTTTTGTCGGTATAACCGGTCATCTTGCCACAGTGCGTTTAGTGGAACATAGGACAATCAATTCTAAGTGGTATACAACCATCTGTTTGCTAATAATGTTCGAAGAAGTTTTATTGTTTTGGAGAACATATATCTCCATTCTTCAGCTGGGTCAAGGGACCCTATGAAGCCCGTAGATTCGGTCCTTACATTTAGGCAACTCTTTGAAGTTAACTCATATTAAGATTAGCGAGGAAACTATAATGTAGTCGAATCGTAGAGATAATGTTTTTTTTCGGATATAGGATAATGTTATTTTACTTTCTTACCTTCATAACTAGTTCCTTAATGGGATGCTGTGGGACAGCATCTTATTAAGGAACTAGGGAGAACTTCTCTCAATTCACAATTCAATTCTTATACTCACTGACCGGGACATACTGTGTAACACCGAACGGCTAAAGAATTTTTAAAAAGAGATGTTTTTCTTAATGGCATAGGGATATTTCTCTCACTCGTAAATCCACAGGCAATTACGAGATGAAAACCTGCCGCTAAAAAATTTTTATATGCTCTTACCTGGGGTTGAAACTGGGTTTGCTGGCATGATAGTCGTGCACTCTTCTATCACACCACGGCAGCTTACAACGAAACTATTTGTGCAACAAGAGTCCATTGGTCCAAAACCCTTATTGGATGAGTAAAGCCAGTTTACACACCAAAAATAATCTATAAATGTTGAACAAATGCTAAAATAGGGTACTTTTTTCTACGATTTAAGTGCCTTTTCTGCTTCTAGGCCGATTTCGTTCATTTACAATAATTATAAGGAAATAGCCAGATGGTCTTCGATTTTTTTTTAACGATTTTTAACGATAATATGTGTACAATAGAACCGCGGATCACTATTTAAAGATATTGCAAACAATCCATCCTATAGTGGAGGTTATGTAAGAAGCAAAGGAGCTTAACACGGTTTATTTGCCATGTCCTTTGCGCCTTCGCAAGAACTAGTCACAGTGTAATATTAGCCAATGAGAATTCAGACAAATAATAAAATGTGGTTAAATTTCATTTCCAGGCACCATTCTGACCATTTGGAATGGTCAAGAGGCTTTAGTTCTTGAGTCAATTGCACCATGTAAGCGTGTAAATGCAAGTCTTTATGCATAATGTTCATCAACGACAAGTGTGAGAGGTGCAATTGTTGGGCACGACGACGTGTTGAGGTGGACGGCTCTTCAGCCACACTAACAGAAGCAATATTTTCTGCAGTACAAGCTGTACGAGCACGCTCTGGAGTTTTCACATCTCCTACAGACACGGTTTGCTCACATTTTTGCACGATTTTTTCGATTGTACGCACATTTAGACGAAATTGACCGAAATAATAAGTCTGAATAACTTTAACGCGTTGCTCGCTTGTGTATCTTTCCATGGTTCAAGTTGAGTTAGTCTGAGATTGCGAAATATCAAAAAAAAGCAGAAAAAAATGACATTGAGGTGAGGTTCACATTTAACATAGGCTCTTAAAATTTAACCACCCTTTACAAATACAAAATTGACGATTACGTCCAAAACCTACTAAAATCAAATTGGACCAACCAAATCTTAAAATATTTAATCCATTTGACCAAATTTTGTCGGAAGAGTCAAAAACGGCAACACACCGTGTTCTATTGACAACTCGCTTAGGAGATCGCTAATGCGATAACTTCACAGCATTTTACTAGAACAGAGAAATGATTTTGTTCACGGAAAACTATAGAAAATTTGCGTTATGCCCCGTTTGTTTTAAAAGTTTAACATTTTTGAGGAAAAGGTTATTCAAGAATAACCCTTTGCAAGTTTAGGCGAACTCGGTATTACTCGTTTATAGTATTTTTTGAATAACTTTTTTCTACAAATTACAATTTATCAAATCAAACGGTTAACGATACTTACGATACCAAACACACGTAGAAAAGAATTATATGTGGGCTAACAATATTCGAAGATCATCATACTATTGTTGGGTATATGATTGTGGTACAACAATATTATGATCCTCACAACAGCAGTATGATTCACACATAGCCGCACTATGATCCCCACAATCATACCATGATTCCCAATCAACCATACTATGATCTCCAGAACCATATTATGATACAGACAACCATATCATGTTTCACATACAAACATAGTATAATCCTCCCAACAATAGTATGATTCATACACAATTGTACCATTATCCGCTAAGTTATTTATGAGAATTGGGTTAAGTTGTCAACAATAGATTTGCATTATGAAAATTATTTAAAAAACACTAAATTTAAAATAAAAGGAGTGATTTTTTTAACAGTAAAAGAAACTGGTTTAAAAAAACTTAAGCGTTTTTATAAAAAAATATTTCAGTTAAACAAAGCCATGGATTCGTATTGCATTAGATCTGTAAAAATAAAAGCATATTCAAATGAAGAAAAATTACAATCATTCAGTATGATTGCCGTAATTATATTATTGTTAACATAAAACCCAAAAAAACAATACGTTTGTCGCACCAACTTCACTTACATATATTGTTGCTACAACCATATTCGTATTTTTAAATTTGGCAATAATACTATTGTTACATTTCAACAATATTGATATTGCGGCTATCATATTAATGTCAAAATTAAATTCGAACGAACATACTTTTATTGCGGAGAACATAATATTATTGTTGTGTATACACACACATATACATTTACACATATTTTTTCTCTGCATGCAGGTCTTGTATTTAAAGAAAAAATTCTCGCCTTAGCGAGGACTCTTACTCAGCTCTGTTATACTGACAGTAAAAATAGAACACGATTATTATATATTTCCTTCCAAACTTTTTAAATATCATCTTTTTCCACGTGGAATCACTCATACATATGTTATTTCTACACTAATAAGTAGTGGCTATTTTTAGGTGCCGCAGAAAACCACAAGATGTTTACGATATTTAAATGAGTTATATTTTATAAACAGCCAAAAGATATGCAAGCCACAAATCGCTTTGCTCTGAGCTGCTGCCGGTATTTATCGAAGCCTGCACAGCAGCTTAAAAATCTAAGCAATTTGTAAGAGACACACAGTTTTGTTGAAGATACCTCAAATGAATAATCTCGATGAACGACATGGGTTATCGACGTGCCATTCAACACCGATGTACCGTTTAAAACTAAAATTGGAAATATTAAAATCTGGCATTTGTTACCACTTAATTAACTGGTTTTAAAGTTGTGGACGAGGGCTCTGGAAGTAAAATTTGGAATAATTAAGTTAAAATGTCGTTTAGCTCGGAAAAATAATAGTCCATTTTTGTTGCTCTTTCGGTTCATGCATTCATCCCTAATCTCATCCAAATTTTCAAAATTTCTCTAAATGGATTTGTAAAAAAAATGATTTAATTTGAGAAAACATGGGCTCATATTGATCGTATTTCCCATGCAGAATTTTTTTTTTGGGCCACATGAGCCATAATCTCCTGCAATTAAATAACTTTTTTGAGGTATTTAATTAGTGTGCCCATGTGAACCTTTCTTTGTCTATATATAAAAAGTTATGTTTTGTTAAGCAAGTACTCAAAAAAGTGTTTATATGTCAGGAAACCCGAAAATAGATTACAAAGATTTTAAGACGCCTGGAAAGAGAGTTTTACATAACACATGGAGGCCCATTATAATTCGAGGTTTATTTAATAGAAAAGGTAAAATTTAAATTTTGTCCAAAAAATATATATTTATTAAATATTTTCTTTTTGTACCCTATAAAGTGTTCCCCTCAGATATCAGACGTACACTTGTGACAGCGCTTTTTCCAATCCTCGAAGCAGTACTGATATACACTTTTTGGTATGGACTTGAGATCTCTCAGCAATTAAGTTTTTTAATCTCCTCAATCATTGCAAAACGCCGTCCTTTCATAAGTCTCATTATTTTAATTAATTTTCACAAAATTTGGATCGGTTTTTGATGTGGTGGTTCTTCCGGAAAGACCGTCGATCTTTCCATCTTACCGACCTTCTTCGAAAAGCTTGTAATTTTCTGACTCTGGTACAATCATAATATGCCACTTTTGACATTTTAAGTGCTTTTAATTCCATTTTTTACACAAATTTGGTGCAAATTCTTTGATGTATTTTTCTACGAGAGGAAATAGACGAAACATGTCATCTCAAATATTGCCTGACTGCTAAAAACACATGGATCCACGAATTACTTTCTTACACGCAGAGAAAAAATATGGTTACTATATGGTCACGCCAATAATAATATGTTCTCCGCAATAAAAGTATGTTCGTCGCAACCATAGTACTGTTTTTTGAATTAAATTTTGACAATAGATTGCCGCAATATTAATATTGTTAAAATGTAACAATAGCATTATTGACAAATTTAAAAATAAAAAATATGGTTGTAGCAACATTATAAATATTGGTGCGACAAAACTATTGCTTTTTGGGTTTTATGTTAATGTTAAGGATTAAGAAATAATATTACTCTTTATTGGAAATCAACATTTTGAAAACAAACTGTTTTGACTTTGTTAACCAAAAATATTTTTAATAAAAACGCTAACGTTTTTCTAAAGTGTTTTTTTCTACAGTTAAATAAATCATTAATATTATCTTCGATTTAATGTATTTTTAAATAATTTCTATAATTCAAATCTATTGTTGACAACTTAACCCAATTCGAAGATATTATTTTGGGGATTATGGTATAATTTTGTGGGATTATACTATGGTTGTATGTGAAACATGCTATAGTTGTGAGGATCATAATTTGACTGTGGAGATCATAGTATGGTTGAGTGTGAATCCTACTATGGTTGTTGGAATTATATTATGGTTAGATGTGAATCATACTATTGTTGTGGTGATCATAGCATTGTTGTGAGTATACTTATAGTATGGTTGTATTTGAATCATACTATTGTTGTGAGGATGTTGTACCACAACCATATATCCAACAATAGTATGATGCTCCTTTAATATTGTTGTTCCAACCATATTTTTTTCAACGTATACACAGTTCTTCACTGGCCTTGAGTGCTTTCAGAAGTGCTGTATGGAAAACAAAGTGGATGCACTGGATGCATCACTGCCCTCGAAAAGAGACAGGATTTTTTTCAGCATGTTGTGGAGTTTATACTTCAATGCGAGCAGAACTGGGAAGATGTAAACCCGCTGATAGCAATAATTATGTCTGAGCTTAGACGCTTAGAATGAAAACGTTCTGAGTAAAACATACCAGAGTGAACACACGAAGATGACTTGATTGCTGACAAGCTTTGCGAAGTAATACCTAACGGCAGGCCAGTTGACCGCTGTATGGTAAAAAGTGCATTCCAATGGTTCTGGCCACTGACGTGAAGATTCCACATCTCCGGTCTACAAAACAAAAATAAACCTAGTTGAGCTTCTTTGCCTACTGTGGCTCAGTTCTTTAAAACGGACCAGCAGCAAGCACTTGCTTTTTCTTTTCGATTATGGCTACAGAAGCTTGAATACATATTTAATTTTTCTTTATTTTCTACAGATATCCGGTTGAAGGTGTACCTATTTTGGCTCAGACGATTTATTTGTGAACTACTCGTATTATGCTGTTCAGCATGTAAAGGCATTACCATTTACCCAGAAAATGTCTAATTTATTGCTGCAAACACAAGGTAAGTACACCGTATTACGGTCTCATTACCCACAGCATGAATTCTAAGCAAATAAGTAATGACTTACTAATAATTATATAAACAAGTAGTTAAATTTGTTTTTTTGTGATGTATTTTCAGTAAAAATTTTGCTTAACCTATTTTTTTATAACAACTTTGAGGATTGTATTCTACTTCTGCCGCTAACAAATATTGTCAGAAGCAGAGAGAAATATTGATAACATTCTACAAACAGGACTAGGATAGGGAAGGAGAGGGTATTGGGGAATTTCAAGGAGGGGAGTAGATATGTTTGTGGTTAGGACGTGGATGTTTGTTGGATTCTAGGAAAAGGGGGTTCGGATAACAGTCTTCCATAACAAAAAGCTACTTAAGCTTCGGGGGCAACGGGCAAATGGGCACCTTGGGGTTGGAAACCGTTTTCATCGGCAATATAGTTGATGGTGTAGGTTTGGCCATCATCGGCAACGAAGGAGAAAGAACCTTGGACAGAGATGGCTTCTTGTTCTGTGCCAATGTTCTTCAATTGACCGGAAGCGCTGGCATCAGTACCATCACTGGTGGCATAGCTGTAAGTAGTAGCAGGAGAACATTAGGATAAGTACGGATTCCGTGAGTGTGTGGTTGTGATGAATACTTACGAGTAGGCAAAGGATTCGGGACCAACTTCAGAATCGAGTTTCAAAATTTGAGCTTCCTCGGGACGGGGAGCGGCCAAGGCAACGGCGAAGAGGGCAACGAAGACAATGAGGAATTTCATTTTGATTGATTTGGTTGTTTGGTATTGTGCGTGGCTCACAAGAAGAGTTGCTGCGGTTGAATGATGCCAAACATAGAACAGTCGTTACAATTTATACCCAATCAAAATCGAAAAACAATTTGCATACACAAGAAGTTTTGTTCGAAATTGGAAATGCTTGGAATCGCTCGGAGATTAAGAAGCGATAATGTAAAGAATCCGTAGACGAGTCCGTCCGGCCCGAAAAAGGTAATCGATGACAACAAACACAGACAGCAGCATAAATAATATGGAAAAGAAGCATAATAAACCAGAAGTAACCTACGAACGGACGGACGGAGCAGCAGCGTCGAAAATTAAGAAGATGCGTGCAAAATAAGCCAAAAACAAAAACACAATCAACAGCATCCAATAGCCACCAACACAACTTAATGGCTTATTAACATCTTGGCCAAAACAGAAAAACAACAACTTAAATGAAAAGCCCATGAAGCATGTATTAACACACACATACGCACACACACATATATTGACATAAGCTTGCCGGCATTCTGTTTGTATCAATGGATTAATTTATTTTCAAGCTTCTGCGGACTATAACACGGTAAGTCCAAGTCGTCTTGTCGTGTCTCACGCAGACAACTGTTGTTGGCACCCAAAGGTCATTTTCCTCCAACAATCGACGGCCAAAAAGTGATCTTGTTAAAACAACTCGCCTATGTTGTCGCCCACAACAACAACAATGCGATCATCATCATTTCGCCCCGCTGATGATCGTAAATCAATGGGAGCGTGCGATTGGGCGTCAATAAAGGTTAGACCGGAGCGCTCACACATCACTTCCATTCCATTTTAAGACATCGGAACGCTGCCGACCACTGTCAATTTTATTTTAATTTTTTTCGGAGTCCAAACATATTTTATTTTGGACGCCAGTTGTTGTTCTTGGCGTGATGATTTTTCTTGACTTGATATTTTATTCACACACAAATTAATTAGCGGCCCAATCATTGAAAAAAGAAAAATACACAAACTTTAGCAAGAAAGAGAGAACCACAAAAAGCAAGCGAGTTGTCCAGTTGCTTGCAGTGATCGGATGTTGTTGGTGCTGCTGATGTTGCTGTCGCTGATGTTAATATGGCCAAGATGACCTTCAAAATTTCAGTTTCGGTTTTGGCTTTTTTTGCCTTTTCTGTTGACGTTATTTTTGTTGTTGTTGTTTTATATTAACTCTAATTTGTTTTATTCGCTGTTGACTATTATTTACCAATTTAACAGTTGTTTTGCTCATCTTCGAATATCTCCAGCAGCATACTTCTACGTCGCCGTCATTGTGGTCAGCTTCTACTTTATACATACTTTTCATAAAATATTTTCTTTTGAGGTTTAACTGATTTTTCATTAGCCCATTCTCTTCATTTTACGGAGACGGATTTTGGTGTTTTACGTTAAGCTTTGCTTTGAAGAAAATGCACTGCCTGATAGTCAATCACAGTGAAAAGCATTCTTTGGAGGGGAGCAAATGCCCAATAGAATAACCCAGAAAATTAAAGGACGATCCGTTCTAAATCGATCTGCCCTCCCCGATGCCCACTCTTAACTGACATTAGCACTAAATAAGATTATAGCATCTCAAGGCCCTTAGCTTAAAAGAAATAAATGTTACAAAAATTTCCTTTAAGAAGTAGTAATGGTTCGAGCACTGACAAAAATGATAGTTTAAAACAGGGATAGCCATAATTAGGGCGCGGCGCCATAATGCACGCAGAGGAAAAATATGGTTTCTATATGGTCACGGCAACAATATTATGTTCTCTGCAGTAAAAGTATGTTCGTCGCCACCATAGTATTGTTTTTTTTAATTATATTTTGACAATAGTATGATTGCGGAAATATTAATATTGTTAAAATGTAACAATACTATTATTGCCAAATTTAAAAATGAAAATATGGTTGAAGCAACAATATAATTATGGTTGGTGCGACTAAAGTATTGTTGTTCGGGTCTTATGTTTACAATAATATGATCACGGCAATCATACTGTACGATTAAAATTTTATTTATTTAAATATGCTTTTTAGTTATTGTTGCGGAGCTAATGCAGTAAAAGTACTTTTTTTATGGAAATTAAAATTTTCAAACAAACTGCTTTGGCTTTGTTTAACCAAAATATTTTTAATAAAAACGCTTAAGTTTTTTAAACTGATTTTTTTCTTCCTTTTTTCAAATCTATTGTTGACAACTTAACCCAATTGTAATAAATAATTTTGGAGATGATAGTATAAATGTGTGTGATCATACTATGGTTGTAGGGATCATAGCATGGTTGGTTGTGAATCGTACTATGGTTGTGAGGATAATACTATAGTTGTATAAACAACATACTATGATTGTGAGGATCATAATATGGTTGTGGAGATCATAGTATGGTTGAACATGAAACATACTATTGGTGTGAGGATCATAGTATGGTTATGTGTGAATCATTCTATTGTGTAAAGATTATAGTATGGTTGTGAGGATCATAGTATTATGGTTGTGAGGTTGTATTTGAATCATACTATTGTTGTGAGGATCATAAAATTGTTGTACCACAACCATATACCCAACAATAGTATGATGGTCTTCGAATATTGTTATCCCAAACATACTTTTTTTCTTCGTGTGGCAAACCCCTATCTTTATAATAAAGCTAAATTCTTGGCCATAACATTAAATTATAAGCGTTTTATTTCTTCTTGAAAATCACACGTCTAAAAAACACCCTTTATAAAAAACATTGAAATTAGAAATCTGCCTTCTCCTCATTTTTCCAAAATATACGAATATGGCCTAGAAATTCGAAGGAAACGCGCCATTTAAACTGGATGCGTCCCCAGAGACCTGGGGGTCAGCTGAGTGAGCTCGACTGAAGGGGTGCAGCACGTCATGTGGTCTTTGATGATAGGCGGGATCAATTCGTGCTCAAAAATGAATTGAGGCGGCTGCATCATCTTGATCTCAGCTGAGCCAAAACCACGCGCGTCTGCCGAGGTACACGCAAAAAAAATATGGTTGGGGTGACAATATTCGAAGAGAATCATACTATTGTTGGGTATATGGTTGAGGCACAACAATATTATGATCCTCACAACAATATTATGTTTCACACATAGCCGTACTATGATTTCCACGACCATAGTATGATTCACACTCAACCATACTATTATATCCACACCCATATTATGATCCTCACAACCATAGTTTGTTTCTCATACAACCATATTATGATCCTCACAACCATAGTATGATTCACACGCAACCATACTATGATCCCTACAACCATAGTATGATTTACACTCAACCATACTATGATCTCCACAACCATACTATGGTTCTCACAACAATAGTATTTTTCTCATACAACCATAGTATGATTCACACGCAACCATGCTATTACCCCAACAACCATACTATGATTCATTCAACCATACTATGATCCCTAAAAGTATTTATTAGGATTGGGTAATGTTGTTATTCAAAAATAAAAGGTTTTATCAAGCAAGTTATTTTAAATTGCATTACAATTCGTTCATAGCCAGATTTGAGGCCATGTTTTTATTAAACATTTCATTCAAGAAACAAAAATATATATTCCAACGGCAGTCGAAAATACTTTTGCTTACTAGGAGGGGTGAATGCTACTACACCATTCAAGTAACGAATATGATTAAACCATGATCAATGGCTATATACTTAAGTGCAGGCAGATTTTAAATAAACGAGAACCAGTCGGTAGTAGAGTATTTCACCGAACAAAGTAAACACAATAAAAATGCCTCGAACTACCTTCCGTTTGTTGTTGTGTTTTATAATGGACAACAGCTATTCACTATATCGTGTACTTATGTGTTTTTGGTATAACAAAAAAATATACGCGCACACTGTTTTGTTGGCGGTACGAACTAAGTCCCCAATGAACTAACTCCCCAAATCCGAAATGAACTTAGTCCCCAAATTTGGGGACTTAATTCATAATGAAATAAATCCCCAAAGTAGAAAATGAAATAAGTCCCTAACAAAGTGAATCAAACCCCCAATACAAAAATGAACTATGTCCCCAATGTTGAGGTTTTTTCCCTTAACGACAAAACCCCCCAATTCAAAAATGAAATAACTCCCCATTTTTCGTCTTTGGTTCTTTATCCAAAAAAAAGAAAATATTTACATACATATATAATAATACATATTTTCAGGCAATAACAAAAAAAAAACTAAATTCATTCAAATATAATATAAAAAAATTAGGTGTAGGCATGCATTGAGTCTTCTACGACTTTTCGGCAATACGGGCAATTGTAATTTGGCATGCCCTTTGAAATAGCATCAGCCTGTAGTTTTAGGTTACATTCGTCGCAAATTTTTAAATGCTTACACGGTATAAAAACTATATTTGGGTTTTTGTCCTGACAGACAACACAGACATTTTCTACGTTGTATGATGGTGGTTCACTAATATCTTCAAACAAATCTTCGTCCGAAGATTCTTCTTTAAAAATATTTTCCTCTTCTACCATATTTACACATATGCCATTCTTCTCGTACACCATTCGGGACAGAAATGTAGCCACTGTTATTTTTCCCTGTTGCAATAAAAGAGATGCTTCCTTTATTTTTTCACTTTTTTCTACACTTTACCTTCTTCTCTTTTTCGCAAGCGATCCCCCACTTTCGCACAGCATTTCGAAATGTCGACTTTTAAAAAACTCTTCATCTCGAATTATTCGTACGAATTTAAAAAAATGACCATTTCTTTCTGCAGAGCGTCCAAGAATTCCGTTGTAAGCCTCAACGGCAGATGTTGTCCGGGTATCCTGGTTATGTATTGTGAAGTGTTCACATCCAACCTGAAACATTACATATGTACATAGAAAAGAAGAAACAATATTATTTTATGGAAACATTATGTGATGAATTTTTATTATTACCTTATTAATCCACTGGTTTTCAAAATATTTTAAAAATGGTAAAAATAAAAAGTTGCTATCCATCAAAAAAAAAATTGGATTTTAGGTCAGTAAAAGAACTTTTTATTAATTCCGGCGGCAATAAAGGAAGTGCTAAGATTTTGTGGTAAAGCAATGATGCACTTTTGGAAGACCTAATGTATTCCAATAAGGATTTTTGTTTTGCCATATTTCGCCTTACAGCCTGGCAAAAATGAAACCTGAACGACAAGAAAGGAAACATTTTGTGAGTGTAATCTCAAACTGAAACCCTTACTTAACTATATGCCATTGTTGTAAGTATGTTTAAAATCTATTTTAGATATGTATATGAGCAATATATCAAATTTCATCGGTTGTAGTGTTCTGAAATTTGTTTCTGAGTGTAATTGGGTTAAAAATAAAAAATTCGCGCGAATTTTTTATTTTTAACCCAATTACACTCAGAAACAAATTTCAGAACACTACAACCGATAATGTTTAAATATATAAGAAAGGTTTTTTTGTACTATATACTTACCAGCATCCCACTAGTTTTGCTCGAGGGTAAACAAAATGCACAGCACTTCTCAATCCCTGTTCGTAGTCGGTTATGAATATTGATGGGTCCAAATCAAATATATTTTCCTTAATATATTGAAGGAGGTTTTTGTATATTTCATTTGTTTTTTTGCTCATCAGAACAAAAAATACTGGAAAAATCTAAGAAAACAATTTTATTATCATGCATATAAACATTAACCAAAACTTACCTCTTCAAAATATTCTATGTAAATTACAAGTAACTGCTGAAAGCAGCCATGCGGCACTATTTTAAAGGTCCCATCCATTAAATACGTCCTTTTAGAAGCTGGAATATTTTCTCTAATCAAATCAATTGTTTTCAATGAAGAAAACAAGCAGAAGGAATAATTGTCTTCCTCTATTGCCGCCGTGAAGAAATGCCGGGATTTCAAATTGTCTTTCGACAAACCAAAATCATTCCACACGTGTTCCAGATTGAAAGCTTCAACTGTTTGAAGAGCAGTCTTGGGAGACGTCACCAAGTTTCGGCTAACTATTTTTTGCAATCCCCTTTGAATTTTTGAAAAACTTAAATTTTTTGTGTCGTCTTGCTTGCTATATAAAAATCGTTGCTTAAAATATAAATTATAAAAATGATTTCCAAACATGTACTTACCTTTCACAAGTCTTTCTAAAAGCGCTTCTTATAGTACTAAGATTAGTCGTAGTACCACCAAGAGCTCCCGCCGCATCTTCACAATCTCGCTTTATTGCATTTAAAGCCTTCAACTCTTTGTAGGCTTCCTCCTCGCTGTCATGATCGTGTTCAACATATTTTTTTGGAACAACACATTTTCCATCAGACTGCAAGTTTACACAAGCTTTGCAATTTTTTTGTCTGCACTCGTATTTCGATAAACCTTTATAAACCGATTTTCTCATATATATCATTTTTTGCTCGATCACGTACAATAACTCACTGTTTCTCCTTTTGCCAGGAATTATTTCAAAATTCATTTTTTTACTACTTTCCACTTTCACGTTTTATTTCAAACTAATTACTGTCGCTAAAGAATGGAAAGAAAACATTGTTTCATTCATTATAACGGTTTTTACATTGGTATTTTTACAAATTATTTAATTTTAAAGAAAATGAACTAATCCCCCAAAATAATGAACTAACCCCCCAAAAATAATTTTAGGGGGTTTGTTCATTTCTATGAATTGGGGAGTTGTTTCATTATGAACTAAATCCCCAATTTTAAATATGAATTAAATCCCCAAAAAATGAAATAAGTCCCCAAAAGTCGTTGTTGTTTTTCTCTGTATATAATTTTGGGGACTTAGTTCATTTCGGATTTGGGGAGTTAGTTCATTGGGGACTTAGTTCGTAACGCCGTTTTGTTACGTTCATACTCGCAACCATACCGTATGATTGCCGTAATCATATTATTGTTAACGTAAATTTTAAATAAAAATACTTTTGTTGCACCAACCATGTTTATATGGTTGCTACAACCATATTTTCATTTCTAAATTTGGCAATAATACAATTGTTACATTTCAACAATATTAATATTGCCGCAATCATATTGTTGTCAAAATGAAATTCAAAAAACAATACTATGGTTACGACGAACATGCTTTTATTGTAGAGAACATATTATTGTTGCGGTGACCATTTAGTAACCATATATTTTCTCTGCGTGCAATACCTTTTTCTTAGGTGAAATCCCCGGGGATGCTCCATTAGCACTACATTCACACGGTAGCTGGATACTGCTGCTGCGTGCCTGATAGTTTTGATGATCAAAAGGTTCTCTCTTGTACCGCTGGACCTATTTCTCTAGATCTGATCTGCCTGGGCAGAGGCAACACCGCACGGTAAGGACCTTCGTTTCCTCATGTAGATAGCTGCAACATGTGCATGTGAAGGTCAATCAACAGCGTACGAGACAATTTCAACGCCTTCTGGTGGTGTAGGAATTTTAGAGGGGTAGAGGTTAAACAGAGCCTGGGATATCACTGGAGAACTCTTTGTTTAACTCTACAGGGCTTCGGCTGCATGTCTCTAAATTCTTTATATGACTGGCGCTCACATATATAGTTTACGACCCAACGTTTCAAACAGGGCGGAAGGGACGTTGCTTCAGTGTCCTCGAACAGAGTGGCATGATTGACCGTGTCGAATTCTTCTGTTAGGTCAAGATCCACTAGGGCCGTCCTGTCGTTTGGCTTAATCCTGCGACTGCCGGTTCTATGTACCGGATTGACCCGAAGCAGACACTCTTTGCATAGGGGCAGTCACCTCAACAATATGTGTT
This sequence comes from Hydrotaea diabolus, assembly GCA_963513945.1. Classification (NCBI taxonomy): domain Eukaryota; kingdom Metazoa; phylum Arthropoda; class Insecta; order Diptera; family Muscidae; genus Hydrotaea; species Hydrotaea diabolus. The sequence continues at coordinate 167,863,947 of OY740719.1, forward strand.
TTTTCTTCGGCCAAAAAAGCTGTTGTGTTAAGGCATGGCGTTTGTCAGCAATAGCTTTATTATTTATTATAGAAAACACTTTGCTATTTTCGAGCTTTTGCCTTCAAATGCCACCACATACTCGTGACACTAAAACTTTTAAATTATGTTCATTTCTTGACATAAACTGTTTGTTTCTTCAAATGCTACATGTTACATATAAATCCCACCCCTAATCTACGGCATTACCAAAATCCATCAACGGCTAAAAGACTCGAATTATTTTTTGTTACACTGTAGCTTTATTCCAGTATCCATGAATGTGTGTTCTATGTGTCTGTGTATGTATAAGTATATTCGGCCACGTCTATATGTATGTGCGGTGTCCGAATGAATACATAATTCATAGAGTTAATTTTAATTTCGGTTTTAAGTAGTTATTCTTTTTCGTCTTTCTTCGGTTTGTTTTTGTTCCACTGAATCCATTAATTAAATCTAAAACAAGTTTAAATCACAGTACAAAAGCATCAGCCCGAAAACAACTATTCTGTTGTCGTCATTGCCGGCTCGCACCACTGTACTAAAATATTTACGTAGTATAACATCGCAGCAAGCCTTGCAACTACGTCGTACGTAGTACATATCCCTATACGAGTAAATACGCGAACATGCGTTTTCGGTTACGATATATAAATCGGACAGTTTTAAAAAGTCGTTCGCAACATGTCCTTCATATGACGAAAGCTACTAAATACAAGTTAAAACCCATTCACAGAACAAGGTATTGACGACGAACGTGAAGTTTCTTTCATACCAAATAGGATATGCCAACAATTTATTTACGAACTCGGAATGGGTGAAGAGTTCTGGTAATCGTTTTTATTTTTGTGCTTCCATATTTTAGTCGACATGATTGATTTTTATGATAATCTAAACGAAGGTTAAAGTGTGATCATCGATCTACTCTCACGGTTCACACGACGATTAAGAAGTCATTGATTCACTGGCATTAGGGGGCCTCTGCACTCATAGCAACACGTGTGGATATTTACATAATTTTGCTTTTCATTAGGTACAGGTTGAATGACTTTGTGGAATTTTGCATGTACTTAGTAGGAAGATAAATACTGTTACACACGTTTTATTCTGTATACTCGTAATAAAAAGTACTGAATGTTTTTGGACCAAATATTTTTTAATATATTTATTGATGTATATTGTATCCAAAAAGAATCTACCTATTCGAAATGTCCGCCTTTTGCCTTTACACACGCCTTAAGTCGCACTGGCCAATCGTCAATAGCTGCACGAACCTCGTCCATTGGAAAATTGGCCACAGCTCGAACCAAAGCAGTCTTAAGAGATCCAATGTTAAGGGTATCTTTTGTGACAAACCTTGTCCTCTAAAACCGTCCACAATTTGTAATCCAATGGGTTCAAATCTGGACAGCCTGAGGGCCATTCTTCAGAGGAAATGAACGCTGGCAAATTGTTTCGAAGCCAGGCCTGGGACGTTTTAGCCTTATGGGACGGTGCAGAATCCTGCTGGAAAGTCCATGGCTGGTTTTGGAACAGGGAATTGTTAAGAGGCTTCATAACAGCTTCCAACACGGTTTCTTGGTAAACTTTGGCCGATGTTTTAACTCCTTTTTCGCAGAAATGCAGGTCAGTGGCCCCATCGTAGGAGACACCCCACCAAACCATGACTGAAGCGGGGTGATGACCCTTTTCCACCCTTGGGATCAGTTCAGATGCTTTCTTAGATGACCGCGCATACACTCTATTATTTTGCTTGTTACATTTTTTTCTGAACGGTATAATTTTTTTTCATCGGTGAACAAAATTTTTCTGTGCAAGTTTCAGCGAGTTTCACCAAAAGACGTTGGCATTTTTCAATCCAATTTTTTTTAAAGCTGCAGTCAATAAATGTCCGTTGCGTCGTTTGAAAGGCCCAAGTCCCAAGTCTTTTTTAATGATTCGACTCATGGACTTTTGCGTGATATTCATCTCACGGGCCATGATTTTCTGTTTTCGGAGCGGATTTCTGTGAATTCTGGATTTAACGGCTTTGATGACATACGGTGTTCGAACAGAGCGTGGGCGGCCCTACCGGTGGCGGTCTTTTACATCTCTAGTCTCCTCAAACATTTTTATGCATGGGTAGACGAACATGCGGCTAAACCCTAGTGGCCAGAGCAATTTGAAAATATCGTTTTTTTTCATTTCACACTTGAAAACCACTCGATGATAAAAGTTGAAACAATTTTAAAATCCAGTTACAGACTAACACTATTGAGGTTAGCTTTCAAAACCCATATGACATTAACGGGGTATGTTTAGTTCTACTATTGAGAAGGGTGTGTTCAATGTTGTAACAGTATTTATGTCCCTACTAAGTAGAATGGACAAGATAAGTAATTGAAATTGAAGATACCCCAAAATCGTTTCAAAAGTATTAATCTGCAAATATAAATTATATTGTAGATAACTTACGATAATACCTGATACGTACGTACTTCTCGTAATAATTGTAGAACTTTTTCAAATTGGCTCTCATGCTATTTTGATCCAAATGCATTTTCCGATATTGGAAAACAGCAAATTAAAATGATTTCTGTCCTATATAAATCTTTGTTATTTTATAGTTTTTGCAAAGTTCTCCATGTAAAATTTTAGCGAATATCTGTAGGAAAAAAATAAATTATAGTGAAATTTAATACATTATAAATCAAATGACGTTTGGATCAAAATAGCATGAGAGTGAAATGGCGAAATTGGATACTAAAAAAGTTAAAATTCTGTTAAAATGTTTAGCTCGTTTGTTTTATTTCGGTCATTTGCTTTTACAAATTGAAAATTGATTAACCGGCTCGAAACCTCTTGTATCTATATTTAAATACAGGGTGGCGCAACACTACCATTGTGGTTTGAATGTTTAATAACTTTTTATTTATAGGTTAATTTTTATTATTATTTTTCATTATAAAGTGTATTAATGGGGATTATTTTTGACTTAAGAGTAAAAAAGTATATCCCGCAAGTTGTGACCTGTTGCGGCTGCGCATATTCGTGCTCTTAAAAGAAATCTATTGATGGCTCTCAATGAGATGTGGTTAGAGTAAATTGAATTTTGTGGACAATTGTGTGAAGAAAACTTGAAAAGTAAAATTTACCACAGTTTGCATAATTTTTCGTAAAATTTCCGGAGCTATGGCTTGAATTTCATGGCGAATGTTTTGTTTTAGCTGTGGTATGGACGCTGTCTTATTTATGTATAACCTTTCTTTCAAATAAACCCAAAGAAAAAAATCTGGCGCTGTTAAATCCGGGGAACATGGGGCCAATTGAAATCGCTTCGTGCGTTCGTCAAAGAGGTAACAGTAACAAAGCCATTGTGTCCCTTGCAGTGTGGGCTGAGGCTCTATCTCGTTAGAACCACAACTGTGGATGGTTTTCTGCAGCTGGCCTCAAAAAGCATCGTTCGATATTCAGCACCATTAACCGTAACTGGGGCGCCATGTGCATTTTCAAAGAAATATGTATTCTTTCAGACGATACACCGCACCAAACAGTACACTTAAGTGGGTGTAATTGTTACTAATGAACTGTTCTTGGATTTTCCGTATCCAATATCCTGCAATTTTGTTTGTTTACGAAACCATTCAATTGGAAATGGGCTTCATCGCTAATGATATAGGGATTTATTTCTGATTTTGGCATAATCAAGCCGTTGTTGATAGTCAGGACTAGCTGGACTTTTTACGGGAACATGTGCAATGTAGCCAAAATCCTCTGAACGGACCTCCTCGATAACCCCAGTTGTACCGAACGTCTTCTTGTTGATATTTTTGGACTATCCTGCACACTATCCACAACACGTTGGATATTTTCGTCCGTATGGACAGTACGTGGTCTTCCGCAACATGGAAGGTATCTTACTATACCATGCTGTCGAAAGTTTCCAACTAAGCGGTTTATTGTTGTTTCTGAAGATCCAGTAGGCAACGATAAGTACGCTGCGTAAAAGCAATTGACTCTTGATTTAAAAAAAATCCTCAACAATTGCTGTTCTGTTGTGTAGTGTTCCATTACAAATTCCCCAAGTTTGCTTCAAAAAATTCTGAAATAAAAATAAAAAATATAAAAATAAATGCTTAGCTCGTTTATTTTATTTCGGTCTTTCACTTTTACACATCAAAAATGAATTAACAAGCTCAAGACCTCTTAAAAGAAATCTATTGATGGCTCTCAATGTGGAGAGGTGGTTAGAGTAAATTGAATTTTGTGGGCAAGTGTGTGAAGAAAACTTGAAAAGTAAAATTTACCACAGTAGTTCTCATTCGTGTGGCGAGAGCCTGTTCTTAAAGAGTTCGGTTTTTCTTTAAACAATTGCTGCGAAGCTTTCTGATGAAGGTCGTCACGGAACCGAAATGGCGATTAAAGCAGTCACGAAAATCAATTTACTTTGCCATTTTGTTAAAAACGTGTCTTCTATTTAACTTGTCTGTCTCTGTTCATTGTATTAAAATTTAAAAACGCCGTCAAATACGAGGAAAAATAAGTCGAAAAATTACGAGTTTATATTAACGTCATCATTGATGGCGGGCGTTAGTCGTTATACAGGGTATTCCAAAAGTTACAATGGGGTAAAAAATTTATTAACTTTTTCATTTATCTATTTTTTTCAGATTATAACACAACAAATAATAGAGAGATTCACAACTGAACAAAGAAACAGAATAATAGAATTGTATTATTATAATCAGCAATCAATTATTTAAACGCAAACGCATAAGAGTAAGTGTTGAAGCACATTTTCATTTTAATGACGTTGTTAATAAGCAGAACTGTAGGTTATGGGATTCTGAAAATCCAAGAGCCATTCATCAACGCCAAATGCACCCCACATGCCAAATGCAAATATCATTGGGCCTTACTTCTTCGAGAATGAGGATGGCAATGCTGTAACCGTAAATGGAAAGCGGTATCTGCTTATGATAGAAAATTGTGTACGTTCTGCTCTTGAAAATCTGATTTGAGATGTGGTTTCAGCTGGACGGAGTTACTGCCCACACTACCCGAGACACAATGGCACTTCAAAGTCAAATTTTTGGAGAGCGAATAATTTTCAGAAATTCGGAAATTATTTGGCCAGCACTATCGCCAGATTTGCCAACACCCGACTTTTTTTTTGAGGGGTTATTTTAAAGAGCGAGTAAATGTGAACAAACCCGAGACAATCCTTCAACTCAAGGCCATCATTGTTGCAGAAATTCGAACGCTACAGCCACAAATTTTGACAGATGTTATGGAAAATGATGTAAAACGACAATCACTTCGTTTTTTTCGACAATCACTTCTGAATTATCATTCGCCCAAATGCGGCAATTCTGCTCATTGACGAATCCACTGAGGTGAAAATGTGCCTTTCCATGGTTAAATTGAGTTAGTCTGAAATTGAGAAATTTCAAAAGAAATGCAAAAAAAACTTGACGTTTAGGTGTGGTTCACATTCAACATCAGCCCTTATATTAAAATAGAAGACACGCTTTCGTCCAAAATGAATTTAGGTGGAAGTTTGGCGGAACTCCCCCGAGTAAATGGACCATTATGAGGCTGGTAAACATGTTTGCCGAATCTGGAAGCACCGCACGAAGACCGTACAAAGGAGATGCCAATGTTCAGGTTCAAGACTTCATGGTGGCTGTAGCATTATCAATTCAGGCAAATCCAAACGTTTCGACTCGAAACTTTTCGGCACAAATTGCAGTAAGCAAACGGTCATTACAACGGATAATTCATGATGATTTAAACTTATTTCCGACAAAGTCAAAATTACAAGCAAAGCAAAATAATCTGGTACTTCGTACCATGAAGATGTGATACTGACCTGCTGACGAAGACGGAAAAGGAAGTCAACGAGCCATTTGTTTGGCTTTATTAATTTTTTTCTCGAATTGTATAATATACAAAATGGAAATATTTTTACACTATGTATGAAAAATGATGTCACTTAAATGACCCCAGTTTTCAGATTCGCACTCGGCTCGTTTTAGAGCATTTTCCATAACATCTGTCAAAACTTGAGGCTGTAGCGTTCGAATTTCTGCAACAATGTTGGCCTTGCGTTGAAGGATTGTCTCGGGGTTGTTCACATATACTCGCTCTTTCGAATAACCCCCAGAAAAAAAAGTCGGGTGTTGGCAAATCTGGCGATAGTGCTGGCCAAATAATTTCCGAATTTCTGAAAATTATTCGCTCTTCAAAAATGTGACTTATAAGAGCTATTGTGTCTCGGGCAATGTGGGCAGTGGCTCCGTCCTGCTAAAACAACATCTCAGGTCAGGTTTTCAAGAGCAGAACGTACACAGTTTTCTATCATAAGCAGATACCGCTTTCCATTTACGGTTACAGCATTTTCATCCTCATTCTCGAAGAAGTAAGGCCCAATGATATTTGCATTTGGCATTTGGGGTGCATTTGGCGTTGATGAATGGCTCTTGGGTTTTCAGAAAGAAAAAAAGAAAATAAAAAATATATAAACGAAAAAGTTATCCAATTTTTAAAACCCATGGTAACTTTTGGCCCTCCCTGTATAACGCTTTAAATAGCACAAAAAAACAAAATCTAACAAAAAACATATCGTATAATTTGATTTCGAAAAATTTATATCTTTCAAATATTGCCTTCATCATTGCCAATAGGTAATAAAATAACTTAATATGCAATTCAGAATCTTTACACGTTTATAGAATCTCATGTTTGAGGCTATTCACATCAAATACAACTTCTCTTCCTGCATTCTTTGACTATGCTGGGCTCCAACTTACTACAGCTGAATACAATTCTTTGAATTTTGAACAAATTTCTGATTGAAACATAGTGTGAATTCGCAAAAGGGAGCAAAGACCTTTTCGCGTGTCTCCTCAGATGGCATGGCGATTTGTATAATTTGCATATGATTTCAATTTCATTTTTGGTGTGCATATTTAACTGCATGAACTTTTTGAATAATTTCGTCAGTAGAATTTATTATATCGTTTTTAGCCATCAACGACTAAGAGACAACCGGCAAAAATAAAAAGAAGATCTTGTCTGAACGAACAACGAGTTCAGAGTCTTCGTCGTTTTGGACAGAGGACAACAACAAAATGAGACAAAACTTGTTCGGTAATTATTTAATAGTTCATCGTTTTATGGCTTCCAAGAATAGTATTCTCCGCACGAACAGAGACTTTTTGTTATATAATATTCATAAAACTTGAAAATGTCAATAAACCAATCACGTGTTGAATGAATGATTCGCCGATGTGAAATGAATTCGTGCTCAGTGAAATGTTAAAAAATTTGGCCTTTCTATGCAAAAGGCCTGCATGGCATAGTATTTTAGAAGCAGTAATTCAGCTATATAGCAGCTTCTCCTGGACAATTGTAATTTAATTTCTGTACTGGCGGTATAGGGGAGATCAAGAAAATTCCTTTTTAAACGGAAATAAGACAGACAAAAAAGAGAAAATTTAGAAAAATGCAAAATAATTTGAATAATATTAAAACTTTGCAAAATGCATTGCAAGCATAATTGAACCCACATAGATATATGAAAATCTTTTGTGGAGTCCACATCAAAACATGAACCTGCTACAAAATCACCTGAAGTGTTTATGAATTCATATAGTGGACCGCGTCCAAGAGTCAAATATTTCGTAGTAGCATAGTTCGGACAACCACATTCGTGCAGCGCACCACCATACGCTGACCAAGGTCCTTCAGTACCAATTCGTAGCTTCTTGTAAAAGTTTAGCTTTCCCTTGGCAAGTGGTCGATATATATTTAAAGCTAAGATTATCACTTCCTATGTATTAGTAACTTTTCTTCAACATACCTCAAACTTCTCTCGATTCCGGAAGCAGAGCTCCTCCTTCGGCCAATTCGAATTCGAAGCTTGTGTGGGCGTAGCTTCCCCGTTTTAAATGGTCAATAATTATTTAAAACCTTCGCTGCCCAATGGGCATCAGCATCTAGTTGATACGTAACTTCACACCGATTCAAACTCTGTCCTCAATTTGAGTTTAAAAACGATATTCAACAACTGTCTCAAAACTTGCAGCAGTCGCAATCAAAAAAAGTTTGTTGCTTAAGTCTTTTGTTTTTTAATCCTAATGCACAGTTTTCTTTATATGGATTTTTTCATCGATAAGTTTCTCATTCGGTTTGTAATACATCGAAATATCTATCAGGGACCATATAGTCGGCGATCATTAAGTATTTAAATTAAACTTAATTGGGCAAAAGGGGATAAAGTTCCCCTTGTGGGACTGATAAAAGTCCTGATCAAGTTTTACTTTTAATGACATTTTTGCTATGTAATTTGATTAATTAACTTTTCAATCGGCGTTTTTTGAAAGTGGTAGGCAGAGAATTTTGTTCAAGAACAATTCAAGAGGTAAAGGATGAAATTATCGGATATAGGTAATTTACCGAAGCCGTGAAGAGAATTTGGCCGATATTTTATATCACACATAATTGTCGTAGATCCTTCTATCAGAATTAAAAATGTTAAGGTAATTGTCTGAAAACTCTTTGCTTTATTTACAATTAGCTTTGTGCGTTTTACATTTTGAAAGAGGAATTACCCCACAAGCTAATAAGATCAGGTTTGTTGTTGTTCGTCATAGATGGAAGGAAAAGAAAGTCAGCGAAGTAAAGCAAACACATCACCGTTTTGCGTTTCGTCTTTTGTGTAGGCTTCTTTTCAATACCATTTATGTGTGCTGCGGACCTGGCCTCTACTAGTTTAACGATCTTTAAGTATATATACGAAGCATGTATTTTATTTTGTATTTGAAAAAATCAATTCAACTCGTGAACATTTTCGTGCATCACGAAACTTAAATCTTTGTATGGCGATGAAGCACCATCCAACAGTACTGTGAAAAACTAGTTTAATGAACTCAATCGTGGCTGACGCTCGCTCAAAGACGAAGGTCGTCCAAAAACGGCCGTTGTGCCAGAGAACATTGATGCCGTGCGTGAGCTGATAATGTAAGATCGTCATGTGACACCGTGAGATAGAGGCATCCTTGGACATTTCTTCCACCAGCATACATTCGATATTGCATGAACACCTGGCCGTAAAAAAGGTTTGCTCTCGTTGGATCCCGCACAATTTGACAATCGCTCAAAACAGACTCGAGCGATTGGTGCAAAGAAATTTTGAAAAAATACGATCGCGGTGCTTCAAAAGATGTTTATAAGATCGTATGAGCCCGAAACAAAACAGCAATCGAACGTGTGGGTCTTCAAAGACGAGCCAAATCTTACGAAAGTTGTTCGTGGAAGAAGCACTTCGAAGCAAATGGTCGCCTGTTTCTTCGGCAAAACTGGTCATGTGGCGACTGTTCCGCTTGAGCAACGTAGGAGGTCAATTCTGAGTGGTACACCACAACTTGTTTGTCTAAAGTCTTCGGAGAAATTTGAAAAACGAACCAGAGAAGACGAATAATTGTGCACCATGGCAATGCGAGCTCTCAGACATCGGCTCAAACCAGCACCATTTTGACCGGCAAAAAACGTCGAATTTATGGGTCATCCACGTACAGCCTTGACTTGGCACCAAATGACTTATTTTTATTGCCGCATATAAAGAAAAAAATGCGTATTCAAAGATTTTCGTCTCCAGAAGATGCTGTTTAAGAGTTCAAAAACCATGTTTTTGAGGTGTCTCAATCGGAGTGGAAAAAGTGCTTCGACAATTGGTTTGAGCCTATGCAAAAGTGAATAAATCATGCTGGAGAAAACTTTGAAAAACAATAAAATCATTTTTGATGATAAATTTTCGCATTTTCATTATTAGGCCAGAAATATATATAGCAGCTCCTAAGCAATCTCAAAGGTACGATGAAGTGAACCCAGTCAAATACTTGGTTGGTATCCTTTATATCCTTCATCCTGCACAATATGTGCTTTTACTTTTTTCAAAAAATTTCAATTATATATTGAAAATCATTCTAATTTGTATTGTACGTGTCCGTTTTGATTCCACTGTATTACACATTTTCGACACTCTTTTATTTGTTTGCCCTTGCAAAGTTTAATTCTACTATTTAAAGTTATTTTAAAGGCGCTTAAAAAATAATACCGATCGAATGTGGAAAATTTGTATGCCTGTACATCTATTCTTGTCATCACAGCAAAGTGTGAAAAAAAGAAACAGATATCGTGGAAACATTTCATAAGCCTTGAAATAACTTCTTTTGGACAACAACGCTCAAAATCGGCCCCAATAAAGCCGCCACTCAATGTACCTTATGACCTCACCGCGGTAATAGCAGCAAATTTAATCATATTTAAGTTTATATTAGGTCACACTTTGCACAACTCACCTCGAAAATTGATATGTTTAGTCCATATACTCGTATTTATATAGATGACATATTAGGGTGGGCCTATTTGTAAGGACAAAAGTTTGTCGATATTGTGCCATCGATTTTTCGATTGCTTTTGGCATGACAAAAACAATTTACTCTACGACATAAAAAACAACATTTTCAAGGCGCCCAAATTTAATTATTTTACTTTTCTCTACTTTTAATTTTAAGTTTTTTTATAATGTAATAAAAAGAAGCGGCTGATTTTTTTTTTAAATATTACCTTCCTAAGGTGAAAAACAATACATAAATACAGTGTGATTCATTCACGACTGGACAAATATCACCAGCGTATTTTTCGGTTCTTTTCTTACCAATATTTACATCTACGAACATGTCCGAAAATTTTCAGTTTGGTGGTCGGAGGGTACTGGGGTAAAACTGCTAAGTTCTGAACAAGTGTTCGTATTTTTTTTATTTTTTTCTTTTAAGTTAGCCCAACCTCTTCCAATATTACATATAGTCATAACATTGGAACAGTAGGGCCTTTGGGCTTCATTTAAGTAATTTTGGAAAGGTAAGAGGTAGGGCTATCTTTTTTCAAACTGCTGCCATTTTGCCCCTTTGCATTTTCTGGCATGTTCGTAGATGAACATATTTTCTTGAAATGAGCCAAGAAATACGCTGGTTAAATTTGTCCAGTTGTGAATGAATCACCCTGAATACATTTCCACATACCAAACAATAACATAACAATAACATATAAGCGCGTGAAAATAAAAATACGACTAAAAGTTCCTTTTTCTTGGTGAGTATTGTATGTAATTATGTCAAAGGTTGTATTTAAAAATAAATAAAATCAGCCGATTTTTTATTACGTATTAAAAAAACTTTAAAAACTAATGTTGAGAATAATTAAAAAAAAATTAATTTTGCTGCCTCGAAAATTATTTTTCTGTTATGTAGTAGTTGAACTTTTTGTCATGCCAAAAGCTATCGAAAAATCGATGGCACAATAACAAGCGACCCACCCTTTTAAATATTGATATGCCTTCTACAATATTCATCAGATTTTAAAGGAATTTGGTTTTTGGCATTTTTGATTTGTAACCATCTAGCACTATCACTCCAATTCATATATAGTCTCTTAAATACAAAAATCCAAAAATTCCACTACATACAAAGACTGCTTTATATATTTCTGGACTAATAATAAAAGTACGAATATTTATCATCAAAAATTGTTTTATTGTTTTTCAAAGTATTCTCCAGCATGATTTATACACTTTTGTCGAAGCTCTTTTTCCACTCCGATTGTGACACCTCCATGTTCTGGAGGTGTCACAATCTGGCGACGAAAATCGTTGACCACGCACTTGATTTCTTGATGTGTGGGAATAAATAGAAGTCATTGGGTGCCAAGTCAGGGCTGTACGGCAGATGTCCTATCAATTCGACCTTTTGGCCGGTCAAAAAGGCGCTGGTTTGAGCCGATGTGTGAGAGCTAGCATTGTCATGGTGCACAATTATTCGTCTTCTCTTGTTCGTTTTTCCAATTTCTCCGAAGACTTAAGGCAAACAAATTGTGGTGAACCACTCAGAAATGACCTCCTATGTTGCTCAAGCGGAATAGTCGCCACATGACCAGTTTTTCCGAAGAAACAGGCGACCATTTGCTACGAAGTGCTTCTTCCACGAACAACTTTTGTTGGATTTGGCTCATCTTCGAAGACCCACAAGGTCCATTGCTGTTTTGTTTCGGGCTCATGCGCATAGATTTATGATTCGTCAGCTGTGAAGATTTTATAAACGTCTTTTCAATCGCCGCGATCGTTTATCTTCAAAATTTCTTTGCACCAATCGACACGGGCCTTTTTTTGAGCGATTGTCAACTTGTGCGGGATCCAACGAAAACAAACCTTTTTTACGGCCAGGTGTTCATGCAATATCGAATGTATGTATGCAAAGAAGAAATGTCCAAGGATGAATCTTTCTCACGGTATGTCACATTACGATTTTGCATTATCAGTTTACACAAGGCAACAATATTCTCTGGCACAACGGCAGTTTTTGGACGACCTTCGTCTTTGAGCGAGCGTCGGCCACGATTGAATTCATTAAACCAGTTATTAACAGTGCTATAGAATGGTGCTTCATCGCCATACACAATTTTAAGTTCATCGATGCACACTTGTCGTGATAATCCACATCGAGAGTTGTGAAAAATGATCGCACGAAAATGTTCACGACTTAGTTCCTTTATTTGGCCAAATTGATTTTTTTAAGTCACTGTAAACAACACAAATGATGGTCGTACGCTAAAACGTCCCGAGTAAGTTTATGCTAAAAAGGTCGAACTTTCCAGTGGAAATGTCACTTAGTGTTGCCTTGGCTAGAAATATATATAGCAACCTGGGATTTACTGGTCAATATTATATACTACAGCAATACGAGTAAACATTTCAAATATTTCGCCTTTATTTATTTTCCTACATTTAATTGATAGCACCCTCTGTTGCTAGAGTTCGATCAAAGATTTATTTAACAATAAGTATAAAAAAAACTATAAAAATGAACTTCGACATAAAGTTCCACATCTAAGACAATTGCTTAAAAGTGGGATGATAACCAAACTCATCGGCTATAAATGAGATTTCGAACTTTTTGCCATCCGGAGCTGTCCATGAGGTGGAACCATGCACAACGATAGCAGCACCATCTTCGGTAGTCTTTAGTTCGCCAACTTCTTGGCGTGAGATGCCATTGCTGGTGTCATAGCTAAAATTTAAAAACAAATAAATCAGAGCTTAGGAAAAATCAAATAAATGGAAGACTTACGCAAAATTGTACTTGTCCACCCCATTGTTATCCGCTTCCAGACGCAAAATTTCCGCCTGTCTCTCGTCATGTTGCTGAGGAGCACACAAGACAATGGCCAAAAAGGATACTATCAAAACAATTGATAATTTCATAATGGATGTGTTTTATATTTATGGCTTTAAGTCTCTTGCGTGATGCTGCTATTACAAGTTGGTTACACTTGACTGATAACAAATTCCATTCCATCTTCGCGTTTTATACCAAACAAAAATAATTAATTTTGGAGATTTTTTTATTTGCCTTTAATGTTAAAATTGTCCTCGTATCAATGCAATCATCATTTTTTGTAAAAACACAAAATATGAACAACAATAAAAACAATATCATGGCAAGCAATCAACAAAATTATTACCAACCTCGTACAATCAATGAACGAATGACACACCATCATGGCATGGACGGACATTGACTCCTGCGCTATCTCGACCCATGCGGGTGTCCGTCTGTTTCAACATTGAGATTTTAGCGGTTAACACGAATGAATGTCATTCCGGTGTTGCTGATATGTTTCGCACACAAAAAACCTAAAAGGAATGTGTGTTAAAACAATTATTTCTTAATTAGATAATATTAATTAGACTATGTCTATAGCTTCTTCATATATTTACTTATATATTTATATTTTTTTTTGGGCAAACCCATAAGAGCACCGTAAACCTGGTTAAGACTCCCGCTGATTTATGGGACATCTCGTTAGCAGTAAAATTATTTTATTGCAAATTGTTTTTACCAATTTCTCAAGTTGCAAGTGACATAACTTTGATTAACGACAAATGCCCGCTGCTTATGGATCACGCCCGTTTCGCATCGGAAATGTTAAGCCAACGATGACTAGACTTAGTTGTTTCTTCTAGGTACTATCGGCAAAAGCGGTGGTGTTTATTGACCTCAAATATTTCATGTAATACCTATGGTGAGCCCATGAGTTTGTATTGATGTATTTAAAAGATGTTTAATAGTTTGTTTAGATATTGGGGTGTACTGATATATATTATGAAAGTATTTGCCAATAGTATATATTTAATGGTTACCCAATATCAAGTCCTGCTCAAATTGGATCATGTTCTGATGTTTTTTCGACACCAAGCTTTCCAGAGACCGCATATTACATCCAACTTCTTTAAAATTTTTGCACTGTTCTGCTGAAATTGGTATACAACACCATGCATATATCTATAATGCACGATTTAAAATTATATCATTCTAGCGTTCATAAAAGTAAATGCGATCTTGAAGAAATTTTGTATACTAATGAATGGTAAACCAATAAATCAGAACAACTCAGAATATATAGATGCATGTGTTACTACGAGTATAGGCATAATACAACGTTCAGTGTCATGTTCAACATAGAAAACTGTTCTAAGTTAAATTAAAATAGTTGGCATATTTCCATTTTGGCAATATATTTTCTAACTACTTTGTATGCCACAGTACGGTCGGTCTATACACTACGGGCAAAACAGAGTCAGTTACCCGGAATGTACCGAATCGAGGATGGGTATGACATAACCTGTCACAGAACTGGTTCGGCGTGGATATAATGGTGCCAATTACCTTAAATTTCGAAGTCGTCAAATTTGCTGTATAACTTCGCACATAAACCGCACACATAAGATTGTACGTATCCACAATCATGATCGCGGGCCAGTCTAGTGCCGTTCTAGAACAGCTGGGTGCTAGAATGATGGATGTTGTAAGGAGGTGGGGTGTGAGTGTTGGAGTGAGTGTGGCGATGGATAAGACCGTGACAATGCTGCTCAAGGGCAGATTGTCACATAGTCGGCCTCCTATCGTGAACATTCATGGAGTTAACCTCAGGTATGTGACGGAAGTCAGGTACCTGGTGATAACTATGGGCGAAAGGATGAGGTTCACTCCTCATCTGGACCGAGTGCGTGAGAAGTTGACGGGTGTGATTGGCCAGGTACGTAGGTTTCTTCGGAGTGATTGGGGTTTCTCTAGGCGTGCAGCGCGTATCATATATGGTGGCCTGTTTGTGGCTTGCGCCACGTATGGGTCATCTGTATGGTACGAAGTGGTTATGTCGGTTGTTGGGCTTAGGAAGGTTTTGTCGTGTCAGGGTGTATGCGTGTGTGTCGTACGGTCTCAACTGAGGCCTTACAGGTGTTGATGGGTGCACCACCCCTCGATCTCGAGGTAATACGACGTGCCGTTGCCTTTATGGCAAAATGGGGTGTTGTATTGCCAAGGGATAGTTGGGTGGTGGACGACATGGAGCGTATGAGTGCTGGTGAGATTAGGACTCACTTGGATGAATGTGTGATGGAGAGGTGGCAGTCTAGGTGGGACGGTAGTGTGAAAGGGCGTGTTACTTACAGGTTTGTCAGGGATGTTAGGTTTGTTAGTGGTTTTCTCGGCTTTTTGCTGACTGGTCATGGGTTCCTCAATGCATTTTTGCACAAGAGGGCCCTAAGCGATAGGGAGTCGTGTGATTGTGGTGCGGTTCTTGAGGATTGGTTGCATGTTCTCTGTGAATGTACTCTTTATGAAAGTGTTAGGGATTTAGGTCGGTTAGGAATTGAAATGACGGACGGACAGTGGGATGTAAGAGGGATGGTTGCTTCACAAGAGGTTTTGGCCAGAGCGAATGAGTTCGCAAATAGGGTTTTCTTGATGCGGCGTGCTTTGGCAGTATAGAGTAGAGGTTGATTGTTGGTTTAGGATGTCGGTGGCTGTGGGTGACCAGTCCCATGTTGTATGGACCAAAAGCTGGGAGTAGCCTTTTGGTTACGAGGTCTGACCGGAGACTTAAATCTGGTACCACGGGTAGTCAGGAGCACCCAGAACTTGTTCTGGCCTGACTATATGGTGCGGCCCCTCGGGGAGTATCGTGGTGGCTGTGGTTTATACCCAAATCGCGGGGAGAACTTCGGTTCGATGTGGAGTTGCATTGTGACCGGGTGCTGTGACCCATAGAACAGTAGAGGCTTAGATAGTCCTCGACCCCTAACCAAGAGGGAAGTTATGACCCATAACTGTCATGCTTCGAATTGGTACCGGCGGTATCAATCCAATGGGGCGTTGGCCGTC
The DNA here is from genome assembly GCA_963513945.1 of Hydrotaea diabolus. NCBI lineage: Eukaryota > Metazoa > Arthropoda > Insecta > Diptera > Muscidae > Hydrotaea > Hydrotaea diabolus. The sequence goes on from OY740719.1 coordinate 167,880,227, forward strand.
GCATTGTTACGGCCCCAGTGTGATGGCACACCGTGGTTCAGGCCATTTCGGAGATAATCACGTTAAATCCGACATCTTCTGTACGTATCCACGGATTACAGCTATCTTTTTAACAAAATCTACTTTGAGCGGATTTTGTTTAAATTTTTTAAACGATCAGACTTACCATTAAATTGTACTGATGTGATGAGATGGATAGAATGGGTACTGTGATGGGTATTCTATGATGGATACAATGACACTTGCCTAGTCCTTTTTGATCAGTCTTCTGATAAATCACATGGTATCTGCACGCAGAGAAAAAACATGGTTACTATATGGTCACGGCAATAACAGTATGTTCTCTGCAATAAAAGTATGTTCGTCTCAACCATAGTATTGTTGTTTCAATTTAATTTTGACAATAGTATGTTTGCCGCAATATAAATATTGTTAAAATGTAGCAATTGTATCATTGTCAAATTTAAAAATAAAACTATGGTTGTACCAACAATATAAATATTGTCGGTGCGACAAAAGTATTGTTTTTTGGGTTTTATGTTAATAATAATATGATATCGGCAATCATTCTGTATGATTGTAATTTTTCTTCATTGAATATGCTTTTTAGAAAAATGCTATTGTTTTTTGCAATATAGTACTTTTTATAGGAAAATTAAAAGTTTTCAAACAAACTGCTTTTGCTTTGTGTAACTGAAATATTTGTAATAAAAAAGCTTACGTTTTTTAAACCGATTTTTGCTACTGTAAAATAAATAAATCCTACTTTTTTAAATTTAATGTATTTTTAGATAGTTTACTCTATTTTTGACAACATTACCCAATCCTAATAAATAATTTTGGAGATCATAGTATGGTTGAGTGGGATCATACTGTGGTTGCATGGATAATAACATGCTTGAGTGTGAATCATACTATTGTTGTCAGGGTCATACTATGGTTGTATGTAAAACATTCTATGGTTGTGAGGACCATAATATGGCTGTGGAGATAATAGTATGGTTGAGTGTAAATCATACTATGGTTGTGCGGATCATAGTATGGTTATGTGTGAATTAACTATTGTTGTGAGGATCATATTTTGGTTGTAAGGATCATAGTATGGTTGTATTTCAATCAAACTATTGTTGTGAGTATCATAATATTGTTGTACCACAACCATATACCCAACAATAGTATGATGCTCTTCGAATATTGTTATCCCAAACATACTTTTTTTCTACGTGTGAGTAGTGTCAATTGACTTCCACCAATTACAAAGCCATGTAAAAGTTACCGGTTCTTTTCATACTCTTATAGTTGGGTCGGTACTGAGACCATTCCCTAATTGACGACGGACCTATCACGTGGCTGGTTCTGTACCGGTCCAATGTCAAAGAGGGTAGCTATAGACTTAGGGTCATATTCATAATAATTTATGGGAAGGATTATAATTCAAATTTTCTTTAAATACCCTCCACCGAATAGTGGGAAAGATAGTTTATAAAATTTGTCATTCCGTTTGCAACACCACAACGTATTGATCGGATACCCTATAAAGTACATATGTGACAGCGCATAGAGAAAGGGACCTAAGGGTAAAAAAAATCAATTTTCATTTTTTTCATATTTTGATGTGGACAACATCTGAGCATCGAATGAGACCGATCCCATGCCCCCAAAAGTGTTCCCTCCCAGAGATATGCGCGTTTTATGAAAGTGAAGTCGACGATTCTAAGCGCAAATAGAAAGGGACCTAATCTTTAAAATGGCTCTCCTGAACAAAACTGGTTTTTAACCTTAGGTCCTTTTCTATTTTGCGCGTCACATATAGTATTGATCGTCGTAAAATTCTTAGACGATCTAGCCAAGTGCCTCCGTGTGCCTGTTGAAAACACGATGGCGATCAAATGAATCAACCTTGTATTCTGTAATTGATGGCTTATGGTCATAAGCTATTTCGGATTATAAATAGGAGAATTCTGACAAGGGGGGAAAGTTTCCCTTTAAGGTACTAAATATATCTCGGTAAAAATTACACTTTTTGAGTGTGTGCTTATCAAATCATAATTTTTTTTGTAATCCAACAATGGTTCAAAAGGGTGCTCTTAGTTGGGACACACTAAATATTTCAAAAAAGGCATAGTTGCTGGACTTTTTGGATCTTAAGGCTCAAAAATCACCCCTCATGGTCAAAACAGGCGATTAGAATAACCAAATTAAATAAATTTTCCTACCAATTCCAATATGGAGTAATTTTGATGTTTTTTGTGCTAAAAATGAGATGGACGCAAAGAGCCCAAAAACGATCATTTTTTTTGCGCTTTAGTAGCTTAAGCACGTTGGAGGGTATATAAGGTTCGGCCCGATATTTAGGACTTTTTACTTGTTCAAAATACTCTTTAAGCCATTGTAAGTTTTTACGGATATCGACAGTAGCTATACAGTTGGTGCTTTTTTTAACATTTTTTAATTGAAATATTACAAAAAAAAATTAGAGCTCACAACAGGTTACTAAAGCCCAAAATTGCCTCCGATCCACATTTCATATGATCAGTTTCTGATTTGATTTAAGAAACAAAAAATACCCCAGTGCAGGACACCCTAATGCCACATTCATTGTATTCATTTCAATATAAATACACAGGCATTATACGAATGAACCTAGGATTCTGATAATGGTTATCTTCATTAGCTGTATGGCCGTAATAGCACCAGGGGAAAAAGATTGCCTTTAAGGGACTTACACATTTTTAGTATTTGCTTAACGACTCATAATTTGTTGTGCACTGAAAATGGTTAAAATGCGTAGTGTTAGTTAGAACACACTAAATACTCGTAGTAGAAGAAGTTTATTAAAATTGGCTTTGTTTTCGCAATTGCGATTATTGGAGCTATAGCAGGTAAAAAAAATAATTTGGGCGCCTCGAAAATGTTTTTTTTCATATGTCGTAGTGAAACTTGCTTTTCTCATGACAAAAGCTATCGAAAAATCGAGGGCACAATATCGAAAAATCTTTGTGCTTAAAAATCGGCCCACCCACCCTGTTGAGAAAATTCTTAAAAAAGTGCTCCTAAAAAAGAAACTTTTTCCCTTCGGGAAAATTCTCTCCATTTACAATCTCAAACGGTATGCAGAGATGGGCCGACTGACATCGCTACATTGTCTAAAAAAATTATGCCGGTTTTAAATACATACATATATTTTGTAGTGTCTCCAATCATAATTTTGTGGTGTTGCAGGCGAAATGAAAATTTATTTATACAGCGTGTCATAAAATCTATTATTTCCAAGTTTAAGGGGACTTTTGTGACCGGCTGATGTGTGCATAGGGTGTGCTTACTATTTGATTGCTCGCAGGTGAAACCAAACCATACCTTTACCAGATTAAAACACATCTATGATAGTCGTAAACATCTTCTTTGTTCAGTGTGACCTAAAGGGAATCTAGGCTGTAGACATTATGATACCGGTCAGTGTTACTTACGTTAGATACGATACTACGAGGAATAGAGATAATTTGGCTTGGCAAAATGTGATGGTTTTCCAACGCATTTCCGAGAGGGAAGATGCGTTAGAAGTCATCGAAAACCATCAACTTTTACTAAGCCAAATTGAAAAATATTTTGGGACTTTCTAGGAACATTTCAATAGCATAGGTTAAACTTTGAAATGCTGCATGTACTTATAAAGGGTGGTAAAATTTTAAGGGCCGATGTTGAGGGCCGATGTTGAGTTTGAATAAAACACAAATTATTTAGGAAATTATTGTCATTTCCTTTTAAATTTATACTATTGGTATGGTTTAATTATGTATGAAACAAAATATCGGCCAAATGGCACCCGCGACCTCGGCGACACACCTCCATCCGATGGTCGAAGTTTTCGATGTCGCTGAGGCATAATTGTGGTTCTGTGTCGTTAATGTGCCGAATTGAATTGTTGCTGGGTTATTGACGTACACCTTTTCTTTTAAATAACCCCAAACAAAGAAGTCCAACGGTGTCAAATCACACTTGGCGGCCAATTAACATCGCCACGACGTAAGATAACACGGCCATTGAATTTGTCGCGCAAAAGAACCATTGTTTCGTTAGCTGTGTGACAAGTGGCACCGTCCTGTTGAAACCACATATTGTCCACATCCATATCTTCCAATTCAGGTCATAAAACGTCGTTACCATCTCACGATAGCGAACACCATTCAAAGTAACTGCCTGACCGGACGCATTTTGGAAAAAATACGGCTCGAAGATGCCGCCAGTCCATAAACCGCACCAAACAGTTCTCTTTGTGGGTGCATTGTTTTTTCGGTAATCACTCTTGGATTATAATTTCCCCAAAAGCGGCAATTCTGTTTATTGACAAATTCACAGAGGAAAATATGTGCCTCATCACTGAAGATGATTTTCTTCGAAAATTAATCATAATAAGCCTGAATAACTTGAACGCGTTGCTCACTTGTGTATCTTTCCATGGTTCAAATTGAGTTAGGCTGAAATTGAGAAGTATCAAATGAAATGCTGAAAAGAAACGTGATGTTTAGGTGTGGTTAACATTCAACAACGGCCCTTAAAATTTACCACCCTTTATATGGATGAACTTATGAGAACACAAAAATATGCACACTTTGTGCTTTTGCGTCTGTGCTCGAAATTGTGCTTGGTAGATTGATCGAAGATTGAGTTAGAAAAATATACATAAAGGAGTAATTATCTTTAAATTGATTGTGATGTGACTATTATACGAGGGCGACCGCAAAAGTAACTGGCCTAACATAAAAGGAACCGTTTTTTGGAATTATTACACCGTAAGACAAATTTCAATTTTTTTTTAACACATGAGCAAGACCTTATACACGTGAAACTAGATGCTCTCTGGAGTAAAACTGCGTTTACAGTTTTTCATTCTCTGGTCATTTGTCCTTTTTAGAGGACTTTAAAATTTTAATGGACATTTAAATAGAAAAAAATATTTTATATATTTCTACTCATCCTACGATGCTGAGATGAAAAGCAAATGAAAGAGGAGACTCCCCTCGATTTGGCAAAAATATTTGTGTTGTTATATCAGGACAAAAGGACCTTATTCAAGTCCTTTCAAAATTTTGTCCTTTAATATCCTTGAGAATTTCCAACCATTTCATCCAGAAAAAATATATGTTAAGGACATTAATATACGCTAACACGTTGCTGAATTTCATTTTACTCACGTTGTTAGTTTAGTGTACAAATAATTTCATATGCATATAATTTCATATGAATTGCATATGTTTCCTTTACATCGGTACCATAAACGATAGGCACTGATGGAAAGGCGTTACCGTTATGTAGTAAAACGCCTTTAAGACTCTTCACAGAACCATCTATAAAAAGGCGCCACTCATCCGGATTATAGGGGTGACCGATAATTTCAAAAAGATTTTCAATATCTACTGCATACGTAATCCCACTTTGATCATCAACTTTAAAGCATTCATCAAAAGACAGTTGTTTTGAGCGCTTTCGGGAAGAAGTTACGCGAAAATCTTCAGAAACCAGTCTCCATTGTTGTAAACGGGATGCTAAAATTTCGGAATTGGTTTTTGTTAAACCAATATCACGCACGAGATCATCAAAATCGGCCTGTGTTATGAAATGACGAGGAGCAAAGCCGAACTCGCTGTTTATCGGTTGATATTCCGAGATATCTTCAATATCATTGTCGGCACACAATGAGTGCATCTGGAATTTGCTCTTCAGATGGAGCGCTTGGGTTTGTTCTAGACCGTAACACAGCTGGCTTCACTGAATCACAACTATGGTATTGGATTTTATGCCTGAATTTGTGTTTTAAATTTGTAGTAAGCGGCTGCGATTGGCAAAAGTAGCACGATTCCACAGCATGTTCACTTCGATTCATCCAAATCACTGGGTAAACATATTTCATTGGATGCTGGTGTCGGTTAACGGAATTCGAACCTAGTATACCACGATAACAATAGCCACACACAACTTCAGGCTGATACCACACTTTTGGTACAAAATTAATTAAAAAGTATTGTTCGTAACATTCCACAAAGGTTTTAGTAATTTTTCGCGATTTTTGATTCGGTACAAATAGTCCGCAGACAACACAAAATTTATTGCGATTGGGGCACTCCATAATTTGTTTTACTTTTACTCACTTTTTGTTATTTTTTAATTTCTCACGTTAAAAAGAACAAAAAAAATCACTTTTTATTTGCATAACAGTTTTAGAACAGACAATTCTTCTGTGGCCTGCTTTATAAATCTGAATTTTTTTTTAAAGAGAACGAAAACGATGTAAGAATTTTAGTACAATTTCGGGATCACTAACGATTTTCATCCGTCATTAGTGGAAGCACAAATTTCAAAAACACTTTGTAACTGAAAAGCGCTCTTAAGGGGAGACCGGATCACCGAATGAAAAACTGTGACCGTACTTTTAATTCACGGGGGTTCCAGTTTTATGTGTATATCCATTTGTTCATGTGTTAGATTTTATTTTAAAAAAAAATTGGTTAATATTAGGAAGTTACGTATATATATTTTTTTTATAGTACATTTTGAAATTATTTGTACACTAAACTAACAACGTGAGTAAAATGAAATTCAGCAACGTGTTAGCGTATATTAATGTCCTTAACATATATTTTTTCTGGATGAAATGGTTGGAAATTCTCAAGGATATTAAAGGACAAAATTTTGAAATGACTTGAATAAGGTCCTATTGTCCTGATATAACAACACAAATATTTTTGCCAAATCGAGGGGAGTCTCCTCTTTCATTTGCTTTTTATCTCAGCATCGTAGGATGAGTAGAAATATATAAAATATTTTTTTCTATTTAAATGTCCTTTAAAACTTTAAAGTCCTCTAAAAAGGACAAATGACCAGAGAATGAAAAACTGTAAACGCAGTTTTACTCCAGAGAGCCTCTAGTTTCACGTGTATAAGGTCTTGCTCATGTGTTAAAATTAGTGTTGTACAGTGTTATTATTTATTTTTCAACATAATCTCCTTCCAACTCAATACACTTCATCAAACGTTTTTCAAGTTTTTTAATTCCATCCGAAAAATAAGATTTTTCAAGACCTTCAAAATATGCCTTAGTTTCAGCAATAACCTCGCTATTGGACGAACATTTTTTGCCACCGAGAATTTTTTTTAAATTTGGAAACAAAAAATAATCAGAAGGAGCTAAATCTGGACTATATGGTGGATGCGTAGCAATTTTCGGCCAGTTTTTGTTGAGTTAAAAATGCAGTGTGTGAAGGAGCATTATCTTGACGAAAAAGAACTTTTTTGTTTTCTAAATGCGGTCGTTTTATCTTGATTTCTTCACTCAACCAATCCAATAATGCACAATAATATTCACTATTTATAGTTTTTCCTTTCTCAAGATAATCGATAAATATTATACCCCTTGCATCCCAAAATACTGTGGCCATTACTTTTCCTGCTGACTTAACAGTTTTCGCCTTCTTGGGACCATTTTTACCAGCTTCTATCCATTGTTTTGACTGTTCTTTGCATTCTGGGATGTAGTGATGGATCCATGTTTCATCAACAGTTATGAATCGGCGCAAGAACTCTATTGGATTACGCTGATAAATCGCTAAAAGCTCCTCGGAATTGGTCCAACGGACGATTTTTTGGGGCAAAGTCAACAAACGCGGCAGCGTTCTTGCGGATAGCTTTTTCATGTGGAGTTCATCATGTAAAATACTTCAAACTTGTTTTTTGTGTATTTTAACAATATCAGCAAGTTCTCTGAGCTTTATTCGTCTATCTTTAGTCACTTCATTAAATATGTTTCTAATGTTTTCAATAGTAGTAGCAGTTTTCGGTCTTCCAGAGCGTTGTTCATCTTCCGTACTTAAACGAGCCATTTTAAATTGTTGAACCCAGGATTTCACGGTGGAGTATGATGGTGCATTATCCCCATGAACAGAATCCAATTCATCTTTGATTAATTGTGGCGTATAACCTTTCATATAAAAGTGTTTAATTACCGCACGAAACTCTTTATTTTCCATTTTTCAAAAATTATAAAACTTGTTTACTTCAATCACCTGTAACAAAGAAAATAATCATTAAATATTTCAGAAATTTTGACAGATGGCTTATAAAAGATTGCTTTTAAAAAACAAAAAAAAAATTGCTAGTAAAACAGAAAATGTGCCAGGCCAGTTAATTTTGCGGTCGCCCTCGTATAAGTTTTTGTTGATTATTGACAGAAGTAATAGTTGCCAAAGACTGTCGAAGAAAGGCGTTTTAAAAACCTATAAAATCTGCCTCGAAACTAATACATTTCAGCAACAATACTATTGTTACATTTCAGCAATACTCGTGTTACATTTCAACAATACTCGTATTAATATTGCCGCAATCATATTATTGTAATTCATAAAATAATGCTATGTTGCAATGAACATACTCTTATTGCTGAGAACTTATTATTATTCCCGTGACCATCTACGAGTAGTCACCATATATTTTCTCTGCGTGTGGAAGTATTCAACTATTAAAACCAAGTAGCATATTTTTTGAGTCCCAGTGATTTGTACCATATAAATATTTCACACTGAACTTGTTTAGTAATAAATTAGAGTATTTATATTTAAGGAAGTTATGGCCTGTCTTCTTCGTCTTTAAAGTATATATGTGACTCGCAAAATAGAAAGGGACCTAAGGGTAAAACCCAGTTTTGTTCAGGAGAGCCATTTTAAAGATTTAAATACGTGTAACTTTGGTGTACCATCACTTTCATAAAACGCGCATATCTCTGGGAGCGAACACTTTTGGGCATGGGATCGGTCTCATTCGATGCTCAGATGTTGTCCACATCAAAAAAAAGTGAAAATTGTTTTTTTTTACCCTAAGGTCCATTTCTCTATGCGCTGTCACATATAATGGTCCAAACGTGTTGATGACCTTGCTGGGTAAATAACCCGAGTACGACTCGGTGAAAATCCGCAGAGTATTTAAACAACTCCAACTATATTTTAACTGGTAACCAGCGTTGCATTATCTTGGTCAGTAAAGTACAATAAAATACGTTTTAATTATGCTCCTACAGATTTTTTTATAAGTGCTCGTCCACAAGTCTGTCCCCACGTCCATAGTTCTCAATGAGTTATCTACGAGTATCTATGAATACAAGTACATACATACTTCTTGCCCCGTGCAATTGTTAGAAGTCACAACTTTTGTTTGTTTTGTTCGAAACAAAAACGATTAAAATAAACAAATTAAGAAGACATCGCACTTACTCACCCGTCAGCGACTGAGTACCAAGTGTAGTGTCTGGGGAGGAGGTAATTGGTTTGGCCGCTGCCATTGTTTGATGTCTGCGTTGGATATTATTAGCCTTTAACACAATTAGCCGCATTGGGTTGTTGTTGGGTTATTGTCGGATATCAACAGAAATTATGATCATCTCTTGTTCATGCGATGGGAGTGGATTACCATGTTTATCTTGTTGGAGTGGAGTTTTTGTTTTTTTTTATTTATTTGGTAATTGTATTCGTCATCAGAGGAAAGGAAGCCTTCTGGTACTCGTATTAGGATTGTTAAAAGTGAAACCGGGTTCTGACAATACCTGTGTCTGGTACTTTGTATGAGTCGGTTCATGGGTTTAAGTGAGAAAATCAAAACAATGTTTGTCGAAATCTAATTTTAGCAAAATTCAATAAGTTTAGTCATAATAAAAATATTTCGACCTCGCCCTAAATCTTTTGTTTAGTTTTCTATTTGAAATTGTTTTCCTATATCCTTCACCGAAGGATGGAGTGCATACTAAGGTTGTCATTTCTTATTTTGATCATAGATCCATTAAAGTAGGTATATACTCATATGTATATTATATTGATCGTCGTAAAATTCGAAGACAATTTAGTCATGTCCGTCCGTCAGTGTGTACCTTAAACGCTCGATAACCGTCAAACGACTTTCTCTAGGACCCGGAAATTACGCATGATGATGGCTTATGGCTATAAGACTTATACTACTTGGCTCAGAAAGACTAATGCTAAAAAGTTACCTTGTTGAGTATTTGGTCAACATTTCTTCATTGTTTGCGGCCCAATAATGGCTGAGTTTGGGTTAGTTAGAGGAGGCCCACCTAACACAGTCGGAATTGGGACGGGGTTTTTAAGCCAGTGGTATGCAGAGGCCTAAAAAACAGCGCCTATGATCCCAATAATAATCAACCCAGGGGCCCAAATATGGACGTTATAATATAAACTAGCGACCAATAGTACACATGGACACATGCGTAGTCAAATTTTGCTAAATTTTTTCTAAGAAGGAATTCACTGTAATGATTTTACTAAAGTTGGGTCTCGATATAATGGCCCTGCACTGTAGACATAAATGCCAATCTAGCGGTATTAACCCTTAAATGCATGATGTATCTTTAAAGATACAACCAGAAAAAACAGTGTAATTCCTTAATTTCTTTACAAAATTAAAAAAATATTGTAAGCAACTACTCAGAACTATATTTTCTATCATATTGAATCATACTTATATCAATTGTTTTTAGCTTATTAGGTTTACATAACGTTAAACTCAAAATTTTAAAATTCATATATTTTTAGAAAAAGCCATTTTTATAGTCACATTTTAACAATAATAGTATTTTTAATTTAGACAAAAAATTAATATGTCCTTCTGTGATATGTATTTTAATAATAAATAAAATTTTCAACAAATGCGACCCCAACTTTAGTTGCAAAATCACTTTTAGTGGTTGTATCTTAAAAGATACACTATGCACTCCGCACTAATTTCAAATATTCCTTTGTTTTTTTTTTTGTACATTGTGTTTGTATTTGAAAACACAAACATTTGAACAGGTTGCTTTTTTTTCTTGTGTGCACTTACTTGGGTTTTTTTTATTCTTTCTCAGTCGTTTGATACGAGAGGTTGCTTTGGTTGCCACGGAAATAATTTAATTTTATTCAGTGCAATTATTTGATTGTGAGGTTGCTTTTATCTATTTAGAATTTTTGTTATTCTATTTACATATAAATCATAACTATGAACGCTTTTACTCAAAGAAAAACAAGAATGACCGATGATGAAATATGCAAAGTACTTTGCAACAGTGAAGATTTTCCTTATGACAGCACTGATGAAAGCAGTGATGATGAAAGGGAAATTCCACAAATATGCTCCACTAAAACAAAAAACGTGTTACTCATTGATAATAATATCGATTCTGAAGAAACCGAACTAAGTTTTGAGTTGAATGACTCAATTCATGACTCGTTTATTGCCCTAATGAACGATGATAACAAGTCCACGACCTCTGTTCTGTCTCCTGTTACTGCAAAATGTTCTTCTTCAAACCTTTCTAAAACCAGTACTCCAATTTATGATAACAAGTCCACGACCTCTGTTCTGTCTCCTGTTACTGCAAAATGTTCTTCTTCAAACCTTTCTAAAACCAGTACTCCAATTTCTACTTCAAAAAAAATTAGGTCACCTGCACTTACAAAATGTGCTACCACAAATTTAGTTATTTCTAATTTGGTTATTTCTAACTCTCCTGTTTCTAAAGAAAATTCTGAATCTATACCAGGACCTTCTGCTTCCCTAGATCATTCTTTAGAGCTTCAGACAAGTTCTTCGACATTCAATTTATTTCCATCAAAATTTCAAGACATAAAAGTAGATCCTAAATCTTCAGCATTTGAAAAAACAATCTGGAAACAAGGTAATTTGCAATTTCATAGTAAAGAAGTAGATTTTCGGGGAGATAGCTCTCTCAGTGATGATATTCAATCATTAGTAACTCCTTATCAAGTTTGGAGCTATTTATTTCCAGAAAGCTTAGAAAACCTTTTAGTTGAAGAAACTCTACGGTATGCTGGATTAGATGAAAAGTTTTCCTTTAGTATTTCGGAGTTGCGAAAGTTTATTGGTGTTATGTTTTACATGACGTATTTCAATTTACCAAATACCAGAGATTATTGGTCAAGCAATAATGACCGATCAGTAGACGTTATAAAGCAGCAAATGACGGTAAACCAGTTCGAAAAAATAAGGCAATATCTACATTTTAATGACAAAGAAAAAAACCTACCACGCGACGATCCGAAACGTGATAGACTCTACCTTATTAGGCCGGTTGTTGACTCCCTAAATGATACATTTGGTTCTGTTTCCAAGTTAGCGAGATTGTCTGTAGATGAACAAATGTGTTCGACAAAAATGAGCAGCTATATGAAACAATATCTGCCAAACAAGCCTAAAAAGTGGGGATTTAAATTTTTTGTGTTATGTGATACTAAAGGGTATGCTTACAAGTTCGAAATTTATACCGGAGCAAATGAAGCTATGCGCCCAGAAGAGCCAAATTTGCAAGCATCTGCAAACATTGTAGTAAGGTTAGTTCGTGAAGTTCCTAAGTTTAAAAACTACATATTATACTTTGATAATTACTACACTACAATTCCTTTACTTATACACCTTAGAACCCAGGGAATTCTTTCTGTTGGTACAATCCGACGGAATAGGATAAAAAATTGCAAGCTTCCAGAAGAAAAAACAATGATGAAGTTTGAACGAGGAACCAGCCAGGAGTTTGTAGCTAGTATCTATGGTATAGATGTGACTTCTATTTCATGGAAGGATACAAAAATTGTCAATTTAGTTTCGACTTATATAGGAACTAAGCCACCCTTTTCCTCAATCACGCCAAATGAAAGTTTATTTGTTAGTAGATTTGACAAAAAGCAAAACAAATCGACAACGGTCTCTTGTCCGCAAATTGTGAAAGACTACAATAAAAATATGGGAGGCGTCGATCTATTGGATAGTTCCATGAGCCGCCACAAAATAACTCTAAAAAGCAGAAAGTGGACAAACAGATTGTTTTACCACCTATTAGATATGACCTGCATCAATGCATGGATTCTTTACAAAAGAATTAACCAAGATCAAGCAAAAACAAAAAATTTACGATTGATAGATTTCAAATTGGAAGTGGCAGATTCACTTTTCAATTATAAAAATTCATCAAAACATACTACAGTTCGTCGACGACCAAACATAGAAACTGAAATCCAGAAAAAAAAACAAAAGCCGAATTCGCAAGTACCACCTCCCGAAGATGTAAGACTAGACGGAACACAACATTGGACGCTCGTAAGTAAGAAAGGAAGATGCAAGATGCCAGGTTGCACAGGTCAAACAAAGATGTTTTGCAGTAAGTGTGAATTAAATCTATGTCTCACGGCTGATAAAAACTGCTTTTTTAATTACCACAACCAATAAAATTAAATATTTTTCATTTATGTCTATATATAGATGTATACAACTTATAAAAAATAAACTTTTGTTATTCAAATCGTAAACAGTATTTGTTTTTCTCATGTGTTGTTATTTTAGCGGGGAGTGCATATTGTATCTTAAAAGATACAACCAAGTTTTTCTTCATAAAATAAACAAAATAACTTTTTTTTCAAAAATTTAAACGCAGTTATTATTTTTTAATAGGATTTCATTATATATATCATTTTCGCAAAAATCTGAGACTATATGCATTTAAGGGTTAAATGAATATCTTGAAGAATAATGCAACTAGAAACTTTAAATTTGACATGAATACTAAGTATTGTTATTATATTATATTTTTTATAGAGTTCCTATGGAGTGATTTGTAAAAATAAAAATAAACTCTGGAAATATTTAACTTGTTCTGCTCTATGCCATTTGAAAACAATCAAAATCGTAGGTTAGGGTTAACTGATTTTAACCTTCAATAGTAATAGCAAGAAATACATACGCGTACACTTGCTGAAAAGAAAAACAAATATATAAGTATTCCCATCTCTACTGCATTAATCGTTGTTGGATTGTTTCGAAATTTCATACGAATAATTTCAAAATACAAGCGAAGAAGATAAATCATAAATCTGCGGTTTATATTACAAAAAGCTTAATTTTTAACGGTATTTTTTTAAAATTTTTATTTTTATTTATTGCTATAAGTGTACAATGAAGAAATTTAAACAGAAGTGCATACATCAGGTCCTCCATCGTTCATCTGCACGCAGAGAAAAAACATGGTTGCTATATGGTCACTGCAATAAAATTATGTTCTTCGTAATAAAAGTATGTTCGCTGCAACCATAGCTAATTATTGTTAACTGAATTTAGTTTTGACAATAGTATAATTGCTGCAACATCATTATTGTAAAAAAGTAACAATAGTATTATTGCCAAATTTAAAAATGAAAATATGGTTATAGCAACAATATAAATATGGTTGGTGCGACAAAAGTATTGTTTTGCGTTTTATATTAACAATATTATTACGCGATCATATTGTATGATTGTAATTTTTCTTCATTTAAATATGCTTTTAAGAACAAATGTTATTGGTAGGGATCTAATGAAATAATAGTACTTTTTTATCGAAATTAAAATTTTTAAACAAACTGCTTTGGCTTTGTTTAACTGAACATTTTTTAATAAAAACGTTTACGTCTGTTTAAACTTATTTTATTATTTTTACTGTGAAATAAATCAATCCTATTATTTTGAATTTAATGTTTTTTTTTGAATAATTTTCATAATTCAAACCTATTGTCGATAACTTAAACAAATTCTAATAAATTATATTGGAGATCATAGTATAATTGTGTGTGATCATACTATGGTTGTAGGGATCATAACTTGGTTGCGTGTGAATCATACTATGGTTGTGAGGATCATACTATGGTTGTATGTAAAACATACTATGGTTGTGAGAATCATATTATGGTTGTGAAGATCATAGTATGGTTGAGTGTGAGTATGGTTGAGTATGGTTGTGGGGATCATAGTATGTTTATGTGTGAATCATATTATTGTTGTGAGGATCATAGTATGGTTGTATTTGAATCATACTATTGTTGTGAGGATCATAATATTGTTGTACCACAACCATACACCCAACAATAGTATTATTCTCTTCGAATATTGTCACCACAACCATACTTTTTTCTGCGTGTGCACTCTGGAGATTAAGCCGGAGAGAAGTAAACGAAAATTTTAAACGTCTTCATATCTTATCTCCAGTGCTTCCTCCGACATCATTTTAATCGGTAGCCCAACACTGTTCATTATATCTGCTCCGTAAATTAAAATTTTGTGAACCGAACTTTGCATATAAAACCATGGATATTCACTCACAAACATGTTCGTTGTTTCGTATGCATATCGTCAAAAAGCATCTGTATTTACATCATATCCACAAACAAGTACTCACAAATTAATCCAAATCTTTTAAAAAAATCTTTCTTTACTCCTGTTATCTGGCAGGTTAGGTTGTTGGAAACATCTTCTAGCTGCCATTGTTTGCGTTGCCACAAGCAGCAATTGGAAAATCTACTTGCAATCTCATTATGTCATAGCTCTGTTTGTACATATTTTATCCTTTCTTTTTCGGTCTATTCATGAGAACTGTGAATCTGCCATGCCAACCAACTTTTTATCTTTTGCAGCCTGCTTTTCATTTAAGTCCAACATTAATAAAACCTTTTCCAAGCTTTATACAGACTAGCTCATGTCGCCACCATGAGCTCGCTGCATGAAGATTCCGTTAATATTGAAGAAACTTTTTGAGCCTTTTTGAGAGCATGTTAAAAACTCTTTTTTTGGGCTTCCAACCTTTTTAGAAATATAAATATTGTTATATACCCTAATTAATTATTTTCAAATTGCGGCATCACTACAATGCTTATTTAAACATCTATCCAAAGACGTATTTATTTTACTTATCAATTGACCCATTGCAGGGCGGTAAATTTCTACATATTTCCAAAAAGTACTTACAGTACGCTTGGAATAACGTCAACTAATTAAATCCGCGGGTACCAGATTGTTGACGTTTATCAATGTACAAATTTAAGACCAAAATATTATTAATACTGTCGTTTAAAGCGTTTTTATTACTTACAAATTAAAATCAAACAAAAATCAAATCCACAGAAAAACAAAAAAAAAAGATTTTCAACCTAAATACATAAAACAACAAAAAACTGAGCAGAAAAAGACAATAATATCTATATCTATACACATAAGGGAAACCCCCTAAATAGAAAATTTCACACGGTTGTACGAAGGTATTTTAACCGTTACTATTTTTTGAATTGTGTGAGTTGGCGTTTTAGAGCTTTGAGGTTTGGTTGACGTTTCAGAGTAGACAATACTAATAAAAATGATTTGACGGTTTGGGATGTTAACGAAATGGGGGGTTGACGTTATACCGAGCTTACTGTATAACCAACAATCCATAACAACAAGCAATACATGTACAAATTCAGTTTCAATTATCATCTTAATCTGTTTACCGATACTTGTTACCGATACTTGTTTCTCTCCATAGAACGTCTGCCAACTGTTGTGCACCCACTCAAAATTCGGTTGTTACAGTGGAATACCTTGATAGTACGTGCAAACATCAACATTCGGTTGGCAAAAAATTCGGTTGTGGCAACAAATCTCTTTTCTGTGTGTTGGTACCATTGACATGTTTTTGGGAACATAGACTTAAATTACACATCAATCAATTAACCGTAGCGTATAGCGATTGTTTTTATTTTGGCCACCACTGTATATCGGAATAATGGTGCTGCATAAGTGCTAGTGCGTCCGAGATGCACGTTTTTATTCCAGGGCAGACAAATGTTTGTCTTAGTTCTTTAGAAGACGCAACGAGTGCTTGTGCCCCTTACCCTTTTTTGTTGTCATCGGGGGAGATCCGTGAATGTGCTGACGTCGTGACCGATTCATCAGATATTTTTAGTTCAACGTGTACTTCAAATGCTACACATGATATAAATGCTTGTCAGGAGCAGTGACGAATGTACAGTTTCATTCAAAACTTCAACGAGCGCTTGCACTTTTGGTGTCTTGCCGCGGAATCGCTTTTCCTCACACCGGCTAATTGGGAAGATATCTTACGGAGTAGAGTAAAAGTTTACATATGCCGGACAGGTTATCACTGATGTCTTATTCCATCGCCACATCCACAGCCTATCGAGTGGCAGTAAAGATCTTCTTTTGAAGACTGGTAAGGCTTGGAAAATATTGTCCTTTTAACACCACAACTACGTTTTGCAGTCGAGTAACAGATCTTTATTCAAAGAATTATGAGGCTGGGTTCCTATAGAAAGGGACCTAAGGGTAAAAACCAGTTTTGTTCGGGAGAGCAATTTAAAAGATTTAAAAACGTGTATCTTTGGTGTAGAATCGTCGACATCACTTTCATAAAACGCGCATATCTCTGGGAGGAAACACTTTTGGGGCATGGGATCGGTCTCATTCGATGCTAACATGTTATCGACATCAAAAAAAAAAGTGAAAATTGATTTTTTTACCCTTAGGCCCCTTTCTCTATGCTCTGTCACATATGTTTGCTTCCCCGTCGATGGGTTATCCGGAGTTGTTCCATTGTGAGGATTTTTAGCCTTATCATCTCTATCATCCGCCGAGGTTATTGTAGTATTTTCCGATTTTTGTATGGGCTGTTCTCAATGACCCAATCTTTAATAACGCCTAGAGGCCCAATTTATAAGAGAAATATTTTAGTCGCCTTATCGCGCTACTCACGGAAGATGAAGCAAGTTTACTATTCATCACACAACGCCGGTCATTCCATAAGCGACTAAATTATAAATCAATAATTGATACACGTAGAAAAAAAGTATGGTTGTGGTGACAATATTCGAAGAGGATAATACTATTGTTGGGTATTTGGTTGTGGTACAAAAATATTATGATCCTCACAACAATAGTATGATTCAAATACAACCATACTATTATCCTCACAACAATAATATAATTCACACATAACCATACTATAATCCTCACAATCTTAGTATGATTCACACTCAACCATACTCTGATCTCCACAACCATAGTATGATCCTCACAACCATAGTATGTTTCACATACAACCATAGTAGCAACCATGTTATGATCCCTACAACCATAGTATGATCAAACATAATTGTACTTTGATCCCCAATACAATTTATTAGAATTTGTTTAAGTTGTCGACAATAGATTTGATCCCCAATATTATTTTTTAGAATTTGTTTAAGTTGTCAACAAGAGATTTGAATTATGAAAATTATTCAAAAATACATTAAATTCAAAATAATAGGAGTGCGTTTTTATTAAAAATATTTCAGTTAAACAAAGCCAAAGCAGCTTGTTTAAAAAATTTTAATTTCGATAAAAAAGTACTATTATTGCATTAAATCCGTACCAATAACATTTGTTCTTAAATGAAGAAAAATTACAATCATACAGTATGATTGCCGTAATCATATTATTGTTAGCATAAAACGCAAAACACAATACTTTTGTCGCACCAACAATATTTATATTGCTGTTATAACCATACTTTTATTTTTAAATTTAGCAATAATACTATTGTTACATTTTAACAATATTAATATTGCAGCAATTATACTATTGTTAAAACTAAATTCAGTTAACAATGCTATGGTTGCGACTAACATACTTTTATTGCGGAGAATATATTATTATTATTGCCCTAACCATTAGGTAACCATTTTTTTTTCTCTGCGTGTAGGTTTTAATAAACGTTACTGAACATTCCATCTCCCATATTTTTGAAATATTTCTGGCATTTATAATAAGCTTAGCCGATTTTACTGAAGAATACCAGAGTTCAACTGATCTCAAAATCTCTGCATTTCAAATGTTTTTTTCCTTCAATTTTGTTTCTAAGTGAATTCAAAGAGCCACAGTCAAGCACCACACAAAAAGAGGGAAACCCGAAAACCGGGTTATTAAATATGTACATTTGTGGATTTCTGAAGAAACACCTTTATTGGCATTTTGTCTGTCGAATGATTGGTCATTGGACAGACGGACAGACAGACGATGCTGACTTGACAGTTTTTTTTATAGTATTTGAAATTTGTTTTTTTTGTTTGTTTGTTTTATTTTTGATTTATCGACTACCTCTTTGTGTTTTTTATTTATCGCTATTTTTTTATTTTGTTCGGTGTGTATGTGGGTGGTAATTGTTATGCAATAATCGACAGGTATCAGAGCTCGTGTTGCTTTTCCATCGATCGCCCGTCGGCCACTCTAGGCATTGGCATATGCAAATGCCATTTATCATCATTATTTGTTGGAATCAGATTAAGATGTATGTGCGATATTCATATGTGCTGTAGGTTCGCATCATATGCGATTTTATGTAATTTGCAATCAATTGTAAAATAAATAAAAGGGTATTATTGTTGTTGTTGCTAAAAACGAATGCTATTCAAAATGTTTAACATTCAATGAAGTCATTTGAACTTTTGATTTCATGTAAGCCTTCGTAAGGGGTGCATTTCTCCATCATGCTTTACAGATCATACAGGGTAGTTCAGTTACAGGTACTTTTATGTTGTTTTGAAACCGACAACATATGTCTACCCATAATCTTCATCTACTTACGGCATAATCATTTGAATTTTTCAATTATTGAAAGAGGTTTTACGGGGTGTTTTTTGGAAATTGTTAAGCAAACTTGTTCGTTCCAAAACAGACACATTTGTAATCAATTATTAATGTGACATTGACAGCTTTTGTCAACTCAAATCTTAAATGTTTCTGTAAATTATACAGGGTGTCCGTCTGAAAGGTATACTACTTTGTTTGTTTAAAATTTCTGATTAAATGAAAGAGAATGGATCTTATATTAATAAATGTTTTATTTAATGTCGGCAAGTACACGGAGAAAAAAATATGTTAAAAATATGTTTGCATGCAATCATATATATGTTTGGGGACGGGCACAATCATATATATGTTTGTGTGTTAACATATTATGTTTGCCCAATATCATAATATGTAAGGGGCACAATTCTAACATATCAAAAAAAGATATGATTGTGTCCTAACATATTTTTGTCAAAAAAATATGTTAGAACATATTTTTTTAGAGTTTTAGAGAGTATTACTCTCAGAGAGCGTTATTGTACGACTCATCGTTTTGTGCAAAGAAGAAGAATATATGGTAACCGTGTGTATGAGGAGGAGGAATGGGACCGACACCAAAGGGTATTATTATTTGATGCTGTTTACTCGTCTGGCTAAGCTTAAGGTCGTTTTTTTATTGAATATGTATTTGGTGAACGGTGAAAGAAATTTGTTGTTGTTTTACAACGTACAACAAATTCAAAATAAAAGAAGAAGATTATTAATTAAATATAAATTAAATATATCAAATCATTTTATTAACAAAACGTTCTGTAATACTGACGCCGTTTATTGCACCACACAAATTATTTTGTCAACATACATATATACATACTATGTGCGCTTATCATGTTCTTTGAACAAACACACTCACGCACTAACATTTTTTATCATCTGGAATGACTCCAGGTACAGTAGTAAAGCAATATACTATTGAAGCTTTGACTTGCTCTGCATATCGCAAACATTCTATTAAATGGGCACAACTCAAAATTTTGCAATTTTCAGAAAACTCAAAAAACTATTCTGCAGCTCGTAAATTACTTTTCAGATAAAAGTGTGATTTATTTAGAAGTTAAATTATCGCATTTTAATATTTAATTATGGACCTAATTGCAAAAACAAACCACCCATTTTAAACAGCGACTCACTTTCTAAATCTAAATTAAAATTATCTGCATCTGAAATGAAAACTTTATCATTCAATCTTTCCCTAATAATTGGCGACCTTTTCCCTGAATGTGAGGAATGGACTTTATATTTATTGCTTAGAGAAATACTAGGTCTATGTTGTAGTTCAGATTCACTACAGATTGAATCCTTTATATTAATGGAAAGCCTAATAAATGAGCACCATAACTTATATATAAAATGAAACATTAAAACCGAAATATCACAATCTGACCCATTATGGAAGGATTATGAAGGAAGTTGGGCCTCTTAAACATTTATCGTCTATGCGGTTTGAAGCGTTCCACCAACCATTCAAAAAGTGTGCAGCTTCGTGCAGTTCTAGAGTTAATTTAATTAAAACCTTATTCACTAAATATCAGCTTAGCATTGCCAATCTTTTACTAAATTACGAGGAATTTAATGCGAATAATATAGTTGTAGGTAGAAATATCGAATGTGACGATGAAAGCATTGCTCAGAAGTTTAGTTTACATGTCCCCATATCTTTCACGAACCAAATAATTGTTAATGATATTTTGTATTAAAACAAAATAATGGTACAGGTAGGGTATACTGAAGACCAATTACCAGAATTTGCGCTTATTTTGCATATTTGTACTCAACCACATGTTGCACACAATCATATATATGTTTGCACACAATCATATATATGTTTGCACACAATCATATACATGTTTGCATACAATCATGTATATGTTTGCACACAATCATAGATATGTTTGCACACAATCATATACATGTTTGTACACAATCATATATATGTTTGCACACAATCATATATATGTTTGCACACAATCATATATATGTTTGCTTACAATCATAAACATGTTTACATACAATCATATACATGTTTACATACAATCATATGTATGTTTGGGAAAATTGCTGCTAGCCGAAACATAATATGTTTGGGAGCTGCTCCAAACATATATATGTTGCCTGCAAAATATGTTTGGGACAATATGTTACAGAGGCCGCTTTTTCCTCCGTGTATGTATGGAACACAATATCAAATAGATATCCGCCGCTGTTAGCCCCACAAATGAGAGCCCTTTTGAGCGCATTTTTCAGTTGTTCTTTGACGACCAAACTCCTGAGCACGGCGTCGAATTGAGGTTGATGGATTGCTTTGGACCCTTTCTTAAGCAGCAGTAATGTTTTCCGCCGATCGTTTAGTACTTTGTGGTCTATGCTTGGGCCTATCAGCTACAGACGCTCTTCTTTGAAATAATTCACTACTCGATAAATAGTGCGTTTTGTTATAAATAGTCACGTTGTTTCTCCCAAAAATTTCACGTAACTTTCTAATCGTCACAGTAATCGATGATTGACTTTAATAAAATGTTTTAACGATTAAAACACGTTGGTTTATCGAATATTTTTCAAAATTAAATTTACTTCACAACTGCCTAATATGAACTGTCAAGACTTATGTTTACCATAATAGCGGTAAAATGAAGTAGTATACCTTCCCGGCGGACACCCTGTAACTAGGCCGTAATTTTCTCTATTGTCATTTGTTAACCGAACAGGGTAGTTCAGAAACATCAACGTTTTAAATCATACATTCTTCTGACACTGACAGATAAGAACGACTCATAATGTTGATTGTATGTCTACAATAAGCAAAATCATTCGAACTTTTGCTTTAGCTACAGGCAGATTGAAAATCATATATTTTTCTGACACGATACCTCCACACATTAAGCGAAACCATTTAAACTGTTTCATGGTGGTTTTTCTTTTAAAAACAGATAATACAGTAGAAAGCATGACTGTGATAAACCAGTATGTGACGGACATCGATCGAAGTCGTTCTGCTGTCGATTTTAGATTTCAAGCGATTTTTTTTTTAATATGGCGCGAAAAAAGCAATTTTTTAAACATCAATATTGATTTATCCATATGTGACGCGCAAAATAGAAAGGGACCTACGGGTAAAAACCAGTTTAGTTCAGGAGAGCCATTTTAATGATTTAAATACGTGTATCTTTGGTGTACTTTCATAAAACGCGCATATCTCTGGGAGGGAACACTTTTGGGGCATGGGATCGGTCTCATTCGATGCTGTTGTCAAAAATTGATAATTGATTTTTTTTACCCTTAGGTCCCTTTCTCTATGCGCTGTCACATATATTGGCTTTTTAAAAATAAAAGTAGTATCAATAGCAGAGTGCTAAATTTGTAAACATGTGTTGTTTTAATGACTTCTCAAAATTTCTCGCTAGACAACTTTAGCCAATATAATATTTTGAAATCTAATTTGAGTATACCATAGAAAGATAAAAAAATAGTTTTAGACAAATAAAAAAAGTCGGGCGTGGTTGACCATATTTCACCTAATATAAGCCAGCTAATAATAAGTTTTTTGGATCTCCTTGGACGGGCTCTGAATTTAATAAGATTTTCAAACTAATGTCATATTTGAATTTTTGAGAAAATTTCACACTTTTCGGTTGAACATACGAGTATATGTGGGACTCAATCTGAACAAATATTCTTAAAATTAATAAACGTCCGTCCTCGTCACCATGAACTTAATTATGTCTAATTTTATCAATATCACTAGGTCACAAATAACAAAATTTTCTCTGTTATTTGTTTCTAGCATACTTTTTCCCATTGATTTTGACCTACTAAACACGAAAATGAGTTTTAAAATTTTTTCTGTCGATTGGTTTTCGAGATACAAATTTTTACCAAAAAAAGTATAAGTCCGCCATTTGTTGTCAGATTTTGTTAAGTAAGGGCTTATTTTCTTTGTAAAAATGCCAGCTATACGTAAAAAAACCAAAATTGCTGTTAGCATCGTGTTTTATATTTTATATGAATTTTTATATGGTTTTTTTGCCACATTTTTACTAAAAAAAACGCCATTTTTTAACATTTTTAAGCCGCCAACATCAAAACTACTTACCCGATTTGAAAATTTTCTGAGAATGAGTTGTAGACGGCTCAATTTTCTTTAATTTGAGTAGTAGTAGGATCAAATAGGTCAAAGAAGACGAAAGATATGCTCAAAATCGAAGACGAAAGAAGACGAAAGATATGCTCAAAATTGTAAGTGTACCTCCAAAAATTAAAAAAAAAAAAAAAGTTCAAAAATTTGTATCTCGAAAACCAATCGACAGAAAATTTTTTAAAACTCATTTTCGTGTTTAGTAGGTCAAAATCAATGAGAAAAATTATGCTAGAACCAAATAACAAAACGACTGTTGGCTAGTGTATTCAATGTAATACGAGTACGTGTCTTCTAGAGCTTTAATCATACAACCGAATGAACATAGACAGGGAGTTACCATGGGGTGAAAAACTTTAATTTAATAATGTTTTTATTATATTTTTTTCAGATTATATAAAATACAAAATGGAAGTTTTGGAAGTATCAATAATAATGTCACCCCCGTTTTCAGCTTCGCAATGATGGGCTCGTTTAGAGCATCTTTTAAAATTAGTGGCTGTAGCGTTCGGTTTTTGAAGGATTGTCTCGGGCTTGTTCACATATACTCGCTCCTTCAAATAACCCCAAAGAAAATAGTCGGGTGCTGACAAATCTAGCAATCGCACTGACCAAATAATTTCCGAATTTCTGGAAATTATTCGCTCTCTAAAAATTCGACATTAAAATACCATTGTGTCTGGGGCAGTGGGTCTTTCCTAATGAAACCACAGCTCAGGTCTGTTTTCAAGAGCAGGACGTAAAAAATTTTCTACCATAAACCGATACCGCTCTCCATTTACGGTAACAGCACTTCCATCTTCATTCTCGAAGAAGTAAAGCAGAATGATATTTGCAGATGTTATCCCACACCATACTGTACATCTAATGGGGTGCAATTCGCGTTGATGAATGGCTCTTGGATTTTCCGAACTCCAGAACCTACAAAAGCCATTCAAATGAAAATGAGTTCCATTACTCATGCGTTTGCGTTGAAATAATTGATCGCTGATTTAAATAATAAAATCCGATTATACGAGTACTGGTTCTTTGTTCAGTTGTGAATCTCTCCATTATTTATTCTCTAAGTGTTATTTATGTAATCTGAAAAAAAATATATATAAAGGAAAAAGTTATTAAGTTTTTAGACCCCATGGTAACTTTTGGCCCACTCTGTGTGTGAGAGTCTAATACTGAACTGATTTCCATTAACTTCTATAAATTCGGTGCTTGGTCCAAATAAAATAAAATGACTTGTGCCAAATGGCATCAAGATTGGAAGTAAGATGCGGCTTCTAGAGTTAAAAACATAAAATCGGTTAAAGATACATTTGGAAGCTATATCTAAATCTGGATCGATTTTCTACAATTTCAATACCGTTCGACCTTTGGTAGTAAAACTGACTTGTACCAAATTTCATCAAGATTGAATTTAAGATGTAACTTCTAGAACTAAAAAGAGAAAAATCGAATATATTTGTTTGTGGGAGCAATAATTAAATCTGAACCGACATTAATTAATTTTAATATCATTCTTTCTTGGTCCGAAAAACTAACGTGTGTCAAATTTCATCAAGATTAGATTGGCTTCTATAGCTAATTATATAAAATCTAATGAGCATAGGGGTGATTATAAGTCGATCAGTATACTTATACATAAAAGTGGATCTGGCTCACTAGCTAACTTATAATAAAATTAATACCGCTATATCTAGCCGGAAAATGGATTAACTGGCACTGCTGGGTGACCTTACGGCAATCCTTTCTAACTCAATCGATTTTCATCGGCCAAATCCAAAACTTTTGATCTAGTAAATATTTATGAGTTCTGTAAGAGGGGTGATTAAAAAGGAGTATTTTGAACTATTTACAATCGAAATTGAGCAATCGGGTTCATTTCGGAAATACGCCCAAAATTGACTACTTTTCATATTTTGAGTAAAAAAGTAAAATTTAATTTGTTCCTCTTCAATTTTTACGTAAACGTATGCCATTCTTCTTTAAGCATACAAAATATATGTTTTTGTATTACTGATTTTCTACCAATGTGAAATAGTAAAACGGTTCGCATTTAAGGGTGATGCTTGGGTCCAACCGAACTTTCCACCTTGGAAAATAGGGTGCATTTAATGTAAAAGGTCACCGTTTCGCACTGAAATAAACTGATCGAATCTCTATTCGTTTTCACTCATCTACAAAACGAGTTATTCGTTTGCTTTTGTGAAATACACAGTGCTTATAAATGTATTTATTTATATTAATAGCTACGCAATTTATTTTGATGCAAAATATAACAAAGCCAATCTATAAATAAAACACAAAATAAAAACCAAACCATGAAATTAAAATTTCAACCAAGCAATTAAAAATTTAGGTGACATGCTTAAATGACCCCTATGGTTGGAGACTATTCTCATGTGACAAATACTTTAGGGAATGCTGAACGCTATTCAATCCCTTAGCAAAAGAGAAGCCTTTTTAACGCTGCCGGCATTCTTCAAAGTTACAGTGACTCGTGGCACGTTACCCCAACTGGCGTGTACCCCTCTTAACAATTGGGAGGGTGCAACGTGTCCAACACATCCTATGGTAGTTACGTATGCTCACTTACGAAAAATCGTTAACATCCACACGTACAGTCGAATTGGCGTTATCTCTTTGATACTTTGAGGCATCAGAGGGCTGTTCCATGGGGGATGGAGCAGCGCCACTTCACATACGCCGCGGTTGTAATTATCAATCAACGCAATGCTGTGTCATAATTTTGGTAAACTTCATGATAAGAAATGAGGCAGGGGTTAACCCTAATGTCGACTATCAGGCAAATGGCCCAAAATAAAGAGAATCGGATGATTGACCATAAATTGGCCAGTGTCGATTTCTGCGATTCTGTGTTTTTTTATAAGCTTTTTATTTGTAAAGCTGAAAAGTTCACGTCGAAAACATTCAGTGTGTTGGACTTCTTAATCAGCCAACCAACCACTCTGACAGCTCACAGACACTTGTCGGACTGATTACTGGCCAACGATGATTTCTTTTTTGTCCACAAATTAACTTTAGCTGATAAAATGTTTTTTGCTCAAAGTCAAAAAGTGAATTTATGAAGACGATGTCAATGACGTTTTTCTCGTTCGCTAGCAGAAGCTACTCCTAACCCTAGACACACCTTAGGTGTGTTTTATTGCAATTTTAAATGTGATGCCAAAAATCACCTCCAATAAGCCACACGTCATTCGTAGAGACAAAACGTAGTGATGGAAGACGTCAAACCGGAAACTTAAAGTATGCTTTGTTTGTTTCTTGTTTTTTTAATGGCAAACTCTAACCCACATAAACAACACTTCCGTTTAAATATCATTTGTAAAGCAACGGAATGTTGTTTTTCCGGCAAATGATATTGGATTCTTGGAACAAATAGCAACACCTTAAAGACTCCGGTGCACACACGCATGGACAAAATGTTTGCTCCATCTACATAAATATGGGAAATTTATTTATAATTGCCCGGCAGACAGCTCAAGTTACCGGTACCCTACACTCTAAGTGGATAGCAAGCAACGACTAGGTGAAAGGTAGAGCTTACAAATCCACAATATAGTATGTTACGGATGACCAAATACTAATTATACTTTTTTCAGTTGTTATGTTTCAGAAGCTGCCAAGCTTAACAATTCCCTCCAGATATCAACATATTTTGGATGGTTGGCCATTCTGGCTTGCATAGTTTCACTCCCGTCGAATGTGTGCAAATAATAAAAAAGTGTAATCGAACTTCAGGTTTGATACAGGGTGGAGCGCAAAAAATTGCTTATTTGGGAATCGAATAAAAATATTATGAACCTTAGAAAAATTTATTTGATATTTTAATTACATTGAACAGTAAGGATTTTTTAAATTACAAGGTTTTAAATAGTGTATCTGACAAATGTCGACCTTCGCTATACACACACTACTGCATACGTTTTCTGAAGTTTTCATGAACTCTGCCAAACATGTCGACTGGTATTCTGCCAATTTCAGGCTCAATATTGTTAATAAGGGGTTCCAAGATGTTGGGACAGTTGATATACACCTTCGACTTTACGTAACCCCAAAGTAAAAAATCGCTTGGGGCTTAGTCTGGTGAGCTTAGTCGGCCAGTTCACATCACCCCTCAAAGAGATAAGCCGTCCAGGAAACATTTGCCTCAAACAATTTATGGTAAACCTCGCTATGTGGCGGTAGCTGACAATTGTTGGACCACGCACATTTTATACGGATGAACATTCAGTTCATCATAAACAATCCGGTGAAGAGAACGTCTGGAAATGCTAAGAGAATGAATTGCTTCCGAGCAGAGCATTTAGGAGATTGCAGTACTGCAGCTCTAACTCGCACGATGTTTTGTGGTCTTGTAATCCTTCTCTCAAGTCCCATTCGTACACATGACCAATTCCCTGCTATGATCAATAAAGTTACCCAATTTACAATTGATTGCCATCGAGGAACACGTCTGCGTGGGGAACAGCGAATCGTATACGAAAAGCACGCTGCACTGCAATGATCGAGTGCGCATTGGAAAAATACACTGCAACAAATTAAAATTGATTGCTGTCGAGGAACACGGCTGCGTGGTGGAACAGCGAATCGTAAACGAAAGGCACGCTGTGCGCATTTAATTCACGTGTCCAATGCATGATGGCAACTAAAACAAGAATACAAATCTCCCGCCAGCCACTATAAGCCACGCACACTCTCCGCTCTTTTTGACCAACAGTGCCGCCACAGTCTGCAGTGCAAAAAAGCGCTTCACCCTGTATATCGTCGTGAGGTTAATTTGGCTCACTTTGAAAAAGTTTTAGTGCGAGTAGGACTTTTGTCGAACTTAAGCCACTAACCAGACGGTGATCGATGTAAGCACATGAATTTCGACTCGGCTTACGGCGTTTGAAAAGTATCCATATTATACTCATTAAAATAAAGAGTGTTTTTTGCAGACGTGTGGTTTTTAAAAAGAAATAAAACGCATATGTGACAGCGCATAGAGAAAGGGACCTAAGGGTAAAAAATCAATTTTCACTTTTTTTTTTTGATGTGGACAACTTCTGATCATCGAATGAGACCGATCCCATGCCCCAAAAGTGTTCCCTCCCAGAGATATGCGCGTTTTATGAAAGTGATGGTACACCAAAGATACACGTATTTAAATCTTTAGAATGACTCTCCTGGACAAAACTGGTTTTTACCCTTAGGTCCATTTCTATTTTGCGCATCACATATATTGTAATGTTATGGCCAAGAATTTAGCTTTATCATAAAGATATGGGTTTGCCATTGTTTTAAAACGATTTCAGGCCACCGCTGTTTCCTCGGATAAATTCTAGCCGGAGGCCCAAATTTAGACCACTTCATGCAGAATTTGGGACCGTATGTCAGCAATAACGCGCGGAATATTCTCTTCCAAGGCGTCAATCGTGTCGCTCTTATCTGCGTAGACAAACGACTTCATATAATCCAACAAAAAAAGTCTAGCGGTGTTAAATCGCTCTATTTTAGAGGCCACACCAAAGGCCTACTACTCGAGATAATGCGCTCACCAAAAGTGTCCTTCAATAAATTGCTTCTTGTCTTGTTGGAACCAAAAGTCGTCCACATCAACATCCTCCAATTTAGGCACAAAAAATCATTAATCATGGTTCTAGAGCGTTCATTGACCTTGACATTTGCCGGCTCTATTTTTGAAGAAATATGGACCAATGATTCCCTCTGCCAATAGAGCACACCAAACAGTGACTTTTTGAATACGTAACGGCGTCTCGACAATGGTTGAATATTATCATTACTCCAAATTCGACAATTTTGGTTATTTACGTATAAATAAAAGTCGTTACTGCCGAACCTATACGTATTTTTTATTTGTGTTTTTTTATTTCTCTGGCGTTTAATCATTTGCTTAACGCGTGAATCTCCTCGATATGGTTAAATGCTCGTTTTAATTCAGTCGCCATATACGAGTAAACAACGCTTTTTTGGCTGTTCTTTTAAAGACATTTCAGGAAACTGGAAATAAAAGAACGTGCTGCTGCTCAACTGCGAGGGTCACGTCAATGTTTTTTTTTTCTTTTCTTGAATGACCAGATTTGTTGTAAAAATATTGGGATGGGATTAAATTATGAAAATGTTCAATGTCAGACAATTATTTATGGATTTATGTGCACATTAAATTTTAAGGTGGTATCTTACATTTTCAGAGAAACGGAAAAATATACTACAGGCTCCATTTAGACCAGAGAAATAAAAAAAATACACGCAAGAGAACCTATGGCTAGATTTCTGCCAGAAGATGGCCCAGAAATTCGGGCTTGTTTTGTATTTTTTCCGCATACGATTATTTTGACACATGAATATACTATAGACATCCAGCGTTGTTATGAAGAAACTAGTTAAAAACGCTAAATTCGGACGAGACCGACTATATTCTACCCTGCATCAGTTGAACATATATGTATGGAAGCTGCATCTTAATCTGAGCCGATTTTCGTTAATTTTATTAACGTTGTTCCTTGGTCCGATATACTATAGTGTTCCAAATTTCATTAGATGGTATGTAACGTGAGGCTTCTAAATCTTACCCGATTTTTTTCAATTTCAATAGGGTCCGTCCTTAGTCCAAAAACATACTTCATAAAAATGGGACAACCATTTCGACCTGTAGTTTGACTACAGGCTTTAGATGGACCGACAAACGGACGGACAGACAAACATCGAAAATTGCTACTTAAGGCTGGGCCCAGCTCAAATATTTTTGGTAGCTACAAACTTTTGCCATGAAACTAAATTAAAATACGCCGTTCCATAAAGTGGTGCAGGGTATACAAATAAGACAACTAGATCATCTCCCGCAACCCTGTATGGTGTACACATTGGCCACCGCGATCTTTCGAATTGAGAGCCCTTAATAATTTTCTATGGGCTTACGAGAGAATCACATTAAAAGTACTCGAAAAGGAGTAATACTTTCGCATGCGGACAAGGTTGAGCTGAATAAAATCGTGTATGTCCGCTGCTATAAAATTACTTTAAGTGTTTCTACTGCTTAACATGTCATAGTTTTCCACACATTTGGTTATTCTAGTGAGAAGAAGTTATTTTATTTGAGTATCTGGAAGAGGTTTAGCCGATGGCTAAAAAAACATCCGATGGCTAAATCTTTTTCTACTTATAGATCTGAACATATTTTCTTCTACTTTAACTCATCAATTTTTATATATTTTATTTTATTTTATTTTATTTTATTTTATTTTATTTTATTTTATTTTATTTTATTTTATTCAATTTTATTTCATATATTCATCGAAATTGGATGTTAGCTGTGGCTCCTAGAGCTAAAAGCAAACAAACCGGATGAACATATATGTAGGAGCTTTGGAAAAATCTCTACCAATTGTAATCAATTTGAATAACTTCCTTCCTTGGTCCTAAAAACTAACTTGTGCCAAATTTCATTAAGATTGGATGTATATGTGACAGCGCATAAAGAAAGGGACCTAAGGGTAAAAAAAAATCAATTTTCACCTTTTTTTGATGTGGACAACATCTGAGCATCGAATGAGACCGATCCCATGCCCCAAAAGTGTTCCCTCCCAGAGATAGCGCGTTTTATGAAAGTGATGGTACACCAAAGATACGCGTATTTAAATCTTTAAAATGGCTCTCCTGAAGAAACTCGGTTTTTACCCTTAGGTCCCTTTCTATTTTGCGCACCACATATGTGGCCTCTAGAGCTAAAGACATAACGTCGGATAGGCATATATGTGTGGGAGCTACATCTAATGTGAACCAATTTTCTTCAATGTCAGTAACGTATTTTTTGCCCAAAAAACATATTCGTGCTAAATTTCATCAATTGTATGTAAAATGTGTCTTCTAGAGCTAAATATATAAAATCAGATGAACATATATGTACTTATATTTGAGCTATATCTTAATCTGAACTGATTTTCTTTAATTTTAACAGCTTTCTGTACTTTTTATTCCAAAGGAATATTGCTAAGGTCTAGAGACTAATACTTATTTTCCACAACATCCCACTAAGAACCAAGAGAAATCTACTCTCATATCAGTGAGCTGTGCGCGATACAATTCAGAGATCTGGACCTACTACTTAACGGCGGCTCCGAAAGGCTAATGCATTTATAGAAAAGGTTTTACAGGGCTTGCAGAAAGGATCGTAAAGTCACTAGCATTTGAAACCTGCCGATGAAAATTTTTTAGATGTTCTTCATACCAACGGTTCTGTAGCTGGGTTTACTGGCATGATAGCCGTACATACTCCCATCACTACACGGTGGCCCACCAGGGCACCAGAGAAAGGAGTCAAAATGTCCAGTCCGTTTTTAATAATGGTTTCGTTGTGACAGCCAAATGAGGTCAATACGAGTACATCCGAAAATGTGTAAAAAATGCACGATATGGTGTTGGCCGATCGAAGGTTAAACACGCATTTCATATGGCTGTATGGGTTCCATTTTACATGACCAGTTGGGTTTAAGTAAGTTGTCGGCAAGATATCTGCCGCGTTGGCTCTCAATTTTACATAAACGAAATCGGGTGACAACTTCTAAGGAGTTGTTTAACTCGCAACTCGAATAAGTTTTTGCGGCGTTTTGTAACTGTGGATAAAACAAGGATCCTTCACAACACTTCGGAGAACAAGCAGCAGTCCAATCAATGGGTTTCTCCGGGTGAACCGGCGCCGATGGCAACAGTTTTTTGGGATGAACGCGGAATAATCTACATGACTTCAAGCGGGAAAAACACTAAACGAGGATTTAAGACAAATATACCCCATATGGGCAAGAAGATAATGAACTGCACACGTGTGCAGTTTCAATGGCAAAATTTCATGAATTGGGTTACGAATTTGTACCTTATCCGCCATATTCTCCGGATTTAGCCAACAATGACTGTTTCCAAACCTAAAAAAAATGACTCGGCGAAAAGAGATTCAGCTTTAACGATAAAATTATTGATCAAACAAATGCCTATTTTATGAACCTCGAAAAATCCGATTTTTGGGAAAATACAAAGATTGGAGAAACGTTGGACAAAGTATATTGTGCTAAAAGGAGATTGTGTTTTCAACATAATAATCCAAAAAAAACTATGCAAAAAAAACTTTGTCACGAAATTAAATGCAAAAAAAAAACTATGTCACGAAATTATTGATTTTTTTTTTGCAAAAAAAAAACTGTGTTTTATTCGAAAAGTCACGAAATTATTTCTATGCCCTCGTATTTACTAAAAAATCGTCTTATTATGTTCTTAGTACATTTTTATTTTATTGACTAAATTTTGTGGAGAAGTATAAACAAATTTACGAACCAGCTTCTTACAAGTTTCGTAATTTTCCTTCACATGTTTTATAAAAAATTTCTTATTTTTTATGAAAAGTCTTTGTAAAAATTGTATTCGTAATTTTTAGGAACATTTTCTACTGTAATTTTCGTAGAAATTTCGTAATTTTTGCTTTTTTACGAAAGTGTTCTAATTTTATATGAAATGCATTTAGAAGAAAATAGTTCGACATTTTTAAAAAAATAAGTTTATTGTTGTACGTACGCCAATGGGTAATTCTCATTCATTTGAATAAGACTACTGTATAAGTATAATTACGAGTATTTGATATGTGGACGAGACTGCTTAAGAGTAATCATTGCAAATACATTTCAATATTTTTTTACGTTCAAGTTCAATGTTCAAGTCATAATAGTTATATAAGACCAAATAATGTAAACAAAAGAAAAAAAAAACTTTTTCATGAAAAAGTTTCATATTTTTCCCGTAAAGTTGTCATAAAATATTATATTTACAAGTTGTATAATTTTTATGAAAGAATTTCAGGTTTATTGTAAAATAATGTCATAAGAATTATGAAAAAGTGTCATAAAAAATATTTAACAATTTCATGAAAAATAAGTAACATTTCATATAAAATATGAAACTACTTTAAAAAAGGAATGAAACATATTCTCTAAAAATATAAATGAAATAATTAAAAATAAGAAAATCTGTCAAGAGTGAGTTGTTTTAGTTGAATTAAAAGTAAGTTTTACAACAGTACGAGTAGTTCTCATTCCTTTAGGGAGAGCCTGGCCTTATAGAGTTCGGTATTACTTTTAACAATTGCAACAAAGCTTTCTGAAGAGGATTGTCACGGAAATCATGATAAAAGCAGTGTGCAGCCTCGGAAATCATTGTCACTTTGCCATTTTCTTAAAAACTTGTCTTCTATTTAAATATAGATACAAGAGGTCTTGAGCCGGCTAATCCTTGTTCAATGAGTAAAAACGAAAGACCGAAATAAAACAAACGAGCTAAACAAAATAAGAAAATCATTAAGTTCTTAAAAATCAAGAGTTTTATCATTAAACCAATTACGTAATTTTTAAGATTAGTTTTCATATTTCTTATTAAAAGTTTTTTTCAGTTTTTAATTATATGAAATATTTCATGATACATAATTGTTTCAGCTTAGTGCAAAGTTTATTAGACACTAAAAGTGGTCTCATTTATCAGTTTGCCCAATCAAACTAAATCATCCACCAAATTGGTACGAGTATTTGTTGGTAACTAAACGAGATTGTCTTTTCAACGTTCATTCAAATCCACAAAATTGGTTTGTTTTTTAAATTTATAAAAGTATTTTCTTTGTAGCAATAGAGATCAATACTTTCGATCCTATGATTTCCCGAATCCGATAATATTTAAACAAATCACCCAAAATTTGCCAGACCTCTTAAAGCACTGTCAGTAAAGCCGAGGTGGTTATTTTATGTAATTTGATATTACATTCTTATTGATATAAATAAAAAAAATCGTTATTGTTTAATGTTAATCGCCTTTATCTAACGATCCTGTAAAAATTAGGTAGCATTTCTAAAAATGTGGATAGATTGCATTTCTCCCTGTATGGGGTGACTTCAAATTGACATTTTTTAAATCCTAATCATTTTCTCAATTTTATTTTATGGAGCGGCCGATGTTTGTCTGAATTTGCTGAAAAAATTCAAAACAAGGGAGACACCCTGTGCTTCACCCTGCCTAATACAGGGTATCTACCAATTGCCATTTTCACAGACTGAACTCTACTTCTAATATGAAAAGCTTCTGTTTATTAGTTTAAATCGTTCTTTTTTATGTAATGCAGGTTTTATAAGGAGCTCATCCTTCTATTTTGAAAATTTATGATTGTTGATTAATTGGAATTGTTCTTATCTTTAAAAAAAACTAATAGACATCCTGTAGCTCACCCTTTTTAATCATATTTCAATTGGCAATTTTCAAAGTCGGAACTGTTCATTAATTGAAATCTTTTTTATCTGCTGAAACTATAAATACGTCTAGCTGAGTAAAAAAGTTCATAAAGCAGGTGGGCACCATGAAATCACCTTGTCTTAGTCTACCAATTGACATATTTCAAAGCCTGAACTTCACTCAGTTGTATTTTTTGGACTAGCTGCAAACTTTTCACACTACCCACCAATACGGTAGGCAAGTAAAAATGAGATCGATACTACTTGGATCTTTTACGGAGTACAACATCCAACCAAATCAAATAGAAGAAGAAAAAAATGCCAACACAGACGAATTGATAAATAGTAGAAGGCAAAATGTAGTTTTATTGATGAGTGTATGATGTATTGTGTTGCCAGGGCCACGCCTTAATTAAATAAGAAATTAAATTGAACTTGACACACAAACATCACACAGACGAAATGCTTAGCCCCTCGCCCAAAAAAAAACACCAAATGACGATAAGATGCGATGCGACGCGGTGCTATGCGATGAGATGAGAAACGCCAAATTAGCCTAATGTTATCTTCCGATTTGTATTTTTGGCTTTTGATCCATTCGTCGATATGAACGAGCCATACAAGACGTCGTCTTGCGTTGTTACATCCATCCATGAATGGGGGAAAACTAGTTTCGAACTTATCGATGGATATTCAATGTATCGTCGTCTTGGCGGCGTGTCCGTCCACCATCTGGTTGGCTGACTGACTGACTGGAATGTGCTGCTCGCAGCCTCATCACTGGCACATGATCGCCGCCTGCACATTCATCCGTACGCGTATTCGCACACTGGCACTGCGTACGTACCTCTGAGTGTATGCATGCCTGGGAACCCTTTTTGTTTTTATGTGTCGGCGCTGTATCTGTGCCAAAAAAAAAGTACCAGTTACCAGTACGAATGCGAGTACAACATGACATTCAAAGTTGAAAAAGCTCAATATCGACTGGATGGCCAACTGAAAATATTTCGCCGGGGATTATGTATAAAATGCCGGTAATGAGAGGCAGTAGTTAACATTAATTGTTGAGTACTTGCTCGGTTAACAACCAACAGGAAGACATCATCCATTCAACGTTGCACCACTTTTACGGATACACAACTTCAACGCAACCACAATGAAATTCACCGTTGCCTGTTTATTTGTTGCCCTCATCGGTTGCGCTTTGGCTGCCCCACCTCAGGCTGCACAGGACGCCCAAGTGTTGCGCTTCGATTCCGACGTGCAACCGGAGGGATACAAGTTTGCGTAAGTATTGAATAACGGCGAGTGAGAGCTTGCCACTTCGCAACTCGTTTCGAAGTGGGTCATTTGGCCAAGGTTACCAACCAATCAGTGTGGCTTTTACATGTCTCGTCTTTCTTGTTTCTGTGTGTTTTCAGTGTTGAGACCAGTGATGGTAAATCGCATCAGGAGGAAGGTCAACTGAAGGACATTGGCACCGATCATGAAGCCATCGTTGTACGTGGTTCATTCTCGTACATTGGCGATGATGGCCAACAGTATACCGTAACCTATTTGGCTGACGAAAATGGTTTCCAACCCGAAGGTGCACATTTGCCACGTTTGTAAATGAGGAGTCTGTGTGCAGGATCTATGCCTACATTAACGTGTAACCATTCGAATGTTCATTTGTGTTAACTAGGTTTAAGAAATTCTTACGTACTTTATCGTATTTGCCAATAAATGTGATCTTCAATAAACTGATATTTCAACAATTTATTCTTTTAATACGGATCATTAAAGTTCTCGGAATTGAAGGAGAAAATTTAAAAAAAAAAGCAAAAGGAAAGATTCTAGGAGTGCAGCTGTATAAAATGTATGTAGGATAATAAAAAAATTTAGTTTTTTTTCAAAAACATATCTTGTTGGAGAATGAATTTAGGAAACCATTCGACAAATGGCATATTGCCTCAGCAAATTTCGTGTCGCAGTCTATTACAAATTTTCTGGAAATTGAAAACTTAAAAAAAAGGAAAAGGCTTAAAAAATTGCTAAAAATAAATTAGAACTGAAATAAATACTCACCAGGAGTGCGAACTGAAATAAATACTCACCTCTTCTCTAAAACTAAACTAGAATTGATTTACAAAAAAATCCATATTTTCTTTAAAAAAATAATTATTTTGTTCTTAATTTCTTTTTTCCCCATTTTAGTAAAAAATGTTTTTTTTTATATTTTTGTAAAAATTGAACAGGGATTAACAAACATTAATCGAACAAATTGTATGCTTAATGAATTTTAATTCAATCAAAAAAGAACATATTCTGCAAAAAAGGTTGACGCAATTTTTTGTTTAAACTAATACGAGCAGTTTCTGAAAAAATATTAAGAAAATTTTTCTGAAGAGCTAAAGAAAATTGTCGAAAAAATTAAAAATAAAACTATTTTAACAAAATTAATATGAGGTTGAAACAGACGGTTTGATAAAATTTTATAAAACCAAACCGTATTTAAAACATAAAATTCAATTTTTTGGTCAAAATTTTGATAAAAAATTAAAAGAGGGAATTGCAACGAAATATATATAAAAATATATACATAAAAAAATATATACATATTGTGTATACTTATGTATACATATTGTTTATTTAGGCAAAAGTTTTTAATATTTTTTTGTGTTCGGCCTTTATTTCAAATTTTATAAATAATTGAAAAATCGAGCTTAAGGCCAAATTTGTTTTGTTTTTTGTTTTAATTTTCTTTATTTAATATTTCGTTGCTCTCTGAAGAAAAAAATATTTTGTTTAAAAAATTTCTTTGAAATAATTTATCTACTTGAATGACTGGGCGATATCCATATTTCCTTAAATAATGTGACAAATTTCCTTTTTTCCAGAATTTTTTTCTAGAAAATGTTAGATTTTTTATGATTCTCAAAAATATGCTTTTTGTATAAATGAATAATAAACAATGTAGAAATTGTACATTTTATAACAACAAGTGAGGTACTCACTACGGAGTTTTTTTGTTTATTTATTTATAAAATATGGTTATTGTCTTATTGTTCATTTAAACAAAAAATACAGTATTGAGAATCATAATAAAATCTACCATCTTCTAAAAAAACATCCTGTAAAATAGGAAATTCCACAATTTATTTAAGAAAATATGGATTTAGCCCAGGCATTCAAGTAGAAAAATTATTTCGAAAAATTTTTTTAAAGTAAATATTTTCCATTAAAAGCTCATAAAAATAATAATGATTACGAGGGCTGCTACATATATTTCTGGCCTTATAATGAAAATGCGAATATTTATTATCAAAAATGGTTTTATTGTTTTTCGAAGCATTCTCCAGCTTGATTTATACACTTTTGCATGCGGTCAAACCAATTGTCGAAGCACTTTTTCCACTCCGATTGAGACACCTCCATAACATGGGTTTTGAACGCTTCAACATCATCTTCTGGTGATGAAGATCGTTGACCACGCATTTTTTTTGATGTGTGTACGGCGGATGATACACTAATTCCACGTTTTGGCCGGTCAAAAAGGCGCTGGTTTAAGCCTATGTGTGAGAGCTCGCATTGTCACGGTGCACAATGATTCGTCTTCTCTTGTTCGTTTTTTGAATTTTTCCGAAGACTTCAGGCAAACAAACTGTAGTGTACCACTCAGAATTGACCTCCTATATTGCTCAAGCGGAACAGTCGGAACTGGCGACTATTTGCTTCGAAGTGCTTCTTCCACGAACAACTTTCGTTGGATTTAGCTCGTCTTCGAAGACCCACATGGTCGATTGCTGTTTTGTTTCGGACTCATACGTATATATCCATGATTCGTCACCTATGACGATCTTATAAACGTCTTTTGAAGCACCGCGATCGTATTTTTTTAAAATTTCTTTGCACCAATCGACACAAGCCTTTTTTTGAGCGATTGTCATATTGTGCGGGATCCAACGAGAACAAACCTTTTTTTTTTCGGCCAGGTGTTAATACAATATCGCTGGTGGAAGAAATATCCAGGAATGCCTCTATCTCACGGTATGTCACATGACGATCTTGCATTATCAGCTCACGCACGGCATCAATGTTCTCTGGCACAACGGCCGTTTTTGGACGACCTTCGTCTTTTAGCGAGCGTCGGCCAGGATTGAATTCATTAAACCAATTTTTCACAGTACTATAGGATGGTGCTCCTTCGCCATACAAAGATTAAAGTTCATCGATGCGCTCTTGTCGTGAGCACACTAAAATGGTCACGAGTTAATTCCATTTTTTGTCAAATTGATTTATTTAAGTCACTGTAAACAACACAAATGATAGTCGTACGTCAAAACGTTCTGAGTACGTTTATGCTAAAATATGTCCAATTTTCCAATGGAAATGTCAGATGGCGGCAACACTAAGTGTTGCCTAGGCCAGAAATAAATAGACCAACCCTCGTAACATCTCCATTAAAAGTTAAATTTAAATTATTTTCTACAAAAAAAATATAAAACTATTTATGGAATATTCTAAAAACTTATCAAAAGTCCATAGAAATAACAATTCGACAGAAAATCTTCAATGAAAATTTAATAATTTCGACATTTCTAGGAAAAAAATTGCGTCCAAATTTTACAAAAAAAAAAACAAATTTAAGCAAAAAATATCAACAAAATTAGAGGAAACATAAAATTTTCAAATAAATTTAGGTTTACGGAAATTCTTAGAAAAAATATGTAGAGGTGGTCAGAGTGGGTTTAATTTTCGTGGCAGTTGTGTAAAGAAAACTTCAAAAGTAAGATTTACAACAGTAGTTCTGATTCGATTAGCGAGGAGAGCCTGGTATTAACGAGTTTGGTTATTCTTTCAACAATTGCTGTGAAGCTTTCTGGAGAGGGTTGTCGCTGACCTGAAATCGCGATATCAAGAAAATGTTTAGCTAGTCAACTAAACTCTTTTTAAAACACACACACGTTGTAAAGAAGTGGCAAGAGTAAATTGTATTTGCGTATGCCACGAAAATCAATGTCACTTTGCCATTTAGTTAAAAACTTTTCTTCTATTTAAATATAGATACAAGCCGGTTAATCCCTGTTTAAAAAGGTTAAACAAATTTTTTACTTTTCTAAGAAAAACGTTACTAAATAGCTTATGAAAACCCTAAATAAAGGCGATAAATTTATTAAACTTTTTATAAAATTCAAAAATTCGAAACAATATTTTACGAAACTCGACATTTTCAGTAAAAGGCGAAAATGTTTATTACGAATGCTAAGATTTAATATAAAAGTCCATAGAAATAACAATTCGACAGAAAATCTTCAATGAAAATTTAATAATTTCGACATTTCTAGGAAAAAAATTGCGTCCAAATTTTACAAAAAAAAAAACAAATTTAAGCAAAAAATATCAACAAAATTAGAGGAAACATAAAATTTTCAAATAAATTTAGGTTTACGGAAATTCTTAGAAAAAATATGTAGAGGTGGTCAGAGTGGGTTTAATTTTCGTGGCAGTTGTGTAAAGAAAACTTCAAAAGTAAGATTTACAACAGTAGTTCTGATTCGATTAGCGAGGAGAGCCTGGTATTAACGAGTTTGGTTATTCTTTCAACAATTGCTGTGAAGCTTTCTGGAGAGGGTTGTCGCTGACCTGAAATCGCGATATCAAGAAAATGTTTAGCTAGTCAACTAAACTCTTTTTAAAACACACACACGTTGTAAAGAAGTGGCAAGAGTAAATTGTATTTGCGTATGCCACGAAAATCAATGTCACTTTGCCATTTAGTTAAAAACTTTTCTTCTATTTAAATATAGATACAAGCCGGTTAATCCCTGTTTAAAAAGGTTAAACAAATTTTTTACTTTTCTAAGAAAAACGTTACTAAATAGCTTATGAAAACCCTAAATAAAGGCGATAAATTTATTAAACTTTTTATAAAATTCAAAAATTCGAAACAATATTTTACGAAACTCGACATTTTCAGTAAAAGGCGAAAATGTTTATTACGAATGCTAAGATTTAATATTAAATCAAGAAATCTTTTGAACAGCGAATTTGGCTTTGAGAACTAAAATATCAAGGAAACTGTTTATGAAAGGAAATTGTTTATGACAACTAAGGAACTTTTCATTACAAAAACTTTTTTAATAAATTTCTTTAAAACCGAATATTTTAACTGTACAAAAATATATATTTTGTGATGCAACTTAGCACGATACTGTTTTTTGAACCAAGGACGGACGCTATTGAAGTTAAAGAAAATGGGATCGGATTAAGATACATCTCCTACATAAACGGTGGTTAAATTTTAAGGCGCGATGTTGATTTTGAATAAAACACAAATATTTAGAAAATTATTAAATATGATAATATTTTATGATTATTACTATGATAATATTGATATGGTTCAATTATGTTTGGAACAAAATATCGGCCAAAAGGCTACCGCGACCTCGGCGGCACACCTCCATCCGATGGTCCAAAATGAGGCATAATTGAGATTCTATGCCGTTAATATGCCGTATTATCTCATCCTTTAACTCCTGAATTGTTGCTGGACTATCAACGTACACCTTTTCTTTCAAATAACCCCAAAGAAAGAAGTCAAACGGTGTCAAATCACATGATCTTGGCGGCCAATTAACATCGCCACGACGTGAGATAACACGGCCTTTAAATTTGTCGCGCAAAAGAGCCATTGTTTCGTTATCTGTGTGGCAAGTGGAAACCACATAACATCCACATTCATATCTTCCAACTCGGACCATTAAAAGTTCGTTATCATCGCACTATAGCGAACACCATTCACAGTAACTGCCTGACCGGCCTTATTTTGGAAAATAAATACAGCCCGACGATGCCGCCAGCCCATAAACCGCACCAAACAGTCACTCTTTGTGGGTGCATTGTTTTTTCGACAATCACTCTTGGATTATCATTCGCCCAAATGCGGCAATTCTGCTAATTGACGAATCCTCTGAGGTGAAAATGTGCCTCATCACTAAAGATGATTTTCTTCGAAAATTGATCATCCATGTATCTGTATG
Source organism: Hydrotaea diabolus (assembly GCA_963513945.1). NCBI lineage: Eukaryota > Metazoa > Arthropoda > Insecta > Diptera > Muscidae > Hydrotaea > Hydrotaea diabolus. The sequence goes on from OY740719.1 coordinate 167,922,163, forward strand.
TATCTTTACATGGTTCAAATTGAATTAGTTTGTAATTGAGAAATGTCAAATGAAATGCATAAAAAAACTTGACGTTTAGTTGTGGTTCACATTCAACATTGGCCCTTAAAATTTAACCATCCTTTATATGTTTATCAGATTTTTGTTTTTAGATTTAGAAGCCACATCTTTCATCCAACCTCGATGAAATTTGGCACGAGTTAGTATTGTTGCCCAAGGAGAACACAATTGAAGTTGAAGAAAAACAGTTGAGATTTGGATTTAGCCACCACACAAATATTTCAGTTGGCTTTCCGGAATATGCAGGATTGCAGGGTATTTAATTGTCTGCCACTTTTTTTAATAGTTACAATTTTAAATTGAGTATTCTGAGCTTTAAAGGATTTTTTGTTAAATTTTCTTTTTGTTATTTTCGGCATTTCAAATAAAATTTCTGAATATCAATTGATAGTTTCTGAATTACAATTAAAAAAAATGGTGAATTACACTAGTGATAGTTGTCTCTATTGAGGGAGGGAGTTGCCTTGTAGGCCTTTTAGTTAATTTGGTTAAAATTTGTACTGTTACTGAAAATTCTTTTTCACTTTCCAACGAAACTGTTTTGAAGTTAATGCGAATTTTCCTGTGTATTTTCAAGAGAAAGGACTATTTAAAACATTGGAGATTGTATATGTTTACCGGGATGCGGCTTTAACAAAACCTAGGTGGTATGGTAGTAGGAATTTAAAAAAAATCTTTGCCAAGTCAGAGTTAAACAGTTTTTTAAAAAAAGTCATAAAATTGTTTCCCCTGGGATAGGCGTACTATGGTGGGTGGAATATGTAGATATTTCCATAGTTTCGTCAAAACGTCGAATCTTGTTACTTTGAGACTTCTTAGCTACTTTTTGGAACTGAAGTGATTTTAGCAGTATTAATCGATGTTGCAGGACACTCTTCTAAAATGTCATTTAGTTATTGAAAGGACACCCTTCAACTGTTTGGGCTATCCTTTTGTCATGTTTAACCTAGAACTTTACTAAATAAAATAGCCAGCACAGACATTTTTTTTGGTTTTTTTTTTATAAGAAAATTTATTTATCTACTAACAGCCATTTAGAACGGTTCAACAACAAAAAAAAACTACTTAGGCGACGGGGGCAACGGGCAAATGGGCACCTTGGGGTTGGAAACCGTTTTCATCGGCAATATAGTTGACGGTGTAGGTTTGACCATCATCGGCAACGAAGGAGAAAGAACCCTGAACGGAGATGGCTTCTTGTTCTGTGCCAATGTTCTTCAATTGACCAGCAGCGTTAGCATCGGTACCATCACTGGTAGCATAACTGTTATTAAAGGGAGGGGTGCGATTAGTCCACATGTCAATGGGTTTACGAGTTTATGTGTTGGTACTTACGCATAGCTGAAGGATTCGGGTCCTACATCAGATTCGTTCTTCAAAACTTCAGCTTCCTGAGCGGGAGCGGCCAAGGCAACGGCGAAGAGGGCGACGAAGACAATGATGAATTTCATGTTGGCGTTTTGAGGAGGTTCTTTCTGATTGTTGAGCGTAAAGCAAAACCGAGAATGATGCTTTAGTAACACAAATCTTGGGTTTTTATATGAAAACATAAAATGTTGTTGAAAAATCTCAACTAAGTTTAAAACGTAATCTTAAAATTCGCCTAGTTTTTGGTCGGTTTTCTTCTTTTTGTTTTGTTAGTATTTTTGCTGAATATTGGCGGACATAGCGTATGGAAAAGAAGCAACAACAAGCTAAAGCCACAGCGTACGAGATGAACGCTGAAGAGGGTATTTTAAACGACTCTCAGATGGCTCGTAGTATTTGTTGTTTGTTGTTGTATTTATTTTGCCTTTTTAGCCATAATTTATGGTTATGCAGTGGACGTTTGGCTGCTTGGTAGGTTGTCTCATCTTCATACGGCTCAGCTCGGCGTTGGTCAACTTTGCTCTGCTCTGCTCCACTCGTCTTAGAGCTGCTCTGCTGATCACCAACACCTATTCAAGTTCATAAAATCTAACTAAACCAGATTTACTTCGCTGACGGATATGTTAATTGCGTTTTTGTTTGGCCAGAACTTCACAGTAGCTGAATGGCCGGTTAGCTCGCTGGCTGGCAAATCTTGAAATTCTTTTGGCCCGCAGAGCTCGTTAAATCGAGATATAAGAAAAAAGACATAACAAATCGTTGGTTGTGACTTTCGACTGGTGTTGAAAACGAAAGTTGTTGATAATGTTTGTTGATAAATGTCGTAGCATCAGAATTCATTGCCAGCCATTCCTGTTCTCATCATTCGAATCGGGTTTATTTCACAATTTTATCATTTTAAATCGCCCTTAACGTTGACAATTAAAGCTTCACGTTTAGAATAGATTAGAAAACTAGTTTTAGTGGTAGTTTAATAAGCGAAAAGTCAATCGTACTTGCATCTAAATCAAGTTGTTGGCGGTTTTTTTTTCTCTTTCGGCGCCGGTCTTACTTGCATCACCCTCTTGGCCGGCCAGAATAGCCGAAGACAATCTTGTTCTTTGCCGAAAATAATAAAAAAAAATGTTTTCAAAAAAAAACAAAAAATACATTCGCCTCCAAATCGAAATGAATGCAAATGACACTTTTTCGCCATGTGAAGATTTTGCACTATAAATATCATTGATGAAAGTGTTTATCAATCACACAGTTGCAAGAGTTTGACATCATCGAGTCCTACCGAACTAAACCAAACACAATCAATATGAAATTCCTCATTGTCTTCGTTGCCCTTTTCGCCGTTGCCTTGGCCGCTCCCCGTCCCGATGCTGAAGTCTTGAAGAACGAATCTGATGTTGGACCCGAATCCTTCAGCTATGCGTAAGTACCTGCACATAAATTCGACTTTCCTAGACATGTGGACTAATTGAAACCTTCTCTTTGCTACAGTTATGCTACCAGTGATGGTACCGATGCCCATGCCGCCGGTCAATTGAAGAACATTGGCTCTGAACAAGAAGCCATCTCCGTCCAAGGTTCCTTCTCCTTCGTTGCCGATGATGGTCAAACCTACACCGTCAACTACATTGCCGATGAAAACGGTTTCCAACCCCAAGGTGCTCATTTGCCCGTTGCCCCCGTCGCCTAAGTAGTTGTTTTTGTTGAACCGTTCTAAATGGCTGTTAGTAGATAAATAAATTTCTTATAAAAAAGTAATACTCCTGGGTCGTCTATTTTACTAGAAACAGTTCTTGGTTTAGCTGGACCAAAGAACTTGCTAAAGGCAAATGGAATTTCAGTTCAGAAGGTCTACGTTGATTCTGAAAAGAAACAACTTATAGGTATCGAACCAGAAAAATACTATTCAAGTCGTACTACCAAATATCTTTTGTTCGCTAATTAATTATTAGCGAGACCTTTTCTACGCTACAATACTCGAAGGATTGGCGATAAAATCTTTTGTACAAATCAGAGAAAAATAGAAATCAAAATGTTGATAGAATATACTAATTCTGGGAAAACAAATGTAATAATGCCAAATTAAAATTTTGGGCTTCACGGTATATTTGTAAAATGAAAAATTCGATATTCAAAACTCTATGTATGAAAGCAGCTTCATTATTTAAGCTACGAGTTACATTGTCCATTGTAGACTATTTTCGGTTTGTCGGCATAAGCCAATGACTTAACATAGCCCCATTAAATAAGTAATCAATAGGCGTTAAGTAGCTCGTACGAGTTCAAAACGCTACGGCCACTAGGAATTTGCCGCATGTTCGTCTACCGATTCATAAAACTGATTGAGGAGACTGGAGATGAAAAGACCGCCACCGGTCGAGCCTCCAACGCTCTGTTCGAACACCGCATGTCATCAAAGCCGTTAAATCAAGAATTCATAGAAATCCGCTCCGAAAACAGAAAATCATGGCCCGTGAGATGAATATCACGCAAAAGTCCATGAGTCGAATCATTAAAAAGACTTGGGACTTGGGGATTTGAAACGACGTACCGGACATTTATTGACTGTAGCTTTAAAAAAAATGGGATTGAAAAATGCAAACGTCTTTTGGTGAAGCACGCTGATAACTTGCACAGAAAAATTTTGTTCCCCGATGAAAATATTTTTACCGTTCAGGAAAAATTGAACAAGCAAATTAATGGAGTGTATGTGCGGTCATCTAAGGAAGCATCTGAACTGATCCCAAGGGTGGAAAAGGGTCATCACCCAGCTTCAGTGGGGTGTCTCTTACGATGGGGTCACTGACCTGCATTTCTGCGAACAAGGAGTCCAAACATCGGCCATAGTTTACCAAGAAACCGTTTTGGAAGCTGCTGTGCAGCCTCTTAACAATTCCCTGTTCCAAAACCAACCATGGACTAAATAGGGCTAAAACGTCCCAGACCTGGCTTCGAAACAATTTGCCAGCGTTCATTTCCTCTGAAGAATGGCCCTTAGGCAGTCCAGTTTTGAACCCATTGGATTACAAATTGTGGACGGTTTTAGAGGACAAGGTTTGTCAGAAAATATACCCCAACATTGGGTCTCTTTGGTTCGAGCTGTGGCCAATTTTCCAATGGACGAGGTTCGTGCAGCTATTGACGATTGGCCAGTGCGACTTAAGGCGTGTGTAAAGGCAAAAGGCGGACATTTCGAATAAATAGATTCCTTTTGGATACAACATACATCAATAAATATATTAAAAAATATTTGGTCCAAAAACATTCAGTACTTTTTTTTTTACAGCATAAAACGTGTGTAGCAGTATTTATGTCCCTACTAAGTAAGTCTTTTCATGGTGAAATGGCAAACAATACTGAAAAGAAAAAAAAATATGTTTAACACAATTCAAGCGTGATCTGTAAAAACACCTATTGAAAAAATACCTCTAGATTGATCAACCATTATTTTCTACGTTTCATTGGTATGACCGACCAACTATTTGTATGTAAAACACTATGATCATATCCATCATGTTGTGGTCTGTTGGACCGTATATCGATTACGATTTTACATATTTAGTAATTGCAACGAAAATTCTTTTTTTGCAACGAAATTTTTGTAGCTCCAACAATTAGTTTCTCAATGACGAAGTAAAGCAAATTTGCCGACAATGTCTGATATCAAATAATTCTGAACAATATCTGAACTCTATCGAGAATTCTTACCGAGATTGTTACGAATTCTGTTCGATTTGTTTGAGGATTTTTTATTTATTCTGTGCCAAAATATCTAAACGAATACGGCCCGAATTCTGTTAGACCTGTATAAGGGATTTTTATTAATTGTTCAGAATTTTCTTAACGAACTCGCAACGAGTTCTAAATTATTAATCTCAAGGTAGTCTTTTCGTGTAAAATTTTTGTTATTTGCTTCATATTTTACAGTCATTGGTGCTCATGTATATCGAAACATGACGGAACTGTTTGGCTGAGGTATTTTTCTAATTTAAATTCTTGTTTTTTATTTGTTTACATTTACAGTAATTGTCTTTATCTATGCATTGCAGTTTTGTGATGTTTTCTTTATATTATTTTTTAGTTCTCTTTAAGCACTCTGGGCTACTGTTCTTAGCGTGTATCAGCTACAAAAAAAATAAAATTATAAAAAAATATTAACACGTTTAGGTATTGTTTCTTTGAAAAAGAAATAATTTTAGCTAAATTTGTTTAGTTTAACAAGTCTTGTCAAGCCTTCAAAAAAAAGTGAACAGTGAGGCACCACACTTACCAAGTTCCTTATTGGAACCAGAGAAACCTGTAGAAAATATGGACAATCAAGGCATAATTTTACAATTATTTGTTATGTACGCTCACTTTTTTAATTAAGCAAGCTTTGAATTAAAATTTGTTTGCACATTTCGTATGTAAAAAATAATAAAGACAAATGTATATTTAAAACAACCGCTCTTTTCAGAAATAATTAAGCAACAAATATGCAACGAAGCAAAACGCTAAGCCTCCGAATATACCAAGACATTAATCCAGAATTCGGTTTGAAATGTCGGCAAAAACATCAGAATTTAACAAGACATAATGCTAGAATTGATCTGAGAAATCGAAATTTCCTTTCGAATTTCCCAAGACTTTAGTTCAGAATTCGGTCAAAACTCGGTTCGACATGTCGGCAAAAACATCAAAATTCCCTTAGAGAAGTAGTTCAGAATTGGTATAAACCCTCTCTCATATATTTTGTCGTTACGAACTCGGTAAGAATTTTGATCCGAAATCGGAACATTTTGCCGATTGTCGTACAGAATTCTGACCGAACTCTGAACGTTTGGTTAGATTATTTAGGTTAAGATTGCAGCAGCCCATAATAATGCTCACTTGGCAAAGCTCACTAGGTCCCATTGTAATACTGTTAACTAGGTGCAGAACATCTGTACATCATTGCCGGCCTTGGCAGTAAGTTTTTGTATACACACAGAAAACATATTTGTTGCCACAACCGACTTTTTTGCTAACTGGTTGTTGCACGTACTATCCATGTATTTCATCACTACAGCCGAGTGCTAATTGGGTACACGGCAATTTTCACTAGTGAGAACCCTTACTAATTAGAATGATTACACACTACAACAGCCAATCTGGGGGTGAGAAATTCCAAGTCAGGGTGATGGTACTAGGTCAGTATATTAAAATAAAAGCAGAACGCGTTAATCGATTTCTATGATCTATGTCGCATTTTGTTTAAAGGTTATGTGACTTTACGTGAAAGTTATAAGACTCTACACGTTTTTCCGTTTGGGATTTATATGTTTTAAAAAAAAAAATTTTTTGGCAAAATTTTCTTCCTAAATTTATTTCTAATTGCAAAAATGTTGATTTGGTAGAGAAACAGTATATTAATGGATTAAAGAAAATGTAATTATTAATTTTTCTCAATTTATTTCAGCAAAATCGAACTAGTCGTTCTCGAGTTATGTCAAACTACGTTTTTGCCAACATTTTACAACTAAGCGAAAAAACATCAAGATAAGGAAAAAATGTAAAAGGTCATAAAAAAAACTGGCACATACGAACGCAAAACCCTTTGAGGGTTTTAATATACTGACCTAGTACATCACCCTGACTTGGAATTTCTCACCCCCCAGACAATAACCCCAAAAATGTCCCACAGTGTTATTTGAACATGTATTGTTTGTTGTTATAGATTACGAGTATAGTCTTTAATAACTCTTTGAATTCGGTTGTTATTACGCATTTCTAAACTGAACCAAGCATTTCTAAACTGAACCAATTGATGGTTATATTTATTTTATGTATTCGGTTATTTGACCAAAAAAGTAAAGTTTTTTCTATTTAATTTTTATATTAAAAGATTGGAAAATATCTATTCTGTTATTTGAATTATGAGCCGGTTTTTTTAAACTTGATTTTTACTTTTGAATCTAAAATATTTTTAAACTTGATTTTTACTTTTGAATTTAAAATATTTTAACGCTTTGATGCATCAAATTGTTAAAGTGGGTCAACAAAATTTTAATTTTGGTTTAAGAGTATATTTTTTTATTTGGTTTTAGAGCTTATAATTAGTTATATAAATAAAGTGAAGTATTCTTCTAGAATTTGATAAATTTTAATATTAAAGTATAAGTGTAGGGTTATAAGAAATTATTTTAACCCAATCCTTCCTAATGAATATTTAAATACCCAAGAAAGTGTTGATACACAATATTTTAGCGTGGGCGAGGTGAGCGATATCGAGGAAAGGATAGAGGAAAGATTGGGCTAAATTAAAGCATTTAGCAGGATTTTTTTATATTTTTATCTTTTGTTTTTTGCAGACAAAAATCAAACATTTTTTTCGGAAAATGCTCCGGAAAAGTGCTGTCAAACATTGGAAACTGATACAAATTAAAAATTTGTAATTTTACCGAATAGCTTAAATTGTCTACTATACTATAATTATACAACGATACGTCAACACATCTGGGCTCCAGATCCGGTCAAATGTAAATGGTTAATTTTATTATGAAAACATGGTACATAAAAGAAAAAAATCACTTAGCCTTAGCAATTTTCTTCTGATCTGGTGCAACACCGTTGTGATAATCCAGGAAACAAGTAATGGGATGCAATTTCACCTTGCACTCCAACCAAACACCTTGCACGGGTATTTAAATAGCCAGGTCATATCTCAGGTAAAAATTGAGGTTTTTTCATTCAACTTCTATGGTCTTTTGGACGTAAATTTTTAAATTTCATAAAAATCGTACGAGCCGATCTATGAGCAGGCAGTAAAGGGTTAAATTCAGAGGAAAATAGATTTTTAACAAAAACCTCTGATATGGACTAGAAAGTAAAATTTTAAACCTAAATATTTTCGACTAATCGAGGGTAATTTATGTGACACAAAAAATTCTTGAAGTCTTGGCTACTTGAAATAGAAATATATTCTTTCATATAGGTCATATTTTGTAGTTTGTTTAAAAATGATAATTTTGGAAATAAATTTAATTTAATTTTAAATAATCACCCTCTGTGTCGATTTTGGTTTTTTTTGAGCGTTCGTTTTTCATAAAATTGTATTAAAAAATATATCCTTTTTTTTTTTAGAAAAAAGAACGAAAATGGAACAAAATCTCTTGAAGATATCCTGATTTTGTTTAGACTATCTATACTAAAATGAAAATAGATGTGATTAAGTAGAATATTTGAACCAAATACAATTATTTTTAAAAAAAATAAAAGGACCCGCCCAAATGAAATCGATTGGACAATCGTTATTCACTTTCTAAAAAAAGTTAGAGATTTAAAGATAAAATGTTTTACAAAAATAAACTCCACACGATTTCACTTAAGACATTGCATTAAAAAAATCAGTAAAACAAAGGAATTGTGACATGTTGCACGTCTTGTTGAAACCAAATGTTCCTCATGTCATTCTCTAAAACTTTTGGGAACAAAAATTCATTGAGCATGGCGAGGTAATGCTCACATTCGGCGATAAAGGCGGCTCCTTGCTTATTTTCGAAACTTTCTCTAAAACGCATATGCGGCAATTTGCTTAATGACATAGCAATCGAGATGAAAATAAACTTCATCTGAAAACAAGATTTATCGGTATAATTCTTCTTCTCCTGCCAAACAATCTTTAGCCCATTGGGCGAAGTGAAAACGCATTGGATGGTGTTCCATTATTAAATGGCAAAGTTTAACCTTTCTTATAAAAATTAAAAAAAAATTATCAGTACTTTGGTTACATCCGATTAAAATTTAAATTTTTAAATCCCACACCCTATATATTTCATGAGAACTCCTATAATGTTCAGCTTCAATATTTCATTTCCGTTATTGTAATATAAGTAACTTTAAGCTGAGCCTTAAAAACTCCGTAAACGAGTGGCTTAATCATTGCGTAGCTAGCGAACATTCCTCTTGCTTAGTTTTTGCAAAAGAACTGCTGCGGTAATTTCCACTGACAATTTTGTGCTGTCTGTCTTTATGTGCAAAACTTAAAATTAAAAGACAATTTATGAATTCTTCCAAATAAAACCCATTAAGCAGATATTTATGTTTGCGTGTTTAAACAGAACTAACCTAATTGGGCAAATTAAAAATGTACGCTTCATTATCTAGGAATATGAATATTGAGTAGTACTCGTATTGGAGAACTTGTTCGATATATAACAACACATGGAGGGACTCGTTCTGGCCAGCCACCTTTAGTATATTTGATATTTGAATCAAAAAAATTGAAGAAAATGAGACGGTATACATGTGCTACAAAGCAGTTAACAAATTTATAGCTCACAATTTTCGCTGAACATGTTGCCATGCACTGTGCGACACGGCAATGATTTAAACGAGCAGACAATGACTTTAGTTAAAAAAAAATTGAGTTTATGGATATGGCATAACAAGACCTAAGCGCCATAGTTAATAGGCTACCAACAAGTGGTCGCCAGTCTCGTTAAGGAAACGAAGTTCAACTGATCTAATTTTAGCTCTTTAAATCAATCAATTCAATTATTGGTAGATCGACCCAGCTGGCCATAACTACCACTTATAATGCCTACGTATGTCAGTGGCGTATGTATGAATTTGTATGCAAATATTTAGAATATCATTAATTAGCTACTACTTATAGACAAGAAAAAACTAAAAATGATAATCGTCATTAACTCGAAAATTCACCCAAACTTTATAGGTGTGATTTCAAGATTCAACGGTGTCGGAGTACACACAACAGTTCAAATGCGCGATTATCGATAAGGCGATAGATAAACCAGTTCAGATAGCATTTAAACAAATGTGTAGACAAAAGGCCATGTACGCCTCAGAAAGCGCAGACAAATATTTTGCACTATAAAAACTATTGTCAAGAGCGCACAGTGGGCGAAAATGAAATTTTTTTTGCATAAAATCGTGCCTCTTTTAATGCTATTAAATGGGCTGAACGGGCTTTACATGTGATCTAAAAGCCTGGGCGACTTCAGGAAGCACAACGACAGAAGATCCTGTCTTTTAATGAGAACAAAAAAAAAATTATGAATTGCTACATGCATGGATCTATAAGGTGGGTGGGTGATTTAACAATTTAAATTTGGATTGGCTGTAACCATCAGATGGCGTTCCATTATTAAATGACAAAGTTCAACCTTTCCAATTAAACCAGAAATTAAAAAAAGTTATCAGTTTTTTTTTATAGCCGATTCCAATTTAAAATATTAAATCACCCCCCCTGTATGGTGGAGGAAAAATAGAAGGCAGTCTTGTTATTGAAAGTCTTAGAATCGAACTGAAAGTTTTGCCTGATGTAAAGATCGGATTTAAAATGTTACTTCCGTCAACACGTGTGCTTAAATCGGGAGGAATGCGATTACTTAAAATTCGATTATAGAGCACTCTGCCAAATTTGGGCAAGATCGAAAATAATACGTAGGTTCTAGACTATCTTAGATTCAAATCGGTAGAGAACATTGTATGGATAAGAATTCAAAACTGGTTTGTTACAGTTCTCTCATAAAGCAGTATGCTAAAAAATGTGGGTTGTAAATACAACTAGAGGACCTCAAATCGCAGAGAAAAGTTCCCGTGGGTGACGAGATGACAACGCTGACAAATATGTTTTTTTTCCCAAGGTTTGTTGGAGAACGCACATGACTCTCTTTGCCTAAATTCAGCAAAATCTGATTTAAAATGTGGCAGGGCTTTACATCAGTATAGTACTTTTTATGGTGGCTAGAGGAAAACATGAATCGATATGATCCTATTTTGCTACTCTAAATTTGAGCAAGATCGGAGAAGAACGAAAAGATCCAAATGATGAACAAAAAGCACTCAAATAAAGAACGGAAAGTGCTCATATCAAGAAGAACTATTTAATAGGGCCTATACGAACACATGTATAGCGTGATCCATTTCGAGGTTCCCTACTTTTTTAAAGAAAAAAAACACAGAAAATTCAAATTGAATGGGGAATGTTTATTATCCTTTGAAAGAACATTCTTTGGCATTTATATTTTGAAGATTATGTCTATCAAATGTTGTCCGCGGCTACATCTCAGATGGTCCATCCGTTGAGTCCAATTTTCGATGACTCCTTCGAGGTCTGAATCGAAGCGGGTTTGTCCGCATAAACTTTAGACTTTACATATCCCCACAGGAAAAAGTCTAACGGTGTGATATCACACGATCTTGGTGGCCAATCGACCGGCCCAAAACGTGAAATTATATGCTCACCGAAGTGTTCTCTTAGTAAATCCATTGACTGATGCGATGTGTGGGAAGTTGTTGAAACCAAATGTCGCCGAGATCATGAGTTTCCATTTCAGGCATCAAATAGTCGGTTATCATGGCACGATAACAGTCGCCATTGACGGTTACTTTCTCACCGGCATCATTTTTGAAGAAATATGGAGCGATGATACCACCGGCCCACAAACCACACCAAACCGTTGTTTTTTTGGATGAAGTGGAAGCTATTGAACCTCTTCTGGTTGCTCTTTGTCCCAACTGCGGCAATTTTGCTTGTTTAATTACCTTTGAGCCAGAAATGGGCCTCATCGCTGAACAAAATTTGGCTCGAAAACGTCGGATCTTCCTGGAACTTTTCAAGAGACCGTAGAGCGAAGCGATGTCGCTTGGGAACGTCGGACGGCTTCAGTTCTTGCACAAGCTGTATTTTGTACGCTTTCAATTTAAGATCGCGACGTACAATGCGCCAAGTCGTTCCATACATCAATCCGAGTTGCTGCGAACGGCGCCGAATCGACTCTTTAGGGTCTTGGTGTACACTCTCAGCTACGGCCGCTACATTTTCTTCACTGCGTGCTGATCCAATAATGAATGCTGGTTTTCAAGATGGGTGATGGTACGCTCAGTAGGCCGATTATGTTGACCACAAGTTGAACGAAGTGCACGAAACACATTCCTCACAGAACGTGAATTTTCGTAATAAAGTTGAACGATTTGTAAACGTTTTTCAGGCGTTAGTCTTTCCATGATGAAATGCCAAACAATAACAAAAATAACATGACAGCATGATACGACTCACACGTGATCTGCCAAGAAAAGGCTATTGAAAAAAGTATCTCTACTCGGATCACCCATTATATGGCTCGTTACTTTTAGCAAAATTTTTAGCTTCTAGCGACAGGATCTAAAATCGAGCGTCAGCCTGGGTGGGGCCTAAATGAACACATCAACAGGTTAAATTCGATTATACCGTAATAAGCTAATAAATCCAAGATCAGATTAAATGTTTGATTTCTACAACGGCTAGGCCGCAAATCTTGATGTACCTTTTTATGGAAGCCACATGAAAACATGGATCAAAAATATACACTTAGTTCAACGTTCCTCCAATTTCTTTATCCCTTCAAAAAAATAGGATTTTTCGAGGTCCATAAAATAGTTTGATCAATGATTTCATCGTTGGAGCTGAATCTCTTTCCACTGAGCCATTTTTTTAGGTTTGGAAATAGGAAATGGTCACAGCGGGCTAAATCCGGAGAATATGGCGGATGAGGTACCAGTTCGTAACCCATTAAGACTGCACGCGTGTGCACGCGTGCATTATGTTAATAAAAAATAACTTATTTCTTTGTCATATTGGGATCTTTTTTTTGTAAATCCTCGTTTAATCGGTCCAATAATTTGGCATAATATTCGCCGTTTATTGTTTTTTCCTTTTGAAGGTTATCGATGTGGATTATCCAGCGTGCATCCCAAAAAACTGTTGCCATACCCCTATAGGTTGACAAAGTTACCTTGGCCATCTTCGAAACCGGTTCACCCGGAGAAACCCATTGTTCAGACTGCTGCTTGGTCTCCTGAGTGCTGTAATGGATCCATGTTTCACCCACAGTTAGAAAACACCGCAAAAATTCATTCGAATTGCGGTAAAAAAAACTCCAAACAATAATTTGAAGTTGTCACACGATTACGTGCATGGTCAATTGAGTGCAAACGCGGCACCAATATTGCAGTCAGCATTCTTAAACCAAACGATCATGTAAAATCAAACCCCACTGCCATATAAAATGCGTATGGTCTGAACAATCTCACGCACTTTTTCTCTTCGATCAACCAACACCATATCGGTGATATTTTCGACATTTTCGGGTGTATTGACCTAAAGTCAATACACCACTTTTTTACCATTGAAATCGATGGTGCAGAGTCCCCATAGTATTTATCATATTTTTTCTTGGTTTGATTGACGATTTTTTTCCGCAAAAAATAATGTTTAATGAGCACTCGAAATTTACTTTTTTCCATTTCTAACAAAATCCACGAAGTTGTCTTTTTTGAACAGCTGTTAAACAAAAACTAAATGGCTAAACTTTCTTTAAATTTAGTCTTTCTTTAAAGTAGTCTATTAACGGGTGGTACTTGATGGGAGCGGTGCTGCATTTTATGTAACTACGAGGGAAGTTGAAAAAGTCAAGGAATTATTGATATGCCGTCTTATTATAAGATGACTGCTATAGGGTTTTTCCAAAAATTTTCGACCGAGTCTGGATTATGACCATTACCAATTTTATATTCTGTTAGTTGATGATGTTATATGACACCTAATTTGTGTTCAGATTCCACTTGGTTTTAATCTTACAGCATCTCAAAATGAGGGTAGATAAGCATTTTTCGGAAAAGTTATATATGTGTAAAATGTCAAATAAGGGATGGAGCGCGGAATTTTGCTTATTTGGGAATGAAATAAATTAAGGATATTTTTAAACTATAAGTACATGGTTTCGAATGGTGTATCTGGCAAATATCGACCTTCGCTATCCACTCACTGCTGCTTACGTTTCTTGAAGTTTTTATGAACTCTAACAAGCATGCCGACTAGTATTCGCCAATTTCCGCCTCAGTATTGTTAATTAGGTCATCCAAGATGTCGGGATGTACACCTTCGACTTCAGGTAACCCCAATGAAAAAAATAGCATGGGGCTAAGTCTGATGAGCGTGCAGGCCAGTTCACATCACCCCTATTAGAGATAAGCCGTCCAGGAAACATTTGACTCAAACAATTCTTAGTAGCCCTCACTGTTTGTGCAGTGGCACCATCCTGTTGGAACCATGTATCCTCTAATTGCATTGCCTCAAGAGCCGGCTGAAAAAAAATCCTGTATCATAGTCAAGTACCGTTTGGAGTTCACATTACGGCAAGACGGTTATCCTGGAAAAGGGCCAATGATGCTTACTTGTGAGGTGGCGCACCACACACTGACGCGGTCCGAATGCAGAGGTCTCTGCTGAAGTTCTCTGGGGTTTGTTTTACCAGGAACACGACCGCTTGAAGGAACAGCGAATCATAAACGAAAAGCACGCTGCACTACAATGATCGAGTGCGCATTTGAAAAATACGCTTCAACACAAAATGACCCCTCCTCACGTGTCCAATGTATGGTGGCAACTGGAAGGCAGACGAATACAAATCTCCCTCCCACTATAAGCCACGCACACTCTCCGTTCTCTTCGACCAACAGTGCTCCACTCTGTATATTGGGAACGTGACATCCGAAATGAACAAACAAGGTGGCAGCTGAAAGGTATTGGCGCCCTCTTTGAGATAGTGTAAACAACAATTTTGTCCTTGCGACACCTCGTTTGTTAATATATTTGACATCTAATTTCTCCGAAAAATGCTCGCCTAGCTTTAAATAACTACATGAAGTTTAAATTGTTGGTTTTCAGAGCTGTCTGTTGTGGCAGACAGCTCTGATGTTGTTACTTTAATTTTTTTTCTGAAAATCGTTTTTCTATAAAAAAATGTAAAATTTGTCTTACTCGTGCTCTGATAGATAAACGGACCTAAAAAGTATATTAATGTGTCTTGAAGTTATACAACATAATTTGTATCTTTCTGCGACTAATTTTTTTTTCGGATGAACTTGAAATCCTGTTAAATTTTTTTTTTTTGAAACAGAAATTCAAACACCATTTCATTATTCATAGGTTTCTACTTAGTCACTTACACCGATGTATTCAGTTCCATTTACAGAACATTTCAGTACATCATCTTACATTCGGTTGCACTAATCGTGATAGTTTATACAACCCCAAATATTCGGTTGGAAACGAATTGGTTTCGTTGCGCTTGTGGAGTTTATATTTCAGTTTTATTCCTTTATTTCACTTCACCCTAATGTTTAATTAATGAGGCTTTTCATGGCTATGTAGGTAGTTTTCTGATCCGCCCTCGAATTTGTTTGTCATTTGCCAATTTATTTATTTAGACAAAGAGTTTATGTCAAATCGGGTTTTCTTAAGTCCCATCTATTCGCGCATTTCTATCTATTTCAAGAACTACGAGTATTTTTTTTAATAAATTTGTTGTAGTCGTTGGTGCTTAATAATCGACTTTGGAGCAGCAAAGCAATGCGCCTGCGTGCATGCGCCAAGCATTAATCCATTGCGATGACGATAAGGTTGAGCGCTTCAAGATCGGTGTAAAATTAGATGCAACATATGCTGGTCGAACTGTAGAGACACTGAATTACGCGAGCACGAGACTAATTCATAAGCGTTGCGGATAACTTCCGACTGATTACTTGATGATGCGTACTAGCCAGCCAATTTGAGTAAATTTTAATTAGCCAATATAAATACAACTGGGCAAGTAGACGTTCCTCACCATCCCTCTCCTCCTCCATCTCCTGCTGTGTCGAGGTGTTAGTAAGTGAGTCAATGGAAATATGGCAACCGACGATTTATCCGTGACAGCAAAGTGCAAAAGCCACAGCAATTTTGATTAATCTTTCGAGTATGCAAATGATCTCTCCGTCGGTCCGAACGTCCGTCTGCCCATCCGTCCCCAAACAAGTCGGAACAGCATGTCAAACGAACAAACCAAAAAAAATTGCTTCCTTAGAAATTTTGCTGCAAGAGAATCTTAATTTTTTCGTCGATTGTGTTTTGGCCGGTCATACGCGTAATGTGCCCAAAAAAAACGCAAATAGAAAACCAGCTAACATCTAGAAACGTTAGAGGAGAGGAACTAAAAACAAATAATAGGAAGATTAGATGTCAGATTAACAATATAATTTTGACAAATTGTAATTATGATACACTCATGATAAATATCTTTTGTCTTCTATCTGGCCGGTCCGGGCCGGGTCGGGGAGAAAAAAACACCAACAACCTGACTAACTAACAAACTAACTATGAAGAAAGACTCTTATTTTGGATTTTTTCAACTCAGCTTGTTTAGGGAGAAGAGTGGGTATCCAGCGGAATAGAACTGGCGACAACAGATTCTCTATATAAACGTAGAGAATATCAATATGAGACATCATAAATCTTACAACGTTCTTTGTGTAGACAACAACCAAGTTTAATTTAACGAACAACATGAAAATCGCTATCGTCTTCGCTGCTCTCTTCGCCGTGGCTCTGGCTGCCCCCGCTACTCAGGATTATGCCCACGCTGAAGTTTTACGCTTGGAGTCCGATGTCCGGCCAGAGGGCTACAACTTTTCGTAAGTATTTGCATCGCCAAACTACACCAAAAAGGACCTGCGGTTGTACTCACACTTGCCACCATTTTCAGTTTGGAGACCAGCGATGGCAAGACTCACCAAGAAGAAGGTTCCTTGAAGAATGTCGGCTCCGAAGATGAAGCCATTGTTGTCCGTGGCTCTTACTCTTTCGTTGCCGACGATGGTCAAACCTACACCGTCAACTATGTTGCCGATGAAAACGGTTTCCAACCTGAAGGTGCCCATTTGCCCAATATTGCCCATTAATCGTAGCGTTTTTTAGAAGCTTTCGTCCCGATCTGAACTCATAGTAAGCAAGTGCTGTTTATACCTGAAAAAAAGACAAAGAAAAATGTTATAGTATTAGTCGCAAATAAAGGCTTAAAGTATTAAAAATTCGAAATTTTCAACGAGTCGTCGATCTCCAAGCGATGACTTAAAAGACAAGCGAATATAAAACCTTTAAAAAAAATACAAGCTCAAAGATAGATTTATTTTTCGGACATAAAGCCAGCAAATTAAACAATTGGTTTTCTGACTTGAACTTGGTTTTGTTTAAAAAAAAACCAAGGACCAAGGAAAATCTCTACTAAATATCTAGTACATTTACTTACATTATCGACGACCACTGCGGCTTATTAGTTTCCAGAATTTTATCGACTACGCACTGATATTTTCCATTCATGATACGAGTATCGATTTGAAATATCAGACTTAGTTAACATTTCAGAAGGAAATGTGAAGAACATTTTTACATAAAGAAAACTGTCAGCAAAGTGGCTGCCCGCCAGACTTAAATAAGCAACAACACCAATATGGTTAAACCAATTGACCAGTAATTTCGGTCGGGCCCTTACTTTACTCTTCACCATGGATTGCGTTCCAATATGGCATTGCAGTGGGTAATTAATACCTCTGATTATTTTTAAGCTTTCTTAGAGATCGCATTATACGTGGTGTTGAAGATGGGCTCTCATTCAGCGAACATTGACTGACCGCAGTGTTTTGACTTTTCTCCCTCTTTATTTATGCTCTACACCACACTGCGGTGCAAAGTAAGTATTATGACTTAGTGATGATGTTTGCAAAACTTTAAAGGAATTGTTAAGTATACCAATTAATTCAGAATCACTATCTGATTCCATTGACCGTCCGTCCGTTTGTCCATTCATCTGGTACATTTTTCAAGTAAGGGCCTATAGAAATTGATCCACATCGGCACTTCTTTAGATTTAAAATGTGTATAAAGGGTGGTTAATTTTTACGGGCCGATGTTGAATTTGAACCACACCTAAACCTGAATTTCATTTGATATTTCTCAATTTCAGACTAACTCAATTTGAACTATTAAAAGATACACAAGCGAGCAAGGCTTTAAAGTTATTCTACAGCGATGATCAATTTTCGAAGAAAATCATCTTCAGTGATGAGGCACATTTTCACCTCAGTGGATTCGTCAATAAGCAAAATTGCTGCATTTGGGCGAAAGATAATCCAAGAGTGATTGTCGAAAAAACAATGCACCCACAAAGTGTGACTGTTTGGTGCGGTTTATGGGCTGGCGGCATCATCGGGCCGTATTTTTTCCAAAATGAGGGCGGTCAGCCAGTTACTGTGAATGGTGTTCGGTATCGTGAGATGAAAACGAACTATTTATGTCCCAAATTTGAAGGTGTGGGCGATATGTGGTTTTAACGAAACAATGGTTCTTTTGCGAGACAATATCAAGTGCCGTGTTATCTCACGTCGTGGCGATGTTAATGGGCCGACAAGATCATGTAATTTGACACCATTGGACTTCTTTCTTTGGGGTTATTTAAAAAAAAAAGGTGAACGTCGATAAGCCAGCAACAAGTCAAGATCTAAAGGATGAGATAATTCGGCACATGAACCGCATAGACCCTTAATTATAAGTATACCTCAGCGTCATCGAAAATTTGGACCATCGGATGGAGCTGTGCCACCGAGGTAGCTGCGGCTATTTGGCCGATACTTTGTTCCACACATAATCGCACCATACCAATATTATCATAATAAAAATGACAATAACTTCCTAAATAATATGTGTTTTATTCAAAATCAACATCGGCCTTTAAAATGTAACCAGCCTTTATGTTTTCCCCGATTTCAGAACCAACAGCCCTTAAAGACCTATACAGGATTTTCCATTAAGGACATAACAATTTTATATATTAATAAAACATAGAATATCTGAGATATAGAGTTTAAATTTATTCCAGGTGTAATGCAAATGATAGATTTTAAGAATGAAATTCGATTTCGGTCATAGACCACGAGCCCGCGTAAAGCAATCTATTCTTTTTTTATTGTGTCATTGAGCTCGGCTAACGTTATTGGCATACCCCTACGACTTGATGTGGCCCATAAAAAGAAACCCATTGGATTTAAATTGCACGAACGAGGAGGCAATTCGTCCGGACCATTTCTCTAGATAACACGTTCACCGAATTTGCCTTTCAGTAAATCGATTGTAACGTGTGCTGTGGCTAGTGACACCATCCCATTTTGTGTACTCGTTAGGGTTTTGTACGGGTATATCAAGAATTCCGTGACTTTTCCAACTTCCCTTCTGTGATAAATACTATGGGGACTCTGCACCATCGATTTTAATGGTAAAAAAATGGTTTAATTACTTTCGTTGTGGTCAGTCAATACAAAGGTCGAAAAACAATAAAATAAACAATTAGTTTCTCCGGATGAACCGGCTCCGAAAATGGCCAATGTGACTTTGTCAACCAATAAGGTGATGGCAACAGTTTTTTTATTTTCCATCAAGATAATGCATGGGTGCGTACACACCTGTGCAGTCTCAATGGCAAAATTGCATAAATTGGCTTACGAGTTGGTACCTCATCCGCCATATTCTATGGATTTAGCCCCCGATGGCATTATCCTATTTCCAAACCTAAAGAAATGGCTCGGTGGAAAGAGATATAGCTCCAACGATGAAATTTTGATAAAACAAATGCCTTTTTCATGGACCTCGAAACATCCTATTTTTTTAAAAGTGTATTGAGCTAAAAGGAGATTATGTAGAAAAATATTTTTTTTTTGCTTACGAATTGGTACCTCATCCGCCATATTCTCCGGATTTAGCCTCTAACGACTATTTCCTTTTTCCAAACCTTAAGAAATGGCTCGGTGGAAAGAGATTTAGCTCCAACGATGAATTTATTGAAAAAACAAATGCCTTTTCATGGGCCTAGAAAAATCCTATTTTTTTTAAAGTGTATTGAGCTAAAAGGAGATTATGTAGAAAAATATTTTTTTTTGCTTACGAATTGGTACCTCATCCGCCATATTCTCCGGATTTAGCCTCTAACGACTATTTCCTTTTTCCAAACCTTAAGAAATGGCTCGGTGGAAAGAGATTTAGCTCCAACGATGAAATTATTGATAAAACAAATGCGTTTTTCATGGACCTCGAAAAATCCTATTTTTTTAAAAGTGTATTGAGCTCAAAGGAGTTTATGTAGAAAAATATTTTTTTTGGAAAAAAAACTGTGTTTTATTCGAAAAGTCACGGAATTATTGGTATACCCTCGTACTTAAGACTTAAAATTGACTCTAAGACTTTTCGACTATTACAAAAAAAAAATCGAAACTCTACTTTTAGATTTTTTTTTGTGCCCGAGTATGACGTTTCGGCCGTTTTTTCTTTATGGAAATAAAAATGCAATATTTTGAAAAAAAAAAATATATTTCTTTGTAGAAGAAAACATTCTTTTAAGAAAATAAGATTGATTATACTCTGTTAAACATCAGGAATTTCAAGTAGGTTGTACATAAGTAATAATCAAGTTTTAAAATCTTTTGAAACGCAGTTTATTACTTAATTAAAGCAGTCGTCTAATATAAGGTACATGAAAAAACACATGTTCGCGTTGATTTCAACAAGATGATCATATTTAAATGTTTTGGAGAAATTTGGCTCCGAATTTAAGTGGCAAGAAGAACTGCATGCGATAAATAATCTCTCATGCGGGGCAGAAGTGGCAACGATTGACAACGTTTTTTTCGCGACTTTTGCAATAAAAGGGTACTCGCTTTCTATTTTACTCCATTTAGATATTGGATAAGGTTTTGTTTTACGACAAACAGGCGCTGTCTACAGATAGTGCTTCAAATGTATAGGAACACCACTGTCATCATTATGGACTTTTTCACGCCTAGTGCTTACAATCTTGTCAAGAAACCGCCATATGTAATCCTTAACTTGTTATACGGCTGAATATAATTTCAGTGTTAATCTACTTACCGACTTGATTATTTGCTCTGGATGAAACTAAAATATCTATGAAGGCAGACGTTTTTAACCTACGTTGCCACTACAATAGAGTACATTTTCTAAATTTATAAGTCGGCAAAAATAAATGCAAGCAATTACATTAAATGTTTAAGCAAGACGCATTGTTTGGGTGACAATCAAAAAGATTTGAAGTTAAAATAAAAAAGTAGACTTTCAGACTTTTTTTTAAAAAAAAGTCGGCTTACTGAGACTGACTTTTTTATACCCAAAAGTCGATAAATCGATTAGTCGAAAAACGACTTATAGAACCCTAGTACTGGTCTTTCCTCACTGCGTTTTTGTATGAAGGCCTTGGCATCCCGGGTCAAAGTGATCGCTCATGGATACAAACATGCCAATGTCCGATTGCTAAAATGACAATTTTACTGCACCACCACAAAAAATTAACAAAAAGTTGATAAACTACCCACTGTTCTATCGAATCAAAGAGCTGTTTTGCTGCAGCCAAATATAACGGCACATTTAATTGTTCTGAAATTAATTAGCCAACAAATTAAATTGAAGATATTCCGAAATTTGCATTCGAGTTTGCATCTAAACAATGAATCTGCGCATACCAGTCCAACACTGATCCATCCACTCGGTAGCCGGTGCGCTGAATGTCAAAAGTAACCGCCTGTGTGTGTGTATGTATGATAGACAGATTTGGTGTATCGAGCTAGCACTGATTTAAATTGCTCTAGAATACTTTCGTTTGCTTGTTTGAGTGTGGGCAATTTCTCCCATAAAAATTTCAAAATTTCACTATATAAGAGCCAGTGTCCGAGGCTAAGAGTATCCACAAAGTTTTCAACTACCTACGGAACAACAAACAAACAAAACCATCAACATGAAATTGCTCATCGTATTCGCTGCTCTCTGCGCCGTAGCCTTGGCCGCTCCACGTCCCGATGTCGAAACCCTCCGTCAAGACAGTGATGTCGGACCCGAGAGCTTCACTTTCGGTGTGGAGACCACCGATGGCAGCAAGCACGACGCCTCAGGTGTTTTGAAGAATGCCGGCAAGGAAGACGAAGCCATCGCCGTCCATGGTTCATTCTCCTGGGTTGATGAGAAGACTGGCGAAAAATTCACCGTCGAATATGTTGCCGATGAAAATGGCTTCCAACCCTCCGGTGCTCATTTGCCCGTCGGCCCCGAAGTAGCCCACTAAATAAGATACAACTTAAAATAAAAGAATTAGCGAATAATAAAAATAAAAAAAAACTGTGTTACAATCATAAGAGATGTGTGTTTCATTTAATATTTTTTCGACTGAAAAAGGAAACATTTTGAACAAAAACATCGTTTAAACATGTAATAGGATGGATAGAACCACTGAGAATAAAAACAAGTGGACAATTTTAGTTCGTTCCTGCCGAAGCTTAGATACCATTCATCAAGGATTACGGTCCAATACGAAAATGGTGTCAAGGGATCGTGGCACTGGCCCCTTTTCCATCTGGGTTTGCTTCTTTCTATACAGACATCATAGATACTAACAACTATCGTTAGATCAGTATTAGTTTACAAAATATAGCCTTTCAAAGGTCAGGGTAGTATGGGCGGGCCACTCCATTTTGTCCAATTTTAACACAATATAACTCTATAATAATATGCTAATCATTGATTTCATTCTGTTAAATTTCTATAAGAATCAGTCTATTACTTTGTCCATCAAAGTCATATCTCTAATAGTTCATGAGATATTTTATATTCATCTTTTACTTTCATAGTCTGTAACAATGATCTGGTCTTTGATCTCATTCCGTTTAAATTTGAGAACGATTAATCTATTAGTTTTTATTAGTGAGGTGGCTTGGCACCGCCCACTTTTTCTATGGGATGTGTTTCGATCCATGCCAACATCATATGTTTCAAATGTCATCGTCACATCACTAATAGTTCATGAGAAATTGTCTTCTAAAATTTAGGGTTGTGTGGCCGGTGTCACGGCCACTTTTCCTATTTTTTTTAAAAAGATCTATAATAGTTGCCTAGCCAGTTACTGCCTGCCCATAGATCGGCTAGTACGATTTTTAGGAAATTTGGAAATTTATGTCCCAAAAACCATAGAAGTTGAAAGAAAAAAACCTCAATTTTTACCTGAGATATGACATGGGTATTTAAATACCCATGCAAGGTGTTTGTTTGAAGTGCAAGGTGAATTTGCATCCCGCTACTTGCTTCCTGGACTATCACAACAGTGTTGCACCAAATCAGAAGAAAATGGCTAAGTCTAAGTGATTTATTTCTTTTAAGTTCCATGTTTTCTTAATAAAATTACCCATTTTAATTTGATCGGATCTGGAGGCCAGGTGTGTTGATTTAACGCTGCCTGATATTTTCATTACAAAGTAGACAACTTAAGCTATTCGGTAAAATTAGAAATTTTTAATTTGTACCATTTTCCTATGTTTAACAGCACTTTTCCGGATAATTTTCCGAAAAAAAAAATATTCGATTTTTGCCTGCAAAAAACAAAAGATAAGAAAAATCCTGCGAAATGCTTAAATTTAGCCCACTCTTTCCTCTTTTCTATAAAAAATAATTACCGCGATATCGCTCACCTGGCCCACGATAAAATTATTTATGTATAAACACTTTCCTGGGTATTTAAATGCCCATTAGGCAGGAATGGGCTAGCCAGTGTTTTCATTCTGTTAAAATTGTAGAACGATCGGTTCATTAGTTTGGCAATAAATGCGGTTTTCTAAAAGAGGGGTGGCACCGCCCACTTTTTCTATGGGATGTGTTTCGATTAATGTATATATTTTAGCCTAATAATGAAAATGCGAACATTTATCATCAAAAATGGTATTCTCCAGCATGATTTATACACTTTTGCAATCGCTCAAGCCAATTTTCTAAGCATTTTTTCCAACCCAATTGAAACACCTCCAAAATCGTTGGCCACGCATTTTTTTCTTGATGTGCGGTAATAAAATGAAGTCATTAGGTGCCAAGTCAGGGCTGTACGACGGATGACCCATCAATTCGACAGCCGGTCAAAAATGATGGTTCGAGCCGATGTGTGAGAGCTCGCATTGTCATGGTGCACAATGATTCGTCTTCTCTTGTTCGTTTTTCGAATTTCTCCGAAGACTTCAGGCAAACCAATTTGGCGTACCACTCAGAATTGACCGTCCTACGTTGCTCAAGCGGAACAGTCGCCACATGACCAGTTTCGCCGAAGAATCAGGCGACCACTTGCTTCGAAGTGCTTCTTCCTAGAACAACTTTCGTTGGATTTGGCACGTCTTCGAAGATCCACAGGTCGATTTCTGTTTTGGTTCGGGCTCATATGGGTACCAAGTCGTTGACGTTTTGGCCGGTCAAAATGGCGCTGGTTTGAGCCGAAGTGTGAGAGCTCGCATTGTCATGGTGCACAATGATTCGTCTTCTCTTGTTCGATTTTCGAATTTCTCCGAAGACTTCAGGCAAAGCAATTTGGTGTACCACTCAGAATTGGCCATCCTACGTTGCTTAAGCGGAACAGTCGCCACATGACCAGTTTTGCCGAAAAATCACGCGACCACTTGCTTCGAAGTGCTTCTTCCACGAACAACTTTCGTTGGATTTGGGTCGTCTTCGAAGATCCACACGGTCGATTGCTGTTTTGGCTCGGGCTCATACGCATAGATCCATGATTCGTCACCTGTGACGATCTTATAAACGTCTTTCGAAGCACCGCGATCGTATTTTTTCAAAATTTCTTTGCACCAATCGACACGAGCCTTTATTTGAGTGATTGTCAAATTGTGCGGGACCTAAAGAGAACAAACCTTTTTAACGGCCAGGTGTTCATGCAATAGCGAATGTATGCTGGTGGAAGTAATGCCCAAGGATGCCTCTATCTCACGGTATGTCACATGACGATCTTGCATTATCAGTTCACGCACGGCATCAATGTTCTCTGGCACAACGGCTGTTTTTGGACGACTGTAAACAGCACAATGATGGTCGTACGTCAAAACGTTCTAAGTACGTTTATGCTAAAAAATGTCAAACTTTCCAATGGAAGTGTCAGATGGCACCAGGCAACAGAAATGTATATAACAACCATCGTGAATATACGCTTTTTTCTATGATGGAGGGTATACTTATACAAATTTGTCGGCTCGGGATGTTGCCCTTTACAATACCTCGTCTGTGGATTGCAAATAGTACAATCTTTTAAACAAGTTTTTTTTTCACCAAACAAGAAAAGGATTTTTCGGCGTAATCTTCTACTTTTAAGTTTTCCACTTGCTAGCGGCTGACATCACTTAAATTATAATAAAACTATACTCGTGTCGGACCGATAAATACCCATGTGGGACAAGGTATAAAGCTTTAGCGCAGCTCGCATGATTAGAAATGTTAGGGGGACTCAAGCAGAGCCATCAGCTGTTTATTTTCAGGATAGAGACCTCTACCCTGCCTCATAAAGGACAAGGAATGACTCGGTATCGAAATACATACTAGCGGCCGTGATAATCTGTAGCTCTGTACCTTATATCGGAAGAAACATTTGTATTGAGGTTTTATCAAGATTTAGACCGATCTGGTATTATTTTTTAGCTAGTTTTATCCCGCGTGCAAAATAATAGTACAATTCAAACTGCGTTGATAGCTGCCTGCTGTAAGGTCGGTTAGATCCCAAATCGAGGAGTCATTTGTATGCTGGCTACATCGGATCTTGATCCGATTTCTTCCAATTTCAATACCGACAGTTATTTGTCGGAATCAAAGTAATGTGAAACGATTTTTCAAGATCGGTTTATAATTGCGACCTCCACAAATTGATCACAATGGATGGACGGACGGTCTACCACACTTTTGCTGGGTGTTACAAACACTTACCCAAGCACCAGCACAACAGTGTCGAACGGGGCGGACTATGTTTTATCCTATCAACCACTCTGTTATTTACATGATTCTGTCTGAAGTCTGAGCGAGATGGGTTTTAATATGCGACTTTACACGCAGACACCGCAACAATAATATGTTCTCTACAATAAAAGCATTGTCGCCGCAACCATAGTATTGTTTTCTGAATTTTATTTTGATAACAGTATGATTGCTGCAATAATAATATTGTTGAAATGTAACAATACTATTTTCGCTATATTTAGAAATAAAAATATGGTTATAGCAACCATGTAAATATTGTTGGTGCGACAAAAGTACTGTTGTTAAAGATTTATGTTAAGAATAATATGATTACGACAATCACACTGTATGGTTGAGACTATGAACAAGATGAACGAGATGCAGTGCATGGTTGTTGTCCATTATAAAAAACAACAACAATCGGAAGGTAGTTCGAGGGATTTTTATTGTGTTTACTTAGTTTGGTTAAATACTCCACTACCGAATGGTTCTCGTTTATTTAAAATCTGCTTGCACTTAAGTTTATAGCCATTGATCATAGTTTAATCACCTTTGTTACTTGCGGTCTACGGATGGTGAAGTAGCATTCACCCCTGCTGGCAACTTAAAGTATTTTCGACTGCCGTTGGAATATGTATTTTTGTTTCTTGAATGAAATGTTCAATAAAAACGGTCTCAAATGTGTCTATGAACAAATCGTAATGCAATTTAAAATAACTAACTTGATAAAAAAAACCTCTATTTTTGAATAACAACATTACCCAATCTTAATAAATAATTTTAGGGAGCATAGCATGGTTAAGTGTGAATCAAACTTTGGTTGTGAGGATCATACTATGGTTGTATGAGAAACATAATATGGTAGTGAGGATCATAATATGGTTGTGGAAATAATAGTATGGTTGAGTGCGAATTATACTATTGTTGTGAGGATCATAGTATGGTTGTAAGGATAATAGTATGGTTGAGTGTGAATCATACTATGGTTGTGGGGATCATAGTATGGTTGTGTGTGAATCATACTATTGTTGTGAGGATCATAATATTGTTGTGCCACAACAATTTACCCAACAATAGTATGATCCTCTTCGAATATTGTCACCCCAACCATACTTTTTTTCTGCGTGTAGAAAGCGGGAGGGACTACGGTTCAATTTCACCAGAAATATTTTAAGCACCAACTTTATGCTGTTTCCTTTTTTTGAGCTACGAGTATATCGAATGTGTCCCTTGTAGCGGCATGACTTCAAACTGGAAAGGTTATTTATATGGGGACCATTGTGGTCCAACTTCGTCAGAGATACAAATTTTGGTCTGAAACAAATGTAATATGTGCCTTCAAAAGCTGCAGGTTCTAAAAATTTAACATTTATTACACTGTACAACAATTTCAATCTATATCCACAATTACACACACGCAAAGAAAAAAAATTGTTAGTATATGGTCACGGCAACAATAATATGTTATCTGCAATTATAGCAAGTTCGTCGCAACCATAGTATTGTTTTTTGAATTTCATGTTGACAGTGGTATGATTGCGACATTATTAATATTGTTGAAATGAGGGAATAGTATTATTGCCAAATTTGAAAATGAAACTATGGTGGGTTTTATGTTAACAATAATATGATTACAGCAATCATACTACATGATTGTATTTTTTTTTTAATTTTATTTGTTTGCTTTGGATATGTTTAACTAAAATAGACCAAAAAAATTAAACTTGTGTCGGCGTTTTGACAGGTCACATCGGAATTTAATTTTAGAGACGGTTAAAGTTTTCAGCTCCGGCCTGTTCTTGCAGTATATCGGAAAAAACTATGTTATCTTTAGAACTGAGGTGTATGGTATGTTAGGCAACTTTGTAGATAATGGTATGGCATATATTTTTGTAAAACATATAAGCCAGCGTCAAATTTCTTCAGAATTGAATGAAATTTCGTTTTTACATTGTGTTTTTTTTAACAGGAAAAACCTAGTTAAAAATCTGTGAGATCAGTCTCTCTATATTTCACATATTTTGCCTATCATTAGAGGTTGTTGTTTTTTTCTTGCTCCAGGACCCAATAATCACGCCGATTTTTGGGAAGTTTAATGCTTATATGCCCACAACATCCAATCAAAAGCAAAGTTTATTGTTAACTTATACTCGTATAAAGGAGGTATCAACAACAACAAAATTTAAACCCTCTTGCCAATTTGCCTCAATTTAGTCCATTTAAAACACCAACCGGTCTATACTATGGGCAATATATCTGGTAATAACTTATCATCATTCTTTTCGCAGACAGACGGACACACTGACATGGTTAGAACGTCTTAAAAATTCTTGCCAGTTAGAATCAGACAATTTCTCCACCGCCCTCATGACTTCGGATTAAAAACCGAGATTATTTATGCACAATTGATCTATCCTGTGGCGATATAGTGTTGTGTCCTTAGACAAATGTCTGATGAAATGTATTAAATTCCTGGTTATACTCGTATCACACAATTTTATTGAAATTTTAAATTCTAGTAAACATTGAAAGTGTATTAACTATTGTTTTAGAAAACGGGCAAATGGTTTCCGAAAGCACGGTAACCGTTTTCGTCGGCGGTGTATGAAACGGTGAAGCGTTCATTAGTCTTCTCATCAAACCAGGTGTAAGAACCGTGAACCACGAGGGCTTCGTGATCGGTACCAACATCCTTCAAATTACCGTAAGCTTCGTGTTGGGAACCATCGCTGGTCTTAACGTCGAATTTGAAATCTTCAGGACCGACCTCAACATCTCGATTAACGATTTCGACCTCATCGGGGCGTGGAGCAGCCAAGGTAACGGCGCAGAGTGCAGCGAGCAGGATTAGGAATTTCATGTTGTTGTATTGAGTTTGGTTTGTGTTGAATGTTGGACACTTACTTGCTGCTTTCTCCAGAACTAAGGTGGCATTTATACTCCGAAAGTCTTTCTAAATTGCATAATATTTGAAATTAAAATTTAATCTGTTTGTTTGATATTTTGGTTTTTGCAAATTTGCATGCTTGCTTCAGTTCGCCCCACCCCTGTAAAACGGTTTTAATCTTTAGTTTCTTTAGCATCTGCAGCTCCTCCCATGAAGGTGTTCTACTTAATTAGATAACGATTTAAAATAATGCAAAGGTTACATATTGATCCCGCAAAGCGACATTTAACAATTGTAGCCTCTTTTGCATATGCTGTAGTGTGCGATGACGTTGAAACAGATGCGTTGACGTTGTCTAGTGGCAGGAGGAAATCCATTCCAAGTGGAAAGGGGTATCCGCATTTAGTTAACATTTCAGGGAATTTTTCAAAGGAATTCGATTTTAGATAATGCCATGCACTACCAGTTTGTGATCTGTGATTTAAAGTAGTGTTGCTATAGTTAGAGTTATTATATTATATTAGAGATGAGAGATATAGCTCTTTATGGGTTAATTCCGGCTAGTTTGAAAGAGCCTTTAAATGAAGAGAACATTTCTTAAGTCCGATAAAGTGTTTGCTAGAGCTGCAGAAATTCACAACGAAAGTAGTGTTTGTGCAAAGGCTTATCGACAACGGGAACCGATATGGTCCAATTTCACCAAATATGGGTGTTGGTCGCTTCTGAAATCGGCAAAAGCTTTTGTACGATATTGACAAGCTTCAATAGGGTTCTTCCTTGGCTCAAGTCCGGAAAATAAACCAAGTCTTATATATATACATTTTAATTGCGAACTGTATAAGTACTTTGTTTACAACAAAGGTGGACGATCGGATGAAAGGGCATCGCTTAATGGAATCTGAATTGATCGGTAGAATAAACTTGCGGTCTTCCTCCTTTCTTTAAATTGTATTACAAACATTAGCCCTAGGTCTGTACTACTGTGTTGTCAAGGGAATAAAAACCGTAGAAAGCGATACCCACTTTAGTCGACTTAAGAAATGTTCTTTTTATTCGAAGGTTCTTTCAAACTAGCCGCAATTAACCCATAAATCCCTTACAGATCATGTCTTATTGGAACTTGTGAATAAAAGCGAAATGATAAAATCACAATAAATCACTTGTTTGCCGATTAATTGTACATTTTAATGGTGACAAGTAATCACAATCATAAATTAAACCTTCTCAAATTCGAATAACCCTTACAATAGCCACACTACTAAAAATCCCAGATCACAAACTGGTAGTACATGGCATTATCTAAAATCATATTCCTTTGACAAATCCCTGAAATGTTAACTATAAATAAATGCGGATACCCCTTTCCACTTGGAATGGATTTCCTCCTGCCACTAGACAACGTCGACGCATCTGTTTCAACGTCATCGCACACTACAGCATATGCAAAAGAGGCTACGATTGTTAAATGTCGCTTTGCGGGATCAATATGTAACCTTTGCATTATTTTAAATCGTTATCTAATTAAGTAGAACACCTTCATGGGAGGAGCTGCAGATGCTAAAGAAGCTGAAGATTTAAACCGTTTTACAGGGGTGGGGCGAACTGAAGCAAGCATGCAAATTTGCAAAAACCAAAATATCAAACAAACAGATTAAATTTTAATTTCAAATATTATGCAATTTAGAAAGACTTTAGGAGTATAAATGCCACCTTAGTTCTGGAGAAAGCAGCAAGTAAGTGTCCAACATTCAACGCAAACCAAACTCTATACAACAATATGAAATTCCTAATCCTGCTCGCTGCACTCTGCGCCGTTACCTTGGCTGCTCCACGTCCAGATGATGTCGAAATCGTTAATCGAGATGTTGAGGTCGGTCCTGAAGATTTCAAATTCGACGTTAAGACCAGCGATGGTTCCCAACACGAAGCTTACGGTAATTTGAAGGATGTTGGTACCGATCACGAAGCCCTCGTGGTTCACGGTTCTTACACCTGGTTTGATGAGAAGACTAATGAACGCTTCACCGTTTCATACACCGCCGACGAAAACGGTTACCGTGCTTCCGGAAACCATTTGCCCGTTTTCTAAGACACTAGTTCACTGGAATTTAACATATAAATAAAATTGTGTGATACGAGTATAACCAGGAATTTAATACATTTCATCGGACATTTGTTTAGGGACACAAATCTACTCGTATATCACTACAGGATAGATTATTATAGATCAATTGTGCATAAATAAAGTCGGCTTTTAATCCGAAGTGTACTCGTATGCGCATGTCTACGAGGGCGGTGGAGAAAGTGCCTGATTCTAACTAGCAAGAATGTTTAAGACGTTCTAACCATGTCAGTGTGTCCATCTGTCTGTATAAAGACAGATGCAGGCCAAATAAACACAGCTCGAGTCTTAGAGGTTTTTTTTCCAGATATATTGACCATAGTATAGACCGGTTGGTACGAGTATAGGCTTTGATTCAGTGTCTACAGGTTCACATAGGCTTCAACCAAAAAAACGACACAACTTTCTTAAAAACTCACACCCAGAAAAAAATACGGTTGGAAATCTATCCGAACTACGGAGATTCTGTTTGTAAAAAAGACTTTTTGTTGCAAACGTCAAATGATCATAATCATGAAGGAAATTCTGTTTCACCTACCATATGATGAAAACAATAAAGAAATTAAAGTGCCGACACCTGACTTCTCGGTTATATCGATGGAAAAATGATAAAATTATTGGCTGTGATAACTGCCTGTTGTGGCTACGAGGATGTTATATACATTTCTGGCCTAGGCAACACTAAGTGTTGTCTGGCGCCATCTGCTATTTCCATTTGAAAGTTTCACATGTTTTAGCATAAACGTACTCAAAACGTTTTAACGTATGACCATCATCGATGAACATTAATCTTTGTATGGCGATAAAGCATTATCCTATAGCACTGTGAAAAACTGGTTCAATGAATTCAATCGTGGCCGATGCTCGCTCTAAGACAAAGGTCGTGAAGATCGTCCACAAAACGTGCGTTGTGCCCTAGAACATTGATGTCGTGCGTGAACTGATAATGCAAGATTGTCATGTGACATACCGTGAGATAGAGGCATCCTTGGGTATTTCTTCCACCAGCATACATTCGATATTGCATGAACACCTGGCTGTAAAAAAGGTTAGTTCTCGTCGGATCCTGCACAATTTGACAATCGCTCAATAAAATGTTTGTGTCGATTGGTGCAAAGAGATGTTGAAAAAGTATAACTGCGGTAGATCAAAAGCAGTGTATAACATTTTCATAGGTGACGACTCATGGATATATACATAAACAAAACAGGCGAGCCAAATCCAACGAAAGTTGTTCCTTGAAGAAGCATTTCGAAGCAAATGGTCGCCTGTTTAGTCTGGTCATGCGGCGACTGTTCCGCTTGAGAAATGTAGGACGGTCAATTCTGAGTGGTACACCACAATATGTTTGCCTAAAGTCTTCGGAGTAATTCGAAAAACGAACAAGAGAAGACGAATCATTGTGCACCATGACAATGCGAGCTCTCACACATCGGCCAAACCAGCGCATTTTTGACCGGCTAAAACGTCGAATTGATGGGTCATCCGCCGTACAGCCCTTACTTGCCACCCTATGACTTCTGTTTATTACCGCACATCAAAAAAATGCGTGGTCAACAATTTCGGCGACAGTAGATGCTGTTGAAGCTTTCAAAAAACATGTTTCGGAGGTGTCTCAATAGGAGTTGAAAAAGTGCTTCGATAATTGGTTTGAGCGCATGCAGAAGTGCTGGAGAATACTTTGAAAAGCAATAAAACCATTTTTGATGATAAATATTCGCCTTTTCATTATTAGGCCAGAAAAATATATAGCAGCCTTCGTATAAATACCTCATTAGATACATATGGTTGTAGCAACAATATCTATTGCAGTAATAGTAAAATTTTTCAAACAAACAAACTGAAATACTTAGTACGGACATAAATACTGTTACAACATTGAACACACCCATTTCAATAGTAGAACTGAACCACCCCGTTAATGTCATATGGGTTTTGAAAGCTAACCTCAACAGCGTTAGTGTGTAACGGGATTGTAAAATTGTTTCCACTTTCATCATGGAGTGGTCAGATAAGGGGAGCCGTATCGCTGTAATAGCGCTTTTCAAGTGTGAAATAAAAAAAACGATATTTTCAAAACGCTCCGGCCACTAGGGATTAGCCGCATGTTCGTCTACCGATGCATTAAACTATTTGAGGAGACTGGAGATGTTAAAGACCGCCACCGGTCGGGCCGCCAACGCTCTGTTCGAACACCGCATGTCATCAAAGCCGTTAAATCAAAAGTTCACAGGAATTCGCTCCGATAATCGTGGCCCGTGAGATGAATATCACGCAAAAGTCCATGAGTCGAATCATTAAAAAAGACTTGGGACTTGGGGCTTTCAAATGATGTACCGGACATTTATTGACTGCAGCTTTAACAAAAAGGAGTGAAAAATGCAAACGCACACTGATAACTTGCACACAAAAATTTTGTTCACCAATAAAAAAATTTTTACCGTTCAGAAAATATTTTACAAGTAAAATCATAGAGTGTATGTGCGGTCATCTAAGGAAGCATCTGAACTGATCCCAAGGGTGGAAAAGGGTCATCACCCCGCTTCAGTCATGGTTTGGTGGGGTGTCTCTTACGATGGGGTCACTGACCTGCATTTCTGCGAACAGGGAGTCAAAACATCGGCAAAAGTTTTCCAAGAAACCGTTTTTGAAGCTGTCGTGAAGCCTCTTAACAATTCCCTGTTCCACAACCAGCCATGGACTTTCCAGCAGGATTCTGCGCCGGACCATACGGCTAAAACGTCCCAGGCCTGGCTTCGAAACAATTTGCCAACTTTCATTTCCTCTGAAGAATGGCCCTCAGGCAGTCCAGATTTGAACCCATTGGAATGCAAATTGTGGACGGTTTTAGAGGACAAGGTTTGTCACAAAAGATACCCCAACATTGGATCTCTTAAGACTGTTTTGGTTCGAGCTGTGGCCAATTTTCCAATGGACGAGGTTCGTGCAGCTATTGACGATGGGCCAGTGCGATTTAAGACGTGTGTAAATGCAAAAGGCGGACATTTCGAATAAGTTGATTCTTTTTGGATACAATATAGATCAATAAATATATAAAAAAATATTTGGTCCAGAACATTCAGTTCTTTTTATTTTACAGCTTAAAACGTGTGTAACAGTATTTATGGCCCTACTAAGTATTAAAAAAACGCTTAGGGGTTTATAATCTGATTTCTTTCTAGTGTCTAAACAAATCACTATTATTATTTTTAATTTAATGAATATTTAAATAAATTTTATAATTGAAATCTATTGTTGACTACTTAACCCAGTTCCAATAAATTAATTTGGGGATAATGTATAATTGTTTGTGAGCATACTATGGTTGTAGGGATCATAACATGGTTTCGTGTGACTCATAATATGGTTGTGAGGGTCATACTATGGTTGTACGTGAAACATAATATTGTTGTGAGGATTATAATATGGTTCTAGATTTCATAGTATGGTTAAGTGTGAATCATACTAATGTTGTGAGGGTCATAATATTGTTGTGAGGATCTTAGTATGGTTGTATTTGAATCATACTATTGTTGTGATGATCATAATATTGTTGTGCCACAACCATATACCTAACAATAATATGGTACTTTTTTTCTACATGTGTTTTGTGTGATTCATAATATGGTTTCGGGGATCATTGTATGTTGTGTGTGGATTATACTATTGTGCCAAGGATAATGATATTGTTGTGACACAACCATCGAATATTCTCACCCCAAACATACTTATTGCAGCGTGCAGCCGGGTTCATTGAAAAATGTAGTTTCATCGAAATCGTTTCATAATGGCTTATAACGGTACTGATTACAACGATAGCTGTACAGACGGACGGACGAAAGGAATCGATCGGTTTATTTACCTGGGGTCTACGTTTTTTCCTTTATGGCTCACTTATCCCTGTACTGCAATGTCATCCAAATACTTTCTCTAGTTATCATGCGCGACGCACTACTAAAACCCAGGTTTAAAACTAGGTTAAAACAAATAATTTTTAATACCACTTTAATGTCGGGGACTTTATGACTCTTGGGCGTGTAAAAGCTTCTCCTTCAAATGCATTATCCGTTCAAAGCCGGTCAGTGCGTAAAAAATTATATCGAGCACAGCTTACTGATTTTAGAGGATATCCCCCTGTTATTCATTTTATTGGTGAGGGAACTATGTGTGTGTCGTATGTGTCCAGCACAAAATGAGATTTTCTGAAAAAAAATGAGTTATTCAATTACGATATGATTTTTTTGCCACAAAAATTTCCAAATTCACCCTCGTATGGCTGTGGATATGTTGACATGTTGGTAGACAGACATAAACACGACTCGCTGACTGACTGACTGGCTGGCTGACTATTTAGAGAGATTCGTTTATTGAAGTTGTCATAAAAGCTGATAACCTTTGCTAAAATGTCAATACGATATTATGCAGTCACACATTCAAAAAACATTCAATACACTCTGAATCGGGTGCTATCATAATTTAGCATGACAACAAGATCGGCGTCATATATTTCTGCCCCAAAAAAAAACAAACAATTTTATCCGATGAAAACCAGTTCAATCAATTCCATTCAATTGAGGGAACGAAAAAAACAATCAAAAACGTCAGAAATAAAACTACTCAATCTGTTAAGTATTGGCTAAGGTGCTTGTCTACAGTGTAAGTTTTCGATACATCCCCCAAATGGTATTCTTTTAACTTATTACATCTCCGGGTCATTTCTTAGATTGTGAGCTTTAAAGTCTATTTGATTTTTAATCATGAATTTTTGAAAGTTTTTTCTTTCTTCACCTTTAAAGATTCTGCTGCCTATAGCAATTATAAAGACAAATGGAAGGTACAAGAGGAGGTTAAAGTGTAACGCTTTATTATAAAATTAAACAGTCTTTAAATCATTTTTTTAAAGAATAGCTAAGAACCAGAGGTTAACCAACATCGTACTAAGTCATATTCATTTCTGTAACTACTTATAGATAGTGAGATAGAGCCAAGGTTTGGTTTAGACATTATGGTTGAATGTCCGTCCGTTGAACGGAGTACCTCGAGTGACCAGGTTCCTGTCTAGCCTAGGGACTCGGAGAAAACTTTCATATTTTAAACTTGTATCGATACTTTTCAATTAAAACTGGCTTAACTTAGGAAACTTTGATGTTTCAAGTGCCACCACCTCAGATAAGTTACGAATAAAGGACATAACAATTTTATATATTAATATAACACAGAATATTTAAGATATATAGAAGGTAAGTTTATTCCAGGTGTACTGCAAAAGTTGAATTTTAGGAATGATATTCGATTTCGGTCATATGACCACCAAGAGCCCGTATACAGCGATCTATTCTTTGGACCCAATTTTCCACCACACTTGCACACATTTCGACCAGAACGTTGGCAATTTCGCGTTGGATGTTGTCTCTGAGCTCGTCTAAAGTTGTTGGCTTGTTGGCATCGACCAATGAAAATAAATTGACTCATAAAAGAAATCCAATGGCGTTAAATCGCAAGAACAAGGTGGCCATCCGACTAAACCATTTCTCGAAATAACACGTTCAACAAATTTGCCTTTCTCTAAATACTTAGTAGGGACATAAATACTGTTACATACGTTTTTTGCTGTAAAATATAAATATATTTTTGGACCAAATATTTTTTAATATATTTATTGATGTATATTGTATCCAAAAAGAATCTACTTATTCGAAATGTCCGCCTTTCGCCTTTACACACGCCTTAAGTCGCACTGGTAAATCGTCAATAGCTACACGAACCTCGTCCATTGGAAAATTGGCCACAGCTCGAACCAAAACAGTCTTAAGAGATCCAATGTTGGGGTATCTTTTGTGACAAACCTTGTCCTCTAAAACAGTCCACAATTTGTAATCCAATGGGATTTCGAAGCCTTATGGGCCGGCGTAGAATCCTGCTGGAAAGTACATGGCTGGATTTGGAACAGGGAATTGTTAAGAGGCTTCACAACAGCTTCCAAAACGGTTTCTTGGTAAACTTTGGCCGATGTTTTGACTCCTAGTTCGCAGAAATGCAGGTCAGATGCTTCCTTCTTTCATTTTGCTTGTTAAATTTTTCCTGAACGGGAAAAATTTTTTCATCGGTGAACAAAACATTTCTATGCAAGTTATCAGCGTGCTTCACCAAAAGACGTTTGCATTTTTCTATCCAATTTTTTTTTAAAGCTGCAGTCAATAAATGTCCGGTACGTCGTTTGAAAGCCCCAAATCTTTTTTAATGATTCGACTCGTGGAATTTTGCGTGATCTCACGGGCCATAATTTTCTGTTTTCGCAGCGGATTTCTGTTAATTCTTGATTTGATGATATGCGGTGATCGAACAGAGCGTGGGCGGTCTTTTACATCTCCAGTCTCCTCAAACAGTTTTATGCATCGGTAGCCGAACATGCGGCTAATCCCTAGTGGCCGGAGCGTTTCGAAAACATCGCTTTTATCATTTCACACTTGAAAAGCGCTATTACAGCGATACGGTTCTTATTATCTGACCACTCCATGATGAATGTTGAAACATTTTTAAAATCCCGTTACAGACTAAAGCTATTGAGGTTAGCTTTCAAAACCCATATGACATTAACGGGGTATGTTTAGTTCTACTATTGAAATGGGTGTGTTCAATGTTGTAACAGTATTTATGACCTACTAAGTACTCGTAGATTGTAACGTGTGCTGCTACCACCGACTCAGAATTTCGGTGGTAATTTTCAATGATTTTCAAAAGTTGCTCGTAAGTGAACTTTGCCATAATGAAAATGTTGACTTCGACTAACGATTAAACAATAGAAGGTCAATAAAAAGGTTTGACAAAGGTTAAACAGGTTAAACAATAGAAGGTCAATAAAAAGGTTTGAGGGTGCGTTGACATAAAAATACAAAATTGTTATGTCCCTATTGGAAAACCCTTTACAAGTTCTATGCTAAAACTATACCGACCAAGTGAAATATTATGAACCCTTCTTTTATATACCCCACCGAAATGACATATATAACAATTATCAATCTGTGTATCATCCACACATTCTAACAAATCTATAGAACAATTCCATATATGGATTCGTAATTATTTTAATTTATGGCATATGTCCGTATATCCTAGTGACCCTTTTTTTCCCCTTGGGTCGAAGACGATGACCCTAATTTGAGCCGTATCTTAAAAATCAATCCACATTTAAATCCATATTTAAAATTTCTGTAATTTTTATTGCTATACAAGCGAAAATTTGCTTATTAGGGAATGAAATAAAAAAATATGAACCTTAGAAAAATGTATGTAATATATTAATTAAACTTAACAGTGAGGGGATTTTTAAATTACATAGTTTTAAATAGGGCATCTGGCAAATGTCGACCTTCGCTATCCACACTGTAAACGTTTTCTGAAGTTTTCATGAACTCTAACAAGCATGTCGACTGGTATTTTGCCAATTTCAGCCTCAATATTGTTAATTGGGTCTTCCAAAGTGTTGGGACGGTTGATATACTCATTCGACTTCGGGTAACCCCAAAGGAAAAATCGCATGGGGCTAAGTCTGGTGAGCGTGCCGGCAAGATCACTCCAACCCTCAAAGAGATAAGCCGTCCAGGAAACATTTGCCTAACACAATTCATGGTAACCCTCGCTGTGGAACCATGTATCCTCTAATTGCATTGCCTCAAGAGCTAAAAAAAAAGTCTAAATATGCAAAGAGTAAATGATTGCTTCCGAGCAGAGCGTTTCGGAGATTGCTGAACTGCTGCACTAACTCTCTCGATGTTTTGTGGTGTTGTAATTCTTCTCTCAGGTCCCCTTCATGCACATGACATATTCACTGCTGTTCTTAATGTAGTTAAGCAATTTTCAATTGATTGCCGTCCAGAAACACGTCCGCGTGGGGGAACAGCGAATCGTAAACGAAAAGCACGCTGCAATGCAATGATCAAGTGCGCATGTGAATAATACGCTTCAACACCAAACGACCTCTCCTCACGTGTCCAATGCATGATGGCAACTGAAAGGCAGACGAATAATACTATAAGCCACGCACACTTTCCCTTCTCTTCGGCCAACAGTGCCGCCACAGTCTACACAAAAGAAAATTACCGCGCTCCACCCTGTACATGTCTATATTTACTAGCCACGATGGCGGTTTTCGGTTCTGTAAGCCTAATCTTCAAAATAAATCCATATTTGGATTCGTGGTTAATTTTGCATATGCATTAATCCGCCTCACCAACAACCAAAATCCTAATAATAAAATAATTATCTTTTTTTTGATAAAGACAATTTAAAGTCCCTTTCCTGATCCGATCGTCGCAAATTGCAAACATTTTCCGGATCCACGACGTGTCACTGTTTAGTATGGCTTTTGAGATGGTATCTGGTAAGTTTAAAGACTCTAGCTCTTTTCGCTTTAATTTAATCGAGCTTTAAACAGATGATCTGTTTTGACGACAACTTATATCCGAAGAGTGTAGTGACACCTTATTTGTCATTCTGTTGCAACACCTCGAAGCATTGAACAAAGACCGTATAAAGTAAATATAAATGATCTTCGTAAAATTGTTAAACGAATCAACCTAGCACACCGATATTTATTAATGATGGCTAACGGTTATAAACAACTTCAGATTTTAAATAAGAGAAATCAGCACAAGGTGCAAAAATTGTTCCATTAACGGTTCGAAGTATAAGTACACTTTTATTTCCTATAAAAATGGTCAACCAGTAGGTACTCCTGGTTGGGTGGCATAGTTGCCGGACGTTGTGCTTCAAGGGAACCAAAACGCAGCCGCCATGATCAAAACGGACGATCAATAGTCAATTCGTACCTATGGATACTCATGACGGGTGATCAATCTAAGGGTATTTTTTTCCTATAGGGTTTTTTCACAGATTACGCGTGAGTTGTGTTGAACTTAATTTTTTCCTTTCAGTATTGTTTGCCATTTCATCATGGTAAGACATACACGGTGCAAACCAAGGTTTGGTTTTGCTTATGGGCTGGTGGAAAAATCATTCCATACTTTTTGGAATTTAAAGGTATTTTTTTCAATCGGGTTTTTCACAGATTACGCGTGAGTTGTGTTAAACTTTATTTTTTTCTTTACAGTATTGTTTGCCATTTCATGATGGTAAGACATACACGGTGCAAACCAAGGTTTGGTTTTGCTTATGGGATGGTGGAAACATCGGTCCATATATTTTTTAAAAATGATGATGGCCGGAAGTTAACAGTGAATGGTTTTCGCTATCGCGCCATGATATCGGACTTTTTGCTACCTGAAATTGAGGCCCGTAATCTTGACGACATTTGGTTTTAACAGGACGATTTCACTTGCCATACAGCTGCTCCAACAATGGGTCTATTGAGAGGTCATTTCGAAAAGCAGCTAATTTAATGTTCGTTTTGGACCGGTATCGTTCCTAGATCGTTCTTTGGGGCTTTGAGAAAAAGTCCAAAGTCTATGCTGATAAAGCAGCTACGATTCTGGTTTTGAAAGCCAACATTACGCGGTCATACCAGTCGAAATGCTCGAACGAGTCATCCAAAATTGGACCCTCAGAATGAACGACGTGAGGCGTAGTTGCGGCCAACATTTGATGAAAATTATAAAGTAAAAAAATAAATGCCATAAAATGAGCTTTCGAATGAACAATAACGATTCCACACTTGAATTGAATTTTTGTTTTTTTTTTAATTTGGAAAACCAGATTAAAAACTGTTCGTCTTAATAATGATAAAAGACCGAAAAAATAAAAATAAAGAAAAAACTATTTAAAAAAGACCTCTAGATTGATGACCCGTTATTAAAGCAAACTTTGCAACGAATCTAATTATGGATTTAGTTTGATGGTTTAACTGAGACTCGTAACGGACGCAACGGCGAAAGGGGCTATAGTGGCGAAGTAACAGCATGGGCAAATAAGGTTCTTAACGTCGTATTAACTTGTTAATTACTATAACAAAATTATTTGTTGTCATTTCCAATTGTAGGAATAGGTACAAAAATCTGCTTCCTAAACTTTTAGTTGGCACAACAGGCAAAACAGACAAGTTAGTATTCATAATTAGGTAAACTGTACTAAATTTTAATAAAAACTATAAGCACAGAAAATTGCAACATGAAGTTTTCTCGTCCAAAGGAATAGTTATAGATCTAACCGATTTCCATCCGATTAATTATTTATGTGTAGAGCCCGATCAGAGATAAGTCCGGCGTATATGTCACAAACTTAACATTTGTCGATGTGAAACTACTGGCAAACAATTAAATATCGGATAGAACATATTTCGCGTTCTAAATAAAAACTTAATAATTGTATTAATAAAAGTTTAAATGGTTTCCAGTATTATTTCCACAAATATCGACATTTGAATCCACTTTTAATAACCACATGTCAGGGAATATAAATTTTCCTAGACACGTCGCCAAATTAAGCAATCAATCTAATGCTATTTTTTTTTGTTTAAATTAAACATTTTATAAGACGCCCTACCCAAAACTGGCACTATGGAAATTATAGTATTAAGACGACTATTTCGTTCAAACATTATTTTGCAAAAAGACAAGTGTGTAAATTTTAATTCGATTTCAAATCTTCTTCACTAATAAATAAACTTAAAACTGGTATCTTTCTTTTTTTAATTATTTTTTTTTTTTTTTTATAAGAATTCACTGCAATGTTGTTGAGATGCAAACATTGCCTGAACTAAAACCAAAACTAAACAAGTTGAACTTGCCAAAACTATAATGCCCATAAAACACAATAAAATCGCCGGTTTTTCTTTAACAGCGCACAAAACACACACAAAAAAGTGTGTATGAGTGATGCCAATCCAAAGACGATGAACATAACTCGTTATGCGGAGACCGGTAAATGCTGAAGTGGATCGATTCTGAAAAATCGCAACCGAG
Source organism: Hydrotaea diabolus (assembly GCA_963513945.1). Lineage (NCBI taxonomy): Eukaryota > Metazoa > Arthropoda > Insecta > Diptera > Muscidae > Hydrotaea > Hydrotaea diabolus. The sequence goes on from OY740719.1 coordinate 167,964,174, forward strand.
TTGTGAAAATATCTGCGTTTGGTATAAAAGCGTGTACGTAGCTAAGGGATGTCATCAGTCTTCGTTTGATACATTATCTAGTCAGGTACACGGAAACCAACCAAACACCAAAATCAAAATGAAATTCATCATTGTCTTCGCCGCCCTCTTCGCCGTTGCCTTGGCCGCTCCCGCCCAAGAAGCTGAAGTTTTGAAGAACGAATCTGATGTAGGACCCGAATCCTTCAGCTATGCGTAAGTACCCACATACAAATCCGTCAACCCAATGGCATGTGGACTAATTGTACCCCCTCCTCTTAACTTACAGTTATGCTACCAGTGATGGTACCGATGCTAACGCTGCTGGTCAATTGAAGAACATTGGCACAGAACAAGAAGCCATCTCTGTCAAGGGCTCTTTCTCCTTCGTTGCCGATGATGGTCAGACCTACACCATCAACTATATTGCCGATGAAAATGGTTTCCAACCCCAAGGTGCCCATTTGCCCGTTGCCCCCGTTGCCTAAGATGTTACCATACGAGTAATAGATAAGCGTTGTTAAATAATAAAAAAAAATGTTAAAAGAATTTTCAAGCTGAGTTTTAATAGAAATGCCAAGGCACGTATTATTCACAGAAATCAAGCTAATGCCAACGCTAAGTGAAAGTAAAATATTGCCCAATATTTTCTAAGCACTGAGCTTAAGATTATTTAGCAGTTAGATCAAGTTTAGCTATATCCAAGTTAAAAGTAAATGTTCACGATTCATTATTACTTTCACTATTTGTGCGATATTTATCAAATGTCAAAGATCGATAGTTAAGGTGATTTTGAGCTGAATTTGAACATCTGTCTTACTTTCCTCTGCCAAAAGTGGTCGAAATGAAATCGGCTATAAAAGTTTCCCAAATAGAACATTTTTATGAAGGCAAAATTCCTTATGAAAAAAATTGTATGCTTAAAGCATTTTCCCTAATTTTTTAAACCCGGCATTAGTCTACATAAGGTAATCAATATTTAAATCAAGTTGGGAAACTTTATTGTTTATTCGAAAGGACATTTTATACCATTTTGAATATAATTTCCTTTAAATGTTGGCAACAGTATTAGGAAAATGAGCGTTCAGTGAGAAACGCAAAGATCCGTTGTTTTCGACCAAAATTTTGTTCAGTAATGAGGCCCATTTCTGGCGCAGCGGCCACGCCAATAAAAAAAATTGACGAATTTTGGGCTAAAGAGCAACCAGAAGCAGCGTTGGCATTTTGGTGCTTTTAGCACCGTTTTTGGTGCTTTTTTGATATCCGTACCAGAACATTTTTGTAAAATACCCGTTGTTAAAAAGCTGATATTTATGGTGCTTTACACATTTTCTCACAGTACCTTTAGTTTTTCATTTCTCATAATGTACTCGTACAATGACAACAGAAACTATATATACTTAGTTCTTTTAGGTTCAAGATTGGAAAAAGTATATAGAGTAATTTTTAGCCTTCGAAACAGACAACGCCGGTCACATAAAACTCTATAATGGCTTTTTTGTTTGATTATAATCAAACAAAATGATTATTACAACCAGAATGATTATTTCTTCGGAAAATTTGTATGTTTTTAAAAGGTAATTTATATGAAAGAAAGCTTCTTTATAATATCGAAAAGTCTTGTAAAGATTACAACATTGCAATAGCGACAAAAAAATATGGTGCAAAGATAAGTCAAATTAGCTTAGAAGCTTGTAACTGAGTGAAGACTAAAGCTTCAAAAAACATTTTCATATATTGCAGAATTGTATAAGTATATAAGTATAATATATTTTAAAATGACATAAATGGCGTAATAGACTTCATTAAAAAGAAAATTTGAACTTCTAGATCTTAATGTTACTACATTTATGTATATACTCGTATATGTATATGTGGCAGCGCATAGAGAAAGGGAACTATGGGTAAAAAAATCAACTTTCATTTTTTTTTTTATTTTGATGTGGACAACATCTGAGCATCGAATGATACCGATCCCATGCCCCAAAAGTGTTCCCTCCCAGAGATATGCGCGTTTTATAAAAGTGATGGTACACCAAAGATACACGTATTTAAATATTTAAAATGGCTCTGCTGAACAAAACTTTTCATCAACTTTTCACCTTATTTTTGATGTGGACAACATCTGAGCATCGAATGAGACCGATCCCATGCCCCAAAAGTGTTTCCTCCCAGAGATATGCGCGTTTTATGAAATTGATGGTACACCAAAGATACACGTATTTAAATCTTTAAAATGGCTCTCCTGAACAAAACTGGTTTTTACCCTTAGGTCCCTTTCTATATTGCGCGTCACATATACTATAAATATAGATTTAAAAAGGTAACTGATATATAAAATGAATTGTTTTGTTTTCGTTCAATATTTTTTGATTTAAATATAATTTTAAAACAAACGGTGCTTTTTGCACTTTTTTTCACATTCACCTGTTTTTACCCCTTTTTTTGACTGGACTGTGCTTTTTCTCTATTGTGGATTGGCATCATTGACTAGAAGGGGTTCAAGAGGTGCCATTATACCTAGAGAAATCCACGGTTTGGTGCGGTTTATGGGCTGGTGGAATCATAGGTCCATATTTATTTAATTTCAAAAATGACTATGGCCGGAACGTTACCGTAAATGGTGCTCTCTATCGAATTGAAGCCCGTAATCTTGACGACATTTGGTTTCAACAAGACTACATGTCATACAGCCAACGCAATAATCAATTTTTTGTAGGAACTTTTTGCTGAGCGCATTATCTCGCGTCGTGGGGCTATGGCGTGGACTCCAAGATCGTGCTATCTTATACCGCTGGAATATTTCTTGTGGGGTTATGTGAAGTCGCTTGTCTGTGCAGAGAAGCCCGACACGATTTACGCCTTGGAAGATAATATTCGGCGAGTTGCTGCTGACATACAGGCCCAAGGTTTGCCAAAACTTGGTCGAAAATGGGGCTCTCGGCTGGAATTTATTCGAGCCAGCCGCCGTGGCTGACATAACTTTATCTTTTCAAGCATAATAAAGCTGAATTCTTAGTCATAACATTAAATAACATGCGTTTTATTTATAACACCCTTTACATGTTTGTTTTATAACCTATATTGGTAAAAATCTAGATATATTTGAGTCCTCTGGTATAAAAGACAACCACTATAAAATCGGAAAACAAAGCCATCAGAGGCTAGTGACTCCTTTTTTGTTTTAAAGGTATTCTGGTACTTGGATATTTCGAATGTCTTCTCCCACAGCGCTGCCTCAATTCAGCAAGAGGAACTCTTCGAAAACTACAAGGGTTCCGTTTTATGTATCAACCCCATATCCAAACGGTCAAAATTCGGTCAGAACTCTGTACGACAATCGGCAAAATGATCAGATTTCGGATCAGAATTCTTACCGAGTTCGTAACGACAAACCGGCATTTCGAACCGATTTCTGACCAAATTCTTAACTATAGTCTTGGGAAGTTCGAAAGGAAATTTCGATTTCTCGGGTCGAATTCTGACCGAAGTCGTTGAGAATTAAGTCTTATTGAATTCGGATGTTTTACCGACATTTCGAACCGAATTCAGAACAAATTCTGGGCTAATGTCTTGGTATATGAATGTAAGCTAAGAAAAAACAAGAATTTAAAATTTAAAAATACCTCAGCCAAACAGTTAAGAATTCGTTCGGAATTAGTTTCGACATGTCTTAAACAAACAACAAAAATTTATAACGAATAGACTACCTCAGATAAATAGTTGAAAATTCGTTGCAAGTTCGTTAAGAGGAGTCTGAACAAAAAATTAATTAAAATCCCAGAGACAAGTCTAAAAATGTTCGAGCCGAATTCGTTCAGATATTTCGGAACATAACAAATAAAAAATCTTCAGACAAATCGAACAGAATTCGTAACAGAATTGTCTGATATCAGACATTGTCGGCAAATTTGGTTTACTGGAAACCTTCTTGGTTTTAACAGAAAACAGGACTCTACTCAAACTACTCTGTTATTCAAATGATTCCGCGTCTCTACATGCACCCGGTATAGTTAGAGGGTGCAATTTACGCGCTGTACTCTATTTAAGCTAGATCGAATTTAAAATGTATCCTGTAAAGCGGCAGGACTTCAAAACTCAAAAAGATGTGGGCCGCCGTGGTAAACTGTGCACAACCCAGGTTCAAGCCCGGGTAAGTCTTCATATTTCCTACAGACCCGGTTTCCTCAAAATTTGTGTCCGATTTCGGACACTGACCAAAAAAAAATACCCAAGTGCACGACATGCATTTTGATTTGAACGTTAATTTTTGTAAAAGGCTTCAACAATCTTAAAGCGCTACTCAATTGTGTACCTTCGAATGGTTAACTTTGTCAAGCAAAGAACTGTCAAATTAAGTTGGACAAATACTTGACGTTAAGGTGTGACATAAAATTAACATCGTACATTATAATTGGACAACAATTTATTTATAAATTTTGCAAAATATGTCTGGTTTGAACTTCAAAGTTCAAGATGCAGTATGTGGCGGCACTGTTGGACAAAGAGAGTGGAGAGTGTGCGTGGCTTATAGTGGCCGAAGGGAGATTTGTATTCGTCTGCCTTTCAGATGCCATCATGCATTGGACGGGAGAGGTCGTTTTTTGTTGAAGCGTATTTTTCAAATGCGCACTCTATCATTGCAGTGCAGCGTGCTTTCGTTTACGATTCGCTGTTCCCCCCACGTGGGTGTGTAAACAAACAAAATATGCGGTACTGGTGTGAAACAAACCCCAGAGAACTTCACCAGTGACCTCTGCATATTACAAGTAGACATTATTGACCCTTACTTTTTCCAGGATAACCGTCTTGCCGTACCTGTAAACTCTGAACGGTACTTGACTATGATACAGGATTTCTTTTAGCCGGCTCCTGGGGCGATGCAAGAAGAGGATACATGGTTCCAACAGGAGGGTGCCACTGCACACACAGCGAGAGTTACCATTAATTGTTTGAGGCAAATGTATCCTGGACGGCTTATCTCTTTGACGGCCGGCACGCTCACCAGGCTTAGCCCTATGCAATTTTTTCCTTTGGGGTTACCTGCAGTTGAATATCAACCTACCCAACAGACTTAATTAACAATATTGAGGCTGAAATTTGCAGAATACTAGTCAACATTCTTGTAAGAGTTCATGAATACTTCCGAAAACGTATGCAGCAGTGTGAGTATAGCGAAGGTCGGCATTTGCCAGAAACACTATTTAAAACCATGTAATTTAAAAGTTCCCACACTTAAAATATAATTTAAATATAAAATACATTTTTCTAAGGTTCATAATTTCTTTTATTTCATTCCCAAAAAAAGCAAATTTCCGCGCTCCACCCTGTATAATGCTTGAGGGGTGACAAGTTATTTTACAAAAAAACAAACGGTTTATTCGTAACTGGCCAATTTTAAGAAACCGTAGGTGTGTCTTAAGAAACCGAACCAACGGGTATAAAAACGGAACACATGTAGGTATTATAAACATCAGCATTTAATCTAAGTGCCCTAGCATAGGGTATCAATCGATATAAGTGCCAAAAAAAACTATAAGTAGTTGCATTCTGCTGAGGTACCTTAAGTCCCTTAAAGGAACAAGTTTACTGGCCGATTTTTCCCATTTACAATACCAAACAGCTTATCAATATAAGCCATCATCATGCAAAATTTCAAGATCCTAGGTTAATTCGTTTGATGGTTATACTGCTTTTAGCAGACACTCGGACAGATGGGCGGCAGACTTTGCTAGAATTTTCCGACGATCTATAATAGATGTACTTTATAGGGGGTCTCCGATCAATATTTCATGCTTTTGTAACGGAACGACAAATTTTGTATCACGCCGAAAAAAAGTATGGTTGTGGTAACAATATTCTAAGAGGACAATACTATTGTTGGGTGTATGGTTGTGGAACAACAATATTATGATTCTCACAATAATAGTATGGTTCAAATACTACCATACTTTATACCCCACCATACTTTGATCCTTACAACAATAGTATGATTCACACGTAACCATACTATGATCCCCACAACCATTATATCATTAACACTCAACCATACTATGATCTCCATAGATTTGAATTATGAAAGTATTTAAAAATACATTAAATTCAAAATAATAGAAGTGATTTATTTAGCAGTAGAAAAAAATCAGTTTAAAAAACGTTAGCGGTTTTATTAAAAATATTTTAGTTAAACAAACCCAAAGCAGTTTGTTTGAAAATGTTTAATTTCCATATAAAAAGTACTATTTTTGCGTTAGATCCGTAACAATAACATTGTTCAACAAAACATTTTTAAATGACAATAATTTGCAATCATACAGTATGATTGCCGTAATAATACTATTGTTAACACAAACCCCAAAAAACCACATTTTTGTCGCACCAACCATATTTATATTGTTGCTACAACCATATTTTCATTATAAAATTTGCCAATAATAATATTGTTACATTTCAACAATATTAATATTTCGGCAATCATACTTTTGTCAAAATTAAATTCAGTAAATAATACTATGGTTGCGACGAACATACTTTTATTGCGGAGAACATATTGTTATTGCCGTGACCATATAGTAAACATGTTTTTTCTCTGCGTGATAAGTATACCATCCTTCGGTGTAGGGTATTAATAAGGTCCGTTTTGTTGATCTTTTTCTTCTGCCCATGCTGACGTCACCAATGAAAATTACTCTATGTACGGGTAGCAAAATTTGCTTTAATTTGAGTACCCACCCACAAAATTCCAGCAACTACGCCCTATTTAGTGCCTCCTAACCAACACTACCTATTTTTACCATGTCCGTCCACAAGAAATTAAGAGTCGTTAAGCAAATACTCAAAAAGTGTACTTTATACCGAGGTATCTTTAGTCTCTTAAAGGGAAAGTTTTCCCCCTGGGCCAATTTCGGCCCTGCAGCTTATGAAGATAAGCCATCATCAGGATCCTAGGTTAAATCATATGACCGCTATCGTGCTTTCAAAAGACACATAAACGGACATGGCTAGATCGTCTTAAAATGTTACGACGATCAATAATTTATATATTTTATATGGTCTCCGATCAATATTTCGTAGTGTTGCAAACGGAATGACAAATTAAATAAAGCATCCACTCTTCGGTTGACGGTATAAAAATCGAATTTCAGCCTTATGCAACAAAGTCTTGTCGCATTGTCCTAGCACCACCATAATTCCAAAGGAATTGGAAAACATTTTGAGAAATAATTCAAGCAGTTCTCGTTGGCATTTCAAATCCTATTTAAGATGGCTCTGCTTTTAAAACTGCCATACATTAAAGATTAGCTTTTTCGTCGTTTCGGCTATACATAATTAACAGCAATTCCTACGCCCTATGCCAACATTGCGACCGGCTGAATTAAATTATGTTAGCCTTTAACCGTGTGTGCCGGCGTGATTTTAATGAACTACAACAGAGTCAAAATGCAAATCAAGCACTTTAGATGACCGGTTTTTTTCTCGTATTACCAAAAATAAAATGAATGATTTTCCTATGTTCGAAAGATGTTTATAACTCGTTATGCAGATGGGTACCGGTAAATGTTAAAGCGGTCTAATTCTAAAACAGTATTAACCCACGAACTACTAAAAAAACGGCAATTTGTATAAAAGCTTGAATGGTATTGCGACATATCACCAGTCTCCATTTGACAATAAGCCAGCAATACCAAAATGAAATTCATCATTGTCTTCGCCGCCCTCTTCGCCGTTGCCTTGGCCGCTCCCGCCCAAGAAACTGAAGTTTTGAAGAACGAATCTGATGTAGGACCCGAATCCTTCAGCTATGCGTAAGTACCCACATACAAATTCGTCAACCCCATGACATGTGGACTAATTGTACCCCTCCCATTACTTACAGTTATGCTACCAGTGATGGTACCGATGCTAACGCTGCTGGTCAATTGAAGAACATTGGCACAGAACAAGAAGCCATCTCTGTCAAGGGTTCTTACTCCTACGTTGCCGATGATGGTCAGACCTACACCGTCAACTATGTCGCCGATGAAAATGGTTTCCAACCCCAAGGTGCCCATTTGCCCGTTGCCTAAGATGTTTCGTTAAAAAATAAGTGTTGTTAAATAAAAAAAAGAAAAACTAAAGTTTTGATTGAGTCTTCCTGATTAATTTTCTGGTGGAAAAGTCTAGGTTCGGTGAAGATAGAAACAAAATCCTATAATGGCAGCTGATCAAATTAAAAAAAGTAAACTACGAGTAAAACAACTAATTAATTATGCAGCTTCTGTTTAAATCGGCTAGGTAGACTTCCTTTCAGACAACTTTAAATACTAAAGCACTAATGTGGCATAATGCCAAAGGCATTCTAACGTATTTCGAAAGTATAAGTTAGCAGAATTTAGCAAGAAATTACCCTGAGCTGTTTTTTGACAGTGAAATGAATTGTTCGGTATTTCGTAATTATTTTAAAATAAGCGATAGTGTACTAGAATCTGGCTAGCTTAAAATTGTAGGATTTTTTTTAATTCTAAATTAATTTTAAATTTCTCAGTTCAAACGTGCCAAATCATTTAATGACATTAAATTAGTGAAGATAAACATCCATTAGATTTATATCAAAAGTCATGCTAAAGCTTACCCTTCTAAGCATTTGCCGATCGAAGCTGGCTTTAAGCAGTAGTTCCCGTTTAGGGAATATTATAATACGCCTTTTGTTCTTTAGTGGGATGTTAACACATCATATATAATTACACTAATGGTTGTTGTAAATATCGAACGAATAAACTCATTAAAGAATTTTACGAGTTTTAAAGAAGCTTGAGGATGTAAAGAAATACCAAGAATAAACACTATTTTAATTCTACTCAGTAGGGACATAAATACTGTTACACACTTTTTATGCTGTAAATTAAAAAGTACTGAATGTTTTTGGACCAAATATTGTTTAATATATTTATTGATGGATATTCTATCCAAAAAGAATCTACTTATTCGAAATGTCCGCCTTTTGCCTTTACACACGCCTTAAGTCGCACTGGCCAATCGGCAATAGCTGCACGAACCTCGTCCATTGGAAAATTGGCCACAGCTCGAACCAAAACAGTCTTAAGAGATCCAATGTTGGGGTATCTTTTGTGACAAACCTTGTCCTCTTAAACAGTCCACAATTTGCAATCCAATGGGTTCAAATCTGGACTGCCTGAGGGCCATTCTTTAGAGGAATTTAACGCTAGCAAATTGTTTCGAAGCCAGGCCTGGGACGTTTTAGCCTTATGGGCCGGCGCAGAATCCTGCTGGAAAGTCCATGGCTGGTTTTGGAACAGGGAATTGTCAAGAAGCTTCACATCATCTTCCAAAACGGTTTCTTGGTAAACTTTGGCCGATGTTTTGACTCCTTGTTCGCAGAAATGCAGGTCAGTGACCCCATCGTAAGAGACAACCCACCAAACCATGACGGAAGATGGGTGATGACCCTTTTCCACCCTTGGAATCAGTTCAGATGCTTCCTTAGATGATCGCGCATACACTCTATCATTTTGCTTGTAAAATTTTTCCTGAACGGTAAACATTTTTTCATCGGTGAACAAAATTTTTCTGTGCAAGTTATCAGCGTGCTTCACCAAAAGACGTTTGCATTTTTCAATCCTTTTTTTAAAGCTGCAGTAAATAAATGTCCGGTACGTCGTTTAAAAGCCCCAAGTCCTAAGTCTTTTTTTTTAAGATTTGACTCATGGACTTTTGCGTGATATTCATCTTACGGGCCATGATTTTCTGTTTTCGGAGCGGATTTCTGTGAATTCTTGATTTAACGGCTTTGGTGACATGCGGTGTTCGAACAGAGCGTGGGCGGTCCGACCGGTGGCGTTCTTTTACATCTCCAGTCTCCTCAAACAGTTTTATGCATCGGTAGACGAACATGCGGCTAATCCCTAGCGGCCGGAGCGCTTTGACAATATCGCTATTTTTTATTTCACACTTGAAAATCACTATTGCAGCGATACGGTTCTCATTATCTGACCATTCCATGATGAAAGTTGAAACAATTTTAAAATCCCGTTACAGACTAACTCTATTGAGGTTAGCTTTCAAACGGGGTATGACATTAACGGGGTATGTTCAGTTTTACTATTGAAATGGGTGTGTTCAATGTTGTAACAGTATTTATGTACCTACTAAGTATTTTAATTACTTAAGTACAAATGGTCGGCTCTACCACATGGGCAAGTTAGGCAGTTCAATGAGCAGGTGGCACGTTTGGTTAACATGTTACTTAATTATTAAGGTTTTGACATCCAGTCTTAGTTATCGAGGCTTAACCTCAAACTTAACTACTATCTAATTCCATTGAGCTATGTCCATACATCCGGCAATCCATCTATCGCTGTAATTAATTTGCTGGTCGCAATTCCGAACGGATTTCGATAAAAACCTGGTACATTCTTTAAGGTAAGGCAAAGGACGAATCTTATTGAAATTTTTATATACATAAGGTTTTCCCGGTTACAGAACCTACAGCTCTCAAAGGCCATATATTACATCACATTCCGATAAAATTTCGCACCGACCTACAACTCATATACTCGTATGTAAATGGGTCACTTCATGCAATTGATCCAACTTTTTTCGATGTCTTCCGATGGGAATGAAACTTGCATCAAGGTAAGTGCTATTGGATAAAAGGGTGGTTAAATTAATGGGCCGATATTAAACGTAAACCACACCTAAACGTCAAGCTCTTTTCAGCATTTCATTTGATATTTCTCAACTTGAAACATGGAAAGATACACAAGCGAGCAACGCGTTAAAGTTATTCAGGCTTATTATGAAAATGGGCGTTCAAATCAAATCAATTTTGGAAGAAAATCTTCAGTGAAGAAGCACATATTCACCTCAGTGGATTTGTCAATAAGCAGAATTGCCTCATTTGGGCTAATGATAATCAAACAGTGATTTTAGAAAAAACAATGCACCCACAAACAGTGACTGTTTGGTGCTGTTTATAGGCTGGCGGCATCATCGTGCCGTATTTTTTTCCAAAAGGAGGCCGGTCAGGCAGGTACTGTTAATTGTGTTCGCTATCGTGAGATGATAACGAACTTTTTATAGCTCGGATTGGAAGATATGGATGTGGACGATATGAAGTTTCAACAGGACGGTGCCACTTGCTAAACAGCTAATGAAACAATGGCTCTTTTGCGCGACAAATTCAATGGCCGTGTTATAACACGGCGTGGCTAATTGGCCGCAAAGTTCATGTGATTTGACACCGTTGGACTTCTTTCTTCTGCGGTTATTTGAAAGGAAAGGTGTACGTCGATAAGCCAGCAAAAATTCAAGAGCTAAAGGATGAGATAATCCGGAAATTAACAGCATTGAACCTTAAATATGGCTCAGCGTCCTCGAAAATTTGGACCATCGGATGGAGGCGTGTCACCGAGGTCGCGGCGGCCATTTGGCCGATATTTTGTTCCATACATAATGGAACCATACCAATATTATCATAATAAAAAGAAATGACAATAATTTCCTAAATAGTTTGTGTTTTTTTAAATAAACATTGGCCCTTAAAATTTAAAATTTAATTTTAAATTTAGTTTAGTTAACACACAAACTTTGAACGAGATCCGTCAAGGATTCCCTCTAGCCCAACATGTTGAATTGTGCCATTATGGGCTAACAGGTGTTTTTTGCTGCCATTTAACTTATTACCTATTGTTTTTAGCAAAATTTGTTCCGAGTGATTTAGATATCTTTTTTTTTGAAAAATCAAATTTTTTTTCCAAAACAAGGACCATTTTTTTGTTTAAAAGAAGAAAGCATACGTATATGCCTTTAAGAGCTTTCTCGTAGTGCGATGCGACCTTTTTATCTTTAAAAAAATGTTTAGCATATGCACTACATTGGATTTCCAATTTTTCTAAACCCTTAAAAATAAATTTTATACTGAAAAACAAGACAGATTAATGATAACTAACTTAAATTGTATACCCTATATATAATATATACTACAGTACAATATAGAATAAAACCACTGCTTTTATTTAGAATTATAGAAACATATTTTTTTTTATTTAACTGTTATAGTAGTTTAATTAATATATAATTAAATAAATAAAGAATAGATTAAATAATTTAATCTTAATGACATTAGCTGCATTTATATCATAACTTTTTTTTACACTTAAATTAATTTTTGCACAGAAGTTTAGAACTTCTGTTCTAGGAAAATTGCATCCTTAAGGTATCGGTTTTGATAGTTATTCTATGTACTTATAACTTCTTCTGAAAAGTTAGAATTGCCATCATCAACAGTTCTGTCATCATTCTCAGTATAACTTTTGTCAAGGTATCGGACTTTTAGTCTTATCGACTATTACTCGTATATAAAAAACTATAATTTAAAAAAGTATGTGGGAATATTTGGGATCAGGAATTTCAAATAGTTTTACATTAGTAATATTCAAGTTTTAAAAACTTAAAAGAAAGTTGATACAGAAGTGGCAACGATACACAATTTTTTTTGCTATTTTAGCAACAAATGCTTTCGACTGTTCTCCATAAAAGTATTGGACTATTTTTGTTTTATGACAAACAGGCGGGCGGTACCTTCGATAGTCCTTTAATTGTATTGGAACAACATTGCCATCATTATGGCCTTTTTAGGGCTAGTACTTACACTATTTTCATGGAATCCCCTTTTGTTATCCTCTTCGTTGGCCTTGGAATCCACAATCTCTTCGGCCACATCAACATCAGGTAAATGGATATCAAAAGGTATTCGAGAATTTTTGATTTCGGTGTTTATCAATCAGTTTGCCTAAAAATATAATAAAAAAAAACTTGTTATACTGCTGAATATAATTTCAGTGTTAGTATACATACCGACTTGGTTAATAATAATTTTTGAAGGCATAAGTTTTTAACATCGGCATACAATAAAAACTCATGGCATACAATAAAAACTTAACGGCATACAAAAAAAACTCAATCGGCGAAAATGAATGAAAACACATAATAAATTTAAGCAATACGCATTGTTTCGAAGACAATTACAAATATTTGAAGATAAAATACAAAAGTCGAAAAATTCGACTTGAAAAATTCGACTTAAAAACCAAAAGTCGACTTGCCGACTTTGACTTTTTTATACTTAATAGTCGATTAATCAATTAGTCGATAATCGACTTATACTATATTATCGAGGGTATGACATTTTAGTTAGGCATGTTGCATACGTTGGAAAAATCTAATTTGTCAGTATAAAATTTATATTTAAGGTTTTTGAAAAACGTTTTTTAGCTCGTTTGTTTTATATCGGTCTGTTGCTTTTACACATTGAACAGGGATTAAACCGGCTCAAGACCTGATAAAAGTAGTGTGCAGCCACGAAAATCAATGTCACTTTGCCATTTTGTTAAAAACTTGTCTTCTATTTAAATATAGAAGCAAGAGGTCTTGAGCCGGTTTAATCCCTGTTCAAAGTGTAAAAGCAACAGACCGAAATAAAACAAACGAGCTAAACATACGTACATGCACGGAACGGCACACAAGTTGACATAGTCAACTAAACTCTTTTTACAACACACACACACGTTGTTGTAAAAGAAATCTATTGATGGCTCTCGATGTGGAGTCTCTTTAGTGGTGGCAAGAGTGAGTTGTATTTTCGTGGGCAATTGTGTGAAGAAAACTTGAAAAGTAAGGTTTACAACAGTAGTTCTCATTCGTTTGGATAGAGCCTGGACTTATAGAGTTCGGTTTTACTTTCAATAATTGCAGCAAGGCTTTCTGAAGTGGGTTGTCACGGACCCGAAATCATGATAAAAGTAGTGTGCAGCCACGAAAATCAATGTCACTTTGCCATTTGGTAAAAACTTGTCTTCTATTTAAATATAGAAGCAAGAGGTCTTGTGCCGGTTTAATCCCTGTTCAATGTGTAAAAGCAACAGACCGAAATAAAACAAACGAGCTAAACATTCGCACATGCACGGCACGGCACACAAGTTGACACAGTCAACTAAACTCTTTTTACAACACACACACACGTTGTAAAAGAAATCTATTGATGGCTCTATGGATGGCTTTCGATGTGGAGTCTCTTTAGAGGTGGCAAGAGTGAGTTGTATTTTCGTGGGCAATTGTGTGAAGATAACTTGAAAAGTAAGGTTTACAACAGTAGTTCTCATTCCTTTGGGGAGAGCCTGGCCTTATAGAGTTCGGTTTTACTTTCAACAATTGCAGCAAGGCTTTCTGAAGTGGGTTGTCACGGACCCGAAATCATGATAAAAGTAGTGTGCAGCCACAAAAATCAATGTCACTTTGCCATTTGGTAAAAACTTGTCTTCTATTTAAATATAGAAGCAAGAGGTCTTGAGCTGGTTTAATCCCTGTTCAATGTTTTAGACAAACTTACAAAAAAAAAGTAACAAATTTAAAATAGTGCATATGCTAAAAATGTAAAAAACGTTTTGAGTTAAGGTCCATTTAGTCTTGACGGTTGACGGTAGGCAATCAGCTATTTCAGTTGAGGGTTGCATTTTGCTTGTGTTAGAGGGAGATAACTACAGTTTGACGGTTGACGACGGTAGACTTCTGCAGGTTGCAGAATCTACCGTCAACCGTCGAGACTAAATGGGCCTTTAGTCTCGACGGTTGACGGTAGACAATCAGCTATTTCAGTTGGGGGTTGCATTTTGCATGTGTTAGAGGGAGATAACTACAGTTTGACGGTTGACGACGGTAGACTTCTGCAGGTTGCAGAATCTACCGTCAACCGTCGAGACTAAATGGGCCTTAATTGGGCCTTCACAAAACATTTTTTTTTGATAGATAAAAAGTAATATCCCACTAAGAGACCATAAAGCTCTTAAAAGAAAACCCCTATGCTTTCTTTGGAGCAAAGAAGGACCCTTTTTGGGGAAAAAAATAAAAACAAATTCTATTTTGCTATAAAAATAGTGTCAAATTTTTCTTATTTTTTTCTAAAAAGATTGAATAAATAGATATATGAAATACTTGGGACAAACTTTGTTAAAAACAAAAGGTAATAAGTAACATGGCTGCAAAAAAAAATCAGTTTCGCCAAAGTTTTAAAATTCGACCCCCTCTAACTCAGAGAGTTCAGTACCGATCTCGTTTAAAGTTTGTGTCTAAACTACTATCCAATAGGACTAAGTGGAAGTTTCATCCTGATCAAAAGCAACCCATATGTATCTAGTACATTAAAAGACTTTCGATTTGGATAGGTTTGAACTGTGTTCGAAAGAAATACGGAGGAGATCGTTAGATTAAGTTAAATAAAATACACATAAAGCTATGATTTCGGTAAAACTTTTATTTCATTATTATGCTTTGACCTATCTATTATGTATGTAATGCAATATCATCTTAATGCTTAACATTTCGGGCGGTATCTAGGCTTTTCCCTGCCACAACTTGAAGTCAGCGAACTGAAAGCGAACACATCACTGTCAGGTAGACGCACGTTACGCCGTTGGTGTGGGCAAGATATTTCTTCCAAAAGCAGGACTTACCCATCTTATTTAATTTTTTGTCCATCCTAAAAATTTAGCATGTTTTCATGCCAAACACAATGTGAAATTTATGGATTAAGTAAAAAATTGTTTGTCGATATCAAGTGTGTTCTCCTTATGAACGTGGCAGAGCTATATATACGAGTATATATAAATAGTCCCAATTGTATACGAGTTCGTTTCTGCAAAAATATGGAAGTTTTTTCAAATCGAAATTAATTTGAAACCTTATTTAATTCTCACACAACAAGGTAAACATTTTAAAATTTTAAATTTGAATCGGCTGTAAACTTAAGTATTCAAATTGCAGGTTCAATTGGAAATGTTTAACTTTGTCATATTTGAACTTCGATTTCATGTTTCAATGCTTCAATTGTCTCTGGATGATTTGTATAACATGTATCCTTAAAGGCTCAAATCACAGCACAGAGGCGGCCAATTGATATAACAATTTCGGCTGATTACTGGATTTTCAACAACATTGCGTAAAATATCGATGGTTGCGTTGGCAGTGTGACATGTGGCCCCGCACCCTTCTTCTCTTGTACAAAAAATAAACTTTTTTTTTGTCAAATTTCTTGAAGATCGGGAAAGAAGTGCGACCTCTAATTTGAAGAAAAAAAAATCAGATTGACAGCAGACAGATAGACAGACAGATATCGTTAAATCAAATCAACCGGTGATTCGATAGGCACCTACGATAGGTAGTTATGGACAGGGTGAAACGCGGTAATATGCTTTTTTGCACTGCAGGCTGTGGCGGCACTGTTGGTCGGAAAGAGTAAAGAGTGTTCGTGGCTTACAGTGACTGACGGGAGATCGGCACTCGTCTGCCTTTCAGTTGCCATCAAATGCGCACTCGATCATCGCAGTGCAGCGTGCTTTTCATTTACGATTTGCTGTTCCCCCACACGAAGTGTTCTTGGACGGCAATCAATTGTAAATTGGCAAACTTCATTGAGAACAGCAGGGAATGTGACAGGTGTACGGAGGGGACCTGATAGAAGGAGTACAACGCCACAAAACATCGAGAGAGTTACGTCTTGCCGTAATTATGAACTCCGAACGGTACTTGACTAGATGATAGAGGGTTTTCTTCAGCCGGCTCTTGAGGCAATGCTATTAGAGAATACATGGTTCCAACAGGATGGTGCCACTGCACACACAGCGATGGTTACCATAAATTATTTGAGACAAATGCCAGACAAATTTGTATAAGGTGCATACTTTTTTTATTTCATTCCCAAATAACCAAGTTAAGTCGCTCCACACTGTATTTCGAACGTGCAAAGTTAAAATTTTCTTTGCTTTCATATACAACAACCAAAAAACCCTACAGCAAAAAATCGGGTAAAACGACATGACCATAAAAACCGAAATGTCAATTTCGGTTTTAGACACTCTAGACCAGTAGTTCAGTAAGATAAAAAAAAGTTGTCGAAAGCCGTAGATAAAATAATGATGATTTGGGTCGATCAGGTACATAGAACCGAATAACGAGGGATAGATTTTATTCTTATTGGATTAGTCTTTATGGGATTGTACACAATGGTAAAGTGTAGAAAACCGTATTGCTAATAATATTCCGATATTTTGGTGTAGTCTGCAACTTTATGTAGACTACATCGATAGTGAATTTGATTTTACAGAGAAATACAGCTGGTTTTTTATGCGTATTTTGGTCTTCCAAGAAATGTTTCACCGAAATTAAGGCAGCTAAGAATTATACGAGTTGCTATTTATATTTCGGGTCCTGACAATACTAGTATTGCCAGATGCAAACTGGAACTTTCATTGGAAACTTTGACATTTTCTTGCATAACTTAACTTAGAACCTTTTGGTATTTGAGGGCGAATTGTTTTGTTTGCAGACTGTTAAAAAGTACATCTCAGTCAAAAAATGGAATTATCCCGTGAACATTTTCGTGCAATGATTTTTACGATTTTCGGCATGGGTTATTGAGACAAGACTATGTAATCCACTTGTTTCGGCGATGAAGCACCATCAAAAATCATTATTTATCGCTAGAACTAAGAGTTCAGTCTCGGACGCCGTTCGCTCTAGGATGAATTTCGTTAAGGAGTCCAACTTCGGTCACTTTGCCAGAAACCATTAATGCTGTGCGTGAGCTGATAAAGTTGCATTTTCATTTGGCCGTAAAAAAAAATTGTTCTCGTTGGATCCCACATAATTTAACGAATACTCAATAAAAAAAACGCTTGTATGGATTGGTACAAAGAGATGTTGGTAAAGTATAGCTGTGATTACTCAAAGGCATTGTATAACATTGTCACAGGTGACGAATCATAGTTCTAGGGCTCAATGTACATGAACCCGAAACAAAACAGCAATCGACCGTATGGGTCTTCCATGACGAGCCAAATCCAATAAAAGTTGTTCGTGGAAGAAGTTCATCGAAGCAAATGATGGAGTTTTTTTCGGTATAACCGGCCATGTTGCCACAGTGTCTTTAGTGGAAAGTGGGATAGTCAATTCAACCATCTGTTTGCCAACAGTGTTCAAAGAAATGAGGAAAGATAATAAGAGAAGACGGATCAGTTTGTATCACGACAATGCGAGCTCTCACACATCAGCTGAAACGATGAGATGTCGAATTGATGGGCCATCCACCGTACTACCCAGATTTGGCACCCAATGACTTCTTCTTATTCCCCAGCAGCAAGAAAAAAAATGAGTGATTAACGTTTCTCACCGCCCGAAGCAGCTGTTGAAGCATTCAAAAATCATGTTTTGGGGGTGTCTCAATCGAAGTGGAAAAAAGTGTTTCCAAAATTGGTTTGTGCGCTTGCAAAAGTGCTTGCAAAATATTTGCAAAATATTTTGAAAAACAATAAAACCATTTCCAAGCAATGATAAATTATTGTGTTTTTATTGCCGGACCTAAAATATAAATAGCAACACTCGTATCCTTTAAACCACTTCAGCTAAGGTTCTATATAATTGTTCCAAAGACGTTAGGGAAAAAATGACAGAGTGATTTCAAATCAAAACACCTTGGGCGACGACTAAATTAGAACTAAACAATAGCGATCGATTTTGGATCTTGGTTTGCCTCGGTCAGGTTATGGTCAATCACCAATGGACGTGTTCCAAACATATGGAAGCGCGGCGAGAAGTCAAGTGCACATCATTCAAAGCCATTAAGCAGTCATGTCTAATCGCATGTCTAAAATATCGGTGAACGCCCATGATCAGGTCATATTTAGACGAGTCTAGCTCGTCTAACCACTGTTTCAAACCGCATATGTGAGAACGCATGTGTGCATGCTTATGTGCATCTGTACTGATGTGTCCAGATTAGAAATTGTGACCATACGTAAATATTTGCATTGAATAAATAATATTAAGTCAACAAGAATTTGTTTTCGAAATTAACATAAACATTTCTTGCCACACTGGACTGAACGCATTCATCTGGTTTTGTTTCGATATTTTTTTTTGGGATCTTTTGCTATTTTGCACATATCAAATACAAATATTCGCAGAATCTTTGGGTTCGGCGATCATATAAAATGCGAGCGGCCCTGGCCAGAAGGTATCTATTCAGTTTGTCTAGTCAACAGAATAACAAACAATTTCAATCAACATGAAACTCCTCATCGTCTTCGCTGCTCTCTGCGCCGTTGCCTTGGCTGCTCCCCGTCCAGATGTCGAGACCGTCCGTCTTGACAGTGATGTCGGACCCGAAGACTTCAAATTCGGCGTTGAGACCACCGATGGTTTCAAGCACGACGCTGCTGGTCAATTGAAGGATGTTGGCACCGACCACGAAGCCATCGTTGTCCATGGCTCTTACTCCTGGGTTGATGAGAAGACCGGCGAACACTTCACCGTTGAATACGTTGCCGATGAGAACGGTTTCCAACCCTCCGGTGCTCATTTGCCCGTTGCCTAATTCTTTTGTTGTAAAGTGAAAATTGTAATGAAACGATAATAAAATCGATTATTGAAGAAAAAAACATACAAACATTTTGAATTTATTGGGATTTTGAAATTATTTTTGGGAAAAGTATTTAAAAGTCACATTGTACTTATAGAGATTACTGAGGAGAAATTGGATGAAAGTATCATTCTTTAAAATTGTTGCTGAGCATTATGTTCGATTTTAATAAGGTTAAGAGTAAAATGTATTCCATTAAGCCTATCAACATTATAAAACGAGTGGTGTGCTCTTCTTTTGAACAATGTGGATTAAAAAATGTTCTCTTTGTGACTTAACCCATTTTGTACCAGCGGTCGAGATATCGACCGAAAAATTTTGCTGTGCTTTATTAAATAATAAAAAATTTTTGGTAATGAAATTGAATATATTTTTCTAATTTATAAAACTAACTTACAAGTTTCACCGAGTTGTGCAGGGTACTCGTATAAAAAACCAAAAAAGTATTTTTGGCCTATTTCTAACTAGCATTGAAAATTTCATAAAGATTTAAAAACATTTTGTTGTCTGGTACAAAATGGGTTAAGCTCGGTTTGAGTCGGGAAGGGTTTCCAGTATGCAGACGCTGTCTGTGGCCTTACCCCATCAACTTTACGTGAGATGGTGTTAAATCACTCGATCTTAGCGTTAATTCCACATTACATGTTCTGCCATTATGGCATCCTGTCGTTCATCGTCGCCAATATGATGGCCCAATATGGTTTCGTTGCACAGTGGTTAGAAACAAATATTTTCTAAAAATATAATTTCTGTTGTGCTTATCGTAGATCCATGAAATTGTACAAAGCTATAGGTAGGGTAAATTTACGGGAACATTTCCAGGCCTATTGCAAGAATAGGTAGGCGTAGGGTAGCACGACACCCAAATTGGCAAAAGTAAGGTTTGAAAAATTGTTATGCTCTCAAAAATCAGTTGTTACCTTATTTTAAATTAAAAGTTGCATTTTTGAAGGACGCTGTTACATTTTTTGATAATTTTTAGTATCCGCTATTGTTTAAGAGTTATGCGCAATCAAAAATGTTTTTTGTTCTATGTTTTTTGCGCAGAATCCTGGTGGAAAGTCCATGGCTGGTTTTGGAACAGGGAATTGTTAAGAGGCTTAACAACAGCTTCCAAAACGGTTTCTTGGTAAACTTTGGCCGATGTTTGACTCTTTGTACGCAAAAACGCATGCCAGTAACCCCATCGTAAGAGACACCCCACCAAACCAGGACTGAAGCTGGGGATGATCCTTTTCCACCCTTGGAATCAGCTCAGCTCAGCTGCTTCCTTAGATGACCGCGCATACACTCTATGATTTGCTTGTTAAATTTTTTCTGAACGGTAATTTTTTTCATCGGTGAACAAAATTTTTCTGTGCAAGTTA
The DNA here is from genome assembly GCA_963513945.1 of Hydrotaea diabolus. Classification (NCBI taxonomy): domain Eukaryota; kingdom Metazoa; phylum Arthropoda; class Insecta; order Diptera; family Muscidae; genus Hydrotaea; species Hydrotaea diabolus. Next base: position 167,985,027 of record OY740719.1, read on the forward strand.
TCAGCGTGCTTCTTCAAAGGAGGTTTGCATTTTTCAATCCTATTTTTTTTAAAGCTGTAGTCAATAAATTCCGGTACGTCGTTGAAAGCCCCAAGTTTCAAGTCTTTTTTAATGATTCGACTCATGGGCTTTTGCGTGATATTTATCTCACGGGCCATGATTTTCTGTTTTCGGGGCGGATTTCTGTGAATTCTTGATTTAACGGCTTTGATGGCTTGCGGTGTTCGAACAGAGCGTGGGCGGCTCTACCGGTGGCGGTCTTTTACATCTCCAGTCTCCTCAAACAGTTTAATGCACAGTTTTAAGGGATTAGCCGCATGTGCTTCTACCGAACATGCGGTAGATCCTAGTAATCCCTAGTGGCCGGAGCGTTTTGAAAATATCGCTTTTTTCATTTCACACTTGAAAAGCGCTATTACAGCGATACGGTTCTTATTATCTTACCAGTCAATGATGAAAGTTGAAGCAATTTTAAAATCCCGTTACAGACCAACGCTATTGAGGTTAGCTTTCAAAACCCATATGAAATTAACGGGGTATGTTCAGTTTTACTATTGAAATTGGTGTGTTCAATGTTGTAACAGTATTTATGTCCCTGCTAAGTAATTCTTCACGATCTCTTTATAGTAAATTCCATGTAAGATTTTAACAATACAGCCAACGTTTCTTTAACTAATAACATTTGATTTGAATTATAACTGTACCTAAAACTGATTTCAGTATTAAATAAAAATTAAGTTTCTTTTCAAAGTTAGAATTTAAAATAATCAATATTTCTTTTGAAAAGTTAGAAAAAAAAATTGTTTTTAAAAAACAAATTTGTTAAAACACATGTACTCGTACAAGCTTTTTACTTTTCAGAAATGCAAATAAGATAACTACTTTTGTCCCGCAACATCCAATTAAGGAACAAGGGGAAACTTCTCTCAAATAAGTGAGCTGTGCACGATTCGAATCTCATACTCACTGACTGGGACGGGCCTACTGTTAACGCCGGCTTCCAACTGCTAAAGCATTTTATAGAGAATTAATCTCCTACACGTAAAGGCTTTGGCATTTACAAGGTTGAAAACCGACCGCTGAAAAATTTTCGGATGTCTTACCCACGGTTGAACCTGGATTTATTAGCATGACAGTCGCGCATACTTTCATTACACCATGGAGGCCAACACACAAAAAAACATCTCTTGGACTAGTACAATAATTTGATCGCCCGGTGCACTTTAAATTGTGCGAACTCAAAGGTAAATCCTCCAGTTTACGTACTGATATGTCTACTAATTTTGGGTTCTTAAAAAAAAAGCTAGAAAAAGAAAAATCCCACAAAAATACTCGTAAAGCTAAAGTCAAAACTACAAGAAAATCCATTATGTTGATAAAAAAAAGTCCATTATATTGATATACAGCGTGCAGCGCGATAATTTGCTGTTTTGCACTGCAGGCTGTGAAGGTACTGTTGATCGAAGGGAGTGAATAGCGTGCGTGGCTTATAGTGGCTGACGGGAGATTTGTATTCGTCTGCCTTTCAGTTGCCATCATGCATTGGACACGTTAGGAGCGGTCATTTTGTGTTGGAGCATATTTTTCAAATGCGCACCCGATCATTGCAGTGCAGCGTGCTTTTCGTTTACGATTCGCTGTTCCCCCACGCGGACGTGTTCCTGAACGGCAATCAATTGTAAATTGGGAACTTCATTGAGAATAGCAGGGAATGTGTACGAAGGGGTCCTGAGAGAAAGATTACAACACCACACAACATCGAGAGAGTTAGAGCAGCAGTTCTGCAATCTCCGAAACGTTCTGCTCTGCAATAACTTGCTTTTGGCATTTCCTGGATTTTTTTCAGCCGGCTCTTGAAGCAATGCAATTAGAGGATACATGATTCCAACAGGATGGTGCCACTGTACACTCAGTGAGGGTTACCATAAATTGTTTGAGGCGGTTTATCTTTTTAAGGGGTGATGTGAACTGGCCGCTATGCCAACCGGACTTAGCCCCATTCTATTTTTTTCTTTTGGGGTTACCTGAAGTAGAAGGAGGCAACCGTCCCAACACCTTGGAAGAGCTAATTAACAATATTGAGGCTGAAATTGGCAGAATACCAGTCGACATGCTTGTTAGAGTTTCTGATAACTTCAGAAAACGTATGCAGCAGTGTGTGGATAGCGAAGGTCGACATTTGCCAGATACACTATTTAAAACCATGTAATTTATAAATTTCCTAACTGTTCAATATAATTTAAATATAAACTAAATTTTTCTAAGGTTCATAATTATTTTATTTCATTCCCAAATAAGCAAATTATCACGTTCCACCCTGTGCTTAATATTCTGCTGCAAAGAATTGAAGAAAAGTAAGCAAACTACACGCAGTTAAACATAGAAAGCACAATAATACCATCCCAGAGCATGATTTTCGCAGATGGCATACATACGAGTAGATATCATGGAGACAATTGTCCGATCATTTACTGCTTTATTTGCTGATAAAGAGAAGGAGTCAGCCAAGTTGCGTATCGTATTAAAAAAGGACAAACGAAGCTGATGCATCTACTAAAACAATGTCAGGACAACTGTAAATGCAGCCCGTTGCCATTTCGAGGTGGTTAACAAGTTTGTCTATCTTGGATACAATATCACAAAGAAAATGAGGCAAACATGTCCCATATTCGGCCTTCCCAAGGGCTAAACAATAAAACACTCTTTCAACGAACCAAAATAACTTTTATATCGCAAGGAGAGAATGATTCTTCGATTTGAACCCACTAACTGTAACGGCGAATAGCAACGAAGAATAAGCATTGAGTTGTATGCCGACATCGACGAAGTCGGGAGCATCAGCTATGATTGCGCTGGCTGGAATATGTTGTGCGAATAGACAAAAATGCTCCGGCAGAGATGAAGATTTCGTGGTCGCATTCACTAGTGCTACCCGCAGCTTCGGTCAAGACCAGCAAGTTCTTGTAATAACCCAAAGGATTAAAGGCGCACTAGAACGAAGAGTGTGAAATTCAAATCTGAACAAGGCCTCAAAATGAAATAAGAGGGCTGCTGTATATATATCTGGACTAATAATGAAAATGCGAATATTTATCATCAAAAATATTGCATGCGCTCAAACCAATTGTCGAAGCACTTTTTTCACTTCGATTGAGACACTTCCAAAACATGGATTTTGAACGCTTTAACAGCACCTTCTGTCGACGAAAATCTTTGACCACGCATTTTGTTCTTGATGTGCGGGAATAAAAATAAGTCATTGGGTGCCAAGTTAGGACTGTACGGCGGATTACCCAAAAAATTCAATGTTTCGCTGGTCAAAAAGGCGCTGGTTTGAGCCGATGTGTGATAGCTCGCATTGTCATGGTGCACAATGATTCGTCTTCTCTTGTTCGTTTTTCAAATTTCTCTGAAGACTTTAGGCAAACAAATTGTGGTGTACCACTCAGAATTGACCGTCCTACGTTGCTCAAGCGGAACAGTCGCCACATGACCAGTTTAGCCGAAGAAACAGGCGACCATTTGCTTCGAAGTGCTTCTTCCACAAACAACATACGTTGGATTTGGCTCGTCTTCGAAGACCCACACGGTCGATTGCTGTTTTGTTGCGGGCTCATACGCATAGATCCTTGATTCGTCACCTGTGACGATCTTAAAAACGTCTTTTGAAGCACCGCGATCGTATTTTTTTTTTTAAATTTCTTTGCATCAATCGGCACGACCCTTTATTTGAGCGATTGTCAAATTGTGTGGGATGCAACGAGAATAAACGTTTTTAACGGCCAGGTGTTCATGCAATATCGAATATATGCTGGTGGAAGAAATGCCTCTATCTCACGGTATAGAGTTCACGCTCGGCATCAATGTTCTCTGGCACAACGGCCTAATTTGGACGACCCTCACGACCATCGTCTTAGAGCGAGCGTCGGCCTCGATTGAATTCATTAAACCAGTTATTCACAGTGCTAGGATGGTGCTTCATCGCCATACGAAGATTTCAGTTCATCGATGCACTCTTGTGGTGATTATCCACTTCGAAAGTTTAAATAAAATTTTTGACCAAATTGATTTTTTCAAGTCACTGTAAACAACACAAATGATGTTCGTACGTCAAAACCTTCTAAGTACGTTTATGCTAAAAATGTCAAACTTTCCAATGGAAATGTCAGATGGCACCAGGCAACACTTAGTGTTGCCTACTCCAGAAATATATACAGCAACCCTAGTACGCAAATGAAACGTATTGAAGCTAGCACCGCTCACAAGCTGCACCTATGCATGTTTACAAGTGTAAAAATGTCTGGAAGTCAAAAATGCTGCCCATAACGCACCGCTGCAAAACTGCATGGTTCCTTATGGTATCAACATCTTTGTCCACATGTTCTTCATGCATCCGATGTTGTGACACCTCTTCATGAAACACATCCCAAGCGATACATTGCTCCTTACGAGCGCAATAAAATACTACCCTTTACTCCCAATCATTTCAAAAAAAAAATGCGTAAAAATTTTTAATTTAATTTCTAAGATTTATTCACTTTAACTATTCATTAAATAACAAGTCTTGCAGGTAATACTACACTTTAGGCAACTGGGATATGGGCACCCTGGGGTTGGAAACCATTCCTATCGGCAACGTAGTTGACGGTGTAGGTTTGACCATCATCGCCAACGTATGAATACGATCCTTGGACAGCGATGGCTTCGTCATCGGTGCCGAGATTTTCAACATGACCCTGTTCGCTGGCCGACTTGCCATCACTGGTCTCAACGGCGAAACTGTATCCCTCGGGTTCAACATTGGCGTCGTAGCGCAAAGTCTCGGCATCTTTAGGATCAGCAGCCAAAGCCAAGGCGAACAAAGCAACGAAAACAATGATGAATTTCATGTTGTTGTGGGATTTGGTGTTTCTGGTAGACGGCTAAATGTGTCAGCGATGAAAGCGTTGAGGTTTCTGAGTACATTTGCTACAGTGGCCCGTCTTTTTATACGAACAGCCACTGAAGAAGAAACCGAAACATTAACATTGTAAATGGAACTCAAATTCATTTTCGATATGATAATGAAATCGATTGAATGCAAATTATATGCTTTATATTCATGTTGCGATAAGTTATGGTAACTAGCCCCTCTCGATCGTCTGCATGACCATCGCCCCGCAGTGGGACTTTTGTTGTAATGCTGTGAAATTTAATTAGCTCACATTTGTCAAGCTGCTATCTTATTTAGACTTGAACTTGATTTTTTTGATTTTTGGTGTGTGTGTTGCCCGGTCTCTTAAATCGTGGGTACGATAAAATGAAGTTGATAAATTATTTATATTCATTTATTTTTGGAACTTTTTTTCAATCATAGTAAAAAGGCTTGCCAAAGATGGTAAACAGGTTTATGCTAATTTTCGCAAAGTAACAGCGGGTAGTTTTGATGTCTCCTTCGAGGAACCCTTTTGTAAAAGCAAGTCATCAACTCAGGCGATTCCAAAAAAAACTCCCAACGAAATTGTTTTGCTGAAATACTCGTTACACGTGCGAAGGAAATGGCATTTAAGGCTTTACCTACTTTTTCCCTTTACATCCCACTAAGAAGGAATCTGTGGGGAACGCTTTCCAAAGAAGCGGTGTACTCACAGACTAGGACCTAGTCTTAAAGGTCGGCTAATTAATTTTGTAGAGAAGCTTTTGTATTCCTAAGATAGTCATCTCTTGTAAATTCGACGGCATTTATGAGGTGGAAGGTCCGCCGTTAAAATGTTAGATCTAGAATACTAGTGCGTAATAGGATATTAGTTCTACTGCAACCGCTTCTCGTTTGCCATCTCACAAATGATCAGGCCACCAAACACGTCAATGATTTGAAAGATTCAATAGAAGTATTTACTAAAATCTTTACGTTACTCTACTTAAACTACTTAGATATACCGAAGGAAAATGCAAAACTACAAGAAATACCGGGTGGAGCGCGGTTTTGCTTATTTGGGAATGAAATAAAAAAATTATAAACCTTAGCAAAATGTACTCTATATTCTAATTATATTAAACAGTAACGGAATTTTAAATTACATGGTTTGAAATAGTGTATCTGGCAAATGTCGACCTTCGCTATTCACACACTGCTGCATACGTTTTCTGAAGTTGTCATGAATTCTTACAAGCATGTCGACTGGTATTCTGCCAATTTCAGCCACCAAGGTGTTGGGACGGTTGATATACACCTTCGACTTTAGGTAACCCCATAGGAAAAAATTGCATGGGGCTAAGTCTGGTGAGTGTGCGGGCCAGTTCACAACACCCCTCGAAGAGTTAGGCCGTCCAGTAAACATTTGCCTCAAACCATTCATGGTAACCCTCGCTGTGTGTGCAGTGGCACCATCCTGTTGGATGGTATCCTCTAATTGCATTGCCATAAGAGCCGGCTGAAAAAAATCCTGTATCATAGTCAAGTACCGTTTGGAGTTCACAGTTACGGCACTTACGGCCGAGCAGAGCGTTTTTGAGATTGCAGTACCGCTGCTCCAACTCACTCGATGTTTTGGGGTGTTGTAATCCCTCACTCAGGTTCCCTTCGTACACATGACACATTCCCTGCTGTTCTCAGTGAAGTTACCTATTTTACAATTGATTGAAGTCCAGGAACACGTCCGCGTGGGGGACCAGCGAATCGTAAACGTAAAGCACACTGCACTGCGATGATCGAGTGCGCATTTGAAAATTCGCTTCAACACAAAATGACCTCTCCTCAAGTGTCCAATGCATGATGGCTACTGAAAAGCAGACGAATACAAATCTCCCGTGAGTGACTATAAGCCACACATGCTCTTCATATCTTCTACCAACAGTGCGACCACAGCCTGCAGTGGAAAAAAGCAAAATTCCCCTCTCCACCCTGTTTAAATAATTCACCAGGCAAACACATACTTTTAATGTACACAAAATCCCAACTCGAGTCATACGTATTCCTAGTCAATAAAAACTTCTCATTGTTTAAAACGGACCCGTGAATGAAGTGGCATTATGGAGCAAATGGAAAGATTATTAGATTAGTTCATCCGATATGCAATATTGACGATGTATACTCAATTTAAAGCAAATTTTGTTACTAATCAAAATATGGAATAATTTTTGGCTGAGAATAGGGACGGCCGCAAGGACCGAAAGCTCGAAAAAATGATTTTTTTTTGCGATTTAAAAGCTTTAACGGAGGGCATATAATGTTTGACCAGGCCGTACTTAACGATGTTTTTACTATTTTGTCAATTAACTGTAACCGATCTCCTACTGTTCATATGGATGTTAATAAAATGATTTACGGCGTTTTACTTTACGGCCAACATTTTCGGAACGTATCTAGGTCGTAAGCCCTTATTAAAATCTCAATATATTTATACAATATGACCAACCTTTCCAGATGATCGTTCAGGGTGCGCTTTCATTAACTGAACATTGGGTATAAGTACACTCTACAGCACACTATGGTGTAGGGCATCTTGATGTTTGTCACACCTGAAAGCAAATGTTTTCTATGTCGATCAATTCCGAATCACTTTTTGATTCTACTGAGCGATGTCCTTCCAACATCGTACGTCCTTATAGGTACAGGTCGAAAAAATTAACCGCCGAAACTTGGTACATTGTTAAGGTTTCCGTCAAAGACTAACCCTATTAAAAACTTACAATATCGATCACTGTTTTAATTGAATGCAAAGACCTACAAAGAAAGAAAAAAGAAATATATTTTTTTAAAAATTTTATATAATTTTTAAAAAGTTTATACTTTTATTAAAGTACTTAGTAAGTTTTAGGGGGGAAAATGATTATCAATTTGTCTGTTAGATTGTTTGTTGTTACTAGGAGCCAAGATTACTGAACTGATCTTTTTGAAATATTCCCACAATATACGAGGGTTGCTATATATATTTCTGGCCTAGACAACACTAAGTGTTGCCTGGCGCCATCTGACATTTCAATTGGAATGTTTCAGTTTTTTAGCATAAACGTACACAGAACGTTTTGACGTATCACCATGATTTGTGTTCTTTCCAGTGACTTGAAAAATCAATTTGGCTAAAAAATGGAATTAGCTTGTGAACATTTTCGTGCGATCATTTTTCACAGCTTTCGACGTGGATTATCACGACAAAAGTGCATCGACCAACTTTAATCTCACAGACGAAGGTCGTCCAAAAACGGCCGTTGTGCCAGAGAACATTGATGATGTGCGTGAACTGATAATGCAAGATCATCATGTGACATACCGTGATATAGAGGCATTTTTGGAAATTTGGACACATTCGATATTGCATGAACACTTGGACGTAAAAAGGGTTTGTTATCGTTGGATCCCGCACAATTTGACAATAGCTTAAAAAAAAGGCTAGTATCGATTGGTGCAAAGAAATTTTAAAAATAAAAAAATCGCGGTGCTTCAAAAAACGTTTATAAGATCGTCACAGGTGACGAATCATGGATCTATGCGTAGGAGCCCGAAACAAAACAGCACTCGGCTGTGTGGGTCTTCGAAGACGAGCCAAATCCAACGAAAGTTGTCCTTGGAAGAAGCACTTCGAAGTAAATGGTCGCCTGTTTCTACGGCAAAACTGGTCATGTGGCGACTGTTCCGTTTGAGCACGCTAATTTCTCAGTGGTACACCACAATTTGTTTGCTTTAGGTCTTCGCAGAAAATCGAACAAGAGAAGACGAATCATTGTGCACCTTAACAACGCGAGCTCTCACGCATCGGCTCAAACCAGCGCCTTTTTGACCAGCCAAAACGTCGAATTGATGGGTCATCCGCCGTACAGCCCTGACTTGGAACCCAATGACTTCTTTTTACTCCCGCACATCAAACAAAAATGCGTGGTCAACGATTTTCGTCGCCAGGAGATGCTGTTGAGGCGCTTAAAAATCATGTTTTGGAGGTGTCTTAATCGGAGTGGAAAAGTGCTTCGACAATTGGTTTGAGCGCATGAAAAAGTGTATAAATCATGCTGGAGAATACTTTAATAACAACAAAACCATTTTTGATGATAAATATTCACATTTTCATTATTAGGCCAGAAATATATAGAGCAGCCCGTATACGGTTAAGTAAAGCGATGGTGTGACTTTGAAATCTCGGTCGAATAGAAACTTTCCAGCCTGCATAAAGCTAGTTTATAAGGAACAGGAAAAGCGCAGACGGACAAACAACTGAAGGAGGGAACGAGAATCCTGGAGGAAGCAAACCCAAGAGTATCGTACGACCCAAAAACAATTGACAATAATTGATCAGGCGAGAGCATCGTTCGAAAACTCCTACCTGGGCAATGAGATCGCTTACCTCAAATAAGCAAATCGAACAGAAGTTAATGAAATCGTAATCTTCGTCTACGGCTTAAATCTGAATAGAGTCTCCACCAAACTCCTAGACGAATGTACTGTGTTTACACTATTACCATTACCGCCAAGCTGTATTGGAACATGTCATCCCTTTAGCTAAATTCAAAATCTACGTCATCAGATGGGATGCTATTAAGACCTAATGATGTTCCGATGGGTACCAGGACATGACAACGTAACAGGTAATATATTATAAGACGAGTGTCAGGTTCCTGTGCGAAAGAAAAAACTGCAACACTAGATGTAGAATTCGTGGAACTAGGTTATTCATGTGACATGCTCCGAAGCCTGATTTTACTCAGTAAGAGCACTCTCAGTATTGTAACCAGTGTCATTAGCAGACACAGATATGCCAAATGCCAGCATGCATGGGACTCCCGTTTGAAGACTTCTCTAGTTGAAGAAGAAGAGGTTTCACCTGCTTTGTCCCTTAACACGACTGCAAGAGTATACTCTAGGGCGCCGGCTATTCGACGACTTAAATTACCTAGCAGATTCTGCCCTTAAAACCCTCGTTAAATTTATAGAGAAATCGTCATAACTCAATAGATCCTATAAGAATAATTTATTGCGAACTCCCTCCCCTTCCTTTGTTAATCATTTCGTTTCCATAATCTTTCTCCTCTTACTCAATTCTTCCTCTATCAGTTTTACCCGTGGGAACCACAATGGACCGCTAGACGGTCTCAAGTGAACTCGTCAGTGGTAATGTCAACAGACGTGTGTTCCATTTAACCTTACCTTAAAAGAAATTGGCTACCCAATTCTCTTCGACAAAGAGTGTCCTTTCATACAACCGGTCGATGTGAGAGTTTTTGTTCATTTTAGGATAACTGCAAGTGAAGAAGATATGAAGCAGGTCGAATGGATTAAATATTTCTTGCAGCAATTTTGAGAGGCCAAGCTCTTCGAATGCTTCTTTCGAAAAGTGTTCATACTCGTACTCGAAACGTATTGGGACTATCTTAAGCAACCAGCTTACTTGTACTTTACCAAGTCGGTGAATAGATCGACTTCATGCTTTCGAAAACAACCATCTGGTCTCCCTAGTTAGGTTTATCCCAAAGTCCCACCTGGTCTGTAAATATAAGATTTACTACATTAGCCCCACAGTAACGCAATCAGGAAGAAGGGGAAACTTCTCTCAAATCAGAGAGCTGTCGCCACATAATTCTTATATTCACTCACTGAGGCCTGCTGTTAAACGTCGTCTTTGAAAGGCTAATGTATTTTATAGAGAAGTTAAAGATTGCTTACAGACTAACCTCTAACTCGTTTAGTCAAGAAGGTGTAAATCCGCAACTTAAAAACTTTTTACGTTCGTACCCGTAGTTCAGCATCGGTTGACTTTTCTCACGGGGTCTTAAATCTATGCAAAGCAAAACACTTGAAATATCGTTTAATTTTTTAATTTATTTATTTTGTCTACTTAAAAACTAGATGACATTAACAATACACCACTAGGACAATCTAGTAGCGATGTTTTAACAACTACTCGCATAACTTAGGCAACTGGAATATGGGCACCCTGGGGTTGGAAACCATTCCTATCGGCAACGTAGTTGACGGTGTAGGTTTGACCATCATCGCCAACGTATGAATACGATCCTTGGACAGCGATGGCTTCGTCATCGGTGCCGAGATTTTCAACATGACCTTGTTCGCTGGCCGACTTGCCATCACTGGTCTCAACGGCGTAACTGTATCCTTCGGGTTCCACATTGGCGTCGTAGCGCAAAGTCTCGGCATCTTTAGGATCAGCAGCCAAAGCCAAGGCGAACAAAGCAACGAAAACAATGATGAATTTCATGTTGTTGTGGGATTTGGTGTTTCTGGTAGACGGCTAAATGTGTCAGCGATGAAAGCGTTGAGGTTTCTGAATGCTATGTCGTTGGCCGTTTATGTTTTTATATCCACAAAATTGCAAAACCCAAAAAATTTTAATTCATATGTAGCGCAATGGATGGATTAGATGATGAGTGGTGTGGAGTGGAGTGGAGTTAAGACCGGCTTGTTTACAATTTAGCCAGGTCTTGTTAAAAACGCAAAGGTAAACATTGTAGTTGTAATATGGCTTTTATGGTGGTTTTGTATTTTCATTTCGCTATGTTTCGTTGTAACAGTGGGAAGATTCAATTGGTTGTATTTTTATTTTTCGTTCACATCGATTTTTATATTGCGGCAAACATGTGAATTGAATGCTGGCGGTAGTAAGCGTTTGCATATAACTTGTTAATAATGAAATAAAAAGTTCAAATGTGAATGCGGTGCTGTTGTTTTTGTGTTTGTCGATGTCAACGGCGAGTTACTTAGGCATACCCTTGGTTAAATCTTTAGAATAAAAGCAACCGGCTGCTTTAAACCGAAGGATATTCCATAAACCCGTGTGTATCTTAAGTCTTTTGTTTTCCTTTGATAACACTAGCTTCCAAGGTATTTGTCGTTTAAAAGCTAAATGTTGTTTTTAAGTTAATTTTGAACGCTGAATCCAAATTTGCACTTGTTTTTTTTCTGTCAGCTCGACTTTTCGCGATATATCGTTATGTCCAAAATTAGAGCACTTCCACTACAAATATTTTAATGACTTCAAAAGGGTTCACAATATTAAGTTAAAACAAATTAAAACTCGTCAACAAAATTATCTTTAATCCGTTCCTACATTGATTTTATTTGACCAAGTAGTTTCAGATATATCGTTGAAGTTTTAAAAAAAAAATCAACTTCATAAAAAAAATTGTTATAAAACAGCCATTGCTCAGTCATTTTTTTGTGATATTAAAAAATTTGATTTTTTAAAAAAAAAACACGGCTTATGAAATAATTTTTTGAACAAAGTCGAAAATATGACTAGTACCTGTTGCCTTGTAATATTTAGTCTTTCACATTATGGTCTGATTTGACATTCTATTATAACAATTACCTCATGCGACAAAGTTTACGACACAAAGATGTGTTATGAGCCGGTTACTTCTGAAGTCGTTTGTTAACGATGACATCGCAGTTCATTTTAAATGTCGTAGGTCAGTGCCGGTTCTCATGTAATTTTTGAGACCGACTGATACGAAACACATCTTACTTTTTTATTTTCTAACTAAATATATTTTCTCTTTTTGTAGATTAAAACCGAACCTTAGCATTTAATAATGAATAAGTATAGTAAACAACAAGGCACTAAAGCGACCGTCCCGAAACGGGTGCTCATATAAATATTCTCACTGAAGAAAACTTGGATGTTGTATTCAGAGTGTTGCAAATAATCCTCCCGACTCAACTCGTCGCCAAAACATAAATAAATCCAAAACATCCCATACAAAATTCAAATAGGGCAACAACTGCTAACGCAGGACATAGCTAGGTCCAAATTTAAAGACATTGATTATTAAAAAATATTTTTCTTGCTCGAATTTTCCTCCTCGTAAATGCCGACAACTTTCGTTTTTTCTTTTTTTTTTTTAAACATAAAATTCAAAAAGGTATTTTCTTAATCCTTTTTGCCTTAACAGATTAATACTGAAATCAATTGTTATGAAAATAAATATATATTTAAATAGTCCCATTTGCTGAAATATTCTAGAGATAGAACCCAAAACAAACATACGAGTAACTTATGTAAGACGAAATATTATGCTTTAGAATAATAAATATTTTGAATTGAATAAACATAAAATACATTTGACATAAAGACAGAAAGCAAAAGGTTCATGTCAGACAATAATTAGAATTATATCGTTCACAGCTAATGGGCCAAAGGGCCTATATGCCCCACCCTAATCTTAGCCAAAACTTTAAATGTACTCTATATTTGGATTTGAAGCAAAATTTGCTTCAACTTGAGTACACATGTGTATGTCCATATTGACTACTAATGGCCCGTTTTGACTATGTGGGAATATTTTTGGGCCCCATGAGCCAAAAAGTCTAGCAACCATGTCCTGAGTTATTTGGTGAGTGCATTCTAACAGTATCGATTTTAACCACTGTCCGTCTCCAAAAAAATGTGGTTTGTTAATTAAATACTTAAAAATAGACCAAGGTACTTTTAGTCCCTTAAAGAGGAACTTTTTTCTGTGACGATATCGCTAATATACTTATACAATACCAAATACATCTTTCCAAATTTCTTTGCACCAATCGACAAGAGCCTTTTTTGAACGATGGTCAAATTGTGCGGGATCGAACGGGATCAAACCCTTATTACGGCAAAGTGTTCATGCAATATCGAATGTATGCTGGTGGAAGAAATGCCCAAGGATGCCTCTATCTCACGGTATGTCACATGACGATCTTGCATTATCAGTTCACACATGGCATAAATCTTCTCTGGCACAACGGCCGTTTTTGGACGACCTTCACGACCTTCGTCTTTGAGCTAGCGTCGGCCACGATTGAATTCATTAAACCAGTTTTTCATAGTGTTATAACACTTCGTGTTGCCTAGGTCGAAATATATATAGCAACTCTCGTAGAGTTTATTCAAAGCACGATAGCTTCCACTGGAATCAACCTAGGATCATGAAATTTAGCATGATGATGATGTTGATTGATGATAAATTTTATTAATGTACCTATATTTTGTTAGATTTTCGATATACCATATTTGGAAGCTTTGGAAGCTGAGATTGTTAATGTGAGGAATCGAATTAAGGGAATAAAAGTTCGCCTTGAAGAAACAAAAGGTACCTCGGTAGAAAGTATTCTTATTAAGTATTTGCTTGGTAAATAATAATTTTTGTGGAGAAGCAATGGATACTGTTACTTGGAACGCACTAAACTCCTCGAAAAAGGGTATAGTTGCTGGACTTATTGGCTCATATGGCGCAAAAAACGTACTGGAATAAATAGTAAATAAGGACATACTCAAATTAAAACAAATTTTGCTACGAACTTACGTAAAGAGTAATGTTGATGCTTTGGCTGAGATTTAAAAACGGGCGCTTAGCCCAAATGGGCCAAAAAAAACGTACAATTTTTTGTATTTTGTTTGCTCTTTAGTAGCCTAGGGACGGTAGGTGTCAAATAGACTGGCCGATCTTAGGGACGTTTTTAATTGTTTTTTATATATATTTTTTTTATTTTTTCTCCAAGGTTGTTTCTCTCAACGTCATCCTATCCAATCTCTAAAACCTTATACAAATACAGGGTGGAGTGCGGTAATTTGCTTTTTTGCGCTGCAGGCTGTGGCAGCACTGTTGCTCGATGAGAGTGGAGAGTGTGCGTGGCTTATAGTTGCTGACGGGATTTTCGTATTCTTTTGCCTTTTAGTTGCCATCACGCATTGGACAAGTGAGGAGGGGTCGGCGTATTTTTCAACTGCTACAGGGTGGAGTGCAGTAATTTGCCTTTTTGCACTGCAGGCTGTGGCAGCACTGTTGCTCGATGAGAGTGGAGAGTGTGCGTGGCTTATAGTTGCTGAAGGGATTTTCGTATTCTTCTGCCTTTTAGTTGCCATCATGCATTGGACAAGTGAGGAGGGGTCAGCGTATTTTTTAACTGCGCACTCAATCATTGCAGTCCATCGTTCTTTTCGTTTACGATTCGCTGTTCCAAGCCAGATACACTTTTTAAAACCATGTAATTTATATATTCACTTACTGGTCAATATAACTAAAATATAAAATACATTTTTCTAAAATTCATAATTTTTTTTATTTCATTCCCAAATAAGCAAAGGCCCGCGCTCCACCCTGTATTTACCATCATGCAAAGTACCAAGAGTTTTGGACTAGAACTTGGAGTGTTCGATTACTCCGAAGGTCAGGTGCGGCTATAGCTGGCCTATGACCTCAGCAAAAGGAAGGAGTATACAATGCCTAAAGAAAGAAGGGGATATTCCAAATGTGACTGTCAAATTTAATTGAAGCTAAAATGGATTTGCAGCGCTACAATTGATCGGATAATTCATATTGTAACAGACGAAATAGACAACGCTACAATTTTTTTTTAATTATTTTGGATGCATGTAAAGGATTCTAAAGGATCCTTTACAGGCATCTGAGTTCTTTATTGCTCACTCCACGAAATATAAGGAAAATGCGAATATAGCCTTTTATTTTTTATAGAGAACACATAAATTTAATTCCCTAAGGCTAATGATTTATTACCTTTAATTAATCGAAAATTTTTGCGTTTCTCAGCAAAGAATTTCAACTGCTCCTGTTTCTAAGCTAAGCTGAGCTAATATTTAACTTTAAATAAAACGATTTCATGATTTTTTTTAACACTGACTGAACGTTTTTAATTCTCCTTGGAACATTTTTATTATTCACTGGATAACAAACTTATCGAAAAAAGATTGGCAGGAAGCAAAAACAAGAGTTATAATATCAATAGCAGTTGGACGGAAGGACTATCATTGAGCGATTCAATTTATTTAGGTATATGAGCACCTTCCGGTTGGAAGCCATTTTCATCGGCAACGAAATTTATCGTATATGTTTCGCCATCTGGCGCCACCCACGAAATCGTACCCTTCACCGACAGCGCTTCATTCTCAGTGCCAGCATTAATGACGGTGCCCTCCTCTGACCGGCTGGTGCCATCACTTAGTGTGTAACTGTAAAGAAGGAGACACCAAATTATGAGCAAGTGCCGAAGGTCCTGAGGAAAAGTCTTACCTAAACTTATAACCATCAATGCCGATGTTCTCATTGGTCAACTCCACGATTTCTACATCCTTGCCACCTTGAGGCGCAGCCCAGGCGCAGGCTAACACCACTGACATAATTCCAAAGACTAGCATCTATGGAAGAAAAAATCCAATAAAAATTTGAAATGATTTGAATAAAGTTGTAATTAAAAAGATCTCGTATTATCCTTTTTATCTTCTGCCATCTACGCACCAATTTCATTTTGTAAAGTGTTTTATGTCAATTGGTCCCTGGACGAGTTAGATCTGTTGAATTCAAACTGACTTGAAGGTTTAATAACAACTTGTAGAATAATTTCAGAATTGCATCTAAGATGCATTTTATACGATTATCGAATGTTAGCCGCGGTCGAAGCTGCAGATGAAAAAGAAGAAGAAGCAGCCAAAGCTTGGACATAAAGTCATAAATTTGTAATTTTTGTTTGCAAATAAAAATACAAAATCCACCGCCACAATAATGCAAGACAACTTCTTTAGCATTTCGTCTAAGTTTAAATGCTAATAGAAATACTTAAGTGTTAACATTGACACAGTGCCGGTATGAGGGGGTTTAACAATGCCAGTAGGCAATGTAAGGGCCTACATCGATAGGTATTATGTTTGTATTGGCAAAATTTGGATGCATTGTAAATGAACGCAGATGGTAAAGGCCCCTTGCAGCGGAAACCAAAGGAAGGCATGTCAGACAATTTTATTTACAAGCCTTAAAGGAAGATACGGGCTGTTCAAGCAAAAAACAAATCAAAGCGCAATTTCTTGGTGTCCAATTTGCGGTAACTTTGCCAGTAATAATCTGATCGCTTTGTTTGAAAAGAAGATATTCGGAGCAAAATCGTTGTTCACTCCGAGCTCTAAAAAAGTGATATCGACGAAGCGTGTGCCTTTAATTACTGAGTAAACTACACGAAGAAAAAACGTATGGTTAGGCTAAAAATATTCGAAACGCATCGTACTATTGTTTAGTATGTGGTTGTGGCACAACAATATTATGATCCTCACAACAATAGAAGGATTCACACACAACCACACTATGGTCCCAACAACAGTATTATGGTCCTCACAACAATAGTATTATTCACATACAACCATACTATAATAAGAATTGGTTGTCATTTAACAGAAAAGTTTTTTTTTAAGTAAATTAACTAAAAATACATTAAATACGAGGGTTGCTCTTTATATTTCGGGTCCGGCAATAAAAACACAATAACTCATCATTGGAAATAGTTTTATTATTTTTCAAAATATTCTCCTTTAAGATCAATACACTTTTGCATGAGCACAAACCAATTTTCGAAGCACTTTTTCCACTCCGATTGAGACACCTCCAAAACATGATTTTTGAACGCTTCAACAGCTGCTTCGGGCGATGAAAAACGTTGACCACGCATTTTTTCTTGATGTTAGGGAATAAGAAGATGTCATTGGGTGCCAAATCAGGGCCGTACGATGGATGGCCCATCAGTTCGACATCTTGAGTGGTCATGGTTTCCGCAGAAGTGTAAGAGCTCGCATTGTCGTGATACAAAATGGTCCGTCTTCTCTTATTATCTTTCCTCATTCCTTCGAGTACTGTTGGCAAACAGTTGGTTGTATACCACTCAGAATTGACCGTCCTACGTTGTACTGAAGGCAATGTGGCAACATGACCAGTTATACCGAAAAAAACGCTATCATTTGCTTCGATGTATAAGTACTTCTTCCACGAACATCTTTTGTTGTATTTGGCTCGCCTTGAAAGACCCATACGGTCGATTGCTGTTTTGTTGCAGGTCCATATGCATAGATCCATGATTCGTCACCTGTGACAATGTTATACTGCCTTTGAGCTACCGCAGTTATACTTTTACAACATCCTTTGCACCAATCCATACGAGCCATTTTTTGAACATTCGTCAAATTACGTGGGATCCAACGAGAACAAATTTTTTGACGTCCAAATTAACATGCCAAATCTTATTGATGCTTGTCAGACCAATGCCCAAGGATGCCTCAATCTCACGGTCACATGTCGGCCTTGCTCAATCAGTTCACTCACTGCATCGCTGCTTTCTGGCAAAGTGACCGAAGTTGGACGTCCTTCACGAAATTCATCCTGGAGCGAACGGCGTCCGAGACTGAACTCTTGGTACCAGAGATAAACAGTGGTGTTTTATGGTACTTCATCGCCAAAAGTCGAAACAAGTTGATTTAAACACTCTTGTCTCGATAACCCACGCCGAAAATCGTAAAAAATCATTGCACGAAAATGTTCACGGTATAATTTGCATTTTTTGACTGAGATGAATTTTTCAACACACTTTAAACAAAACAATTCACCCCCATATGACACACCGTTCTGTTAAAAAAATGTCAAATTTTCCAATGGAAGTTCTACGTAAGACAATAAAATTGCACTAAATAATATTCATATTCCATATTCAAATTAAAAAAATTACGATTTTGCAGGTATGGTTCCATAATCATGTTATTGTTAACATAAAATCAAAAAAAAACAATACATAAAACATATTTATATTGTTGCTACAACCTTGTTTTTATTTTTTAATTTAGCAATAATACTATTGTTCCACTAATACAATATTAATATTGCCGCAATCATACTGTTTTTAAAATGAAATCCAAAAAACAATACTATGATTGCGACGAACTACTACTAAAACTATTATTGCCGGGACCATATAAGAACCATATATTTTTTCTGCGTGTAGACTTTGTTAGCGAATAACGCGAGACTTTGTGAAAAATTCGTATCAGGCCGCATGCATAAAACGTTGAGTTGTTAACGTTGATGGTGGGTCGATTTTCCAAGACTGAATTGAAAACTGTCTCTACGGCAGTCACATTTTTAACTTAGCTTATGTCAGCCAAAACAATTTTTTCAATAAACACACTGAGTGGGCTAGACTGCGCTGGCTTTGATATATGTTTTCCTTATTTTCCTAGCGATTTACCAGGGATTTCCATTTTGAACGGGAGAGCATCTGTTTCTACACCTTTTTGGCAACTGGTCTTCATTGCTACCACATGATGAGTCGAGCACACCAATATCAATGTTGCCAAATGTTGGATCCCTCTGAATCGGGGGTCCATAAAACTTGCCATTTTAAGCGTCATGTAAAACAGTATTTCAATTTATTTCACATATGGCTACAATAGGTTAGATTTTTTTACTCTCCAGCATTGATGGTGGTCTATATACTCAATGCTGGTACACTAAACAATCGCCTTGCAAGAAGGCATTTTAATGTGTTAATGCCACACCCTTATAATTAATATGTCTGAAATTTGAAAAATATTACAATTTTTTAATGATCGGTCCATTATTATGGACAATATAAACTGGTCATGTGTCGTCCACTTTTCAACTAAGAAATCCAACTTTCAAAGTTCAGAGTTGAGTGGGCGATGCCACTTGAAAACTAGATGTGTTCTTGTAAGGTACGGTAATGTGGCAACAGTAGGAAACATTTAGAGTAATACAGGGTGGAGCGCGAAAAATTTGCTCATTTGGAAATGAAATAAATAAATTATTAACCTTAGAAAAGTTTCTTTAATATCTCAATTATATTGAACAGTAAGGGAATTTTTAAATTGTATGGTTTCAAATTGTGTAAATGTCGGCAAATGTCGACCATTGCTATCCACACACTGCTGCTGAGTTTTCTGAAGTTTTCATGAACTCTAACAAGCATGTCGACTGGTATTCTGCCAATTTCAGCCTCAATATTGTTAATTAGGTTTTCCAAGGTATTTGACGATTAGTACACACCTTCGACTTCAGGTAACCCCAAAGAAAAAAAATCGGGCGAAGTCTGGTGAGCGTGCCGGCCTGTTCACTTCACCCCTCAAAGAAATAAGCCGTCCAGGAAACATTTGCCTCAAACAATTAATGGTAACCCTCGCTGTGTGTGTTGGAACCTTGTATTCTCTTATTGCAATGCCTCAAGAGCCAGCTGAAAAAAACAAGATGGCATTTCCTCGAGAGCAAGTGATTGCTACCGAGAAGAGCCTTTCGGAGATTGCAGTACTGCTTCTCTATGTTTTGTGGAGTTGTAATCCTTCTCACAGGTCCCCTTCGTAAACATGACACATTCCCTGCTTTTTTCAATGAAGTAGCCCAATTTACAATTCATTGCCGTCCAGGAGCACGCCCTCGTGGGGAACAGCGAATCGTAAACGAAAAGCACTCTGTACTGCAATAATCGAGTGCGCATTATAACAATACGCTTCAACACAAAATAACCTCTACTCACGTGCCCAATGCACTGAGATGCAGACGAATACAAATCTCCCGTCAGCCACTATAAGCCACGCACATTTTTCACTTTCTTCGAGTGCAAAAAAGCAAATTGCAGTGCAAAAAGGCAGTAACAGGGTGGAACGCTGTATTTTTTAAAAACTGTTTTCCTATAAAAGTGAACAAAATTGATCCTTATTGCTAGCATATGACTTTTGCGGCTTTGCTATCCAGTCTTATTAGCCGAGAATAAGCAAAACAACACAACTCATATATAAGCCCACATCACACTCCATCTTAGGCCTATTCGTAATTTAAAACTGAGAAGTTTTTGTGTGAGACTAGCTTTGGACTTAACTAGTCTTTTTACCCGATTATATCCTGCTTGACATCGTGCTTAGAATTCTGCTACGTAGCTTTCCGATTTTTAGCAGTTTAGTTCCCTTAATCTAAGGGCTCTTTAACCCATTGCAGTCATCGCGAATTCTTCTATAATATTTTACGTCTCAAAGCTTCTCAAGCGCTCTAAGCCCTAGAAGTTCTTAACCCACTTTACACTGTAACGACACTTTGTAAGTGGTAATAGAGGTTTCAATCACAGAGTAAATATGTAGTATTTTTAACAGATTGGATCAAAGAAGTTATACTCGTACTGTTATATCAGTGAAGCTATAATAAAACAGTGCCATTCGATTGGGGCCTTGCGAACTCCGCCGCTGGCACTACACATACGGTCAAATGCATAGCCGTGCGGTAAGCATGCGCGATGCACTTCTTAGCATGTATGCACCAACTTAAATACACACACACATGCACGCACATGTGGTATACCCAAGCAAATATTGTTAAGTCAGCGATCTGGCGACTTGGCGACAAGTGGCAACGTGTGCCAATGATGCAACTAACATTTAAAAACTGATGATGCATCCATCCATCCATCTACCCTCACTCACACACACAAGCTCACACATGCATGTATGTAAGTCAACCTCTGTCGCTGGGCAGTCAGTCGGTCAGTCATGAGACGTTTGTGGTGGCGTGTACCGCTTCGCTGCTGCGTTACCGTCACCAATACCGCTGGAAAAAAAAATTACACGCGATACTTTAGCACAATTCAAACTATGAACTTTTAAAAATATCCAACTTAAATAGTCTTCAAGATTTGCTGTCTTTTATGCGTACGCTGGGTATTGGGGCTACAACCGTCTGGCTAATTCTATTTGCTATTTACTTGTACTCGTATGCCTTGCAATGACGTTCAAGTATTTATTTTTTGTTTTCTTTCAAGCGTTTAAATTTAACCTCCACCAGAGAATGGCGGGTAGTATATTGAGTTAGTTCTTAAGTTAGCAGTGTGTAACTTGAAACGTTCTTCATAATCGGATTGAATATATATAAAATGTGGCTAGCCATGGTCAAATAGATAGAGAGGGTAAATGGTGGTAGCTTACTTTGTTTGCTTAAATATGTCAGTGGTAATGCTTTAAGAGTACATTTTCGTACATTGTTTTTGAAATGGCAAAAATTAAACAAAACGCAAACTTAAGGTTACGGTACGGTGTACTTCAAGATATTGAAACTAAAGAAAAAAACTCGCTAAGCTAAAATTTCAGATTTTTTAAATCCATTTGAAAATTTTGTTTACATTGTCTAATATTTAAAATTGTTTAAAGACAAATTATTATTTTTTCCTTTTGCAGTTCTTTCTTTTCCGATTATTTCGGGTCGGACCTCCTCAATGGCTACTTTGATTTCATGTTTCAACGCTTTAATTGTCTCTGGATTTTTTGCGTAACGTTTATCTTTAATGACTTCTTACAGAAAATAATCCAAAGGGCTCAAATCACAGCTCCGAGGCGGCCAAATAACATCACAATATTGGCTGATTATTCGATTTTCAAAATCAGTGTTAAAATATCGATGGTTGCGTTGGCTGTGTGACATGTGGCCTCGTCTTGTTGAAACTAAATGTCGTCCTTGTCATTCACTTGAATTTTTAGTAACAAAAATTCGTTGAACATGGCGCGGTAACGCTCACTGTCGGCGGTAACGGCTACTCCTTGCACATTTTCGAAGAAATATGGCCGCTAGCCCAACCTTCACACCAAACAGTGACACGTTGTGGATGCATTGGCTTCTCATTAGTCAGGTGTGGTTGCTCTGAACCCAAATGCGGCAATTTTGCTCTTTGACAAAACCATCAAGATGATAAAAATAAGCTTCATCTCAAATCACGATTTTTCGGAAAAATTCATCATCTTCTGCCAAGCAATCCTTATTCCATTAGGCGAAACAAAACTCACTGGATAGTATTCCATTATTAAATCGCAAAGTTAAACCTTTCCAATAAAACCAGAAATTTAAAAAGAAAATAGTAGTTTTTTACAGTCGATTCAAATTTAAAATGTTAAATCGTCCACTGCTTATTTTGACGGTTTGTGTCTTAAGTCTTTTGTTTTCTCTCTCTTTAAAATGTAAATAATTGCGAACACTCGTACTGTTTTAAGTAATATTACTTAACAGATTCTATACAGCGGAATTTTATGCAATGGCATATTTTTACTGAAAGGTCCAAAAAAACTTTTAATGCTACACAAATTTATCGAAAAAACAATTCGAAATGAATAAACTTTTTTTTGCATATTTTATGTTAGTTGCATATTTGCATAAAATCTGCATAAGCAACAAATCTGTATGCAAGCAATATGCTTGAAAACTATAGTAAAATATTTTTTTTTATAAATATTAAAATTAATATATATAAGTTAATATGCTACTTTAACTTAATGCGATGCATTTAAAATTGATTTTTCGATAAAGCGCCAAAATCTGTCTATGATGGTTTTTATGTACTGTAGTGCAAAATCCACGCAAGAATTTGAGTTACCGAATTCAAATTTATTGAATATGAATAAAATACACAAATAAATGTAATTTTGTGATTTTAAATTGTTTTTACAATTGCATAAATTGTACACAAGTTAATTTTTTTATAAAAACTGCCTACATATATGAAATATGCAGACGGAAGCATGTTTGTGATTTCCCAACTAACCTATATAAAGGGTGGTTAAATTTTAAGGGCCGATCTTAAGTGTGAACCGCACCTAAACGTCAAATTTTTTTCTGCATTTCATTTGATATTTCTCAATTTCAGACTAACTCAATTTGAAGTATGGAAAGATAAACAAGTGAGCAATGCGTTAATGTTCTTTAGGCTTATTATGAAAATGGGCATTCAAATCAAAATGCACTTCGTGATTTTTTCGCTCAATTTAATCATCCAAATGTGCGTACAGTCGGAAAAATCGTGCAAACATTTGAGCAAACCGGTTTTGTAGGAGATGTGAAAGCACCAGTGCATGCTGTACTGCAGAAACTATTGCTGCTGTTCGCAATAACAATTTCACCTCTCACGCTCGTCGTAGATGAACATTATGCATAAATACTTGCATTTACATGCTTACAAGGTGTAATTGACTCAAGAACTAAAGCCTCTAGTAGAAATGTAGAAATGTTAAACTTAATGCAATAATCGCTCTTTTATTTCCAACGTTTATTCAATCTTAGGCTTTATACATACATACGGCCCTATGCTCCTTTTAGGATTAAAAGGAATAAATATGTATATAAGGTTTTATACACCCCAATCTGATTTCGTCTCTTAGCAGGCGCAACAGTCGTTTTGTCTGACAAGTTCCTTTACAGTTTTTTGAGCATGTAAACTAATTAATTTTTATTATTATTAATTAATAAACTAGTTAATTGTTATATCTTGTTTTTTTTTAAGATAATCGTCATTGGGTTAAATTTTACTTATAAAATCGTCAAAATGACAATTAATCGTAAAAATGATATATCGTCAAAACGACAATGTATCGTCAAAATGACGATCAATCGTCAAAATTGGTAGCGCTGAGTTTGAGCACGACCGTCTTGAGTGCGCTATGTAACACAAAATGTCGCAGCTAACGTAGTCATTGAAGTTTGATAGACGTGACTAGATCGATGTTGTTATACAGCCCTCCGCTTATTCGCCATCAACTTCAACTGTTACACTTAGTGGGTCCATTCACTTTTATAACCTCCACCAAAGAATAGTGTGTATAAGTATACTAAATTTTTCATTTCGTTTGCAACACCTTGAAATATTAATCGGAGACCCTATTAAGTATATTTAAGATCATCCTAAAATACAGGGTGGAGCGCGTTAATTTTCTTTTTTCAACTACAGGCTGGGACGACACTGTTGGTGTAAAAGAGAGGAGAGTGTGAGTGGCTTATAGTGGTTGATGGGAGATTTGTCCTCGTCTGCCTTTCAGTTGCCATCATGTATTGGACACGTGAGGAGAGGTCTTTTATGTTGAAGCGTATTTTTGAAATGCGTACACGATCATTGCAGTGAAGCGTGCTTTTTGTTTACGATTCGCTGTTCCCCAAGCAAACGTGTTTATGGACGGCCCTTAATTGTAAATTGGGTAACTTCTTTGAGAACAGCAAGGAATTTGTCATGCGGACGAAGGGGACCTGAGAGAAGGATTAAAACACGACAAAACATCGAGCGAGTAAGAGCAGCAGTACTGCAATCTCCGAAAGTAACAGTCTTCTTGGAAGTAATCACTTGCTCTTGGCATTTCCAGACTATGATACAGGATTTTTTTCAGCCTGCACTTGAGGCAATGCAATTAGAGGATACATGGTTCCAACAGGATGATGCCACTGCACACACAGCAAGGATTACCATGAATTGTTTGAGTAAAAATGTTTCCTGGACGGCTTATCTCTTTGAGGGGTGATGTGAACTGACCGGCACGCTCACCAGACTTAGTCCCATGCGATTTTTTCCTATGGGGCTACCTGAAGTCGAAGGTATATATCATCCGACCCAACACCTTGGAAGACCTAATTAACAATATTGAAGCTGAAATTGGCAGAATACCAGTTGAGATGCTTGTTAGAGTTCATGAAAACTTCAGAAAACGTATGCAGCAGTGTGTGGATAGCGATGGTCGACATTTGCCAGATACACTATTTAGAATTATGTAATTTTAAAATTCCCTTACTGTTTAATATAATTAAAATATAAAATAATTTTTTCTAAGGTTCGTGATATTTTTATTTTATTCCCAAATAATTAAATTACCGCGATCCACCCTGTACTAAGACGATCAAGCCATTTCCGTCGGTCTTTGAGTCAGTTGAAAACAAGATAACGGTCAAACGAATTTATCCAGGATCTAGAATCCTGAATATGTATTTTTTTATAGTGTATTGAAGTGGCCAAAAAAGGTCCCTTATGGTGAAAAGAATGGACCGCCGCTAAAGATGAGCATATGTGTACTGAATTTAATACTGGTTTTGTAACGAATCCCAGCATGGATTTACTTTGAATATTTGGCTGGAGTCGGAGTCATTGACCCAACCAAAGCAAACAAATCGAAGTAATTCAAGTCACGGTAACGGGTATACAAGGTTCGGTCTGGTCGAAATAAACAAAGCTATTTCTAATTTATTTGCAATGTTTTTACTAATGTCATGGCAAGTTTTAGGACTCAACAAACTGGAGTTTTTTTTAAGCTGCGTTTTTTTTTAATTTCAGTAGTCTCCAAACCAATGAAACTTCAGTAGTCGCCAAACTACTGGCACTTCAGTAGTCTCCAAAATACTGAAACTTCAGTAGTCTCCAAAATACTGAAACATACTCGTAAACATAAAAATAATGATACTGCAGCAGTGTGGGCAAAAAACAAACCTGTGATTCATTTTTGTCTGGTTAGGACGTTAATTTAAAAGTTAAAAAAATACGCAGCTTTAGAAAGACGTTTCCGTGCGCCTGAACCTATATTCGCTGCATACATGTTATCCTTCCTAAGGCATCCAGAGTCTCAGACAATATGTACAAAACGAATCGGAGTGTATATCGCAACTACGTATATAAGTAAGTTGTTCTCGACACTTAGCTGATAGCGAGCCCTAGCTATTTGAGAATTGTTTCAAAATATTTAGAAATTCACATTGTTTAAGAATAATTTTAATCTTTATCCGCTCTTTGATGAATAGATAAAAAAATGACACTCAATGTGCCTTTAAAGTGCAATGTTGCACTTTAAAGGTTTAAGCAAACAGTTGTTTGCATATACTGAAATTGAAACAAGTACGATATTGTAGGGTATTACATGATGAACTTGAATTACCCAATCTGTGATGCTGACACCAAATAAGTGCGTACTATTATGAGTGGAAATATTTTAATTTTTCAAAAATAAAAGTCCAACTAGTTCTGCAAATATCGGGAGAATTGGTTTGCATACAAGAATTCGATATTAACCGATGCCCTCTCATGATGCATTCTCAGCTTTCGATCGGTCCATCGAGTATTACGGGTATTATTTTGTTTTTGTTTTTTTGCTTGTTTCTCTTAATCTTTAATTCAATGCTGTGACTTTTGGATTGTATCTGCGTGAGTGTGTTGGTTTCTTCTTATTTTAATATTTTGCGATTGTTTAAAATTAATATTGAAATACTGTTGTAGAAAACATGTTTTAAATATATCTTTTTCGTGATTTTTGGTATGAAATTCAACAACAGCAACAGAAAACGGCACAAACATATTCTGTTACCACGTCCATACAAGTACACGCTGGACGAGGCTGCAGTACTTTGGCGCAGTCGCAGTAGAAGACGTTGAAGCTGTTGCTGGTTTTGGAATGTCGGTTATGAGTGTCACGAAAACCAGTTAAACTTTAATTGCATATTTATTATCACCATTATCCCAACTGAGACGTTGGTGGTAGTGGCGTACCGCTGGGGCGTCTTCTTCGCCGGTTTAGTTTGCCTGTTGTTAAATGCAAAAGTGCATCATCCATCGTTATCGTTGGTGCGTACAGTTAATAAGTATTCTGAATTGTTATACTGCTCTCAGGCAGATGATGGTCAGCGCTGTCTTTTATTCATTTCCAATTTTAGTAACGTTTTCAATATGAACTTATTGTTCATATTAAGGGTATACAAAAAGTTATCTTAAGCAGTAAGTGGTTTATCAATGGCACATAAATCGATATTCAATCTACTGGTATATTACCTGAATGATATCCTCAAGACCAAGGCAAAGGATCCAAGTACTGCAGATTACACTGTTGGATTTGATAAATGTTTTTTATACCCTCTGCCAATGGATGCGGTCAATATTTAATTTGTTACTAACAAATTGTTACAAAATAAATGTTACGCAAAGCACCCAGAGCTAATTGAATCGTTAGAACATAACACAAACCGTTTGAGAGCATCAACACTCCTCTCTATAAGACCTAGCTTTAACATTGCTACCTATAGTTTGCTATCCACTGACAAGAGATGGCTAATCGACTAAGCTTTTTAGGACAATGTAGAATGTATGTATTTTAAGGGGTCTCCGATCAATATTTCAAAGCGTTAAAAAGGGAATGTCAAGGGAATTACACTCCATCCTATTTAAAAGGGTGTATAAATTAAAATTTTCTGTTATTGGACCCAGGAAAAAAGTGGCAATTACAACTTTATTTCCAGGTAATAATAGTGGTGTTTTTTTAAGCAGAGATAGCTAAAATTGGGTAACACAACTGCAATAGCTAAGTCGTACACGTAGAAAATAAGTATAGTTGGGATAACAATATTCGAAGAGCATCATATTATTATTGGGTATATGGTTGTGGTACAACAATATTATGATCCCCACAACAATAGTATAATTTAAATACAAGCATACTACGATCCTCAAAACAATATTATGATCCTCACAACAATAGTACGATTTGCACATAACCATACTTTGATCTCCACAATCATAGTATGATTCACACTCAACCATACTACGATCTCCACAAACATATTATGATTCTCACAATCATAGTATGTTTCACATACAACCATAGTATGATCCTCGCAACCATTGTTTGATCCTTACAACCATAGTATAATCACACAAAATTATACTATGATCTCAGAAATTACTTATTAGAATCGGGTTACGTTTTCAACAATAGATTTGAATTATGAAAATAATTTAAAAATACATTAAATTTAAAATATGAGGAGTGATTTATTTAACAGTAGTAAAAAATCAGTTTAAAAAACTTAAGCGTTTTTATTAAAAATATTGCAGTTAAACAAAGCCAAAGCAGTTTGTTTCAAAAATTTTAATTTTCATATAAAAAGCATTGAAACAGTAACAATAACATTGTTCTAAAAAGCATATTCAAATGAAAAAATTACAATCATACAGTATGATTGCCGTAATCATATTAAACTTAACATAAAACCCAAAAAACAATACTTTTGTCGCACCAACCATATTTATATTGTTGCTACAGCCATATTTTCATTTTTAAATTTGGCAATAATAAAAGGTGGGTAAATTTTAAGGGCCGATGTTGAATCTGAACCACACCAAAACGTCAAGTTTTTTTCTACATTTGATTTG
Organism: Hydrotaea diabolus; assembly: GCA_963513945.1. Lineage (NCBI taxonomy): Eukaryota > Metazoa > Arthropoda > Insecta > Diptera > Muscidae > Hydrotaea > Hydrotaea diabolus. Next base: position 168,013,747 of record OY740719.1, read on the forward strand.
ATTTTTCCCAAATTCAGACTAACTCAATTTGAACCATGGAAAGATACACACGCAAGCAAAACGTTAAGGTTATTCAGACTTATTATGAAAATGGGAGTTCAAATCAAAATGCATATCGTGAACTTCTTGATTTTTTCGGTCAATTTAATCGTTCAAATGTGCGTACAATCAGAAAAAACGTGCAAATATTTGAGAAAACCCGGTCTGTAGAAGATGTGGAAACACCAGTGCATGCTCGTACAGATCGTACTGCAGAAAATATTGCCGTCCCCCAACAATTGCACCTCTCACGCTCGTCGTTGATGAACATTATGCATAAAGACTTGCATTTACATGCTTACAAGGTGTAATTAACTCAAGAACTAAAACCTCTTGACCATTCCAAACGTCATCAATGGTCAGAATGGTGGCAAGATATGGCAACAGTGGATGATCAATTTTCGAAGAAAATCATCTTCAGTGATGAGGTAATTCACCTCATCAATGAGCAGAATTGCCGAATGATAACCCAAGAGTGATTGTCAAAAATACAATGCACCCACAAAGAGTGACTGTTTGGTGCTGTTTATGGGCTGGTGGCATCATCGGGCCGTATTTTTTCCAAAATGAGGCCGGTCAGGCAGTGTTCGCTATCGTCAGATGATAACGAACTTTTTCTGGCCCGAATTGAAAGATGTGGATGTGGAAGATATGTGGTTTCAACAGGACGGTGCCACTTGCCAAACAGCTAACGAAACAATGGCTCTTATGCGCGACATGCTCAATGGCCGTGTTATCCATGATTTGACACCGTTGGACTTCTTTCTTTGGGGTTATTTGAAAGAAAAGGTGTACATCGATATGCTGGCAACAATTCAAGAGCTAAACGATGAGATAATTCGGCACATTAATGACATAGAATTTCAATTATGCCTCAGCGTGTCCCGCCGATATATTGTTCCAATAATTTCCTAAATAATTTCCTAAGCATTGCCCCTTAAAATTTAACCACCGTTCACTATTGTTACATTTCAACAATATTAATATTGCGGCAATCATACTTTTGTCAAAACTCAATTCAATAAACAATACTATATGCAACACATACTATGGTTGCGGCGAACATACTTTTGTTGCAGAGAACATATTATTATTGCCGTTACCATTTAGTAACCATAATATTTCTCTGCGTGTTTTATTTAGACATGAATAAGGAAATGTACTGCTATAATAGACCCTGAAACAAATTTTTAGAAACATAATCCGTTATAACCGTTCTAGTACTTAGCCTGGCTAACTATCAAACATTAGCCTTTATCACGGGTGAGTACTGAAACTGATACAGCAAATATAATTTAAAAATCGAGTACAGCAGTACTTTTCCTATAGACATGCACAAAATTCGCATTTTTAGTTAGCAAATAATATAATTAATGGAAATTTACCTATCAAGTCTTAGTTATCGAGGCTTAGCAAAAACACCACTATAATAATATATAAGGGCTTACGGATCACAAAATAAATAAATAGTAAAATCAATCGCAAAAAATCCCCTGAAGCGAAAATGTTTATTATTTTGTTTAAAATTTAATATTCCCTGGGGATGATGGTCGATAACGATCGAAATATTGGAAAGAATATATATAAAAACAAATTACAGGAAAACATCAACACCTGTTTTTTTTTAAATTTGTTAATAGCCTTTTTTAAATTTGTTAATGACCAGACAATTTGGATCAAAAAATATCTTTGAAAACACTTTCTTTTTACAGAAAGAAAGAAGCTACAGACTTGCAACCTTCTGCATTTACCTTAAATGATGACAGAGCTAGTTCAAAAACAAGTGCTTATATCTCACATCATCTGCGACAGGACCACAAATCGGGAGGGATTTTGGAAACTATGTTAATGCATCGATTTGGTGTGAAATAATCTAATGCTATTTCGTAATAGACCAGTAAAATATATCAGATAGTTTGTTTAATCCCACGACAGCCGGATCTATGGACCGCATTGACCCGAAGAGCAATTCTTCGGCCAAGGGCTGTCACCCTGGCACACAGTTGCCTCTACTACAACAACAGAATGTTTGTTTATCGATAACATTGGTACGAAGACCACCCCTATGACTCTCCAACCTGTGGGACCATCATCGAATTTATTTAAGTACTGAAATACTTGAAAGTTTTTTTACAATTATAAATATATCCACATCTTAAGTTGCAATCACTTTGGCACCTACATACATTGTATCCGCGACATTCTTGGCATTTTTACAAAATCATATATATTTATTTTGACACCAACTATTTAGGATTTGCTAATAACTCTTCTGTTTACAATTGACAAATTATGAATTTGTCAACAGCCAAAATAAACCATCGCCAGATATGAACCAATTACACTAGTTAACAAAAACATAAAATCGGCTAGATAATCGACTCATTTTTATACCCCTTATTTGTCACTCCGTTTGAAACATCTCTAAATATTGATCAAATGACCCGACTGTGTGTCTGTATGAGATCTGAACTATTGCATTTAGACGCATAATAAAAACAGATTGGACAACAGATCTTCAACGGCTGCAATAGAGACAGAAGAAAACATTTAGATTAAAAGAGTTTAAGAGTAAAAGGTTTTCCTATAGAGACACAACAATTTCGTATCGTTATATCAATGCACTCTCAAACATTTTATATGGTCTTTCAGTGTCAAAACGTTAGTCGAAGTCAAAATGTTCATCATGGTAAAGTTCACTTATGACCAACGTTTGGGAATCATAAAATAACTACCGAAGTTCTGACTCGATGGCACTGAAAAAGTGTCACTAAATTCAGAATTTCATCGAAAAACCACTTTTAGCGATGAAGCTCATTTCTGGCTGATTGGTTTTGTCGATAAACAAAATAAGCGTTATTGGACAGCAACAAATCCAATTGTGCTCCAAGAGACACAATTGCATCCGCAAACAATTACTGTGTGGTGTGGTTTTCATGCCGGTTGTGTGATTGGGCCTTATTTTTTCATCGATGAAAACAATCGTCAGGTTACCGTCATTGGAGAGCGCTACTTTGCCATGTTAGAAAATTATTTTTGGCCACAATTGGATGAGATTTAACCACACAGCACTCACTACAATCGATTTACTGACTGGCAAATTCGTTGAACGTGTAATCTCGAGAAATGGTCCGAAATTACCACCTTGTTCATGCGATTTAATGCCCCTGGATTTCTTTTTATGACGCCAAGTCATTGACCTATTCTAACAAGCCAACAACTTAGAAGAGCTCAGAAACAACATCCAACGCGAAATTGCTAACATTCCGGTTGAAATGTGTGCAAGAGTGGTGGAAAATTGGGTCCAAAGTATTATATATCGTTGTATACGGGCTCGTGGGGGTTATATGACCGATATCGAATTTCAGTCTTCAAATGTTACATTTGCAGTACATCTGGAATAAATTTGAACTTTTAAATATTCTGTGTGTTCAAGAACGCATATTTTGTTTATTGACAAATCCACACGCAGAAAAAAAGTATGGTTGGGGTGACAATATTCGAAGATGATCATACTATTGATGGGTATATGGTTGTGGCACAACAATATAATGATCATCACAACAATAGTATGGTTCACACAATAATACTATGGTCCTCTCAACAATAATATTATTCACACACAACCATATTATTATTCACACTCAACCACACTATGATCCCCACAACCATATTATGATTCTCATAATTATAGTTTGTTTTACATACAACCATAGTATGATCCTCTCAACCATAGTATGACTCACACACAATCATACTATGATTCCCAAAATTCTTTGTAAGGATTATGTTAAGTTACTATTGAACAATAGAGATTTTGTATTAAGTAAATTATGTAAAAATACATTAAACTAAATAATAGGAGTGACTTATTTAACAGTAGAAAAAATTGACTTTTTAAAAAATATATAACTTATACTTTAACCAGAAAAACAAAAATTTACATATAATATATGCTATTATTGCGTGAGACTCGTCACAATAACATTGTCAAACTAAGAAACAATTACGATTTTGCGTAATCATATTATTGTTAACATAAAAGCCAAAAAAAATACTTTTGTCGCACCAACCATATTTATATTGTTGCTACAACCATATTTTTATTTTTAAATTTGGCAACAATACTATTTTTACATTTCAACAATTTTAATATTGCGGCAATCATACTATTGTCAAAATAAAATTCAAAAAACAATACTATGGTTGCGACGATCATACTTTTGTTGCAGAGAACATACTATTGTTGTCGTGACGATATGGTAACCATATTTTTTCTCTGCGTGCACCCAGCCAGAAATGAGCTTTATCGCTAAAAATGATTTTTCGATGAAATTCTGAATTTTCGTGAAACTTTGCCAGAGCCTCTGTCTCAGAATTTCGGAAATAATTTTTAATGATTTCCAAATGTTGCCCAAAAGTGCACTTTATCATGATTAAAATGTTGACTTCGACTAGCGTTTTGACACTAAAAGTCATTAAAAATGTTAAAGAGTGCGTTGACATAAAAATACGAAATTACTATGTCACTTTTGATTTCATCAGAATTTGAAAAAATTCAATCATAATTAATTGTGCTGAAGGTAAAAAAAAAGTACGGCCTGATGTGAAATGTCTAAAGTAAGGGCTTTTATAGGTGACGCGCAAAATAGAAAAGGGCCTAAGGTTAAAACCCAGTTTTGTTCAGGAGAGCCATTTTAAAGATTAGGTCCCTTTCTATTTGCACTTAGAATCGTCGACTTCACATTCATAAAACGCGCATATCTCTGGGAGGGAACACTTTTGGGGCATGGGATCGGTCTCATTCGATGCTCAGATGTTGTCCACATCAAAAAAAAGTGATATGTTGATGAAAAGTTTTGTTCAGTAGAGCCATTTTAAAGATGCGGTCCCTTTCTATTTGCGCTTAGAATCGTCGACTTCACTTTCATAAAACACGCATATCTCTGGGAGGGAACACTTTCGGGGCATGGGATCCGTCTCATTCGATGATCAGATGTCGTCCACATCAAAAAAAGAAGAAAAAAATTAAAATTGTTTTTTTTACCCTTAGGTCCCTTTCTCTATGCGCTGTCACATATATATTTTTCTGGCCTAAAAATGAATATCCGAATATTTATCTTAAAAATGGTTTTATTGTTTTTCAAAGTATTCTCCAGCATGATTTATACACTTTTGCATGCGCTCACCTTGAGACACCTCCAAAACATGATACATACTTGAACGCTTCAACAGCATCTTCTGGCGATGAAAATCGTTGACCACGCGTTGATGTGCGAATGTGTGAATAACAAGAAGTCATTGTGTATCAAGTCAGGGCTGTACGGCGGATGACCCATCAATTCGACGTTTTGGCCGGTCAAAACGGCACTGGTTTCAGCCGATGTGTAAGAGCTCGCATTGTCATGGTGCACAATGATTCGTCTTCTCTTGTTGGTTTTTCGAATTTCTCCGAAGACTTCAGGCATACAAATTGTGGTGTACCACTCATAATTGACCGTCCTACGTTGCTCAAGCGAAACAGTCGCCACATGAACCAGTTTGGCCGAAGGAACAGGCGACCATTTGCTTCGAAGTGCTTCTTTCACGAACAACTTTCGTTGGATTTGGCTCGTATTCGAAGACCCACACGGTCGATTGCTGTTTTGTTACGGGCTCATACGCATAGATCCATGATTCGTCACCTGTGACGGTTATATAAAAACGTCTTTTGAAACACCACGATCTTATTTTTCAAAATTTCTTTGCACCAATCGACACGAGCCTTTTTATGAGCAATTGTCAAATTGTGCGGGACCCAACGAGAACAGCCCGACGGCCGTTTTCGGACGACCTTCGTCTTTGAGCGAGCGTCGCCGCGATTGAATTCATTAAACCAGTTTTTCACAGCAAAGATTAAAGTTCCTCGATGCACTGTTGTCGTGATAATCCACGTCGAATTTGTGAAAAATAATCGCACGAAAATGTTCACGAGCTAATTCCATTTGTTGCCAAAGTGTTTTTTTCAAGTCACTGTAAACAACACAAATGATGTTCAAAACGTTCTGAGTACGTTTATGCTAAAAAATGTTAAACTTTCCAATGGAAATGGCGTCAGGCAACAATTAGTGTTGCCTTATATGTGACGTGCAAAATAGAAAGGGACCTAAGGTTAAAAACCAGTTTTGTTCAGGAGAGCCATTTTAAAGATTAGGTCCCTTTCTATTTGCGCTTAGAATCGTCGACTTCACTTTCTTAAAACGTGCATATCTCTGGGAGGGAACACTTTTGGGGCATAGGATCGGTCTCATTCGATGCTCCGATGTTGTCCACATCAAAAAAGAAAAAATTGAAAATGGATTTTTGTACCCTTAGTTCCCTTTCTCTATGCGCTGTCACATATATAGCATATCGTATATCGTAGTCAATTGAAATGGGATCTGCTCATGATGGCTTCACTTAACCCTTGTGGATGCAATTTGGTTCGTTTCAGATTTGTCAAAGAGAATGTATTAAGTTTATTTCCAGGTCGCCTAATATTTGATTAGAATACAAAGACAGATGGACGGACAGCGGCTAAATTGATTGTTTGCATTTGTATATATCTTTTCCAACTTGGTCTGAAATTCGATCTATTCTTCTCAGCTATTGTTCAAAGGGTAAGCAGATATTCAATTTCTAAAAAACAAATCCGGTGCGGCTTATAGCATTTTCAAACTGGCGAAAACTAGTAGCCCGTTGTAGAAGAAGAGGTGACTACCATTTGTCGAAATGGTAGTCAACTCTATGGGAAAACGACCTAAAAAACTACTAGTTTTTATAGCGCATAAAGAAAAAACTTAAATTAAAGCCATTTTAGACTTTAGAACACTAAAAGGTTTCGAGGCCATTTTCTTCATGGGTAAACGGCCTAGAGAACTTCTTGGTTTCGTCATAGAGCCTGAAAAAACTAAATTATAGCCTACTTACACTGAATTAAACTATTAGATCTCTTGCACGTTTTATCCACACACAGAGAACAGATTTGTTGCCACAACCGATTTTTTTTGCCAACCGAATGTTTGTGGTTGCACGTACTATACATGTATTCCATTGCTGCAATCGAATGTTTTTTGGGGTTCACGGTCAATTTTCAGTAGAGACAACTAACCCTATCGGTTAAGGAGGCAAATTATCGGTAGCCCTAACAAGTTAAGGTGATTTGGGAACTGAATTGTTACATGTATTGGTTGTTGTTACAAATGCTTAGTTAGAAGTACTCTGTGAATTCGGTTGTCATAACCATGAACGTTTGTCAACTGGGCCAACCGACGGTCAAATTTTTTTTAAGTTGGTTCATATAACCGAAATAATAAATCTAAGTGAATTTGTATATACAAATGAAAATATTTTCTGCATCAAATTGGTGTAGTGGGTCGTAAAGTAAAATTTCGGTTTTAAAGTGCCCGAAGAAATTTGAAGAAAAAGCTTATTATGATTAAAATACCTAAGTTGTAAGTTTTGACGGAATGCATTTTCTATATAAAATGCTTATAATTTCTCTCAGTGTTTTTATCAATTTCCACTCGATACAATCTATTATTAAATCTTCGATTAATAATGGTTATTACTGCATTAGAGTAAACATTTAAGAAGGAGATAAAATATATATATTAAAAACTCACAAAAAGTTCATGTTATTGCAGTGTCTGCGTAGGAAAGCCCTGTCATATATTGATTGTAAATTTTTGACGCTTGTTTCACAGGTCTTTAGACAACCGGAAGTAGAAAAATAGGCAGCGAAAGAAAAACAGTTTTAGTGCGCCCGAGCCTTAAATGTGTTTTTGTTTTAAATATAGATTTGGTAAAAGTTATAACCGATAAATGTTTTATAGAGAACTAAACAGGATTTGGATGCTACAAAAAAATGTTCTGTTGTCACGACCAATTTTTGGTCCAAAGTATCATAAAATTTTGAATTGGTTTAACAAAATTCGGTTTCTATAACCAATTTTTTGGCTGTGAGTACTGTAATAATATTGTAGCAACCATTTTTTGTTATGAGAACCATGTAACCATCACTACCATGGAATGTTGGTCATTGCAACTAAAAGTCTGTTTTTCCAACTAAATATTTGTAGTTCGGACCGATTTCCAACTGATTTATCTCTGTTTGCATATATCCAAATTGTGAGGTGCCTACCATTTATCGGATTGTATGGTAAAACTATACGGAAAGTTACTAGTTTTCGTCACCCTGAATAGGAAAAAAAACTCGAGCTTGTTAAGCGACTGTAAACTAGTGTTATTGATTCGCCGCAACATTGTAGCTCTGGCCGACTTGAGACTACAAATGGGTGCCATTTAACACATGCAAGAAGAAAACCACTGGTTTCGTTTTGGTCAGTTTTGCCGTCCAACCGACCGTCGGTCAGTCTGACGGAAGATAATAATTTGCATTTGCTGCTGTAAAACATGACGGTCGCAATTCGCGTCATTCATTAACTGACCAACAGCTCTGTGGGGCGAACACAACCGACCATAGGACGATGTAGCTCGTGTTCATATAAGCTAAGACTTTGTGAAATCTTTTGCACACACACATACATGTGCGAGTACGTAGAGCGGCGCAAGACTGCAGTATTGGGGAGCGCATGCGCACATTCACGCGCATACCTATTGCTGGCTAAGTTGCTAGAGATAATTATTGCCAAAGTTCATATTTGTCATTTGATATGAGTGTTTTACGATTATGTTTAAGCGATCATTTGTGGCGCTATCGTTTGGCATAAATCACTTTTTTCATGTTGAGACAAATGCACAACATTAATGGACAAATTGAGAGTCTGTTACACTTTTATGCTAAAGCGTTGAGGCCAGCCGCTAATCTACCGCAACTGTCCCCGTAAGAGAGTGGACAGAGGGACGGACGGACAGAAAGACTTAAGTGATCTTGCAACAGTTCCATAGACTAAATGCAGACAGACGTATAGCCCCAGTGTTGCTGGGCTGAGTGATTGCTGGTCACTCAATTGCAGTTTCGTGTTAAAGGCGTCCCTGACATTCAGCATAAATTGTATGGAGGACTCGCTCGCTAAATGTTACATAGCAAACTAGTCTCTCTGCTAAAGCGAGAGGTAGTTTAAATTTCATTAGCTTCGTTTTGTATGCCGTCAGCTTAAGAGGTCACCCAAATATGGCCAAGATCCCCCCTGTACATTAACAGAAACTGTTCTTGTGATGGGCTTACATCATACCAAGTCATTGGCAGCTGTTGTCAACTCAGTGTCTGTCCGTCTGTCTGCCGGTCGCTGTGTGAGTGTCCGACATCAGCATTTTATGGATTTTTAAGTGTTGCCTTCTTCTTGTCGTTGCCCTCCTCTAGCGTGTCATGTTCGTTTCGTTTCTTAGCCATGTTTCCGATAATTTAGTTAGTGAAGATTCGTTTCTTCTTTTTCTGGTTTATCTTCTGTTTTTTTACGTCTTCAAGGTCGACGCGTGCGCGCACCTCACTCTTGCAAGAGTCGTCTTCGCCACAGAAAAAAACTCGACAAATACGAGGAAAAAACCACATCCAATGCTGTCGTTTTCTTCAGCTTGTTTGAGCATCTTTTACCGGGCGGGAAGCGGAAAGAGGTTTCGGCCAAACTTTAATCGCCGTTGTCGCTGTCGTCGTCTGCGCGCCGTCTTCTTAGCCAGACATCGCCTGTGCGCCACTGGTGCTCCGGTGCTTCTTTGTTTCATTTGGTGGCTTTAGTCGCTGTTAGCTGTATTGCTTGATTACTTGCAAATGAAAAAGACCGGCTAATCAAAAAAAAATAATTTTAGCCCCTCAACGTGTTCCGTGAAATTATCACGTCGATGTTAACAATAAATCCAAGCATCTTTTTATTGTTGCTGCCTCTGCTCTTCCATTAAAGACATGTTTGAATATTTCTTTTTGTTTTTTTTTTTGCCAATTTTGTATTTATTTGCTTTAGCTTCGATGTATTGGTTAATCAACTTTTAAACAATTTCTTTGGATGTGAAACTGGTTTGCTCACACTTTTGATTTCATTTAAAATTTTCAATTTTATTGACATTTTTCTAACCTGTGGCTCGTTTAAAGCTAACGTAACATTTAGAATTCCGGCAAGTGGTCATTAAAATGCGCATTCGTTCAGAGCGCTTTAAATTTAAAACTGTTAGGAAATTTCAACGTAAAAAAAAACAAATTCCTAAACAAGCCAACAGGGATCTTCTCTAAATCATTGACCTGTGTGTAAAATAATTCAGTGTTCGATGACTTTGAATCAGAACAGATATTTTATTTGGATGGTACGAGTATATTAACTTTGTCATTCTGTTTGCAACAACACGAAATATTGACCGGAGACCCTATGAAGTATATTTATTATTGATCTTCGTAAACTTCTAAGACGATCTAGCCTTGTCCGTCCGACCGTTTATGCTTTTTTTTACGTTCATTTGGATCTATTTCGAATTACTTAAATTCGAATAAACGCAAATGAACAATGTTAATTTACGTATATGAAATATTAGGGCGCACTAGTATTACGAGGACTGCTTTATGTGACAGCGCATAGAGAAAGGGACCTAAGGGTAAAAAAGTCAATTTTCCTTCTTTTTTTTCTTTTTTTGATGTGGACAACATCTGAGCATCGAATGAGACCGATCACATGCACCAAAAGTGTTCCCTACCAGATTTAAGCGCGTTTTATGAAAGTAAAGTCTACGATTCTAAGCGCAAATGAAAGGGACCGAATCTTTAAAATGGCTCTCCTGACAAAACTTTTCATCAACTTTTCACTTTTTTTGATGTGGACAACATCTGAGCATCGAATCAGACCGATCCCATGCCCCAAAAGTGTTCCCTCCCAGAGATATGCGCGTTTTATGAAAGTGAAGTCGACGATTCTAAGCGCAAATAGAAAGGAACCTAATCTTAAAAATGGCTCTCCTGAACAAAACTGGTTTTTAACCTTAGGTCTCTTTCTATTTTGCGCGTCACGTATATATTTCTGGCCTAATGTAAATTCGAATATTTATCATCAAAAATGGTTTTATTGTTTTTCAAAATATTCTCCAACACGATTTATACACTTTTCCATTGGCTCAAACCAACTGTCGAAGCACTTTTTCCACTCCAATTAAGACACATCCAAAACATGGTTTTTGAATGCTTCAACAGCATATTCTGGTGAAGAAAATCGTTGATCATGCATTTTTTTCTTGATGTAAGGGAATAAAAAGAAGTCTCTGGGTGCCAAGTCAGGGCTGTACGGCGGATGCCCTTTTTATTTTGACGTTTTGGCCGGTCAAAAAGGCGCTGGTTTGAGCCGATGTGTGAGAGCTCGCATTGTCATGGTGTACAATGATTCGTCTTCTCTTGTTCGTTTTTCAAATTTCTCCGAAGACTTCAGGCAAACAAATTGTGTTGTACCGCTCAGAATGGACCGTCCTACGTTGCTCAAGCGGAACAGTCACCACATGACCAGTTTTGCTGAAGAAACAGGCGACCATTTGCTTCGAAGCGCTTCTTCTACGAACAACTTTCATTAGATTTGGCTCGTCTTCGAAAACCCACACAGTCGATTGCTGTTTTGTTTCGGGTTTATACACATAGATCTGTTAATCGGCACCTGTGACGATCTTATAAACGTGTTTTCAAGCACCGCGATCGTATTTTTTCAAAATGCTTGTACCAATCGACACGAGACTTTTTTTGAGCCATTGTCAAATTGTGCGGGATCCAACAGAACAAACCTTTTTTACGGCCAGGTGTTCATGCAATATCGAATGTATGCTGGTGGAAGAAATGCCCAAGGATGCATTTATCTCACGGTATGTCACATGACGATCTTACATTATCAGTTCAATGTTCCCTAGCACAACGCCCGTTTCTTTGAGCGAGCGTCGGCCACGATTAAATTCATTAAATAATTCACAGCTTCGTTGGTATCGCAAACTGCATCGACAGATTTGTATGACACCAAGTCCCCTGGCAACAACTTTTGTATCTAGGAATTTAATCTACTGAAGTCCACATTTTTTGCTGTAATGTATTGTGTGTGTACATCAGGATATACGAGGGTTGCTATATATATTTCTGGCCTAGGCAACACTAAGTGGTGCCTGGCGCCATCTGACTTTTCTATGGAAAGTTTGACATTTTTTAGCATAAACGTACTCAGAACGTTTTGACGTACGACCATCATTTGTGTTGTTTACAGTGATTTGGAAAAATCAATTTAGCAAAAAAAAAACAATTAAAATCGTGAACATTTTCGTGCGATCATTTTTCACAACTTTCGACGTGGATTATCACGAGAAAAGTGCATCGATGAACATAAATCTTTGTATGGCGATAAAGCACCATCCTATAGCACTGTCAAAAACTAGTTTAATGAATTCAATCATGGCCGCCGCTCGCTCAAAGACGAAGGTCGTCCAGAAACGGCCGTTGTGCCAGAGAACATTGAACTGATAATGCAAGATCGTCATGTGACATACCGTGAGATATATGCATCCTTGGGCATTTCTTCCACCAGCATACATTCGATATTGCATGAACACCTGGCCGTAAAAAAGGTTTGTTCTCGTTGGATCCCGCACAATTTGACAATCGTTAAAAAAAAGGCTCGTGTCGATTGGTGCAAAGAAATTTGGGAAAAATACGATCGCGGTGCTTTAAAAGACGTTTATAACATCGTCACAGGTGACGAATCATAGATCTATGCTTATAAACCCGAAACAAAACAGCAATAGACCGTGTGGGTTTTCGAAGACCAGCCAAATCCAACGAAAGTTGTTCGTGGAAGAAGCACTTCGAAGCAAATGTTCGCCTGTTTCTTCGGCAAAACTGGTCATGTAGCGACTGTTCCGCTTGAGGAACGTAGGAGGTTAATTTTGAGTGCTACACCACAATTGGTTTGCCTAAAGTCTTCGGGGAAATTCGAAAAACGAACAAGAGAAGACAATCATTGTACATCATGACAATGCAAGCTCTGTTTTTGACCGGCCAAATCGTCGAATTGATGGATCATCCGCCTAGTCAGCCCTGACTAGGCACCCAATGACTTCTTTTTATTCCCGCACATCAAGAAAAAAATGCGTGGTCAATGATTTTCGTCGCCAAAAGATGCTGTTAAGGCGTTCAAAACCATATTTTGGAGGTGTCTCAATCTGAGTGGAAAAAGTGCTTCGACAATTGGTTTGAGCGCATGCAAAAGTGTATAAATCATGCTCGAGAATACTTTGAGAAACAATAAAACCTTTTTTGATGATAAATATTCCCATTTTCATTATTAGGCCAGAAATATATATAGCAGCCCTCGTATGTGGTCGATGAGAGCATTTTGCGAGTTGATGATTGTGCAGAGATCGCTTGGAAATTTTATGCATCCAGTATTTTTATGTACAGCAACTTTTCCATTGGCAATATCGTACAGTTGTTTTAAGAAACTTTCGGCGGATGGATCTTGAAGCATTTAAGCGTGTTGTTGAATTTTCACTGTCAGTTGAATTTTTTCAACATTGCTACGCAGTCTCGATGATTTTAAGCATGCGTTGATTTTATCAGCATACGTTGAACGTGGAATAACGGGAAGAGTCTGACTGAAATCACCCGAAAGGAGTAACAGAGTTCCGCCAAATAGTTTGTCGTTATCTTTTATATATTTCAATGTCCTATCCAATGCCTCAAGCGAATGTTTGTGTGTCATAGTGAATTCATCCCAAATGATAATTTTACACTGTTTCAGCACACTGCATCTGGATTATTGTGAATGTTTAATGGCAGCTTAAAAGCTGAATGAGCTGGTCTGCCTCTATCCAATAAAGTTGCTGCAATGCCAGATTATGCAACGGCTAAAACATACATTCTAAATTTCACGTAAATTGGTCCATACATTAAGATTTTCGATAACAATCCACAACCGCTACAAAAATTAATTTAAAAAAATGTATGCAGACTTACTAACATACATTGTGAATTTCACTTCAATTGGACAATACATTTAGTATTTCGATATAAATCCACACCCGCGCCAAAAATTAATTATGAAAGGGTATCTACCCTCTAAGGGTTGAAGATAGAGGGTAGATTTGTTCTGGAAAACTGTTGGGATTGCAAAAAAATTGAAGGTCATACATTTGACTCCTCTAGGAGTCAACTGGTAGAGGTATTTTTCAGAACAAAAAAAGAAATATAAAAATTCAGCGTAGCTGCTTTGTCAGCATAGACTTTGGACTTTACGTAACCCCAAAGAAAATTGTCTAAAGGTGTAATATCACTCAATCTAGGCGGCCAACTCGCCTGTCCAAAACGTGAAATTAGCTGCTTTACGAAATGACCTCTCAATAGATCCAGTGTTTGAGCAGCTGCCTGACACGTGGCACCGACCTGTTGAAACCAAGTGTCATCAAGATTACGGGCTTCAATTTCAGTTAGCATAAAGATCGATGTCATGGCGCGATAGCGAGCACTATTCACGGTTACGTTCCGGCCATCATTTTTGAAAAAAATATGCACCGATGATTCCGCCAGCTTATAAACCGCACCAAACCGTAGTTTTCTGTGGGTATAATGGCACCTCTTGAACCTCTTCTTGTTGCTCTTCAGCCCAAATGCGGCAATTTTGTTTATTGACTTTGCCGTTGAGCCAGAAAGGGGCCTCACCACTGAACAAAATTTTGCTCGAAAACAGCGGATCTTCCCGTTTCTCACCGAACGCTCATTTCCGTAATACAGTTACCAACATTTGAAGGTAAATGTTTTCAAAAAAATAAATGCCATAAAATGTTCATTCAAATTACCAATAAAGATTCCACACTTGATTTTAATTTTTATATATTTTTTGTTCTGAAAAAATACCTCTAGATGGATCACCCTATATAAAACGTTAAAATTTTAAATTTCGACAACAGCGCCATCTAATGGCTCCATGAAAAATAGATGTTGGTCGATTCGCAGACCTACCCGATATGCACACCAATTCATACAAATCGATCCAGCCGTTTCAGAGGAGTTTTGTAACAAACATCGTGACACGATAATTTTATATATTAGATATGATTGGATTTACCAAGGTTATATGTTATTTCCTTCAAAAGGAATAAAACATTACTTCTTAATTGGTAGAGGTTAATAAAAGGTTTACAAATTATAAAGTTTGGCTAGGCTAACTAAGATATTGTTAGATAGCCACAAAATTTTTTGACATTTGATTTTTTGAAAATATAAAAATACTTATTGGATACATTAGCGTCATTATATCTAAAATTATGACTTGCGCTTGCGTCGCAATCAATCGCTTTAATGTTGGCATGTCGAAATTTATGATAAAATACTGGAATCCCATTTTCATTTTTGATTATCTTTATTTTATCGAGGCAAAGGAAGTACTCAGGAAGTACATAACTACCGTTATGTATAAGTATTTCTCATTTTTATAGTACGCCGCCAATGTTTATTTGTTTTCATTACGTGATATGCATCCCAAAATATTTTCCATATGTATAGAAAATATTTTGAGATGCATATTTAGTGTGATCATAAAGTTATCTATTCTAATTAAATTTGTAGCATTAAACAGTTTTTTATTCGATACATATGTTACATAGTTGCTTTCTGGCTCTAAAACATTTTCTTTCGAATTAGCGAATCTTTTTCATGTAAGATGGTAAAACATTAAACCAAATCGGTCATCCGTACATGCAGAGAAAAGATATGATTACTATATGGTTACGGCAACAATAGTATGTTTTCTGCTATAAAAGTAAAGTCGTCGTTACCATAGTATTGTTTTTCATTTTGACAATAGTATGATTGCGGCATTATAGATATTGTTAAAGTGAAACAATAGTCTCGTAGCCAAATTTAAAAAAGAAAATATGGTTGTAGCAACAATATAAATATGGTTGGTGCGACAAAAGTATTGTTTTTGGGTTTTATGTTAACAATTATATGATTACGCCAATCATGCTGGAAAAATCTTATTGGTTTTTTTAATTCTACAATGTTATTGTTACGAATCTTACGCACTAATAGTGCTTTTTATATGTAAATTTTTTTTTAAAATAAACTACTTAAGATTGGTATAACTGAAATAATTATAATAAATAAATAATTTGTTGTTTTTTATTCGATCTTTTTTGTAAATGTGGAAATCAAACTCGAGGTCAGTATTTTTTGTATATTTATTTGTTTATTATTTTCGAAATTTCGATCTTTATCGAAGATCATCTTCAGGAACCGAGCTAACAATAAATATAACACACACTGTTCTGCTAAACTGATGTCTGCTTTGTCTGCCAATCATGTTGATTGATCAGTATTTTTAATAAATTAAATTTTTCTACTGGTAAATACTCCTATTATTAAGATTTTAATGTATTTTTGCATAATTTACTTAATTAAAATCTCTATTGTTGAATAACAACTTAACCAAATCCTTACAAAAAAATTTGGGGACTACAGCTTGTTGTGTGTGAGTCATACTATGGTTGTGAGGATTATACTATGGTTGTATGTTAAAAATACTATGGTTTTAAGGATAATAGTATGGTTGTAGGGATCATAGTATGGTTGTGTGTGAATAATTATATTGTTGTGAGGACCATAATATTGTTGTGGGGATCATAGTATGGTTGTGTGTAAACCATACTATTGTTGTGATAATCATAATATTGTTGGGCCACACCCATGTAACTAACAATTATATGATGCTCTTCGAATATTGTTACCCCAACCACACTTTTTTTCTTCGTGCATGTTTTAAATAATTGGCCAAATTAGTGATTGATGCATAATAATTTTCACTCTGGTTTTTATGAATTTTGAATTGAATATTTTTTTTATAAATTAAGAACGAGTTTCTTGCATTAAAGAAAATTTCGTTAATATGATTGTTTAAATATAGAAATTTATCTATGTTACAACCTTTGTATTTAAGAATTTGTTTATTTGGAAAATTTACATTATTTAGATTTGTTTTAAATCCAAAAAGTATCCAATTTTTTTTTATTCAAATAGTTTTACATTCTTGTGAATTCATTTTTATTATCTAAGCTACTTTTCAATCCTATTAAATAATTCTTGTAGATTTTTATTAATTGTTTCAATTGTACAGGATGGGCCAAAAGTAAGCATGGGGCTAAAAACTGTTATAACATTTTCGTTTATTATTTTTTTTTTTAATTTTCTTTTCTCAGATAATATAATTACAAAATGGTTTTTCTTTTTAAAACAAGTATGAAAAATAATGTCACTTAAATGACCCCAGTTTCAGCTTCACAATGATGCATTTTCCATTACATCTCTCAAAATTTGTGGTTGTTCGAATTTCTGCAACAATGTAGGCCTTGAGTTGAAGGATTGTCTCGGGCTTGTTCGATTATACTCATTCCTTCAAATAACCTCAAAGAAAATAGTCGAGTGCTGACAAAACTGGCGATCGCGATGGCCAATAAATCGCTCTACAAAAAATTTGACTTAAAGTGCTATTCTGCCTCGGGCAGTGTGGGCAGTGCGGAACCACTGCACTGTTTGCTGAAACCACATCTCAGCAGGACTGATTTAATATAATAAAATTTATTTTTTCTTGTTCTTTGTTCAGTTGTGAATCTATCCATTATTTATTATCCAAGTGTTATTTATGTAATCCGAAAAAAAATAAAAAAAATATGTAAACGAAAAAGTTATTACATTTTTAAACCCCATGGTAGCTTTTGGTCCACCCTGTTGTTTTTACCTAATTCCAACCGGCTTCTTTCAGCGTGTAGCTGGCAAATTATTTTGCATGAAAGTGTACATCGTGAGTTGATTAACGTCAGTGATTTGCCTATAACTTTAACAGTTTCCAAAAATCTAGCTACTGTATTGGATTTGTTAGACTTATGCGCAAATTCAGTAAACATTTAGAAAAAAATTAAATTTCTTAAAAAAAATATAATATTTTATAAATTGAAATTTAACTACAAAATTAAGATGGTTCTCTTTAAAATGACTCAATTCGTACAAATTGGCCAAACTGTTTAAGAACAGCTACATTTTTAGTAAAGCTCAAGGAGTTATATTTCTGCCGTTTCAGAAGAGCAAAATATACAGTAAAGCCCTATAAGTCACAATTCTGCTAAATCCTTGTGAAGGGTGTACTTGAATTAGAGGATTTTAATTATGCACAAATTAATTATTTTATTTTATAAAAGATAGGTTGTATTTTTTAAAGGAGCAATTATTCCTTTTTGAACCCAAAATGTTTTAGGTTAAATCTCTTCTTACATACACACACACACATACACTATATTTAAATAAATAATTGCGGTATAAAGTATAAAGAAAAATCAAATTGAGAAATTTACCTTATTGGGAACAACAACGATTGTATTAACTTAACAAATTAGTAATTGTGTATCTAGGGTATACAAACAAAAAAGAGTAGTGAAGCAAACTAAAAGGTAGCTGATAATATTGTTAAAAATTAAAAGAAAAGAAAAAACATAACCTAATTTTAAAAAACGAAACCCAAACAACTAACATCGTAGCATTAAATTTAAAAATACTTCCGGCCCCCTTATAAAGTTTATAGATATATTTTTACTCAAACCTTTTTTCTCTGAATCAATATATATAAGTATAATCTGAAAAAAAATATATAAACGAAAAAGTTATTTTTAAACCACATGGTAACTTTTGACCCACTACGATTCTGCTAAAAAACTATCCCCTTCTTTTACCTTCCAGACAAAAAACCGTTCACGAGATTTCTGGCGATGGAGGACGGAACGAAGGAAAATACAAAATTCATATATGTGACGCGCAAAATAGAAAGGGGCCTAAGGGTAAAAACCAGTTTTGTTCAAGAGATCCATTTTAAAGATTTAAATATGTATATCTTTGGTGTACCATCACTTTCATAAAACGCGCATATCTCTGGGAGGGAACACTTTTGGGACATGGGATCCGTCTGTAGTCCACATCAAAAAAAATTAAAAATTGATTTTTTTACCCTTACGTCCCTTTCTCTATGCGCCGTCACATATGGTTAAGGGTATACGCAAGTCGGATCATCCTACTTATGCTTTTTAAGTTGTTTCAGTTATATAAGTATTTGGTGAGCATAAAATATACGTCATGGTGACAGACAGTAAAATTTTCCTAATTCAAGAAAAAACTCAATAAAAAACTTGGAGAAGATTGAAGATAATCATTATTTATCTGCGTCAGTCGTTGAAAAATGCCAGGTATTGAAAAACATGGAAATAACTAATGAATAGCCTGCTCTTAACCTTATTTGAAAAAAAATCAGTAAAGATGCGATCTTTTAGGCGGCAATATTAAATAGGCAATGTCTTAAAAATATTTTTTATTAATTTCGATTTCTATGTTGTATGCTTTTAGATGTTGCTTTAAAGTCGTGTAAAAACGCCATAACTGTTTAAATCAAAAAAAAAACAACTGACTATCCCGAAAAATGGGTAAAATTATTTTTTAAAAAACTTTCAGAAGGCAATTTCCATCATTTAGAAATGGAAGCAGATTAAAGCTTTTTTAAATTGTAGGGCTTTAGAAATTCTCAGCCTATGGAGAATAGCGGCACTGGTGTCAATATTGATCACCTCAGATGTAACAAATCTTTCGAAGTTGTAACTTATACAAATGATTGCCGGCGCAACGCCAAATTAGCTAGTGTTTATGTTTGTATCATCAATAAAGAAATGTGATGAAACCACTAGAAATTCGAATAAGTGAATTTGCGCGAATTTCTACACCTTTTTCACTTCAACAAAATTAAAGCTTTTTTTCCAACACCACCAATTTACACTTACAGGAAAACGTGTGTAAATACATGGTGCAGAAAGGCAATTCGAATTTTAGTTTTAGGTCAATGTAGATTAATGGTGTGGAAAAAAAATTTGCACTTAAATTTTTCGAAGTGTAAGAGGGGTAGAGATTAAAAATTCGCGATGTGTAAAATTCGAAGTGTAAGAGGGGTAGAGATTAAAAATACGCGATACATAACTGTTATTCATCTTGTGTTTTGCAGAATCTCGCTTTTTAACACCCCAAAAATAATATCCCAAAAATAATATTTATGGCTTTATTTCATTTTAGAATTTAGGACTTTATTTTATTTTGAAATAATGCCCTAATTACCAAAATGAAATAAAACCCTAAAAAATATGAAACAACACCCTAAATATCGTTGTTGTTGCTTTCTGTACAAATTTTTGGGGCTTTATTTCATTTTCAGTTTGGGCCTTATTTCTTGGGGTTTTATTTCATAGAGCCATATTTGGCTTGTGGCTTAACTTTTCATACAGTAAAAAATTGACCAGATCTGTCCATGTTTTGACAAAGCCCCCATTCAAATAAATGCACCTTCCGATTTGGAGTCCAACCTACAAAAATTCGGTTGGAAAACCCGAATTTCTGTTGCAATAACCAAAATTCCATAGTGTCGATGGTAACATGGTCCGAGATTTCATATGATTGCTACAACCATATCACGGTATTCGCAGCCATTAACACAGTTATACCATTTCAATATAGTTTAACTATTGGTTGCGACAACTGGCGGTTATGGTAACCAACCAATTCTGATGTACGTGTTACTTTGGTACCAATAATTGGTGGTGGCAACAGATTAGATCATTGTAGTGACCAAATCCTGTTTAGTTGGCTGTTGTAACATAATATTGGTTATACCAACATCAAAAATTAAGTCCCATAATATTATATTAGTTCTAGTCACAAAGAAACCTTTGCTTACGGTTAAAACACATTTCGTAAACCCCAGAAAATGTATAAAAACAAAAAAATGGTCAATTAGTTTAAGTTTCTTGGGTTAGATGGTGATTGCTTCCAAACGATATGGCAGTAAAAAAAAGAAATAAAAATAAAAACGATTTTCCAGTATATAGAAACAGGCTTAATTGTTATTATGCGACATTACTCAGACTTTATCAGAATTTTCCCCATAGATAGACCTACTTATTCAAAGCAAAAACCATATTTTTTGGTGGCGACCCATGTTTTCCGAGTTACGGCCAATCAAAGCTCAAATTTTACTGGTCAGTTGACCCATTGCAAGGCGGTAAAATATTATATTTTTTCAAACCTAACTAAGAAATAAATTTCTTACTCGTAAAGTTGTCGGCATTTACGAGGTGGAAACCTGCCGCTAAAAAATGCTAAATTGTAATACCCGTAGCTGAGCCAGGGAAAATATCATACACACTAACGATCACACAAAACAACACTTCATTCAAAATAGTTGACCTCTAAAAGTTATATAGGGTGATCCATATAGAGTTATTTTTTCAGAACAAAAAAAAATAAAAATTCGAAAAGTGTGGAATCTTTATTGGTTCCACAAGTGTGGAACCTTTATTGGTAATTCTGTTTTCGACCAAAATTTTGTTGAGTGCTGGCTCAACAGTGAAGTCAATAAACAAAATTGTCGCATTTGGGCTGAAGAGCAACAAGAAGAAGTTTAAGAGGTGCCATTATACCCAGAGAAAACCACGATTTGGTACGGTTTATAAGCTGGTGGAATCATCGGCGCATATTTTTTTAAAAACGATGATGGCCGGGACGTAACCGTGTATAGTGCTCGCTATGCCGCCCTAATATCGGACTATTTGCTACCTGTAATTACAGGTAGTCTTGACGTCATTTGGTTTCAACAGAATGGTGCCACTTGCCATACAGCTGCTAAAACAATGGATCTATTGAGAGGTTATTTCGAAGAGCAGCTTATTTCAGGTTTTGAGTAAGCCTCACAGATCGTGTGATATAACACGATTGTGCTTTTTTCTTTGGGGCTACGTCCAAAGTCCAAAGGCTATGCTGACAAACCACCGATTCAGGTTTTAAACATTACGCGGGTCGTTAACGACATACCGGTCGAAATGCTCAAACGAGTCATCCAAAACTAAACCCTAAGAATGAACACCCTGTGACGTAGTTTCTGCCAACAGGAAATTATATTCATATCAAATAAATGGCATACAATGTCATTTCGAATGAATAATAAAGCTTCTACCCTTGATTTGAATTTTTATATTTTTTATTTTGAAAAAATACCTCTAGATTGATCAAGCGATAGTAAACGCGTGGTACATAAGATGCTTATTATGTGACATTTTAACAACTCTTTGCAGCATGTATTTAATTGAAATCGAATAATTAATAAAACTACTGGAGTTTGCTCTGTCAAAACTGAACAATCCACATAAGTTACCCTTCTCATCTCGCAGACATAATCTATCATCAACTACTAACATTGGAAGATATACCGAAAAGATAACGATTCTATATTTGCTTATGAAACACTTTGGCAAAACCACCAATCTACTATTTTAAAAAATTTAAAATAACAACCGATTAATAATGATTAGCGATTCTAAATTGCATATAATAATAAATGTGCGATTCTTTTTTTAAAGTCCGAAATAGAAGAGAACATGACGAAACTCGTATAAAAACAAAGAATACAAATATGTATACAAAAACAAAAGACTTAAGACACATGCGCTTTATGACTGCGAGCGTTCTGTGAATCCCCGCTTCTAAAATAGGTTATACTCGTATTAGCATATCAATGAAAACGGAAGCAATTAAAAAAAAAACTGGGAACACGATATCAGTCGAACAAAGCGACTTTCTTATGAGAAGCTTGATCGCCAGAAAATTGCTTACGGCAAACTGGGTCATTCGCCTAAAACATACAAATGAAAGTTTGCAGTTCAGACAAGTATTAAATTAGAAATTCTACACTAGTTCATTTTAGAGGGAAGTAAGTGCTTTGCTATCAAAATGTGATTTTCTTAACATAAATATATCCTCAAAACATTTTTTAATTGTACCGAGAATAACTATGTATTGAAAATCAGTACCGCTATTGTATTAGGTTTCCAGAAGTGGTATTAATTCTGACATTGTATCGCCTAGTAATAAACCAAAAATTCTCCTCACCTCTCATGTGCCTAACACTGTCTTGTTATTTGAACGAATATAAACCCCGTACCAATGATAACTCGTTACGAAAGTGTCAAAAATAATTTTTTTTTGGGTGAAAAGAGTTTTGAGTGGTTTTGAAATGGTTAAACAATGATTGAACATTATTAAATAACTTTAACAACAAAGGCTTAATTAGATTTCAAAATTTTAAACTTAACAGTTAGATAACGTGCACCCGGTACTTACCCTCAACTATTATAAAGCACGGGTTTTTACTAAGGCAACCCGATTTACTTAAATGTATGACTTAAAAAATTTTTAAAGCAAAATATGAAGAAATAAATGCGCAATCTGGTTATTGAAACAGTAAAGACGGTACTTTGCCATTGACTAGTTTAATAACGTCAACTGATAAAAAGTGGGACTTACTTAAAGATTTGTTTTAAATTTGTTTATATGGGA
This sequence comes from Hydrotaea diabolus, assembly GCA_963513945.1. Classification (NCBI taxonomy): domain Eukaryota; kingdom Metazoa; phylum Arthropoda; class Insecta; order Diptera; family Muscidae; genus Hydrotaea; species Hydrotaea diabolus. The sequence goes on from OY740719.1 coordinate 168,037,172, forward strand.
AACTCATCATGAAAAGACTGTCCGCGACAACGTCTCCAAACTCTTTTGTAAGTGTCCAATGAAGATAAGCTATTTTGCCGTCGAATAGTGTTCAATGGTAAGGCTGATATCTGCTTAATGGATGCGCCAATAAAAAAGAGGCTACTTTCGAGTGGAGTCGACTACGTGATACCTTTTACCACTCTGATATTTAAAAAAGGCATCGCTTCAGTCCGGAATTTGTTTTAAATGCTTTCATCAGTGTTTTAACGTTAGTAAAGAACTCATAAACAATTAGATTCTTTTTTTTATAAATTTAACAACGGTCTCAGTTTTCAAAAAAATTACTTCCATATTTTTAAATTGTTTTGTTAAAAATGTAATTATTGTAAAAATTGTGTCGTATATTTTTGTATTTTAGTCAGTTTTTGTGTTTTAGTTAGTATTCCCTGAGATTGATCATCGATGACGAACGAAATATTGGAAATAATATAAAATAAAACATTTTACAAGAAAACACCAACAATTTTTTTTTTTAATTTGTTAATGACCTCGAGCCAGACAATTTAGATCAAAAAAATATTGTACATATATGTGACAGCGCATAGAGAAAGGGACCTAAGGGTAAAAAATCAATTTTCACTTTTTTTCTTTTTTTGATGTGGACAACATCTGAGCATCGAATGAGACCGATCCCATGCCCCAAAAGTGTCCCCACCCAGAGATATGCGCGTTTTATGAAAGTGAAGTCGACGATTCTACACCAAAGATACACGTATTTAAATCTTTAAAATGGCTCTACTGAACCAAACTGGTTTTTACCCTTAGGTCCCTTTCTATTTTGCGCGTCACATATATAGTATAGGTCAACAATACATAACTAAAAAAAATATTTTACTTTCTCCTGTTAGAATTAGTCAATATTTGTCTATGTTTTGATTATTTCCGTAGCTCTCTATTACTTATTAGACCGTATCAGCCGATATTTTCGAAAGCCACACTATATTAATTTTACGATTCGCAGAAATTTGAGGCCTTAACGCATGGGGGTAGGGTCCCTAGGGCGCCAAAAAATTGGTCCATTCGAACATTGACATTTTGGTTTAGAAACAATGTAATTTTATAAAGAATCTGAATACGAGATTAATTTAACAAGATTAATTTAATTTGTATTTGTATAGTTGACCTTTTGTTTTTTATTTTTAATTGAACTTAATTTAATTGAATTGGAAGCTTTGACCTTTTTGGCGTGGTTTGAGTATAAGCCATGGGTCTTAAAAACCGTGCTCTAATGTTCGGGAGCATGTGGGTATCAAGAAAGTGAAATTATTTAACAACTCCAAATCTGTACCAATATAAAAGATTTGTGCCAATTTGGAACTCAAACCATTCCATATCGGCCCTAGGGGCTTAAAAAGTAAGTACATTCCTTGAACTATAGACGGTAAGTACAGGGTGGCGCCCAAGTTTGCTTAATTGGGAATGAAATAAAAAAATTATGAACCTTACAAAAATTTATTTTATATTTAGATTATATTGAACAGTAAGGGAATTTATAAACTTCATGGTCTTTTATAGTGTATCTGGCAAATGTCGACCTTCGCTTTCCACACACTGCTGCATACGTTTTTTGAGGTTTTCATTGACTCTAACACAGCATGTCGATTGGTATTCTGCCAATTTTAGCCTCAATATTGTTAATTAGGTCTTCCAAGGTGTTGGGACAGTTGATAACCACCTTCGACTTCAGTTCACCCGACAGGAAACAAACGCATGGGGCTAAGACTGGTGAGCGTGCCGGCCAGTTCACACAACCCCTCAAAGAGATAAGCCGTCCAGAAACATTTGCCTCAAACAATTCATGGTAACCCTCGCTATGTGTGCAGTAGCACCATCCTGTTGGAATCATGTATCCTCTAATTCATAGCCTCAAGAGCCGGCTGAAATAAGTTTGGAAATGCCAAGAGCAAGTGATTGCTTCCAAGCAGAGCGTTTCGGAGATTGCAGTACTGCTGCTCTAACTCTCTCGATGTTTTGTGGTGTTGTAATCCTTCCTTTAGGTCCCCTTTGTACATATGACACATTCCCTGCTGTTATCAATGAAGTTACATAATTTACAATTGATTGTCATCCAGGAACACGTCAGCGTGGGGGCGCCACGAAACGAAAAGCACGCTGCACTGCAATGCGCACATTAGAAAAATACGCTTCATCATAAAATGATCTCTCCTAACGTGTCCAATGCATGATGGCAACTGAAAGGCAAACGAATAAAAATCTCCCGTCAGCCAATATAAATTACGCTCTTCACTCTCTTTGACCAACAGTGCCGCCACAGTCTACAAGCAAAAAACCGCGCTCCACCCAGTATTTAAAAGCATTAAATTTTGTCATGGATCCAAATATTAAATTCATTTTGAAAAAATTTATTTATTGTACGGTTTGGCAAAATTAGAGGCATCGATCTATGTGCATAGTCTGTAGGTCCTACTGTTTTGGGCCAAAGGGTTATCTAAAAACAGTGAAATATTAAACTAATCAAAAAATAAAACCAACTCTGGACAGAAGGGTTTTAAAAACAACAAAAATTTTCGTCACGAATCTGGAAATAATATAAACTTTATGCTTCGACTGTATTTAAGGGTTGGCCCATACGTCGAAGGTCCCTAGAGTGCCGATAATAAGGTCCCTTCAAACATCAACAGTGGTTAATTGGAAACAGTGGAATTTCCTGACCAACCTAAATAAACTTTAACTTTAAAGATTTGTCTAAATTAAAGGCTTTCAGCAATAATACATAAGATTCACGAATATGAGGAGGTAACTGGTTCATAGGGCCCCAAAATTTAGTTCTGTAAAACAGAGATCCACCACCAACAACCATATCCCCCCAATAAGGTCAATGTCATACTAACTTAATCAACGGTGGAGAGTATAAAAGCTTCGACCCGGCCAGACTTACAAATCGTTTACTTGTTTTTTTTTTAATTTTTCGTTTCATATTCGCTTCCGGTATTTTGATTACAACTATAAATTATAGTGATACGAGAGTTGCTATTTATATTTCGGGTCCTGGCAATACTACTGTTTCCAGATGCAAACTTCCATTGGAAACTTTGACATTTTTGAGCATAACTTCACGTAGAATGTTTTGTCATTTGAGGCCGGATTGTCTTTTTTACAGTGTGTTGTAAAATTCATCTCAGTCACAAAATGGAATTATCCCGTGAACATTTTTGTGCGATGATTTTTTACGATTTTCGGCGTCATTGAGACAAGAGTGTTTAAATCAACTTGTTTCGACTTTTGGCGCTAAGCACCATTAAAAACTACTGCCGCTGGACCAAGAGTTCGCTCCAAGATGAATTTCGTGAAGGACGCCCAACTTCGGTCATTTTGCCAAAAAACCATCGATGCTGTGCGTGAATATAAGCAAGACCGACATGTGACAAACCGTGAGATTGAGGCATCCTTGTGCATTAGAGTTACAAGCATCAATAATATATTGTATCTTCATTTGGTCTTGAAAAAAATGTTCTCGTTGGATCCCACATTATTTGACGAATGTTCAAATAAAGGCTCGTAAGGATTGGTGCAAAGAGATGTTGATAAGGTATAACTGCGGTAGCTTAAAGTCAGTGTATAATATTGTCACAGGTGACGAATCATTGATCTACGTATATGAACACGCAACAAAACAGCAATCGACCGTATGCAACAGAAATTGTTCGTGGAAAAATTACATCGAAGCAAATAATTGCGATTTTTCCGGTATTACCGACCATGTTGCCACAGTGCCTTAAGTGAAACGTAGAATGGTCAAATCTGAGTGCCAACAGTGTTCGAAGAAATGAGGAAAGATAATAAGAGAAGACGCATCATTTTACATCACGACAATGCGAGCTCTCACACTTCAGCGGAAACGATGATCTATCGTATTTGACCACTCAAGATGTGATAAATTATTGTGTATTCATTGTCGGACCCGAAATATAAGTAGCAACCCTATAAAAAATAAATTCGGAGATTGTTCTTTATTTAAAATTAAAAAAAAAACTAAAAAATTACACCCTTTAATCCGATTTTACACCTTTTAGGCCTAACCATTGATCTGACAACATTGTTTTTATATCCGTATATCCTTAGTGTTTTCCACAGACGCATGTCTCAAACAGGTCCCGGACATCTACGACTTGGGGATCCACAATTCTGAGTTTTTTTTTCTTAGATCACCACTTCTATATAATGAATACAAATGAAATGCCAATATTTATTATGCTGTTGCCGTAATTAACAAACAAGTTCGTATCAGTCACGTGCTATCTAATTTACTTCCCTATGCAGCTTAAATAAATTTGACGACATAATACGAGTAATTATTCTAGTATCGGAGATTGTTCTGTCGGGTCATATAGAGATTCCGACATTTAATTCAACTTTGAATGTGTTATTTAAAATAAAAACAAAATCTAAAGAAACTTTAAAAAATTGAATAAAACTACTCGTAAGAGTAAAGATTATGCCAGGGTAACTCCCTTTAAATTTACATCTTTTCATCTGACAACATTTCGTTTATATCCATGTTTTGCACATGTCCTAGTCATCTGAGAAGTTCATGGGAATCCAGAATTGCTTCTTTCTTAGATTACCACTTGTAGATGATGAAAGCAAATGAAATGCCAATATTTAATATGCCGTTGCCGTAATTAGCAAACAAGTTCGTTTGTATTAGTCACGTGTTGTCTTATTTACTTCCCTATGCAGCGTATTTAAACATGAAGACATCATAATTATTCTTTGGATTGTATGTACGCGTATACGAGTATGTGTTTGTTTGTACATTTTTGTGTATATATGTATATATATGTGTGTGTGTATATAAAAGCTATATAATTAATAAAACAATAATAACATCATTAAGACTACCCCAAAGCCGGGACCTAGGTCAAAACAAAAATTATTTCCAACTAATGCGGAAGTGAGACATCTGCACTTTATCCCGCCAAACTTTGTAAAGACTTCGGTGAAAGTTTGCGATTTTTCAATGGCATTCGGGGTCTGCCACCTATGCCAATGGCATTCAAATCGGTGTTTTTACCATCCAAACCGGCATATGGCCCACTAGGATCTCCACTGAGGATAACCATTTCCTCGCGCTGCATACCAGTGGGTAAGACGTAACTGCAAATGAACACAACTTAGTGGATGCGTCTAATATGTGGTCGATGGCTACGGAATACTTACAGATATCGGTAGCCCTGAACGGTGGGCACATATTCAAAATCTTCTATAACATTATTCTCGTAGACAATATTGAAATTTCTTGCTGGTATATAGCCTCTGGTATGACGCGGCCCACACGGCTGGCCGTTGATCCAAGGCACCAAGAGGAGCACCACCAGAAGTCCGAAGACAGCCTGGTAATAATAACTAAACATCACTGCACAATCACTTCAGATTAAATCATGCCGCAAGACTCACTATTAATTTTGAATTGAACATTTTAACCTTGTACACTTTTGTTTTGATACGTTTTCAGCTTCTTCTTCTTCTTCTTCTTCTTCTCCTTTGTTTCTTTGGCGTTTCTTTCCTTCCTTTTACTAGAGAAGCTCGAACAAACACCAACCGTAGCCGCAGCAGTTCAAGACATGAATAATATCATATTAGCATCACTATCGGCTCCAAGTTCAAATGGCGCTGTAGTGCCTCAATCTGTTATTGCGTGATTTGAAAAACAAAACAAATTGTTTTCAGTTTTTTTCTTTTTCTTGATATTTTCTTCGGCTTTGCCTGCAAGCGTCAACAGGTCTGCTTCTAGCCAATATTGTCTATTTACTAGTATACAACGGCTAACGCTACCGGCAGCTTTGACACATTCTGCATATGCTGTGCAAGGCACATTAGCATAACCAGAAGTGAATGATCGACACGCGAACACACACATGACGGTGGCAGGAATGACGCTGGGAACATCTTGAAGTGTTAGGCGTAAAATAGCCCATTAATTGTCAAGTTTATATGGCATTAATGCTTTTAAAATGCTTGATTTATTGATAATAAAACTGAGTTATGTGTTGAGTCAACGAAGCCTATACTGGGTTAATAAAACCGGAGATCTGATTTTAAATACCCTACACCACACTAAGGTACAGGTGTACTATATCAAAAGAAATGGAAAAATATTCTAGGTTTATTATACCGATTATCATATTACTCGTATATTTATTACAACGATGTCTGCCTGTCTGTCTATCCATCTATTGTTGCAATCTAAGTAATGATCGTACACATAAACCCACTTCAAAACATTTCACACTGTTCAGATTTGGAAAAAGGAAGACACCTATTGAAATTGGTCCACACCGGTATAGGTTTGCTAGATCTTTTTCAGTATAAAAACCTGCAACTGTAGTTGGAAATTTATAAAGTTTTTATTTCGGGTCCGGCAATAAAAACACAATAACTTATCATTGAAAATGGTTTAATTGTTTTTCAAAGTATTCTCTATTAAGATCAATATACTTTTGCATGCGAACAAACCAATTTTCCAAGCATTTTTTCCACTCCGTTTGAGACAGCTCCAAAAGATGATTTTTGAACGCATCAACAGCTGCTTCGGGCGATGAAAACGTTTACCACGATTTTTTTTCTTGATGCTAGGGAATAAGAAGAAGTCATTGGATGCCGAATCAGGTCAGTACGGTGGATGAGATCTTGAGTGGTCAAATAGCTCATCGTTTCAGCTGATGTGTGAGAGCTCGCATTGTCGTGATGCAAAATGATCTTTTCTCATTTTTTCGAACACTGTTGGCAAACAGATGGTTGTATACCACTTAGAATTGACCATCCTACATTCCACTAAAGGCACTGTGGCAACTTGGCCGGTTATACCGAAAAAAACGCAATCATTTGCTTCGATGTACTTCTTCCACGAACAACTTTTGTTGGATTTGGCTCGTCTTGAAAGACCCATACGGTCGATTGCTGTTTTGTTTCTGGTTCCGATTCATAGATCCATGATTCGTCACCTGTGACAATGTCATACACTGCCTTTGAGCTACCGCAGTTATACTTTTTCAACATCTCTTTGCACCAATCCATACGAGCCTTTTTTTGAGCATTCGTCAAATTATGTGGGTTCCAACGAGAACAATTTTTTTCACGTCCAAATGAACATGCAATATCTTATTAATGCTTGCCATACTAATGCCCAAGGATGGCTCAATCTCACGGTATCTCACATGTCGGTTTTGCTTAATCAGTTCACTCACAGCATCGATGGTTTCTGGCAAAGTGACCGAAGTTGGACGTCCTTCACAAAATTCATCCCGGAGCGAACGGCGTCCGAGACTGAACTCTTGGTACCAGCGATTAACAGTGGTTTTCGATGGTGCTTTCTCGCCAAAAGTCAAAACAAGTTGATTTAAGCACTCTTGTCTCGATAACCCACTCCGAAAATCGCAAAAAATCATCGCACGAAAATGTTCACGAGATAATTTCATTTTTTGACTGAGATGAATTTTTCAACACACTCTAAACAAAACATTTCGCCCTCAAATGACAAAACGTTCTAAGTGATGTTATGCTAAAAAATGTCAAAGTTTCCAATGGAAGTTCCGGTATACACATATTACACTCAATTCTGACCAAATTTCGGATTTTACGTTTAAAGCAGCCTATAACACACTGTGGTAAAAGTTTGTAAAGCTCCTGTCGATTTAAAAGACACATTTAACTTCGTTATTTTCGGGTTTGCTGAAACGTTCTAGGCATTTCCAAAAAAATTTTGACTTAATAGTAACGTTTTTTAAAAAATTTTCGCAGAAAACCAATTTATTTTTAAAAAAAATACACATGTTTGGAATGCTACGACTGTGCCTTAATGAGAAAATTAAATTAAAGGTAATATTTTCACATTACACATTTTAAGGAGAAAATCCCAGAATCGCAATATTAGAAATTAGTCACAATGAAAGCTAATCTGAATGAAAAATGAAAATTTCTGAATTTTGTTCGAAGAGTATAATTAAGGGCTGCTATTCTTCAGCATGATTTATACACTTTTGCATGCGCTCAAACCAATTGTCGAAGCACTTTTTCCACTCCGATTGAGACACCTCCAAAACATGGTTTTTGAACGCTTCAACAGCATCTATTGGCGACGAAAATCGTTGACCACACAAATTTTTCTGGATGTGATGGAATAAAAAGAAGTCATTGGGTGCCAAGTCAGGGCTTCACGGCGGATGACCCATCAATTCGACGTTTTGGCCGGTCAAAAAGGCGCTGGTTTGAGCCGATGTGTGAGAGCACGCAGGGCACAGTGATTCGTCTTCTCTTGTTCGTTTTTCGAATTTCTCCGAAGACTTCAGGCAAACAAATTGTGGTGTACTACTCAGAATTGACCGTCCTATGTTGCTACAGCGGAACAGTCGCGATATGACCACGAACAACTTTCGTTTGATTTGGCTCGTCTTCGAAGACCCACACAGTCGATTGCCGTTTTGTTTCGGGCTCATACGCATAGATCCATGATTCGTCACCTTTGACGTCTTTTGAAACACCGCGATCGTATTTTTTCAAAATTTCTTTGCACCATTCGACACGAGCCTTTTTTTGAGCGATTGTCAAATTGTGCGGGATCCAACAACAACAAACCTTTTTTACGGCTAGGTGAACATGCAATATCAAATGTATGCAGGTGGAAGAAATGTCCAAGGATGGCTCTATCTCACGGTATGTCACATGACGATCTTGCATTATCAGTTCACGCACGGCATCAATGTTCTCTGGCACAACGGCCGTTTTTAGACGGCCACGATTGAATTCATTAAACCAGTTTTTCGCGGTTCTATAGGATGGTGCTTCATCGTCATACAAAGATTTGAGTTCATCGATGCACTCTTGTCGGGATAATCCACATCGAAAGTTGTGAAAAATGATCGCACGAAAATGTTCACGAGTTAATTCCATATTTTTGCCAAATTGATTTTTTCATGTCACTACAAACAACACAAATGATGGTCGTACGTCAAAACGTTCTAAGTACGTTTATGCTAGAAAATGTCAAACTTTACAATGGAAATGTCAGATGGCGCCAGGCTACACTTAGTGTTGCTTAGACAGAAATATATATAGCAAGCCTACACCAAGAATCAAAACAAGATATTTTCAATAAAATTAAACAAATTCGCCGGAACGCCATTTATAAATTTCGAATAAAATTAGTCAACTTATACTAAATTTAAAAAAAACCCAAAAATATAAGAGAAATATCGAAAATAAAATTTTTAAGACAAAAAAAATACATTTAAGATCGATTTTGACCCATTTTTTTTGCTTTAATCGGAAAATGTTTATTCCCCAAATGTCCAATGGATGATCAAAATACAATTCGTTTTTATTGGCAAGGCAGCCCTACACAACCCTTAGGGTTTAACGTCGCAATCAATGAGGCAGATGTTTCTTTTAACGAGTGTATTTAAAATATTACATAAGAACGTGTGTGCAGCTACGACTGTCGCCTGGGGTGAAAAACACGCTGTTGCTACATCAACAAAGTTAATATGTTTTTAAATATTACGAATCACGTCAAATCCAAAATTTCAGTAACATAATTATCAAATACAAATTATATTGTTGTTGTTTTTTAAGCAAAATATATGCCCACAGTTGTCGCAAACAGATCTTATACAGGGTGATTCATTCACGACTGGACAAATTTCACCAGCGTAATCTTTGGCTCATTTCATGAAAATATGTCTATCACGACAATGCCCGAAAATGCAAGGAGGCGAAGTGGCAGTGATTTTAAAATTTTCGGATTAGTTGTCGAACGGAGATAGGGTAAAATTGCTATGTTCTGAACCAGTGGTCATCTTTTTACCTTTCGAAAATTACCTAAACGAAGCCCTGAGGTCCAACCGTTCTAAAGTTCTGACTATTCGACTGAAATGCAAATTTTTTTGGAAGCGAAATAACAGCACACAGTTATTTGTTTTTGTAAATCAACACACACAAAAACTTTGCATTTCAGTCAAATAGGTAAACAGAGGAAAAAATTCGACCACTGGTTCAGAACTTAGTAATTTTATCCTAGTACCTAGAGTGAAATTCGACGAGACCAAGAATCAAAATAATACATTTTCAATAAAATTAAATACAATCACTGAATCGCCATTTATAGAATTCGAAACACAAAAACAAAAATATATTTTTCGGTATTTTTTAGATTTTAGATTGATTTTTACCAAATTTTTTATTTAATCGGAAAATAGTCCTCCAAAAAATCATACTATTCACTGAACACAATTTCTGGCATATGGATGCTGCGGCTGACTTTCAGAAGAAGCAACCTGCAGTTATTTTATTTCTTATCTATTTTTTACCGTGAAAATGTAAAGGTTTTAATAAAAAAAAGGGTAAAACGCAACGCAGGCCGTTATCACGAGGATAAAGTTTGTGAAATAATAACACAATTACAAAGATCGCATTAAAAAAACTTGTAGGAAACTCTTCTTATAACATTTTTTACAGGGTGGAGCGCGATAATTTGCTTTTTTGCACTACAGGCTGTGGCGGCACTGTTGGTCGAAGAGAGTGGAGAGTATGCGTGGCTTATACGAGTAGTGGCTGACGGGAGATTAATATTCGTCTGCTCTTTCAGTTGCCATTATGCATTGGACACGTGAGGAGAGCTTATTTTGTGTTGAAGCGTATTTTTCAAATGCGCACTTGATCATTGCAGTGCAGCGTGCTTTTCGTTTACGATTCGCTGTTCGCTCACGCGGAAGTGTTCCTGGGCGGCAATTAAATTGTAAATTAAGTAACTTCATTGAGGACAGCAGAGAATGTGTCATGTGTACGAAGGGGATCACAGAGAAGGATCGATAAACATCGAAAGAGTCAGAGCTGCAGTACTGCAATTCCCGAAACGTTCTGCTCGGAAGCAATCACTTGCTCTTGGCATTTCCAGACGTTCTCTCCACCGGATTCTTCAGGATGAACTGAATTTTTACCCTATAAAATGTGCGTGCTCCAACAATTGTCAGCATGGGACTATTTGACACGGTAGAACTCTTGTGAAGACATTCTTGCAACTATACCCCGTGACGGAATTGTGTTCGTTTCTGATGAGGCACATTTTCACCTCAGTGGGTGTGGAAACAAACAAAGTATGCGGTACTGGAGTGAAACAAGCCCTAGAGAATTTCACCTGATACCTCTACTTATACATTCGGACCGCGTCACTGTATGGTGTGCCATATCACGAGTAGGCATCATTGGCCCTTACTTTTTCCAGGATAACTGTCTTGCGGTAACTGTGAACTCCGAACGATACTTGACTATGATACAGGATTTTTTCAGCCGGCTCATGAGGCAATGCAATTAAAGGCTACATGGTTCCAATGATGGTACCACTGCAAACACAGCGAGTGTTACCATGAATTGTTTGAGTCAAATGTTTCATGGACGGCTTATCTCTTTGAGGGGTGATGGAAACTGGCCGGCACGCTCACCAGAATTAGCCCCATGCGATTTTTCTTTGGGTTTACCTAAAGTCGAAGGTGTATATCAACCGTCCCAACATCTCGGAAGACCTAATAAACAATATTGAGGCTGAAATTGGCAGAATACCAGTCGGCATGCTTGTTAGAGTTCATGAAAACTTCAGAAAACGTATGCAGCAGTGTGTGGATAGCGAAGGTCGGCATTTTCCAGATATACTATTTAAAACCATGTGATTTAAAAATTCCTCTACTGTTCAATATAATTCAAATATAAAATACATTTTTCTAAGGTTCGTAAGTTTTTTATTTAATTTCCAAATAAGCAAAATTCCGCGAGTAATTATATATATAAAAGAATTTATATGGATTTTACTGCCACCGATAAATTACACATGTTTTTATCGAGCCTCTGTGTCTGGATGTCGAACACTCACTCGCCCTAACTAACACAAAATTCCAGTGTAAAAAAATTTTCATTACCATTACTGAATAACTTCTACCGTAATGAATATTTGGTTCGACATACCAGAAAATGATAAATATGATCAAAGCATTGTGTACCCAACCAATAGATAGGTCATGCCAATAAAATGCAGAAAAATATTAGTTTGCCAAAGCTGGTGGTTTTTTGTTTTGCAAAAAATTGATTGCTAATTACAAAAACGGAATAACGGCTTGTTCATTGGAAAAGCTTTTTTTTATTTCGAATGTCTCAATATTCAACGAATCTGTTAGAATATTTTAAATCTTTATTGAAATTGTTTACTGGGTTATTTAACAAACTTTTTCGTAGCAGTAGTATTAAATGTGTGTTTATTACACACACACGTTTAAAACTAGTATGAAAGCTTTTGTCGGGCGTGTCAGACTTTAATATACCCTGCACTTCTGGATGTTTAGAAGCACCAACCGAAAACAGGTTTCTGAACCCGATTTTCGAATCTGCAGCTGTAGAAGTCACATTTAACATACGATTCCTACCAAATTGCGCATGGAGCGACCAACTCCCATGTCCTGTAACATTGGACCATATCGACCCACGTTTAAAACTAGTAAGAAAGCTTATGTCGGGCGTGTCAGACTTTAATATACCCTGAACATCTGGATGTTTAGAAGCGCCAACTGAAAACAGGTTTCTGAACCTCCTTTACTTGTTCTAAATTTGCTTAAATTTTACAGCTACTGTCATATTTGAATCTGTGAGAAAATTCCATTGAGTTTGACAAAATGGGTTGAATATATATGCAGGAACTGTATCTCAATTTTAAACAAATTTTTTTCATTTTCAACAGCATCCGTCCTTGGCCTAGGCAACAAAAGCATAATTTGATGTAAAATATGAGTTCTTGAGCTAAAAACATAAAATCGAATGAACATTTATGTGAAAGCTACATCTAAACCTGAAACGATTGGCTACAATTTCCATAACATCGGTGCTAAGTCAAAAACAACGACTTGTGCCAAATGTCATATAGATGCAATATGTGGATCTTAGAACTTAAAACATAAAATCGGATGCACATATGTGGGTAGGATCTTCACTTTATTTACATCCTCCTGTTGTCCACAAAACTAACATTTAACAAATTTCATCAAGATTGGATGTATAAGTAATATGTGGCTTCAGAGCTTGAACCATAAAGTCGGAACATATGTATATGAAAGCTTTACCTTCATCTGAACTAATTTTCTTTAATTTTAATGGCGTCCTTCCTTGTTCCAAAAATCTAACGTGTGCCAAATTTTATTAAGAATGGATGTAATATATATGCGACTTATAGAGCTGAAAATGTAAAAATCGAATAAATATCGATTATAAACCGATTATCTTCAAGCAGGCCTTATTGATCCAAAAACCTTATTCTAGAAAATTTTCATGAAGATCGTGCAATAATTGCGATCTGCAGTTTTATTACAAGATTTAGACAGACAGACATGGTTAAATCGAATGTGATTCTGATTCGATCGGTTGTACACTCAATGATGGGTCTAGCTTAAATATTTTTGGTAGTTACAAACATTTGCCATGAAAGTAACTGTTCCACAGAGTGGTGTAGGGTATAAAGAGCTTTAAAAGTCTTTATTTTTAAGCTTTCGATTTAAGTTAGATAACTTTAAACTTTTTTTAGAGCATCAACTAATTTTTTAGATAAGTACGAGGGATGTTGTCACAGGTTAACCTACGGAAGTATAAATGTTGTTATACTCTGCAGTACTTAGTGCAATATTGTATTTTAAGTTAGATTCATGGCAACATTTTTGTAACGTGCAAGGGAACCATTCAAGTAATGATGCGTCGATCGCTAATTCTATTTCGGCGAAACTTGGTACATTCTCCAAGTTTTGGTCAAGGACAAACCCACTTGAAATTGGTACACATCGGTCCCTATTTTGGTATCATACAAACAGGGTGGCGCAAAACTAAATTTATTTATATTTTTTATTTTTATTTCAAAAGTTTGAGAAGGAAACTTGGGAAATTTGAAATCAACACTACACAACAGAACAGCGATCAGCAATTGTTGAATTTTTCAAAAGTCAAGTGTCAATTGTTTTGACGCAGCCTGCTTATCGTCGATTTTTTAATGTGCGTACTAGACATTCAGAACCAACAATAAACCGCTTGGTTGGAAATTTTCGACAACGTGGTATAGTAAGACTCCTTCAATGTACCGGAAGACCAATAAATAAAAAAGTGAAGTAACACTCAAACCACAACGGTAGTTTTGCGCCACCCTGTAGATTTTCTCGAATTTAGAACCTGCGTCTCTAAAGCCCACATATAACATCCGACTTCGACCTAATTTCACATAGAGTATTACAAGTGGCCAACACCCATCTCTGGGTGTTGGATCTCCGAATTGAGGTCCTGCAGCTCTAGAAACTACAAATTACACGCGAACATCCCCTAATTGTGCATGGTACGTTATGAGTGACTGTTAAATAACTGTGGAAAAACTACTAAATAACTGTGGCACATAGGTCTATGGTCTCGATAACCTACGCCGAAAATCGTAAAAAATCATCGCACGAAAATGTTCACGGGATAATTCCATTTTTGACTGAGATGAATTTTTCAACACACTGTAAACAAAACAATTCACCCTTAAATGACAAAACGTTCTAAGTGAAGTTATTCTAAAATATGTACAAGTTTCCAATGGAAGTTTGCATCTGGGAACACTACTATTATCAGGAGCCGAAATATAAATAGCACCCCCATTAATATCATTCATATGACTACCACCACCACTAGCTCGGCAGTGCCTCACCCGATCAACCCAATTTTTCACTACATTTTCGATTGTTTCGGATCGAATCACCTCAATGGAAACTTCGATTTCATGTTTCAACGTCTCTGGATGCTTTGCGTAACATTAATCCCTAATGGCTCCCCACAGAAACGAATTCAAAGGGCTCTAATCAAATCTTCAAAACGGCCAATTGGCCACATAATTTCGGCTGATTATTCGATTTTCAAAGACAGTGCGTAATAAAATGTTGTTAAATTTTAAGGGCCGATGTTAAGTATGAACCACACCTAAACGTCAAGTTTTTTTTCTGCATTTCATTTGATATTTATTTCTCAATTTCAGACTAACTCAATTTGAACCATGGAAAGATATACAAACGAGAAACGCTTCAAAGCTATTCAGTGCATAATCAATTTCGAAGAAAATCATCTTCAGTGATGAGGCACATTTTCAACTCAGTGGATTCGTCAGTAAGCAGAATTGCCGCATTTGAGCGAAAGATAATCCAAGAGTGATTGTCGAAAAAACAATGCTCCCAAAAAGAGTGACTGTTTGGTTCGGTTTATGGGTTAGCGGCATCATCCGGCCGTAATTTTTCCAAAATGAGGCCGGTCAGGCAATTACTTCACAGTATAGTGGTTGCTATAGCGTGATGATAACGTTCTTTTTATGGCCTAAATCGAAAGATATGGATGTGTACGATATGGGGTTTCAACAGGACGGTGCCACTTGCCACACAGCTAACGAAACAAACATTGGCTCTTCTGCGCGACAAATCAACATCGGCCCTTAAAATTTAACCACCCTTTATATGAACAGGTGGCCATTTGTGGAAAAAGATACTGGGAAATTATTTGTTTATGAACCCTTTGGCCAACCGTTAAAATCCGCTGCATTGCCAGTACTTTTTCACTATTACTCGTACCATCGGTAACAAGTGCTTTGCCAGTGCACGTTTTTTCTAAGCGTCTGGAATTTTTCATCAGGTAGCTACCTAGTTAACACCTAAATTAATCTCGGAGCCCGTAAGTTAAGATTTGACCAAGCTAAGTACCGGGCTGCTACGAGGGCTGCTATATATATCCAATTAACACATCTCCAAAACATGGTCTTTGAACGCTTCAGCAGCATCTTCTGGCGACGAAAATGGTTTACCACACATATTTTCTGATGTGCGGGAATAAAAAGAAGTCACTGGGTGCCAAGTCAGGGTTGTGCGGCGGATGACCCATCAATTCGACGTTTTGGCCGGTCAAATTGTACTGTATCCTACGAGAACAAACCTTTTTTACGGCCTGGTGTTCATGCAGTATCGAATGTATGCTGGTGGAAGAAATGCCCAAGGATGCCTCTATCTCACTGCATGTCACATGACGATCTCGCAATATCATTTCACGCACGGCATCAATGTTCTCTGGCACAACGGACGTTTTTGAACGACCTTCGTCTTTGAGCGAGCGTCGGTCACGATTGAATTCATTAAACCAGCTTTTCACAATGTTATAGAATGGTGCTTCATCGACATGCAAAGATTTAAGTTCATCGATGCACTCTTGGCGTGATAATCAACGTCGAATGTTGTGAATCATACGGTCCGTTTTTGCCCCTACAGTTTACATGCTCGAGCCCAAATTTACGGAAGACTTTGAAAATACAGTGCGTGGCTCCATGACATGTGGCACCGTCTTGTTAAAACCAAATGTCGTCTATGTCATTCTCCTGAAAACTAAAGTTCGTTGAACATGGCGCGGTAACGCTCACAGTAGACGGCGAGGCGCCTCCTTCCTCATTTTTGACAAAAAAAATCTACATTCAACAGTGACCCACTGAGATGAAAATGTGCTTCATCTAAAAACATGATTTTTTGGTAAAATTATTCATCTCCAGCCAAATAATCTTTAGCTTATTAGGCGAGGCGAAAACATATCGGCTGGTGTTCTATTATTAAATGAAGTTCACCCTTATCAATAAAACCATTAATTGGAAAAAATTATGCGTCCTTTTTTACAGTCGGTTCAAATTCAAAATTTTGAATGGCCCATCCTATCTCAAGCAGAAGAAGCTAATACGAATTTGCCGATGAGACCCCTTCTTGTTTAGTTTTTTATTGTATCGTACATAACAAAAAAACATAGCAGGGTGTGCCATGTTTATTTTTTTTTTTTGGAAAAATTAAAATTCTCGTTTCTTTAGTGAGTTGAGGTCAACTCGCTTGCTAACCGTGTAACTTCCATACAAATGCTAGTTTAGTAATCTGTTGTCTGCATGCCTTTTAGTGATCCGTGGAAAGTTAGAATATAACCAGAATTACTATTTAAAAACATTTCAAATCTTTGAATTTCCAGAATTTCTGTTGTATAGTGTTCCTTACTGATGAACAATGAATTATTGGCATAAAACACTTTCTTGTGGAAAGTAGTTGGGTTTCTCCAACCGGCCGGTTAATATTTACTTAAACTATAATAACAGTAGCCACCAAACACAACCACCACCACCTTCTCCATTAGCAAAACGACGATTTCTCTCTTAAAATATGCAAATCGAAACGATTGGTTCGTTGTGCCTGAGTCATGTCAGTTGTTCTGACCAGTTGTGAGTTCGGGTTTTTAGGTTTTAGAATGGAAATATTTTTTTTAAAAAGTGGTACTGTGTCAACCACTTCGGTACCGTTATTTGTATGTCAATTCCCACAATCGTCGCATTCTGACCGAATTCTTTTGTTATGATTATCGCGCACGCATTAGAAACTAACAAAACACCAATAAATCAGTCAGTGGAAACGAGAACATCTATTTAAGCGGTTTCTTTCAATTTATGAGCTGTTACATAGGGCTGGAAGCCATTCTTATTTGCCTTATATTTAACGGTGTACTCGTAGCCATCGGCCGATATGAAACTGTAACCGCCGCGATATTCCACGGCTTTTTCTGAACTTTTAGTGCCGGCAGTTTGCGAAGGTGTCACCGGAGACGTCTTATTATATTTGATATCCTCCACGCGCTGATATCCATTGTCTGTTTTAAAACTGAAAAATTACGAGATGTTGTTAGAGTTTTTTTGCAATTCACAAGGAAACTCAAAGGAATACCTACTCAAAATGTACTGAGGTTTCTCCTTGATCGTTTTCAATGGCCGCCCCACTGGCCGTTTGGCTGATGACTCCTAAGGCCACCACAATAACTATTAACTGAAATGGTAGAAAAAGAAATAAAAGATTTCAGTCAATTAAAATATTCTCCTCCCGCTGGAAGACCACAACACGAAACGAAATGAAAACGAGACGCACTCACCGTCAAAGATTTCATGGCAAAATTTTAACCGACTTCTAGCAAAGCTGCGTATGTTCTCTATGGTGTGCAAAAAACAACTGATTTCGACTAGCCAAAATTGTTTTAACTGGACGGAGATGGCAATAATGATGACGAAGATGACGCTAATGAAACTGAAGATTCTGATGATGATGATCATCATCATTATTATCTGTTAATAAGTTCTTCATCTGTTTATGCGATTACTTTGTTTTTGTTTCTAAAAAAGATTCTGGGGCTTATTTTCTAGCAAAAAAAATGAAACAGGTAAAACAAAGAGGCTAAAGTTGGGTGTGGCGGCTTTAATAGTGCCCTACTTCGAACAGCTTACCGCTAGCGTATATCACTTGCATTTCGAATCGAGAAAATGCTAATTAAATTTAGAAGACATGAATCGATATCGAAAAGAAAAGCTAAAAATAATACTATTTTTTAGAAAATCCGTCTTGATCGAACTTAAATTTATATAGAGCATAATCAAAACTAGTTGGATTTAAAAAATTCAAATTGCGATAAATAAAAATAAAATATTCAAAAGTTTAAAATAGCTACCTGAAAGCCTGCAAAAATTCAGTAGCACAGAGTTGAAGTCTCAAATTAGAACTAGAAAAAAAGCTAAAGTCGGGCGTGGTCGACTAAATTATACCCTGTTCAAAAAAACTATTTTGAACCCCCTGGGACGTGCTCTAAACTAACTTACTTGAGTTTGTAAGAAAACGGACTCTATTGAAATGAAGAAATTTAATCCAGATTTAGATATAGCTTCCACATACGTCCATACAATTTGTATGCTTTAACTCTAGAAACCACGTATTACATCGTTCCTTTATAAAATTTGGCACGAGTTAGTATTTTTGAAAAAGTCGTTTCAATCGGCTCAAATATTAAATGTTTAACAACTTTATGTCTTTAGCTCTAGAATCCACATGTTACATTCAATCTTGATAAAATTTTGCACAAGTTAGATCCTTATGCAAACGACGGACAAGGTTGAAATTTGAAAAAATCAGTTCAGATTAAGATATAGCTCCTACATGTATGTTCCGCCGATTTTAACAGAAAGATAACTGAGAAGAAAAATAAATAAACATGATTTGGAGCCGTCGTTATATAAGGTTAATTTAAACATTTTGTTGTTAACTGGTATTAAACAATAATAACAGTTTATGTAACTTTTCTATAGTTGAATTTTTTAACCATGAAAATGTTTAGCTCGTTTGTTTTATTTCGATCTATTGCTTTGACACATTGAACAGGGATTAAACCGGCTCAAGACCTCTTGATTCTATATTTAAATATAAGACAAGTTTTTAACAAAATGACAAAGTTTTATCATGATTTCGGGTCCGTGACAACCCTCTTCAGAAAGCCTTGCTGCAATTGTTGAAAGTAAAACCGAACTCTATAAGGCCAGGCTCTCCCCAAATGAATGAGAACTACTGTTGTAAACTTTACATTTCAAGTTTTCTTCACACAATTGCCCACGAAAATACAACTCATTCTTGCCACCTTTAAAGAGACTCCACATCGAGAGCCATCAATAGATTTCTTTTACGTGTGTGTGTGTTTTAAAAAGAGTTTAGTTGACTATGTCAACTTGTGTGTCGTGCCGTGCATGTACGTATGTTTTATTGTTAAATTCAAAATAATAAATGTTGTTTTAACAATGTATTGTTGAGTTTTTTAACCCTTAAAATTGTTATCATTAAAATAATTTTTTTTAACCATAAAAATTGTTAATATTAAAATTTCATATTTTATTTATTGAAACAACACATATTCAGTTTAACAATGAAATTGTTAAGATTATAAACTATGAAGATTGTTATAGAAATCTTTTTTATTGTTAAGCTAACTAATTATAGGTTACCTCTTTTAACCAGAAATATAGCTACTGTAACAATTTTTAATATTAAGTTTGCCTACTAATATTTGAATAAAGCAAGAAAAATTTAATTTTCACTTTTTTTTATTTTATTTAATAGAAATAAATATACATATGTGGTTGGTTCTGAGATTATGGGCCACTTTATTGTCCTTGGTTGTTTCAAGCGGGAAAAATAAAATATATTATACTTTATTATTTACTATACAATAAATCTTTATAGGACCTTAAAAGTCTTTAAATTGTTTTTTTTAAAAAATTATTGGTTCTTCAAAAATTTTCCTACCAAAGTGTTCAAATATCATTACCCTGGTTGTCCCTAGCACTACTTTCAATTGAAATTTTCTCAATTTTTTACAAAAATATTAAGTATTTATTTAATAAAACCACTCCATAGTAAAAAATAATATCCAATTAATTTTGTTGCTATTAACGATTATAATTTTTTATTCAATTTATATTTTTATGGATGCTTATTTTCTGTCCCTGAAAATACACAGTATTCCCCTGTAAAATCTAATATTCGCTAAAATTTCAAGCAACTCAAATATGATTAAATATTACTCGAAGTGGGTGCACATCTAATAGTTTTTTCGTCAACAGTCCTATTATTAAATAAAGTAAGTCGTGTTTTGTCACTCGCTACGAACGTTCACACTTAAGTTGGTCATTCCCCTGTGTTGTTTTTTAAAAAGATAATTAATACTTTTTATAATTTTGCAAGTGTTTTTTGTGTTTATTGCAAGTATAAACTTCCAGCTCAAGTCAATTTTGTAAGGGTAAGTACTTAAAAAAAACACTTCAGTGGGTTTTGTAGAAATTCATCAATTCCCTGCCAAAAATTTTCGCAGGGGAATGACGGTTAACAGATTTTTTCTTTTATTATTTTTACAAAAGAACTAAATTAAAATGAATTTGTTGATTTTAAAGAAAAAATGCTATATATTTTATTGTCTTAGTCATTTCTTTGTTCAATGAGTCATTACTAATATTTTTAAATTGTTGCATGAATCCGTTAAAAATTAAAATTTTTATGTGTACCTTTTAAAAATGACTAAGCTTTCTTAGAACCAAGATATCTACATGAACTAAATATTAAATTCTGCAAAAAAAATCGAATGCCAAAAATGATGTCGAAATTGAAATCAGAATCACCCGTAAGTACCTTTAACAGTTACAACTTCGCACCAACAACAACAACGTAAGAACGACGTAGCAGCAACAAGTGTTATATATTTTTTCTGCTTTTACGTTGTTTACCTACCTTTAACCAACAGCTTCCGAAGATTCCGACACCAGGACTAGTCAATATTCACGACCATCTGAAACTTCTTCACATCTCAACAAGCAGTGTAGCTAGCATTTGCATTTGGCGGTGGTTTTTTAAAAGAGCGAGATAAATTGTCTTATGATCTTTCTTACAATTACACACACATTCGGAGCAAAGGAAGAAAGGAAAAAGAGTGGGGGATAAGGCAGTCGCAATCGTTGCAACTTCGTGTAACTTAATTCTGAACTTCGTAAAACACAAAGCAGATCAAAAACTTCGATACAACAGAGCCGAATGATCTTTCAATTTTTCTTTATGTCGCACATTTTTCTGCCCCTCTCTTGAAAAAAACAACCTTATATAATGTTAACTCAACTATTTTGTATGTACATTTGACCTTATACAACGTTATTTTTTATTCGTTATCAAACATTTACCAAGAAAAATTTCACTAGACACATGGTTGAAAAAATCATTGTATTTTCGGCTCAGCGTAAGGGAATCCATAAACTTATAATAACACCCACAAACTGAAGGGCATAAAAAAGTCACAACCGACTTAAGCTTGTTATTCGTGTTATTGGCAGTTCCTTAAATACAAGTATAATAATAAGATAATACTATGATATTTACGAGTCAGCCTTTTTAACCATAAGGTTGGTTACATGGTTCAACTTTAAAATGATTGCTCTAACTAGTGTGTTTTTCAAACATATAGCTTTTACTTTTTTTTGTTAATATTTAGCGTGCACAGCCGTAGAGGAAGCGGTTCAGTCTTTAAACCCTGCAACACTCTGTGGCACAGGGTATTATAAATTGTTAAAAGGCAAATGTTTGAAACTGGGTCAGGCCACGAGAAGTGTGACATAATGGACCAGGGATTTTGACCTTTGGTCCAAATATAGAAAGCGTATGTCAATATATAAAACTGTACAAAATATAAAAGTAAAATTCTTGAAGCTGTTGTTGCAATTTCAATATTAAAAATTTCAGAAATTTGGTATTTTTCTGAATTCTTTAAATTTTAACTCTCGAAAACAACTTGATACATTCGAATTTTTTTTTGGTTTTTTAAGAATTATTAATGGAAAAAAATTAAAAATCAGAAATTTGTTATTCTCGCCGCACGGCGATGCATAAGAAAAAAAGTATTCAGCCTTTTTCCTTTCCTTTTTTTTATTATAAATTTAATTATTCCCAAATATTGCAAGTAAAAGACAATATCAACAACGAGCGAAGTGTCGAAGACAGAAAGACACGTCAAAAATAATTTATTTAATGGACGTTAATATAAATAAAACAAAAGTAAAGAAAAACAAGAAAGTAAAACATGTGTAAACACTGCATTTTGGCTTTAGGCGTAAAGGTTGTCTCACTAAAAATAGTGTATGTCAGAAACTACTTGAGAATAATTGTTTTTTTCCTGCTTTTGAAAGACAATTTAATGTCCTAAACTCTTATAAACGACTGTTTTTTTTTTTGGTGCTCTTTTTTTAAAATGAGATTGTTTTTTTAAACTAAATTTCAAAAAAATTATTTCCAGTCTTATTTTTATTCCTTAATTATTCTTAAAAAACTAAAAAAAAATTCAAAAATATCAAATCGATTTCGAGATATAAAATTTTTAATAATTCAGAAAAATACTACATTTTTTAAATTTTTTGTATTAAAATTGCAACAAAAATTTTGATTAAATTAAGCACAAACAAGGGTTTCGGGACAAGAAAGGACGTGATTGATATTGAAGAAAATCGGTTAAGCTACAATTACCACATATACTTATATGTATAAGCTCTTTGACTTGTAAATGGTTACCAGTCTAATATATTTGAGCTGCGTCGAAATGTTTTAGCTACGCGCTCGCCTTCTTTAAACCCTGCAACACTCTGTGGCACAGGGTATTATAAATTGTTAAAAGGCAAATGTTTGAAACTGGGTCAGGCCACGAGAAGTGTGACATAATGGACCAGGAATTTTGACCTTTGGTCCAAATATAGAAAGCGTATGTCAATATATAAAACTGTACAAAATATAAAAGTAAAATTCTTGAAGCTGTTGTTGCAATTTTAATATTAAAAATTTCAGAAATTTGGTATTTTTCTGAATTCTTTAAATTTTAACTCTCGAAAACAACTTGATACATTCGAATTTTTTTTTTGGTTTTTTAAGAATTATTAATGGAAAAAAATTAAAAATCAGAAATTTGTTATTCTCGCCGCACGGCAATGCATAAAAAAAATTATTCGTCCTTTTTCCTTTCCTTTTTTTTAATATAAATTTAATTATTCCCAAATATTGCAAGTAAAAGACAATATCAACAACGAGCGAAGCGTCGAAAACAGAAAGACACGTCAGAAAATAATTTATTTAATGGCCGTTAATGTAAATAAAACAAAAGTAAAGAAGAACAAGAAAGTAAAACAGTTGTAAGCACTGCATTTTGGCTTTAGGCGTAAAGGTTGTCTCACTTAAAATTGTGTATTTCAGAAACTACTTGAGAATAAGTGTTTTTTCCTGTTTTTGAAAGACAATTTAATGTCCTAAATTCTTATAAACGACTGTTTTTTCTTGTTGGTGCTCTTTATTTAAAATGAGATTTTTTTTAAACTACATTTCAAAAAAATTATTTCCAGTCTTATTTTTATTCCTTAATTATTCTTAAAAAACTAAAAAAAAATCAAAAATATCAAGTCGATTTCGAGATAAAAAATTTTTAATAATTCTGAAAAATACTACATTTTTGAAATTTTTTAATTTAAAATTGCAAAAAAATGTTGATTAAATTAAGCGCGGACAAGGGTTTCGGGACAAGAAAGAACGTGATTGACATTGAAAAAAATCGGTTAAGCTACAATTACCTACAATTACTTGTAAATGGTTACCAGTCTAATATATTTGAACTGCGTCGAATTTTTTTAGCTACTCAATCGCCTTCTTAAAAGTACACATGTCTGAAAATTCAAAAATGACTTTATAAAAACAATTTTGTTGGGGCAGTTGTTATTTGAACCGAATGTCTAGCTTCAACCATATTATCTATTCGATGAACAACATAATGCGATAAGCCCACATTGCTACTGTAGGGTATAAAAATGCTCAAATACTTGCATTTGACGCATATCTTCTGTTCTTTATCTACTGCGGAGAATATCTAACTGTGAGCTTAGGTGCTGTGGAACGAAACTGACAAATTGCCAAGTTGTTCAATATAATGACGTCATTATTGATCGAACTACTTTGTTTCGGCGTTTTTTTAAATGTCTAATGACTTCTACAAATGGCTTTTGTTCTGTATGATCTCCAAAGTTTTCAACTGTTTTATGGTCTTTTGCAAAAATAAAACAAAAGAACACAGAAACTAATCAAATAGTTAACAGTATTCAATCAGTTCAGACACAAAGAGAGAGAGAGAGAGAGAGAGAGAGAGAGAGCTTTTCTCTAGGTCCAGTCTAAAGGTGTTATAAGTAGAATGGAGAATAAATAAATGGAGCGCAACGCCAGGTTTACAAAAATTCTATTCATATAGGGATTTTAAAGTATATTGGAAAGCAAAAAATCACTTAAATTTAATTTTGCACTTTTTTTTAATTAAAAAAACGTTTCTTAGCCTAATGTTATCACACAAGTTTACAGAGTTTTAGTCGCATCATGCATTTTTGTATCTAAAACATTTTCATTTCAAGTGTTGTATGATTTTCAACGTATCAAAAATATAATATTTCAGAGGAAAGTAACTGTTTGAAAAACCTCTGATTTATCAAAAAGAAGAAGGCAATTAGTATATATTTTCTTAGAAATGCAATGCAGTTGATTTGATTTACATGTATAGATTTGAGATTAGAGAATTAGATGAAATACTACGAGTACAGTGTAATTTGAATCTATCTGTTAAAGAGAGGATTTTGTCTTTGATTAAATGTATATTATTATTTTTGTGTAGACCGGGCTTGATTCATGGCCAATGTTTGAAAATGACTAAACGGAATTTTTAACCTTGGAGAAATTTTTATTTTTTCCACAATTGTTTCCGAAAAAGTTTATATTTTACATAAATTTCGAGTATCCATAATAGTAAATTAAAAAAAAACATGTTATGTTTTTAATCTTCTATAGGACTGAAAATGAATCATATTGGCAAATGAATACCACATTTGGTTTTAGTGTAAAGTTGTCAACACTATTCGCAGGATGTGATCGACTACCTCAATCTATTTGTTAATAATGAAAATGTTCAAAAGTACGATCCTTATTATGTGTTATGATTCCTGGAACCATATTATGATACCTTACAACGGAACTATAACTCCATACAGAAAGGGACCTAAGGGTAAATACCAGTTTTGTTCAGGAGAGCCATTTTAAAGATTTAAATACGTGTATCATTGGTGTACCATCACTTTCATAAAACGCGCATATCTCTGGGAGGGAACACTTTTTTTACTCTTAGGTCCCTTTCTCTATGCGCTGTCACATATGATAACTTCACGCAGTGCTATTTTAATTCGCACAAACATATCATGATCTTATATAAGCATTTTTTTTGTTTCCCACAACCATAGTTTGATTCCCGGAACCATAAATTAATCCCACATAACCATATTATAATTCCACACAACCATATTATAATCCAACACAACCATACTATAATCCCACATAACCGTACTTCTTTTTCCAACCATATTGTAAAGCCCAAAACCATACTATGATTTACATACAACCATATTATGGACCCCACTGCCGTAGTATAATGCACGAAACCATAGTGCGATTCCTTAAAAAATAATATGATACAAACGCAACAGTATTATGATTCATTCATCTATATAATAATGCCAACTACCACATTTTAACCATATTTAACCATATAATAACCTCTTTATCATATAATTTTTAAACAGAAAACAATAATTAGCCACTTTTCCATTTCTACTCGTATATTGGTCCAACGACCATACTTATATTAAAATTATTAATCTCCGCAATTATACTCGTCCAATTAACACATTTTAACAATTTTGAATTCTATTGTTTATTATGGAGCACATAATTGTTGCCTTAACTACGTTGCAACTAAGTTGTACGAGGGTCGCTAAAATGCGTCGCAAGTAGCATTGTCGATTTTTGCCTCATTTAAGCGTTGCAAGAAATACTTGGTTTCATCCTCACCTCAGTAACATTTTTATACGCTTCAGCGAAGAGTGAACGGTTTACTTAATTTGTCATTCCGTTTGCAAGATCACAAAATATTTTACAGCGCATAGAAAGGGACATAAGGGTAAAAAAATCAATTTTCATTTTTTTTCTTTTTTTGATGTGGACAACATCTGAGCATCAAACGAGACCGATTCCATGCCCCAAAAGTGTCACCTCCCAGAGAATTGCGCGTTTTATAAAAGTGAAGTCGACGATTATAAGCGCAAACAGAAAGGGACCTAATCTTTATAATGGCTCTCCTGAACAAAACTTTTCATCAACTTTTCACTTTTTTTTTTGATGTGGACAACATCTGAGCATCGAATGAGAACGATTCCATGCCCCAAAAGTGTTCCCTCCCAGAGATATGCGCGTTTTATGAAAGTGAAGTCGACGATTCTAAGCGCAAATATAAAGGGAACTAATCATTAAAATGGCTCTCCTGAACAAAACTGGTTTTTAACCTTAGGTTCCTTTCTATTTTGGGCTTCACATATATTGTTGGTGGTCGTAAAATGTTAAGCCACTTCCATACATGCCAGTGGTCAAAATAGTAGACTTAGGAGACTACAATTTTTATGGATTATGGTCATAAGCTGTTTGGGATTGTAAATGGGTGAAATCAGCTAAGGGGGAAAAGCTTTATTATAAGGGACTGAAGTTACAGGGTGGAGCGCAAATATTTGCTAATTTGGGAATGCAATAAAAAAAACATAAACCTAAGAAACATTCATTTTATATTTTAATTATATTGAACAGTAAGGGAATTTTTAAATTACACAATTCTAAATAGTGTATCTGGCAAATGCCGACCTTCGCTATCCACACACTGCTGCATACGTTTTCTGAAGTTTTCATGAACTCTAACAAGCATCTCGACTGGTATTCTGCCAATTTTAGCTTCAATATTGTTAATTAGGTCTTCCAAGGTGTTGGAACGGTTGATATACACCTTCGACTTCAGGTATCCCCATAGGAAAAAATCCGATGGGACTAAGTCTGGTTAGCGTGTCGGTCAGTTCACATCACCCCTGAAAGAGATAAGCCGTCCAGGAAACATTTGCATTAAACAATTTATGGTAATCCTCGCTGTGTGTGCAGTGACGCCATCCTGTTACAACCATATATCCTCTAGTTGCATTGCCTCAAGAGCCGACTAAAAAGTCTAGAAGTCCGAGCAGAGCGTTTCGGAGATTGTTGTATTGCTGTTTTGTGGTGTTGTAATCCTTCTCTCAGGTCCCCTTCGTACACATGACACATTGCCTGATGTTCTCAAAGAAGTTACCCAATTTACAATTGATTGCCTTCCAGGAACATGTCTTCGTGGGGAAACAGCGAATCGCAAAACGAAAAACACGGTGCACTACAATGATCAAGTGCGCATTTGAAAAGTACTCTTCAACACAAAATGACCTCTCCTCACGTGTCCAATTCATAATGATAACTGAAAGGCAGACGAATACAAATCTCCCGTCAGCCACTATAAACCACGCATACTCTCCACTCTTAAAATTTCCGCGCTCCACCCTCTTTCTTAACAATTCATGCTAGTTTTTGAAAAGACGAAAAGAATACTTTTAGTCGGAACACACAATATCTCAAAAAAGTATATTTGCTGAGCTTTTTGAATCATGTGGCCCAAAAAACGTCCTGCACTATGGACACATGGGTAGTTACGTAAATTCTTAATCTAAATTTTGCTTCAAATCTAAATAAAGTCTGTTTTGGCTGAGTTTAGGAACGGACATATGGTTCGAAAGGACCAAAAATCTGATTACTTTACGAGCTTTAGTAGCGTGGCGTTGGTTAAGGATATACAAGGTTTGTACTGGCCAAACTTAGCGGTGTGTTACTTGTATTAATTAAATTTGACCAACTATATAGTAATTTTTAAACACGCATAGAGAAAGGGACCTAAGGGTAAAAAAATCAATTTTCTGGCTTAAAAATGAAAATTTCTTTTTTTACTGTGGACAACATCTGAGCATCGAATGATATCGATCCCATGACCCAAAAGTGTTCCCTCCCAAAGATATGCGCGTTTTATGAAAGTGAAGTCGACGATTCTAAACTCAAACAGAAAGGGACCTTATCTTTAAAATGGCTCTCCTGAATAAAACTGGTTTTTAACCTTAGGTCCCTTTCTATTTTGCGCGTCACATATATTGAGTAGAGTTTCTCGTCTGGTTGCTGGAGAGGCCGCTGAAGCTCAGCGGGGCAAAAAGGTAGCCAGCTTTGCCGTTTCATCGAGCATGGGCGGAATGTCAACTGTGTATAGCAACACATTTAATAGGTAATACAAATAAAGGGTTGGTCTTTTTTAAGACTAGAAATCTCTCAAAACTACCCTCCGTAGGCAGAGAGTTCTCCAAAGCACAGACTTGTTCCAATGTCATATTCCATTCGTTACTGACTGGCCTACTGACCTCTCAACATACAGACCAGAGACTAAAGCTGCCGTAGAATCATCTGCAGCAGGGGCTTGATTCCTCCATAAATTTAGAGAAAAGTTCGGTTTTTTGTATTTTCAATCTAAAGTAACTTGTTTTCAAAACACTGTGCAACAGGTAAAACACTACGATTGGTTCATCTTAAAGTGAAAAAGTGAAGCAACTGGCTCTAAAACATTCTATTAATGCATTAAAAGAAATATTCATCACGACTCCAGATTATCGTCGAATCAATGACTTAGCTTAATTTGGGACAAGGCGGAATACTTACTTTATTCTTTCATAGAGGATTATAATTGATAGTTATCCAGGCTAAGTACTCGTCCTACAACAAATTATATATATTTAAAATTTATTTTTAAGAATCGTGAATAGAAATACATGTTTATAGGCTTTGTCATAATTGGCACTCTTTGTTTACAGCAGAATTATTGTGGATTTGCAATCCTGTCTAGTTATATTAACCTAATCATCAGAAATAGTTACTTTAAACTTTTTCATTCATATTTTTAGCATATCTAGCTAGGATATAATCGCCCCGACCCACTTTGTCATCTTTTTCTGAACAGTTCTTTCCCCGAAAAGGTTAAACCCAGTTCTAAAATTTTAGATTTCAATAATGATACCTTCAGCCTAATACTCATTTAACCTACTCAAGTGTTAACTACCAACTCTAAAACTGGACCTAAGTTATATTCAGATAACCGGCAAATGGATTTCAAATGGCATTTGATCGTTAATGATGTGCATTGCATAATGAAAAGACCGTGCGAGATCCAATAAAAAATAACTAGTAAAAAAGCTTAAGACGGTCGTGGCCGACCATATTATACCCTTCTACTTCTGGCTGTTTAGAAAACATGTATTTGGGCAACTTATGTCATATTCAAATTTGTTAGCAAATGCAATATGTGCCTGCAGCGCTGGATACATAAAGTCGGGTGAACATATACGAGGGCGACCGCAAAACTAACTGACCTGGCACATTTTCTGTTTTACTAGCAACTATTTTTTTTTAAAGCAATCTTTTATAAGCCATCTGTCGAAATTTCCGAAATATGTAATGATTATTTTCTTTGTTACAGGTGATTGAAGTAAACAAGTTTTATAATTTTTGAAAAATGAAAATTAAGAGTTTCGTGCGGTAATTAAACACTTTTATATGAAAGGTTATACGCCACAATTAATCAAAGATTAATTGGATTCTGTTCATAGTGATAATGCACCATCATACTCCACCGTGAAATCCTGGGTTCAACAATTTAAAATGGGTCGTTCAAGTACGGAAGATGAACAACGCTCTGGAAGACTGAAAACTGCTACTACTATTGAAAACATTAGAAAAATATTTAATGAAGTGACTAAAGATAGACGAATAAAGCTCAGAGAACATGCTGATATTGTTAAAATACACGAAAAACAAGTTTGGAGTATTTTACATGATGAACTCCACATGAAAAAGCTATCCGCAAAATATGTGCCGCGTTTGTTGACTTTGTCCCAAAAAATCGTCCGTTGGACCAATTCCGAGGAGCTTTTAGCGATTTATCAGCGTAATCTAATAGAGTTCTTGCGCTGATTCCTAACTTTTGATGAAACATGGATCGATCCATCACAACATCCCAGAATGCAAAGAACAGTCAAAACAATGGATAGAAGCTGGTATTAGTGGTCCCAAGAAGGCGAAAACTGTTAAGTCAGCAGGAAAAGTAATGGCCACAGTATTTTGGGATGCAAGGGGTATAATATTTATTGATTATCTTAAGAAAGGAAAAAACTATAAATAGTGAATATTATTGTGCATTATTGGATCGGTTGAGTGAAGAAATCAAGATAAAACGACCGCATTTAGAAAAAAAAAGTTCTTTTTCATCAAGATAATGCTCCTTCACACACTGCATTTTAAACTCAACAAAAACCGAATTATGCCGAATTACGATTTGAAATTGCTCCGCTTCCACCATATAGTCCAGATTTAGCTCCTTCTGATTATTTCTTGTTTCCAAATTTAAAAAAATTTCTCGGTGGCAAAAAACGTTCGTCCAATAGCGAGGTTATTGCTGAAACTGAGGCATATTTTGAAGGTCTTGAAAAATCTTATTTTTCGGATGGAATTAAAAAAACTTGAAAAATGTTTGATGAAGTGTATTGAGTTGGAAGGAGATTATGTTGAAAAAAAATAATAATAATTCCAAAAAACGGTTCTTATTATGTTAGGCCAGTTACTTTTGCGGTCGCCCTCGTATGTATGGAAGCTACATTTAAACCTAAACTGATTTTCGTCAATGTCAATAATGTCCTTGTATGGCACAAAATATTAATTTCCTAAATTTCATCAATATTGGATGTAAAACGTGACTTCTAGAGCTAAAAATAGAAACATCGGATGAACATATATGTGGATTAGCTATATTTAATGAGAACCGATTTTCTTCCATATCAATAACGTCCTTCCTTGGCCCAAAAACTTATTCGTGCTAAATTTCATTAAGATTGAATGTGAAATGTGGCTTCTAGAGCTAAAAATAGAAAAATCGTATAAACATATATGTGAGAGCTATATATTAAACTGCAATGATATTCTTCGACGGTATCTTTGTATAAGGACGTATCTAAAACAATTTTGCCTATATATGGACTATATAAAATGCAGTTGTTAATGTACATGTTTAAATCAGTGCGTAACATTGGTTATCATTCTATTTCATTTTCTCAAAATCAAACTTTTTTCACTACTAGAAATCGATGTAGACTGGAATCAACAAAACAACGTATTGAGCATACCGGTTGCTCTGAATATAATCGTCTGCTTCAATATATCAAAAATATTTTACGAATTTCAATTTTCAAAACAACATTAAAAACACATTTATTAGATAATATTGAATTGCTTTTATTGTCAGTTTTATTTAGTTTTTAAATATCAAAAATATTTTTTAATATATTTTAATATATCAAAAATATTTTACGAATTTCAATTTTCAAAACAACATTAAAAACACATTTATTAGATAATATTGAATTGCTTCTATTGTCAGTTTTATTTAGTTTTTAAATATCAAAAATATTTTTTAATATATTTTAATATATCAAAAATATTTTACGAATTTCAACTTTCAAAACAACATTAAAAACACATTTATTAGATAATACTGAATTGCTTCTATTGTCAGTTTTATTTAGTTTTTAAATATCAAAAATATTTTACGAATTTCAATTTTCAAAACAATATTAAAAACACATTTATTAGATAATATTGAATTGCTTATATTGTCAGATTTATTTAGTTTTTTAAATATCAAAAATATTTTACGAATTTAAATTTTCAAAACAACATTAAAAACACATTTATTAGATAATATTGAATTGCTTCTATTGTCAGTTTTATTTAGTTTTTAAATATCAAAAATATTTTACGAATTTCAATTTTCAAAACAACATTAAAAACACATTTATTAGATAATATTGAACTGCTTCTATTGTCAGTTTTATTTAGTTTTTAAATATCAAAAATATTTTACGAATTTCAATTTTCAAAACAACATTAAAAACACATTTATTAGATAATATTGAATTGCTACTATTGTCAGTTTTATTTAGTTTTTAAATATCAAAAATATTTTACGAATTTCAATTTTCAAAACAACACAAAAACACATTTATTAGATAATATTGAATTGCTTCTATTGTCAGTTTTATTTAGTTTTTAAATATCAAAAATATTTTACGAATTTCAATTTTCAAAACAACATTAAAAACACATTTATTAGATAATATTGAATTGCTTCTATTGTAAGTTTTATTTAGTTTTTAAGTGTAGAGTTTATTTTTTATATCTAATTTTCGAGCTACAAACTACTTTTAGCTTAATCTTTGCCAACTGGCCCCAAAAATGTCCACGTGGCGCTGGGGCAATAATTTGTTTTTGAATTGTAAATATTATTTGGTACGAAATAAATAAATAAAAAAAAGTTGCAATCAAAAAAAAATTACGTCCTTCCTAGGTCCAAAAAACTAACGTGAGCCAAATTTATCAAGATTGAATGTAAAATGTGGTATCTAAAGGTAAAGACCTAATGTCGAATGAGCATATATGTGTGGGTGCTATATCTAAATTTGAACCGATTTCCCTTTATTAGAATAACATCTTGCCTTGGTCCAAAACTAACTAACTCGTTATCAAAATTGTTAATGTTATCAAAATTGGATGTAATATATTCCTTATAGAGCTTAAAGCAGCAAAATCGGATGAACATATATGTAAAAGCTAAAGGGTGATTAAATTTTAAGGGCCGTTGTTAAATGTGAACCGCACCTAAACGTCAAGTTTCATGAATTTCATTTGATATTTCTCAATTTTAGACTAACTCAATTTGAACCATGGAAAGATACACAAGCGAGTAACGCGTTAAAGTTAGGCAACAGCAGATGATCAATTTTCGAAGAAAATCATCTTCAGTGATGAGGCACATTTTCACCTCAGTGGATTCGTCAATAAGCAGACTTGCCGCATTTGGGCGAATAATAATCCAAGAGTGATTGTCGAAAAAACAATGCACCCACAAAAGTGACTCTTTGGGGCGCTTTATGTGCGGCATCATCGGGCTGTATTTTTTCCAAAATGAGGCCGACCAGGCAGTTACTGTGAATGGTGTTCGCTATCGTGAGATGATAACGAACTTTTTATGGCCCGAATTGGAATATATGGATGTGGACGATATTTCGTTTCAACAGGGCATTGCCACTTGCAACACAGCTAACGAAACAATGGCTCATTTGCGCGACAAATTCAATGGCCGTGATATCTCAGGTCGTGGCGATGTTAATTTTGCCGCCAAGATCATGTGTTTTTACACCGTTGGACTTCTTTCTTAGGGGTTATTTAAGAGAAAAGGTGTACGTCGATAAGCCAACAACAATTCAAGAGCTTAAGGGTGGCATAATTCGGCACATTAACGACATAGAACCTCAATTATGCCGCAGCGTCATCGAAAATTTAACCATTGGATGGAGGTGTGTCGCCTAGGTCGCGGCGACCATTTAGCCGATATTTTGTTCCATACGTAGTACAACCATACCAAAAGTATCATAATAAAAAGAAATGACAATAATTTCCTAAATAATTTGTGTTTTAATCAAAATCAATATTGGCCCTTAAACCCCTTTATTTTTAAATAATTTTCATAATTCAAATCTTAGCCCCAAATCTTGACAACTTACCCCCATTCAAATAAATGTAATTTTGGGGATCAAGGTATAATTGTGTGTGATCATACTATGGTTGTTGATCATACTATGGTTGTAGGGATTATAACATGGTTGCATGTAAATCATACTTTGGCTGTGAGGATTATAAAATGGTTGTATATTAAACATGCTATGATTGCGAGGATCATAATGTGTTTGTGGGGATCATACAATGGTTGTGGGGATCACAGTATGGTTATGTGTGAATCTCACTATTGTTATGGAGATCATAGTACGGTTGTGAGGATCAACGTATGGTTGTATTTCAATCATACTTCTGTTGTGAGTATCATAATATTGTTGTGCCACAACCATATACCCAACAATAGTATGATGATCTTTGAATATTGTTATACCTACCATATTTTTTCTACGTGTGGGTTTAGCTGAAATGTTTTGAAAAATATAGTCACAAACATCTGCCATGAAACTAACTTAAAATAACCTGTTCCAAAGAGTAGTGCAGGGTATAAATATAAATTTATTCACAAGAATGTTTATACATTTCTGCATTTCTTAAAAGGTTTCACAACAAAAAAGACAAGGGGCCGGAGAAATGGTGAAACAAAACACAAACTCTAAGAATTACCAAATACTTTGTTTAATTAACACTAATTTAAGAAAGAACACACAGAGTAGACAAAAAAATCATTACTAATACACATAACCGCCATTGCCACCATCTCCATTGCCGCCACCACCACCTCCTCCACCACCACCACCTCCTCCACCACCATCATCAGGATGTCCTCCGCCGGCTGCTATTAAATCGAGAGCCTCTTGTATTTCGGGCGGTATGGGAGGTGGCGTTGGTAAATGGTCACCAGTCGGTTGGAAGCCATTTTCGTCAGCTATATAAGTCACTACAAAGGACTCGCCCTCCGGACTGGTAAAAGAGAAAGAGCCCTCGGCCACCTGAGCTTCATTATCTGCATCGCCGGCATTTTTTAAATAACCCATTTCGTCGACATTGATACCATTGCCGGTTTCATATTCGTACTGGAATAAAGAATGACATATTTTTTTTAATAATTTAAATACAGGTTTCTAATAAATCGGTGAATCTATATGTTAAATCAGTCCCAGAAATAAGTTCTGTACTGTACCATACTTTATTAATTACACTATTTAACACAATTTCGGACTTTCTTGGGGGTGAATAATTCCTTTGGGAAAATAAAATACTTAGTTTTTAAAAATTTCTCTAAGTGGCAAGATCCTGATTTTTAAGTGCTGAGGAAATTTGTCAGCCAAATAGGCCAAGGGGGAAAAAAGTGTCCCTTTGAGGGATTAAAGGTACCCTATGTTGAAAGGTTACTTTTTGAGAAATTGGCAAATATATTTGTTGTGTACGGACAATAGTTAAAAAAATCTCGGACGCACTAAGTACCTCAAAAACGTCATAGTTGCTGGAATTTTTGGCTCGTTTGGCCCAAAAAAGTCCCACATGATCCAAACGGGCGACATATGGTCAAAAAGATCATATGGGTGCTTAAATTAAAGCATATTTTGCAAACAATTCAAATATAGGATAATTTTAAAGATTTGTCTAAGGAGCGTACGGGCCGAAAGGGCCCAACATTTTACCTTTCTTGCGCTTTTATAACAAAGAGACAGTGGAAGGTAAGTGGAGGTAAATTGTATTCTTGTCCTTATTTTTATGAAAACGTATGCCACTTGGTAAAGAAGACCTACTTTTTATTAAATTTCGGACCGGTTTAGATCTTTGTTTTTGTATCACTATTTGTAATTCTACTTTTTCATGCTATTCCAAAACCTCTTTTGCATTTGAGACTGATTTCTGATTTCTATGGTTCTCAATAACTTGGTACAGTGTGGAATTATTCGGCAATGTCCGATTGTAATTGGAATATTAGTAGTCCCCTAAGGGAAGGGATTTTCCATTTTGACCCAGTTACGCCATTTAAAACCTGAAACTGCGTATAAACCATCTCTAAGTTCAGTGCTTCTGGCTCATTAAGGTAAAGGGCTATTGGCCTTTAAAAAACCGATCGGTTGTACAGGGTGGAGCACGTTAAGTTACTTTTTCGCACCGCAGACTGTGATGGCACTGTTAGTCGAAGAGAGTGTAAAGTGATCGTGACTTATAGTGGCTGACGGAAGATTTGTATTCGTCTGCCTTGCAGTTGCCGTCATGCATTGGACACGTGGGGAGAGGTCATTTTGTTTTGAAGCGTATTTTTCATCGAGTGCGCAGATCATTGCAGTGCAGCGTGCTTTTCGGTTACGATTCGCTGTTAGCCCCGCGGACGTGTTTCTGGACGGCAATCAATTGTAAATTGGGTAACTTCATTGAGAACAGCAGGGAATGTGCCATGTGTACGAAGGTGACCTTAGAGAAGGATTACAACACCACAAAACATCGAAAGAGTTAGAGTAGCAGTACTATAATCTCCGAAACGCTTTGCTCGGAAGCAAACACTTGCTCTTGGCATTTCCAGACTTTTTGTTAGTCGGCTCTTGAGACAATGCAATTAGAGGATACATGGTTCCAACAAGATGGTGCCACTGCACACACAGCGAAGATTACCATGAATTGTTTGAGGCAAATGTTTCCTGGACGGCTTATGTCTTGAGGCTTAGCCCCATGCGATTTTTTCCTTTTGGGTTACCTGATGTCGAAGGTGTCTATCAACCGTCCCAATACCTTAGAAAACCTAATTAACAATATTGAGGCTAAAATTGGCAGAATACCAGTCGAAATGTTTGTTAGAGTTCATAAAACCTTCAGAAAACGTATGCATCAGTGTGTGGATGGCGAAGGTCAACATTTACCAAAACACTATATAAACCAATGCAATTTAAAAATTTCCTTACTGTTCAATATAATTAAAATATAAATTAATTTTTCCAAGGCTCAAAATTTTTTTAGTTCATTCCCAAATAAGAAAATTATCGCGCTCCACCCTGTATATGGCTAGAATATCTAAATTATATGTCTTATCAGTATCAATATTTGATGGTGTTGCAAACGAAGTGTGACTTAGTATACGACATCGTACGCAACTCTCTTCCCCACTTATATATTTTCCTCAACACCCCTTTAAAAACACAAGGGAAACTACTTTCAAGCATAATATAATTTTAGAGCTTATTGACCGGAACATATCGTGTTAAGCAGGCTCCGAATTGTATTTTGTCAAAAGGTTTGACTTGACGAAGAGGTAAAACAATTACACTTTATATCAGAAAATTTGTTGAAGAAGTAAAAAAAAACACCTCTTAAAATACTCGTAGTAGATGTTTATACTCTGATTTGAATCTGGGCTACTTGCGTGATAGTCTGGCACACTAACCCCCACGGAGGCCCTCAATCGGTCAAATTTTCCTGAAGTTAATTAAAATATATACGACAACTGATACTTCGGCTAGCAAAACGTGTTGCATAAAAAACATAAACTTCGGTTAACAACATCACATCCCACTCGATACACGACCGTCGAACTTTCTATCACTGATTAAAATGCAAGCTAGTATAGCCAGTTTTTTCTTACCATATACGATCCATCGGTATTGACTTTAGATTCCATCTTTATGATAGGTATAACTGGGCCGCCTCCACCACCTCCTCCACCACCTCCTCCACCCCCTCCGCCACCTCCACCACCCGGTGGTAAGTAAGTATTACCACCACCTCCTCCACCATTACCTCCTCCAGGAGGTAAATATGTTGGCATTGGTGGTTTGGCACCGCCACCACCTCCGCTACCCCCACCATTTCGATTTGGCGGCAAGTAATTTGAACTGGGCCCCTTGCCACCGCCATTGCCTCCTGGCTTAGGCAGCTGCTTCCCCGGTGGCTTCATTTTGGGATAACCCGCAGGTACAGCACTACACCATGTTATGCACACACAAACGACCAGAATCTGGAAATAAAATTAATTAATTAACAAGTTGTCCTTAAGGAAATTATACTAGTTTTAGCTAAACTTACCAATTTCATGACGAAGCCGGTGGAAAGAAGAACACTGCATGGCTCTGCAACAAATCATTGCCTTTTTATAAACAAATCTCTTGTTAAGTGCATCTTTTTGGGGCAACCAACAGCTTGGACTCGCCGGAGTGTAACCTCACGTCTTAAGTTCAAAAGCAATTCAGTTTAGTTTGTTTCAACCGATGCTGATTGATTATTTCAATGAATGATACGAGGAACAGTGGTTTAAAGGAAACAATTTTTTTTTGTCAAAATCATTAATAATCGCACTATAAAGCCATTTTATATCTTTCGTCAGGAGGAGTGTATATATACTTTGTCATTCTGTTTGAAAACTTTGAAATATTAATTGGAAATCCCTTAAAGTACATGTATGTATGTATGTAGGGTGATCCATCTAGAGGTATTTATTCAGAACAAAAAAAATATAAAAAATTCAAAACAAGTGTGGAATCTTTATTGGTAATTGAAAGGACTTTTATGGCATTTATTTTTTTGAAAATAATTAACTTCAAATGTTGGCAATTGTATTATGGAAATGAGCGTTCGGTGAGAAGCGGAAAGATCCGCTGTTTTCGACCAAAGTGTTGTTCTGTGATGAGGCCCATTTCTGGCTCAAAGGCAAAGTCAATAAACAAAATTTCCGATTTGGGCTGAAGAGCAACAAGAAGAGGTTGAAGAGGAGCCATTATACACAGAGAAAACCATGGTTTGGTGCGGTTAATAAGCTGGTGGAATCATCGGTGCATATTTTTTCATAAATGATGATGGTCGGAACGTAACCGTGAATGGTGGTCGCTATCGCGCCATGATATCGATCTTTATGCTACCTGAAATTGAAGCCCGTAATCTTGACGACACTTGGTTTTAACAGGACGGTGCCACTTGCCATACAGCAGCTCAAACAATGGATCTGTTGAGAGGTCATTGCGAAAAGCAGCTGTCTAGATCGAGTTATACGAGGGCGGTTCGGAAACTTCTTAGCCTAGCACAAAAAGCGCGGTATAAACAGAAAAAATTTAAGTGTTTTGGAAACTTCCATCTCTGCTATGAACACATGTTAAATTTTGTTTCGATCTGGCAACTCCTTCATATAGAAACAGGTGTTCACAAAAGACGCATCCGCGATTTTTTTACAATGGAAAAATTAGAAATGCGTGGTGTCATTAAATATTTACATAAAAAAGGTTTATCGGGACAAGAAATTCATAATGATAAGGTGAATGTGTTAGGTGAAAGTGCTCCTTCATATGCAACAGTAAAAAATCGGGTTGTTGAATTTAAACGTGGTCGTACAAGCATTGAAGATGAACCACGTAGTGGACGTCCAAAAACAGCAACAACAACAGAAATTGTAGCCAAAGTGCATGATATGGTATTAAATGATCGACGAATAAAAGTGCGTGAAATAGCTAATATCATGGGCATCTCAAATGATCGAGTCCATTTAATTTTGCATGAAGAACTACAGATGAAAAAGCTTTCTGCAAGATGGGTGCCGGACTTGTTAACAGTCGACCAAAAACGCATAAGAATGAACATTTCTCAATCTTGTTTGGATCGTTTTCAGCGAAATAAAATGGATTTTAAGCGTCGTTTCATAACTGTTGATGAGACATGGATCCACCACTATACTCCAGAGACAAAAGAACAATCCAAACAATGGACTGAAGCTGGAGGAAGTGCCCCAAAGAAGGCAAAAACAATTCAATCGGCTGGTAAGGTTATGGTTATTGATTGACTATCTTGAAAAGGGTAAAACAATAAATTCAGAGTACTATTGCAACCTTTTAGATCAATTAAATGTACAAATTCGAGAAAAACGTCCTGGCTTACAACACAAAAAAATAATTTTTCATCCAGACAACGCACCAGCGCATAAGAGTGTTTTAACACTGGCTAAAATCAACGAATTAAAGTACGAGTTGCTTGACCACTCACCTTATTCTCCTGATTTAGCTCCCAGTGACTTTTACCTGTTCCCAAATCTAAAAAAATCCTTGCTGGCAAGCGTTTTACCTCAAATGAAGATGCAATTACAGTTGAAAACCACTATTTTGAGGACCTTGAGGAAAACTATTTTAATCAAGGGATAGAATTGCTAGATAAGCGTTGGACTAAGTGTATTGAAGTTTCAGGAGATTATATTGAAAAATAAAAATATTTTTGAAAAACTAACTATTCTTTTTCATTGATAGGCTAAGAACTTTCCGAACCGCCCTCGTATAACACCTTTAGACATTTTTATTTGGGGTTACGTAAAGTCCAAAGTCTATGCTGACAAACCAGCTACGAGTCAGGTTTTGGAAGCCAACATTACGCGTGTCATTAAAGCCATACCGGTCGAAATGCTCGAACGAGTCATCCAAAATTGGACCCTCAGGATGGAAACCCTGAGTCGTAGTTGCGGCCAATACTTGAAGGAAATATTATTCAAAAAAATAAATGTCATAAAATGTCCTTTCAAATTACCAATAAAGATTCCACACTTGATATGAATTTTTATATTTTTTTGTTCTGGAAAAAAAAACCTCTAGATGGATCACCCTATACATATTCTGGATCGTCGGCAAAGAAAATCTAGTCTAAAAAAACTAAACCTGAATTGTATATAGATAATTTTGAAGATATATGTATTGATTTTCTAAAATGTTAGACAAGTTAAGAGATAGTGGCTACTAAGTCAACCACCACAACATTCCTTTATTTGTGGTGCATGTCTACTACTATCAACTCCGATCGACCCGAAATGTTTACATTTGACGAACAGGTGGCCTTTGAAGCTTGGTGTATTCCTATTACTTTTTTTACTCTCCACCATTGGATAGGAATTCTATTTGTAACACCTTCAAGTACTTATCTGCGTTTAGTACAAACGAAAAGAGTTAAAGTCTTCTATCTTACCAGGTATTATATGTCTTTCAGTCGGCGATGAGTTGGTTTCTAAAATCAACCAAATGGGGCACATCTAAAAAAAGATTCCCTCTGAGGGACTAAAAAAGCTCTGATCAAATTTTTAAAATTTTCGATATATTTGCAAGAAATAAGATAATCATTTAAATCAGCTTTTCTGTAAAGTGGTAGACTTAGGCTCTTTAGCCTTCCCATAATTGGAGAGTTCATTGTGTCCTGGTCCCAAAAATTAATTAAATTAGATAAAAAATTAAATCAGATTTTCTGTAAAGTAATAGACATCTTTTAGCCTTCCCTTAAATCGAAATGGACAAAATCCATCCCATATTGTTAAGGGACATATGCGTATCTAGACCCAAAGGACCCAATAATTCTTGAGCTTTGAACACATGGATATTTATACACGCAAGGAAAAAACATGGCTACTATATGGTCACGACAATAATAATATGTTCGCGGCAATAATAAAAGTATGTTCGTCGTAACAATAGTATGATTGCCGCAATATAAATATCGTTCAAATGTAACAATAGTATTATTGCCAAATTTAAAAATTAAAATATGGTTGTAGCAACAATATAAATAAAGTAGGTGCGACAAAAGTATTGTTTTTTGGGTATTCTGTTAACAATAATATGACTACGGCAATCATACTGTATGATTGTAATTTTTCTTCATTTGAATATGCATTTAAGAACAATGTTTTTGTTACGGATCTGATGCAAAAATAGTACTTTTTATATGAAAATTCAAAACAAAACTACTTTGGCTTTGTTTAACTGAAATAGTTTTAATAAAAATCCTTACGTCTTTTAAACTGATTTTTTCTACTGTTGAAAAAATCACTCCTATTTTTTAGAATTAGAATTTATTGTATTTTCAAATAATTTTCATAATTCAAATCTGTAGTTGACAACTTAACCTAATTCTAATAAATAATTTTGGAGATCAAAGTATAATTGTGTGTGATCATACTATGATTGTAGGGATCATATAATGGTTGTGAGAATCATACTATGGTTGTATGTGAAACAAACTATGGTTGTGAGGATCATAATATGGCTGTGGAGATCATAGTATGCTTTAGTGTGAATCATACTATAGTTATGGGGGTCATTGTATAGTTATGTGTAAAGCATAATATTGTTGTAAGGAGCATAGTGGGGTTGTATTTGGATCATACTATTGTTGTCAGGATCATAATATTATTGTAATGGAACCATATACTTAGCAATAGTATTATATTCTACGAATATTGTCACCCATACTTTTTTCTGCGTGTAAACAATATAATTTCTCCACGAAGCAGAATTTCACATTAATTTTACGATTCGAAGAAATTTGAGGCCTCAACCCATGGTCCCAAAATTCGGCCTCCATGAGCTATGAACATTAAAAACATTAAAATTTCGTCACTAAGCGGATTTTCACAATACTTTTACGATTTGAAGAAATTTGAGGCCTTGACCAATGAGGGAAAGGTACCTAGAGCTCCAAAAAAATGGGCCCTTCGTACATTGATATATGTGTACTCAAAAACAGTGGAATTTTATAAAGAATCTTAATATGACATTAATTTTACAATTTAGTTTAATTGGGCTCAAGGAAGTAAAAATCGTCCCCTAAATGTTAGGAGACATACGAGTATACACAGGTTCATATGGACCGTAGGGGCCTAAAATTGGCCTCCATGAACTATAGATATATGTGTATTTAAAATGTCACAGATGCAAATATAATATTAATTTTATAATTTGATAAATTTTAAGTCCTTGCCCAATGGGTCCAACGTTTTAGGTTGC
Organism: Hydrotaea diabolus; assembly: GCA_963513945.1. Lineage (NCBI taxonomy): Eukaryota > Metazoa > Arthropoda > Insecta > Diptera > Muscidae > Hydrotaea > Hydrotaea diabolus. The sequence continues at coordinate 168,079,938 of OY740719.1, forward strand.
CGAAAAATTATTTCTTTCGAACAAGGACTCTCAGGATTCTCAGAAACAGAGGAATTTATGAACTATTTATATAAGACATTAATTTTATGATATGGCTGAATTGAAGGCCTTCACATATGGGTGTGGCCCAAAAACCACCCGTAATGTTCCAAAACATATGGGTATCCGGATACCTAGATTTAAGATTTGGGTTAGTTTTGCATTCGGACTCGCCCAACTATGGCATAAAGGTATTAAAAACAAACAAAAACAGATTTAAAATACTCGTATAAAATTTATTCTACGATTTGAACGGCGGCATATGATTACTCATTAACATTGCAATTTCCACACGAATTTGATTTAACTTTAAAGGTTTGTCTAAATTGAAGGCCCGAATCTACTGGCTCCCTACGCCTTCCTCAACAATGAACATTTTTTGGCTTCTCCGAAACAATAAAATTCACTAATCTGAACAGGACAACGTTTCATAGGGCCGCAAAAATTTAGTTCTGTGAAACATGGAGCCGCCGCCAAATATAAAAACTTCCGCCACCAAGTGCTCTTAATTTAAAGCGTTCGCAATATTATTTCAATTGCCCCATTTTAACAAATACAAACCACTGTCTTTATTTTACTACGCTAAGTATGAGTGGAAATTTTGAAATGTTCCGTTCACTAAAGCAACAAAATCCATCATCTTGTGAGTACAACGTAGTGCGTTCGCTGCATACGCACATTCAACACAGCATTTCGCATCACTTCGAGGAAACCTTCATGTTCGACCCCCCGTTCTCATTTCGCTTGTTTTTGGCCGTACAAGAAGCTTTAGACAATCGCCTGAGAATGCGTCAGCTGCAAGGTTTAACTAAGCGCGCACAAAAGTACGAGTCGTATCCGTGCTCGTAAGACAAGTTTCTAATGTTGGTATTAGTGCAGGCTCGATGAATTTACATGACTCCATCCGCACTCGCACAAGTGCGTACAACGGCCCAAAAACACACCCCACGGGCGGAGTGCTGGGCCCACCATGCCATTTCGGCTAATATTGTATTCTTCATGGTTAGAAACACACACGCACACACCGATATAGTCAAGAGTCAGCCAGCAAGTCCAGCGAAGCACAGTGGGAGAAAATAGATTTTTGTTTGAAAACAAATTTATTCAAAACTATAATTAAAGTTGTATTTTCGGTTAAATCTCGACTAAAATTTGTATGGAAATCGAAGCATGTATGGCTTAACTTAACACTGGATAAATTACCAGTCTTATTATGGAGGCCGTGGGTTTCTTTAAATAGAAACTTCATATACTTTTATAACGGATTTTCCAATAGAGACGCATCAATTTCGTATGTTAAACACATTTAAACATTTTTAATGATCTTTCAGTGTCGAAACGTTAGTCGAAATCAACATTTTCATTATAGTAAAGTTCACTTACGAGTAACGTTTGGAAATCATTGAAAATTACTACCGAAATTCGGAGTCGATGGTCGCAACTTTAAGAGCGCTTACTCCAATTTTCATCATCTTAAGCGATGTACCAACTACTTTCATCATTTAGGTATTAGTTCGCGAGATATAGCCTTTTAAAGTTTAGTGTTCTTTGGGCGGTGCCACGACCATTTTTACAATTTTGACATAAAAAAGTCTATAATAAATTGCTAGTCATCGAAATCTATTAAAAATGTATACCGATCGGTCTTTTACTTTGGGCATGAATGCGATTTATTATTATATACAGGGTGGAGAGCGACAATTTGCTTATTTAGGAATGAAAAAAAAATTATGAACCTTAGAAAAATGTATTTTAGTAAGGGGATTTTTAAATTACATGGTTTTTAATAGTGTATCTGGCAAATGTCATCCTTCGCTATCCACACACTGCTGCATACGTTTTCTGCCAATTTCAGCCTCAATATTGTTAATTAGGACTTCCAATGTTTTGGGAAGGTTGATATACACTTTCGACTTCAGGTAACCCCAAAGGAAAAAATCGCATGGGGCTAAGTCTTGTGAGCGTGCCGGCCAGTTCACATCACCCCTCAAAGAGATAAGGAAACATTTGCCTCAAACAATTCATGGTAACTCTCGCTGTGTGTGTTGCTGCTGTTGGAACCACGTATCCTCTAGTTGCATTACCTCAAGAGCCGGCTAAAAAAGTCTGGAAATGCCAAGAGCAAGTGATTGCTTCCAAGCAGAGCGTTTCGGAGATTGCAGTACTGCTACTCCAACTCTCTCGATGTTTTGTGGTGTTGTAATCCATCTCTAAGGCCCCCTTCGTACACATGACACATTCCCTACTGTTCCCAACGAAGTTACCCAATTTACATTTGATTGCCGTCCAGAAACAAGTCAGCGTGGGGGAACAGCGAATCGTTAACGAAAAGTACGCTGCACTGCAATGATCGAGTGCGCATTGGAAAAATACGCTTTAACACAAAATGACCTCTCCTCAAGTGTCCAATGCATGATGGCAACTGAAGGGTAGACGAATACAAATCTCCCATCAGCCACTATAAGCCACAAGCACTCTCCACTCTCTTCGACCAACAGTGCCGCCACAGCCTGCAGTACGAAAAAGCAACTTATCTCGCTCTACCCTGTATTTATTATTGTTCATTGGTTTTCGTTACATACCAATGTCATATGTTTCAAATAACATCGTCATATCTGTTACCAGACATGGTTTTTCTATTTCAGAGTTATAGATCAGTGCCCAGCTCCCTTGTACTACCTATCACATCGCAATAACCCCTTCAAATATTATACAACCGAACAAGAAAGAAATGTGACAATTTCGTAACGATCAGAGTCGAAAAAATAACTAAAATTCTATTTACTTACGTTTAAATATTTTTAGAGGTACTTGCGTGAAATGTGTACCTCTTAAGTGACGAGCCCCATTTTCAATACCAACACATATTTCAGCCACCTGGCGTCAGTAGAGCGGCCAGCAGTTTCCTTTTCACAGACAGACCAACAGATCTCCCAGATTTTTACCACGATTCAGAATATATACACGAAGAAAAAAAGTATGGTTAGGGTAACAATATTTAAAGAGCATCATACTATTGTTTGTTATATGGTTGTGGCACAACAATATTATGATCATCACAAAAATTGTATGGCTCAGACACAAACGTACTATGATCCCCATAACAATATTATGGTCTTCAAAACAATAGAATTTTTCATACACAACCACACTATGATTACCACAACCTTATTATTATTTACACTTAACTAAACTTTGATCCCCACAACCATATTATGATCTTCAGAACCATAGAATTTTTAACATACCATCATAGTATGATGCTTCCAACCATAGTGTGACTCACATATAACTATCCTATGATCCCTAAAAAATTTTGTAAGGATTGGATTAAGTTCATATTCAACAATAGAGCTTTTTTTGAAGTAAATTATGTAAAAATGCCTTAAACTCTTAATAATAGGAGTGATTTATTTAACAGTATAGAAAATTCATTTATAATAAATTTTTCAGGTATGCTAGTCCAAAGTAGTTTATTTCGAAAAAAAATTATTTACATATAAAAAGTACTAATATTGCATAATATTCGTAACAATAACATTGTCCAATTAAAAAAATACGATTTTGCCGGTATAATTGCCGTAATCATATTATTGTTATCATAAAACCCAAAAAATGCTTTTGTCGCACAAACCATATTAATATTGTTGCTACAACCATATTTTCATTTTTAAACTTGGCAACAATACTATTGTTACATTTTAACAATATTAATATTGCCGCAATCATACTATTGTCAAAATGAAATTCAAAAAACAGTACTGTGGTTGCGATGACAATACTTTTATTGCAGATAGCATACTATTGTTGCCGTGATCACATAGTAACCAGATCGTTTCTCTGCTTGTACACTTCATGGGGTCTCCAGTCAGTATTTCTAGTGTTGCAATCTGAATGGCAATGTGTATGTTTAATCCTATCCTATAATTTTCGAGACTATTTTATTGGTTTTTGGTGCAGGAATTAATGAGCCGGGCTCTTGATCTTCAAAATAATGTACTTATACATATGTTAGAATTTGCGAGGAAATATATAATTGTTAGCCATATGCCTATGTTTTAATGGGCTTAAGCCCTAGAAACGATCTTTTGACTCATGGACCGGGCTCTAGCTTATGGTATATTTCAATTTTTATAAAATTTCATTGCTTTTTTTCTTGGTTCTTACATGTTAATGTTTGGGTGGAAGAATTCCTATTTTTGCCGATCGCAAAAAATTTGGGATTTCATTAATGATGATACCCATAACTTTCATTTATGATGTGTATCTCGTGTAAAGGGATACTCGTATATACCGAAATAAAGTCTGTATTTTCGAGAAATAGGTGTTAGTTATAATTTACTACACTAAATTTGATAGAAATCCAAATTATTATGGGCATTCTGGAGCGATTGTATCTAAAATCGCGTCAAACACACGTATTAGGTCTTAGTGAACACGTTGACCGATTTGACCCATTTTCATCTGAGCTGGATACTTTTCGTCGCACCCGTCCGTCAACTTTGGATGTCATCTGTGATTTCTACAGTTAACCTAAAATGCATAAAAATCTTTTTAAAATAATTTTCGGAGCTATATCTAACTCTGTCCTAAGAGCGGACTGCATATCAAAAATTTTAATTTTTATATATAAACATTTGTAATATCCATCCACATCAATTACATTTTCCTCCACTGTGCGATGCTTGACTGGCATGTAAGTAATATTGACTGGGAGATGTATGGATGCAGCAAGTACTCGTTTCGGCATTAGGGTACTTGCCGCACTTGCTGCTGAGGCAAAAAGTTAATAGCTCGACGTAGTTTAGCACCCTTGTCAGGGGGCACTTGCAACTCATACTCGTACTCGCTGTGCCATTCCATGGCTGGAGGATTGTGACATCTTTTGTACATTAACACACCATATCGGAGCGTTTGCTTTCCAGCTTGTGCCGGGTGCCGGCCGCATGATATTTTTCTTTGAATGGTGGTGAATTTCGTGGTTATGGCTGTACGTATGTGCGTCCGGGAGAGGGGGTTGGTTTTTCTTGAGCCTCATTACACAGCAACCTGGAATCCAATGCAGGTGTGGCAGATTTGTGTCGTTGTTATTCCTCTTTTCGGTTCACCATGGAAAAGCAAGCATTGCATGGTTTCGTCATTAACTCGTTGGGGTTGTTAATGGTGGTCGGTCTTTTTTCTTTGTTGCGATTTGAAATGAACTTGTGGATCGACAGGTTTTGTTGTTTTAACTGATTCTGATTCATGATGCACAGCTCTGGCTGATGACGGGGAGGCGGAGAAGCAGATTTGTTAGATTAGCTGAAAGGGGTCCGTCCGTCATTTCATTCCTTCAAAATGCTACAATGTCATTCATTTGTATTATGTTCGCTCAAATCATTTGTTGGAATTTGTGAAACGATAATTGATAATGTGATTAATCTACATTCTTCTTGCACATGAATAGTCACAACGAATTGAATGAAAAGTGATTAAGTTTTTCAATGCAACAATGATTTGGGTATTTGATAAGTACATTTGCAAACAAGTTCATTTTATTGTCAGAATTGTTCGTCGCTAACAGAATTTCTGCACATGAGGGCCAAGTTAATTTTTGAAATTAAAAAAAAATAAACAAAACTTATTTCTTTGGTTTATTAGAATTTCAAAAACACAATCCGTCAATTTCACGTGAAATCAATCACTTTTTACAAGTAGGTCTTCGATTTTGACGAAATTTTGTATATTGGTTCACTTCGGTTTTCTAAAAAAAATACAGTTAGGGTTTTTTAAAAAAATTCAGAATTCTGAAAATTAGAATTATTAGAACATAAGTGGCAACATTTTCAATACGTTTTTTTTAAAAAATTCATAACTTTTGTTCTAGTTATGATATTTAAGAAATTTTTTTAAACTATCAGGTCTAAACTGTGGTTTTCAAAATTTATTTTTTGATAAAAAAAATTTTCTTCAAAATTATTTTTTATACTGGCAATTTTTTTTCGCGGTCTTGAAAAAAAATTATCTTTGATTTTTTTAAAAAAAAATGTTGGTAAATGCCTATTTTGTTGGCTACTGGCACAAAAAGAGTTTTGAGTGGCCACGCTTCTACTTTTCGAGTTAAAAATACTACTCTCGCTGTGTGAGTAGTGGCACCATCCTGTTGGAACCATGTATCCTCTAATTGCATTGCCTCAAGAGCCGGCTGAAAAATCCTGGAAATGCAAAGAGCATGTGATTGCTTCCGAGCAGAGCGTTTTGGAAATTGCAGTACTGCTGCTCTTACTCTCTCGATGTTTTGTGGTATTGTAATCCTACTCTCAGGTCCCTATCGTACACATGACACATACCCTGCTGTTCGCAATGAAGTTACCCAATTTACAATTAATTGCCGTCCAGGAACACGTCCACGTGGGGGAATAGAGAATCGTAAACGAAAAGCATGTTGCACTGCAATGATCGAGTGCGCATTTGAAAAATACGCCACAACACCAAATGACTTCTCCTCACGTGTCCAATGCATGAAAATAGAAATGACATAGAAAATAGAAATGGGGATAAAAGGGGATAAAAAAGGTCTAAATGGGGTCACATATTAGAAACAAAAACAATAATAAATTAACGGGGTGGTTGGAAAAAAATATTAATGGGAATAAAAAAGGTCTGAAATGAGTAATATATAAAAAAGGATGAAAATAATATTAAATCAAGTGGATGATATAGAAAATAAAAATGGGGATAAAAAAGGTCCAAATGGGGTCAAATATTGAAAAATAAAAAACATAAAATTTAATCAACAGAAAACCATAGAAAATAGAAATGGCTATTAAAAGAGGTAACAAAAGCTCCAAATGGAGCGAAATATAAAAAAGTGATAAAATCGACATATAATCAGAAGGTTGACATAGAAAAGAGAAATGAGGATAAAAATGGATGTGGAATTTCCGAAAGAGCGATATATAAAAAATAGAAATAAAAAAGAATCAAAAAAGATCCCAATGGGGACGACTTTTAGAAAGTAACAAAAATAATATTTTTGCTTCCAATTGAAATATAGAATCATTTTGCAGTTTTGACTGAAATTAGAAATGGACGCCTGGCCCAAACGGACCCAAAAAATAATCATTATTTTATTTTTTTTTTTGCACCTTATACCCTCCACCTTCCCTAGCTGCTGATGGTAAAGGGTATATAAATAAGGTTCGGAGTAGCCCAACTTAACTACGTTTTTACTTGTTATTTTCATAGGTCCTCTGACCATTATTTGGACCCTTTGTCTGATACTTTACATCTTCAGGCATAATTTCTACTGCTGCACATCCCAATCTCCTTCACTCACGCAATTTCATAATTCCTTTCGATACTGGTGCTCTAGATATATTCCCGAAGTTCCTTCGTACAGACGCTATACCTACTGGAAACTTGCGAACCGAAAATGCATTCCAAACCTTATGATATCAATCAACATTTACAAAACAGCAAAATGTGCTGATTTGACCACAGGTTCTTTATTACAAGCAACCGCAGATTGGAAATTTCATTAAGGACAACTACTTATTGTTTGGCCTTGAACATATGCAGCTATTCGCACACTTAGACACTTCACTCCTGCCTGTTCTGCGCCTCCTGCTTCTTTGTTTGCCATGTTGCTTTATAGCACTGATACACATAGATGGACTGACATTAAAGATTGTCATCGACCGAGTGTCACCAGGCTAATTTATCATTTGAATATGTCGTCGTACGAGGGACACAAGTGTCGTGCATATTGTTCGTCTGCTTGAATGTTTACTTAACGATATCTCAATTTATCCTAAATAATCTGCCCAAAATTCACCCCACCACATTCGATGTCAAACAAAATCGGAAATTGTTACGATTAATTCATTCCTCCTCTCTAGAGCGCACAGCCATGACAACGAATATGAGCCCATAATGCACGGCTCTAATCGGCAAACTATGAGGAGGACAATTGGCAATAGCAGTAATGCGGGCGGTATTTGTGTGCAATGGGTGCGTGTTAAATTACATTTCATTGCCCGCGAGTCAGTCAGTCAGTCATCATTGTTGTTGTCTTTTTCATTGGAATCGCTAGCTGGCTAGCTGGCAGGCTGACTGCCTGGATCGTTGATTAGTTGGACGACCAACATTTGTTGGTTTCTGGGCGGGTAACTTTGTGTTATTTAGCAAGTGCAAATGTCGCCGATTGCCTTGGATTTGGTTTCCTCATCGGTTGGTCCTGTTGGTGGCGGTGGTGATTGCGATTGTGGTGGTGCCGATGATGGTGGCGGTGGTAGTTGATGATGTCGCAGTTATTCGCTTGGCATGGTGGTGGTGGTGGCGTCGTTGGTGTTGTACGTATATGTGGTTGTAAAACTTGTATGCATATTGAATTTATAGTTGATGCGATTATTTTTGAAACATTAGTTGCGGCGTCAGTTGGCCGCATTCACACTATACGAGTATTAGCGAGCATCCTTGTCAGGGATTGCTGTTTAATGGTAAATGGATGCATCGGATCAGAATTGAAGGCAAATACAAATATCAAAAATAGCAATGGATCGCTATCAGTCAGAGCAAAAAGAGAACTCTTACTACCGATTCTCGACCAAATTGCTCTATCTTTTTTATATAGCCCCCCATGCAAAAGGCATTTCCAATTTAAAGTCCTGCCTCTACTAGCATACATTTGAAATTCGTTCTAGCTCTAGGCATCTTTGTATGGTATGGAACATGTTTTTGTATAGGCCCTTTAAAATATGTCCCTCCCTCTCTAGAAGTCGGATTTGTAGTTCGCCATTACCAAAACAAACTGACAAAAACGTAGAAAAAAGTATGGTTGGGATAACAATATTCGAAGAGCATCATACCACTGTTGTTGGGTATATGGTTGTGGTACAACAATACTACGATCATCGGAACAATTGTATGATTCCAATACAACCATACTATGATCCTCATATCCATACTATGATGCTCACAACAATAGTATGGTTCCAATACAACCTACTACTAATACTATGATCCTCATAATCATACTAGGATCCTCACAACAATAGTATGATTCACACATAACCATACTTTCTTTGATCCCCACACCCGTAGTATGATTAACACTCAACCATACCATTAGCTTCACAACCATATTATGATCCTCACAACCATAGTATGTTCACATACAACCATAGTACGATCCTCACAACCGCAGTAGAATTCACCCGCAACCATGTTATGAGCCCTACAACGATAGTATGATCTCATACAAGTATTCCCAAAATTAGTTATTAGAACTGGGTTAAGTTGCCTACAATAGATTTGAATTATGAAAATTATTTTATAATAGGAGTGATTTATTTAACAGTAGAAAATCAGTTTAAAAAACACGTAAGCGTTTTTATTAAAAATGTTTCAGTTACCAAGCAGTTTGTTTGGAAAATTTTAATTTCCATATAAAAACTGCTATTATTGCATTAGTCCGAAAGACATTTAAACACAATCAGGGCTTTTCAGGGCTATTCAAATCGATTAAGACTTATTTGAATAGAATGCGTCCTTGGCTACAACCTGCACAATGAGGATAGTTTTGTCGATATCGATTCATATCATCGACGGCATCTGGGGTTGTGTAAGCGTATGTCCAGACTGGTCTAAAATGAAAAAATAGTCTTTTAAAAAATAGTAATTTTTTAGATATTACAATGCAACTTTAAAGTAACTTTCTTTATCTCACCTTGTATTTCATAGTAGTTGTTAAGTCTGGCAACTTAAAAACAAACTAAAGGCTGGCACGTACATAGTTCGATGTTTCCAATGAAAAAGTGTCAAACAAAAAAAGTTACAAGAGCTCGCTGCTGAAAAGTTGTGAAAAAACAGAACACAGTTCATATAAATATTTAAAAAAAAATGTCAGGAAGCATTGGCTTTTTGTAATAATTAATACAGCGCGTAGCACGGCATTTTGCTATTTTGCACTGCAGGCTGCGGCGGCACTGTTGGTTGAAGAGAGTGAAAAGTGTTCGTGGCTTATAGTGGCTGACGGGAGATTTGTATTCGTCTACCCTTCACCTGCCCATCCTGCATTGGGCACATGAGGAGAGGTCATTTTGCGTTGAAGCGTATTTTTCAAATGCGCACTCGACCATTGCAGTGCAGCGTGCTTTTCATTAACGACTCGCTGTTCACCCACACGGACGTGTTTCCGGGCGGCAATCAATTGTAATGTGGGGAATGTGCCATGTGTACGAAGTGGACCTGAGAGAAGGATTACAACACCACAAAACATCGAGAGAGTTAGAGCAGCAGTACTGCAATCTCCGGAACGCTCTGTTCACTTGTTCTTGGCATTACCAGGCGGCAGTGCAATTAGAGGATAGATAGTTCCAACAGGATGGTGCCACTGTACACACAGCGAGGGTTACCATGAATTGTTTGAGGCAAATGTTTCCTGGACGGATTATCTCTTTGAGCGGTGATGTGAGCTGGCCGGCCCGATCACCAGACTTAGCGCCATGTAATTTTTCATTTGGGCTTACCTAAAGGCGAAGGTGTATATTAACCGCCCCAACACTTTGATAGACCTAATTAACAACATCGAGGCTGAAATTGGCAGAAAACCTGCCAACATGCTTGTTCATGAAAACTTCAGAAAACGTATGCAGCAGTGTGTGCTGCATACGTTTTCTGCCAGATACACTATTTAAAACCATGTAATTTGAAAATTAACTTACTGTTCAATATAATTAAAATATAAAATACATTTTTCTAAGGGTTTTAATTTTTTTTATTTCATTCAGAAATAAGCAAATTCCGCGCTCCACACTGTATATATACCTAACCAAAAAGGTTGATAATTGGTCATTTTAAAATAAATTTAATAAATTCAACTTAATAAAAATAAATCGAGAATCATTCAGTTCAAGAATGGAGGCTAGATCGAACTCCTGCGAATCGTTCAGAATCTGTCTTAACACTTCAAATCTGTGGTATGTTTCTGGTAGATATATTCACAATCGACAGAGCAACTATATTATTTCCGCGACAAATTTACTTGATGAAAAAATTACCTTGACAGTCTTCTTTTAAGTGGATGGCAACTTTATGATGCCTACACTTATTTCATCACTCATGTTTATATGGTTGCCATATTTTCATTTCTAAATTTGTCAATAATACTATTGTAACATTTCAACAATATGAGACAATACTATGGTTGCGACCAACATACTTTTATTGCGGAGAACATATTATTATTGCCGTGACCATATACTAACCATATTTTTTCTCTGCGTGCAGTTGAAAAATGAAGACCAGAATGAGCTTTAAACTCTAGATGACAATCAAAAAAGAAAATATTTGACAAAACCATCGCAGCCCTAAAAACTCTAAACTTCAATACAATAAAATTTGAGTACACCTTACTTAGTGTCCTAAAGACCCCATATAGACACAAACGAGAACTTTTTGAAATCAACGTGCGGTGTTAGGGTTAGGCGAATCAAACGACCATATTTTCCTATGTTATTTCTTTTTATTAATTCAAATTAAAAAAAAACTGACGAAATATAAGTAACCAAAACTTCTGCATGCATTTATTTACTCGTTGTGTCCGTTTACTTTTGTCTTGACTATATTCTTCAAACGGTTAAAAAATGATTTGCATGCTGGGCGAATAAGATCTTGAGGTATTTTGGCCCATTCCGAAGAATGGCTTTTAGCTGAGATTAGGGACGGAGCATGACATAGCTGGTTATGATATTGCTGCCAAATATAAAGGAATCTACATATTATTTTTTTAATGTCCCGCCCAACGAGCGTCACATTGAACACCATGAGCATCTGATTGTTCAACAACCATACCACCGATAGATAATGTAGACTATGTTGGACCAGTGAATCGCATGATGGAATGTGAGATAAGAAACAGCACTGCGTCTTGCGCGCATTAAAATCTACTTTTACTCTATTTATTCAACCCCAATCGCAAATGGCCTGTAAATCCCGGCCAAGTGCGTCATCCATAATTAGCCTACTGTCTTCAATATTGTGAAGACTTGGCCTATGGCTGTCATCCGCGACAGAGAAGATTTGAGTCACGGACTGGCCCAACAGATCGTCAATGAAATCAAGAAAAAGAGCCTCTTGGTACACCTGCGGTTATCCTACGTTTGTTTGGTGAGAACCCATCTACAACAACTCTAATAGTAAGATCTCTAAGAAAGCTCGATAAAAATCGAGCAAAAGTATTACCGATGCCAAATGCGATCTGACTTGAAATGAGTGCACCGTGTCTGACTCTATCAAAGGCCTTGGAGATATCCGCAGCCACAACCTTACTCTCACCCTACTGGTAGATAGACCAACTACAACGCTCCGGCAAGAAAGCCATCAGGTCTCCTGTAGAGCGATTTCTACGGTGGTCATACTGTCGATCACTAAGCAGGTCGTTGGACTCTAGATACCTCACAAGATGGTGGTTAATCATGATCTCCATTACCTTAGAGAGCAAACGCGATTGGCGGATAATTTGCAGGATTATTGGATTCACCCTTTTTAGAGATCGGCATAGGGCGCGAGGACTTATTTAAATCGAGAAGCCCTTTAACTCCACGTGTACGTAAAAATATCCGAGGCACGGAAATACAAACGTTTTCGATCTCGGGCAGTAGTTGATTGATTTCCGGCAAAGAAGAATTTCCTAGATTTAGGTTGGCTTTATCAACCGGCTCAGTGAATGCCTGGTCGTCTATAACAAGAGTTACGATAGATGATGAACTAGTCCTTACTCTTCTTAAAACCTGATGCTACAAACTAATAAATGATCAAACCGAGCTTAGAACCTAGTCGTACACACCACACAAGGAAGCGCTCTTTAGAACGTGTTATACGAGTGTTCTGGCATTTTCATTGGACAGTTTGACATTTTTTTAGCATAAACTTACTTAGAAGGTTTTGACGTACAACCATCATTTGTGTTGTTTACAGTGACTTGAAAAAATCAATTTAAAAAAAAAATGGAATTAACTCGTGAACATTTTTGTGCGATTATTTTTCACAACTTTCGACGCGGATTATGACGACAAGAGTGCATCGATGAACTTAAATCTGTGTATGGCGATTAAGAACCACTCTATAGCACTGTGAAAAACTGATTTAATGAATTCAATCGTGGCCGACCCACGCTCAAATACGAAGATTGTGAAGGTCGTCCAAAAACGGCCATTGTGCCAGAGAACATTGATGCCGTGCGTGAACTGATAAGGCCAGAACGTCATGTGGCATACCGTGAGATAGAGGCATCCTTAGACATTACTTCTACCAGCATGCATTCGATATTGCATGAACACCTGGCCGTAAAAACGGTTTGTTCTCGTTGGATCCCGCACAATTTAACAATCGTTAAAAAAAGGCTCCTGTCAATTGGTGCAAGGAAATTTTGAAAATATACGATCCAGTGCTTCAAAAGACGTTTATAAGATCGTCACAGGTGACGAATCATGGATCTATGCGTATGAGCCCGAAACAAAACAGCAATCGACCGTGTGGGTCTTCGGAGGCGAGCCAAATCCAACGAAAGTTGTTCGTGAAAAAAGCACTTCGAAGCAAATGATCGCCTGTTTCTTCGGAAAAACTGGTCGTGTGGCGACTTTTCCGCTTGAGCAACGTAGGAGGTCAATTCTGAGTGGTACACCACAATTTATTTGCCTGAAGTCTTCGAAGAAATTGGAAAAACGAACATGAAAAGACGAATAATTGTGCACTATGACAATGCGAGCTCTCACACATCGGCTCAAAACAGCGCTTTTTTGACAAGCCAAAACGTCGAATTGTCATCCGCCGTGCAGCCCTGACTTGGCACCCAATGACTTCTTTTCGTAGCCAGAAGATGCTGTTGAAGCGTTCAAAATCCATGTTTTGGAGGTGTCTCAATCGGAGTGGAAAAAGTGCTTCGACAATTACTTTGAGCGCATGCAAAAGTGTAAAAATCATGCTGGAGAATACTTTTAAAAACAATAAAACCTTTTTTGATGAGAAATATGCGCATTTTTATTATCAGGCCAGCAATATATATAGCATCCCTCGTATCTTTAAGCCAAGTCGAACAAGACAAAGTCACTCTAACTCGGGACCTGGTCACAACGACATAATGGGCATCAAGATAACCGACCTGCTTGCCAGGCGGATCTCAGCAACAATTGGTAAAACGTAAGTCTCGAATGCAATTTTATAATTTAGTAAATTACCCACAAAAATAAAAGGGAATGATTATAAACAAAAGTTCAAGAAAAATTAACCTCAGGACGGAAATAAATCCGATTCGTCAAGGCAAGTCATATTGGTCATATCTGTTTTGAGAGCAACCGCACAGGTTGTAAGGGTTGCTATTTATATTTCGGGTCCGGCAATAAAAACACAATAACTTATCATTGGATATAGTTTTATTATTTTTCAAAATATTCTCCTTTAAGATCAATACACTTTTGCATGCGCCCAAACCAGTTTTCGAAGCACTTTTTCCACTCCGATTGAGACTCCTCCAAAACATGATTTTTGAACGCTTCAACAGCTGTTTCGGGAGATGAAAAACGTTGACCACGCACTTTTTTCTTGATGCTAGGGAATAAGAATAAGTCATTGGACGCCAAAGCTGGGCTGTGCGGTGGATGGCCTATCAATTCGACATCTTGAGTGGTGAAATAGCTCATCGGTTCAAATGATGTGTGAGAGCTCGCTTTGTCGTAATGCAAAATGATCCGTCTTTTCTTATTATCTTTCCCCATTCCTTCGAACACTGTTGGCAAACAGATGGTTGTATACCACTCAGAATTGACCTCCTAAGTTCCACTAAAGACACTGTGGCAACATGACTGGTTATACCGATAAAAACCCAATAATTTGCTCCGATGTACTTCTTCCACTAACAACTTTTGTTGGATTTGGTTCGTCTTGAAAGTCGATTGCTGTTTTGTTTCGGGTTCATATGCATAGAGCCATGATTCGTCACCTGTGGCAATGTTATACTTACACTGTACACTGCCTTTGAGCTACCGCAGTTATACTTTTTCAACATCGCTTTGCACCAATCCATACGAGCTTTTTTATGACCATTCGTCAAATTATGTGGGATCCAATGAGGACCAATTTTTTCACGGCCAAATGAATATGCAATATCTTATTGATGCTTGTCATACTAATGTCCATAGATGCCTCAACACGGTATGTCACATGTCGGTCTTGCTCAATCAGTTCACGCACAGCATCGATGGTTTCTGGTAAAGTGGCCGAAGTTGGACGTCCTTTACGAAATTCATCCTGGAGCGAACGGCGTCCGAGACTGAACTCTTGGTACCAGCGATTAACAGTGGTTTTTTGATGGTGCTCCATCACCAAATGTCGAAACAAGTTGATTTAAACACTCTTGTCTCGATAACCCACGCCGAAGATTGTAAAAAATCATCGCACAAAATGTTCACGTGATAATTTCATTTTTTGACTGAGATGAATTTTTCAATACCCTGTAAACAAAACAATTCGCCCTCAAATGAAAAAACGTTCTAAGTGAAGTTATGCTAAAAATGTCAAAGTTACCAATGGCAGTTCCAGTTTGCATCTGGGAACACTAGTATTGTCAAGACCCAAAATATAAATAGCACCTCTTAAGAGGGCTTTACAAAATGTATATGAAGTACCAAATGTCTATAAAGAATCCTAAATACTCACTCATTCTAATATTATTTTCCCATTTTCCCTCCTCCTAGCTTTCCTTCTTCCCTTAATTTCACTTCTAAAAAAGGTCTTACTATGAGCCAGCTTAGCTTTTCGAGTAACACCGACTATAGCGAACGTAAACCCTATTCATCCAAACTATGCAAAATGTTCTTATAGATCGGTTGTCCACCAAAAGCGAAAACTGAGAGTTTTAACATCAGTAGTTGCTAAAAGCCCTCCCGTACATTCTCTAGCGCTTGCCTGAACAATCATCCTTATCTTATCTATATCTCTGCAATATTCCTCCACTTATTGTTATTTTAGCGTTTTGATTAAGTCCATTTATTTAATAAAGTACTTGAGCGAGGAGCAAATTAGAAAAAAAGGAAATAAAAACAAACTGAACCAGCCAGCTGTGATTTTAAAACCAAACCGCCTCGAAACAACATCACCAACTGCATCGCACCAGAGGAAAAAAAGATATCCTGGTTAAAAACAAGCAAACACCATGACTTTCACTGAAGCATCATGAATGCCAGCCGCCAGCCACCCTCTTGGCATTTCATGGCATACCATCCACGGTACGGTACGAAGGACGACGACTGACTCTTCAATTGCCGAGCGTGTGCCATGTGACCTGGAACACATGTTTTTCGGGATTTGCACAAATACGGCAAAAAAAAGAATCAGATAAGAACATCACAGTTTAAATGTTTTCCTGTTGATCCTTTCTTGTGTTTTCCATTTCCACTATTATTGTTTGTAGTCGTTGTCGGCTGTTAAACATATTAATTGTGTTATGAAAATGCTGGAACTATTCAATGAAATTACACAGGAGTGGATCGAGGGGCATTGAGTTGTGTTGAAAAGGGCCTTATTTTGTGAAAATTTTATATTTAATTGTAAAGAAACGAAAATGGTGCGTGGTGAAAAAAAGTTTTTTATTTACACTGTCATTGTAAAGTAAAAATATAGGGTGATCCATCTAGAATTTTTTCAGAAAAAAAATATAAAAATTCAAATCAAGTGTGGAATCTTACTTGGTTATTTTTGGCATTTATTTTTTGAAAATAATTACCTTAAAATGATGGCAACTATATTATAGAAATGAGCGTTTGGTAAAAAACGGAAATATTCGCTGTTTTCGACCAAAATTTTCGGTAAAGTCAATAAACAAAATTGCCGCTTTTGGGCTGAAGAGAAACAAGAAGAGGTTTAAGAGGTGCCATTACAACCAGAACCCGTAAATCATTATTAGTATGAGATGTACCAGATTGCTTATTTGGGAATGAAATAAAAAATTATGATCCTTAGAAACAATTGTTTTTCATCTTAATTTTATTAAACAACGCTGCACTGCAATTATCGAGTGCGCATTTGAAAAATACGCTTCAACACAAAATGACCTCTCCTCACGTGTCCAATGCATGATGGCAACTGAAAGGTAGGCAAATACTCCCAGGTAGGCAAACACTCCCGAATCTCCCATCAGTCGCTATAAGCCACGCACACTCTCCATTCTCTTCGTCTAACAGTGCCGCCACAGCATGCAGTGCAAAAAAGCAATATTCGCGCTCCACCTTGTATAATAATTAGTGAGTTATTTATTGAAGAACACAAAATTAAAGTTAAATTAAAAAGTTAGAGAAAAGTAATCTGGTTTTAAATTCAAGCTAGAAAGTTACTAAATGGGCGTGCTTCGGGCTACAACTTTTATCACCTTGTGTGCCGTAATAACTTTTTCCAATATTAATTATCATTATTAGTGCGTAAACAGTAATAAAAAAATGTAAATACAGGGTGTCCACCGGGTAGGTATACTACAAGGTGTCCGTCGGGAAGGAATACTAATTTGTTATTTTATAATTTTTGATTAAATGAAGAAGAATAGACCTTATATTGATAAATGTTTTATTTAATCTCGGCAATTATGTATGGAAAACAATATCAGATAAATGTCCGCCTCTGTTAGCCTCACAAATGCGAGCTTTTGAATATATTTTTTATTACATTCAGCACGACGTTGAATTAAGGTTGATGGATTGTTTTGAATACTTTCTTGAGCAGCAATAATGTTTTCAGCCGATATTGCAGTACGTTGTGGTCCATGCTTAGGCCTATCAGCTACAGACCCTCTTTCTTGGCACGTTGTTTATTCCAGAAATTTCACGTAACTTTATAATTGTCACAGCAATCGATGATTGATTTTGACAAAATGTTTGAACGATTAAAACACGTTGGTTTATCGAATATTTTTCCATAATAAATTTGACACGTCTCTACTACACGACCGCCAAATATGAACTGTCAAGACTAATGTTTACCAAAATGGCGGCAAAACAAAGTTGTATACCTTCCCGGCAGACTCCCTGTACTAAAAGTAGGCAGAGTAGTACAGTGGTTTAAGAGGTACCAGAATGGGACATGTCAATTACTTTTTACACTTATACAAAACCGTTAAAGAAATTTTACAAAATTTCAAGTGAATTTCATGAGCAGAAGGCATGAGGCTAGGAATAAAATAAAAGGGTTCGAAAGCGTGATAGGTTCTAGAAGGGCAATATAGCCCATACTTAAATGTCATAGGAAGTTTTAACAACTAATTTGGAAAGCGATTGTGCAGACTAGCTGTACATCTTACAAAACCAGTACGCGAATTTGGTCAAACCATACATAGAATCAACAATTTTTTTTAATACGTTACGCTTTTGGTCGCACCTATGGATATACTTATATACCCTCCTATACAGTAGGATGAAGGTATAGGGCTGATTTGTATCTATCTTCGTGTTTGTTGCTTAAGTCTTTTGTTTATAACAAAACCCTAATGCGTAGGAGATATATATGGTGCGGCTCAAAAGTAGGATGTGTATGAAGCGTAGGAGATATATATGGTACGGCTCAAGAGCATACATCATCGCAAAATTCTTCTAAATTCATAGGCTTGTTTGGGTCGTATAGCTTTCATAACATTAGGCCCTGCCAAGGCCAAAAAACATAAAACTATGAAAAAAAACCATAAGTAGCTATGAATAGAATTACTCGATAAACAGAATGTTGGATTACCAACCACTCCCCGTTGGTAGTTCCCATAAAAATTACAAAGTCCTAACAAGTATTAGAGCCCACAAAAATTTCCCCTCCAAATGCGTTTAATTCGCCTAAATAGTGAACGGCTTTGTATGCGAAAACAGTTCCCTTTCCTAGTGACTTCCTTGCAAATGCACCATTCCGCACACCTTTTCTTATGCGATGTTGCTGAAACTTTAAGCTTGAAAACATTATTATCAAATTCACTTACTGACGAAAAATTCAGGCCTCAACGATGTCCCTTAAGGTACCTTTCACTTGTATGGCACTCTTAAAAACTTGAATTGAAACCCACATAATATTTTACGAAACTTGTAAATTTTGCTTTTAATATTTATTTTCCAAATCATCTTTAAACAACTGTATTAAAAATTGATTGCCACGCCCCATGATTGTACCCGCGATAACAACGATACTTCGTTAAAATCCGTAAAAATAGCCACGGCTCTTTGAGTACTTGCCACAGAATTGATTTATGAAAGAGTTTAAATAAACCTTCGAGGTATCTGTATCGGTAGGGCTACCCCGGCTGAAATTTCCTCACTTGTTGGTTTATCACGCGAAACATTATTGGTTCTTGCAAATGATTTTGAATAAAGCAATTTTAAGGTCAAATTCTATATGTTTTACATCATCATCCTTTACTAACAGCAATTCTACAAATGATGGCCAAATTATATTCCTCTATTGTTTAAGTCCCAAAACCCATACGGAAACAAGACTTTTGACATGTCGGAAACATCGACTATACGGGTGCGCAGGAGAACATAGGGCAGTCGGTCTTTTGCAGACAACAACTTATCGAAATTAGCGTGGCGACTTGAGTTTACATCCGTTCGAAGTTTAACTTAGCCAGAAGCTGAATGAAAACGATTATTGACAACACTGTATATTTCCTCTTCGAGTATGGGAGGCGCGAGACCATTTTTTGCGTTAACAGTGGTTTGATAAGGTGCTCCAGGATTCAAGGTCTACTTATATAATAAACCACACACTTTGACAAGTTTCAGTTTCTTATTAAATCCTTGGGTATTTTGATAGTGACAGCCCTTTTCCGCTGGATTTAACAAAAAAAGCGTCACAAATAATTTGTTTTTAAACTTTTTAATGTTTATGAAAAACAAATACTTCCTAAAAACACTAAAAGGATTCGCTTAACTTCGCGAAAGCACGCTTTACACTTTTTTCAATAAACTATTTTCGAACATATTAAGAATATGTTCAAATATTAAATAATAAACCTGGAGTCAGTTATAGTATCTTGTACCACTGTACAAAAAGGAATTTATAATGAAAGTTTGTTTTGTCGGATACGAGGGTTACTATATATATTTCTCTCCTAGGCAACACTAAGTATTGCCTGGCGCCATCTGACATTTACATTGGAAAGTTTGATATTTTTAAGCAGAACGTTTGACGTACGACCATCATTTGTCTTGTTTACAGTGACTTGAACTAATCAATTCAGAAAAAAATGGAATTTGCTCGTGAACATTTTCGTGCGATAATTTTTCACAACTTTCGACATGGATTATCACGAAAAGAGTGCATCGATGAACTTAAATCTTTGTATGGCGATGAAGCACTATCCTATAGCACTGTGAAAAACTGGTTTAATGAATTCAATCGTGAGACAAAGGTCGTGATAATGCAAGATCGTCATGTAACATACCGTGAGATAGAGGCATCCTTGGGTATTTCATCCACCAGCATACATTCGATATTGCTGAACTATAACCTGGCCGTAAAAACGGTTTGTTCTCGTTTGATCCCGCACAATTTGACAATCGCTCATCGTGATCGGATCGTGTCGATTGGTGTAAAGAAATTTTGAAAAAGACGTTTATAAGATCGTCACAGGTGACGTATCATGGATCCATGCGTATGAGCCCGAAACAAAACAGCAATCGGCCGTGTGGGTCTTCGAAGACGAGCCAAATCCAACGAAAGTTGTTCGTGGTAGAACCAATTCGAAGCAAATGGTTGCCTGTTTCATCGGCAGAACTGGTCGTGTGGTGACCGTTCCGCTTGAGCAACGTATGACGGAAATTTCTGAGTGGTACACCACAATTTGTTTGCCTGAAGTCTTCGGAGAAATTCGAAAAACGAACAAGAGAAGACGAATCATTGTGCACCATGACAATGCGAGCTCTCACACATCGGCTCAAATCAGCGCTTTTTTGACTGGCCAAAACGTCGAATTGATCGGTCATTCGCCGTAAAGCCCTGACTTGGCACCCAATGACTTCTTTTTATTTTCGCACATCAAGAAAAAAAAGCGTGGTCAACGATTTTCGTCTCCAGAAGTTGAAGCGTTCAAAAACCATGTTTTGGAGGTGTCTCAATCGGAGTGGAAAAAGTTCTTCGACAATTGGTTTGAGTGCATGCAAAAGTGTATAAATCATGCTGGAGAATACTTTGTAAAACAATAAATCCATTTTTGATGATAAATATTCGCATTTTCATTATAGAAATATATATAGCAGCCCTCGTAGCTACAATTTGAATACCCTCCACCAATGGGTAGATGGTATTATATTAAATTTGTTATCCGTTTGGATTGATCGGAGACCCCATTAAAAACCATTGATCCTTGTAAAGTAATAACACTTTCTAGAAATGTCCGTTCGTCCGAATTTCCATCCGTCCAGGTGTCTGTTGAAAGCACGATAGCGGTAAAAAGAAACAACCTAGGAACAACTTAGATAACCCTGGTCATTGTCATTTGAGTTATGGAGCAGACTTAGCGAATGGAACCCTCAAGTTTGCGCCCTCAGTTTAGCCAAGGTGGTCATTTCAATGCCCTCCACACACAATGTAAGCACATTACCTTCTCAACAAAAAAGGCCCCCGGCCTGCCAGCGAACACTTTAGCGCGTGCCAATGGAAAACCGCGACCAACCCTAAACCGCAAAATATAGCTAATAATTAAGGCATTAGTCAATTATAATGACAATGCGTGGTTAGGGGTTGATTTTCCGCACACACACACATTCGCGCTAGGGGTAGAGAGATTTGTTCCGTACACGATCGTTTATATTCAATTAAAAACCTTTTAATGCACACACACCCAAAAGCCAAAAAGGCTTACATCGACAATTGTACCACTCACTACTACTCCGGCTCACCGTAATAAATATATCCTTGACAATGGCAATGAGGAGCGAAGGACGAAGAACGAGGCGGCAGAGTAGTTTGGAAAAATGAACACTTGCTGTTGAGGCAGACGATGCTGCTGCTTGCTACAGAACATGATGTTGCACTTGCTGCTACAAACATTTGAGAGGACAGAATATCACCAACATCATCAACCACCCACCCCATTACTACACACGCACACAAACAAATCGAAGGACTGAAGAAAAACAACTTGTGTGCGCGGATGTACCCAAGTGATGTTGGAGTATGCAACGCATGTTGTTGTGTGTTATCCTTGCTGCTCCTGACGCCGCTGCTCGCTTCTGCGTGTGTGTGTGTGTACAATACAGGCGCGCAAACGCTGGGAATTTTAGCACTTGTTGGCACATGTTGTCAGCTTAGATTGTTTTGTTGTGTTTTGACACTGCAAGCCGTAACAAATCGTTTAGCAAATCGCAAATGGGAAAAACCCCCTAACGTTTTCTAATGCCGCAACACCGCCAGCCAATAAGGCAGGATAAGGGTTTTGCAAAACCCAAAATTCTGATTGCGAACACGTGGTACACGACACAGTGAGCGAACGAGAGCAGGTCATATTGTGAGCGAGCACATATAAAAGTGAAGGACATTTCCAATTGGAGTTTCACAATCGAGTTAGACGTCAAAGGACGAGCATCAATTTGAACAAGCAACGCTGAGCAAACAGCAACAACTCTTATACGAGGCAACCTTTAACAAAATATGTTTCCGGTATTGCCAACATCACACATTGTACATCAGAATCGTCTAGTGGATACCAAGGCCAATAATCAGAACTCCTCGCGTCAAACACAAAGTCCAACGCAAGGGGCGCTAAATAAACGCGCTTCCAGCATGATATTCCGCATAGAACATCTGCTACCGACCACCACCGCCACAACAGCACAACCAGGCTCCACAATGTCACCGGTGGAGAGTAATGGCGGCCGCCACAATGCCGCCCAGATGTCACCCAAAAAATCGAAATTTATTCGAGCCGGTGTTCATGTGAACCAGCTAATACCCAAGGACACGATCTCCGTTGGCATCGATACACAAGCCTTAATCACGGTCGACGAAGGCACAAGTGAGCAGCCGTTGGCACGTGCCTATTGTTCGCTTACACCGCAAGGTGACGATTTGACAATGACAGCATCGATAATGCGCAAAATCAAACTTTCCGAAGACATTCACAGCTACAATGCCTTGCTGGAGTTGAAAGAGGGTCAAGTGCTGCTACGCGTGGTGCGTGACATACAGCGCGATGAAGAAATTGTGGCCTGGTTTGGCGAAGAACTTACGCTGCTGATGTCCATACCCTTCCTGACGCCCCTGAATATTCAGGGCAATAATCGTTACATGTGCCACTGGTGCCATTTGACTTTTGAAACGCCAAATCCCTTAAAGATCCATTTGGCCCTGGGCTGTGGCCGCCATAATATTGATGTGCTCTGGATACGCCTGCACTATGCCATCAAAGCCAAACATTATACGCAACAACTGCTGCCGCTGCCTTTAGTAAGCGATAACGCAACACAACGCATTTCCCCGGTGTTGCCAACCTCAACCACAACATCCACCACTTTGTCACCTTCGTATTCGCCTCAACCGCAGCATTCTTCACAAAGGTTTTCGGCCTTCAAACCCATTTCCCTGACCACGCCCACAAGTCTCCAGCACACGCATCAACATCCTCCCACATCGCTGTCCGTATCTCTGGCCACAGCACTCAGCATACCCTCTCATCACACCTCGACACCAACCATGTCCTTCCTGCCCTCAATATCGTCGGCCGCCTTTCCACACATGAGCCTGCTGCAACCGCCACCCACCAATCCCCTCAATGCTGCCGCCCAAATCGAAGCCATTGTCAGCAACATGGGCGCCTCCAAGCAGGGTCACCTCTGCATCTACTGCGGCAAGATGTATTCTCGCAAATACGGTCTCAAGATACATATACGCACGCATACCGGCTTCAAGCCCTTAAAATGTAAATTTTGCCTAAGGCCCTTCGGTGATCCGAGCAATTTGAACAAACATGTGCGTCTGCATCTACAATCGAACACCAGCAGCTCTTCGGGAGAGGTATATCAGTGTACGTTGTGTCATAAAACCATGGCCCGGCGCAGGGACCTTCAGAAACATATGGAGAGTAGACATGGTGGGTCTACACTGACTTCACCGGAAAAATCTGAGCCCAGTCATTCAGATTGAGCGAATGCCAGACGACTGCAAGCAACGAAATATAGGACACTCAACTTAAGATACCTTAACCAACTAGCCAGCCAGCCAGCCAAATACTCTTAAAGACAAACATGTGATACTAGCTCTAAGTTCTAATTATAAATTTCAATACATAGGCAGATATTTATATAAAGTCAATAAAATTGTATGCATACACAAAACAACAACGCGTTTATAATAAGTCGGCACCACATTATAGATAGTCTACTTTGCTTTTGTACGCGCAAAAGCTGTCGAAGAACTATTTAATTTAAATATTCACTAACCAGCGTGTGTAATCGATTCCGAATAATTTTTTTACGCGTTGATAATGTCAGATGTTTTTATTTGCCCAGAGTCCTGGCGTTCGCGGGGTCAGGTCTAGGAATCGAGATTGATTTAAAGTTAGTATATATATCTTATATGTGAAATTGTAATAATTTGTGCCATTTTCATGCATTTTGTCCGAATACCACAAAGTGATTCGGATTAGCAAGGCGAGTGCTTCCATTAAGCGGCCATTTCCAAGGCTGATTTAACTTTTACAGGTAAGCAGGACCCCGTTTGTCGCACTGTGTAATTTTTGATCTTGGACATTTTAGAGTTTTGTAAAAATGACGATAGTATCTAGGGACCCAAGGATTACCTTATGCTGTTGACATTTATAATCGGGTATACGATTGTCATCAAAAATGGTATTATTGTTTTCAAAGTATTCTCCAGCACGATTTATACACTTTTGCATGCGCTCAAACCAATTGTCGAAGCACTTTTTCCAATCCGATTGAGACACCTCCAAAATATGGTTTTTGAACGCTTGAACGCCAAAACAGGGGTTTTGAACGCTTCAATAGCATCTTCTGGCGACAAAGTCGTTGACCACGCATTTTTTTCATGATGTGCGGGAATAAAAAGTCATTGGGTGCCATTGTCAATTCGACGTTTTGGCCGGTCAAAAAGGCGCTGGTTTGAGCCGATGTGTGAGAGCTCGCATTGTCATGGAGCAAAATGATTCGTCTTCTCTTGTTCGTTTTTCGAATTTCTCCGAAGACTTCAGGCAAACAAATTGTGGTGGACCACAGTTTGCCGAAATGGACTACAGTTTTGCCGAAAAAACAGGCGACCATTTGCTTCGAAGCGCTTCTTTCACGAACAACTTTCGTTGGATTTGGCTTGTCGACTGCTGTTTCGTTTCGGGCTCATACGCATAGATCCATGATTCGTCACCTGTGACGATCTTATAAACGTCTTTTGAAGCACCGCGATCGTATTTTTTTTCAAAATTTCTTTGCACCAATCGACACGACACACCTTACGGCCAGGTGTTCAAGCAATATCGAATGTGTGCTGGTAAAATATATATCCAAGGATGTCTCTATCACACGGTATGTCACATGACGATCTTGCATTATCAGTGCACGGCCGTTTTTGGACGACCTTTTTTTAATATCTTTTTTATTTTAAAATCCTAACTGTAGGTATATATTTGGATTTGTGAAAGGATTTCACAGTTTGTGGATACTCATCAGTGATGGAATTCTTAAAACATTAAATTGTACCGAAACTAACGTCGTAATTGCACCAAAATTAATTTTTAAGGAAGGCAGACTAGATTACAACTGAAATGGAATAGCAAGATAAGCCAATTACAAATAAAAACACAGATCCCTTGTATTTAAAAACTATTCTATATCAGACTAAAACTCAGGAGATGTCCATTATAATACTCGTATGTATGTCGTTAAAAGCAAGAAATAGGAAATAGTGTGTAGTGTCATTTCATTTGTGTCTGCTTATATCGCAAGTGACTGGAAAGACATCTGTGTGTTGACTATTCGGAAATCGAACAGAGGGACAGTACAGCTGATAACCGATTTTTCCATGTAAAGCATTGGGCGATCGTAGGAGCAACGAGGCAATCTAATCTAATTTGAGTCAGCACTCTGATGTAGAGAGTTGGGTTACTTAACTTGGAGAAAAACATCCCATTAAAATACATATAAAATTTTGTTTCGCAAAACTAATTTCGCCGATGCACTTTGAAAGCAAAAAAAATTGCTATTCTGATAATCTCGAGGGGAATCAGCACAAAATTGGTTAAGTTCAATCTTGCCGGAATTTTTTTTACGTCAATAGATAGGACTTATGTAATCCTGCGGGAATCGAATTTTGCTCGTGAAACGTTTCAACTATTCTTATGTTTAATAGATTCCTATTATTACAGGATCAACATGTTCTGGCAGTTTTTGTACAATTTGAGTGGGGAGTCAGGGTATGCAGATATATTCATTACCGTCGTTCCAATGTGGAACATAGGGCCATAAGCATATGAAGATATAACACTGGAGCCATTTTTGTCGATTTCAACAAACGCAATACCAGTGGTCGAATTCGAAACTCTAAAATGGCCCGAAAACTTTGTCATTATTAAAAAAATTTAGCCATTTTTTAACCGAAATCATCCATTCGCTCGGATGTGATAACTTTCGGGAGAAAGGCGAAATCTTATGTAGTCTCTACTTTTATCGTTTGGAATTCGTCCATTGGGTGCGGATTAAGCTACTATGCTTAAAAACGATCATTATTTATAAGAATATCAATAATATTATGAAAGTTTTAAACTTAAACATGCTACTAATAAGATCTCTCGTTAGTTGGTCGAGAAGTTACGTATAAAACGAGTGGAGAAAATCGTATCGACTAATGTCTGAAATTACTGAAAAAAAAATTAAAAACTTAAATTTTGTTATAACGTAACAATTCATATTCCCCAATACTTTATTTAATTACGAGTATTTTGATTTCCTGAAATTTTATCTTTTGGTCTTAATACCAGCCAAAAACACATGGACCGTAATTTTAAATTTTAAAGAGCATCGTTTTATAGTCTTGGTGATTTTTAAAATAATATTCTGACGTCAGGTAATCGTACCAAAACTGGATTGAGAGTACCACGATACCAACGATTGTTCAATTGTACCACAAATGGTACAATCGTACCATGTTATCCATCAGTGATACTCATATGCCCCCGGAGATTAGGGGATGATTTTTGGGCCCCGGGCCCAATGAACAAAAAATGTAAAAAGGATCATAAGTTTATTTAGTCTCCTAAAGGAGAGACTTTTGACCTTTTTTAATACCAGAAAGAAAAGGTGTACGTTAATAAGCCAAGGACAATTCAAGTGCTAAAGGATGAGACAATTCGGCAATTTAACGAAATTGACTTAAAATCATTGAAAATATGGAGGTATGCCACCGAAGCCATGGCAAGCATAATTGTCATCCTTCTATCAAAACAAGAAATCTATTAAAATAATGCTCTAAAAACTTTTTGTTTTATTTACAATTACCATCGGTAGTTTTAGTTGCACGATAAGGTTAAGTGAATTGGGCCCCTAATTTCGAGCTGAAATCTTGTACAATTTGTATACTTATAGAAATAGACAAGTTCAATTCGATAAAATTTAAATCCCGGTAGATTTCTTACAAATGCGCAAAGAAATTGTCCAGCTACTCAAATTTTTTTTTTTGTTAATTAATTTTTATTTCCTTTTTCGATTTTTCTCTCAAATGCGCAAAGAAATTGTACAGCTACTCCCATTTCGAAACTACATAGGTTTTTTTTTGTTAATTTATTTTTATTTAGTTTTTCGATTTTTCTTTCTAACTTAGCGGTTACGTTTTTTGTTTCAATCGCTTAAGACTAACATATAATAATAATACAGTGATTTCGGTTTGCAAATATATGGTAAATATCATACTTAATTCAAACATACTCACATTAATATGTATGTATGCAAGTGTTGAACTTTTTCAATATAAGTTGCTTTCATATGTATGCATGTGTTTCCGTTTCCTCTTAGACACTTCTTGCTTGCTTGTATGTGGTTTATCTGGCCGATTATTGTATTTTAGTATGAACTCTATTTATGTTTTGTTTAAATACTATAATGTCGTTTTTTAGTTAACTGTAAAAAATGTTTGCTTTTTGTTTAGAATTATTTTTGTGTATTTAAGGATAAATAGACACCAATAGTTTGAGTAATTCTTATTAACACTAAAACAAAATACATAAAATAACAAATGTTAACCACCCGATTACTCACAGTGATTGAAATATGTATTTACCACACCTTATGCATATGTATACATGTTATAAGAATATTTATATACATTGCAATATATATTTTATGGACAATCAATTTAAATTCTTACGATTTTGTTTTGAATTATTGAAGCACACTTGGGTTTAATTTTAATTCTTATTGTAATTCAATACCATTACATAGTTTTAGTATTATTTTATTGATTTAGAGAAAGAAGGTTTGAGTGAAAATATATCTATATATAAGGGGGCCGGAAGTATTTTTAAACTTAATGCTTACGATATTAGTTGTTTGGGTTTCTTTTTTTAAAGTTAAGTTATTTATTTTTCTTTTCTTTTATTTTTTAACAATATTATCAGTTACCTTTTAGTTTGCTTCTCTATTCTTTTTTGCTTGTATACTCTAGATACACAATTACTAATTTGTTAAGTTAATACAATCGTTGTTGTTCCCAATAAGGTAAATTTCTCAATTTTATTTTCCTTAATACTTAAAACCGCAATTATCCATTTAAATATACTGTATGTGTGAGTGTTTGTGAGAACAGATTTAACCTAAAACATTTTTGGTTCAAAAAGGAATAATTGCTCCTTTAAAAAATACAACCTATCTTTTATAAAATAAAATAATTAATTTGTGCTTAATAAAAATCCTCTAATTCAAGTACGCCCTCCACCATGGATTTAGCAGAATTGTGACTTTTTAGGCATTACTGAATATTTTGCTTTTCTGAAATTGAAGAAATATGACACTTTGGGCTTTACTAAATTTTTGTCTGTTCTTAAACGGGTTGGCCGATTTGTACGAAAATTGGATCATGTGAAAGACAACAGTACCATCTTAATTTTTTAGTTAAATTTAATTTAAATTAATTTTATTTATAAAATATTACATTTTTTTTTAAAGAAATTTTAATTTTTCCTAAATGTTTACTAAATTTGCGCATAAGTCTAACAAAATCCAAAAAAATGTATAGGCAAAACTCTGACGTTAATCAACATCCGATGTACACTTTTATGCAAAATAATTTGCCAGCTACACGCCGAAAGAAGCCGGTTGAAAGATAAAAACTACGTGGTGGGCCAAAAGTTACCAAGGAGTTTAAAAATTTAATTACTTTTTCGTTTACATATTTTTTTTCAGATTATAATGGGTGATCCAAGTAGAGATACTTTTTTCACTAGCCTTTTTTTGACAGATCTCGTGTGAGTCTTGTCATGCTGTCATGTTACTTTTTTTATTATTGTTTGGCATTACGCCTGAACAACGTTTACAAATCGTTCAACTTTATTACGAAAATTCACTTTCTGTGAGGGATGTGTTTCGTGCACTTCGTTCAACTTATGGTCAATATAATCGGCCTGACTGAGCGTACTATTCGCAACACCATCACCCATCTTGAGGCCCAGCATTCCATTAAAGTATTGGATAAAATTCGACCGTATAGATTACGTCAAACACGCAGTGAAGAAAATGTAGCGGCCGTAGCTGAGAGTGTACACCAAGACCGTGGAGAGTCGATTCGGCGCCGTTGGCAGCAACTCGGACTGACATATGGAACGACTTGGCGCATTTTACGTCGAGATCTTAAATTGAAAGCGTACAAAATACAGCATTTGATAGACATAATCTTTAAAAAATAAATGCCAACGAATGGTTTTTCAGATGATAATAAACATTCCCCATTCAATTTGAATTTTCTGTGTTTTTTCTTTAAAAAAGTAGGGAACTTCGAAATGGATCACGCGTTATAAAGAACACTTGCAATAATGGAGAGACTCACAACAACAAAATAATCAGAACAAAGAACCAGAATAATAGAATTTTATTTAAATTTAAATCAGCGATCAATTATTTTAACACAAAGTGATGAAGCTCATTTGAATGGTTTTGTTAATAAGCAGAACTGTAGGTTCTGGGGCTCTGAAAATCCAAGAGCCATTCATCAAGACCAATTGCACCCCATTAGGTGTGCAGTATGGTGTGGGATCACATCTGCAAATATCATTGGGCCTTACTTCTTTGAGAATAAAGTGGCAAGTGCTGTAACCGCTAATGAAGAGCGATAAGGGTTTATAATAGAAAATTTTTTACGTCCTGCTCTTGAAAACAGGCCTGAGATGTGGTTTCAGCAGGACGGAGCCACTGCCCACACTGCCCGAGACACAATAACACTTTTAAGTCAAATTTTTGGATAGCGAATTATTTCCAGAAATTCGGAAACTATTTGGCCAGGGCGATCGCCAGATTTGTCAGCACCCGACTATTTTCTTGGGGGTTATTTGAAGGAGCGAGTATATGTGAATAAGCCCGAGATAATCCTTCAACTCAAGGCCAAAACTGTTGCAGAAATTCGAACGCTACAGTCACAAATTTTGAAAGATGTTATGCAAATATGCTATAAAACGAGCCCATCATTGCGAAGCTGAAGCTGAGTGACATTATTTTTTATACTTAGTGGAATTTTTTTTATATAATCGGTATATTATAAAATCTGAGAAAAAATATAAAAAAATTAATAAACGAAAAAGTTATTTAGGTTTTTAAGACCATGATAACTTTTGGCCCACCCTGTACAAAGATTCCGTTGGCTGTGAAAATGTTCTGTATCAAAAGTTAAATGTTAATAAACTTGTAAGAAAGACGTTGATTATATTGAGGTACTCGTATTATTATACCATTCAATTTTTTTGTTGGGATAACCGCATGTTATGCCAACTAATAGTTTTGTGTAAGTTTGGTCGTTGGTACCAACAATTGGGCATCGTGGTTGCTTTATCACTTGGTATTGCATTCTCAAATACAAAGACCAATAATATAAAAACAATCAATAATATAAACTATGGGAGCTAAACTTCAGGTTATGCCTCCGAAAGGTTTACTATTAATTTGAGCCCAGTGAAAAAAATTTCGTAATTTCAAATACATAAATCCTCTGAAGCAACAACTATACAAACTATATAAAAATGTTTTTTTTTCAACTTTTTTTTTCAAATTTAATTAGTCTTGCTGTTAGGCCTTTCTTCAAAAACAAGAAAAAACTAAATTTCTTTCGTTTTTATTATTGTTAATTTTATTTACCAATATTTCGATCAACGTCGTTGAACATCTTCAGGGAATATAAGTAATTGTTAATTGTGAGTTCCGTCTTCGTTTACAAGCTTTTATCAACTCCGTACTCCAATACATATAGTGGAAGTGCCTTCAATTATTACTATGGATAGATAAAAACGATCGTAAAAGAAATAAAGAACGTAGCTATTGAACATGATGCCATACTGAGGATCCATGTGCATCCAAAAGCAGTTAACCTTAGTAATTCTTCAGGCTCTCAAAGAAGACTGAAAAGATTAAAACCGTACGAACTTCTGTGGTCATGCACATGAGTAATAACTACTTTAATCAGATTAGTTACAGAAATGTCATACGCTTACTTACGTATCCGATATACATATAAATACTCGTACAAGTATATACATGTTATCTCAAAATTAAGAAAATTGCTTGTTAGTTTAAATTTTTAAAAAGTTGCAGTAATAAAATAGGCAAATAAAAAAATCCAATATATATAGTGGAAGTGCCTTCAATTATTACGATGGTAGATTTGGATTCAGCGTCCCAAAAAAAACTTAAAAACAACATTCAGTTTTAAATCAACAAATTCGAAGATCATTCATATCTATTAGTTCTCTTGTCTATCACAATAAATAAAGTTATCACTGTATTTTACTTGATATTCAAGGAGTACGTTTCTCCAGATGTTCGATTATATGTTAAGCCGAGGCACTATGACACTTTACAATTTAATACTCACCTACCCAAAAGCTTTAAATATGTGGCAAATGAAAGCAGTATTTAAGAAATAATTATTAAATTTGAATGAGCTTTAACATGAATAAAAGAAAAATGAGAAAAAATCCGGGAAATTTCCCTAGAATATGTGAACATAAACGATTCTAAGTTTACACATTCAAAAAAGAAATTATTGATCATTGATCAGCGATCATTGATCTCATAATTTCACTAGAAAATGTGAACAAACAATAAAGTACGGAATTGCCGTACCATCTATCAAACTGACAGTAAATTCGATATGATACTGTATAATGTAAAAATAGTATAGGGCAAAGTTGACATACGGTTTTTGATGATAAAAACTATCACGTAAAAACAATAGCAACTATCAACGTTACAGGCATGACCGAGACTTTAATATATCGAGCCCTTACCGCGATAAAGACGTTGGCACCACTCGCTTTTAAATGAAATTCGATAGAAAATTGTACAACACACATAAGCTTAAATATTAAAAATTAAACATTAATATTTACAAGGATATAGCAAATTCAATTGTATTGAATATCGAAAAAAGCACTCTCTTGTAATGTTTTTTTGGCGCTTGCGTTTTTTCGGGAATTTTATTAACCCTTCTATGTGTGGTAAGGTCCCTGTGGACTTTTTTGACTTCCATTCATGCATAACTTTGTTTTTTACATGATCTCAAGCATGATGGCTTATGACTTTCAGTAATAAAGTGTTTTAAGTCGATTTTATTAAATTTGTTAGTGATTGTGTCATTAATTCGTATTTTATAGGTGTTTGAACAAAGTTAGTGCGTTTGTGTGTGGTAAGGTCCAGTGGGACCTACGGCGAAATATTTTATGACGACATTACCGATCCCCCATTTTGACTTAAAAATCGCGTAAAAAAATGCGATTATGCTTTCGGAAAAATTAGCAACACTGATATCTTCTTACGAAATACAGTTATTTAAAAATAAAACGGTTTATCCGATTTGATAACGCGTTGACACGACATGAACGGTTACAAAGTAGCAAAACAGCTGCTTTGTTTGGGCGATGATGCAGCAAAATTTGGCGGCAGCTTACACTCCGCGTGACTCTCTAACTGTAGATGAGCAACTATTTGCCTATAGAGGCCGAAAGCGATTTACTCAATACATTCTG
Organism: Hydrotaea diabolus; assembly: GCA_963513945.1. Taxonomy (NCBI): domain Eukaryota; kingdom Metazoa; phylum Arthropoda; class Insecta; order Diptera; family Muscidae; genus Hydrotaea; species Hydrotaea diabolus. Next base: position 168,113,206 of record OY740719.1, read on the forward strand.
TCTAAGCCAGCCAAGTACGGAATAAAAATTTGGTACGATTCAAAATCGTACTATCCCCTAAAGGGAGAAATTTACTCTAGTTAATTACCAGGTCAAGAACGTGAAATTAACCAGGGCCAAAATGTAGTCCTTCAGCTGGCTGAAAAATACCTAAATACAGGCCAAACTATATATGTCGATAATTTTTTCTCAAGCTTAGATTTAGCAAAAAATTTAATGAGACACAAAACTGCTTATTTGGGTACCCCCTTCGAACAAATAAGTCAAAAAAGTCCTGTGCGCCCCGTTTTCAGCACATTGTTTGGATTTAACGAAGGAGATGTTGCACTGTGCTCATATGTACCAAAAAAAAAAAATAAAGCTGTCTTGCTCTTGGGCACTACACTTGTGAGGTGGACAACAATTCAGATAAACAAAAACCAGTAGCAATTCTAGACTACAATGCGAACAAGTCTGGAGTGGACACAATGGATCAAATGCTTGGCACCTACTCTTGTAAACGATCAACAAATCGGTGGCCGCTTGCGTTATTCTACAATATGCTGGATACAGCTGCATTTGCTGCATTCATAATTTACAACGAAAGAAATCTGTCCAACAAAGTGGATAAAAGACGTTCATTCCTAAAGTCGTTGACTAGACAATTAGCAATACCAAATATGGAGGCGAGCTAAAATATTCGAAAGCCAATATTCGAAATGCTATGGACGCATTTGATGTGAAGGTAAATTCAACCGTTTATAAAATTGTATAAAATGAAACATTCTCTCATTATCTGCCCTATCTGCGCCCGAAATGTGCCAAGATGTGCCCCAGTGTACATCACGATCGAAGCGACCATTGTGCCAATTATGCCGCGAATAAAACAAAATCTTACGGCTTTTGCTGCAAAAACCCAGTTTGTTTGGAACATTCAACTACCACAACAATTTATCGCTGTGATGCCTGCTCACAAACAGAATCGCAGGAATAAATTTAAAAAGTATTTAAACTTAAAACTATATTCTAATTAAATATTAAATAAAACTCATTAAATAAAAAATAATATAATAAAAAAGCTCTGCAAGAGTATTTAATTGAAAAACATTATAGGGATACACCTAGATTTTAAGATCGCCATAGGTTATTTTTCTAGGTCCCACGGGACCTTACCACACAGGTATCGCTGCCGGTGCTACCACTTATCAGAGGGTTAAAGTAAAATCGAAACGTCCAACTTATATTTATATTAATTGAAATTTATATTTTCGATTTCTAATTGAGTCATTTTAGACAGCTGTTCTTCATATTTTCATTTTCAATTAGAAACATTCAAAATGAAAACCAAAAAAACACAGGCTGGCCAGAAAATATTAAAATTCTATATAAAATCTGATTTGGCAACTCTGTCTACAAAAACTTTACAGCACCGTACGGCTTTAAGCGGAGTATAAAAGACCGCTTAAGCAGAAACGAAAAAAATCTCATAATTTGTTTGTCAAACAAAGCACGCCTAATGTAATCATATTCTTAAGCCGCGGTTACGGCTGACGGTTTGATCGAGATTAACCTGATAATCGGGGTTTCATTTATAATGGAATTATAATCGTATTAGGCAGCGTTTACATTAGAATTTATTATCGCTGTTGGTTTGACAGTTGTTTATATATATATTCCTGTTTATTTTAATCACAATAAAGAGATACATTTCTACTGTAAACAGAGCATTAGTATACGTTTAAACAAATTCAGTTAGAATTATTAGATAATCAAATTTAATGAGTATAATCTAAACGTTACCTTATCTAATGTAAACATAGGCTAATCTCATGTCAACTCGAAATAAATGGACGAAAGTACAATTGGATGTGTTGAAAATGTGATGCGTGTATTTAGGATTTTGAAATTGTAATAGGTTTTCACTTACATTACGTATATGTATATATTAATGACTTTTTAAATACCAAGTTGTGTTTTTAAAGCTTTCTATATTGAAATAAGTAAGTATGTTCTCTTTTTTTCTTTGTTTTTAATTGTGTATGTAATTATGTACAAATACCAAATTTGATCTATGACTTCTTATGCTATACAAGACACATTTTATATTACTTTATTTTATAGATTTAATTTTCAATTGTTTTTACTTTTTATTTCACTTTGCAAATTTCGCTAATAGATCTGGTTTTTTATAAGAGGACATAAGAGGAAGACACAATATTATATGACATTTTTTGTTTCTTAACGATCAATGCATTCTAATGAGCTTAAAAAGAGAACTAAAATCGTATAGTAATTATGTCTTACAAGTTTGAAATAGACTTGGAGCAAGTTTAATACTAAGATTTTTGCCACGAAAATAAAAATCGTTGATTCCAATTCAAACACAATTAGGAGATATTCCACAAAAAATTAACGCTTTGTTGTGATTGAAATAATTACGGAAATACTCTAGCAACTGCCAGATAGCGATAATCGCGATTATAATTGATAATGTTACAAAGCCATGTAAACCCACGTTTAAATCCGGTTATTACATCTTACAATTTTCTGCGGCCCACCTCGTAAATGAGGGCGACTTTACGAACAAGTTATCTCCAGGCCATATTAGGTCCTGGTAAGTAAGGATAAGAATTATGACGTGCACAGCTGACTGATTTGACAGAAGTTTTACTTTGTTCCTTAATAAGATGTTGTGGGAATTAATAAAGTTTCTTAACACAGCAACACACCATCGGTATGTATAAATGCTTCAAAGCGGTTATTATTGCAAAGGCGTCAGATAGACTGAGATAATAATTTTAAAGTATTGTCAAAAAAACCCCGTTTTGATTCATCAAAAAAATTTAAAAAATCCATTTGTTGAGAAAATAAAAATTTATAGAAAAAGTTAACGTATTTTTTCAAATATTTTTTATTTCCATAATTTTACACAATTTCAAACAAACAGTTTTGATTTGTTTATTCAACAAATTTCCAGTAAATAAAAAAACTTCTTGGAGTTTTTATAACGATGTGAAGTTATTACCTTGAAGGCGTTTTAGCAGATTCTTTTAGCTTCTTAAATAGGGCATGCCCATTCTTAGAGATACATTTTAATAGTATATCATTATTGATCTGGAAATATTTACAGACTGTGTAAGGTTATGATTAAACAAAAGCGGGTAGCACTCTTTTTTAAACAGACGTAGCTTTCATAAAATATTATTAGCCTTTCTACTTTCGTTAACTAGTAAGTTTGCAATGTGAAAAGGTGGCAACATTAAACGAGACATGACAGCAATAACGAAATGGACGCTTGTTTAATAATAAGTCGACAAATTTTGGCAATGCGATAACGGCTTAAAACCAACACTGTCGACAACCTTTCTAATAAAATTTTCGTAATCTTAATTTAACAGACCTATTATCAGTTCATACAATATGAGCGCCATTAGTTGTAGGCGACTATGAAACGGAATCCAGGGCGCAGGGTACATAAGATTTGCCAGGCCTAACTTAAGTTGCTTACAAAACTGGCAAAAAGTCCACTAATTTTACTTTTCTTTTGTCACGAATGTACGTTTTGTAAACTTAATTTTAGTGCTGCCAATTTTATCGTCTTCAGCACACAATCTTTAAGTATGTTCGTTTACTTGCAAATTTGTACAATTTGTGCAAATTTTTACTGGATCGTGTTCGTTTACACAAAAAGTCCAGTAAATCAGAGCCAGAGAGAGAAAATTTTGACAGTTCGATGTTGTAGAGCTTGCAAATTTTGGTTGCAGAAATTTTAGCCAACCAAAATTTGCAAGATAGAACAGATGTTTGAAATCAGCTGTTTTATGTAAAAAAATAAAAGTAAAAATAAATTTACAACAGAATAGGCAAGTAAAAATTGGAATATTATTTCATTTTATTTAATACATATGTTAATCATAGAAAGAAACAAAAAGTTTTCTCTTGCTGATTTTTTTATTACAAATCTTAACACTTTAAAATTCAAAATAAAAAGAAATGTACAAAATCAGCTGTTTCATTGCAAATTTTTACTGAAAGCTGTTCGTTAACTTTTCTTGCAAGTTTTAATAAAGAGAGTAAAATTGGCCTACGCTCTAAAAATTAGAAACTTGCAAATTTGTACAGGGAAAGTAAACGAACACACTTTTTATTTGACAAGAAGTTGCAACCTCAATTGTTGTTGTTTTTGCGCACGAGATGGCTTTAAATAACATTACAAGAAATAGTTAAGGCCTTTAAAGATTTACAAAACTAGTAGATTTGCTCGTAATCGTTTTCCCAGTAGAAAAATTAAAGTTGCTGACAAAAATTGTAGTTTTCACGCTCGTAAAACTTTACTATACGATTTTGGTTGACACTCGCTGCTTCTGTCTGTGTACATATGAATTGAGATATTCATGTGGATTGTTTTGCGAATATTGTGCGTTCGAATTGAAATCGTTTGTCCAAACTGAAAAATGGTCCTTCAGAGTTTCGATGCATACGTCGGTATGTGTCCTACCAACACATATGAAATAAAAATTCAATTACATTTTTATTTTTGATGGATAATGTTCGTATATAATTACTTTTTTCTTTTTTTGCATTGATATTGGGGATTGGGCGCTAAGAAACCATTTATAGTTTAGATAATGTTGCTTTATTCGTTACGTATTTAAATTTAACATTAATAAATAATACATATACATTACTGTCTTTCTTAGTTGTTTCTTACTTAATGGCCATACACTTAGAAAATGCAACATTTTCCATTGCACTACAAGTTATTGCTTAATATTCAATATTCTTATAATATCTTGCTTTCTTGTTTATTTCTCGATATAATTTTTTTCAGTTTTCTCTCTTTCTTTGAAGATTTAATAAGTTGTCATTGATTTCATTTGAACATGTAGTAACTATTGCAAATTTCTTTTAGGAATTTCCAAAATAAATTTCATTTATGTGCTTTATTTCTGTTTTATATGTTCTTATCTTTTTTATTCTCTGGGCGGGCTGTTGGTGGGCACACTAAAAGGCTCGTGTCATCCTAACTGATCCCTTACAATTGTTGTCTGGCTAAGGTTAGTTAGCCATCGTTTTATTTGTATTTTGGAATGGATTGGGGGAGGATTGCCGAACAGCCAATAGTCAGACTTGCTAGCAAGACAATTTTTTTTAATATTTTACGGGTTTAAAGTCTTATAGCATCGCATTGTGTCCCTTAATCTTTCATGTCGCTGGACGAACTAAACTGAAGCTGTATTTTGTTTGGGAAAATTAAAATGCTTTTATACGAGGTTTGTATATGACATTTCCATTGGAAAGTTTGAGAGTTTTTGGCAAAAACGTACTCAGAACGTTTTGCGTACGACCATCCTTTATGTTGTTTACAGTGACTTGAAAAAATCAATTTGGCAAACAAAAATGGAATTAACTCGTGAACATTTTCGTGCGATCATTTTTCACAACTTTCGACGTGGATTATCACGACAAGAGTGCATCGATGAACTTAAATCTATGTATGGCGATGAAGCGCCATCCTATAGCACTGTGAAAAAACTGGTTTAATGAATTCAATCATGGCCGACGCTCGCTCAAAGACGAAGGTCGTCCAAAAACGGCCGTTGTGCCAGAGAACATTGATGCCGTGCGTGAACTGATAATGCAAGATCGTCATGTGACACACCGTGAGATAGAGGCATCCTTGGGCATTTCTTCCATCAGCATAGATTCAATATTGCATGAACACTTGGCCTTAAAAAATGCTCGTGTCGATTAGTGCAAAGAAATTTTGAACAAATACGATCGCGGTGCTTCAAAAGACCTTTATAAGATCGTCACAGGTGATGAATCATGGATCTATGCGTATGAGCCCGAAACAAAACAGCAATCGACCGTGTGGGTCTTCGAAGAAGAGCCAAAGCAAATGGTCGCCTGTTTCTTCGGCAAAACTGGCCATGTGGCGGCGACTATTCCGCTTGAGCAACATAGGACGCTCAATTCTGACAATTTGTTTGCCTTAAGTTTCGAAGAAATTCGAAAAACGAACAAGAGAAGACGAATCATTGTGCACCATGACAAAGCGAGGTCTTATACATCGGCTCAAACCAGCGCCTTTTTGACCGGCCAAAACGTCGAATTGATGGACCATCCGCCGTACAGCTCTGACTGGGCACCCAATGACTTTTTTTATTCCCGCATATCAAGAAAAAAAAGCGTGGTCAACGATTTTCGTCACCAGAAGAACCATCTTTTGGAGGTGTCTCAAGCGGAGTGGAGGTGTCTCAAGCGGAGTGCTTCGACAATTGGTTTGAGCGCATGCAAAAGTGTATAAATCATGCTGGAGAATACTTAGAAAACAATAAAACCATTTCTGATGATAAATATTCGCATTTTCACTAAGTGTGTTCGTTTACTTTTAAATTTTTACAAATTTGTGCAAATTTTTTACACAAAAAGTCCAGTAAATGAGAGCCAGAGAGAGAAAATTGTGACAGTTCGATGTTAGACAGTTTGCAAATTTTGGTTGGAGAAATTTTAGCCAACCAAAATTTGCAAGATAGAACAGATGTTTGAAATCAGCTGTTTTATGTAAACAAATAAAAGTAAAAATAAATTTACAACAGCATAGTTAAGTAAAAATTGGAATTTTATTTAATATATATGTTAATCGCTGAAATTAGAAAGAAAAAAAGTTTTCGTTTGCTCATTTTTTTATTACAAATCTTAACACTTAAAAATTTAAAATAAAATCAAATGTAATGCAAACAATAAACAAAATCAGCTGTTTCATTGCAAATTTGTACTGGAAGCTGTTCGTTTACTTTTCTTGCTCTCAGATGTAGAAACTTGCAAATTTTTACTGGGAAAGAAAACGAACACACTTATTACTATCCAGAAATATATATAACAGCCCTAGTGACTTAAATTCGGAGTATAGTTATCACAACTGAAAAGTAAGAAAAATTCATTTCAGTTCAAAAATTCTATTTAAAATTCGCTTTTAAATTTTATCGTGCTTAGCAAAACGTTTGAAAATTGTAGAACAAAATAATAGCGGTGTTTTAGTTAAAGCCTCGATTACTTAGACTGGACATAAACCCGTGATAAATAAGTAGAAATAATTTTCTGTAACCTTTTTTAGTACCTATTCTTGACAGTGGTCAATACTTGACAGCAATCCAGATTTTTTTTAAATCGGTTTTCTAATTCCAGGCAAGCACTTGCCATTTGACAATTTGGTCAACCCTCGTCCCAATCAATCCGGTGTATTTGCAATATATATAATGTATTCGTTCCTATTCAGTATTCCGAATGTTGATTGCATTTGAATTGTTTATTCGTAATTTACTTCTATATATCCTTCCTTCATAATGCTATTGGTTTTACTAAATTCCCATCTTATCAGGAATAGAACACACTATTGGTTTAGACAGTTGAAGTTGAAGTTTGAAGCAAGATTTCGAATAAAAAAATCGGATTCAAGCCACATTCAATTACTGCACAAGGCGGATTTTCCTCTGATAATTTTGAGTGAAAATATTCTGCAGCCGCAACTACAGTTGTTTGATTTGTTACTTTTCTGTTTTGTTTTTAAAATTATCACAGTTTTCTATGAAAATGGAAACAGTGTGTGTGTAAAGAAGGATTCGTTGATGTTTGTTTTTATACAATGATATACGTACGACAACTAATCACAAATCATAGGTTTTTGTAATATATATACTTTTATATTGTTTTTGAGATTATGTATCTTTTTTCAACTATTATAAAGCAGCATATTGTGTTTTACATAATTCTTCCTCTTTTTTGTTATATTATTTTTAAAGCTGTCATTTGATTTTTATGCGCAAAAATTATTTATTTAAATTAGAGTAGGTTTTAAAGGTAGGGTCTCTTAAAAAACATTACAAAAACTAGCAGACGAACTTAAAAACTGTAACACAATTTTTCTTAAATTCTTTTTTGTTTTCAATTTTATTCTACAGTACAATTTGTATGTGGAAGCAAATGAAATATGCTTGTTTTCAACGTATGATAGATATCAAATACACGATTTAAAATTAAACTAAAAACTTTAGCACATGTAAAATGTTTTTTTCTTTATTTTTGTCTTAAAATAACTAATTGTAATGGTATTACTGTGCACTGTTAGCCACTACCGATCGGAGATTCTCTGTTGTGCCTTTTACTTTTGTTCGATTTAGGCAATTGTTACCATTTTGTTTATTCTTACCGAGATGTGGCACAATAATGTAGTTTTGCTTAAGCTATTAAAACTAAAACACCTTAAATCCTTTTTTGTAACTCAAAACTCTCAAACCAGTTAAATTGGACCAAAACAAATCACACAACAAGAGATATTACCGGCGAACTCAAGCTTAGTAGCAAATTCTAGCGCAAAAAATCATTGAATTAGAATAAAATAATAAACGAAATATAATTAAATCAATACATCACTACATTTCTGCATAGAAAAAATGTCTGTGAACTATCTGATTTAGTTGATTTAAATATAAACATTAGGGTGATGACTTTTATACAACATCGTTTCCCTGTATCATATTTTGATGAGTTTTTATTTCAGTTTATATAAAATCTTACATATAAGGTGATTCGATAAAAAAAAACCCTCACGAACAAAATGATTTTAAAATTTTTATTTATCAGCATTTTGGGCAATTTTTTGAAGTCACGGAAAGCAATTCAGCATAAATTTATATTTTGATTTTTTTTTCAATTCTGAGAGTCAAAAAAAGTCGTCGTTTTTTCCAAAGAGATACATTCGATCAAAATGAGATACTTTTACTTAATTGTAAATAAAGGCGGGACGCGTTCATCTTTCTATGATCTATGTCTCATTTTGTTCATAGGTTATGTGGCTTTTTGTGAAAGTTATAAGACTTGACACTTTTTTCCGTTTTGGATTTATATGATTGAAAAAAAGAAAAAAAATAAATTTTTGACAAAAATATCATTTTAAAATCAATTTTTCAATATTTAAATAAAAAAATGTTATTTTAATCATTAATAGGCTAATGTTCATTCATTCGTACAACAGGAAATCATTTTTGAGAAAAAAAAATCAAAAAGTCATCACCCCATATCCCCATATTATGCTCATGAACGCTATACATATTTGCCGACAATACCTCTTCTAGTTAGATTATTTCTGAACTGGAGCATACGTTTAAATAAATATACTTATTACGGCCCTCAAAACGAGAAAATTGAATTAAAAATGCAAAAAGTTTTAAAATGAAAAGGTTCAAATATTTCAAGTAAACATTCTCTAACTATGGTTCTTTAGATTGAAACTTTAATATGGTTCCATTGTCTCAAATCCTTATTTTGAAGTTTATTAGTACCTTGCTCCACCGGGTAAGAGGTTTAACCAAATCCGTTTTGTGTCGTTTGTAGTCATTTGAGCTACACCCATGTCCAACTGTACAGACGCTACGTACGACAACGTTTGAAAGGAGCCACCGATCTCCATTAACCTAGCATGTTTAAAAATTGTTCTTCAGCTGTCTTTAAGATTGAAAACGGATCAACGGATCGGTCACTACCCTTCTAATACCTACCACAAATGTATCATTTCGCCCAAATTTAGTCTTCCCTTTTCTGATCTTGCTCAAAATTAGTACTTATGATTCACATTAATAGATTATTCAGGAGACAATAAATTGGAGACCCACCGAAGCCCCTTGTGAAACCGTCCTACAAATTATCCTGTCCCAACCTAGATTGGAAGCCACACTTAAGCATGAAGTTCGCTACAATAGTGAACTCCGTAATATTTCCATAACTGTTTTTCACTCTTGTACCAAAAGAATGATTTACATGCCCAATTCCGGTTCCTATCATGCAAATGAACATTTTAAAATATATCACTTCCCTTAATTATGTTTCTTCCACGCCCATTTGGTATTAGTATGATTCCGGAAGTCAATATTATCGATTTTATTGATAGATTAACCAAGCGGCAAATATTTAAAATCTAGTCACGCCCCATTTAGCAAATGGGTCACTTCGTTCTGTTGGAATTGTCTCGAACAATAGCCCAGAGTAGCGTTATAAATAATCCGTTCGTTAATTACGTAAGTCCGCTCAACCGACTGAAACTTGCCACATATGTAGTTTTGCATTCCGGTATTTTTTCCGCAGAAAGTCGCGGGAAACTTTTACAATTTTATTTCCCACGTCCCGGAAAGTTGCCAAAGAATCCCGGGAATTTTGTTTACCCCTTTTTTACCGTAAACTACTTAATACAGATCCAAAATCACCACATAAAGCCTCGTTGCTGTGATGATCTAATTTTATAAGGTGCCTTGACAACTTTGTGGCACGCATTTATATTAGAATTATAATATATTAGACTGATCAGTATACCTACTAGTGAAGAATTGAGATAAAGCCAATTAGAACTTCAACTACATAATAGTAACTAACATTTTATATCTCGCATACTTTTTTAAGAGCTAATCTTGAAAAACGGTTTGCGAATTGCTTTCAGAGTAGCCGATTCATTCGCAATTCAAGCAAACTGCTTTTCAAGAAAATATAGAATCTTATAGCAATGCGATTTCAACAAAGAAATGTCGCTATAGTAGCTTTAAACATCACAACGCGGAGCAGGTCTGTAATACCGGCGATTAGAAAGTTTACTCTTTTGTGCTCTCTGTGCTAAAAAAAAATATTGATTTTTGCCGACAAAAAATTTTTAAACCCTTGTAGATTAGGAAAGACTTGTTAAAGATAAAGACTCAATCCAACTTAGAAAGCGACAGTAGCAACAATTGAACTGGTGCTGTAATGATAATCAGCCATTTAAACATATTTCAATGTAAATATTGAAAATATAAGTAATAGACAATTAAAAATCCTCTACTCAATGTTGAGCCAACATCTTTTGAAAGTAAATAATTTCGCTCACTTGGTACTATTTTTCAAAACAAATGCTTTCAAATAAGTTGATAAATAGACTTTCTTGAGCTTAGTTCTGTATTTGTATTTGGAAAACTTCATTTTAGTTTTATTGGAGTGTCCGTAGTGGTGGTTAAGGTGTATTGTATTTTCGTGGGCAAGTATTTGAAGAAAACTCGAAAAGTGAGATTTGCAACAGTAGGTCTCATATCCTGGTCTTCAAGAGTTCAGCTTTCCTTTCAAAACCTACTGCAAAGCTTTCTGATGTTGGTCGTTAGGGACCAATAAAAGCAGTAGCCAGCCACGAAAATACATGTCACTTTGCCATTTGTAAAAGACTTGTCTTCTATTTAAATGTAGATGCAAGTGATCTCGAGCAGGTTTAATTCTTTTTATTTACAAAATGTATACTTATAAGTAGGTGTCGTAAATTACTTTCTGAAAATGTTAAACGCAGTTACGAGATACCTGGATTTGAGAAAAATGTTTCCCGTATCCCGGGAAATGAAAATTACGGGAAATTGCAAACCCTACACATATGTCATTACGTATATTTCCTCTTAATTTCATATATCAGAGTGTTGAAGATTCCATAGAAATACGTGATTACTACCCAGTAAACCAAATTTTCCGACAATGTCGGATATCGGACAATTCTGAACAATATCTGAACTCTATCGAGAATTCTTACAGGAATCGTTACGAATTCTGTTCGATTTGTCTGAGGATTTTTTATTTATTATGTTCCGAAATATCTGAACGAATTTTGTGATCAGACTTCTCTTAATGAACTTGCAACAAGTTCGGTTCGAAATGTCGGCAAAAACATCAGAGTTCCATCAGAGAAGTAGTTCAGAATTCATGTCAACCCTCCAAAATTTTTCCGATAGTCGTACAGAATTCCGACCGAACTCTAAACGTTTGGTTAGCTGGGCTGTGCGAGGGATTTTTATTGTGTTCGGTGGAAAACTATACTGCCGGCAGTTCTCGTTAAATGCAAAACTGGTTGCCCTTAAGTGTATAGCCACTAAACATAGTAATTGCACAATTATTGCTTGCGGTATTGTATAGTAAGGTGGTGCTCTCCGAAACTTCAGACATCCCTGTTTGTAACTAAAAGTCTTTCCGAACGCTTTTTGAAAATGTTTTCAACTTTTTTTTTGTAGAACAAAAATATTTTCTTCTTTTTGATTATTTACATTCGGAATTTACCATGACATAAGCTCAGAATTAGTTCAGAATTTGGTTCAAAATGCCGATAAAAACATCAGAATTTAATAAGACTTAATGCCAGAATACCATGACAGAACTTCCGAATTCGGTCAGAAATCGGTTCGATATGTCGGCAAATACATCAGAATTCAATAAGACTTAATGCCAGAATTCTGACCGAAGTCGTTCAGAATTAGTTCAGAATTCGATACGACAAATCGAAATTTCCTTTTGAATTTCTCAAGACTACAGTTCAGAATTCGGTCAGAAATCGGTTCGAAAAGTCGGCAAAAGCATTAGAATTCCCTCAGAGAAGTAGTTCAGAGTTCGTGTCAACCCTCTCATATGTTTTTCGTTGCCAACTGGCTAAGAATTCTGATCCGAAATCGGAACATGCTAGGTAGATACTTCCGGGCAATACTACCACAAAGAACACCAATTGTAAAACAGAGATACTCAAAGAGATAACGACACTAAAAAACATTTTAAGGGCCATAATTGGACATGAAATATACGAACACTTATCTGAAAATATGCCTTTAATCAGTTGGCTGATTTCCCCGAAAAGTGTAAGAGCGACTTCAACGCCATCGAGGACTTGCGATATAAACGACAAGGCGTATTCCAATAAATTACTGCGACTTATATAACAGCTGACTTGACATCATGCCCAAATGGAGGGTATGGATTGGTGGTGAATAAAGTAAAAGCCTTTGTCATCGTGCCTCTAGATCTTCCATGCTAAAATTCGCAATAATAATGATAAAAATTATATAATTAAATCAGCCTTATATCCGCAAATGCTCTGGCGATAGATAACGACGAGGCAGTGGAAAATAGCTTTAATTTGCGTAACAGTTACGATGGGAACATAAATGTCAATGGAGAAGGAAAAGCAATTTAGACCTACTGTCGGAAAGTTTATTCCCCACGAAAATGTCTCCGAAAATCACCACAGCTTATTATTTGGAGCAAGCAGACAGATAACATTCACAAGGCTAGTTAGTGGCACGATAAGAGTGACATAAAGTCTATAGATATTGACACTTAAAAGTGACACAATGGCCATAAGAACGGTGTCAAATTGTCAAACAGTTTTCCTTTTTTAAGAGTACACAAGTACGAGGCCAAAAACCAAATGTCACTATTCTTAATTAAATTAAAGGCTTAAACTAAAGCAAAGTCAAATTAATAGACTAGAACTGAATGTCCCTTCGTATACGGTCACCTGCATTGAGACAACATGTATCACTGCGAGGGAAACTAGATTTCAGCAGGTGCCAACATAGGTTTGAATGTCTGGGTGATCCCCAGACAGCCGGTATTATGCCCCGGATCGACCCGAAGGAGGAATCCTTCGCCAAGGGCTGCTCTATGTGCCACTACAACAACAGCATAGATTTCGATTATAAGGTAGTAACGGGTGATCAATCTAAAGGTATTTTTTCAATTAAGTTCTCATCACAGATTACGCGTGAGCTGAGTAACTTTATTTTTTTTATTTTCAGTATTGTTTGCCATTTCATCAAGAAAAGACTTACACCGCAACAACGTCTCCAAATTGCGCAACTGTATTTTAAAAATGAAAATGAGAAGATCCACTGTTTTCGACCAAAATTTAGTTCAGTGACTAGGCCCATTTCTGGCTCAACGGCAAAGTCAATAAACAAAATAATCGCATTTGGGCTGAAAAGCAACCAGAAGAGGTTCCAGAATTAATATTATACCCAGAGAAAACCACGGTTTGGTGCGTTTTATAAGCTGGGGGAATCATCAATCCACATTTTTTCAAAAATGATGATGGCCGGATCGTAACCGTGAATGGTGCTCGCTATCGCGCCATGATATCGGACTTTTTGCTGCCCGAAATTGAAGCCCGTATTCTTGACGACATTTGGTTTCAACATAACGGTGGCACTTGCCATACAGCTGCGGAAACAATGGATCTATTGAGAGGTAATTTTAAAGAGCATGTAATTTTTACGATTTGGACCGGGGAATTGGCCTCCTAGATCGTGTGATATCACAACTAAAGATTTTTTTTGGTGCTAAGTAAAGTCCAAATTCTATGCTGACAAAGCAGTTACGATTCAGGTTTTGGAAGCCAACATTATGCGTGTCATTCTCCATACCGGTCGAAATGCTCGAACGAGTCATCTAAAATTGGACCCTCAGAATGGACACCCTGAGACGTAGTTGCGGTCAATATTTGAAGGAAATTTTATTCAAAAAAAATGGCATACAATTTTCTTTCGAAAGAACAATAATGATTCCGCACTTGATTTCAATTTTTGTATTTATTTTTTATTTTGGAAAAATACCTCTAAATGGATATATGTAGTAGCGAATGTACGTACTAGATTAAATGAAAATTCGCATATAATATTACACAGGAACAATATTAGTCGCGAAGCTGCATACACAAGAATTACCCATCTTTCTATCAATAAATAAAAAACAAGAAAAATGCAGTTAATTCGTGCTAGGCCGAACCTTATAGAACCTCTTACTTATATAACATATATCACCAACATCCATAGGCTACTAAAGGACACAAAAATGGTCCGTTTTTTTGGACCATTTTGGCCCATGCGTCCGTCCCTGTCATAGAAACCATGTCGGTTTTGCTAATTGTAGTTTTTGCAAACCAATGTTGCTTTCATTTAAAACCAAGTTGGTTTTGTCCATTTCGAATGTAAATAAAACCAATTTTCAAATCAGCTGTTGCTGATAAAACCGATACCATTCGTTTTCATGACACCAAAGCATTTTTTCTTATAGTTTTCAAAACCAATAATGACAACATTGGTTTCTATGACAGCCCTGTATATAAGTATTTGGATTGGTAGCAACATTTGCTTTAATTTGAGTTTCCATATGCCCATATTGACTATTGATCGCCCGTTTTGACCAACTTACAATTCCCACTAGCAGTATTCATTTGCCAAGGTTCCTTTAGTCGCTTAAAGAAAAACTTTTTCCTCCCGGTGCCAAACGGGTAATGACCACAAAAATGCAAAATTTCAGGTTCCAAATTTGATTCGTTTGGCTGTTATCGTACTTTTAACAGACACATGGACGTGGACGGTATAGGGTCTCCGATCCGGTATAGGGTCTCCGATCAATATTTTGTGGTGTTGTAAACGGAATGAAAAATTCAATATACCATACACGGTGGAGAGTATAAAAACAGTCCTCACAGTTAATTTTCGTTCCCATCTATGATTTTTTATTTTCTACTGCAAACTAAAACGCAAAAATGTTAAGCATTGGTCATATGTTAACAAAAAGTCACGATTGTGTTCTTTCTGCTCGACGTCTTGCAATCGTGACTCTCCGAAAAAAAAATGCAGACAAATAATTTGTTGTAGCCGTTTTTATACTTAGTCTTGATAACTAACAATCAAAGGTCTCTTTCCAGGCCTAGTACTAAAACGCTTACAATTATATTTTTCGGAAATTCAACTACTGCAGGATATTTCTTACAGACATGAACAAAACTTTATAGTTTTTAACAAAGGGCTTATCTGTGGCGTTATTGCTGTCCAGTCTAAGTTATTGAGGCTTAGTAAAAAACACAACTAATGCAAAGTTGTCTTCACTATACTTATATATAATTCTTTCATATATTTCCATTAATAAAAGTATATGATCTAGAACTTTAACTTAAAAAATATTAATATCTCTACCATTTTAACTAAAAGAATTATGTTTGTTTGTATGTTGAGATATGAGGGTTGCTATTTATATTGACAATACTAGTGTTCCCAGCTGAAAACTGGAACTTCCATTGGAAACTTTGACATTGTTTAGCATAACTTTACTCAGAACGTTTTGTCATTTGAGGGCGAATTGTTTTGTTTACAGTGTTTTGAAAAATTCATCTCAGTCAAAAAATGGAATTATCCCGTGAACATTTTCGTGCAATGATTTTTTACGATTTTCGGCGTTGGTCGAGACAAGTGTTTAAATCAACTTGTTTTGACTTCAGACACTATCAAAAACCACTGTTAATCGCTGGTACCAAGAGTTCAGTTTTGGACGCCGTTCGCTCCAGAATGAATTTCGTGAAGGACGTCCAACTTCGGTCACTTGTCCAGAAACCATCGACTCTATGCGTGAACTGATTAAGCAAGACCGACATGTGACATACCTTGAGATTGAGGCATTCGTGGGCATTGGTATGACAAGCATCAATAAGATATTGCATGTTCATTAGGCCGTGAAAAAATGTGTTCTAGTTGGAGTCCACATAGCTTGACGAATGCTCAAAAAAGGTTCGTATAGATTGATGCAAAGAGATGTTGAAAACGTATAACTGCGGTAGCTCATAGACAGTGTATAACATTGTCACAGGTGACGAATCATGGATCTATGCATATGAACCCGAAACAAAACAGCAATGGACCGTATGGGTCTTTTATAACGAGCCAAGTCCAACAAAAGTTGTTTGTGGAAAAAGTACACCGAATCAAATGATTGCGTTTTTTTCGGTATAACCGGCCATATTGCCACAGTGCCTTTAGTAGAACGTAGGACGGTCAATACCAAGTGGTATACAACCATCTGTTTGCCAACATTATTCGAAAAAATGAGGAAAGCTAATAAGAGAAGACGGATCATTTTGCACCCCGACAATGCGAGCTTTCACACATCAGCTGAAACGATGACCTATTTGACCACTCAAGATGTCCAATTGATAAGCCATCCACCGTACAGCCCTGATTTGGCACCCAATGACTTCTTCTTATTCCCTAGCTTCAAGAAAAAATGTGTGGTCAACGTTTTCCATGGCCCGAAGCGTTCAAAAAGCATGTTTTGAAGGTGTCTCAATCGGAGTGGAAAAAGTGCTTCGAAAACTGATTTGTGCGCAGGCAGAAGTGTATTGATCTTAAAGAAGAATATTTTGAAAAACAATAAAACCATTTCCAATGATAAATTATTGTGTTTTTATTGCCGGACTTAAAAGATAAATAGCAAACCTCGTATCATAAAAAATCCAAAAGCTTCGAAATGACGTTTACGAAATCGTTTCGTTTTTGAATGAAAGCCATGATAGCGCTGTGTAGAAAAAATGTAGAAAATAACAGCAAAAATGGTTAAATCTACACTTTCGCCAAAAGTGGATGGCATTGCACCCCGAATAAAATATATAAGACGTTTCCTCTAAAGTAACTTAGGCGACACTTAACTTTCATCTGTGAGCTGTCTAGAATATTTGCCAGTCAATTATTACTCCCTATAGTATATTCAATACTCTGATTTCAAAAACCCTTGTTTTAAATTGCCAGGCTATCGCATAAAAGAAAAACAAAACAAATATGAATAAACAAATGGGATTCATAAAACAATTTTAATGCGATTTTCAAGTTTTGCTGGGGATAAATACATTAACGAAAACTGGTGGCACTTAGTGCGCAGATTTTTTTTTTTTGTAAACAATTGTGTTTTTTTGTTTAATGTCTTCTTAAAAGTCTTGTTAAATGTTTGTTTTTTTATTTGCTCTTACAACTTATTTTCAGTTACTTTACTTTGTTTTTACTTGTATGTAAGTAATTACGTTTTTAAATGTGAATGTAATTTTGTACTTTAAAAAAAAGTTTCCTCTTATCTTTTTAATTGGTTTCAATTGTTTAAACAAAATTTACAAAACAATGCATATGTTTTGTATATATATGTACTATGTGTGAATGTGTGTGTGTTTATGTTTATATATACATACATATATACTTTTTTCTTTTTGTGAAGTTTGTTCCGTTAAACTTTCAATTAGACACATTTAAGTAGTAAGGCGGGGATTACATTGAATTTAATTAAATTTAAAAATAAGTTTTTTTTCTCTTTTCTCTGCATTATTTGTTGATATCTTAACAAACACTTAATGTTTATATTATTTATTTATAGTAAAAATAATAGTTGTTTTGGATTTTTTTTTTTTGCTTTTCTCTTTTTCTTTTGGACGAACAATTGGTGAGTGTAAAAAATGCTGATTTTTTTGTTAAATTCTGTTACACTTTTTTGGGTGATTGATTTAATTTAATACAATTTCGTTTCATCGGTCTGTAAGTGTTATATTAAACGTAAAAAAATATAATTTGGTATTTACTTCGTTTCGGTTTTTACAAAAGAATTCTTTTTTTAATTATATTTTTTATTATTAAGCAATTTATAAATTAAATTTAGTAATCTTGTAATTATAAGTGAGCAGCACATACTTCGCTTTAAGCGTATGAGACATAACTATAGAAAAAATATATATATACACTGGCAGACTTTGGGTATCGGGGTTTATGGGAGAAGTTTTTACAAAATGTTTCAGAAAAGTCCAAACAATTTTAAAAAAGAGATTCCTCAGTTTACTCTAATGCCCAAAGGAGCATTTGCTATATAGTTCTGAAATTAATATCTATTCTCACCGTATCGATGTTTAAAATAAGGTTAAAATTAACCAAGTTATGATAGTCAGTGTATAGTAAATTTGCTTAGCTTGAATCAAAGATATGAAAAAGACATGGGGTATTTTCTAGTTTGGTGTTGGGCGTAATTTTTTGGTGCTGGGTTTCTAAGCGAGTAAATGGCCGGCAAGGCAAAAACTTTAAAAAAAACTGTAGAAATTTTTAAGTGTACAAGAACTGAACAACCACCCTATGCGTCATAAACCATTTCATATGAAAGCATGGCATTTATGGGAAAAAATTTATTCAAGAAATACTATAAGCGAGTAATAACCGAATTCGGCAATATATTTTTTTTGAATAACCTTTTTCTAAAAACTTTAATTTTTCAAAACAAACTGTCTATGACGCAAATTGTTAATAGTTTTCTGGAAACAAAGCCATTTTTGTACAATGGTGTGTAGTTATCGCATTAACGAGCTTTTACACGCTTAATAATAGAGCAATACAACAAGCCTATTGTTCAAAGGGGGGTTGGAATTAATTATAAACGATAAAAAATCAATAAAGAATAGAGTGATCTATAGCTTATTTTAGTCCACACCACTCAAAAGAAAAGGGTGATATTGAAAATCGGATTGAAACAGTATTTTAAGCTATTTTTTTGAAAGAGTGAATTACTCCACAAACATTTTAAATTGGGGATTTTAGTTTTAAGATTTCGTCACTTAAGTTTATTCTTCTTCTGAAAAATGTCGCAAATTAGACATAAAATACAATCTCTTTCGAAAAGAATGCATATTAAGGCCTGAAACCGATATCTGCATCAGAATTGCAAATGACCTGAATCCGAAATCTACAAAAGAATTAAAATATTTGAAAACTTCAAATTGGCATTACACAAAAAGAGTTTTGGATTAAATTAAAAACGATGAAAAAATAATCTTAAGACTTTTTAATGGTGATCATGCCAGTTGAAAACCCTACTCAGGTTTTTTAATCCACCTGATATATTAAATACAGATTGAACCCCAATTGAGATTTTTAGTTCCAAGATTTTTCTTCCTTTAAAGTTTTTTCTTCTTGTGAAAAATGCCTCAAATGAGAAATTAAACACAATCTCTTTTGAAAAATAAGCAATCTATTTTGAAAAGAATACAAATTAAGGCCTGAAGCATCAGAATTGCAAATAGTTGAATACACCAAGGTGGCATTTCCAAAGTTTCGTGGCTCTTGTTTAGCCAAACAGCCAAAAATTGTTGGACCCTTTGGCATTACATAAAAAAGAGTTTTGGATTAAATTAGAAACGATAATGAAATAGCCAAAAGACTTTTTTTTACGGTGGTCTTGCATATTAAGAACGACCACTTAGATTCATAGTCTACGCCAAATAAAAAGGGTGTCATTCCGAATACGGACTATAATCATCTTTTTGAAGTTTTTGATTTTAAAATTTTTTGTTGTTTTAAAGTAATTTTAAGTCCTAAATTACGAACCACATATTGGGAATCGAAGCCTATACATTTTTATTGATCTGCACTAGAACGCTCTGAAAATTTTAGGCTGGACCCTGGTTTAATTAAACTCATCGTCTCAGTTTAACAAAGCGCCGTTCTGTTCAGCCATCGTCTCAAAATCACAATGCATAAGTTCAATTTTCTACCCGTTTCTTGTCCATCTACAGCTTGATGGTTTGGGAACTTATCGATTCACAATTGCATTAGTTTCCTTCCAATTTTAGGTCATACTGCTCTACAATCCACTCAGATCTTGATGAAACTGGAAACGGAACATATGGTCGATCAATAGGTAAGGTTAGTCTTTTACTCGTGTCAACCTTGAAAATTGACACGCGGTACATCCACTTGGTAACCTATACGTGCAGGGTCCATTGTGATTGTCCTTGAAGAAGAAATTGAAACATAACCATAATGTTTGAATATAGTTTTGAGGTTTCCTACTCACAACCGATATCGATTATATTTGGCACCGTAAGTTGCGATAGACTAACGACTAACCCTGTAGGAATTGAGTTGTGATATTTTGGTATAGGCCGAACACAAATATATTTTTAGATTTCTGCTTCTTAGAATGATGTAGATCCTATATAGAACATGCCTTGAGCCGGTATTAATTCCTACTTAATTTCAATCCTATACAAGTATATATCCTCATTAAGGGCCAATAATTGTTCGCGGCCATAAATAACAAAATTAGTGAAAATTAACTATTTATATTTTTTTGATATATCACGTATATAAAGATCCATTCCGGTTTGAGATACTAGCTCTCTGGAAGCCATATATTTATTACGATCTCAAACTTATTTGGCACAATATGTAATGTTAGATCAATACAAAAAAAGGGAACCTATGAAAAAGGGCGTTCCGTCTGTCTAGAAGTCCTGCCGCTCTAAAAGTCCATTGAAATACCCCAAACTGACAGTTATTTAAACTAATTTGTCTGTTATGTTAGACTATAACTTTTTGTACTTGTTTTTGTTTTTTTTTTTTTTAATTTAACACAGAATTTAGCAATAAAAATTATTTCTAAACAAATGGAAATGCCCTGAAATCGCAGCTCTTCAAATTAACGATAAATATTTTGTCCATGTTAAGATTGGCAATAGTTTTTAAAGTCTTTTTACTTGTTTTATATTTTAATCCATTTTACACAGAATTTTGCAGTAAAAGCTAACTCTAAACAAATGGGTATTCGTTTTTACTGAGCGACCTTAGGTCTACGAGATATCAGAAATGTAAACCATTGTATGAAGTGGAAAGGGTAATTCTAAATTTGTAAATTATATTAAATGTTGTAATTTTAAAAGATCAAGCTCGATTTTTTAAAATTACAACATTAAATATAAATAAAAAAGGCCGAATACCAGAAGTAGTTTCCTAAATTATGGTAAATTTCGATGAATGTATTCATAAATTAATCAACCCTAACATTATTAAAAGGGGAGTTTGTATTTCTTCAGGAGTGATGTATACCGCAAAAATGGACACTGCTTTGAGCTAATTAGTTCACTAACTCTAATCAAGTGAAAATTAAAAAAAAAAAATGGGGTAAAAATGTCTACGAGAATTACCTATATTGACGATTTAAAATAGCAATGAAAATAAATAGCGGGTGAAATTGTATTTGTTATAATGTTGGATTTGTATATCGTGCCCGGTAATCTTATGAATTAACCAGTATCTTACGAGTATCTTACGAATTAACCATTCTTTCTTCTACCGATGCAAGAAAGTCAACAAGCAAAGTGCAAGCCAGATAAATCATAACAATTTGATTCTTTCATCGTCTAGAATTGGCACGACCACTTTATTTCACCCATAATTTAAGTTGTAATCTTTTAAAAAAAAATTAAAATGATATTTTTGCTATTGCTCTATGCCTCATTTTTGTTATTTGTATAAAGTAATTTCCAAAGCGCCTAATTCGTTGCTTGGATTGCAAAAACATACTAGTGTAAGAACCTCAATCAAACCCCAATACATATCTATGCCTGACACAGTACATTTGTTATTAGGTGTGTATGACGAAACTCTATATGTATGTATATAAAATCAACAATATCATCATCATGATTCAGAATGAATCGAAACAAATTGAATAAAATTGAGGAATAATTGAAAAAAAGTAATCTAAAAAAAATTCTATAAAATGTCATCTAATTAAACACAATTGGCAATACGAGCGAGGACTTAACGTGTTTCGAAGTTAATAAAATATTTATTATGTGATACAAGTCGCTTTCTTAATTTGTATATACGCTTTGGGCGGGCAATTAATACATAATTCTTTTAATGTACTACGAGCCTAATTGATTATAGTTAATAATATAATGCTAGTTGTTTTCTTTTATTTATTTATTGATGTTGCATCATTCTAATTGCAATGAAGGGTAAGGAACGAACGTGCAAACGTTCTGAGGGGCGGGAGTCGGGAGTGGGGGAGGACAAATGAAATGTTTTCATACGGGTTAAATTATTTAACATAAGTCTAACTAACAAACATGTCTTCAACCATCATCAACAACCTCAACTCAAATTCCGACTGAATTTCCTTATATCAGCGGCCAGTGTAAAGAGCCATGGAGCCCGGTATGGATAGTTGTACTGGTCCCGGCATTAACATAAACATATATAACTGTATATCGTTTCAGGGGGAAATAGAGAGGAAGGAAGTTCAAAATGTTTGAATATGTGCGACCTACTGACATTTGTATTGTGTATGTGTGTGTGTGTGTTTGTATAAGAGTGTGTAGTTTCTTTCTCATTTCTTAAATTTTTTTACGTTCCACAAAATCTCTTTTAAATCCTTCAACATCTTACGTTGTAGCATCTTCTGAAGTTGCAATAGCAGTTATTGCTGTCTCTTCCCTTGCCACCGCTGGTTTATTATCCTTGATGTCTGCGTGGGTGTCGCTGTCTGCCTCCTCTATTGTGATTGATTTGTGCTTATTTAATAATTCCTGATCAACAGTAACGACGGCATTCGACGCGTCTTTATCTGAAGTTTCTTCTTTCGTTTCCGTTGATATGATGCTGGTGGTTGTGTCTTCATTTTCTTTTTCGTCTTGCGCCGGCAGTACTGTTTCCAAATTATTCCTATGTAAAACAAAAATGGATTAATATTTTTCATAAAATTAAGGAAAGATAACTAACTTCGTATCGTTTAAAAAAATAAAAATGTAATTAAAAAACAAAAATATAGAAACTGGAAAATTAACTGAAAGTTATGAGTGTTTAGAAGCCAAAAGCAACTCCTATTAAAATGCTAATGTCTTGTAGTCATGGAAGGCACACCAAAAGATATGGAATTACGAGTATTAATCAGATTTCATTTGACCCGTAGAGAGCTGTTATCGCTTCGAGCGGACAACCAAATGTATATAATTTCGACAGAACCCCACGCTTAAAAATCTACATTAAAATTGTCGGGTCTATAAAAACGAACTAATTCTGACTTTTTTTAAAATAGGGCCTCTCACAGATCGCGACAATCGTGCTTTTTCACAAGACATTTCACTGTACATTCCCAAGCAGATAAATCATAGAAAAAAGTCAGGCGAGCCCGACCACAGAATATGCAGAAAAATGACGATAAAACTGACCGATAAAGTTGGTCAAAATAAAGTCGGAAATATTAAAGTTCATTTGCATAGATACAGGAATTCGTAAGGATATTTCATGGTTTTTGCGTAACAATCGACGTATTGATTTGGAGTTGTTGGACAATGTAAGGACAAACGAGGGCTGCAATATACATTTCTGGCCTAAAGATGCAAATGCGAATAGTTATCATCAAAAATGGTTTTATTGTTTTTGAAAGTATTCTCCAGCATGAATTATACACATTTGCATGAGCTCAAACCTATTGTGCCAATTAAGGCAGCTCCAAAACATGGTTTTTGAACGCTTCAACAGCATCTCCTGGCGACGAAAATCGTTGACCACGCATTTTATTCTTGATGTGAGGAAATAAAAAGAAGTCATTGGGTGCCAAGTCTGGGCTGTACGGCGGATGACCCATCAGTTCAAAGTTTTGGCCGGTCAAAAAGGCGCTGGTTTGAGCCGATGTGTGAGAGCTCGCATTGTCATGGTGCACAATCTTGTTCTTATCTTATTTCTCCGAAGACTTCAGGCAAACAAGTTGTGGTGTACCACTCAGAATTGACCTCCTACGTTACGCAAGCGGAACAGTCGCCACATGACCAGTTTTGCCGAAGAAAAAGGCGACCATTTTCTTCGAAGTGCTTCTCCCACGAACAACTTTCGATGGATTTGGCTCGTTCAAAGACCCACACGGCCGATTACAGTTTTGTTTCAGGCTCATAAGCAATAAATCCATGATTCGTCACCTGTGACGATCTAATATACGTCTTTTGAAGAACCGCGATCGTATTTTTTCAAAAATTCTTTGCACCAATCGACACGAGACTTTATTTGAGCGATTGTCAAATTGTGCGGGATCCAACTAAAACAAACCTTTTTTACGGCCAAGTATTCATGCAATATCGAATGTACTAAGTAGGGACATTAATACTGTTACAACATTTAACAAACCCATTTCAATAGTAGAACTGAACACACCCCGTTAATGTCATATGGGTTTTGAAAGCTAACCTCAATAGCGTTAGTCTGTATCGGGTTTTTAAAATTGTTTCATCTTTCATCATGGAGTGGTCAGATAATAAGAACCGTATCGCTGTAATAGCGCTTTTCAAGT
This sequence comes from Hydrotaea diabolus, assembly GCA_963513945.1. NCBI lineage: Eukaryota > Metazoa > Arthropoda > Insecta > Diptera > Muscidae > Hydrotaea > Hydrotaea diabolus. The sequence goes on from OY740719.1 coordinate 168,137,935, forward strand.
GTGAAATGAAAAAAGCGATATTTACAAAACGCTCCGGCCACTAGGGATTAGCCGCATGTTCGTCTACCGATGCATAAAACTATTTGAGGAGACTGGAGATGTAAATGACCGCCACCGTTCGGGCCGCCCACGCTCTATTCGAACAACGCATGTCATCAAAGCCGTTAACTCAAGAATTTACAGAAATCCGCTCCGAAAACAGAAAATCATGGCCCGTGAGATGAATATCACACAAAAGTCCATGAGTCGAATCATTAAAAAAAGACTTGGGACTTGGGGCTTTCAAACGACGTACCGGACATTTGTTGAATCCAGTTAAAAAAAAATGCATAAAACGTGCGTAACAGTATATACTCGTATGTCCCTACTAAGTATGATGGTGCAAGAAATGCCCAAGGATGCCTCTATCGCACGGTATGTCACATGACGATCTTGCCTTATCAGTTCACGCACGACATCAATGTTCTCTGGCACAACGGCCGTTTTTGGACGACCTTCGTCTTTGAGCGAGCGTCGGCCACGTTTGAATTCATTAAACCAGTTTTGCACAGTGCTGTAGGATGGTTCTTCATCGCCATACAAAGATACACTCTTGTCGTGATAATCCAAGTCAGTAAAACCAGGTACAACACCGGGTAAGAACAGGTAACAAATTTTCAGCGCCGGATTTTAGAGATTACTCTCTAACCAAGCAAAAATTACTCTATAAAATATAACAGCCGTTCGAAGCCGACATTAATCTTTAGATTCCGATCATATATAGAATTATATCGAGCACAGCTCACTGATTTGAGAGAAGTTTCACCTTGTTCCTTAATGGGAAGGAGGGGGATTTAAAAAAAGTTTAAAAATGAAATATGTATTTTAATTCCTGTAGAAAATGCGTTGTTTTAGCTACTTGCATGCGAATTGAATGGGCCGAATGTTTGGTCCCTGTGTACTTCCTGTTACTATATAATATATTAAAGTCAAATTGCATTTTTTCATTAACTAGTTTTTGGGACTCTAAGTCCCATGATCAGGTCACTATATATTCTCAGATCTTAAGGTGCGTGTTAAATTCTTATTTTTGGTTTTTGTACACACATGGAGATGTGGATAAGTATAAGTATAAAAATTATTTTTGGCTTCTGCGAAGTTATTGTAGTGTTGCCATGGGGTTTAAAAATTGAATAACTTTTTCGTTTATATATTTTTTTATTTTTTTTCAGATTATATAAATAACACTTGGAGAATAAATAATGGAGAGATTTACAACAGAAAAAATAACTAGAATAATAGAATTCCATTATTTAAATCAGCAATCAATTATTTTAATGGCTTTGTTAAAAAGCAGAACTATAGGTTCTGGGGTTCTGAAAATCCAAGAGATATTCATCAACGCCAATTGCACCCTATTATGTACGTGGGTTGCTTTATATATTTCTGCTCTAGGCAACACTAAGTGTTTTTTAGCATAGACAAGAGTGCATCAATGAACTTAAATCTTTGTATGGCGTTGAAGCACCATCGTATAGCACTGTGAAAAACTGGTTTAATGAATTTAATCGTGGCCGACCCTCGCTCAAAGACGAAGGTCGCCCAAAAACGGCCGTTGTGCCAGAAAACATTTTTGCCGTGCGTGAACTGATAAAGCAATATCGTCATGTGACATACCGTGAGATAGAGGCATCCTTGGGCTATTCTCCCACCAGCATACATTCGATATTGCATGAACACCTGGCCGTAAAGAAGGTTTGTTCTCGTTGGATCCCGCACAATTTGACAATCGCTTAAAGAAAGGAGCAAAGAAATTTTGGAAATATACGATCGCGGTGCTTCAAAAGACGTTTATAAGATCGTCACAGGTGATGAATCATGGATCTATGCATATAAGCCCGAAACAAAACAGCAATCGACCGTGAGCAACGTAGGATGGTCAATTCTGAGTGGCACCCCACAATTTGTTTGCCTGAAGTCTTCGGAGAAATTCAAAAAACGAACAAGATAAGACGAATCATTGTGCACCATGACAATGCGAGCTCTCGCACATCGGCTCAAACCGGCGCCTTTTTGACCGGCTAAAACATCAAATTGATGAGTCATCCGCCGTACAACCCTGACTTGGCACCCAATGATTTATTTTTATTCCCGCACATCAAGAAAAATGCGTGGTCAACGATTTTCGTCGCCAAAAAATGCTGCTGAAGCGTTCAAAAACTATGTTTTGGAGATGGTCAATCGTAGTGGAAAAAGTGCTTCGACAATTGGTTTAAACCAATGCAAAAGGTTATAAATCATGCTGGAGAATACTTTAAAAAACAATAAAACCATTTTTGATGATAAATATTCATTAGCAGCCGTCGTATACAGTATGGTGTGGAATCACATCTGCAAATATCATTGTGCCTTTCTTCTTCGAGAATGAAGATAGAAGTGCTGTAACCGTGTATGGTTTTTAATAGAACATTTTTTACGTCCTGCTCTTGAAAACACGCCTGAGTTGTGGTTTCAGCAGGACGGAGCTACTACCCACACTGCCCGAGACACAATGACACTTTTAAGTCCAATTTTTGGAGAGCGAATAATTTCCAGAAATTCAAAAATTATTTGGCCCGCGCGATTGCCAGATTACCAACATTTGAAGGTAATTATTTTCAAAAAATAAATGCCATAAAATATTCAAATTACCAATATGTTCTGAAAAATACCGATAGATGGATCACCCATTATAAACTGAGAAACACAATTAATAAACAAAAAGGTAATTAGTTTTTAACCCAATGGTTACTTTTGGCCCACCCTGGTCCAAATAGGTTATAAATTGATTGTTTCTCATCGTCTTATATAAGTTATCTAAACCACTGTGCTTTATTTAGAAACCTCCGACGAAACAGATGACAAAGCGGATATGCTGTGTTGAGTCTCCGCTTCCATTCGATGAGAAATATGATCCTCAATACGAGTCTTAAGTCAGCGCTTTGCCTATACAACAACAACATCAAACAACGATAAGAGCGTTGGGCAGTTTGTCTAAGTGCAGAGACTCAACCGGTACGAGGTAACCAACGAATTCAGCTACCGCGTGTTAATATTGTTCAATTAAATAAGTACTTAATTAATAAAAAACCTTAAAAAAGTTTATACAAGTATTATACCAAATTTTATGGAAATCGCAATTAATATAGGGAGGACTTTTGTACTGGGGCTACATTTAAACGTGGACCGATATGACCCATTGAGCTGGAGAGGTAGTCACTGGTGCATCGTAAAAAGCTAAGTCAAATTTTTAGAGCTAAAATCGGGAGCTATTATATATCTGTGGCAATTGTCTTTTATTTTAATAGCATACGTTCTTGACAAGAATTGTCTATTGAAAGTACATTACATCGAAAATGCCCTGAAGATTTATAAGAAGAGCTATGTTCTTTAAGTACAGACTTTAAGACTAATTTTCAATGTTCGGTTTTCCCACTACACTCAGTACTCCCTATTTTGGCTTCCAATCAAAATAAAAAGACATATCTTACAATTGATTCGTTGATTTATCCTCATCGCCTCCCGCTTCAACAGTTTTGGCCGGTCCATTTGTGATTACTGATTTACTGGCATTATCATCATCCACACCTACATTGGCGCCAGTAGTTGGGTTAGCTCCCTGCGTTTCCTGCTGTTCACCATCTTCAGTATACGCTGATGCACCGAGCGGTTTTGTCCACATGCCCTCGTCGTCTTCATAATCATCAATAAAATTATTTCTATTATGGAATGATGAAAGCTGTGTGGGCCATGACAACTTTTCCACATTGGCATTATTGTCAAATTCCTCAGAAGTGGCGGCTGTTGTGGCATTTGTGTGGTTGGAAGAGCTCTCATCCACCTGGGGTGCTGGACAATCGCCTACATTGTCGTTGCGTGTTGTCGCTGCTAAAGTATCACCCATGTCGTTGGCAAAGGAACTAAAATGAGCATCAAAATCGGCAAAATTGACGGGCGTACACTCAGGCGTCCAAGTTATCGCACTATTGGCTGACTTAAAGACATCAAAGTCATCATTGGTGTCCCAGGGATTGCTTGTTACAGTGAACGATGCTAACTTAGATGACGGCGGAACGTAGCCAGTAAAGCCGTTTGCTTTATCCATATATTCTTGTTCGTCATTGTCATAGCTGACACTGAACTGAAACAAATTGAGAGCATTTTTGTCATGATGGTTTCGTTGGTCTTCGTTGCTGTTCTCATTATTGTCATCACTATCTTTCCCGTCACCGTTACCGTCACCATCATCGTCATCAGAATTAGAATCGTATTGAGTATTGTAATCAAGTGTAAATATAACGTCCTGCTTTCAGTATTTCGTTATCAAGCATTATATTCGCAATGAAAACAAATGATTTTTTGTGGATTGGTTGGTGGTCAAAGAGATAGAGAAAGGTTTGTATATGCTCTTAGAAATTCAAAAGATTATGACAACAAAAAAACAGTTGAAACCAACAAAACACTGGGAGGATGGATATTTCAATAAAACATTAAAAGTAGGAAACTCTCAAAGAAGAAGAGCCAAACAGGTGAAGCATAATTTTTTGCTTTTGGTAACGAAACAAAGGAAGCGTTAGTAAGTCATTGATTGATTGGTAGGTAAGCTGGCTGGAATTAATAAGAACGACCTTTTGGATGATTTGGCAAAAGAAGCCGCCAACAACACTAGATTACAACACACAATGTTTCAAGACTACTTACTGTGTCTATGGCATCCGTAATAGTGCAGATGGTATTGCTTTAAGTGGAAAGACAAACAAAAAGACACAAATCAGTTAGAGAAGATATTGACAGAATGTAAAGCTTTTGAATGAAAAAGTGATTGTAGGTACTTACAATGCGCCCGAGAAATCGTTATCGGCTAAGAAGTCCAAAGATGTATCATAGTCGCTGGCCTCATAATTTGCCAATAGTTTGCTTTGAATAGTTAAAGCTTGTGTTAGTTCACCATCCGTGCTATTGACTATGGATTGCCACAACTCACGCTCCGCATCATCTTTAAGATTAGTATCAATTAAGGCACCGATATGTTCCGATTCTGATATACAGTTTGTAATATGTTTGAAGATTTTTATCAAATGTCCCATATAACCCAAACGACGACCTTTCTCAGCAGACCTTAAACAAACACAAAAAAAAACAAGAAAGACGATTGTAAAAAGCAATTAACATCACACTCGATGACTTACTCAATTTCTCGATTAATTGTCCAGCACTCTATAAGTCTGGTAACTAGGTTGCAATTAACAATAAGCTGAATGGAAATAAAAGTTAAACTAAATTTTCAGCAACTGAAACGAGCAAAACTTACATGTTTTTGTATGGCAGACGGAGGTATATCAACCGGCACTTTTGTAACATCTCCCTCATTTTTCTCCGCGCTGACATCTAATTGCTCAGCCGTTCCTTCCGTTGAATGCTTGTCACCATCGGTACTACCGTCACCCTCACCTAGAGATCCGAACATTTCGGAAAACCAATTAGAACCCAAAGACCCAAAGCTTATTCGTGAGCCAATGCTAACGCGCCTCACAATATTATCGGTGTTGTCCGCTAGAGCGCCATTGAAAATCGTTTGAATACACTTTTCCACCTCACTATGCAAGAAGTTGTTCCAGCAATATTGTTTAAATAAAGAAAGCAGGGTGTCAAAGAAATCTGTCTCGCAGATGCTAAAGTAAGAAACAAATAAGAAATATAAAATCTTTCATCTAGGTACACTTCGAGCAACTTACGCTTTGGCTATTTCCTCATTCTTAGTTTGCAGTAATACTGTAAAAAGACGGCAAATTTGTAGGCGTGTCATACCAAAAGGTGGCGACAGTACAGCAGCCGATATGACAATATCGGGTTTCTGCAAAAGACAAATATGAGCAAATTATACGAGCTTTAAACATAGTGCTGTCAATCTGATTATACTTTTGGCGGGTTCCTAAGTAATTCATTGAAGTGTTTTAGTTGAGGTTCAATAACACGGATCACAGTCGATAATAACTCATCATGTATCTCCTTCTCACGATCTTGTAAAAATTTCACACGGTCCGAAATGCGTTCATCTCTGAGAATAAGAATAAGAAAACAAACAAATAAATTTGGATAACTGAGACGACGTAATTTAGAAGATTCTGTGTTTTCTAAGAGCTCATCTCACCGCCTAAGAGGCTGCGCACAATTACAATGACTTTCAAAACTGTTCACTGTTCTTAATAAACATTAAAATACTTATGATTCTTTAGAGAGTTTATTCCATTCCTATACTTGCTGGTACAATAGTTTATAATCAGATGGTCCTGTATAGTTTCGGTATAAGCCACAAATTTCTATCAAATCGCGCAATATTCAGCAAACACTAAAATTTGGACGAGTTTGCTTAATGATATGAAGATAAGCTACGAATAATATGTTAAATCGTGGCCAAAAGAATATTATGTTTAAATCAGGTATTTTTACGAACTCGTGTAGTTTAACGTGTTCTTGCGTATGTAGATGTAAGTACCGGATGGTACTACGACACCTGTCCTATGTAAGTTATCTTCGATGCTAGCCCGTCTATTACGCAGACTTTTTAACATTGCTAACTGTCTTCTCATCGTGCTGTAAGGTTGGGAACTGGTAAAGCCAATACTCCTGCGAATTATCGGCCAATTGCGATTTGCTACGCGCTCTCCAAAGAAACGGAGATCACCTGTCTTGGCAGATATCTGAAGTCCAACTATCTTCTTCCGTAGAAATCGCGGTTCGCTAGGCTTGATGGTTTTCTTTATAGAGCGTTGGAGTCGGTGTATCCACCAGTTTAGTGTAAGTAAACTTATTTGCTTATTTTCATTGACGATCTTTCATTCGCGGATGAATCTCACAAGCGATTCACTGACCCAACCGTAAGTGTTTGGTCGGGATTGGTGAGCCATCGACTCACATTCAAAAACAGCCTTACCTTTACAGCATATTTAGTGAGCATTGTGGCCCGCTTTCAAGGCCTACAGGTGGCTGTGAAATTAAAGAAAGGTAGAGATAAAACAGTGCCAAAGATATCGCATCTCCGTTGGGAACCTCCTGTTTAACTCTACGGGACGCACATACGCTTTACAAAAGGTGTACGAGGGCTGCTATAATATTTCTGGCCTTATAATGAAAATGCGAATATTTATCATCAAAAATGATTTTAGTGTTTTTAAAAGTATTCTCCAGCATGATTTATACACTTTTGCATGCGCTCACACCAATTGTCGACGATCTTATTAACGTGACGATCTTATTAACGTCTTTTGAAGCACCACGATCGTATTTTTTCAAAAGTTCTTTGCACCAATTGACACGATCCTTTTTTTAACGATTGCCATATTATGCGGGATCCAACGAGAACAAACCTTTTTTCCGGTCAGGTGTCCATGCAATATCGAATGTATGCTGTTGGAAGAAATGCCCAAGGACACCTCTATTTTACGGTATGTCACATGACGATCATGCATTATCAGTTCACGCACCGCATCAATGTTCTCTGGTACAACGGCCGTTTTTGGACGACATTTGTCTTTGAGCGAGCATCGGCCACGATTGAATTCATTAAACAAGTTTTCACAGTCCTATAGGATGGTGCTTCATCGCCATACAAAGATTTAAGTTCATCGATGCACTCTTGTCGTGATAATCCACGTCGAAAGTTGTGAAAAATAATCGCACGAAAATGTTCACGAGTTAATTCCATTTTTTTGCCCTCGTGGCATTGCAAACGGTTTCAAATGTCTTTCAAAGGTTAACAGCCACGAGGAGCGTCTTGTCAAACAACTTGTTTTTGGTTAATTTCACCACTTATTCCCGTAGTAATTACATGCAAAGCAGTTGTAGTACTGCGTACTTTGCGGAATCCAAATTGGTGATCGGAAATTGGGAATTCTCCAGTCAAGCTCGGATGAATGACCCTTAAGTGTATTCGCTACTGGCGAGAGAAGAGATATCGGCCTGTGCGATTCTCCCTAACACCAAGTAGGAGACCTCTTAGTCAATTTTTCAGACTTTGGATACTACTAGAGTGACTAGAGACAAGTTAAGGACTCAAACTCTCGGTAAATATAGTAATTGCTTAAGCAATTTTAATAGGAACGAACGCTTTGGGTGAATTTGCGCCACAGGTGACATCTGTAACACCGCCGGCGGTAAATTATGGTGGTTCCTTCTCTACTCGTAGAGCACGAGTACGGTGCATTATTCTCCTTTTCACTTTGTTACTACCTAGATGCTTTATTAACTGTGGTTAAAATAACTTGCGCACCACTTCGGAAATTACAAAATTTAATAATTATATGCAATAAAGACTACATCTTGTAGTTAAAGCCAAATATGGTCACAAAAATCAATGAGAAATAATTTTTAAACTCGAATTCAAAAATTGTTTCAAGATTTACAGAATATGTTGACAATATTTTTTTTGTTTATATCACTAGTTAGCTTACAAGAAAACATTGTTAATATCATTTCATATAAATAAATAAATAAAAACGTTTTGTTGTTATAGAAAAACTAATTTAAATAAGTTTATATTGTAATTTTTTTTTGAACAGTTGAGAAAGTCACTTCAAGTGGACTCTTGATCTATAAATCAGTTTTGGTTTGCTCTGAAGGAGCAACCCAAAGAATGTCTAGCCAGTTTTTTAGTTTGTTTTATACTTACATCACCATGACTGGTTTGATTATTTTAAGTACAACCGTTATGCCGGATACAATAGCACTTTCAAGAGCATTTGGTTGCAGGATCACATTAAACAAGGCAAATAAAGTTGGTGCACTTTCGATATTTTTCAATATAGGATTGGAACCTTCAAAAATCGGTTCAAAACTATCGTTATCTTGATCAGTTTGACGCATTATGCGTCCCTGTTGTATAAGATCACAGAGGAATTCAGCAACATTTGAATGCTTTTCACTTTGTTCGGGATCACCAATAATTTCAATAAGTTTTTCAACCAGTCTTTCCTCATTCAACCACTGCAAAAAAATGATGTAAAGAAAACGAATTAAATAAACGAAAGTTATTCAGATGTACAAATAAATAAGGTCCACGACGATAAAAAGAAGCGTCCTTTCTCTTTACTTGATTTCTAGTCATAGAATTTCGGCACACATAGAAAACATTATTCAATCTTGCGAACACCATGTTTGTGTTAATATTTTACTATAATGGAGTAGTCTTGTTGACTTGATTTGTTTTTTTACGACCATGGCACAATAATACAGCCCAGCAAATCAAAAGTTCAGAATACGGTCAGAATTCTGTACGACCGACAATCGGCAAAATGTTCCGATTTCGGATCAGAATTCTTACTGAGTTCGTAACGAAAAACATATGAGAGGGTTGACACAAATTCTAAACTACTTCTTGACACAAATTCTAAACTAAAAAGTTATCAGACAAACCGAACAGAATTCGTAACGATTTCGGTAAGATTTCCCGATAGAGTTCAGATATTGTTCAGAATTGTCTGACATTGTCGGCAAATTTGGTTTACTGTATTTTATATGTTTTTATTGTGTTTGTAAGCTAAGCTGTCATGTTCCGTTTCACAAACTTGAAATAACATTTGAGTTTAAAAGTTCTTGGAACATTTTTATTACGGGTTACTATATATATATTTCTGGCCAAAGCAACACTAAGTGTTGTCTAGCGCCATCTCACATTTCCATTGGAAAGTTTGACTTTTTTAGCATAAACGTACTCAGAACGTTTTGACGTACGACCATCTACCTGTATTATTGTGCGATGTTTACTGCAAAGCAAGTCCTTAATACGTGTACTGTCATGACAAAAGATGTTATTCAGTTTTTTTTTCAAAACAAAGAAAGAAAGAAAAGTTTTCTATCTGCTTGGACCTTAAGAGAGTTTAAACTAATGAAATTGTGCAAATTAAGAAAATACATCGTTATATGCTGACACTTATGCCGGCTGCAATATTGCTTAAATAAAAATATTTACGCCTTGCACATTTTTAAATACACATTTTTCTCACCTCATACAAACTCCTTCTCAGGTTGCCGCCCTCAACATTGCGCATCATCTCCATTATGAGATCGGGTATGACGGGTGTGGTGAAATGCTTGCATATCAAATCCAAAAAATTATTTTGCGTTTTTAAATACTCCAAAAGTTTTAGGCACAGTTGTTGATACAAAAACCAATCTTGATCAGACTTTTTGGTAAAGAGCATGCTAAAGGTCTTGCTAAAAAACGATGCTAGCAAGGGATTTAACGGTGGTTCATTTTCCAGATATGAATACAGCAACTTTAATGTCTCTACATCGGCGAGTAGTTTCTCATCTAAGGACGGTAGGCCGCTATAAAGAACCAAAAATGCCACATGAATGAAACAAGTCAATAATGGTATATCACTATTCAGAACTGATTGGCTAAAACTTACAGCAATAAAATTTCACAAGCAACATTGGCATGGCGAAAACGATGAGCCACTGGCAAATCCTCTGGAGGTTCTGTTATTATCAATTCGATCATACGTCTAATGACATCGGGGCGAGTGAAGCTGGAGTGTAAAAAGGTAAGCAAAAGAAACAATTGTTATATTTAGACTGTTTTAAAAGTCTGATTAATTACACTAAAAATTAATTTTCATGTACATTTGATGAGAAGTGACTTTTCTTATGTATTTTCATCTGCTGAATTTGATAATCAATATTAAGATATCGTAATATTTGTATTTTTTGGAGCTTTTCTCACTTGACAAATCATATCTCATGCTAGAAATGTCCAATAATATCGTTTTTGGTACTCAAATGCAAGGTATTGAAATGACGAACAAACATGTAACGGGTGATCCATCTTGAAGTATTTTTTCCAATAGCTTTTTTTTCACACATTTCGCGTGTGTTGTGTTCAAATTTATTTTTTTTCTTTTTAGTATTGTTTGCCATTCCACCATGGAAAGACTTACACCGAAACAACGTCTCAAAAATATGCAACTGTATAATAAAAATGAGCGTTCGGTGAGAAACTGTTTTCGACCACAATTTTGTTCAGTGATGAGGCACATTTCTGGCTCAATGACAACGTCAATAAACATAATTGGCGCATTTAGGCTGAAGAGAAACCATAAGAGGTTTAAGAGTTGCCATTATACACAGAGAAAACCACGGGCTGGTGCAGTTTATGGGCTGGTGGAATAATCGGTCCATATTTTTTCAAAAATGATGATGGACCGAACGTAACCGTGAATTGAGCTCGCTGTCGCGCAACAAGTCATCCAAAATTTTAACTCCAGAATACACATCCTAAGGCGTAGCTGCGGTCAAAATTTTAAAAACTAATAATCAAAAAATAAATGGCATAACATGTCCTTTCGATTGAAGGTTCCACACTTGATTTGAATTTTTGTATTTTTTCTTTTTGTTGAAAAAAAAAATACCTCTAGACTGTTTACCATCTACTATAAATAAACGGTTACTCTAGAAGCCAAATATAACATCCGATTGGAACAAAATTTCACATAGAGCATTACAACCACCTCTGGTGAAATTGGACTTCCATATTTGCCTTTTTTAAATTGTTTTCTGAATGGAGTATTGGGGAAACTAGAAATGGCGGGGCGAACGAACAGTACGAGGGCGGTTCGGAAACTTCTTAGCCTAGCACAAAAAGCGCGGTATAAACAGAAAAAAGTTAAGTGTTTTGGAAACTTCCATCTCTGCTATGAGCACATGTTAAATTTTGTTTCGATCTGGCAACTCCTTCATATAGAAACAGATGTTCACAAAAGACGCATCCGCGATTTTTTTACAATGGAAAAATTAGAAATGCGTGGTGTCATTAAATATTTACATAAAAAGGTTTATCGGGACAAGAAATTCATAATGATATGGTGAATGTGTGAGGTGAAAGTGCTCCTTCATATGCAACAGTAAAAAATTGGGTTGCTGAATTTAAACGTGGTCATACAAGCATTGAAGATGAACCACGTAGTGGACGTTCAAAAACAGCAACAACAACAGAAATTGTAGCCAAAGTGTATGATATGGTATAAATGATCGACGAATAAAAGTGCGTGAAATAGCTAATATCATGGGCATCTCAAATGATCGAGTCCATTTAATTTTGCATGAAGAACTACAGATGAAAAAGCTCTCTGCAAGATGGGTGCCGGACTTGTTAACAGTCGACCAAAAACGCATAAGAATGAACATTTCTCAAGCTTGTTTGGATCGTTTTCAGCGAAATAAAATGGATTTTAAGCGTCGTTTCATAACTGTTGATGAGACATGGATCCACCACTATACTCCAGAGACAAAAGAACAATCCAAACAATGGACTGAAGCTGGAGGAAGTGCCCCAAAGAAGGCAAAAACAATTCAATCGGCTGGTAAGGTTATGGCAACGGTTTTTTGGGACTTCAAAGGTATTTTATTGATTGACTATCTGCAAAAGGGTAAAACAATAAATTCAGAGTACTATTGCAACCTTTAAGATCAATTAAATGTACAAATTCGAGAAAAACGTCCTGGCTTACAACACAAAAAAATAATTTTTCATCAAGATAACGCACCAGCGCACAAGAGTGTTTTAACAATGGCTAAAATCAACGAATTAAAGTACGAGTTGCTTGACCACCCACCTTATACTCCTGATTTAGCTCCCAGTGACTTTTACCTGTTCCCAAATCTAAAAAAATCCTTGCTGGCAAGCGTTTTACCTCAAATGAAGATGCAATTACATTTGTAAACCTCTATTTTGAAGACCTCGAGGAAAACTGGACTAAGTGTATTTAAGTTTCAGGAGATTACATTGAAAAATAAAAATATTTTTGAAAAACTAACTATTCTCTTTCATTGATAGGCTAAGAACTTTCCGAACCGCCCTCGTAGCTAAGAAATAGCAGATATTCTTAACCGGGGTTTAAACATGTGTTATTGTGAAATAATCATTCACCTATACCACCCTATAACACCTCTTCCGGCCAGATACTAGTAACGAAATTTAAATAAATTGAACTGAATTGAACTAGTAAGTTTAGGAAAAAGTTAGAGCCTGTACAAGCAGACTCACTTAGACTACGAGTATATAGTGCAATGTTAGTCCACGGAAACTACCAGATCACTTAAGTTGGCCAATAACGATAGTACAAACATAATGTACATCCATCGTCTTATCGCCTAATCAGTTCACGTATAGAGGTGTTGATCGCGACTTTCAATCTTACTGCATGCCTTCCAATCAGACAGTGTCTTGTCATGACAGATACGACAAGTGAGGCGACAGGTCTTGATTACGTCAGCACTAAGCGAGTTGGGCCCACATTTGCCTCGATTGAACGCAGCCTATGACTAAAGCAAACGTATTACACAGTGATACAAAATCTAACTTTCCGAATGCGAATGGGATGAGACCAATTACAAATGAAAGTTGACATTATCCATAATAAAACCTTCAAGGGTTTTCTTTAGTTCAGTGCGAGAATTTTTTTACACGCACTTAAAGTAGGTGATTTTGGAACGCTGATCATTGAAAATTTGATAAAATAATGCTTTTTTATTTTTATTATCCTTTATTTTTTTGGGCCGAGGAATTCATTTCAATTTGTTATCCCAACTGTGGTGAAAATATTATTTCTTAGCCATTCGACTACTTCCTTAATGGTTAAGAACTCCGCTTAGGCACTACAGTGATCCGGTAGCTTTCGACCAAACTTCCTACTTAAACCTACTTTAGAGTTCAGCTTAGATGCGTCAGTGTAGAAGTCGACAGTCGTCCTTTTACCCGGTGTTCGTCAATTCATTGCGTCCCTATCTGGTATAAGTTTATGATACAAGACAAGAATGTCGAATAGCGCTTCGGCCAAAGATGTAGTCAACGATGATTAAAATTAAGGCTTAATTTTGTGGATAACAGTGTGACCGTAACCGTTCATCGACCATTGTGACCGCAATTTGCTTATTTATGATGAGCAAATGTTATATCACATTTAGTGCTTCAGAGGGTATAGTACGCAACGCACCCGCGATACACAGTCTGTTCATTCAGTGCGCCCTCTATACTACCTTGCAATATGAGGATTTTTAAAGAGCGTTCCTACAGACGACATCCCCATATAGCATAATCGTTCTTACTAGTGTGTCTTAATATCCAGTGCACAATGCAAGGCTTGAGGCCCCATTGCTTACCTATTGCTCACTTGCAAGCATGTAGCGCCACTGCAGTCTTTTTCCACTGTCTTGGGCGTTGAACTTGAAATTCAACATCCTGTCACGTATAACACAGAGGGATTTTCCACTGCCAGTGAAGGGAATTTTATTACTCCCCAAGGAGATATGTAACACATGTAGAATCTTGTTTATTCTGGTAAACATAACTAATTCGGTCTTGGTTGGGTGTATCCCAAGACCGTTTTTGGCTGCTCATTGTGTCAAAGTGAGAAGAAGTCTCTGTAAAATGTCCCTAAGTATGTTTGGGATCTTTTCTCTGACTGCTTCCGCCACTTCATCTTCGTAGGCAATAACTTTCTGACCTTCTCGAAAGAGAACTGGATTTTGTTTAAGGCAAGAAGCTTCATACGAGTACCATAGCAGACAATATTTTTATATAGATCCCATACAAAGGTCCGATAGAATTTGACTAAATCTTTAACGATGGCTTCCTTGGCTGAGATTGCCCCCTCTCAATAATGACAGCTATTGGGGTTTTATGATAACGTTGAAGCATTGACTGATATAGACCGCACCCGGCTGTAATCGCCTTTACTTCTTTCATTCTGGTATTTTGGCTTCAAAATCATAGCAAAATATTTTTTCCAATTAGAGCAAAAATTAAGCCTGCTCAAATTTTGGATCTAATTAGTCATTTAAAAATGTAGATTTCAAACTTGGACGTACTAATCAGACTTAAAAAAATCTACTCCTGATGACAAGTAGAACTCTTTGTGGTAAAGGAATTTCTTGAAGGAATTTCGGATTCATTGAAACACAATTGCACCTCTGCTGATTCTCTTGCGGTATCGCCTCTAATCGAATATACTGTGGCCATCACTGATCTTTCTCCTGCACTTTGTACAATACCTTATTTGTGCAACTATGCGATATGTTTACAATCTGTTATACTGTTTTGTAATATGTACATAATATGTATTATGCATATTATGCTTGTTGGAGTCTAATAAAAGAATTCAAACCAACAGGTTATGGGCCGTTATTAAACTTGAGTTTAATCGTGATTTTTTTTTTAATAAAAAAAAGGAAATCGTAAAATTTTCCGTGAAAAATGGCAAATCTTCCTGCTGGTTTTTCGTTGGAGCGTTTAAGAGGAGGCGAGAGTTTCGACTTATGGAAGAGACAAGCAAAATCTTTTCTGGTCATCAAAGGTTGCTGGAAAATTGTGGAATCCGGCTTGGTTAATGATGGTGACGCCATTTTAAATGAACGTGCTTTGGCTGAAATTACCTTAATGGTAGACCCCGGCAATTATGGACATATTGCGACAGCCACAACAGCAAAACAGGCATGAATGCTTATGAAGACACAGGCCTAACACGAAAAGTGGAGTTGCCCAAGCAACTGGTTAACATAAAACTTCAAAACTACGGCTCTATTCAGGAATATGTAAATGAATTAGTAATAATTGCATAAAAAAAATGCAGGTTTGAATTTGGATGACGAGTTTACAGCATCTTTGATTTTAGCTGGACTGTCGGATGATTTTAAACCACTAGTCATGGCTGTAGAGAATACAAAAGAAAAATTGACCGTTGATATGGTGAAAAATCTCCTCCTTCAAGATGCTAAGTTTGATCAAAAATCCAACGGAAAGGAAGCTGTGTTTTATACGAAAAATTACAATAACAAAACGAAAAAACCACTCCAGTGTTATAGCTGCAAGGAATTTGGGCATATTTCCAGAAATTGCACGAACAAAAAAAACGGCAACGGTAAACTCAATAGAAAGTATGACAAAAGAGAAGTTTCATCAACCCATCACAGAGATGTTTCATCTACTCTTATTGCATCGAGCAAAGGTATGACAGTTTCCGAAATACAAAATGAACACAATGGTGAGAGAGATTTAATCTATTGGTACGTCGACAGCGGCTCAAGTAATCAAGTAATCGAAAATAAGAACGTGGTGGTTGCGAATAAAAACAAACTGCATGTTCATTGCGCTGGCGACGTCGACATGGAGATTTTGGGTATCAAAAGCAAAAACCAATGTAATAAACGTTGAATATGTACCGGAGTTATGTGCAAATTTGCTTTCTGTTAGGCAAATGACAAGAGACGGAAAGAAAGTGATTTTTGAAGGAGAAACGTGCAGAATATTAGATAAAGACAACACACTTGTAACGTCCGCTACAGTTGACAACGATCTATACCGTATAAACAGCGAAGCCCACATAAAGAAAGAAAACGTTTTCACAGCTAAAAAAAGATTTTGGCTTATGGCACAGAAGAATGGGTCATATTTGTGAAATTTAAAAGAAATTGAAAAATCAGTTGGTATTAACTTTGAAAATAAAAGGAAAACAAACCAGAAAGCCGATAAGAGAAGACGGTACAAGAGCTTCCAAACTATTAGAATTGGTGCATTCTGACGTTGTTGGGCCGTTAAACGTTAATTCATTTTCTGGTGCTCGGTTCCTGGTAACATTTGTGGATGATTTTTCAAGAAAATTATTTGTATATCCCTTAAAGAAAAATCTGATGTTTTCCAGACTTTTGCTGACTTCAAGAAGATGGCCGAAAACCAGTGTGGAACATAAATCAAAATGCTTAGGACGGATAATGGAGGGGAATATTTGAATAATCAATTTGTTTTCAAAAGATTGTGGAGTTATTCACCAAAAGACGTGCCCGTATTCTCCGGAACAAAATGATGAGGCGAAAGGAATAAACCGAACTCTTATGAAACGTGTACGATGTATTTAATCAATCGAGTTTCTTGTCGTGGTGAAACTTGTTGTCCTGAAGAAATTTATTCTGGTCGTCGCCCTGACTTAAAATATTTGCGAGTTTTTGGATGCCCAGCTCTTGTTCATATACCGAAAGAAAAACGCCGTAAGCTAGATACCAAATCTGTTGAATGTATCATGATGGGATACAGTAATGAGAGTAAGGCCTATAGATTATTTAATCCAGAGAACAACGCAATAATAATCAGCCGTGACGTGATGTTTTTGGAGCGAAGCAAAGTAAACAACAAGATCGAAACCGATTTTTATTACCCGGAGTTGCTACAAAATTGCAGTGGTGTAAATTCAGGGGGGAGAGACAGAAATGTTGAATTAACACCTGGAATTGAATCCCCGTCTGAATCTATTTATACAGCTCAAATTCCCATTGAAGAGGGTTCAGTTAACAGCGATACGATGACTCCGTGGAATGGTCATCACCTTTACCACCGCCAGTAGAAGACGATGGTACAGAAAGGTCCCCGAATTCGTTAGAAGCGAGAAATATTGATAACGACACAAGTATCCGTCGGTCTGAACGCATTGCCAATAGAACTCAACCTGTGTATAACTTTTGTGCAATGCAATACCTTTCTAATGATCCAGCAAGCGTGAAGGATGCAATGTCTTCAAACTACTCAGACGAGTGAAAAACTGCTATGACAGAAGAAATCGATTCACTGATGGCTAATAAAACATGGCAGCTTATAAATATACCTCCTGGTGAAACAGCTATTAAGTCAAGGTGGATGTTCAAATCGAAGCGAGATGAATACGGCAATGCTGTGCGATGGAAAGCTAGACTTGTGGCAAAAGGATTTTGGCAACGTGAAGGCATTGATTATACTGAAACATTTGCGCCCGTCGTAAGGTATGATTCTTTAAGAATTTTATTTGCATTAGCTGTGAAACTCGACATGTATGTTCATCAAATGGACGCAGAGTGCGTACTTAAATGGAACGTTAAAAGAGAGTGTACATACAACAACCCGAAATGGTTGATGATGGTTCTAAACGAGTTTGTAAATTGGAAAAGTCTATTTACGGCCTGAAACAGTCCGGACGGGTTTGGAACGAAACAATTAATAATGAATTGGTCAAAATGGGACTAGTAAGAGGCGAGGTAGATCAATGTACTTACCACGGATGATCAGATATTGTTTCTGGCTATTTACGTAGATGACGTCTTAATATTCTCCAACAATTTGGAGTCCATAAAATCTTTAAAGGCAAAACTCGCCAAAAGTTTAAAATGAAAGATTTGGGAGTGGTGTCATCCGTACTTGGTATGAAGGTCGCAAAAGGAAAAGATACTATTAAACTCGATCAGTCGCAGTATATGTATATCGGACGTTTTGGCATGAGTGAATGTAACCCTATATCCACTCCAATTGACGTTAACCAGAAGTTATCATCGAGCATGTCGCCCAAAGATGATAAATGTAAACATGAGATGTCAACAATTCGGTATATGCAGGCGATAGGTTGTTTGTTATTCGCTGCACAGATTTCTCGACCCGACATATGTTATGCAGTGCATTTTCTAAGTCGATTTGGTACAAATTCTGGCAAACCCCACTGGGAAGCAGTAAAACGGATATTGAGATACCTAAAAGGTTCGATTGATAAAGGTATTGCTTATATGTTTTTATTTATCAATCCGCTGCCATCTCATGGTCTACAAAGAAGAAAAAGACAGTGGCATTGTCTTCGACGGAAGCCGAGTTCATGTCACTGACGGCTGCAATCCAAGAATCAGTGTGGTTAAAACGCTTGGAAGCTGAACTTAACGGCAAATGTAGCAAAAGGATGAGAATATTTTGTGACAGCAAGGGCGCTATACAAGTAGCACTAAACAACAAATTTTCGCCAAGAACAAAACACAAAACACACATGAGAAATATAGATTCCTAGTTTGGAAATTTGTCATTCAGGGAGTGTTGAGAATAAATGAAAAATATAGTCCATCACTGATCTTTCTCCTGCACTTTGTACAATACCTTATTTGTGCAACTATGCGATATGTTTACAATCTGTTATACTGTTTTGTAATATGTATGCTTGTTGGAGTCTAATAAAAGAATTCAAACCAACAATAATTTCCATTGCTGCATATGGAAAATGATGCGTAGTTTTGTAGATTATTTCCAAGTACTTACTAATTAACAATGCTTTTCTTTTGAGTTTTGCATTCCTGTATGATGTCGTCCTCATCTAGAAACTCCTCCACTGTGACATTCTGCATCCAGCACACAGCCGCCACACACAGAATGAAATAAAAGCAAGTGGAAAGTGTTTATTACAAAAAGAAAATGGTAAATGTTTATCAACAGCAGTACTTACCTCTTTTTCCAGCAGAGCCTCAATATTCTGTGAGGGTGAATCGTTCTTATCCCAAAACATGATGAAGGCAATGGAACCGTGAGCTTTTTTTGTTTTTTGTTTTTTTCGTTTACGTCTTCGACGCTGTAGTTGTGGCAGCCACACTTTTTAATATGAAAAAAAAACAAAACCAAAAGAAGAAAAGAACACTGTAATTGTTGCGTGACGCCTCTATGGGTGAGACGGAGGAGAAAAAATAATGTGTAATGATGCTTCACTTTGGCCTGTCCCACAGATGTATGGTGCATGGGACAGACAAATGACACAACCCCAAAATCATAATCTATGAAGAAACTATGCCATGCACAACGGAAGTGTCCCATCATTTCGCTGCAATGTCCATATATTTTTTCTGTATTGAGGGGAGTTTTTTCCATCATTGTCGCCCGAACTATTGTGCTTACCGCACCGCTGCCACACTATAGATGGGCATTCCTTCCATACACACAAACACAACATACACACTTTCAATACCTTTTATTTATTTATGGTGATTCTTTCTTTGTCCGGTGATTTTAATTACATTTTCCTTAATGGGGAGAAACTTGGATTTTTCAATAAACGGTACGGTGTAAAAATGAAGTATTTTCTGCGTTTCTCTTTAGTTAACGATTTTTTTCTACGTTTTCTTTTTGGTAAACTTTAATACTGGGACTGGGGGCGAAATGAAAGTAATTCTCGTCGTCGCTCTCTTTGGAATCAGTGTGACATTTGCTATTTTTATTGCATACAAAAACAAAACAAAAGTCACATTTGACAACAAACATGAATTGAAACCAAGTACATTCGGTACCTATAACGTTGGGTACCCATTGTAATTGGTTACCCAAAATCCTCTTTCTCTTGGCTCTCCGACACATATGGAAACGTCAAATGAATGTGGCCCTAAAATCCAATCACAAATCAGTAGTCATACTTGTTGCTTTTTTCTAATTTTTAAGTCACAATTATAATTAAATTCACTAAATACTCCCGAAAAAACGTGTAGACTTACATTACACACGTATGTCGTAGTCAAAATCGTTCACTATAGCATGACCACTTTATTAGATATTAGAGGGGTCATACACTACCACCACACATTTTATTAGTTCGCTTCGCTCATTTCAAAATATTTTGCGTTGTGTTGATACCGCACTCGCTAGATTTTAGGGCACTCACCTTTTTTATTTGTAGTAAATTACTAAAGGAAAAAATGTTAAATTGTTAGAAGAAGCAAAAAATATTATTGCAAATGTTAGTACGAACTCGAAAAAAATACGTCGATGTCTGATAGAGAATGGTGCCGACGTAACGTTTGTCGGCAAGGCGCCGCCAACAATATATACTTCATACACAACGCCGTCGTCAGTTTCATATACTCGTAGTTACTCACTTTAAGGAGTTTTCCGTTAAATTTTCATTTCAAATTTTATATATTTTTCCATTTATCGAACCAACCGAAATTTTTGACAAAGTCTTTGAGATATGAATTTTCGTAAAAGAAGTTTTTCATAAATAAAAATTTAGTTTCTTACGAATTGGCTGAAGAACAGTAATTGGGCGTAACTAATTGTAAACAAAAATACCGGTGTGTGTAGAATGACTCGAGTATTTTGAAAGAATTATTAATAAGAGCGCACGAATTCAGGGGGCCCATGAAAATGAAAACGCACTCATTTATATAATTGTGGGTAGTTAAACAAAACGAAATTTCTCAAGAATGCCAAAAATGCAAAAATACATTTAAAGGGCCGGACACACTAAAGCTTTTTTGATTTATTCTGTGTTTTTCTGTATTTCCGTTTGTCAAAAACCATATGTGTTAAAAACTTACAAAAAGTTTATTTTTACAGTATCGGCGTAAACTGATTTTATGTGTTTGACTTATTTCAATGGTTTATAGACTTTAGTTTAAAAAAAGCCTTAAGCTCGGGCACGCTAAAGGTTGTTTTTACGATGCGACTTTTCTAACTTCCGAATATCTGAAAACCACTAAAATTTATGGTAATAAGAATTATTTTTGCCTTTGCTGAAACTGATATTACCAGTTATAGCTATTTTTGACCCCGATTTATATAAAAGTATTACACTATTGGCTTCATTAAAAACAAATTCATATTTTATCTAATGGTGCATTTCTAATGGTAATCATTTTTCCAACAACAGATGCAACCCCGTGACTTTTGATTGTCAAACTTTGGTGACAAACGTTTCATATGACTTTTCTGAAAAACAAAGAAAAATACAACAAACAATAAAGTAGCGAAATTGACAAACGTGTGGAAATAATATAATATTTTTTAAAAAATTCTCTAAGTTTTAGTACTCAAAGTGAATTTTGTCATGCGGTTGGTCACAATTACGGCTTCAGTGGCCAAAAGGGGCTAATATGGATGATGACTTAATTGAGGAATTTGGTGCGTAATAGACTGAGTCTGATGGATCTTGTAAGCGAATAATCCAAGTCCTTTCTTCTCGTCTGTGCGCACTCACAATAAATTTCTTTTCGTATTCCGCAAAACTGTCATTATGAATTTAAACAAACAAAAAATGTCAACAATGTGTGACATTCAAGAATCTTTCATAACATCTCTAAATGACAAAATTGTACCATTTAATTTTATTAATGTAACCATGTTTTTTCATTTTTTCTCATTCATTTTATCTAAAAATTATTTTATTTAATTTGAGTTTAATGAAAAGGGCAATATTGTCAGACAGTTTTTTTTATATTTTTAACGACGTTAAACTTAGTACTGCTATTTTCACATTTTTTTTAGCAGCGAGCTCACATAATTTAATTTATATGGATTTTAACACATTTTCTCGGGAAACATCGGACTTAGTACCAGCCTATATACATACAAAACCATTGCTCCTCGTATCAGAAGGTTGAAAAACGGAGATTTACAAATTAATATAATATAATTATTTTCAAACAAAAAATGGAAACTGCAAACAATAAAATGAATGTGGAAAACAGAAAAATACAATAACCGCGTTCTTTTTACATTGCGTAACAAGCATTTGTATGGAAGTAACTTGGTAAGCAGCGAGTTGACTGTTACTCGGTTACGAAACGAGTTAGAGTTACCGGACTTATTTTTTTAACAAAAAAAATATTATGGCACACCCGGCTTGAATAACAAAATCAAAAACATATGTTTTTTGTTGTTGATATGGAAAGTAAATGAAAAGAATTAAAGAAAATAGATAAAGCGCGATAAAACCATTTCCATAAATTACAGTGATGCAAAAACGGTAAGTAAAAATGTTTATTGTTAAGATTTAGAAAAATTTCGAGGTAACTATATTATATTTAGAGTGACTAAACGAAAATTGTAGACGAGAAACGAGACGATGATGCTGTTGGCAAAGCCAGAATGGACAAATTTGAATGTCCCCTGCGAAAAAGAAATGCCTACCAACATGTTTTAGAAAACATGATTTATCAATAAAATGTTAATTCGTTTTCCAACATTTGCTTTGCCTTTTTTTGTTTGTAAACAAACATTTGTTTGAACATTTGAGCTTACGCTGCCACCTGATTCAAAATGTTGTTGCCATAATACCTTACTGCTAAATAACTAGGTAATTTAGCTAGTTACCTAAAAGTTACTGAACACGGCAAGTATAAAGTTTGTTTTCATTGATGCCAACAGTATCATACATTCATGTAAATTGACGTCAAAGCACAAGAAAAAAGATTAGTCGACAACACTAAACTGGTAATATCAGTTTCAGCAAAGAAAAAATAATTTTCCTAAAAATTTTCTCGTGAACGAACTTTGTACAAGCCTTAACACTATTAAAGTTTAGTAAGTCACTTGTCAATTTTGCACTCTCTGTAATAGAGATTACAATAAAAATAAACGCGAAAATAAGGCTAGGTTTACCTTCGATTTTTTTCTTTAACCTACACCGAAACAATTTCTTAGTTTAACTATCTCATAGGACTATGCCATAGGTTTGAATTAGCTGATAGCAACAACTTTAAAAAATTAAAAAATAATTATCTACAGTGAAACTTCGATATAACGCATCTAAAGGGGATCGAAAAATACTTCGGTATATCCATTGATTCGTTATATGTAATTATCTGTAAACCTGGTATAACGAAATATAAAGAAATTCAAAGAAAAATTATAACTAGTTTTTTATTTAATTTCAATTTTTAACAAAAATATCAAAAAACAACAAAATACAAAAAATCACGGGGAGGTCAATTGGTATTGAAGGTACTTGAACATATGTACCTGCCAGGTTAGACTGCAAGGACAATAAGTCGGAAAGTATCGTCAAAATATGTACCGATTTGTCCCAATTTCACCACGATCTTTTATTAGTCAAAGATGACGGAATGTGCCACATTTGGTCGTGATCGGTTAAAATGAAGCTTTTCGAACTAAAAGACCTTAAATACGGCTGCTTTATATCAGAATATTGAATCCAAATTAAGAGCAGACACGATAAGCTCGAGAAAAGCTTCCCACACCGAATTCGGTAAAAATTGGTCAAACCGTGGACTTGTTAGTTGAGTAATTATAAGAACCTCAGTTTCTTGTTGGTAAGAAATGTTAAGAAAATTTCTTAACAACAAGAAACTGAGGTACTCGCTACGGAGTTATTTTGTTTAATTTAGTTATTCCTGATGATGTTCTTCAAAGTGGAACGAAATATCGAATAAAGAGAAGAATATAACAAAAATAATTACCTTGGACTCGAGCTCGATATAATAATTATTTAGTAATATTTAATATAAAGTCCGAATACAAAAATTTAAATTTCGTAATTATTGTAATCTTTAATTACGTCAAATTTTTGCTTAGTTAACATTTATTTTAATAAATCTTTTATATTTTCAAAAGCACTAACAAAACAATACAAGCCAAAAATTTGCCTTGAACGAAATAAACTAAAATCAAAAAAGTTGGAAAATTAGTTTGTAATTTGTATTGTTGTGATCGTTGTTGTTGTAGTGGCAACTGTGTGCCGGTGTGACAGCCCTTGGCGAAGAATTGCTCTTCGGGTCAATCCGGTCCATAGAACCGGCTGTCGTGGGATGATCGTCTTTTGTTGTGGCGTATGATATTCTGGATGACGAAAATAAAAAGTGTAAGTATTTTATAAGTTTGTTCCCAATATTTTCATTTACAAATATTTTAGGGGAAAGCATAGAAACGGTGCTCAAGATACAATTTTGGTCGAGGTTATGGAGTGCCACAACGATATAGCCTGATGATTCGTGAAGGGAGATCGTGTGGTTGTATAACCGCATTGGATAGAATTAACAGAAAAATTGAATTCTTTTAAACCACCACGCAAAGATTGTCATGGATGAAATAAGCCTGGACCGACTGGAAAACATACTTGAAGAAGAAACTGTGCCACAACAAAAATGAAAATTGTAAAACAGGTGGTGGCCCATATAACAAATATGTATTGTCCGAGGTTGAGGAAGCTGTTGTTACAGTTTCCGGAATGCAGAGAAGTGTAGAATGCGTTGCTGGCTCCAAAAGATTTGGAGAAGCGGATCTGATCGAGTACATTTGTGAATCTGACAAAGAAAACGACGAAGATCTTGATTTTACTCCCTCAACATCTGGCAGTGCAACGGAAAAAGTAAATGATTTGGCAAAAAAGCGAAGTGTAACACCATAAGCTTCAAAGAAGCGTCTTTCGAGCATACCATCTCCTACTCCTAAGCCCGGAATTGAGCAGTCTTTTAGTAGAAGAAAATAAACACTTGGGGAAATTGCTATGTTGCTAGAAGAGCAACGTCTCGACAACGAAGTGAAAAATATTGTCCACCTTGTGGAAGAACAGCGCGATGATATGCGAAAACAAAATGAAAAATTGGATAGGATGTGCAATATTTTGGAAGCCCATTATAAAGTAAAGAAACTATTGTTAAACAATTTATGTAAAACTATTTTTCTTGACTCCGTTTGTTTATTTTGTTTACTGTAAACATACGGTTTTTGTTTTCTCATATGCATAGAGTTGCCATAGGAAATTAGAATAATCAGGGTTTTTAAAATTTTCGGTATTACCTAAATCGATCGGAATCTGAAGAAGGTAAAACAAAACCGACCGTAATGGTAAGTACGGAATTAAAATCATTCCCATCGATTTCTGTGACAGGACTGATAATTCTATTTTCCACAAATTTAGAAACTCACTTTCAATATATGTATGTCCTTCCTTCATTAATGATTACAAACTGTCAGAATCTGATCATAACCAAAGAAAACATTAGTGTAAATAATTAATCTTCTTAATATTTATAAATACATTTCATCCTCAATCCTTCATTCCCAGCACAATGTTTTCCAAACTAGTTCTAGCATCATTGCTCGGAAACTTCTCAAGAGCACGTATCGCTGCCGCTGTGTGTTTACGTTGCAGTTGTTTAGTTTTTTCCAAGCCTGGCCCCAGTAAAACACTTTTATGGATTTTGTTAAAATCCACTTTGTCCACGCACTGCTTGCCTTTTTCAATGTCATCGTAAAGTCCGGGATCATGCTCTAAATGAAATAATACGGGGGCACTCACTAAACTAAAAGATGTATCTAAAGAAAGTGGAAAAGAAGTAAAAAAAATAATTTTTAGTTTATTGATGATGGCATTCGTCTTGTACACACCCAACGGAAGAGAGGACACTTGAAATGGCTCTGCATCTAAACAGGCCTGCCAAGCCAGATGCAAATGCTTGCCAAAGAGATAGGCGCTTTTCTGCACATCATCACTCTGCTTGGAAAGTTTCATAGCAGCCTTACAGGATTTCCCAAGCAGACTGCCGCCACTTAAAATGTTGCGAGCTTCCCATTCTTTTTCCGCATTACCCATAGCAGTGGTTATATTTAAAGGTATCAGAACATCGGTATCATCGAAGTCCATGTCGTCGGATGTTAAGGTTGTGTCACTAGATCGTACAGGCTGGCCATTGCCCACGAAACCACCTGGTTTCGTGGGCAATGGATTGTTCTGCTCGTCTCTGTCGCCAATAAATTCGGATTCGGAAAAATCTCGAATGGCGGACGAAATTAAACCCATCACTTCCTGATTTCTTAAATTGCCCAGCTCAACACTAGATTCACTCAACAGATAGTCACCAATTAATAGGCCAATCTTATTGCCAAAAGCCATGTCTTCAGATGTGGACAGATCTTGACCAGCTTGCGAGGATTTTTGAAGATTAACTAAACTCTGTACGAAAAAAATATTTAGAATTGTTAACTTGGTATAGAAATTCGTAGTTGTTCATGTTCTCTTACACTGTGGATCAAATGGGCAATGCGTATCATTTCGGTAAGCTCAGCTAGACCTCTCTGAGTGTGCAAAATACCCACACTCTTATCCTGTTCTATATCTGGCGTTGATGGTTTATGACCAACCGCTTTAGATATCAACAATACGATCAAGCCCCAGACTTGAACGGAATTTTTTCCATTGTACAAAAGAAATCTGAAAGTAGGATAACAAGCATAAAAAAACAAATAAAACGTCATTAAGTTTGGCCGAGCCGAATCTTATACAGTCTCTACGATTGAGAAATTTCTGAAAAAAGTCTAATTTTTGCTTAAGAGCAACAATAAGGGCTTGACGGAAATTAAACAAAAAAAATTTCATCGTGTTCAGAATGGCTCGAGTATTTTGAAAAAGAAGTATGAATAAGACGTATGGTTCCGGGGGCCCTTACCATGGGCCATGAAAATGATAACGCCACTTTCACATACACAAGTGTGGGTATTCAAACAAAAGAAAATTGCTCAAGGATGCCGAAAATGCAAAAAAATACATGGAACCGTAGAGGGTCCTTAAGACCGGAAATAGTGTTCATACAAACAATATTTCGAAATGTTCCAAATGGAAGACAAATCATCTGTCGGTGGAGGTTTTGGAAATATTATTTTTAAAAATAGGGTATAGAAAATACGTTTTTATTTAATTAATCCATTTTGGACGTTAAAGATGATATATAAATTTGGATTAAGGATTCTTTATACTTACTTGGACGTCTTCAAAAGAGGATGACTGCTGCCAGCAAATTTGCGCAAATGTATTGCTATATTCGCTATTTCATCGCTGAGAAGCCAGCGTAAACTCAAAAAGGAAGTGGGATACCCAACAATACGCTCTGCCTCACTAATGGCACAATTCCAATTTTGATTTGGTGGTAGCGTTTGATGCGAGATTTTCTCAATGTTCGACGTCTTAGCTGCTGAATTCGCCACCCATCTGGCTTGTTCATGTCTGTGCTGCGCATACTCTTGCCGCGAATGTAAAAACTCAGAACGTACATACCATTGTCGACTGCTAATCAAGTTTTTAGCCAAGAATATCCTATTCATTTTTCTGAAATTAAACACAAATATTTTAAACACCCAGCAAACCAAACGTTCAGAATTCGGTCGGAATGTTGTAGGACAATCGGCAAAATGTTCCGATTTCTTACCGAGATCGTAACGGAAAACATATGAGAGGGTTGACAAAAATTCTGAACTACTTCTCTAAAAAATATCCTCAGACAAATCGAACAGAATTCGTAACGATTTCGGTAAGACTTCTCGATGGAGTTCAGATATTGTTCACAATTGTCTTATATCAGACATTGTCGGCAAATTTGGTTTACTGGGCATGTACTTTTAAGTTTTTATAGTTTGCGTGTCGTAATATTTTTCCAAATCTGCTCGGAATTGAAAATGAGCCATATAATCATGCCCTTTCTTGTGCCACCCACATTCATTATATATATTCAATATTTTTCTGAATTGTCTGTCTCGACGTCATGTACCCAAAAAAAGGGTTTTTTAAATATATTTTATATCGAATATTTCAGTCGTCTTCGTCGATCATCCTCAGGAAATTAAACTAAAATGCAAAACAATATGCAAACACAACAATACACAAAGTATAAGTATAATAATAATAATTAGATTTAATTAACCAAAAAAAGTCAACTGTACGCTTGAAAGTAATTTTGCGACTGAATTTCTTAAGAGCAACAGAAATAATATAAAAAAAATTAAATTAAAGGCTGAGCTTTATACTCTAGAGCGGCAGGGTCATATTTGGTACAATAAAGAAGGTAGATTTATGCTAACAGCTGATACCATGGTACAATAAACAAGGTATACTTATATTTACTAGCTCAACAACAACAAAAATAGTTTGCTAGATTGTCAAAGTAACTTGTTTGATAATAATTGTGAATGTTGGATACAGAATTTTTCTTTTACAAACTACAACAAACGTCATTGTCGAATTTCCAAATACACAATTTTAATTACCACAAAAAAAATAAGCTGTTTGCATAACTCTACCATCTTTATTGTACCATGGTGTAGGCTACGTATGTTTCGGGTCATTGTTGTGTTGGAAAATCCAAAGAAGTGGCATATGTTCTTCTGCAAAAGGAAGCATTACGTTTTCTAACACTTTTTCGTACACCCATTGTTTGCTTTATTTCCTGAATGGGTCCAACTCCAGCATAAGAAAAACAGTCCCAGACCATAATTGAGAGTCCTCCGTGTTTAACAGCACCTTTGCAATACTAAGGTTTAAGTCTCTCAGTTCGTGGCCTTCTCAAAGTAAAATTTTTAATATCTGAGCCTTTTATATTAAATTAAGATTCATCCGAGAACATTATATTTCTCCAACGAGTAGCATTGCAATCATTGTGAGCTTTTGCAAAAGCTAGTCTAGCTATTCTATTCTTTTCCGAAATAAATGACTTCTTCGATTGCTTTCGAGCATTCAAACCGGGTTTCACAGCCCGTCTACGCAGTTCTTGTGCTTACATCTACTGATAACTCCCTCGTGGTTTTGTCGGTACGGAAATTTTTAGTTATTTACGTTTCCCCGGAATTTTATGCCGGGATTCTGGGATCTTTTAAAAAGTCGATTATTTTAAAAGTTTATAAAAGGAAGAATATAAAATGAAGTGAATTCTAAATTGATATTCAACTCGTGGAAATTGGACTTCGAATGAACATTAGTAGATAATTTTTCTGTTTTTTTGATTATTACAGAAAGTTTTTAGTGATTTTTGTAAATGGCTAATATAATATTAAATAATACATTTCCATGACAGAATTTGTAAATGAATATATTCTTACGAAAATTTATGCTGTCAATATAAGTCCAAAACTACTCCATGTATTATATATATAATTAAGGATGCGAAACTCAATACAATTAACACAACTAATCATATTTTTAAAAATTTTATGTTTTCTTTATTTAACAGAAGTAAAAAAAATTTTCATGAAAAAATAAAAAAAAACTGACTTAAACACACTGAAGCTTTTTTTCATACGCTGCATATTTCTCAACATCCGACATTCTAGAAACCATTGAAATAAACGTCCAAACCACACATATTTTAAATTTGTTGGAATGGCTTTTATAAACTGACAATACAACCATTGAAATAAACGTCCAAACCACACATATTTTAAATTTGTTGGAATGGCTTTTCTAAACTGACCATACAATTAAATTAACCTTGTGTAAATTTTCAACATAAAGCGTAGAAAAAGATCTATATTTAGTGTGAAAAGATCTATCTTCAGTGTGCCCGGGCCTTTCAATTGCTAGGATCAAAGCAAGTAACCTTTATTGAGATCAAAGCTGATTTCTAAATTTTCCCACCATTTTCGGTATTTATATTTGTTAAAGTTACCAATGCATCCCAATTGGGTAAGTTAAGTAGAAAAAAACATCTTGCTACACACACGCTCTTTCCCTATAATGGAATCCATTTAAATATAGACAGAATATTACTTCGAATGTCTGTTAAGCAGATGTAACTTTAAAAACTGATACTGATGGTTGATATTCAGAATAGTCTAAATGGGTCCAGGGTCTATTTTCGTATTCAAGATTTTTTGAAATTTTGTATAGTCCCAAAGGGAGGAAACGACAAACTGAACGGAAATTTCGATTTTTGGTTTTTAAAGATTACAAAACGGGTTTCTTTTTAAAATCTACAAGTTTATTTCTAAGCCGGAATTTGCACTGATACGAGGGTTGATATTTATATTTGGGGTCATGACAACACGAGTGTTCCCAGATGCAAACTGGAACTTCCATTGGAAACTTTGACATTTTTTAGCATAACTTTACTCAGAACGTTTTGTCATTTGAGGGCGAATTGTTTTGTTTACAGTGAGTTTAAAAACTCATCTCAGTCAAAAAATGGAATTATCCCGTGAACATTTTCATGCGATGATTTTTACGATTTTCGGCGTGGGTTATCGAGACGAGTGTCTTTCACGAAGAGCCAAATCCAACAAAAGTAGTTCGTGGAAGAAGTACATCAATGCAAATGATTGCGTTTTTCTTCGGTATAACCGGCCATGTTGCCACAGTGCCTTTAGTGGAATGTAAGACTGTTAATTCTGGGAAGTATACAACCATCTGTTTGCCAACAGTGTTCGAAGAAATGAGAAACGATAATAAGGGAAGACGGATCATTTTGCATCACAACAATGCGAGCTCTTACACATCACCTGAAAAGTTGAGCTATTTGACCACTCAAGATGTCGAATTGATGGACTATCCACCATACAGCCCTGATTTGGCACCCAATGACTTCTTCTTATTTCCTAGCATAAAAAAAGTTTTTCATCGCCCGAAGCAGCTGTTGAAGCGTCATGTTTTTGAGGTTTCTCAGTCAGAGTGGAAAAAGTGTTTCGTTTGGTTTGTGCGCATTTATCTTAAAGGAGAATATTTTGAAAAACAATAAACCAATTTCCAATGATAAATTATATTGCCGGAGACGAAATATAAATAAAAACCCTCGTAATGGGATCCAATTAAATATAGACAGATTATTACTCCGTATGTCTATTAAGCAGATGCAA
The DNA here is from genome assembly GCA_963513945.1 of Hydrotaea diabolus. Taxonomy (NCBI): domain Eukaryota; kingdom Metazoa; phylum Arthropoda; class Insecta; order Diptera; family Muscidae; genus Hydrotaea; species Hydrotaea diabolus. Next base: position 168,169,118 of record OY740719.1, read on the forward strand.
CTTAAAAAACTGTTTACTGTTTGAAAACTGATACCTGTTCCAGGGACTATTTTCGTATTCAAGATTCTTCGAAATTTCGTATAGTTCTAAAGGAAGGAAACTACAAACTGAACGACAATGGCCGCAGTTTAAAGAGTAAATATTTTTGCGATGTTTTTGGTTTTCAAAGTTTACAAAATGGTTTTCTTTTAAAAATCTACAAGCTTTTTTTTAACCCGGAATTTTGACTAAAATCAAACTAAAACATTAATATTTATAAGGATAAGGATTTGCGGAGAAGATTGTGGTGATAAACAGTGTAATATAAGTTTCTATTTTAGTAAGGAGTGCTCATACATGCTTTATAGAGAGTATGCTTTGCATTTTCCTATAAAAGTGGTTTAACGTCAAGAAAATTAACATTTTTTCCCCCGTCCGGGATCCCGGGAAATTTGAAAATTATTCCCGCTATCCCAGGAAACGAAAAAGACCGGGGAAACAAAACTTTAATTAACGATTTAACACACACGCAACTAAATACATTTTTCATAGCACAAAAATAAAAAGTTCGTTTCAAAATTAAGTGAAAAAACTAGATTGCCAAATAAAAACGACCTATTATTTTCCACGTACAAGTCCTTTCAAAAGGAAACAACTTCTACATTTTAGTGTGCGCAGTCTCTAATTGCACATGTGTTTACATCGATTTTCCGTATACAAAAATAAAAAGTTCATCGCACAGTTTCACATATTTTTTTAAATACTTAATAAAATTAGCTGTGGTCAACTTACGTGAACGATCTCATATGTTTTCCACGAGTTTCTATGGGCTTGCTCTCAAAAATGTTCTTACGAACGCTCTCCGTGCGAGTAAATACGACTCTACGATTTATATTTTATGCTGCAGACACGTTCGATTGTGTTTAGTTAGATTTTTCCAGTTCAGGTGCTAAACGCCGTCTTTCCACCGGGATAGCAGAATACGTACGTCTGTAGTTTATTTTTCTAGCCAAATGTGAATATTATGATTATGCCGATGAGAGTATTTGACTGATTTAAGAATAGATATTGAGTCTGTTTTATTTTATACATACATATGTACATACAAAAACACATGAGAGCGAAAATTGTTGCCTAACGTTTACACGGAACAGAAAATATATGGGACAAACATCGAAAATAGAATGTAGTGACAGTAGAAATACAAACAAAATATTTTTAAAGTTCAAACATAAGTGGAATGCTCGCTTTATTCGGAAATAAATATATGAATAAAGAAGATATATTAATTTAAAAACGTACATACATTTAGGACTATGGTAGAATAACAAGGTATAGTCACTAGCTCAATAAAAAATTAACAGTTCAGTTGAAAGAAGTTTGGTGATTATTGTGTTTTTTTTATATAGAAATTAAGCTTACAAACTTCATGAATTGTCTATGTCACATTTGAAAATTAAAATTCCAACGTGAAAAAATTGTAATACTGTATGCAGCAGTGTACGGACAGCGAAAGTCGACATTTGCCAGATAAACTATTTAAAACCATGTAATTTAAAAATTCCCTTACTGTTCAATATAATTAATATATAAAAAAGTTATATTAAGATTCATAATTTTTTTTATTTCATTCCCAAATAAGCAAATTTCTGCGCTCCACCCTGTACATTTAATTCAAACATTTTTAGAATGTGAAAAACAATAAAAAGTTGTTTTCAATGATGCATACTTTCTTGTATTGGCGCCAAAAATTAAAAAAAAAAAAACAATAAAATATAGTCGACTACACGTATCTGGTAATGTCAGTTTCAGCAAAGGAAAAACTGGTTCTTGGTTAACATTTTCTCGTGAACGAAATAAAAAATTATGTCTTGAGTCTTTTCAATTAGGAGGGAAATAAAAAAATTATATAAAATAAGATTTTATAGATCTATATTTTTATTTGGCAAATAACATTAAATACTTTAAAATCATTCTTAGTAAATGCTGCTTTTTTATTAAGTCATATTTAATTTATCTATGTCAGTTATTTCAAAATATACAATTTTTAAAACATGTTGCTAAATTCACATCTAAAAATATAACGCATTTCGTTCATTAATCCAAAGCCCATTACTCTATTCAGAATATATATTATTAAATAAAAAAAATAATTTCAGTGTTTTGTCATAATATTTTCTGTGTGCAAAAGTTGTATAGTATGCAATAACCTTGTATAATTTCTATACAAATATTATTTGCATTTATTTTTCTGCGTTTTCATTGTTCTAATTGACAGGTTTTTTAACTTGTTTTTATACACTCAACTGTAGGATGGAACTATATAAAAGTTTGTCATTTCGTTTGTAACACCATAAATCCAGCCATTCTTGACATTCTTGCTATAAAACTTAATGAAATTATCTTTAAATCAGTTTTTGTTAGGTAGTAGGAATATATTCTTTAACCTTTCCATAAATGACGTGGCCATTGGGCCCTAGATGCTAAAAACCCGACCCTATTGTTCGGGGACATATAGGTATTCAGAAACGGTGAAATCTTCTCACAAATACAATTACGTACCTTTATTTAAGATTCGGACCATATAGGCCCAAGCGACCCAAAAATCGGCCTTCTGGAATTGTGGGCATTATGGGTTTTAAACAACAATGAAATTTCTTTACGAATCAGAATATTTAACGATTTGGAGAAATTTGAGGCCTTGACCCATGGGGTTCAAGATCCATAGGGTACTGAGAAACATTGCAATTTTATGAAGAATATGAATATGACATTAATTTTACTATTTGAATTAATTCGAGGCCTATGGGCCCCTAATGCTTATGGGCAAATGGGTATCCACAAACAGTACAATTTTTAACCAAACCAAATATGTGCCTATATTTAAGTTAGTGCCGATTAGGAACTCAGGCCGGCCCATATGGGCCCTAGGGGGTACAGAAATCGGCTTCCTTGAACTATAGACAAATGGGTATTAAAAACATTATTATTTCGTCACCGATCCAAATATCATATTAAATTTACGATTTGATTAATTTTAAGTCCTAGTACAATGGGTAAGGTGCCGAAAAAATTTTCCTTTCGATCATGAACATATGGGTACTCAGAAACAAAATAAAGAATCTGAATACGACATTAATTTTACGATTCGCCTGATTTTTAGGCCTTTGGGCGAGGATTAGGTGGTTTGGGGTCGAAAACCCCTCACGTAATGCTCAGAGACATATGAGCACCCAGATACTGTGAAATTTTTGTACAATTCAAAATATGTACCTAGATAAAGGATTTGGGCCAATTTTACATTCGGACTTGTCCGTAGGGGTCCGTCAACTATGCAAATATTGCTATTAAAAAGCAACATAAAAATCCGAAAATAATAAGTGTGTTCCTTTACTTGCAAATTTGTGCAAAATTTTACTGGATCGTGTTCGTTTACCTAAAAAGTCCAGTAAATGAGAGCCAGAGAGAGAACATTTTGACAGTTCGATGTTAGAGAGTTTGCAAATTTTGGTTGGAGAAACTTTAGCCAACCAAAATTTGCAAGATAAATGTTTGAAATCAGCTGTTTTATGTAAACAAATAAAAGCAAAAATAAATTTACAACAGAATAGGTAAGTAAAAATTGGAATATTATTTTATTTTGTTTAATGTATATGTTATCACTGAAATTAGAAAGAAAAAAAGTTTTCTTTTGCTCATTTTTTTATTACAAATCTTAACACTTATAAATTTAAAATAAAATACAATGTAATGCAAACAGTAAACAAAATCAGCTGTTTCATTGCAAATTTTTACTGGAAGCTTTTCTTGCAAATTTTAAAAAAGAGAGTAAAATTGGCCTTCGCTCTCAAAACTAGAAACTTGCAAATTTTTATTGGGAAAGTAAACGAACACACTTCATATTAATTAATTCATTCTACATAATCGATATATGGTTAATCCAAACATACTTATCTCAATATGCTTTAATTTTAGATTTATCTAAATTTAAGTACCGAATGATAGGGGTTCTCCAAAACAATTAAATTTTCTTCACAAATCTAAATAGAACAATGGTTCATAGTTCATATATCCTCCAATAATGTCTATGCCATACTATAACCCAATCCAATAGCAGAGGGTATTAAAGCTTCGGCCCGGCCGAACTTACGAATTGTCCGCTTGTTTTCACTCCACATATTTTTTCTTTTGTGTGCATATAAAACTAATCTTAAATGATATTATCTTTAAGCCTTTTTGATGAATAGAACGAAATAGTTGTATAACGTAAATTGTGCAATGAATTAACATTTGGAAACAGGCGTATTGCCGTTTGGAGCCGAGTTAAAACAGCCATGGTATGTCTCGATCTGTTAGTGTTTGAATTATATCGTGTCAAGCTTATAGATTTTTTTCTAATGTCAGCTTAAGGTAAAACGTACGCACGTGCTAAGTTTAAAAATATTTAACACTTTGGTACGAAAAAAATAAAATTGTACGTACAAAATAAAAAAAAACGAAATAAAAAGACAGACAAATTAAAAAAAAATGTTGTGAAAGCAAATGTTTATTTTCTTAGATTAATGGAAAAAATCTTCAGCGAAGCTTCAAAGCTAAACTTCAACCGTTTCTGGGCTCGATACTAATAAAAAAGTTTTTAAAAGAAATATGTCTTACAATTTGGCTTTCTTAGTGATTGGTTACTAATATCTACATTCATGCAGTTCAAACATGAAAATAAAAATAGGAGCAAAAATAAAAAGCCAAAACAAATTTAATCAAATTTAATTTACTTTGTTATTAAATGAGTAATACTTCTTTCCTCCATAAAATATGCTTAGAAATAATTTAACATATTTTTTAGTTATTTCTTTGCTTTCACAAGCTTTTCGGTAAATATTAGAAAATGACAATAAATATAAGTAAGATAAATTCGCCACATGCACTATTTTAAAAGAATTCAGTTTAATCCATAATGTTATTCAATATTTTTTAAAATATTGAATAACATAAAAAACATTCCAAAAACTAAATACCAATATAAGATGGTGTTTTTAATTAAGGTGAAATTTTTTTGTTAATATCTTCGTCCTAAATTAAAAAAAGTGGTGTTTATTGAAATATGTGTATAAGGTTGATTCTGAGATTATGGGCCACTTTGTTGTCCTTGGTTGTTTCAAGCGGGAAAAATAAAATATATTATACTTTATTATTTACTATACAATAAATCTTTATAGGTCCTTTAAAGTCTTTAAAATTGTTTTTTAAAAAAATTATTTGTTCTTCAAAAATGTTCATACCAAAGTCAAATATCATTACCCTGGTTGTCCTAGCCCTACCTTCAATTGAAATTTTCTCAATTTTTTACAAAAAATATAATTTTTTTTTTGGTTTTAGTCCATAGTAAAAAATAATATTCAATTAATTTTGTTGCTATTGGCGATTATAATTTTTTATTCAATTTATATTTTTATGGATGTTTATTTTCTGTCCCTGAAAATACACAGCATTCCCCTGTAAAATCTAATATTCGCTAAAATTCAAATTTTCAAACTAATCTTGATTTCATGCAACTCAAATATGATTAAACATTACATGAAGTGGGTGCACATTTCATAGTTTTTTCGTCAACAGTCTTATTATTAAATTAAGTATGTGTTGTGTTGTCACTCGCTACGAATGTTCACACTTAAGTGGGTCATTCCCCTGTGTTGTTTTTTAATAAGATAATTAATACTTTTTAAAATGTTGCAAGTGTTTTTTGTGTGTTATTGCAAGTATAAACTTCCAGCTCAAGTCAATTTTGTAAAGGTAAGTACATACTTAAATAAAAATTTCAGGGGGTTTTGTAGAAATTCATCATTCCCCTGCCAAAATTTTTCACATGGGAATGACGATTAACAGATTTTGTCTTTTATTATTTTTACAAAAGAACTGAATTAAAATGAATTTCTTGATTTTAAAGAACTATATATTTTATTGTCTTCGTCATTTCTCTGTTCAATGAGTCATTACCCTGGAAGTCATATTTTTAAATTGTTGCACGATTAAAAATTAAAATTTTGATTGTATGTGGACTAGTCTTTCTTAGAACTAAGACCTGAGTTAAATATTAAATTCTGCCAAAAAATCGAATGCCAAAAATGATGTCGAAATTGACTCATAATCTCAGAATCATTTTAAAATTCAATTGGCTTTCAAATATATTCTTATAAGAACAAATATTTCTTCAAAAAATGTGATATTCATCTTCAAAGCTTAGTATTTACCATAAATGAAATTTTCGCTCCCATAAGAAATACATGTAGCAAAGCAAACGAAATTTACCATCGGTAAATTCCGTTTAGCTATTTTCGTTTGGCGGTAGCAATTGCTACAGGGATTATAAGAGCACTGTAAATTTGTTTTCACCATCTGCAAACGAAATATAATGATCTGATAACTGTTTGGTGAAGGAATTTTTGACAATTGAATTGGCTTGCAAACTGCATATGTTTTTTTATTTTGGTTTCAAATCTATTCTTATGAGAACAAAAATTTCTTTTTTAAAAAATGTGATATTCATCTTTAAAGCTTTGTATTTACGTTAAACGAAATTTTCACTCCCATAAGAAATACATGTAGAAAATCGAACGAAATTTACCATTGGTAAATTCCGTTTAGCAATTTTTGTTTGGCGGTACAAAGCTGCAACGAAACGGTGGCGGAATTTGCAATTGCAACAGGGATGATTATAAGATTATTGTAGATTTTTTTCACCATCTTCAAGAGAAAATTAATGTTCTAATATATGTTTATATATTAGGATAGATGTATTAACAGATGCTGTAAAGTCGTTTTTGGGGGTAATTAAATGAATATGCCTTTTCTACACTGCTATACACAAAAATTCTTCTCGATACGGGTTTTATTCATTCTAGTGAAAAAACACAAATCCCGCAAAAGTAGTATTAGAAAATCAAAACTTGGCAGTATTGTGCAATCAGCTGCTGCAGGATGTCACATATAAACAAAGTGTAAATAACACAGCATAGTTTGTCAAATATTTTTTCAACAAATGCATAAAACGTACCAAGTACTCGTTGGCGGTACTCAGGGATGATTATAAGAGTACTGTAGATTTTTTCACCATCTGCAAACGAAAATAAATGTTCTAATATTTGTTTGGTGAAGGAATTTTTGACATTTGCAACAACAACAAAAATAACAAATGTTGTAAAGTCATTTTTGGTGGTATTTAAAGTATGATTAAAACAATTAATTTTAAAATGAATAACGGCTCTTCTACACTGCTGTACAGTAAAACTCTTCCGTGTACAGATAAATGCAAAACTCCTAAGCGAAAACTTCGTTTTAGGTGAAAACTAGGCTTAAAAAAGCAAAGATAAATGATAGGCAAGTGTCCGCAAATACTTAATTTGTAAATATAAATCTGTAAAATATTACTTCGCTGTGCCAAAATCATACACTTACTCACGAAGTAGGTAGTTTCATTAGCAATAATAATAAGCCCGGAAAGTCAATAACTGGCTCATTCTACATTATATAATGTAATATGTACGAGTAAAGGTCCAATTAGTCTTGATGGTTGACGGTAGGCAATCAGCTGCATGTGTTTATTGTTATTAGCCGTGTTCTTTTAAGGTAACTAGCTAAATTACCTAGTTAGTTAGGAACATGGTATTCTGGCAATATTCAACAACATTTTGAATCAGGTGACAGCATAAACCCAACAAATGTTTGTTTACAAACAAAACAAAGCAAATTGTGGAAAACGAATATAGTTATTTCGTATAGTTTATTATTTTTTTTAAAATTTTATTGAAAAATCATGTCTTCTAAAACATGTTTCTAAAACATGCAGCAACGTCTAGTTTCGCGTCCACAATTTTTGTATATAATATAATTTTTGTATTAATATAATATAGTTACCTCGAAATTTCTATTAATCTTAACAATAAACATTTTCACTTACCGTTTTTGCATCATTGTAATTTATGGAAATGGTTTTCCCTGCTTTTTCTATTTTCTTTTATTGGATGTCCCCGGCGAAAAATAAATGTCTACCAACATGTTTCAGAAGAAATGATTTGTCAATAAAAATGTTAACAAAACAAGAAACTATACGAAATAACAAAATTCGTTTTCCACAATTTACTTTGGCTTTTTTTTTGTTTGTAAGCAAACTTTTTTTGAGCTTATGCTGTGATCTGATTCATAGTGTTGCCAGAATATTATATTGCTAACTAAGTACGTAACTAAGTTAGTTACCTGAAAAGAACACGGCTTATGTAAAATTTATCAGCTATTAATTGAAAAGGACGCCGCGGGTTTTATTTATTTATGATATATCAAGGTAATCGACGATTTTTGCATGTCGACTTCAAACTCTGAAATGTGTGTGTAAATCTCGAGCCGAGATATGCTTTTTCGAATCCGTCTCTTTTATTTCGACAGTCATTTATTACAATTTCTGCATAGAGAGTAGAAGGTCAAAAATAAGAACTATCGAAAATGTGAAACCTTCGTAAATTAGAACCAGTTTTTTTTTACAAAAACCAGTTCATGGAAATGTTTTGGTTTTTTAAATACTGGAAAACATTTGAAATTCTACACTTTATTGATTTTTTTGATGCCAATTTGCATGTTGGAATCATTGAAAACATATTTTTATTTATTTGTTTTTGTTTTCTTTATTCGTTTTATTGATAGTACAGGGTGTGGCATTTTAAATTTGAATCGGCTGTAAAAAAAGTACTGATAATTTTTTTTTAAATTTCTGGTCTCATTGGAAAGTTTAAACTTTGTCATTTTATAATAGAACAAAGTATAATTTTAAATTGTTTCGGGGCTAATTTCTTCAATGGCAACTTCGATTTCATGTTATAACGGTTTTGGAGCATTGGCTTCTCAATAGGCACGTGTGGGCTCTCTAAACACCCCCACCCGACCCGATTTTTCGGTAAAATCCTTCATTTCTCTTGCCAAACAATCTTCAGCCTATCGGGAGAAGTGAAAGCGCATTGGATGGCCATGAGACTTCAGTTCTTGGACCAATTGAACTGTATAAGTCTAAGTCTTTATGTAAAATTCTGCTCGAAAAAGTTCATTTCCTGAAAAATATGACGAGTTCATGTTTATGGATGCTCTTGGACATTCTCACCCACAGCAGAAATGTTTTCGATTGAAAGGACTAGACGAGAAGGTACTCGGGTTGGTTTGTCCAAAACGGCCCATTTTCATGAACTCGCCTCACAAATTGATGCACAAACTGAATTGAAGGCCGATCTCTTCTGGAATGTTTTCCACGTAAATTTTTTACAGTTTGCGTTAAGGACTCATTATTTTGGGTCTAAGTTTTTAATATTTCCCAATTTTGTTCGAGCGTAACATTTGCAAATGTCAAACATAAACCTGAAAATTAAAAGTAATCGGTAGTTCAAAACATTTTAAATGGCCCACACTTTAGTTTTACTTTTGGTGTTAAAAATCATTTTATTAAATTTAATTTGAAATCATCGTTTTTAAATTTTTTGAACATTTTTCATGAAGAGCAATGGTAATATAACACTCGATACTTTTTTTTATCCATTACAGTGAAAAAGGACAAATCCCGCAAAAGTAGTATCAGCAAATAAAAACTTGGCAGTATTGTACAATCAGCTGCTGCAGAATGTCACAAATAAACAAAGTGTAAATAAAACAGGACAGTTTGTCGACGAGTTTTTCAACAAATACATAAAAAGTACCGAGTACTCGTACTATGTGGTGTAAAGACAAAATACTAATGTCCATGTACACAAAATGTGTTTCGTTTATTGGATTTGTCTCCAAGAAATTCTCTACAACAGAGAACAGTTCTTAAATCGCAAAAACTTGTGGCAGTTTGGGTTGGGATCCAAAATCTCACATTAGGCGTACTTAAAACTTTTCTTGGGCCACATTTAAGTATAAGTTTAGTGGTGTAGAATTGGGTGGTAGAGTTAAAAAATAAGCTAATTAATTTCGATTTTTTTTGTTACACCGTCTCGTTTGTTCCAGCGACAAGCTCATTTGCGTTTCGCTAACCTGGCGTTTACACAGGACAGTTTTGCGAAGACAATAGCAATACATATACAATTTTTTACTAATACACATACACGTCTCTCTTTGTCTTCGTCACTGTCTCTGTTTTTTGAAGACAGTAAATTCGGCAAGTGATTTGACGTAGGCGGCCAATTCGATGACGTTTCGTAGAAATTTGTGAAAAAACATTAAAACAATAGCAAACGGTCGCAATAAAATTTGGAATTTGTTCTTATTTGAGATTTTGGTCAATATTATTGAAATATTGTTTGGTAGCACAGATAATATAACTTTAAATGGATAAACAGTAGGAGGAAACGCACCGACACTATCGACGGTTGCTAAAAAGTGTATTGTCTTCATAATTGTCTGGACTCATACGTCACGTTGACAATTTTTCCCTTTTTTGACAACTTATACATATTCTCAATTGTCTGGTGTAAACGCAGGGTAAGATGTTTTTGTTGTTGATGGACTATGTATGTCGAATTCGCAATTTTTATATGAATTAAAAGAATTTTATTTAATAAATATTAATTAAATCAACCGACCGAGTATAATAAATCCTCTCTATAACCCTGGCCTTCGATCTTCTTGAAAAAATATAGTCAGTTCTTTGTCCAATAGCAATATTTTTTCCAGTTTCATTCAATTTTACACATTTTGTTTGATTCTTATTGTAAATTCGTAACGCACTTGCTCACTTTTCAAAATTTCGACCATTTCGTATGTTGATGCATAAAATAAGTTTTCAATTTTTCCTTATTTCAAATATTTTTCTTTTTCTTATGCACAGATGTCGCTATGCCGAAGAGAATGTAAAACAGATGTCGCTATGCCCAAGAGAATGTAAAACAGGGTGTTTCCCCCCCTATATTTAGAACTGGGTGTATCAATCACTAAATAAATAGCAACTTGGTCGCATCGAATTTCAAAAAGTTAAATATTTAATGCCTCTCGGATTTAGCCTCGATAAGACTGGATAAGTTATGTAAGCCCTCATTTCACACAACTATTATTTAGCATGAAACAGGCAATGTTGCCAGACACCTTTTTTTAATTTTAATGAGGTAAAACTCAGTACTGCTTTTGCCACAGCTCTTCAGCACCGAATTTACGTAATTTTTTGGATTTCCACACATGGAAACATTGAACTAAGTTGCGTGTTATGTGGCATTGAACTAAGTTGCGTATTATGTGGCATTCCAACGTTGAAAACTCCATCATCTTTTAGCAGAGCCGCTACCATAGAAATCGACCGGCGTTGAAACAAGTACTTGTCGCCGTCAATTAGGCGGCGGTGACTTCGTCCTCTGCCTTGATCTTGACATTCGTGGTCTATTTATAAATATAAAAACGTAAACAAAAAGCAAAAATACATATATAAAAGATGTTCAATATAAAAACCCACCAACAAAGAAGACGTTACATAAAATAACAAGATTCAAGTTCAAAAACAATATGTACACGGTGACATCGGAAATTTACAAGGAAACTAATTTCAAGCCCACCAAAACCAAAGATGGAAGAGTGATATCGACCTTTCAATTTAAGTATCCTGAAGCGACAACTGTGGATAAAGATGGTGACCTGGACGTGGCGAGAAGGGGAGACACACATCGTTGTGGTGCTATAGAAATACAACATTCCGAGGCCACCGAAATAAAGTTGGTGGGTCTACAGGTTTGGAGGGGAGCTTTGCTCTTGGCCGATTTTATATTCCACAAACGTCAGGAGTTTAAAGATAAACAGCTAATCGAGTTGGGAGCTGGGGTAGGATTGACCAGTATTGCTGCTGCCGTTTATGTGCGAAAAGTCGTATGCACCGATGTTGACATCGGTGGTATTTTGAACCTTATCAAGGGCAATGTCAGTCTGGCCAAGAACCTGTGCGATATTAAAAAAATTGAAGTAATGGAGTATGACTTTATGCAGGATGCGGCATGCTATAGACCCGAGCTATTGAAAGCCATCGACGAGAGCGATATTGTGGTGGCGGCCGATGTGATCTACGATGATGATTTGACCAATGCTTTTATCCGCGTAATCGATGTCATTTTCCAACGAGAGTCGGCGAGTGGCAGAAGGAAGGAGATCTTTGTGGCCTTGGAAAAGCGCTATGTTTTCACTGTTTGCGATGTGGACGCCGTGGCTCCCATGTTTGAATATTTTCTCAAACAGACCATGCACAAACCTTGGAAGTTCGAGTATGTGGAGGCTAACTTTCCCCAATATTTCCAATATGAACGCTGTAAGCATTTAGTCTTACTGAAAATAACCCAATGTTAGAAATGTAAGTGAATTAAATAGACAAATCGTTAAGTTTATTAAATAATTTATATAAATACAGGAGAATTAACTTCTGGTCAACTTAATTACTAAGGCTACTGTGGTATAAAAAAACGATTAAAAATATTGCTGCCCAGCCATTGACTTTCACAAATCCTGCATGGCAAGTATAATATTCTCCAATGCAGTCCTGGCATCGTTGTTGGGAAAACTTTCAAGTACATGCAAGGCTGCCGTGGTATGCTTACGCTGCAGTTGTTTCGTTCTCTCCAAACCCGGCCCCTGCAAAATGGCCTTATGGATTTTAACATAATCCACGTCGTCCACGCAAACTTTGCCCTTTTCTATTTCATCGTAAAGCTTAGGATCATATTCTAAATGGAATAATACAGGGGCACTCACTAAACTAAAGGTAGTGTCTAAAACAAATTGGAAAAACTAATAAAGTACAATAAAATATAATTAAGACTAGCTTACCCAAGGGCAGCGAAGATATTTGAAATGGTTCGGCATCCAAACACGCCTGCCAAGCCAAAGATAAATGCTTGCCAAACAGATAGGCTTTCTTCTGCAAATCTTCACTTTGTTCAGCAAGCTGCAAGGCCGCTTGACAGGATTTACCCAGCAAACTGCCAACATTCAAAATGTTGCGAGCTTCCCATTCCTTTTCGGGATTGCCTAAAATTTTTGCTATATTTATGGGTAACAACACATCGTCCTGGTTAAAATCGATGTCCGGCGTACTGGGTGTCGAGTTGGTTGGCATTGGCTGCGATCCCGGTTTCATAGGCAATGGGTTATTTTGTTCATCACGATCACCGATAAATTCGGACTCGGAAAAATCCCTGACAGCCGAAGAAATAAGTCCGACCACAACTTGATTTCTCAGATTGGCCAGTTCGGCACTAGAATGACTTAGTAGATAATCGCCAATTAATAAACCGATCTTATTGCCAAAAGTCATGTCATCGAATGTAACCGCATCTTGGCCAGCTTGCGTGGACCTTTGAAGATTGACCAAGCTCTGTAAATAGAAATTCAATGCCAAGTGAAATACAATTTGTTCTGGTAAGCGTTTGTAGTTTACTTACGTTGTGTATTAAATGAGAAATGCGTATCATTTCGGTGACCTCCACTAAACCTCGCTGACTGTGTAAGACACCAGCACTTTTATCCTGTTCCATATCCGGCACCGACGGGGCATGACCAGCCGCTTTGGATATGAGTAAAACAATCAAGCCCCAGGCTTGCATTGTATTTTTGCCATTGTACAAAAGACCTCTGCAAATTAAAGAAATTAGAAATAAATCAATGATTTTATGAAAACATGGACATTGATTATATGCTAAGGGCTTGCATTCCGGGATAATTTTCACGGGAAATTTTAACAATTTATTACCCGTGCCCTGTGAATAGGACACGGGATCAAGGAAGTTTAAAATTTTTACCCGCAGACTTCATTCAGATCCAAAATGACAAGATAACGCATTGTTGCTGTTGAAAACAGCTTTGACAACATTGTGACACGCATTCAAATTATGTTTTGCCTTCAACTGGTAAAGGTGAAACATACAGTACGTAGCACAATAATACAGGTATTGTCAACAGTCATCTGATTTTATAATCTTTTTCATAAGCAATACTCTCAAGTTTCCTTTCAGAAACTTTAAACGACATTTGAGTTTAAAATCGCTCTGAACATTTTAACCAGCAACTTTGACAGCTTCATTGTATCCTACAAAAACAAATTGCCCGTTGTTTTTGTATCGTTGTGCTACTACATGTATTAATATGCCATGATACAGTAGTGTATTATAGAGTGGGCGATTTAACATTCTAAATTTGAATCGGCAGTTAAAAAAAGGACCGATAATTTTGTCAAATTTCTGGTTTTATTGGAAACTTTGTCATTTAATAATAGAACACCATCCGAAGCGATTTGATGCTTCGCCTTATGGGCTGTAGATTGTTTGGCAGGAAATAAAGCATTTTAGCGAAAAATCGTGTTTTGAGATGAAACGCATTTTCATGTCAATTGGCAAAATTGCCTCACATGGGGTTCAGAGAAACGACTCGTGACTATTGAGAAGCCAATGCATCCACAACATGTCACGGTTTGGTGTGGATTGTGGGCTGGCGGCATCATTGGGTTATTTTTCTTCGAAAATGAGAAAGTGAGACGCCGTTACCGTCAACGGTCACGGTAACGACAGCAGTTCTATGGACCGGAGCTGCCACCCCGGTACACAGTTGCCGCTACAACAACAGCAACGGTGAGCGTTCTCGTGCCATGCTCAAGGAATTTTTGTTTTCAAAAATTCAAGAGAATAACATGGACAACAGTGGGTTTCAACAAGACGGGGCCACGTGTCACACATCCAACTCAACCATCGATATTTTACAAACTGTTTTTGAAAATCGAGCTGAAATTGTGATGTCAATATGCCACCACCAATATAAGAAGAGATTCAACCTAAAACAATCGAAAATTTTCTGAAAAATTGAGTTGATCGGATGAGGTACTGCCAACCCAGTTGTGGTAGTTGATATGAGTGATATTGTGTACCATTATTAAATGACAACGTTCAAACTATCCAATAAAACCTGAAATTTGAAAAAAATATTAATAAGTTTTTTACAGCCGTTTCAAATTTAAAAGGTTAAATCTCGCACCCTGCACAAAGCGCAACATGTTTAAAGACCAACGATTCATGGCAAAAAACATTTAAAAAAATTCTATTGATGGCTCTCAATGTGGAGTCTCTGTAGAGGTGGTCAGAGTGAGTTGTATTTTCGTGGGCAGTAGTTCTCATTCGTTTGTTGAGAGTCTGGTCTTAAAGAGTTCGGTTTTTCTTTCAACAATTGCTACGAAGCTTTCTAAAAAGGGTTGTCACGGACCTTAAATCGCGATAAAAAAGCAGTGAAAAAAATAATAAATTTTCTTATATTTTTATATACTTAGTGTGGACAGAAATACTGTTACACACGTTTTTTGCTGTAAAATAAAAAGTACTGAATGTTTTTGGACCAACTATTTTTATTATATTTATTGATGTATATTGTATCCAGAAAGAATCTACTTATTCGAAATGTTCGCCTTTTGCCTTTACAAACGCTTTAAGTCGCACCGGCCTATCGTCAATAGTTGCACGAACCTCGTCCATTGGAAAATTGGCCACAGCTCGAACCAAAGCAGTTTTAAGAGATCCAACGTTGGTGTATCTGTTGAGACAAACCTTGTCCTCTAAAACTGTCCACAATTTGTAATCCAATGGGTTTAAATCTGGACTGCCTGAGGGCCATTCTTCAGAGGAAATGAACACTGGCAAATGGTTTCGAAGCCAGGCCTAGGACTTTTTAGCCTTATGGGCCGGCGCAGAATCCTGCTGGAAACTCCATGACTGGTTTTGGAACAGGGAATTGTTAAGAGGCTTCACAACAGCTTCCAAAACGGTTTCTTGGTAAACTGGCCCATGTTTTGATTCCTTGTTCGCAGAAATGAAAGTCAGTGACCCTCTCTATTATTTTGCTTGTTAAATTTTTTCCTGAACGGTAAAAATTTTTCATCGGTGAACAAAATTTTTCTGTGCAAGTTATCAGCGTGCTTCACCAAAAGACGTTTGCATATTTCAATCCTATTTTTTTTAAGCTGCAGTCAATAAATGTCCGGTACGTCGTTTGAAAGCCCCAAGTCTCAAGTCTTTTTTTATGATTCGACTCATGGACTTTTGTGTGATATTCATGTCACGGGCCATGATCTGTTTTCGGAGTGGATTTCTTTGAATTCTTGATTTAACGGCTCTGATGACTTGTGGTGTTCGAACAGAGAGTGGGCGGCCCGACCGGTGGCGGTCTTTTACATCTCCAGTCTCCTCAAACAGTTTTATGCATGCGGCTAATCCCTAGTGGCCGGAGCGTTTTGAAAATATCGTTTTTTTCATTTCACACTTGAAAAGCGCTATTACAGCGATACGGTTCTCATTATCTGCCCACTCCATGATGAAAGTTAAAACAATTTTAAAATCCTATTACAGACTAACGCTATTGAGGTTAGCTTTCAAAACCCATATGACATTAACGGGGTATGTTCAGTTCTACTATTGAAATGGGAGTGTTCAATGTTGTAACATGTTTATGTCCCTACTAAGTAAATACAAGAGGTCTTGAGCTGGTTAATCCCTGTTCAAAATTCCATCAGGGAATTTTGAACAGGGCCATTTTATGTCCCTACTAAGTAAATACAAGAGGTCTTGAGCTGGTTAATCCCTGTTCAAAATTCCATCACTATAATTTAAATACATTAGAAAATAAAAAGCAATCAAAACACATGCAAATTAAACCAGTAAAAAAGTTCATTCGGTTAAACCGACTTACAAATTATGGATTTTATCTTTTCCTATGTTTCTTTCTTAATTGCCTGAAGTGAATTCTTGAACTCTCGTAAACGGCAGTCTTTTTTGTGCGCATACAAATATGAAATAAACTTATTGCAGAATACAAAATTCAAGAGAATTTTGTGCATGTGTAAAAAAGATTAATGGATTTAGATGGTGTAGTTTGTGTCGGGGGTACAAGAAGGGACATGACAGAGGCTCCATTAATCCATCTTATTATTCCATCCTTCCCATCTACTTAATCTAAAGAATAGCACTAAAACTATCTTGCAAATAACGATAGTGGTTGAAATGGTTGTTGTTGTTATTGTTGTAGCGGCAACTGTGCTGGGGTGACAGCCGTTGGCCGGAGAATTGCCCCTCGGGTGAATCCGGTCCACAGAACCGACCGTCGTGGGATTGGAATGGTGGAATGGTCATTTAAAAAATATAATGAAGTTCCCAACATAATCCAATTTTATCCACTAGAAGACAAGTTATGTGGGATTTAATATACACTGAAACAGTGTCATTTGTGATAAAGGTACCAAAAAGAGCGTGGCTATGAATCCAATTACTTGTCACCAAGATTAACTTATAACTCTGTTCATAAGTATTGATTTTGCGTTAATTCGTATGATTATCAGCCAAGATATTACACGAAAACTAAAAGTGGTTGGAATGGTTGATTGCACGGGAGCTAGCAAAATGTGTCGTTTCAACCATTTTTTACATATTCGAGTACAAAGCCGCTATTACGACGGATTTAATCAAAACATATGAAGGGTCTAAAATATTTTTCTCGATGCATTCAACTTTTGTCCGTACCAAATAGTATATACCCTCTTATACCTATACAGTAGGGTGAGGGTACGAAAAGCAGAGCTAATTTTTAAATGATGTACTGAGTTGGAACAATGTAAATTTATTTGTCCGGTTTAATATGAGATGACTAATGGATCTTATGTTTAATTGTACCTATTGGCTCAGAATCAGTAGCTTATTCAATTATTATAAAATTAGTATATATATATATAGTGTGATCCATCTAGAGGTATTTTTGCAAAATAAAAAAAAAATACTAAAATTCAAATCAAGTGTGGAATCTTTATTGTTCATACGAAAGGATATTTTGTGCCATTTATTTTTTGAATATAATTTCCTTCAAATGTTGGCAACTGTAATATGGAAATAAGCGTTCGGCGAAAAACAAGAAGATGTTTCGACTAAATTTGTGTTCAGTGATGGGGCTTATCATTTCATGGCAACGTCAATTAACAAAATTGCCGCAAATGGGCTAAAGAGGAACCAGAAGAGGTTCAAGAGTTTCCATTATATCCAGAGAAAACCACGGTTTGGTGCGGTTTGTGTGCCAGTGGAATTGTCGGTCCATATTTTTAAAAAAAAAATTATGATGGTCGAAACGTAACTTTCAATGGTGCTTGCTATTGCTCCATCATATCGGACTTTTTTACCATCTGAAATTGAAGCCCGTATTCTTGACGACATTTTGTTTCAACTGTCCTAGTGCCACTTGCTGTGCAGCTGGTCAAACAATGGATCTAGTGAGAGGTATTTTCAAAGAGCAGCTAATTTCACATTTTGGACCGGTGAATTAGCCGCCTAGATCGTCTGATATCAGAACGTTCGACATTTTTCTTTAGGGCTACAGAAAGTCCAAAGTCTATGTTGACAAACCAGCTATGATTCAGGCCTTGGAAGCCAACATTACGCTTGTCATTCACGCATACCGGTCGAAATGCTCGAATGAGTCATACAAAATTGCACTCTCAGAATGGACAGACACCCTGAGGCGTAGTTGCGGCCAACATTTGAAGGAAATCATATTCCAAAAATAAATGCATAACATTACCTTCGAATGAATAAAAAAGATTCCATACTTGATTTGAATTTTAGTACTTATATTTTTTTTTGTTCTGAAAAAATACCTCTAGATGGATCACCCTATATATATATGTATAATACAAATATCCCTCCGAATCTCATATTCTTCAGGTCTAATAGTCACATAATAATAAGTCCACTTTAAACAGCGTAATGAACGACCACTAATTCTAATGAAATTCGACCTAAATGATCCATTTTACATCAGATCTTGTTTAAATTTAGCAAAGTGCATTATGAGAGATCTGCTTAAGTGAAATTAGACCATTTTGATTAAAATATCGCTTTAATCAGATTTTAGTAAAACTCTGTACAGATGTAAAACGTCTTTTGTGTACCGGACTTTCGTCGGTCCAAGCAGACTGTAGAGTTTTTATTTGTAAGTCAAAACAAAACATTTAGGGTTCTTCATAATGCTTGGCATTTGTTGCCGTAGGAGGGTTTTAAAGGGATTTACTTTATTAAATACAAAACGGCTACTGCGCAAAAGTTCAGTAGCCGTTTTGTATTTAAGGTGTTCAGACGCCCCTAGAAAAATAAAAGAATAAATGTCTTCCCCGCCCATTCACCTCCGCGACAACTTAAAGTAACATGTTTGAGCCTCGCTAAAGCTATTTTAGTGGTCCATTTTTTCTAAATAAAAACTTTTCCTCTGTGTCCGGCATTCATCCGAGCTTAAAGGCTTTCTTCTGTGGACAGGCTTTATCTGTGGACTCGGAACAGTTAAAACTTCTGCCATTTATCATTGTACGTGTATATAGACATCGCTCAACTTTTTGTTTTAAAAAAATCCCTCCAGTCCCATTTTTCATTAAAAAAAGGTCTAGCGGTCCATACATATTTTAGCTTATGAGAATACTACCTTTCATTTAAGTCTCATATTGTCGAGCTGAGTGGGCGGGGTCATTTTTTTGAAGCCACGTCCGTTTATGATCTTCTTAAGGGAATGGCATATTTTGAGGTTTTCTCCAGGAGTTTCATTATAAACTAGAATTCAGACCCTCCCAGTCTAGAAAGTATTTTTTAAATCAGATCTTTGTTAAATTCCGTGGTATAGGATCTTATCCTATACCCTGACCGTAGAATTGTGTTCTCCTATTATGCTTAACTAGGACTGGTTTGGTTCTAGTTTTTCCTTCTTTAATAGACAGACAACAACTATAGATATCAGCTTGGCTCAATTTTCAAAACAGACTTGTACGGTTTACCGCATGCCGACGACGATCTTACAATAGATGCTCACTCACTCACGCACGAATTTTATAAAAATAATTGGTAAACAAAACATTTACATTCCGATCACACACAATGTCGCAACAATGAAATTCACTAAAGAGATGCTATATTTATCAACCTGTCCTACTTACTTCGCTGTCTTTAACAGAGGATGACTTCCACCAACCAACTTGCGCAAGTGCAGAGCCACATTTGCTATTTCATCGCTGAGAAGCCAGCGTAAACTTAAAAAAGATGTGGGATATCCCACAATACGTTCTGCCTCACTGACTGCCCGATTCCAGTCGTGTTTCGGTGGTGATGGCTTCGTCGATGTTGTCACCCATCTTAATGTTTGTTGATGCTTCCTATTGTTAATGTAGCTGCTGTTATCTTGCTGCTGTCGTTTAAAAGTGAAAGTTTCGTGTGTCACTACAGCAGGACTTCTGCTCAATTGTCTGCGGATTCCCAGATTTCTGGCCAAATGCATTTGATTTAATTTACTCCAGTGAGACATCAATACTTTGTTCGTTTGCATTTTGACAGCTATTATTTAATTTTTCGTAGCAATTTCAAAATTTTTATTCAAATGTTGTAGACCTCCGTCGCCTTGCGTTTCTGTTGTTCACACCTTTAAAAGTGAAACTCGACTCAACAATGTAAGCTTTCAGCACTCTGCAACTGCTCTTAAAACCATTATAAGCCAAGTTATATCGTTACAAGCCGCACTAGCCGCGAGAGAGTTACTTGTACGTACATAGCTTTTTTGTTTACTTTTACGAGTTCAAAATGCACCACCTGTAGCTATGTAGAGATGCCAGATCGTCCATATGTGGCGGAGAAGATGTTAAGGCCGATATGAGATGTAACGTTGACGCCGTTAATTTTAAAGATCACTAACGTTATGCTAACAACATATTTTAAAATCTCGATTATCGTGGTATGTATGTCTGTCGCTAGCAGAGTTTCAAGTAACTTTTACATATGTATACCCATCACCGAAATTTGTCATTTCGTTTGCAGTACCATGAAATATTGATCGAAGACCCTATCTAATCATGCCCGTCCGTGTGTCTGTTGAAACGACGATAGCGAAGAGCTTATGACTTGTGGTCATAAGCTCTTTGGGATTGTAAATGGGCGAAATCGGCCCAGGAGGAAAAATATCAAATTTAAGGGTTTAGAGGTACATCGGTACATAGTACACTTTTTTGAGTATTTGCTTAACAAATCATAATGTTTTGTGGACAGACATTAGTTAAAATGTGTACCATTAATTAGTAAGCACTAAATATCTCAAAGAAGGGCATAGTAACTAGATTTTCAGGCTCATGTTGCCCTTAAACGTCCCAATTGACATATCATTACTTAGATTTAAGAATTTTATAGTTTTGGCTAAGATTAGGGATGAATACATGTACCGGAAGGGCCCCAAAAACAAGTCGTTTTTTGCGCTTTAGTAGCTTAGGGACGATGGAGGGTATATATAGTTCGACCAGGCCTAATCAGCGACGTTTTTACTTGTTCTTTTAAACTAGTTCTGTGTGACCGGCATTCGGTAGGGCTTAAAAACATTTACATATGGACAGGCTTAATCTAGACACTAGGTACTTTAAAACCTTCTGCTATTAACCACTGTGAACGATACATGGGTTTATTCTTCTAACGCAAATTTTTCCTGTTTACACTTTCTTCTGAGTGGCTTTTAGCTATTCAGCCAGTTATTGATCACAGGTACAGGTATTTTAGTAAAATTATTCAATTCGAGGAAAACAAATACTAATTTTTTGAACTTTTTTTTTTTTTTTAATTTTAAGTTTTTTATAGTTTTTTTTTCACTTAAAGCCGATTTCACAGAAATCGCCTAAAAATCACTCTGAAATGTGCTTAAATGTTTTTCTTCATTTCCTTCCGGGAAATCTAAAAAATTTTTAAAATTACGTGCGATTTGCTTGATATTGACCAAAAAAAATGTTCACTGTAATTTTAGTTTTTTTTTCCACACGAAAAAAAGATCTTAGTACTAGGCCTTCATGTCGTTACACAAGAATATGTTTGGATGTTTTTTTCGCATGTATAAAACTTTTGAATGAGTAAGCTTTCAAACAAACATCTGTAGCCCGCTTCTGTAACTCGTACCGATCGCAGTTACCGACAGAAATTACCGATTTGAGGTCACTCTGACGTCATTCTGAACTTCCCTGTTTCTTTAAAAAAAAACCCGATCCCTATTCCATCCACTCGTTCCAAATCGGTAAAATGACATTTGTTCTGATTCTATTCCAATAAGAATCAATTAAAAAAGTGTTTTAGTAAGAAAAGTGATTGAACTCAAATGAATAAATTTCTCACTGACTTTAAGCCAAGTGAGACCTCTGCCGATTGATATAGTGTTGTTGCAACTATGAGGAAGAAAGTAATCAAATATAACTTATTGTACCAAATACAATTTAATTAATGTAATTTTAATTAAAGTAAATATTTTATTAAAAAAATGTGTAATTGTGTTACCGCGGTTTTAATTGTGTTTGAAAATATAGCAAAACATAAACATTTAAGATGACGGTTTCAACGAAATCGGTATCGCAATGCAAAATAAACCGAATGGAAATGTTTGTTTACTTTGAATATACATCACCAACTCTCAGCTTACATATGTAATTGCTTGTTTTTATTTGTTTGCATATTTTTAACAAAATAAGTGAGAAGGTAAAATAATAGTTATGTCGTTTAAATATTATTAGTTATATATTAAATATATTAATAATAACAGTGCTTTTAATATGAAATATTTGTACATGAAAACAAATACAAATAAACAGCTACTTGTCATCTGTTTCAATTCTTACCGCCTCTTATCGATTTGTGCGTTCTTTCCATCACATACCGAATTTTACATACAGAAACAGTAGTTATCACGAAATCGGTAACTTTAAATCGAGTCGGAATGACGTCAGATAAATCGGGAACTTTCCACTTTACTTACGGAAACGGGCTGATGTATTGACTTGCGAATCATTACGCTTTAACAACACTACCAAATTCTTTAATTTAACTATGAAAATCGAATCATCGATTTACGCTACTAATATACGATTTCGTCCTGGACAAAATCGTGCGCACGACCAAAATCGTTTTAATTTTTTAAATTCTAAAATAGTATTTTCTAATAAAGTTTAATTGTTAAAGAAATTTTTTACTTGATTATGAAAGAAACGGAACGACTGAAACAGTGACTGTCGTGTCGGTCTAAACTCTGCTTAATTCAGAAAGTGACCAGGCCGCCGCCGTCGATTTTGTCACATCGGCTTCAATTTCTCGATGTTATCAGTACACTTCTATCATAAATAAAATATAAAATAGACTGAAATTATTTTATAAAAGATGAGGGCCACAATTAAAAACATTTTCCGAGAATACAACATACCCTCCTGCAACGAACCTAAGAAACGAAAGAAACTCCATTCAAAGCCTAGAGCTAGCAAAGCACGAATTAGTACCACCACCAACTTTAGTCCCGACGACGACACCATAATAGAGAATTTCAGTGACGATGAGAATCTGGCTCCACCCCGTTATCCATATATTCAATTGAGAAGATCGTTTGAGATTCCCTTGAAAATCGTACCAGTTAGAAGTCACAGATTCAACGAAACCAAAACAGCTTGTAATGAAAATATCGGAGAAGCTCAGGGACGTAAAAAATTGCCGTTTGGAAAAGAAACGTCGCAAGTTGTGGGTAATACTCTTACTCCACCTGAGGAGGAAGAGAGCGATGATGACTGCATGCCGCGTCCTATAAAAGAAGAGATCTTATCCCAACCTAGCGAAGACCTGCAGTTATCTATGCCATGTTCAACTAATTCAACCATTATGTCAAGCATCGCCAGCATTGCTCCACGACTGAGAACGAAAGAATCGTCTGATGAATCATCTGTATCATCAGGCGATCAT
Organism: Hydrotaea diabolus; assembly: GCA_963513945.1. Lineage (NCBI taxonomy): Eukaryota > Metazoa > Arthropoda > Insecta > Diptera > Muscidae > Hydrotaea > Hydrotaea diabolus. The sequence goes on from OY740719.1 coordinate 168,192,877, forward strand.
ATAGAGGAGCACACTACATGTCGCCGAACGCAATCTTTAGTGTCTTTGAATGAAAGTCTTGGCAGACAGCCACATATACGATCTAGAAAGGAAATGGCCACTCGTTATAGACCTTTGAATATAAGCATAACCAAAATGAACTCGTCACTTAGTTCCCCTACAAAGAAGGTCTCTCAACGAACAAGAAAAACAAGATCAGCGGGAAAAACAAAAAAGTCATCACAAACGTCGAATAATGACCCAAACTTGTCTCGGTCTCTGTCCGACGAAGAAGAACCATTCCAAACCAGCTCCGCCGACAAATCATTTGTATGCAGTTCACCCAAACCTTCACAAATTATCAATACTCCCAATAGTACGCCATCCCCTCGCAAACGGCCCACAGAGTTGGACCTAATGATTGAGCTTATAGAAAGAGAGAATTCAATGAGAAATACCTCTGTCATCCGGCGATCACCAAGAAAGTGTTCAAAACAGAAACCGGGTGGTTATGCCGAGTTATATCAACGTTCACTGGGAAAAGCAAAAACCGATGCTAGGTTCCTAAAACACGACAAAAAGTTTGGCTTAAAAAACGGTGTGGTTTTACGTATATTGCAAGTTGAATCTTCACATGGCGTTCATGTGGCTCAAGTGCAAAGTGATGATCATGGTGCCGGCCATGAAGGGAAGTTCGTTATTGTTTTACCGCCCCAAATGGTAAACCAAATAAAATCAGACTCGAGAGTGGAGGCATTTTTTGATGACGTTCCTAGTCCATATTCATTGAAGTGTAAAGGAGGCGCCCAGCTCTTGAAAGTATTTGTTAAACCTTACAAACTGTTGCTGCTCTAGGAAAAGTATCCAGTTTTTACTTATCATTTTGTGCAAAAGAATATTTTTTAGTTAGTTGCTATGTAGCTACATTTTATTATGTTTAATTGAACCGTTGTTAATTTCTTTGTTTTTTTTTTTTAATAAAATTTTTTGATTTTATTTAAGGTTTAGAATTTTGATTAAAAAACTTATTCACTAAATGTGAGCGGCAATATGAGTGGAATTGATCGCTATGGGTTGCAGACTGCATTAAAATAGAACACTGGACAATAGTTTAAAACAACGAAATTAAAGTCTTACTGCGCAAGAAAGCTGGATTTCTGGGTAACTCTAGTCTGGATTTTGGACTTGTTGGAATTTTGACGAAAATTCGGACGTATATTTTTAATTATTTATATGGTTCAAATATAACAGCACCTTTAAGTTGGCCTAAACAACCATTTTTTGGAAAAGGTAGCTGTGTTAGAGGTCAAACATGTAAGGAACACGACATCAGAAATTAATAAGTGAGGTGGCGGCTGATTTCCTCTTTACGAAAAGTAAAGTCGTTATTTTGTGTCGCATATGCACACAACTTCGCAGAAATAACGAATTCTTTAACTTTATATGTTGGCTTATTTTTAATTTAAATGCCTATTTTCTTGTATCACTGTTATTCTCTAGAAATTTAATAAAAAACTACAGCGGTATTCAGAGATATCTTTACAATGTTATAAAACAATATAGTCAAATCGTCACAACTTTGGAACGGTCGGAACTCTGGGCTTCGTTTAGATAGGAACAAAAAAAAACGAACAATGGTTTAGAACTTACCAATTATACCTTCGTATCCGTTGGTCATCAATCCGAAATTTTTCAAACCGCTGCCATTTCGCCCCCTTGAATTTTCGGGCATGGTCGTAAATCGACATATGTATTTTCATGAAATGAGCCAAGGAATACGCTAGTTAAATTTGTCTAGTCGTGAATGCATCACCCTGTATGTTCATAGAGCTACCGTGGATTCTATGTAGGGTGGACCAGTTAAAGTTTTAAATTTGAATCGGCAGTTCTGATAATTTGTTCAAATTTATAGTTTTATTGTAAAGGTAAAACTTTGTCATTTCATAATGGAACACAATATCCCAGCAAACCAAATCTTCAGAATTCGTAACGAAAAACGTATGAGAGGATTGACAAAAATTCTGAACTACTTCTCTGAAAAAAAATCCTCAGGCAAATCGAACAGAATTCGTAACGATTTCGGTACGAGTTCTCGATAGAGTTCAAATATTGTTCATAATTGTCTGATATCAGACATTGTCGGCAAATTTGGTTTACTAGAATTATTCATATGACAACCACAGCTGGCTCGGCAGTACCACCTCTGATCAACCCAATTGTTCAGTGCATTTTCGATTGTTTTGAGTCGAATCTCTTCAATATTTCATGTTTGAACGCTTCAATTGCCTCTGGATGCTTTGCTTAACATTTATCATTAATGGCTTCCAACAGAAAATGATCCAAAGGGGCTCAAATCACAGTTCCGAGGCTTTCAATGTACTTCACAATTTCAGCTGATTATTCGATTTTCAAAAAAGTGCGTAAAATATCGAGGGTTGCGTTGGCTGTGACATGTAGCCCGTCTTGTTGAAATAAAATTTAGTCCATGTCATTTTCTTGAACTGTTTGAAACAAAAATTTGTTGAGAATGGCGCGGAAACGCTCATCGTTGACGGCAGCGGAGGTCCTGGCTTAGTTAAGAAGAAAAATGACCCAATGTCGCGCCAGTCTAAAATCCATACCAAACAGTGACTCGTTGTATATGCATAGGCTTCAAATAGTGAAGTGCGGGTTCTCTGTCGTTCAGGAAATTCCACATCTGAAGAATCTTTGATTAGGGACTTTCCAAATCATTGACCGAAATGTCCAATTTTTCCAGAGATGAGGGACGGTCGCTCGAAACGCTCCATTCGGGGCTTTCCAAATGATTGACCGATATGTCCAATTTTTACCAGAGGTGGGGGACGGTCGCTCGAAACGCTCCATTCGGAGCGGAAATCGGGAAGGACCTTTGTATGGGGGCTATACGAAAATATGGACCTCTATGGTCCAGTTACACTATAAATATTTGTTGGTCACTCATAAAGTTATATGCACAATTTTAGTGTGATGGGGTTTAGTCCTCGAAATTAGGAGGGACCTTTGTGTAGGAGCTATTCGAATGGTCGTGAACCGATATGGTTCAATTTATCTCTGTGCGAAATGCAATTAGAATCGGATGTAATATGTCAGTGCTTTTATTGAAAATAAATAGCCGTTTTATTTTCTAAAAGAATATTAAATTATTGTAACTTTAATAGCTCAGAAAAAACTGTAGAGAACATATAATATTTTTTCACTTCAATCAAATTAACCCAAAACATACTTGATTAAAAGTAAAATACAAAGTAAATACAATTGATCATATATCAAAGTATTTCAACAGCTTTAGGTTCTGAAATCCGAAAAAACCTAGTATGTATGAAATCAAAACATGGACCAACAAGGTCAATAGTGTTCATCCTAGCCCCAAATTAATGTTGTTTTTTAGTTAAATATTTTTTTAATAACAATTTTAACTAAAAAAATTTTAAATTTTATAAGTTACAGAATCAACTTATATTCCTTAAAATCCTATTGAAAAAGTTTCATACAAAAATTCTTGCTAAATTCAAGTTTTTCTATTTTGTAATCTAAGAAACATCCCACTTCCGTTTATTGTCATGCCACGCCAGCTCATATTTTTACTACTATAAATATATTAAAATCCTTATAGTCAATCTTATTTTATTTACTGAATATACACGAGCTGCTATTAGTATTGTCCAGCATGATTTATACACTTTTGCATGCGCTCAAACCAATTGTCGATTGAGACACCTCCAAAACATGTTTTTGAAAACTTCAACAGCATTTTCTGGCTACGAAAAATGTTCACCACGCATTTTTTTCTTGATGTGCGGGAATTAAAAGAATTCATTGGGTGTCAAGTCAGGGCTGTTCGGCGGATGACCCAACAATTCGACGTTTTGGCCGGTCAAAAAGGCGCGGTTTGTGCCGATGTGTGAGAGCTCGCATTGTCATGGTGCACAATGGTGCACTCTTGTTCGTTTTTCGATTTTCTCCGAAGACATTAGGCAAACAAATTGTGGTGTACCCCTCAGAATTGACCGTCCTACGTTGATCAAGCGGAACAGTCGCCACATGCCTTTTGTCGAAGAAACAGGCGACCATTTGCTTCGAAGTGCTTCTTCCACGATCAACTTTCATTGGATTTGGCCCGTCGTCGAGTACCAACACGGTCGATTGCTGTTTTGTTTCGGGCTCATACGCATAGAGCCATGATTCGCCACCTGCGACGATCTTTTAAAAGTCTTTTGAAGCACCGCGATCGTATTTTTTTCAAAATTTCATTCACCAATCAACCCGAGAATTTTTTTAACGATTGCCAAATTGTGCGTGATCCAACGAGCACAAACCTTTTTTACGGCCAGGTGTTCATGCAATATCGAATGAATGCTGGTGGAAGACATGCCCAAGGATGCCTCTATCTCACAGTATGTCACAAGACGATCTTGCATTATCAGTTCACGCACGGCATCAATTTTACCCTAATTCAGATTGACAACAGCACAAGCTTTAATTTCGCCAATTCAGCAAAACTTATTTCTTCACGCCCACTGATATTTTTAATCTCGTGTACTAATACGAGATTCTTGAATAACTTTTTTTCTAAATCAATAAAACTTTGTAACAAACGGTTTATTACGCAGATTTTCAAAAATTCTCAGCAAACTAAAACATTGTTAAAATTTTTAAAAAATAGTGATAAGTTATCACTTTAGCGAACTCATCAGCGAGTTGCGAATAAAACACGGTCATAATTTCATTGACAAATACCGTAAAAATAACTCAATATCATGGGGTTATCAGTGAGTAACTCACACACATAATTTATATTTTATCTAGGAGATTTGCACTCGATCGCATACACACTCGACTGTCGACAATTGAGTTGAAACGTCGTCGTCACCGAAGGTCTTTGCCACTTGTCCAACTGATAAAAAATAAACACAAAAATATTGAAGTTGTCACGTTAAATAGCAGAAATTATCCGAACATTTTAGTAGAGTGATTGAACTAAGCGAAATACATACACACAGATATACCAATTTTTTTTGTATTAAATATTACGAGTATTAAATAATCGAAGTAATGGTTGACAATAAACAAATGCTTGTTCGACATGGCCAATAATAAATTTCGTAATTAGGGAAGTGTCAAATGGGGTTCTTTTGAAAGTAACAGTACGTCCGATTTTGACTTTTGTTAATGTCGGCGTGTATGTAATGGGTCGGCGTTTTTTGTATGGAAATAATCCTTGCATTTACGGGTGTTCTGCAGTGCGCAGGTACGTCAAACACAACACTGTCGTTTCCACGCTGAAGGAATGCATGTCATTTATGAATGAAAACATTTACGTTAACCTCAAACCTACCCGCGTGGCAACCAACCACCCGCCCGTCACCCACCCTGTACGGCGGCATGCAGACGAGACAACAACTAAAACAAAACTGGAAAGTTACACTCACGCATTTTGGGGACCTGAACGGCGTTGAGTGATGGTTATTTAGTTATTCCAGTTCCAGACCCAAAAATGTTCACATTCGACGCACGAAGAGCGGCCATAACATAACACAAGCAAGAAGAAGAACAAGAACAGAATAGACAGAAAGAAGGAAAAAAAAATTTCATCAACGTCGACGAAGTCGTCTCGAAATCGATACGTAAGAAAATTCAGTGTTAGTGTCGTCTTAATTTGCAAATTTCGGAACGGGCTAAAGTGCTTTATGAGGAAAATCAATGGCCAAAAAGGAAACTTCAACTAAGAAAAGTGTTAGAATATGATAATTTTTTTATAAATGCCTATAATACTTTTATCCTCCACCCTCCCCCCACTCCACTCCTTTCAAATCGTGTAGAAAAAAACCAAAAAGTGCTTTATGACCTCCGCCTCCGCCTTCGCCAGCAAAGTGAATGTGAAAATGTTTCTCTAAAGTTTTCAAACTATATTGGAATACACTTTCATATCCATTAATAAAAAAAAAACCTAGAAACTTCAATTTCGTAAAAAGAAAAAAAATCGTGTTTGTGCTTTTTTCATATACAAACATTACATAAGTGTACATAAGCCAGACACATATACACAAACTCGTACTATAGATGAAACGAGTGTCCTTTTATGCTCGGTCTCTCCTCATTTTAAGTGTGTGTGCTTGTGTATATGTGTGTGCAATTAAGCCATTCAAAGTTTTTTATCGTTTGTCAAATCTATTCTCAATTTCTATTTTTGTATTTCTAGATAAAACGAAAAATGTATCCTTGCTTGTGTTGAATAAAATTGAATAAAATTAAAAAAGCAAAAACAAAAAAAAACGCTAAATGCTTAACGCTTAAACGCACTCATATCCACACCTACATACATACACATAGACCCCAACCGACGACGACTTAAAAAGGAACTAAAACACCTACACACATACACATGTTCTTATTAAAACACACTCTCATACTAAGATAACGTATAAAAACGCTAAAAATAAGAAAGAAATTTGAAAGAAAAACAAAAAAAAAAGGAATCAATTCCATAAATTTGACATACATATTAGGAAAATAAACACACTAACAAAATGCAGCCCCCACCGCGTAAGGTAAGTATACGACAATCATATGATTTGACCATTTGCAAGTTGTTGTCCTTAATACTGTGAAGTTCTTGTTGTTGTTTTCGTTGCTGTCGTTTTATTATTATAACTGTTCCGTTTTTGTGCTCCTTCCATCTAGTACATATTCATAACTTCAGTGTATGTACGTATGCACAACATACGCACATACATATTCATACTTCTCTCCCTCACTCTCTCTCTCTCTGTCACATACTCTCTGTCACAATATCTCTGTGATGATTGCTGTCATTCATTTCCTTATATTTGTTTGTATTTTGTGTGTCTGTTGTGTTGTTGTTATTGTTTCGTGTTAAACTCATCTCTGTTGTGTTTTTTGTATCTCTTGCATTGCTGCCGTCGTCGCCTTCGTGCCTAATTAGGGTAACTATGTGAAATTCCTTAAGAATTTGCACACGGAACAAGTGGCCAAGTTGCAGCTGAAGAATCAACATGAATGCGATTTGCTGGAGGACATACGACAATTCACCATCAAGAGGTCGGCCGTGGAGAAATCGTACAGTGAAGCCTTGCTGAAGATATCCTCGCAATATTTGAATAAAAAGATACCAAATATACCGGACATTAAAATGGAAGGAATGGAGGAACGATGGTAAGTTAAAACAAAAGAACACTTCGCACACTTCGCAGTGAATTTGGCAAATAAAAATCAAGAAAATGGTATTTAACCAGATTTCGATCCGTTTAACCGTTATTGAGAATAGAGCGATTGCAAATTTAAAAATATTACTGGATTTAAACAGAACTGATAGAAAAAATTGGTCAAAAAACCTCCACTAAGAATTGTTTTCAAATACGACATTGGCAGTATACGAGGGATGATATATATATATATATATATATATATATATATATATATATATATATATATATATATATATATATATATATATATATATATATATATATATATATATATATATATATATATATATATATATATATATATATATATATATATATATATATATATATATATATATATATATATATATCCGCCGTACAGCCCTGACTTGGCACCCAATAGCTTCTTTTTATTCCCACACATCCAGAACAATTTGTGTGGTCAACGATTTTCGTCGCCAGAAGATGCTGTTGAAGTGTTCAAAAACCATGTTTTGGGGTTGTCACAATCGGAGTGGAAAAGTGCTTCGAAAATTGCAAAAGTGTATAAATCATGCTGGAGAATACTTTAAAAAGCAATAAAACCATGTTTGATGATAAATATTCTCATTTTCATTATTAGGACAGAAATATATATAGCAGCTTTCGTAGTAGGGCAAATGTGTATGTTTTGGATAGAAATGTAACATTGAAGCAAGAAGGTAGCATGGCAATTATGACAGTAAAGGGGGACCAAACTTAAGCAAAATCCTTAACATAAATTCATTTTGTTATTCGTGAAGAAATCGCATTGCCTGTGGGTATCTACCATTTCATATCAATATTTTAACCAGGCCGTCTCTCTGCCTGCTTTAAATATGGTTTCGTAACAAGTTTCATAGCAAATGTGCAAGATGCACGAACTATTTTTATTTCAGCACATGTCCTCAAATCAAATTTTGTTAGTTGTAGTCGGAGTCCAGCGTTTTCGCCTCGTAAACGCCATCGACTTTACGAGTCCCGTAAAGGAACTCTTTATAAAATGCAAATTATATTGAACACAGTTCATTGGGAGGAGTGCCCCGTTTGTTTTTAAAGGGATATTAAAGTGTTCACCAAAATCGAAGTTTTCGCTTAGGAGTTTTGCATTTATCTCTACACAAAAGAATTGTAGTGTAAACCAATGTGGACTTCACAACATTTGCCACTTTAATTTTTGCAAATGTCAAAAATTCGTTGACCAAAAAATTATCAGACCATTAATTTTCGTCAATTTCAAGGGTATTCAAATGAATATGAATAAAATAATTTACTGGGAAATGAATAACAGCTGTTTCATTATAAACTGCTCTACACGGTAATTTTTCCCTGTAGAGATAAATGTACAACTCGTAAGTGAAAATTTCGTTTGAGGTGAATACTAGGCTTAAGGGCAGTAAGTACTTAGTTGCAGTCTGTCAAAGCCGCTATAAAGTCAAAAAGAATATTTAAAGCACACTCCAACTAACAGGATACGAGGGTTGCTATTTATATATATTTCGGGTCCGGCAATAAAAACACAAAAATTAATCATTGGAAGTGTGTTTATTGTTTTTCAATAAGATCAATACACTTTTGCATGCGCACAAACCAATTTTCGAAGCAACATGATTTTTGACGCTTCAACAGCTGCTTCGGGCGTTGAAAAACGTTGACCACGCATTTTTTTCTTGATGCTAGGGAATAAGAAGAAGTCATTGGGTGCCAAATCAGGGCTGTACGGCATAATAGTTCGGTGGTCAAACAGCTCATCGTTTCAGCTGATGTGTGAGAGCGCCCATTGTCGTGATGCAAAATACTGTTGGCAAACAGATGGTTGTATACCACTCAGAATTGACCTCCAACATTCGTGGCAACATGGCCGGTTATACCGAAAAAAACGCCATCATTTACTTCGATGTGATTCTTTTACGAACAACTTTTGTTGGATTTGGCTCGTCTTGAAAGACCTATACGGTCGATTGCTGTTTTGTTTCGGGTTCATATGCATAGATCCATGATTCGTCACCTGTGACAATGTTATACACCGCAGTTATCCTTTCAACATCTCTTTGCACCAATCCATACGAGCCTTTTTTTGAGCATTCGTCAAATACTGTAGGATCCAACGAGAACAAATTTTTTCACGGCCAAATGAACATGCAATATCTTATTGATGCTTGTCATACTAATGCCCAAGGATTCCTCAATATCATGGTATGTCACATGTCGGTCTTGCTTAATCAGCTGACGCACAGCATCGATGGTTTCTGGCAAAGTGACCGAAGTTGGACGTCCTTCATGAAATTCATCCTGGAGCGAACGGCGTCCGAGACTGAACTCTTGGTACCAGCGATTAGCAATGGTTTTTGATGGTGCTACCTCGCCAAAAGTCGAAACAAGTTGGTTTAAACACTCTTGTCTCGATAACCCACGCCGAAAATCGTAAAAATATTCATGGGATAATTCCAGTTTTTTGACTGAGATGAAGTTTTCAACACACAGTAAACAAAACAATTTGCTCTCAAATGACAAAACGTTCTGAGTGAAGTTATGCTAAAAAAATGTCAAAGTTTCTAACGGAAGTTTCAGTTTACAGCTGGGAACACTAGTATTGTCAGGACCCGAAATATAAATAGCAACCCTCGTATGTGTCTTGAAGTTGTAGATCGGTTGTTATTAGAATAGACAAAAGACCCAGTAAACCAAGTTTGCCGACAATTTCTGATATCAGACAATTATGAAAAATATCTAAACTCTATCGAGAATTCTTACCGAAATCTTACGAATTCTGTTCGGTTTGTCTGAGGATTGTTTTGTCAGAGAAGTACTCGTAGTTCAGAATTTTTGCCAACCCTCTCATTTGTTTTTCGTTACGAACTCGGTAAGAAATTGGAGCATTTTGCCGATTGTCGTACAGAATTCTGACCGAATTCTGAGGGTTTGGTTTGCTGGGTAGAGAGATTAAAAATTCCCTTTTAAATACAGCTGTGTTTAAAAAAATATGAGTAAACTCAAGAACGTAAGAGGGTTTTTCAAAAATCAATATTTATACACCTTTTTTACTGAAACTTTGGTTTCCGCGGCATTAATTTTTTGGGATTTTCTGCCACGCATTTCGGACAGTATTCCACTGATCATACATATTTAATGGTCTTACTTTATATATTTGGTGGACCTCGGACAAACCTAGTGCTACCAATAAGGACAATTTAGCTTTTTCAGTTTCGCCAACTTTCAGTCAGCAAATAGAGGCGGTCTTAGGCAAAATACCTAAAAATTTTAAATTGAGTTAAAATTTTGGGGCAGAACAGGCCATAAACGGCCGTTAATCCAGTTGGCCCGAAACCATTCTTTGTTGGAATAGCCATTTTATTGAAATTTTTCACTAAGCTTATGGGAGTTTTAGTTACCACCTTCAATATATGTACATAAACATGTTGTCATAAATAAAGGATATGAGATCCTACATCGGTATAAGCGAAGTATGTCCACATCAAAATATTTGACCCCCCCGGTTAACGGTTTTCCGGATATAATTTTAGGCGTTATCCATATTTGCTGGCCCTCGAATAAACTCTGCCGAACCAGTGCTACCAATAGTGACGATTTTGCTTTTTCGGTACACAATATGTTTCGAGGCGGTCTTGGGCCGTAAACTGTTTCTGAGTCAGTAAATGTACCTTCTTTGGACTTCTCGCAAAACTATTTCCACTAATCGTCTTTGTGTCATTATGTCACCTTATAAAAAGTTCAAGCTCCTTCTGGATATTTTTGACGACGCCAAGGGTCTTCCTTTCTGTATTGCGCTGTAAGCTGTCCATCCAAGCTTGGCATCTTCAGTTTACGTCCAACGAGTTTTAGGTTTTTTAATCGTTTATAACATTAACGATCATTCGATTAGAGCACCCTAGGATATCTTCAATTTATTTATATTTATTATATAAGTATATATATTATTTCCTTGGTTTTGACTATTTTTTATTATTTCCTGTTTTTCTTCGGAACAGTGTTTTGCTCAACCCACTGTCCACAAAAAAATAATAAAGGGTCTTTTTTTGGACGCGTGGTTTTCAAGAAGAAATAATACGCATATAATTTAATGTTAAGGCCAAGAATTTAGCTTTATTATAAAGATTAGGGTTTTTCATTATGTTTTAAAATTGACTTCGGGCAAGTGGTTGCCGCGGCTGGCTCGAATAAGTTCCAGCCGAGGGGGCCCGATTTTCGAACACTTTTTCCAGCATTTGGGGCCGAATATTCTCCTCCATCTGCGTAGACAAGCGACGTCACATAACCATACGAAAAAAAGTCAAGCGGTGTTAAATAGCACGATCTTGGAGGCCACGCCACAGACCCACAGACCGGCAACGGCGGCTCCTTGCTCATTTTCGAAGAAAAAAAGCCCAATGATGCCGCCAGCCCAAAATCCAAACCACACAATGACTCGTTGTAAACGCATTGGCTTTTCAATAGTCCGTTTGTGTTATCTAAATCGCATTTGCGGCAATTTTGCTTATTGACATAGCCACCGCGATGAAAATTAGCTTAATCTAAGAACACGATTTTTCGATAAAATTCTTCATCTCCTGCCAAACAATCTAAAGCCCATTGGGCGAATCGAAAACGCATCAGATGGTGTTCCATTATTGAATGCCATAGTTCAACCTTTCTAATTAAACCAAAAATTTGAAGACATTTTCAGTACTTTCATTTTTAATAGCCAATTCAAATTAAAAATATTTAATGGCCCACCCTATATCTTCTCCAGTTTGTTGTGCAGTTGGGTGGATTAAAGATAAAGTTCCTTTCTTCTCTAGGAAGTTAGCTAAGGTGAATTCTTAGAAAGTGGGAGGTTTTTTCGACAGAGCTAACTAAGTACTTCAGGCAGGACTTACTACTGACGTCTGCTCAAAGAACCTCCTTCCTTGAATTCCTACTGACCTCATCGGACCAGACACTTATACATTTATATATATGAACTATGTTTGTATGTGTGTCACTAGTACGAAGTGTATGTACTTCATAGTGTGTAGTAAAACAAAAAGTTTCAGTGTTCTTCAATCCAAATCTAATCACTCGCTGTTTTTTTCGATTTTGGGGGTGGATAGTGCACTACATGTATTACATGCTCTTCATGTTGAAGTAGAAACGACAAATTCGAATGGCTATAGTGCGACAAATGGCATACACCCCTTAATAATGAGCGCGTGAATAAGCTGATAAATGAATTCCTTTTCTTTTGCTTTCTTTACACGCATCGCCAGGAACATGTGGAGCGTTTGGCGTACGGTCCTTGAGGAGAATGAAAAATTGGCTCGCGCTCGCCTCGCTGCTATCGAAGTATTTCAACAGCAAATTGCCGACGAGGCCAAAGTCTTGAGGGACTACAAATTGGCCATAGCGAAAAGATCGCTCTCGTACATTGTCAATGTGCAGAAGGAGCTGCATTTGAGTGTGGGCGATTTGGACAAGACCAAAAAGCAATATTTCGACGAGGAGCATTGTGCTCACGATGTGCGGGACAAGGCGCGCGACATCGAGGAGAAGTTGAAAAAGAAAAAGGGCTCCTTCTTCCAGTCGATCACTTCGCTGCAGAAGAACAGCGCTCGGGTGACCTCGCGCAAGGAGTTGCTGGAGGAGAAGTCGACGGGGGCGCGCAATGATTACATATTAAGTTTGGCCGCGGCCAATGCTCATCAGAATCGCTACTTTACGGTTGACTTGCAAACGACAATGACCACAATGGAGAATTATGTGTTCGAGCGTGTGGCGGAGTACCTGACATTGATGGGTCGCACCGAACTGTTGACGTGTTCGGCTACTCAGAATTCATTTGGCAAAATCAGAGATCAGGCCCAACAGTTGACACGGGAATACAATTTGCAATGCTGTTATTTGTTTTATCCCGTTCTCAAGCAGCACATACAATATGATTTTGAGCCATGTGACAATGATCCCGTGCGAAAAGTAACCACCGAACACGATTCGGCCGCTGAAACATTGACAAAGGAGGCCAAGAACTTGGCCGGCCGGGTGGTTAAGGAAAATCTTTCCATACGGGAGAATGCCAAAAAGTTGGCCGTATGTGTTGCCCTCAGAGATTCGGGACAACGCAGTGATCCAAATGATCCCAATGGTCCTGATCTAGATAGCAAAATTGAAGAGTTCCGCGATCAAATCAGACGATCGGAAACGGAAAAAGCCAAAGCCGAAGCATGTTTGCAAAGTCTGCGCGAGGGCGGCATCAATGTCGACGAATGGGTACAGGAGGCGGAAATAATGGGCGCCCAAGAGCTCACCAGGTCAGCAAGTTCGATTTCAATGCGCACCGACGCATCCGGTCAAGGGGTGAGTTGGGGAATTACCAACACTGTTGGCGGATTTTTTTTATAAACTACTTGTGCTTTGTTTTCCATATAGGAAAATCCCAGCTCGGACTCGTTCTATGACAGTGACAAAGAAGAAGCGGCCGGTGGAGCTCCGGTTACAGCCGCCAAATCTATTGAAGAACAGCCACAGCTTACTCGGGATAGAACATTTAGTGACAGTGATGAGGGTAAATTTTGCCTAAAAATGGAGTTTAACGAGAGTTAATTGTTTTTGTTTATTTTTTTAATAGAAACCGAAGAGCATATTCCAGAGCCCTCAGTTGCTATGCCTGTTATGACCACTAGCACCGGCTGGGAAGATCCCACCGAGGTTAATTGGGGTGGCGAGGAAGAAGAGGAGCCCGAGGAAGAGCCCATTGTTCCTGAACCCAAAGAAGCCATCTTCAAGTGTACCGCTCTCTACAGTTATACTGTAAGCTATTCGTTTCCATTTTAAAGTGCGTTACTTATGCTTTTCTTTTGATTTTAAAGGCTCAAAATCCTGACGAATTGACCATTGTCGAGAACGAACAGTTGGAAGTGATCGGTGAGGGTGACGGCGATGGCTGGCTAAGAGCCCGCAATTATCGCGGCGAAGAGGGCTATGTGCCACACAACTATTTGGACATCGAACAAGATACGGCTGCCAATGGCAGTGCTGCCAATCAGTTGCGTTCTCAAATCTCTTTCTCATCGGTCGATTATACCGTGGATACTGAAGATCAGACGGTGGATTCAATGCAATCACCAGATCAGGTATCCGTTATTATGGCACCGCAAAAGAAGAAGTCCGAAATTCTCTACTGCATCGCCCTGTACGATTACGATGCCACGGCCGAGGATGAGTTGACCTTCGAGGAGGGTCAGATCATTAAGATTGTCACAAAGACCGCACATGGTGTGGACGATGGCTGGTGGGAAGGTGAATTGGAGGGGAAATTCGGTAATTTCCCTTCTCTAGTCGTTGAAGAGTGCGATGAAAATGGCGAACCATTAACAGAAGGTGGCGAGGACTCTCCGCCACCCACAGCACCACCCAGTTTTGCACTCCCACCAGCACCAGCATTGCCGCCAGAGTATGCCCACGAGTTGACCGAAGACATGTTTGGCTCTCAAGACACAGCTGGTAAGTTGGAACGTGACCAATTTAAATAGGTTCTCTAATCGAGCCCAGCAACTCTTTCAGATGACGATAGTGGTTACATACCCAATGGAGCCGCCCCCAGTATGCCTCCGCCAGGTAATTGTGTCTCAGTAATTGCATACTCTAGAGAATTTGTGTACTTTTCATGTCTCTCACTATTCCTTAAGTCTTTTCTACCATCTACCATCTAGTTTTTGAGTTTAACCTTGTTTTTCCAACGATCATCATTTCTTTAAATTCTTTTGAGTTTCGTTTATTTTATATTAACCAAACTTTTTCAAAACCATAAAAGAAACATAATCTTTTGTAATCCTCCTGCTTCTGTATATCTTTAGAGGTAAAACAAGAAAAAAAAGAACAATCCTTCCTCGAAACCCCCCAACAACACTCTCTACATGATGAGCCTCTCCCGTTCCGTCTGTCTGTGTTTGTGTGTGTATGGGTGTGTTGGTGTACAGGCCGCAAGGAATCTACAGTTAAATCTGATATTTCCCCCTTTTTTCCGTTTCACTACAATCAATTGTTTATTTCTATTTTAATTTCAAAACTTTTTAATAATTAATAATTCTTGGTACCTTCAAAATTTCAATTTCACCTCCTTCAAAAGTAAATGTCACCTCCCAGGCGTGTTGTATCATTTTATCCTTTGATGTGTGTGCGTGTGTTTGGTGTGTTGTGCGTTTTGTTTTGATTTTTCTTTGCAGCTTTAAGACCAGCGACAACAATAACACACGCGTCGCCATCGTCGTCGTTGTGTTTGTTTACATGTGTCTTTTCTTCCGTTTCCGTTAATAACCGAATTTTATTCCACCATTTTTTACCCCTTGTGTGTGTTTTCATTTCAATCCGTTCCTTTCTTTCTTCTATTCTGTTTTTTTTTTATTTTTTTTGATGTGACGCATTCCGCTTTGAGTGTACATTTTTGTTGTTTTGCAATATTTTTCTATTCCTTTCGTTTAAAGCACCGAAAATAAGCACTGCCAAAAAGGGTAAATTTCGTTTATGCGTTTTTAGTGTGCCAATTCTTTTTCTCTTTCTCTCCCCAATTTGGGTTTTATCACTCCCTAGATATTTTGTAAATGTTTGTCGAGATTTGTTCCATATTTTTTTTGAGAATTATTTCAGAAAAATGCTCAAAGGGCTATAGATTAATTTTCTGTCCTACATATATCGTTTACACAGAACACACTTGCATGTTTACCTACAGAATCCTCATTTTTTTAATGACTTGTTACTGTATTCCATTTTGTATAACATACGTACAATATATTCGGAACCAACGATACTTAAATAAATAAAAATATATTGAAGGATGTAGGAAAATTATAAATAATTTGTTCATTAGTAGTTGTAGTGGCTCCAAGTCAATTTGTATAACCTGCAAATAGGGTATTGTGCAGAAGTTAGTTTATATAGCAATTTTAGTACGAGTATCAAACATACTTGACCTAGACCAACGTGTAAGGTGGGCACCGATTTATAGATTTCATGCCATGTTAAAGTCATCGGAGCCGGCTTTTAACTATTGTTCCCTGTTAGTGAGTATGCGAATAATATAGGACACAGCTAACTTATTAAAGAGCAATTTTTCCTTGTTCTCTGGAATGTTAAGGGACATGAGTTATAGCTTTTACCTAAATAGAAAGCCCAGGTTAGGCTTTGCCAATATAGAAGACACATTTACACGCAGAAAATAAGTATGGTTGGGGTGACAATATTCGAAGAGGATCATACTATTGTTGGGTATATGGTTGTGGCACAAAACCAGAATTGATGCCATGTTTTTGTTGAACATTTCATTCAAGAAACAAAAATATATATTCCAACGGCAGTCGAAAATACTTTTAGTTCCCAGCAGAGGTGAATGCTACTTCACCATTCGTAGACCGCAAGAAACGAATGTGATTACTCCATGATCAATGGCTATATACTAAAGTGCAACCAGATTTTAAATAAACGAGAACCAGTCGGTATTAGAGTATTTCACCGAACAAAGTAAACACAATAAAAATCACTCGAACTACCTTCCGATTGTTGTTGTTTTTTTTTAAAGGACAACAACCATTCAATATATCGTGTGTATGTGTTTTTTTGTATATCAAAAAACATACGCACACGCATACATGTATGCTCTATAAAACCTGTTCTGCTATGTTTATAGTCGCAGCCATACTGTATGATTGCCGTAATCATATTGTTGTTAAAGTAAACTTTAAACAACAATACTTTTGTTGCACCAACCATGTTTATATGGTTGCTACAACCATATTTTCATTTCTAAATTTGGCAATAATACAATTGTTACATTTCAACAATAAATAGTAAGATTGCCGCAATCATACTGTTGTCAAAATTAAATTCAAAAAACATTATTATGGTTGCGACGAACATGCTTTTATTGTACAGAACATATCATTGTTGCGGTGACCATAGTGTAACCATATCTATTCTCTTCGTGTAACATCCTAAATAAAGTATTTTAATACACTTTATTACGATAGACCAGTACCCAACTCCGTTAGAGCTGCAACATATCAGTCCATCACTACACGCAGAGAAAAAACATGGTTACTACATGGTCACGGCAATAATAATATGTTATCCGCAATAAAAGTATGTTCGTCGCAACCATAGCATTGTTAACTGAATTTAGTTTTGACAAAAGTATAATTGCTGCAATATTAATATTGTTGAAATGTAACATTCGTATTATTGCCAAATTTAAAAATGAAAATATGGTTATAGCAACAATATAAATATGGTTGGTGCGACAAAAGTATTGTGTTTTGCGTTTTATGTAAGCAATAATATAATTACGGCTATCATACTGTATGATTGTAATTTTTCTTCATTTAAATATACTTTTAAGAACAAATGTTATTGGTACGGATCTAATGCAATAATTGTACTTTTTTTTTATCGAAATTAAAATCTTTTAAACGAGCTGCTTTGGTGTTGTTTAACTGAAATATTTTTAATAAAAACGATTACGTTTATTTAAACTTATTTTTTTCTACTGTTAAATAAATCAATCCTATTATTTTGAACTTAATGTATTTTTGAATAATTTTCATAGTTCAAATCTATTGTCGACAACTTAAACAAATTCTAATAAATTATATTGTGGATCATAGTATAATTGTGTGTGACCATACTATGGTTGTAGGGATCATAACATGGTTGCGTGTGAATCATACTATGGGTGTGAGGATCATACTATGGGTGTGAGGATCATACTATGGTTGTATGTGAAACATACTATGGTTGTGAGGATCATACTATGGTTGTGGAGATCATAGTATGGTTGAGTGTGAATCATGCTATGGTTGTGGGAATCATACTATGTTTATGTGTGAAGCATACTATTGCTGTGAGGATCATAATATTGTTGTACCACAACCATATACCCAACAATAGTATTATCCTCTTCGAATATTGTCACCACAACCATACTTTTTTTCTGCGTGTACTTATACAAAGGTCCTACCCCACTTTAGACATAAAATGTGGGGATCATACTCGTATAACAACGAAAATATTATTATGATTTAGCCAAGTTGGGAGACCATAAGGCCGAAAAACTGTTCCTTTAAAACAGGGAGTTATGTCTACCAAAAAACAATAAAATTTTCCCACAACACAAATGTGTCATCTTGTTAAATTAAGAATCCGTTCTATTGTCCATAAAAGCCCAAAATCCGAATCTCTTATAACATGTACATTAGGGCTGTTCACGACATAATGGGAAAGCAGTTTTTTTGTCGGATTTTGCGCCATTTGGCGAGCAAAATAGACATGCAAAAAAAGATTTTCAATCTATCAACATTTAAAGGTTGCTCAACCCGGTGTCGATTTGTGAAGTGGAAAAAGAAGATAATGGTTGATAGTAGATAGTCACTTCACTTGCTGTGAGTACCTATTAGTCAGTTTCATTTGTTTAAATTATATGTCAAAAAATTCGATAAAAAGAAGATCTTTGAGCAAACCCTAAATATTTTTCATAGCAATACTTTTGAAAAAAGAACAAAATAAGCTACTATGCATAATCAAATTCCAATATGGTTAAGACCGACAAACTTATGTTTTTGAATATTCACATATAATTTACAAACATGGTCTGATGTATTCGCAATATCACCAATATTCCCGGACGACTTCACAAGCACTACCGTTAAAGATTTTCAAAAATCTGTACCTAATGATTCTACCGACTTTAAACCGCTATCTACACGCAAAGAACAAATATGGCTACTATATGGTCATGGCAATTATAATATGTTCTCCGCAATAAAAGTATGTTCTTCGTAATCATTGTGTTTTCTTCTGAATTTAATTTTGACAATAGTATGATTGCCGCAGTTTTAATGTTGTTGAAATGTAACAATAGTATTGTTGAAAAATTTAAAAATGAAAATATCGTTGTAGCAACAATATAAATATGGTTGGTGCGGCAAAAGTGTGGCTTTTTTTGGATTTAATGTTAACAATAATATGATAACGGCATTCATACTGTATGTTGTTTTCTTCATTTGAAATCCTTTTTAAACCAATGTTATTGTTACGGATCTAATGCAATAATAGTAACGCGTGATCCATTTTGAGGTTCCCTACTTTTCTAAAGAAAAAAACACAGAAAATCCAAATTGAATGGGGAATGTTTATTATTATTTGAAAGAACATTCTTTGGCATTTATTTTTTGAAGATTATGTCTATCAAATGTTGGCCTCGGCTACGTCTCCATCCGTTGAGTCCAATTTTCGATGACGCGTTCGAACATTTCGACTGGTAACTGGCGAATGACACGAGTGATGTTTTGCTCCAAGGCCTGAATCGAAGTGGGGTTTTCCGCATAAACTTTAGACTTTACATATCCCCACAGGAAAAAGTCTAACGGTGTGATATGACACGATCTTGGTGGCCAATCGACCGGCCCAAAACGTGAAATTATCTGCTCACCGAAGTGTTCTCTCAATAAATCCATTGGATGATACGATGTGTGGGAAGTGGCGCCGTCTTATTGAAACCAAATGAAGCCGAGATCGCGAGCTTCAATTTCAGGCATCAAATAGTCGGTTATTATGGCACTTTAATTGTCGCCATTGACGGTTACGTTCTCACCGGCATCATTTTTGAAAAATATGGACCGAAGATTTCACTGGCTCACAAACCACACCAAACCGTTGTTTTTTCTGGATGAAGTGGCAGCTCTTGAACCTCTTCTGGTTGCTCTTCGTTCCAAAGGCTGCAATTTTGCTTGATTACATACCCATTAGACCATAGTTGAACGAAGTGCACGAAACACATTCCTCAGAGAACGTGAATTTTCGCAATAAAGTTGAACGATTTGTAAACGTTGTTCAGGAATTTTATATGAAAATTTTTTAAACAAAATGCTTTGGCTTTGTTGAACTGAAATATTTTTAATAAAAACGCTTACGTTTTTATAAACTGATTTTTTCTACTGCTAAATAAATCACTGCTATTATTTTGAATTTCATGTATTTTGAAATAATTTTCATAATTAAAAATTATTGTTGACAACTTAACATAATTCTAATAAACAATTTTTGAGGTCATAGTCATAGTATAATTGATTACTATGTTTGTTGGGTTCATAACATGGTTGCTTGTGAATCATACTATGGTTGTGAGGATCATACTATGGTTGCGTGTGAAACATACTTTAGTTGTGAGGATCATAATATGGTTGTGGAGATCATAATTTGGTTGAGCGTTAATCATACTACGGTCGTGGGAATCATAGTATGGTTATTTGTGAATCATAATATTGTTGTGAGGATCATAGTATGGTTGTATTTGAATCATACTATTATTGTGAGGATCATAATATTGTTGTACCCAACAATAGTATGATGCTCTTCGAATATTTTTATCCCCACCATACTTTTTTTCTACGTGTATTTAGACAAACGTTTTAATGGCAGAATAGCGCCATTTTAAAGCACAGATTATGGGTACGCACATGCAATCGAATATTCTTTTGAATTCTCGTATCAATCCAAATACCTAAATAGGTAAATCCGGTCCATTGTACATAAAAGCTTAAAAGCCGGATCTCTCTTAAAATGTACATCTGAGTATGACAGACAAACTTATGCCTTTGAAAAGTCAGATATAATTTACAAACATGGTGTGATGCATCGCAATATAACCGATATTCTCTCACGACTTCACAATCACTATTTTAGAAAACGTAGGCAGTTGTGTGTAGAAAACTTCAAAAGTAAGATTAACAATAGTAGTTCTCATTTGTTTGTTGAGAGCCTGGTCTTAAAGAGTTCGGTTTTTCTTTCCACAATTGCTGCGAAGCTTTCTGAGGAGGGTTGTCAAGGACCTGAAATAGCGATAAAAGCAGTGTGCAGCCACGAAAATCAATGTCATTTTGCTATTTTGTTAAAAACTTGTTTTCTATTCAAATATAGATACAAGAGGCTTTGAGCCAATTAATCCCTGTTCAATTTTAAAAAACTTTCGAAAATCTGAAGCCAATGATCCTAGGGACTTAAACCCCTTATCTATTTAGACAAAAAACATAGATTATGGGCAATCAAATATGCTTATGAATTCTCGTATCAATTAAAATATCTAAATAGTTGCAGCCTATTATATAGTCGGTCCTGCCTAACTTTGGCACATTTTTGATCCTGAATTTCACGCCGCGAATAGCAAAGATTACTGTGGTTCCAAATATTTTTTTGTAAACTATTTTATTACTTTTCCACGGAATAAGATGTCTTGAGAAAATTTTCAAATCCCTACCTAATTCCTAATTTCAGAATTATTTATACATAGTTTCACAATATCTCAACTTGACGCTGATAAAGGAAGTCGCTTTTTATTGTCTGTCACATATTTTATTAGATTGGTCTGTTCTTTCCAAAATGGTAATAATTTTCTGTATAGCGTGTACATTTCTGTTTCAATTTTATAAGGGTTGCTATTTATATTTCGCGTCCGGCAATAAAAACACAATAATTTATCTTTGGAAATGGTTTTATTATTCTTCGAAACACTCTCCTTTAAAATCAATACGAGTACACTTTTGCATGCGCACAAACTAATTTTCGAAGCATTTTTTCACTCCAACTGAGACACCTCCAAAACATGATTTTTGAACGCTTCAACAGCTGCTTCGGGCGATGAAAAACGTTGACCACGCCATTTTTCTTCATGCTAGGGACTAAGAAGAAGTCATTGGGTGCCAAATCAGGGCTGTACGGTGGTAGCCCTACAAATCGACATCTTGAGTGGTCAATTAGCTCATCGTTACAGCTGATGAGTGAGATCTCACAAAATGATCCGTCTTCTCTTATTATCTTTCCTCATTTCTTCGAACACTATATGCAAACAGATGGTTGCACTTATATACCACTCAGAATTGACCGTCCTACATTCCACTAAAGGCACTGTGGCAACTTGGCCGGTTATACCGAAAAAAAACGCAATCATTTGCTTCGATGTACTTCTTCCACGAACCACTTTTGTTGGATTTGGTTCGTCTTGAAAGACCCATGCGTTCGATTGCTGTTTTGTTTCGGGCTCATATGCATAGATCCATGATTCGTCACCTGTGACAATGTTATACACTGCCGATGAGCTACCGCAGTTAAACTTTATCCACATCTGTTTGCACCAATCCATACGAGACTTTTTTGAGCATTCGTCAAATTATGTGGGTCCAACGAGAACAATTTTTTTTCACGGCCAAATGAACATGCAATATCTTATTGATGCTTGTCATACTTATTTCCAAGGATGTCTCAATTTCACGGTATGTCACATGTTGGTCTTGCTTAATCAGTTCACGCACAGCATCGATGGTTTCTGGCAAAGTGACCGAAGTTGGACGTCCTTCACGAAATTCATCCTGGAGCGAACGACGTACAAGACTGAACTCTTGGCACCAGCGGTTTTTGATGGTGCTTCATTGCCAAAAGTCGAAACAAGTTGATTAAACACTCTTGTCTCGATAACCCACGCCGAAAATTGTAAAAAATCATCGCACGAAAATGTTCACTGGATAATTCCATTTTTTGGCTGGGATGAATTTTACAACACACTGTAAACAAAACAATTCGAACGAAACGTTCTGAGTGAAGTTATATTAAAAAATGTCGAAGTTTCCAATGGAAGTCAGGACCCGAAATATAAATAGCAACCCTCGTAAAATAAAAGAAAACCAGTAAAAAACATGTGGACATTTCCTTTCGAACATCGATGTATGTTTACTCATGAACAGTGGAATTTAATGAAGAATCTGAATATACCATTAATTTCACCATTTGGCAAAAATCAAGGCCTTGAACAAAGGTCCTGGTCTTTGTGCCCTGGGGCCTAAAACCGTTTCGTTATGTTCGGAAACATATCGGCAAACAGTGAAATTTTCTCACAGATATTGTACTCGTTCTTGCCCATAAAGATCGAAAAATCGGCCTCCTACAACTATGGTCATATGTATATGTATTAAAAAACAAGAAAAAACTGTTATAAATTTGAAAAAATATATTGAGGTCTTGGCCCATTAATCAATGGTGCCCAGAATGTGGATAACGAGGGCCCTTAGGACATCGACATATATTTATTAAGTAACAGAGAAATCTCCTCACTAATCTCAATTTGCTTTAACTTTTAAGATTTGCCTAAATTAAAGCCTGAATCTACTGGTTCCCTGGGACTCCTCAAAAATAGACATATGGGATTCCCAAAACAATAAAATTCACGAAACTGAAAGCGACAACCGTTCATAGGGCCCCAAACATTTAATTCTGTTAACATGGGCGCACCACCGACAACCATATACCCCAACACTGTCAATGTCTATGATGGAGAGTATAAAAGCTTTACTTACGAATTGTCCACTTGTTACTTATATAAAAGCAGCAGTAACTCTTAGCTCTCTATAATTCAGTTTCAAAAAAAATTAAAGAAAAACTTCAAAGTGTGGGATTATAGCTGCCAATACAGAGTCCAACTCTCTAAAGTGGGACTTCGCATAGAAAGTTTTTTTTGGTCATACCGCATCTTTTGATTGCATTATAGACGAAAAGAACTTGTCTTGTCTTTATTGTGATAATATCAAAAATTTCATAATACTAATACATCGGCGATGGATTTCAACGCTTTACAGTGGAATTTCCCAAAGTTAAATCGTTCAGTTCTCTAGGTTATTCAGCATCTCTCGAATACTTTACTGATGAAAAGTAAGCACTGAACATTGTTCTGATACTCAATTAATATAATTATGGACTAGTAGTACAATTCGAATTGTAAATATTCCAACTCTTAGAATGTGGGACTTTCCATACAAATTTTCATTGGCAAGTTCACCTATGCTTACTGCATATCTTGATTACATTTCTGCTGCCAAGTAAGCACTATAAATTGTAATTAGTTATGCTATCGGAATATTTAATTCAACATATTTCAACTATCGACTGCAAGAGCTACCATATAAAATTTTATTGATATGCTCACTATTTTAATTTGCATCTTTCGATTACTTGACTGCTGAAAAGTAAGCACTTGTGGTGTTAAACTATAAGTGGAATTTTTATTACAATGTTGAAGTGGTATGTTTATTATGTCAGTATGCTAAAAGTAAGCACTACCGTGTGTTGGTAGACTTAAACCATTATTACGAGGGCGGTTCGGAAACTTCTTAGCCTAGCACAAAAAGCGCGGTATAAACAGAAAAAAGTTAAGTGTTTTGGAAACTTCCATCTCTGCTATGAACACATGTTAAATATTGTTTCGATCTGGCAACTCCTTCATATAGAAACAGGTGTTCACAAAAGACGCATCCGCGATTTTTTTACAATGGAAAAATTAGAAATGCGTGGTGTCATTAAATATTTACATAAAAAGGTTTATCGGGACAAGAAATTCATAATGATATGGTGAATGTGTAAGGTGAAAGTGCTCCTTCATATGCAACAGTAAAAAATTGGGTTGCTGAATTTAAACGTGGTCGTACAAGCATTGAAGATGAAGCACGTAGTGGACGTCCAAAAACAGCAACAACAACAGAAATTGTAGCCAAAGGGTATGATATGGTATTAAATGATCGACGAATAAAAGTGCGTGAAATAGATAATATCATAGGCATCTCAAATGATCGAGTCCATTTAATTTTGCATGAAGAACTACAGATGAAAAAGCTTTCTGCAAGCTTGGTGCCGCACTTGTTAACAGTCGACCAAAAACGCATAAGAATGAACATTTCTCAAGCTTGTTTGGATCGTTTTCAGCGAAAAAAAATGGATTATAAGCGTCGTTTCATAGCTGTTGATAAGACATGGATCCACCACTATACTCCAGAGACAAAAGAACAATCCAAACATTGGACTGAAGCTGGAGGAAGTGCCACAAAGAAGGCAAAAACAATTCAATCGGCTGGTAAGGGTTTGGCAACGGTTTTTTTGGGACTTCAAAGGTATTTTATTGATTGGCTATCTGCAAATTAAATGTACAAATTCGAGAAAAACGTCATGGCTTACAACACAAAAAAAAAAAAAATTCATCAAGACAACGCACCAGCGCACAAGAGTGTTTTAACAATGGCTAAAATCAACGAATTAAAGTACGAGTTGCTTGACCACCTTATTCTCCTGAATTAGCTCCCAGTGACTTTTACCTATTCCCAAATCTAAAAAAATTCCTTGCTGGCAAACGTTTTACCTCAAATAAAGATGCAATTACAGTTGTAAACCACTATTTTGAAGACCTTGAGGAAAACTATTTTAATCAAGGGATAGAATTGCTAGATAAGCGTTGGACTAAGTGTATTGAAGTTTCAGGAGATTATATTGAAAAATAAAAATATTTTTGAAAAACTATCTATTCTCTTTCATTGATAGGCTAAGAACTTTCCGAACCGCCCTGGTATAGTAAATAATTTCAAATTATGTATAAATACACTGTGGAACAAATTCAGGCTAGCAAAAGTTAAGTCGATTCTGAGAGTGAGGGGTGAAAATATAGGCAAAATTAAAAGACCCGTATCGCGGCGTTTGTTTATGTTAGTTCGATTTTTTTTAATCGACCTTCGAACTTTGCAGTCAAATGCCGATTTTCAGCATATTGTTTATTTGGTTTTTTGGCTATAACTTCAAAGCCAAATTATTGCTAGAGATCTGTCCAACAATTAAAATTTTAAAAAAATGATTTAGAAAATTTTTGTGGTGCTTATGTATGCAACATGTTGGAAAAATTATTTTTTTTCATGCTTTTTGAAAATATTTTCCGCAAAACTGAGACTTTTTTGCTTTCTGTTTGATCTATAATATGCTTCTCAGTTTCTTCAATAAATTTCATTTGAAAAGAAAACAATCATGATACAAAACTAGCGTTTTCTAGCTTAATTTTAATTTACTTTTCATTTTTTATGTATCAATTTTGTTCAGTGTTGGTTTTGAAGAAACATTGAAAAAGAAATAATAAAAATATGTAATAAATATAATTTTGAAATGTTAGTTATGAAAAGTTTTAAGTAAAAAAATTAAATAACGGCCAATTGTCGTTAAGCAGGCGGCTGTGGATTAACATCACTGCTCTCTCTAATATCTTGGTCATCGTCATCATCATCAGAGAGGTCGATAATTTCGTCCAACAAATATTCTGGAATTTCATCTTTGCCTTCCCCTTCTTCCTCGTCTTTCTCTTCTTCAAAGGTGTTTTATACCACCAACAAATTTCAGCGAGAATTGCATCTGGAGATTTCTTTCCTTTGTACCTGAAACGGAAATAGTTTTCAATCGTTAACATGTTTAAATTGTTCACTCTGACAAAGATATTAGAAAAATCTACGAATTCAAAATATGCACACTCTATAGTTACCTTATTTTATGAATAGCAATTAAAGCAAACTTTTTTAGGGGCATAGTTTAAGTCAGTGATGAACTCATGCGACAAATATTGTTTATACACGCAGAAAAAAAGTATGGTTGGGGTGACAATATTCGAAGGGCATCATGCTATTGTTAGGTATATGGTTGTGGTACAACAATATTATGATCATCACAACAATAGTATGATTGACACACAACCATACTATAATCCTCACAACCATAGTATGATTCACGATCAACCATACTATGCTCCTCACAACCATAGTATGATTCGCACTTAACCATACTATGATCACCACAACCATAGTATGATTAACACTCAACCATATTATGATCTCCACAACCATAGTATGGTTCACACTCAACCATTGTATGATACCACTCGACCATAATAAGGTCCTCAAAATTATTTATAAGGATTGGTTTATGAGGTCAACAATTGTGATATTTATTAAGGAAAAAAATTAAAAATGCAGTAAATTTAAAATACTAGGAGTGTTTATAAAACAGAAATAAAATCCATCTAAAAAACTTAAGGTTTTTTATTAAAAATATTTCGGTTAAAAAATCAATTTGTTTGGAAAATGTTAATTCCCATTATTATTTCAAATGATTCGTAACAATAACATTGTTGTAAAAGCCATATTCAAATTAATAACAATTACAATCATACAGTATGATTGCTGTAATCATATTACTGTTAACATAAAACGTAAAAAACAATACTTTTGTCGCACCAACCATATTTATATTGTTGCTGCAACCATAGTTTAATTTATAAATTTGGCAATCATACTATTAAATTTGGCAATAATACTATTGTACATTTCAAAAATATTAATATTGTCGCAATTATGCTATTGTCAACATGAACTTCAAGAAACAATACTATTGTTGCAACGAACATACTATTATTGCAGAGAACATATTAATGTTGCCGTGACCATATAGTAACCATATTGTTTCTTTGCGTGTAGGCTTCCAAAAAATCACTCGCATTGCCACATTTTTCATCGCTTGCTATGCAACGTCCACAAACATTGCAAAAAAGGTCCATTTTACATTTTGGTTCCGACATTTTTTATAAAATATATATTATACAATGTTTTTTTTGTCATTTTTATGAAACCGATGCACTTAACTTAAATCACTCATAAAATGAAATAAGAAGCATATAAAAAAAGCAAAAAATACTTAGTTTTGTGGAAAATATTTTCAAAAAGCATGAAAAACAAAATAATTTTTCCAACATTTTGCACCACAAAAATTTTCTAAATCAATTTTTTAAAAAATTTGGAGTTGGGCAGGTCTCTAGCAATAATTTGGCTTTATCAGATTGAAAAATAGTAATTAGTCGACGAGTTATAGCCAAGAAACCATATAAACAATATGCTGATAATCGGCATTTGACTGCAAAGTTCGAAGGTCGATTAAAAAAAAATTCGAGCTAACATAAACAAACGCCGCGATACGGGTCTTCTAATTTAGCCTATATTTTCACCCCTCACTCTCTGAACCGACATAACTTTTGCTAGCCTGAATTTGTTCCACAGTGATATTCTAACTTTCTATGGCGGTACATACGTTTAAGTTTAATTGGTGAGCGTTGCGACATACTGTATTTTTTGATTACTTTACTGCTGAAAAGTAAACACTAGTGTTTTGTGGGATACATAAACCATTAGAATAGAAATGGAAAAGCAGTGGACTTCGACTTTAAAATATTTACGGGTTACATCTCTCGATTACTTTGCAGCTGAAATGTAGGCACTTTTTTTTGAGATACTAATACTATCAGGATGGTAATGGATGAATGAGAGATTTCGAATTTCAAAAATTCCATTAGGTGTTGACTCATAACAAACATTTTGCAGTTGTTGTATGTTCTAATTCGGTTTCGTTGTTTCCACATCCTTTTTTCTTAAATCTCAGCACGTTAAACTGCATGACCGTTTACACACAAAACGAATTAAAAGATAAAACGCACCCAAATTTTTTGTCGTGCAAACAGTATTTAAGAGATAGACACTTTCTTTTCTTTGTATCCCGTAGCTAGTATTGTAAAGTTGTAAATGTGTTGCTCCATTTATTATTTCCCCACACTGCAATATAAAAAACAAAGACATATCAATTAATATACACTTAAGCCGATTGTTTAAACAAAATAATTGAAGATATGTTTATTTTTATTTAATGCTTGCATTAGTGCTCATACAAGAGCAAGGAGATGAGGTAAATGTAAAAATATATTGGAATTAAAATTTTATTTAAATAATTTAGGAAAATTTAAGTTAAGCGGTTTTCCAATATATCATCGATGGTAACACGCTTTTAAAGCAAAAGGGTATTAATTTCAAATTAAAATTTTTCATTAGAGGTCCAAACGGATTTGCTTGCATAAATTCTGCAGACTCGAAAGTTTCACTGAAGCTTCAGTGTGACCTGACCTTAAAACATAGAAAGGTTCATGTCTCATTTTTATGACGAGTGACCGTTTCCGCTTGGCAAACCTGAAAACTGAAAATTTAAACTTAATACCCTTAAGTCGAAAAAAACGTTGTGTGCTTTAATGTGTTTACTAATGCTATTTTTTCCTAAATTTATTACAGGACGATATGGAGGAAGATGGTAATCCACCTCCATCACAACCGCCGCCGCCTTTTAGTGCACCCACGTTTGGTGCCAAGGTGTCCAGCACCAAGGACAAGGGAAATACTTTAAATTTAGGTATGGCACAAATTATTGTTACCGCTGCAACCCCTATGGTTGAAGACGGATCCGATAAATCTTTCCCTCCACTAGAAGAGAGAGGTGACAGTGACGAGGACGCCGATGACGTCGCCCCCGCTAAGCAAGTCAATAGTGCCGGTGATGAGTACAACAACAAGTCGAAGTCGAAGGGAGATGCCGCCAACAGCCGGCAAACGGACAGCAAACATCCAATAATTGAAGGTAATGAAGCCCTAGAGGCTGTAAGTGTAAGTGTAACACTAACCTCGCCTACACCCAATCCAGAGGATTTGCCTTCATCCGATCAGGAACAGGATTCATCCGATGTCCAGCCCTTGGAAGAGGCTGAGGATCCCTTTAATGAGAAATCAAGTGCGGCCGCCCCTAATGCTGCTGCCGCCGATCCCAGTACCGGCTTTGAGGCGAATTTCGAAGCCAACTTTGATGCGAATTTCGATGATGCCTTTGCCAGCGGCGGAGGAGGAGGTGGAGGCGGTGGCCCACAAAGCATGGATGAGTCCGGACCTGAGCAGGCCGATGTTGATGCACCCAAACAAGTTGTGGGCGGTCGTGCTAGTATACCCGAAGAATTGGACTCAAATCAATTAGCACGATTACAAAACCTTAAGGAATCCAATGCTTAAATTCTTCTCATTACCCTAAGGCAGAATTATAACACACAATAAGGGATACATACAAAACAAAAAAAAAAAACCAAAAAGAAAGTACTAACTACATATATATAAGTACACATCCACGTATATACATACATAAACACCCCACAAATATTTGAAAATATTGTATTAGCCAAGAGAACAAGGAGAAAAATCACAAATTATCAAGAAAACAAAAAAATTCTCCGATATATTGGATACCATTAGCACTTAGAGATCAACCACTTAAGGCCCCCTTACTTAATAAAATATATATGTCAACTTTAATCTATGCCCTGCTGGGAGTATAATGAATTCGAAATATTCAAAATTAAACGGCAACAATGGCAGTTATTAGAAAGGAGCTAAAAGCATGGTTATAATTCTCATTCGAATCATGAAAAATGCACAACATCTCAAGGATAAGGAAATGTAAAACACGCAAATATTAAACAAAATTTCTCTCAATTTTGAAGATATTCAGCATGCAATGAAGAAAAACAAAAAATGCAAAAGCAAAAACAAAAACAGTAACAAAACAATTGCACGGCGGAAATTGAATCTAAGATGTAAATGTATTGTTGTAATCCTCGTTTTAGTTTATAAATGACTTAAGATGATTTCCATTAAACGGAAAAATCGTTGTCTTTACATACATTTTAAGTAATTTGGATTTGTGCACTTATCATCAGACACTTGTTTCATTTCGCATTTCAACTTCTCTGGTTCTCTCAAGGTTCCTCAAAAGCAGCCTCAATAAAATGCTGGCCAACGCTTAAATCATTTCCATTTTAAAGCAATCACCACTACGGCACATTCCTGGGGACCATTACCAACACACACACATACACTTACACGAAAACCATAAACGACCTTGTTTCGATTCATTTATAAAGTGAACCGGGTCGTTTAATTTGATCAGCTGCTTTTCGAATAGTTATCCAATATAAACACTTGGTGTGTTTTATTTAACGATTTTTTATTAAGCGATAATTTTAAATCATTTTCGAAAACTGTTAGTGCTTATTTGAAATTATTTTATTTCTTAAAAAAATACCATTAAACAACCCGTTTTGGGATATGATGGAGTCTTAGTTATCATCACTAATAATTGGTTACAACAATAACAGCAACTGTTTTAAACGTTAATACCGTTTTTACGTTTCATTGGCATGAACGATCAATAAGTTGTAAGTACAGTACGATGATATGATATTTAGCATCTTGTAGTATTTCGAACCGAATATCCCTTTGGATTATAAGCATTTGCTGTTTGCAACCGATTTATTGTAGTTCCAACCGATTTCCAACTAATAGTTTTTCTGTGTGTAGGGAAGGACATATTTTAGTTATGATATAGGAAAACAGACAGATGTGGTCCAATTCCATTAGGAAAAGGTTTAGGAGTAGGTCAAACTTATGGCTCCATACTTCGTTTTAGGTGGACCGAGTTAAACTATTTTCTTATACTTTTTGTAGGGATTGTTATAAGTCGCTCATAACTTACTTAAGTCCCATAACCTGGATTTACTGACTTAATAGATGGGCCCAATAACCATATCACCACTGCGACCCACATGTATATGCCAAATAAGAGCACAATCGGATTTATTTTGTCACTTATAGATCAGCTGAACCTTAACTCGGTTCGAACCTTTGTATATAAAAACCTGGGCATGGTCATGGCCCGAATTCATGACAGTCACGCACAGAACTTGTATATACAGGTCTCGTACAACGATCTCGTATTATCGAAAATTTGGCCACACTCGGAGTTAATATATGACTTTTAAAGCGACAAGACCTTCAATCGAGAGCGAACATTATGTCCTATTTAAAAAAACATTGGGGCCTATTTAAAAACATGGACCGGTATGATCCAGGGTAAATAACTGGTTGCTTATTTATAGGTATATACTACTCAAAATTTGAGCACTATTGAATTAAATTTGATGCTTCTACAGCGGCAGGACTTAAAATTGGGAATAACCTTTGTCGGGGTTTATCCTATATATTATGGGTTTATCCTATATTATACTAGAGTTTGATTTTGGTCAATACGTTTAATGCGAATCCTAGTTAGAGTTTGATGTAGAAACTTTTGTATTATAACAAACCGATATGGACCCATTTAAAAATACAGAAAAAATATCTTTTGAACAGTTTTTATTTTGGTTCGAGACCTTTTTGGTGAAATGTATTGGCTACTGTTGCCAGGCAGACTGTACAGCTGTTTCTAAGCCCGTTAAGGTTTTTCTTCAGCAGTCTTTGGCAACGCTTACTGCGGTTACAAATCAAATCACTTACATATACGGGAGTCTAATTATGATTAATGAGAAATTCCCTTTGCGTATAGTCTTCGAACTATACCAAGAGCAATTTTCATTGCGCAATATCATTTCCACCAATTCCGTTTCGCATGGGCTTTCGTTGAAAACCACAGATGCAAAAGCACAGAATGTGTGTGTTGTATAGTATTCATACATGCGTTGCACATTAGGGCGTACTAGTCCTTATAATAAAATAATTCTCAATTTTTAATAAAAAAAATGTGCATAATCAATAATTCATTCAATCAGCACACAAATTTGTAAGTCATCCATAAAAAAAGATTAGCATTGGCTATTCATTTTGTAAGTCATTCATCAGGAACTACTTACTTATCCACAACATCCCATTAAGGAACAAAGGGGAACTTCTCTTACTATATAAATCTTACACTCCCTGACTGGGATCTACTGTTAAACGGCAGCTCCGAACGGCTAATGCATTTTAAAGAGGAGTTTTTACATGGTTTAGAGATTAATCTCTTACTTATAAAGTCGTGGCATTTACGGATTGAAAACCCACTGCCAAAAAATTGTTAGACGTTCTTAGCCGGGGTTGAACCTGGGCTTAGTGACATACTAATTCCCGGATTTCATGAGAAAACCTGTTACAATTTGAATGACAAATGACAGCTAAAAACTTAAGGCAGTAGCAGGATGGCAAAATTAACAAATAAAAGTTATTTAGTATATTTGAGAAGTCCTCGACGAATCGCGTTTACAGGTGTATTGTATGCAAACTCCCTACTGTGCTTTAACTATAATCAGCGGCTACACATAAGTGCAGATCGATATAAACATTTAACGAGAATTGCCAGCAGTAGAGTTTTCGCCGTACATATTAAACACAATAAAAAAACTTCTCGCACATGTCTTCTGGTTAATCTTTATTACTTTAATATGAAGAGCAATTTTACAACCATCCGCATTTCATTAGTAGCATTCGTATGAATTCTTCGAAGTATACAAAAGCAACCAATTAAAAATTTTGACTAACAAATTTATCGACCGATAAATTATTTATTCAATTATCGATTAAAAGTTCTTAAAATCAGAAAAAAAAATTGATTGACCGATATTAGATTTTTTCACAACTTTTTAGTGAACATTTTTATTTTAAAATTTTTTCTGTGTACGGTTAAGAACTTGGAACAAACCTGAGCATTAACCAAGTTACATCTAGATTGATTCATAATTGCGACCTGTACTTTTATATCAACAAACAAACCTGAGCATTAACCAAGTTTCATCGAGATTGATTCGTAATTGCGAGCTGTACTTTTATTTCAGCGATAGATGGACAGAAGAGCGGACTTTGCTAAATGATATCAGATAGTGATTCCTAATCGATGGTGTAATCAGTAAAATCATATTCTTTTAATGGTGTAACGAACATCAGTTACAATACTCTGTACCACAGTACAGAGTAGAGCATACAAAACGTTCGGCTTAAGCGAATTCGCATTAAGTTCGCTTAACTTATTTTCTATAAATTAGGTTTTCTCAATACAAACAGTTTTAAATTCGCGTATAGAAAATATTTACTAATAAACAACAAATTTCGGTGTTTTGGCAACGCATTGAAATTAACGCCTAAGCGGTTAAATAAAACACACCTAATACACCCATATGTTAACATACATCTTTGCCTACATCCTCTTTCATATTTATACAATGATAAAAAAAAACATCTAAAATAAAAAATATGATAAAAAGAAAATACTTTATTAGGGAATTCACACAACTACAAAATAAATAAATACCAAAACCAAAATAATTTATTCAAATTTATTATTATACGATATTTAGTGTAAATATGATAAAAGCAAAACAAAACGAATCTTCAATCCAAAATACTATAATGTTAAAATAAAAACAAATTACAAAGAATCCAAATAGTCAGAATGTACTTTGTCAAAATGTGCTGCTGCTTAAGTAAAGAAAATTAAATTGCTACACATAACGACCGTAACCGTTAAAGAGCCTAGAGAAAACGTATTACTAAATATTGTATTCAATTATTATTAACAATCCTCTGTTTGTTCACCTCATATTAACATACATACAAATATTTATAGCAAAAGCAAACACTAACTGTCAATTGTTTATAACGCCTCAAATGAAATAAAATAATTGTTCAAACCCATACGCCATCGAATCGAAATATTACTCACAAAAGCGTGATCGGCTTAATACTTGTAAAAAAATGGAACAAATTTCTCTCATTTAAAGTAATTATTAAATTAATCAGCAGTATCCTAAGGACACTTTAGTATGACATTTTAACTACCCGAGGTCATGGTTTGCAATATAAATCGAATAACCGATAACATATGAAACGATAACATTAGCTTCCACTTATATCTCTATATGTTTGGAATCTATTTTGTTGTTAATATGATAAAAAAGGCTAGGAAATGTTTAGAAAGATCCCGTGGTTTAATAACTCAAACGGCACGTTCGTCTCGTTCAAACAACGAAAGAAAATTCAATATTGTCCACTTGAGTTTTTGAACCACGAATTGAACTTTCAAAATTTAAATTTGAAATTTTTGTAACGTAAATTTAAATTGATCAACTCCTGGTAGTTCGTTATTGTCTCAGATGAATTGGTTTAAAAAAAATGGACTGTTCATTTGGGATTTTGTAACAAATTTGAAATATCATGTTTTTGTCATGTAATTTTGAATTTGTTTACGATGGAAGTCGTAAGATTTCCAAATACTCAAATTATTTTTCTTTCGTCTACCTACAGTTCGCTTTGCTACATACGAATTCGTTTTAGAAAAACAGGCTGTAAATTATTTGATTTTGATACCCTTCACCGAAGGGGATATGGTAAGAGGGCTGTTATATATATTTCTGGCCTAATAATGAATATGCGAATATTTATCATCAAAAATGGTTTTATTGTTTTTCAAAGTATTCTCCAGCATGATTTATACACTTTTGCATGCGCTCAAACCAATTGTCGAACCACTTTTTCCACTCCGATTGAGACACCTCCAAAACATGGTTTTTGAACGCTTCAACAGCATCTTCTGGCGACGAAAATCGTTGACCACGCATTTTTTCTTGATGTAAGGGAATAAAAGAAGTAATTGGGTGCCAAGTCAGGGCTGTACGGCGGATGACCCATCATTTCGACGTTTTGGTCGGTAAAAAATGCGCTGGTTTGAGCCGATGTGTGAGAGATCGCATTGTCATGGTGCACAAGGATGCGACTTCTCTTGTTCGTTTTTCGAATTTCTCCGAAGACTTCAGACAAACAATAATTGTGGTGTACCACTTAGAAATGACCGTCCTACGTTGCTTAAACAGTCGCCACATGACCAGTTTTGCCGAAGAAACAGGCGACCATTTGCTTCGAAGTGCTTCTACCATGATCAACATTCAGTGGATTTGGCTCGTCGTCGAAGACCCACACGGTCGATTGATGTTTTGTTTCGGGCTCATACGCATAGATCCATGATGCGTCACCTGTGAGGATCTTATAAACGTATTTTTTCAAAATTTCTTTGCACCAATCGACACAAGCCTTTTTTTGAGCGATTGTCCAATTGTACGGGATCCAACGAAAATAAACCTTTTTACTGGTGGAAGAAATGCCCAAGGATTCCTCTATCTCACGGTATGTCACATGAGGGTCTTGCATTATCAGTTCACGCACGGCGTCAATGTTCTCTGGCACAACGGCCGTTGTACTACCTTTACGACCCTTGTCTTTAATTTAAGTTCATCGATGTACTCATGTCTTGATAATCAACGTCGGAAGTTGTGAAAAATGATCGCACGAAAATGTTCACGAGTTAATTCCATTTTTTGCCAAATTGATTTTTTCAAGTCACTGTAAACAACACAAATGATGGTCGTACGTTAAAACGTTCTTAGTACGTTTATGCTAAAAAATGACAAATTTTTCAATGGAAATGTCAGATGGCAAAACAACACTTGGTGTTGTTTAGGTCAGAAATATATATGGCAACTCTCGTATATGATATGCGTGTTTCCGTTATATGGAAGCCCCTGGGCCCTTTGTAAATTGACTCCAAAAATTGCTCCTTCATAATATACGGAACCAAATTTGATCGATATATTCCACAGTGGTTGTATAAAAAAACAGGTTGGATCTTTGTACTGGAGCTATATCAAAACTTTGAAGATTATTTATGAGACTGAAAATCGTGTGAATGTATGGCAGCTGTATATTAATTTTTCTGTAATTGCAATAGATCACGTCCTTGGACCCCAAAAAGTATTTATGCCACATTTCAGTACGACCGGACTACAATGGCCAACTGTAGTTTGATGATAAGCTTTGGATGTACCTCAGACGCACGGCCATTCAAAATGACATTGTTAAATTATCTGCTGGGTCGATTCAAGTTGATTGAATTTAGCTTAAAGATATTTGGCAGTTATAAATATTTTCCATAAAACATACTTATATCTCCATATTAAAAATGGGTGGCTTCTTTTAAACGTAAGGATTATATTTTAGATCCCATGAGACAAATAAGAGTCTCTATTAAATCTAAAGCCTTCGCCAGTCAGTGAGGCTTCTGTACACCAGATTTTGGTATGTCCATGTACACATTATGAAATATTTGGAAGCGCTCCCCAGGTTCACAACCTATGACGTTGTATTAGTTTTGTCCGATTTTGTAGGGCTAAGAGAAGTTTACCAAAAAATGAACGATTTGGAAGCGCTTCACAGGCTAACAACCTATGACGTTGTATTAGTTTCGTCCGATTTTGGAGGGCTAAAAGAAGTTTACCAAAGAATTTGTCTGGTGGATACATAATTATTCGAAAAGAGTGAGTTTGTTCCTTTTGAACCAAGTCAGAAACGAATTTTTCCTCCAGAACAGCACTGAGCAACAATGGCAGTTTGAATCATTGGTATTCAATGGGGACCGCGTCACTTGACATAGACCGGGATGCCTCAAGGATTTGCTAAAACTTAATGCGCCAGAGCTTAAATTTTAAGCAGATCTTGAATTTAGTTTTATTTTTCAAATAATAACGTATTTTATATACTTGAGAGAATGGAACGAGAAAAACAAAAATGGAGTAGTACGTCGAAAATCCCTAGCAACAAAATCATATTTTAAGAAATGTGAAAATTAGTTTTTGGCTGATCACTCTTTTGATGAATATAGGTAATTGGAACATTAGTTCAATATTGATGGCGATTACAAATTATCGAGAACAAACATACAAAACGTATTATATCGTATAATTCCTTTACAACCAATTTGCCAATATGTTTATTTTAAACAATAACGACTCCTACTTACAGACATATGTACCATACAGCTATTTACTAAACGTATACTATATATAAATATATATTACATTATATTATATTTATTATGTGAACCTAGATTAATGCAAACTACTTACTTTGATCATAAGTACGTACATCGTTTAGCTCTGTATAATCATAAATATATATGCTTACCCGTAATGCCTAAATATTCGAAATTATTTGCCACTAGAGGTGACCTTTTTTTCTTTCGATTATTTTTCGATATCGATTTGAAACTTCAAAGTAATACTGAAATCTCTCTATCTATCAACCACTCTAATTTGTTATAGTTCTATGCTAATCTAGGACAATTTAAAAGATAACCTATCAAAAACTTACCTATGTATTGTTGCAATAATTTCGATGGAGCTAAAATTTCGAATAGCCACGCCGGGAGGAGTTTGCGTTACTACAACTCTCCAGGTGTCAACTATTTTGAGTGGCGGCCTATTAGAAGAGCCTTTTAGTGATGATACTATCGTATATACCTACACAAATGTATTAATATTGTTTAAATCAATTGTTTTATATGATAATGATAATGAAATGATCTTATAATTTTTAGTAATAATTTGTTAAATGTTTTCTAAACCTTAATGAAAAACTAAATATAAAACGCAAGTCATATATAACTTGTTCTTTGTAATGAGACTCACAACAAAACAAAAGAAAAACCGAATACTTTATGTTAGCCATAATAATCGTCATATACATACGTACACTTACACCCACATACATAAATATATCGTGTATGGAACAACCTCTGTTTTATGAATAATAAACAACTGAAGTAAATAATTGAAAGCAATGTTTCTTTTTTTATTACACTGGGCCACGAATATGGAATCCTCAGCCTGATTTTTTTTTATTTTACAAACATTGTAGGCTTGAATTAAAACAATGTAAAGATTGGTCTGTTCGAATCAAAAAGTTGTACTGATATAAAGAAAAATTTTCATATTTATAATACTTATTAGAGCACCCATAAAACAAAAAGTGTTATTTTTTCCGCACCCGGCTCATTTTATAGTAATTATATAATTGGGCTTCAAAAATAATATCCGAGCAAAAATTTTTTCAATCGGATGGAAACCGGCCAGTCCTTGACGACTTTTAGCCCTAAAAATGGAGTACGAGGGCGACCGCAAAAGTAACTGGCCTAACATAAAAAGAACCGTTTTTTGGAATTATTATTATTTATTTTTCAACATAATCTCCTTCAAACTCAATACACCTCATCAAACGTTTTTCAAGTTTATTAATTCCATCCGAAAAATAAAATTTTTCAAGACCTTCAAAATATGCCTCAGTTTCAGCAATAACCTCGCTATTGGACGAAAATTTTTTGCCACCGAGATTTTTTTTTTTAAATTTGGAAACAAGAAATAATCAGAAGGAACTAAATCTGAACTATATGTTGGATGCGGAGCAATTTCAAATCGTAATTCGGCCAGTTTTTGTTGAGTTAAAAATGCAGTGTGTGAAAGAGCATTATCTTGATGAAAAATAACTTTTTTTTTCTAAATGCAGTCGTTTTATCTTGATTTCTTCACTCAACCGATCCAATAATGCACAATAATATTCACTATTTATAGTTTTTCCTTTCTCAAGATAATCAATAAATATTAAACCCCTTGCATCCCAAAATACTGTGGCCATTACTTTTCCTGCTGACTTAACAGTTTTCGCCTTCTTGGGACCACTTTTACCAGCTTATATCCATTGTTTTGACTGTTCTTTGCATTCTGGGATGTAGTGATGGATCGATCCATGTTTCATCAACAGTTATGAATCGGCGCAAGAGCTCTATTGGATTACTCTGATAAGTCGCTAAAAGCTCCTCGGAATTGGTCCAACGGGCGATTTTTTGGGAAAAAGTCAACAAACGCGGCAGCGTTCTTGCGGATAGCTTTTTCATGTGGAGTTCATCATGTAAAATACTCCAAACTTGTTTTTCGTGTATCTTTAGTCTATCGTCTATCTTTAGTCACTTCATAAAAGCAGTTTTCGGTCTTCCAGAGCATTGTTAACCTTCCGTACTTGAACGACCCATTTTAAATTGTTGAACCCAGGATTTCACGGTGGAGTATGATGGTGCATTATCACCATGAACAGAGTCCAATTCATCTTTTATTAATTGCGGCGTATAACTTTTAATATAAAAGTGTTTAATTACCGCACTCTTTATTTTCCATTTTTCAAAAATTATAAAACTTGTTTACTTCAATCACCTGTAACAAAGAAAATAATCATTAAATATTTCGGAAATTTTGACAGATGGCTTATAAAAGATTGCTTTTAAAAAACAAAAAAAAAAGTTGCTAGTAAAACAGAAAATGTGCCGGGCCAGTTAGTTTTGCGGTCGCCCTCGTAATACTAGTTGCAAGCTTTGATGAGCTATAACTCGTAAGCCAGACGACTTTCGGAAAATAATGTGTTGCAAATATAAGGCAAACATTATAAGTATTTGACGTAGCACAATTTTTGACCTAGCTGTGACCCTTCATGGTGTTTGCAGAGGTCAAACTTCAAATTTGAGTCAACATTTTTTTCAAACGTAAATTAGTAATTTTTCAATGTACTTCATGGGCGATCTAGTACTTATGCAGCGTGGAGCGCGGAAATTTGCCTATTTGGGAATGAAGGGTAGAAAAATTTATTTTAGATTTTAAATATATTAAACATTACGTGAATTTTTAAATTACAGGGTTTTAAACAGTTAATCTAGCAAATATCGCCCTTCGCTATCCACATACTGCTGCATGGGTTTTCTGAAGTTTTTAATGAACACTAACAAGCACGTCGACTGGTATTCTGCCAATTTAAGCCTTATTATTGTCTATTAGGTCTTCCAAGGTTTTAGGACGGTTGATATACATCTTCGACTACAGGTAACCTCAAATGGGTAAGTCTGGTGACCCTGACGGTCAGTTCACATCACCCCTCAAAGAGATAAGCCGTCCAGGAAACATTTTCCTCAAACAATTCATGACAATACTTCCTGTGTGTGCAGTGGCACCATCCTGTTGGAACCATGTATCCTCTAATTGCATTGCCTCAAGAACCGTCTGAATAAAAGTCTGAAAATGCCGAGAGCAAGTGATTGCTTCCGACCAGAGCGTTTTGGAGATTGCAGTACTGCTGCTCTAACTCTCTCGCGGCTTTGTGGTATTGTATTCCTTCTCTCAGACACACTTCGTACACATGACACATTCCCTGCTGTTCTCAATAAAGTTACCCAATTAACAATTAATTGCCGTCCAGGAACACGTCCGCGTGGGGGAACAGCGATTCGTCAACGAAAAGCACGCTGCACTGCAATTATCGAATGCGCAAAAATACACTTCAACACAGAATGACCTCTCCTCACGTACCCAATGCATGATGGCAACTTTAAGGCAGTGCCGCCACAACTTGCAGTGCAAAAAAGAAAATTTCCGCGTTCCACCCTGTAAATTAGGAAAAATAACAAAGGAGAAAGCTAGCTTACGCCACACTCTCTGAATTTAAAATTTCTACCTAAAACCGTGAGAAACCTTCCCCTGGGGCTATTCGAAAACTTGAACCGATATAGTCCAATTAAACCTGTGATGGGTGTTCGTCGGAATCGGATGAAATATGTGGCTTCTAAAGCGGCTGCATCTGCAATCGGAAATGAACTTTGTGTCGCAGATATGCAAAAATATAGGCCGATACGGTCCATTTTCAGCAGACTTAATTTCTCGTATTGGTCACTCATTGATCCCACGAAAGCCGGTTCCATGCACCGAATTGACCCGAAGCATCAATTCTTCGGCCAAGGGCTGTCACCCCGGCACTTTGTGTGCCGCTACAACACTAACAAGAACAACATTGGTCACTCATAACGTAGCTTGCAAAGTTTTTGTACGATAGTGTGTAGTTTCTGGTTTTTAGAGCTGCAGGACCCTAAATCGAAAGAGACCTTTCCGTAAAGCTTTTCGAAAATATAAACAAAAGACAGGATTTTTTTCAAACATTTTTAATGATCTTTCAGTGTCAAGACGTTAGTCAAAGTCATCATTTTCATCATGTTAAAATTCACTTACGAGCAACGTTTGGAAATTGTTAAAAATTACTACCGCAATTCTGAGTCGCTGGTCGCAACTTTAAGGGTGCTTACTCCAATTACTCCATCATCTTCAGCAATAAAGCTCATTTCTGGATGAATGGTTTTGCCAATAAACAAAATATGCGTTATTGAACTGCAACAAACCCACATTTGATCCCAGAGACACAACTGCCATAAATTAACGTGCGGTGTGGTTTTTATGCCGGAGGTGGGATTGGGCCGTATTTTTTCGTCGATGAAAAAATTTCCATTTTGTATACCTATATTTTATAATCTAAGAAAAAAATTAATAAACGAAAAACTTATTAAAGTTTTTAACCCCATGGTAATTTTTGCTCCACCCTGTATTTGTAATGAAAATAACAAATTCCTCATACATGATAAACAGAAAATAATGTGGATATCAACAAACATTTTCATTTTCAACTCGAAAAGTAGAAATGTGGCAACCCAAATCTTTTTTTGTGTCATTAGCCAACATAATAACTATTTTCCAATGTTTTTTTTTAAAAATCAAAGGTACATTTTTTCCAAAATCGCGAATAGGTCTTAAAGGTATTCCTTCCTCATGGATTTTAGGGAGACCTTAAATTCGGGGAGAGGTAGATATCTTGTTCGTCCGTGTTGTCCTCTCACTCACGTCAATAAGTTGTAGGTATGCGAGTTTCTGTTATTTTTCGTTTGAAGGCTGGAAGTTATAGTCCTTGTTAAGTCGCCTGTATACGAGGACCGCTATATATATTTCTGGCCTAATAATGGAAGTGCGCATATTTATTATCAAAAAATGATTTTATTGTTTTTCAAAGTATTTTCCAGCCGAAAATCGTTGACCACGTATTTTGTTCTTGAATTGCGGGAATGAAAAAAGTCCTTGGGTGCCAAGTCAGGGCTGTACGGCGGATGACCCATCAATTCGACGTTTTGGCCGGTCAAAAAGGCGCTGGTTTGAGCCGATGTGTGATAGCTCGCATTGTCATGGTGCACAATGATTCGTCGTCTCTTGTTCGTTTTTCGAATTTCTCCAAGGACTCTAGGCAAACAAATTGTGTTGTACCACGTCCTACTTTGCTCAAGCGCAACAGTCGCCACATGCCCAGTTTAGCTGAAGAAACAGGCTACCATTTGCTTCGAAGTGCTTCTTCCACGAACAACTTTCGTTGGCTCGTCTTCGAAGACCCACACGGTCAATTGCTGTTTTGTTTCGGGCTTATACGCATAGATCCATGATTCGTTACCTGTGATGATCTAATAAACGTCTTTTGAAGCACCGCGATCGTATTTTTTCAAAATTTCTTTGAAATCGATCGACACGAGCCTTTTTTTCAGCGATTGGCAAATTGTGCGGGATCCAACAAGAACAAACCTTTTTTACGACCAGGTGTTTATGCAATATCGAATGTATGCTCTTGGAAGAAATGCCCAAGGATGCCTCTATCTCACGGTATATCACATGACGATCTTGAATTATCAGTTCACGCACGGCATCAATGTTCTCTGGCACAACGGCCGTTTTTGGACGACCTTTACGATCTACGTCTTTGAGCGAGCGTCGGCCACGATTGAATTCATTAAACCAGTTTTTCACAGTACTATAGGATGGTGCTACATCGCCGTAACAAGTATTTAAGTTCATCGATGCACTCTCGTCCTGATAGTCCACGCCGAAAGTTGTGAAAAATGATCGCACGAAAATGTTCACGAGTTAATTCAATTTTTTTTTTTGGCTAAATTGATTTTTTCAAGTCACTGTAAACAACACAAATGATGGTCGTACGTCAAAACGTTCTGAGTACGTTTAAGCCAAAAAATTTCTAACTTTCCAATGGAAATCTCAGAAATATATATAGCAACCCTTATACACATATCCCGTAAAATGTTGTTTATTTTTAATCTATAATCTTCTTTGTCCATTGCCACTGTCATTCCCCCCTTATCGGAGGTCAATATCAATATGTCGTCATTTTCTTTCAAATGTTTTTATTTGCTTTACGTTTTTCCCACGTAAGTTTGGTTCTGTCAAAGTGATCGTCGATCAGTGTTGAAACTTTATGTCGTCGAGATCACGAGGTTCAATTTCAGGCATCGAATAGTTGGTTATCATGGCACTATAACTGTCGCCATTGACGGTCATGTTCTCACCGGCAAAATTTTTGAAGAAATATGAACCAATGATTCCACCGGCTCACAAACCACACCAAACCGTTGTTGTTTCTGGATGAAGTTGCAGCTCATGAACCTCTTTTGGTTGCTCTTCGTCCCTAATGCAGCAATTTTGCTTGTTTACATACCCTTTGAGCCAGAAATGCGTCTCATTGCTGAACAAAATTTAGCTCGAAAACGTCGGATCTTCTTGGAACTTTTCAAGAGCCCATAGAACAAATCGATGTCGCTTGGGAACGTCGTGCGGCTTCAGTTCTTGCACAAGCTGCATTTTTTACGCTTTCAATTTAAGATCTCGACGTAAAATGCGCCAAGTCGCTCCATACGTCCGTCCGAGTTGCTGCGAACTACGCCGAATCGACTCTCAACGGTCTTGGTGTACACTCTTACGGCCGCTACATTTCTTCACTGAGTGCTGGACG
Source organism: Hydrotaea diabolus (assembly GCA_963513945.1). Taxonomy (NCBI): domain Eukaryota; kingdom Metazoa; phylum Arthropoda; class Insecta; order Diptera; family Muscidae; genus Hydrotaea; species Hydrotaea diabolus. Next base: position 168,237,155 of record OY740719.1, read on the forward strand.
TTTTTTATTCGGTCAAATATTATCCAATAATGAATGCTGGGTCTCAAGATGAGTGATGGTGTTGCGAATATTACGCTCAGTAGGCCGATTATGTTGACCATAAGTTGAACAAAGTGTACGAAACACATTCCTCACAGAACGCGAATTTTCGTAATAAAGTTGAACGATTTGTAAACGTTGTTTAGGCGTAAGTCTTTCCATGATGAAATGCAAAACCGTACTAAACAAAAATAACATGATAGCATGACACGACTCACACGTGATCTGTTAAAAAAAGGCTATTGAAAAAGGATTCTCTACTTGGATCACCCATTATATTTACTAAATGTTGTGGCAGATATTCCGTAATTGATTTCGAGTTTTTAAAGAGGCAAGCAAGCATGCAGTACGAGTACTTACCTTTGATAATGGCCTTAGAAGACAGTAGGTTAATAAAACACTAAAGCATTAATAATTTTTATACAATTTTGCATTTTTTATTCATTTCACTTTGACTTTGTAATCAATTTTGTAATAATTTTTTTTCATCTTGGTTTGGTTTTGAATTGGTTTTTCTTTTTGTTGTTGTTGTTGTTGTCATTTCGTACTGTTTGTTAGTTTTTGAATTTGGTAAATAACTTAATTATATTGTTGTTGTTTTTACTTTGTGTTTGTTTGTGTGTGTGTGTAACGTTTGTTTTTTTCATGACAGTTGTCCTTTACTAGAATTGGTTTTCATAATTAATTAATTACTCATTTGTTTTGTTGTAATATTTGTTTGTTTGCTTTAGAATGCTTTTTGTTTGTTTTGTTATTATTTAATAATAATCTCGTCATCATCATCATCATCATTTTAATTATTTTATATTTTTTTTAGTTTTCTTCTCTTTTATTTTATATAATGAAAATTAACACAGTCAAATATTAATGATCAACAAAATGATCATTTTGTATTACATCCTACAAATACGTACATATTAATTGTTTTAGGTTTTTAACGAGTAGTTTTCTCTTATCGTTTTTAAGGGAAGGGGGTGGAGGAGAAAGGGGCGTGGTTTGGGGGGAGGTTTATATAAATTTATTAACTCTTCGTTATTCAATTGTTTTTAATAATTAGGTTTTTCTTGTATTATTATAAATTGCGCTATATAAATACTCTTTTTCATGGTAAGGAGTTTTCTTCTTTTTGGAGGGGCTGAGGAAAGGTTGTGGTTGTGTAGGTGTCTAAGTAGGTAAGTGTGTGTGTGTTATTTTGTGGGGAGGCCAGGGTTGTTAGGGTTTGTTTCCTTTTTTCATTTAATCAAACAATTCTTCTATATAGTGGTTTAACATATTTTGGTTTTCAATTTGTTCCTTTTTTCAATTTATTTAAATATTTCTATAAAATGTTGTTATCTTTTCTTTCTAAACTCTTTTGTGGACTTGTGTGGTATTTGGGGGCTGGATGGTGGTGGTGGTGGAGGTGTTGGTGGCGGTGCAATGGGTTTGAGAAAAAAATTATTTGGTGTATGGTGTCGTCTCTAAATGCACAAACTTTTCTTTGAGTTATTTTTTCGATTCGTTTTGTTTCTTTAATTTAATTTAATTTTTCGTTTTCTGGGAAGGGGAACCAGGGAAGATAAGGTAGTTTAATAATTGTAGTAAAAAACACAACATGTTGGGACATTCCTTGTTAGTGTGGTTCGGATTTTTCGATTGCAATTCGGAAATGATAAGTTTATTTGATGTAATTTAAAAGCTAGGAACTTTTTGCGTAAGTTGTTTTTGTTTTATATTTTATGGACGGATAAAAAATAAATCTCACTTTAAAGGAAATAAAAAACAGAATACATTTGGACTAAAAATTTGTTTAGTGCGGAAAAAGGTTTAAACAAAAAAGCATTCAGGAGTATTCCAAGAATATTTTTTGAAATTTGAATAACATTTTAAAATTTATAAATGCGAACAAGTAAAAATGGACTCTGGTTTTGTCCTGCATGAAGTCACTGAAATTTGCAAACACTACATTTTAAACTCGGCTTTACGTTCGGCTGCAGATGAATCAATTTAAATTTTGTAAATATGAAACTAAAAACACGAATGAATCGTGCTTAAAAATTACTAAGAGTGTTTTTAAAAGTAATGCAAATATTTTAAATTCATTACAATTTGCAAATACAAACCAGTGACCAAAGCCTCAAAAGATCGCCTGTGTCTGAACTCCTTAATATTTCAAATAAAAAAAATTAAAGTTTGGCCGTATTTGATGTCATTAAAATGTAAAAAAAGGTTCATCATGGTCTGATAAACGTTTAACAAATTGCATTGTTTATTTCCGGGTTAACTTTACAATTATTTCTTTTTCTTAAGTCCCTGATTAAGGAACCATATCAGTTAGCTGTGAACGATATAATTGTTATGCTCATTGACTGGGACCTACTGTTTGACGTCGGCTTTGAACAGCTACTGCATTATATGGAGAAGTTTTTACATGGCTTAGAGATTAATCTCTTACTCATAAAGTCGCCAGCAATGACTAGGTGGAAACCTGCAACTCGAGAATCATTAGATGTTCTTACCCGGTGTTTAACCTGGGTAATTAGTTCTATGCAATTAGTCCTACACACTAACCATCAGAAAACGGCAGCCCAAGCTAAGGTTTGGTCGTGACTAGATTTATACAAATTTGCAAAATTATAAATGTAAAAGCAGCTTTAAGTTCGGTTCTGCCGGCTTTATGCTACGCCCTTGAGTTCGGCGGCCCAAGCTTAGGTCTGGTCGTGACTGAATTTATAAAACTTTGCCAAAATATAAATGTGAAAGCAGCTTTAAGTTGGGTTCTGCCATCTTTATGCTACAGCCTTGAGTTCGGCCGTAGCAGAACATTAGAATCATTCGTCAAAACTTTTAATTTGCTTCCGATTTCTCCAGAATTCAAAACCAGGGTCAGGTCTTAAACATCCTTTATTAAACATTTATAAAAATAACTTCATAAAAAGATTAGTCAACACGACTTATTTGTATGTCAGGTCGCGATTTAAAGAATTCTAAAGGTTGGCAAAATTGCATATTCACAAGTTAATTACAGGAAAAGGCGTGGTCACCTAAGACAAACTATACTTTGTCTTAGGTGACTATGTCGTGGCGATAAATTGTTGGTCGAACTCGGAACTAGAATTAAAATTCAAATCAAAACCATACATTACGAATAACACTTTCATATTGTCACGAGTAAAGTGTAGTGTACTTTAGTTAAATATTTGTAGTATTGCTGAGCATATGAGTGCTGCCAAGTTTCCAATACAACAGGGTATTATAATTTTTGGACAACACTAAATTGTCAAACTTACAATTTCTTGTGGAATGGTGTAACGAAAATATTGTATACAAAATTTGAATTGAGATTTCCAGTGAACCGGAAACAATAAGTGCTGCCTAGTTTTTTGTTTAGGGTGCAACACTAGTACATTGTATATAATATATGTATTGTATTATCCTTCGTTTTTTCATAAGGACTTGAACTGCAATGAAAACTGATAGTGCTGCTTAGTTTATGTTTAATTTACATTGCAAGATCGCAGCCAGTTAGACAGTGGTAAACAACAACAAAAAGTGCTGCCAAGTTTTTAGCTTAATATACAACATTGATTTGCAACACTTACATTTATATTTTTTGGGCACTGTTTAAAGCAGTGATGCCCACGCACGTTGACTTTACCTTTCAAGCAGAATAAAACAAAGTCTAACTAAAACAGGCAATAATGAGTTATTGTCCATTAATATTATTAAACAGGAAAATATCAAAAGTTGCTTAGATGCCCCTTTTGAGTGATACATTTTTAACGAAGGGCTCCGTGGAAGGCTTTTCCAAAAGATACCACTAATTTGTCAATGGGCCGAGCGACCGTTGAGTTTATTTTACTTTTTTCTTCCCATACGATGTTTATCGGCTGTTACTTGTTCGACATTTATGTTAACTGATAGAAAATTGTAATCGCCGAATACTTCAGAACATTTTGAATATGGTTAATAACAAAAAATAATTAATTTCCGAGAACTTCAAATTAAAAGAATAAAATTATTCTAAAAAATTTCGTATATTTTGCTATTGCAATCTTGAGAACCGCGAATGTCCTTTGATAAATAAAAAGAAAAAATTATATATATATTTATTTAAAATTTTACTAAATTCTTTAATAGTCTTAAAATATTTTAACTAAAAAAATTCAACATTTGGGTTTTAAGGGACAATCAATAGGGGAGCTAAAAATTCTGAAATATTCTAACAAGAGTAAAACAAATGAAAACAAAAAAAGAAAAAGATAATAAAAACCCTTTGTAACAATAGAACAAACAAATGGGTCTATAACAATCTCACTTAATTAGTACATACATACATATGCACATACTGATGTACCCTACTTAAGTACATAATATGAGTAAAACATACAACCATAAGTATTTTTGTTTTTCTGTTTTGTTTTCTATCGTTTTTGTTTTGTTTTGATGATTATGACACTACGTACGTTTGCAACGAAGCAAATATATATGCACGAGGGGCTATTACGACTTAAAGGGTGATGAGATTTGACAAACGCCTGAAGGTGGAAACGCCAAAAATTGTTTTAGAACCGGCACTAGTCCGCAACACATAAAAGTACTCACAAATGTTTTTGTCACACTGAAATTGTTTTTCGATTGTGAAACACGAACGTTAAAAATCGACCAAAAAGACATCAAGATCTCTTCTTATATTATTTTGACTTAAAGTAATGTTTTTTTTAGTGCATTATTCACTCAAAAATTCCGTACTTAAATTAAATTGAAAACGATTTTAATTGCGAATTTTTGAATGTTTGCATTCAGCTGAAAAATACAATACAAAGTTGTCTCAAAAATTTGAATGATTTAAATTAAAACGACCTTACAAAATATTGTTGATCTTATTTTAAGTTTGTATTTTTAAACCCGTATTTAAATTAAATTCAGCAATGCTTAAATAATGATAAAAAAATATTTTTAAAAAGCTAATTACAAAATATGTCAATTTTGTTGTTTGAAGAATAATACAATACCTTAATTGTGTTCATAAATATGTTAAGGAAAATTATTTGAGCTCAGAAAATTTTTGGAACCCAATTATGCAGTGATTTCAAAAATAAAATACTTGAAATAGCTTTAAGAATTTTTAAAATTTCCCAATTAACTTTTATTTAAAACATTTTTGTGTATAAATTATTCTTCGAAATACTGGTCAGTATTTTGATGATTTAAGTTCCGGAAAACTAGATTTAAGAGAAAGAATACTTAAATTGTGTTCAAAAATTTTGTTTAAGAAAATTTACTTGAACTCTAATTGGTACTCAACTTATGCACTGATTTCAAATATAAAATACTTGGAATAGTTTTAAGAATTTTTTCAATTTTCCAGTTATCTTTTATTAAGAACATTTTTGTGTATAAATTAACCTTCACAATACTGGTCAGTATTTTGATGAAATTGATTTAAGCACCGGAAAACTAGATTTTAGAAAAACGCCAGCTTTAATTCATTTCCATTTTTTTAATTTTCCCTTTTTAAAAATTTGCTTCATATACAGAAGGTGTACTCAATTTGAGAGCACAAATCAAGAAGTATAGACCTTAATTCCAAGAGTTATGCATTTCTTATGCAAAAGTCTTCTTACATTATTTAAGTTCGTGGTGCTTTATTTTTTATTTAATTCAAGATCATTTTGCGTATTTATTTTAAGTAAAATAAAATATTTAATCAAGAATTTTTAAGTTATCTTAAAAACTGTGAAAATTACTAAATTTGATGAATAAATAACTTGATTTGAAGTTATAAATTTATAGAAAAAATGATAAAGTCTGAAATAACTTTAAACCTGAGCTCAGTTTTTATTTATTTCAAGATCAAATTGTGTATTTTAAAATATACGGTTAGAGTCTTGTTTAATTTACATTTTATTTCAGTTAACAGCCGACATGGTTTCTAAACCGGAACTCGTTTTTAATTACTTCCAGATTCAATTTTGTAATTATTTTAAGTGAAATTTGAACTTAAATGAGGTTAAAAATATACGGGTTGTCATAATAAGATTCTTATTAATTTGCATTTTACTTCAGTTAACAGAAGACATGGATTCTACTGTACGAGCGTTATTTTTCACTTGTTTCTATGCTTTTACTAGAATTGAGTTCATAGTTCTAGAACAAAGACATAAAATTCTGTCTAAATGATCTAAATTTGGTTGGCAAATTATACAAGTTAAACACATAAATTTGTCTGTACAATTTGTACCAAAAAAAGAAGAATTTTGAACATATTTTAAGCTGCAGTTCATGATGCTGCTAGAATGTACTTAAAATCTGTAAAAATTACTAAATTTGATGAACAACTACTCTACCTACTTAGGTACACAAAAGTGCTTACTTTTAAATGTATATTTAAAAATCTTAAATTTTGTCTATTCTGAACTATTTGCAAGACAAATTTTGTATATATTTTAAGCAAAATGAAAACTTCAATTGAGATCAACGATATTACCTGACATAAGTTGATCCCTGTAACTCAATTTTAGTTGAAGTTTACTTGAACTTCAAAAGCTCTTACAGTTATGGAAATCTCGGAGGACCAATGGATTATTTCAATGCCCTTTAAAAATAAAGATCAACGATATTACATGTCATAAGTTGATCCCTGTAACTTAATTTTAAGTTAAGTTTACTTGAATTTAGAAAGCTCTTATAGTCATTAAAATCTCGTAATAATCTTAAAGTAATTTAGTTTTTGCTTATTTTAAAATGCAAAATAAGAACTTCAATTCAGATCAACGATGTTAAAAAGTTGATCCCTGTAACTCAATTTTAGTTCAAATTTACTTTAACATGGAAAGCTCAAGGAAATCTTGAAATAATCTCAAAGTAAGTTAATTTTTGATTATTTCAATATAAGCAAAAATAAACTTAAAGTTATAATTTAAATTTTTACTTTTTTTACGAGCATGATCATATTTTGTATTAATTTTAACCAGATGGGAACTTTTATCATGAAAATCTTGAAATAATCTTAAAGTAAGTTAATTTAACCTAATTTCAAAATAAGTAAAAATCAACTTAAAGTAATAATTTAAATTTTTACGTTTTTTACGAGCATAATTATATTTTGTATTAATCTTAATTAAGTGGGAACTTTTATCATGAAAATCTTGAAATAATTTAAAGTAAGTTAATTTAACACTATTTCAAAATAAGTAAAAATTAACTTAAAGTAATAATTTAAATGTTTACTTATTTTACGAGTATGATCATATTTTGTATTAATTTTAATCAAATGGGAACTTATATTGAGTTAAAGTTTATTGCATACTTTTACGTGACTCTGCTTCTCAATTTAAGTTTAGTTTTACTTAAATTAAGTAAACTCGACTAAAAAATATACTGCATATCATAAGTTTATCCCTGTTACACAATTTAAGTTCAAATTTATTTGAATTTAGAAAGCTCTGATAATCCTGCAAATCTTCAAATATCAGTTAGATAAGTTTGAATTATTTAAACTTATCTGAAAATATATTGCATATCATAAGATGATACTGCTACTCAATTTAAGTTCAAATTTACTTGAATTTAGAAAGCTTTTATATTGATGAAAATCTTGAAATACCTGTTAGATAAGTTTGAATTATTTAACATAAAAAAGTGAATTTATTTTGTAGCAATGGTAACTTTAAGTGAGTTCAAAGATATTGCGTTCGGTATTGATTCCGGTTATTCCACTTGAGTTCTTATTCACTTTAATTAAGTAAACTCTAAAAAAGATGTCATTCGTAATCTCCGCAATTTCAGTTTACTTTAACTTAAAATTAGTAAATTCTAGTTTTACTGTTCTTTTTTACTCTATTTGAGTTTACTTTGCCTTTAATTTTAAAGCTCTTAAAATCATGAGAATTATTAATTCGGGTTAAAATTTCATAAGATCTAACGTAAATACAGGACGAAAACTTTTGTGAGTAACTGTGAGGTGAGCCTAACAAAAAGAGGAGTGTCATTGTTGAATGTAAGCTTACACTTACATGATTGGTTTTAGAAATCGTGCAACTCTTGCTTGTTTAAATCCAGTAAGTATGTCCGGCGAATAGTGAAGATCTTTGTGTAGAGTAACAAAATTAACGGTGTTTATGTATTTAGGCATAAACGAAATTCAATTGATCTTGGGTATCTTTTTGGTCAATGTAACGTTGTTCGCAGGAAATTGGCAACACATTTTCGTTTCCAGCGGAAGTAGTCTGCCATCTATGAAACGGACTTTATGTACAATCTTTTTTTCTATTTGATGTTTGGATTTGGTGAGCAAAACCAAGTGAGGGTCTTTAAGCCTCAGTGGATTCGTTTTTATTTCGAAAGGTAGTCCGAAAAATGGTACAAATGGGTTTTAAAATTTTGCAAGGATGTAATCTATTTATGCAAGGATGTGATCTTATTTGGTAAATCAAGAGAGAACAATTTTACACACTGTGTGCTGTTCCGTTTTTCAGTTTCTTTTTCGTTTTTGGGGGTTTTGTTTTCTGGGGTTGTTCTTCTTGTTACGAAATAAAAAATCTAAATAAAAGCTTTGGTTTTACGTCTCATTGAAGTACATAATAATAGGTATAATGCTAGAAATACGCTCCGAAACCGTTGAGCATTTTGTTGTTGTGTTTGTTTGCGTTATCAAATTGTTTTTTAGTTTTGTTTACTTTTTTTATTTAATTAATTATTTCTTTCTTTGTTAGTTTTGATTTTTATGGATACTATGTACTTGACTTTTTTTTTGGATTTTATTTATTTTTTTTTGTTTGGTAACAGTTTATCTTCGTTCTGTTGCTCTATTTTTCTGGTTTGATTTAACTAAAGATTTTTTTCTGTTTTCTTCTGTTCTAATTTATCACTTGTATTTGTTTGGTTGTTTTTGGTTTTGTTGTCTTGTTCTTTTATTTAGTAAAGATTTGTTTTTAACATTTAACCCTTAACTGATTTTGTTTTTTTTATTATCTTTAAATTATATGCTGTTTTGTTTCTAAATTTGTTATCTTCTTTAGTTAATTTAATTTTTGTATCTCTCGTCAAGTTTTCTTTCCCTATCTGTGTGTGTGTTTTTTCATTTTAGTATAATTGTCATCTACGTACAAATGGTTTTCTCTCAGTGTGTGTGAGTTTTTTTGGTTTTCTTTTTCGCTTTTCTTCCACGTTTCTTTTTTAAATTAGTGTTTGTTTGGTTGAAATTGTTTGTTTTATTATTGGCAAGTACCAGTTAAAAATTAAAAACCACAACTATATAGAATTTGTTTATCCTTTTTTCCCTATCAGTTATTTATGTAAGTACATACGAGTATTAACGGCATCAGGCCGCTGTTAAATTAACAGCCCTCAGTCCTATATTATTTTAAGTATATTTTTGAGTGCGTGTATGTATTGGGGTATGCGTGTGTGTGTTTGTGTGTAGACAGAGAAAGAGAGGGTGGTGGTTGTATTTCCCTTTCCATTTAAGGCTTCACTTATTCAGTGGAAGATCAACTTAGTTGCTTGTTTATGCTTAAGATTAATTTATTTTCTTTTCACGGTTAAACTCTGTTTTATATAAACCGTAAATAAACGGACCACTAAAAAATTGGGCCTTAGAAAAATGCCAAGTTTTGGTAGTTTTTCGTTATCGAATGAAAATCAAAAATTATCGATATTATTTTCGTTCAAAAAGTCAAAAAACAAATTATCGATGCCTCGTCAGAAATAAAACAATAATACTCAACACTAGAAGTATCGACATGCTTGCAATGAAGAGTGCAACACCAAGTCTTAAGCTCTGTTTATATGATGAGATACATCGAAAACTTTTAAATATTTAATTAAGCGAAAATATTCAAAAATTTAAAAGATATTGAATTTATTATTTTTATATCCAATAGATTCTGTCAACAGCCTTTAAATACTTTGGCAAAAGTGTTGAGAAAACAATATATTCTTTTCAATATATTTGGTGTTGATATCAAGGCCATTGTATATGGTGAGATACATCAAAAATTTGCAATATTTTAATTAAGGCAAGCGAAACTATTCAAAGAATTAAAAAGATATTGAATTTATTATTTTTATATCCAATGGATTATTCCAAGAGTCTTTGAAAAAATTGGCCAATGTGTTAAAGACAACAATATATTCTTTTCAATATATTTGGTATCGATATCAAGGCCGTTGTATATAGTCAGATACATCGAAAAATATTAATAATTTAACTATGCCAACCGAACCTTTTCAAAGAATTTAAAAAAATATTAAATTCATTATTTTTAAATACAATGGATTATTCCAATGCCCTTTAAAAACTTTGGCAAAAGTGTTAAAAAGACAATATATTCTTTTTAATATATTTGGTATCGATATCAAGGCCGTTGTACTCCATACTGAAAAGTACCAAAAGGAAATAATAGTGTGAAAAAATACAGAATTGAAAAATATCGGAACATACGAGAAGAGGGTGGGTGTGTATACTCGTTCAAATAATCGCATGAAAAATAATCGATACCTCGTCAGTATTGATAATAGAAGTATCGATATCAAATGGATTGCAACGAAGAATGCAACACAATGTCCTACACTGAGAAGAAAAATAACCTTATATAAGGTTAACTTAACAATAAATAAACATGATTTCGGTTAATTTGAACATTTTATTGTTGACTGGTATTTAACAATAATAATAGTTAATTTAACTGTTCTATGGTTGAATTGTTTAACCATGAAAATTGTTAATTTTAAAGAACCAGATAAATTGTCTTATGATCTTTCTCACATTTACAAACGTCCAGAGCAGAGGAAGAGAGGAAAAAGAGTGGGGGGATAAGACAGTCGAAATTGCTGCAACTTCGTGTATCTTAATTCGGAACTTCGCAGATCAAAAACTTCGAAACATCAGATCCGAATGATATTTAAACTTTTGTTTATATCGCACATTTTTCTGCATCTCTTCTTAAAAAAACCAACCTTATATAGCTCTACTATTTGTATGTACATTTGATCTTATATAACGTTATTTTGTCTTCGTTATCAAACATTTACCATGAAAAATTTTACTAGACACATGGTTAAAAAAAACATAAGTGTAGGCTCCGCTAAAATGGTAAGATACATCGACAAATGTAAGAAATTTATTGGATTATTCCAACTGCCTTTTAAGAAATTTGGTGAAAAGATTGAAGAAAGCAATATATAATTTTCAATACTGATACTGAGGTCGTTCTGAAGAGTAGCGGATAGGAAAGAATCGAGTGAAATAGTATCAGCATTGAAAAGTATCGACTCTTGAATGACACTTAATGATGATGTGTCCCAACTTAGTTTCAATGAAATGCTAAGATTTTGATACTTAAGCTGAGGTACGCTTTGTTTAGTGTGAACGAGACATAACTATCAATTATTCTCTTTAAAAGTCCGGGAAGAAATAATTACATTTTCTAATCTTTTTGTTATTCGAACAGTATGATCAAGCAAAAAGCTCTCAATTTTATAAATATTTTCAACATCGTCTAAACTAACCATAAGGTTGAAGAAACATATTATAAAAAAGAGTTTTTTTTAAAGCGTGATCTTGAGAAAATGTACCTATGTTCCGTTTATACTTTTATTTTCTAAAACAGCACTACAGATTCCAAATTAAACTGAACTATGGGGGTTTTTCAGAGTCACAAGAGCTTTCGTCGATAGGCATAACTACGGAGTTTTTTTTGACACTCAAGAAGATAAATGGCCTCTTACTAATATAAAAGATTCTGCTGGAGAGCGATACAGAACTAGTACAGAAACAGATTAGTTACGACAAAAGGCTTTAAACATCAGTTCCTTCAGAGCGGGAAAAGTAAGGCCTTAGCAAGGTCTTTTAGGAAGTCATCTTAGGAAGCTCCAGGACATGTTTGCTGCTGTATGCTTTCAATTAAATTACTCCGGTTGGATAGCAGTGCTAGACCTTCCATGCTTACTTCTTTTAGGAGGCATGACATTTTTATTTAGAATGTCTATGCTAAATATGAAACAAATGTTTCTTTCCGAAAAATAAATTTTGTTGACTCCAGTGGAATTCAAACTAGCGATCTGGTTTCTACTGCGATATGCTACCGAATTGAAGGGAGCCACATATGTTTATTGGATCTCTCGCATTGAAAATATCAATTCCTTCTTAAATAATCTGCTAACGAATAAGCATAGAAGTTATTACTTGGCTTACTTTTTTTTTTAATAACCAATACTCAGGTGATGTGGGCCATCACCTGAGTGGTAGAATCGTAGAAGGCTACTAGAGAAAGTGAATGTAAATCGTAAACTGGCGGGTCAAAGTGGATATATATACATATAAGTGAATTTTTTTGAAGACTTTTTTAAAATTCTCCTTAAAACCGAGCGGCCTGTAACTAGTGCAAAGGTATTTCCACTTAATCCGAACTGACATCAGACGACCTTCCGTCATTCACAAAGAAGACGTAGATGTCGCCTCAGTGCTAGTTAAAAACCTTGTAACTAGCGTAAAGGTATTTCCACTTAATTCAAACTGACATCAGATGACCTTCCGTCATTCATGAAAAGACTGATGTCGCTGCAGTGGTAGTTAAAAACCTTGTGACATTAAAGTATACGACCACTTACGCTGGCCATGTCCTGAATCCTAGATTCTGTGAAGCAGAATGGAGAAGACTGATTTCGAATTTGTCCTGGTTAAGTAACCTGAGGTTGTGGGCAGTAGAGTTTTTGATTTAGACAAAATCTAGCTGTTGAAATTATAAGATATATATTGGCATCTTAAACTCGCTATGGAGACGAATATTCGCTGAAAGAAAAGTTACTTAAGCTCAACGAGTAAATGTTATCCCAAGCTAAATTACTCAGACATTTTTTAAATATGTATTTTACATAAGCCTTAACTTAAGTTAATGTTATCCCTAACTTAATTACTCAAACATTTTCAAACAGCCTTAACTTAAATTCTACTGTATTGAAGATTTTCTTACGATTATTTTCAATTTAATTTGCTACATATTCAGGGCTTTATTGCGATCAAGCCTCTACTTCCCAGAATATTCCGCACTCTTGTGGCCAATATAATGTTCCTTTAAATACCAACTAGTGTTCGCCATTGAGCTAGCAAATAGGTGCTACTTTGGGCAAATTCAACAGCTAAAGAACGAAACGAATTCTCTTGACGAGCTAATATGCTTATTTTCTTTTATTCTTTATTTTGCTTAATCATGGTTAACTGAGAAAGCAAATGAAGTAGGATTGTTTGAAGCGGTGGAGTGTTCCATCGATGATCTCCTTCTGACCGAATGTCATCAAAAAAGTGTTCTTTCTTTGTTCGCTTTGTTAAACTCTATGCCTGTAACTTAGCTAAATACTATTAAAAAAGTCCTAGAGTTTAACCCTATTGGTAAACTTTGGTTAAGATTGCTATTTAACTTGAGTAAAACCCTGTTAGATAACTTCAGTTAAGATTTAGCTTAGCAGCGGTAAGAAACATCAAATCCGAATCTCTAACTGGCCATTCCAAGTTTAACAGTTTTCCCTGACCGGAGTTTAATCCTTTTAGTTAAATTCGATTTAGTTAAAACATTAGTTGTTTTGATTTCAGTTGGAATGTACATCAATGGTAAGATATATAAAATTCGAATGCAAGACTGACCATTCATATCTCGGTTGGTTAACTTCGGTTAAGATCTAACCAAGAAGTATGTGTGCAAGATGGCTTGGAACTTGACACAAGTTTTCAAGCCTACCAATGGTTGAAACTATCAAATGCGAATGTCAAACCGACATTTGAAACTAATGGTTAGATCTTAAACGGAGATTGTGAATATGTTCGCTTGTTTGGCTAACGAATTGGGATTTAATGCACCTCTATCTCTATCTCCATCTGTCTGTGTGTATTTCGACTTGGATTTTGTTTTGTTTCGATAGTATAAAATTGTTTAGAAGTTTAAGATATTATATTGCTTGTCCATTTTTTCTTGTGTTATGTTTTTTTGCTTTCTTTATGTTTTTCTTGGTTTTTGTTAAAGTTTTTCATTTTTTGCCTAAAGGTATTTTGTTTTGGTTTTAGTTTTAGTCCTTTTTGGGGGGTTTTAGCGTATTTTGCAGATTCATGTTTTTCATTTTCAATGTGTGGAATAGACACTTTGATAAAGTAATTTCTCATTTGGTTTGGGGTTTTTGTTCTTCCTTTATGGTTAGTTTAGTATGAAGTGAGGTGACGTTGACATTTGAAATGACAGTTTGGTATTGAAATTAAAATAAAAACAAAAAGAAGTAAATGTGGTGAAGAGTTTGCAAAATCTGGCTGGCTGATGGTGTGATTGGCGTAAAATTTCGTTTGAAAGCATTTACTGAAAATCGATAAACTTACATTTAAAGATTAAATTATTTAGAATATGATCTCAAATTTTCACAAATGTTCTCAATAGAAATTTTGCGCATTATTTCACGGGAGCGAGTCTGACATTTTGGAATCTTGTTTCTTTAGTATGCTTTTGTGTGTGTGTTTGGCCCAGATTCTAGAAAAAGGTGTGTGCGTGTGTGGTAGTGTTCTAAAGTTTTCAAAATTTCCTTGGTTTATCTCTCAAAGGCTGAGTAGTATATTTTTATTTTAATTATAAGAGGTGTGTATTTATTTTGAAAAGTTCGCTACTGAAATTGTTTGTAGGGCATTGGTGTGTGGGTATAAAAATCAGGGTGTTTTGGGTGTGAACGGTAGTGTTTTGCTTTGACTGATATTTTTATATTTACAACTTAGTCATACTTAAATATGAGAATAATGAGAGTTTTTTTTCAAACTTTTGAGGAACTGTTGAAGACTTTGTCTTTTGTTCTAAATTTATATGTTAAAAAACAAAAAAGAAAAACACTATTGCACTCTTGGTTTTCTGAAATTGAGGGAATTTTTTATTGCACTAAAAGTTTATAATTTTATGAGCGTTATTTACAGACTCTTTAAGGAAGGGCAAACAATGCGGAAGCCCAAGCATGTTTTAAAACTTCAAAAAATTAAACTACCGTATTGGACCTCTAAGTTTGCACGTAATTTAAAATTGTTAGCTTTACTTTTAGAAAATTCATTAAATTTTTTGCTTATTTTGTTTAAACTATAAGTAGTTATGCTGATGCAGTTCGAAATATTGTAAAATTTGCAATTTAATATAAATAGCATAGGGAATCATCATCAGCATAGGAAGTTTCATATTATGTAAAAGAATATTCCTTTTAATATTGTTTACTGAAAATATAAAAGGGTTTTAAATTCCTATTTGTCGAAACTAGAGTACAAAGGCTTTTTGAATTCGTGTCTGCCTATGGGATTTCTGCAAATCGTAAGAGCCTTTGGAAAATGACACGATCTTAGCTGTGAATTCTGAAATGACCTTTCCGATGTACTCATTTCTTTGTGCATTGCAAGGCCACAGTGTTGTAAGAATTAATCTTACTCGATTCTGCCATTATAAGTATCGATGATGTCAACATTTAAATAGAAATAAGTAGTGGTTCCAAATGGAGGTTTCCCACAATATTCCGAATAGATGTATGCTTTGTGCCTTGCCAAGAATTAGTAAAGCTCCTCAAAATACAGCGTCTGTCTCGTTTTTTAAGCTGACTATAAAAAGGGCTTAAGTAATTATGAAAATTATCTATTTACCTTAAGATAGCCTCACCCTACTAGATGCGAGAATATTATAATCTTTAATTATCAACATTTTCCAAGAATATTTTTATACTTTCTGCAAAGCCTATAAGATTCAGCAACACATTGATGTACATTCGATGCTGTACCCCTAAGTGTTAGCTTTACTTTTGACTTCAACAATTTTGCAATATCGTGTATGCCTTTGGAATTAAAGCTCAATCTCCACTAAAACTTCATAATTTACATAAACTATTTAGATTTGAAAACATGGCTATTTTAAAATCAGCTATCATTTTTAATACCGTTTTTCCTACTAGGACATAGGAAACTGAATTCTCTAGCTGCTTAAAAAGGCTCTTTTAGCTTTTGTTTTTTTTTGAAAAATACACATTTGTAAAATAAGTTTTTGCTGCAATATACTTTGCCGAAGTTTTTTTTGTTAAATCTTGATAGTTTAAATCATATTGATGAATGTTCAGTTATTGCTTGGAGTGTAAGCTTTTGTTTTGTCCTAAATACTTTTAAAATATCGGTTATCGTTTTTGAATAATGGCAAATTTTCCACAAGCTCTGTCGAGTTAATATTCATCATACGTCAGAGGTTTGGCATGTTCGGCATTTTCAAAAACCTCAATCAATTGTCTTAGAGTTGATGAAAATCTTAATTTTTTTCGCCTTCTATTACATGGAAACTTAAAGTATGCATGTGTTTAAAAACACTCTTTTAGCTTTGGTTTCCTGTGAAAAAATCAAGTTTTTAAAAACAATTTTTTACAACTTGATAGTCTAAATCATATTAAAGAATATTCTGTTATAGCTTGGAGTGCAAGTTTTAGTTTTGGCCTTTACACTTTTAGAATACCTGTTTTGTTTTGTGAATAAAATCAAATTGCCACAAGCTCTTTAAATATTCATCATACGCCACTAGTTTAAAAGAGTGTTATTATTTAAAACAGATTGTTTTTTAAAAAAAATCGCTCAAAATCTTAAAGTGTTGCACTATCTAGTACATAAGTATTTAATGAGCTTCTTTGTGTTTGGTTTTATTTTCCGAATATTTAAGAAATTGAACTATGTACAATACTATTTTCGAGTTACTTTCTCAATTAAATCCGCAATTTATAGCAACATATTTTGCTAAAGCCTATTATAAGACCTTGAACTTCAAAATCACTTTAATACATGTGTAAGTGTTAGCCCGGAGTGTAAGCTTTAGTTTTTGCTTTAACAATTTGGAAAAAGCTAGAATAGTTTTGGTGAAATAGGAAATTTTCCACAAGTGCTTTATAATTAATATTAATCATTCGCCACCGGATTCGTCAATTGGTAACTTTTAAAAATCTGAATCATGTATCATGTGATTATTGAAAAGGGAAATTTTTGCACTATCCAGTAAATAAGAAACTAATGGAGGACAACATGTTTAAAAGCCTAAGCTATACACTGAATTGATCCTGTAACTGATGTGGAACTTTTTCAAAGCAAAAGTGCAGACTTGCTATAAGTCCACTATCTGTAGCTAAAAAATTTGAGTACAATAGTTATGTTTTGGACTACGATAATTGAATATATGTATATGTCTAGAGACATGTCTCGGTATGGTATTTAGAGAGTGTGATTGTGTGCTTTTCATAAAAATAATTCAGATAAAAGTAAGGAGTTATTGGAAATCATATATGCACGTATTGGTAAGTTGGGTATGCATGTTGTTATGTAGTATGTAGGCTTGTTTGTATGTATGTATGTATGTATGTATGTATGTATGTATGTATGTATGTATGTATGTATGTATGTATGTATGTATGTATGTATGTATGTATGTATGTATGTATAGTACTTAATAAAGTGTATACTAAGTTTATTTATTGTTAGTACAAAACAACCAACTATTAATTTATATTAATAATTAATAGTGTCGATTCGTTCATTTTCTTTAGTATGATTGCGAAGTTTTATTCCTACTTTCACTTGATTTTGTTTTTTGCTTGTTTCTTTGGTTTATCTTAAAACATAATACAAACATATAAATACACATTATGTATACTTATATATAATAATAATAATAATCATCATCATCATCATCGACGTCATAATCAGAATAATAATAATATTTTGTGTCTTCATCATCGTCTGTCTGCGTCAACTTCGACCGCTTCATCTTTTGATTCACTATATAGTTATGTACAATAATATTTTTGTTTTTCTTATAAAACTAAACGCATTTTGTTGTTGTTTGTTATCTCTGTACATCTCTTGCATTTTTGTTGTTTGTTTTTTTTTGGTTTTATTTTCCGAATATTTACATTAAAAAAAATTTCCCGATTTATTCTTTTAGATGTTGGTTTTATTTATTTGGTTTTTATTTTTTTTCAATAAGTTTTTTGTTGTTGTTTTTTATGTTTAGGCAGTATTTTTTCTCTTAATTTTATATTGTTTGGTTTGTTTTATTTATTTTTTTTTGGATTTTTCCTCTCATCTTCGTCGCTTAATGTTAAACCTAAATTTCGTTTTTTGGTAATTTATTTTTGTTTTGCTCTTTCATAAAAAATTATAACTTAAAAGTGCTTAAAATTTAAATTTTGTTTTTTTTTGGTTTTTTTCAGTGTTTTAGTTGTTTGTTTTTTTTGGTTTTTTTCCTTTCATTTTCTTGGATTTTTTAGATTTTTATTTTAAATAATACAAAATTTTTTTTCAATCTGGTGCAAAAAATATGTAAAATTTTCTTATTTTTCCTTTAAGTGCAAAAATAAATGAATTTGAAGTAACCGCCCGATGCCGCCCTTTTTGTCGTTTGTCATTTCTTATGATGTCGTCGCCATCGTCGCCTTTATCGTCGTCGTGGTTTAATTATTTTTTGTTTTAGTATAAAAATATGACTATGACTTAATATTCGTTATTTAGTTTTCATTGGTTTTTGGATTTTTTGTTTTTTTTTTTAAATTTCTTCAATATTTTTGGTTTTATGTTGGATTTTTTTTTTGGTTTTCATGGTTTTTCTTTTCGTTAAGGTTTAAGTACAAATGCCTAAAATATAAATTTGGCAATTCATTTTGGAAGCGCTTAATTTAAAAGAAAACTCAAATGACGTTTTGAAAACCTATATAAAATTATGAACGTGTTTTTATTTGCGCCATTCCGTCAATGATAGAGAAAGAAGGGAGGTTGGTGGGGGGAAAAACAAATCGAACAACCAAAGTTTTCCTTTAATGGTGCCAATATTTGGAAATTCGAAAAAAGTGCTGGATTCTGCTTTGCTTTTGTATGGTAGTTTTTTTTGTCATATATTATAAAAAAATAGAAATGAACAATTGTGCGATATTGTGTGAAATATTTGAAGGTGTTTAGAAAATTGTGACTGGTGTGGATAGGTTCGGGCAGAGTTCTGTAGCCACGAAATGACTACAAAATCACAAGGATTATTTACCGGTGTCATATATTAATTTTAAAGGTATTAATTTTCTTCTTTTCTACTACTCGTGTAGTATGGAAGATCTCATTTAGATTGACTAATTAAAAACGTGTAATTTATTATCCAAACAACGAAACATTGCATTTATCTAGAAATAGTCTGCATACGTTTAATAACTTAATGTCTTTTTTAAAAAGGAAAATGAAAACATTGCATTAATCTAGAAATATTCTGCATACGTTTAATGACTTAATGCCATTTTAAAAAGAGAAATGGAAAAAAGCTATTACGTAACAGACTCTCAACTAGTTTGTGTTTAAAATAATACTATTTAAGTTTTCTTTCTCTTGAAAATCCACATTTTTAAAATTATTTTTTGTTATGCTGCCTTATACGTACTTATATTGAAAAAGCATGCGATGGAGTAGCCCAAAGTGTCAGCCTTAGTTTGGTTCTTTACGGTTTTTAAATATCTACAATGGTTTTTGATTAATATTACATTTTCCACAAGTTCTTGATAATTAATATTAATCATACGCCAAGGGACAGTTTATTTGGTTGCTTTTTTAAATATCACTCGTTTGTTGTATACTTTGTTGAAAATCTATAATTTTTGCGGTTACTGTACATAAGATACTGTTAAAGGACACAATGGAAATAGCTTAAGCTATCTGCTGTAAAGATAATGTGACTACAAGCTGAACTATTGCAAAGAAAATGAAAACTTCAAAGCATACTTTGGTTTTAAAATGTCGTTTATTTGATCATCTTTTAAGATGTCGTTTATTTGGACATCCACAAAATACAAACACTACCCACTAACCTGAAAACACTTTAAATATGACCTGTTAACCTTTCAAAGTACTGCGATTAAGCTCTTTTTCTGCCAGTACTTCTTTTTTCGTAATTAGCTTAAACTTTTTCAAAACTCAGAAGAAGGACACAAGCAAGTCGTACATTTCTTCTTACATTGGGCGCAAGACATCCTAAACTTACATTCACGTTCTTTGCTGATATCTCACTGATTTGTATTACTTTTCCAATGCCGAAATTTATTTTACTATTCCCTTCATGGATGATAATCCTGCTACAATTACAAATTCTATTTGAAAAAACGACTTTTGAGTTTTTATTTTCTTTAGCGAATAATGGGAATGGTGATATTAAAAATGGTCTTGAACCAAAAATAATAGGTTGAATTACGTGAGCGTTATGCTTGAAAAGGACTTGAATATATTTTTAGCTCTGTTCAAAAAGGAAAGTGCCATAAAAAAGCTTTATAATGGTAATTTTCAGAAAATGCTTTTTTATAAAATGTAAATTTCTTTCTTTCTACAGAGACTAAATCAAGCTTTCTTCTTTTCTTTTGTGATTTAGAAAATTTAGTCTTTTTTTTAATGTTTCTCCAATTTAAGAAACATTTGCAGATGCTCAAATATTTACAGCTATTTTCAAAATTGAAAGCTACTCGTTTATTTAAATAGCATGAGAGAAAACTCTCCGTATTGAGATCTCTTGGAATTGAAAAAAATACACGAGCTTTTGCGTTATATTTTGTTCCTTTTCCAAGTGTTTAAATTCAAAGCTACTCCTTAAAAGGGAATAAGAGCAAATGTAATTATTAGTATTCAAAGCTCTTGAATTTGAGGAATATTGTCGAACTTTCCCTTTGTATTTTGTTTGCATTGGAGTTTATAGATTCTTTATGTGTTCAATTTAAAGTTACTTTTTTAGATAGAAGCTACAGCTTTATCATAATTAAATCACTCTGATTATTAAAAACGTTCGGTTTTAAGGAAAATATGTAAGCCTTTGTGTAAAATTTGTGAGTTTGGAAGGTTATTATTTTGTATGTGTAAACAAATTGAAGAGAAATGGAAGGAGAGAAATCTAAGCTATGCCTTTATTGAAATTGAATGAGAGCAAATTTAGCTTTCAGAATTCAGAGCTCTGGATTTAAGAAAAATACTTAAGATTTCGTAGTTGTATATATGGTTGAATACCTCTCCTTTACTTCAAAACTTTTCCCAAATTAAATCTCACTGAGTTTAAAAACTAGTCGAGCTTTCGTATCTCTTGGAATTGAAAAAAATACACGAGCTTTTGTGTTATATTTTGTTCCCTTTTCCAAGTGTTTAAATTCAAAGCTAATTCTTAAAAGGGAATAAAAGCAAATGCAACTATCAGTTTTAAAAGCTTTTGAATTTGAGGAATACTGTCGAACTTTTCCTTTGTATTGGAGTTTATAGGTTGCTTATGAGTTCAATTTAAAGTTGCTTTTTTACGGCTTTATTACAATTAAATGAGGGAAAATTTCACTCTGATTATTAAAAACTGTCGGTTTTTGAGGAAAAAATGTAAGCTTTGTCTAAAATGAGCGAGCTTGGAAGGTTATTGTTTTGTATGTGTTTAAAGCTACCTTTAACACTAAGCTATGGCTTTTAACAAATTATGCCTTTATTGAAATTGAATGAGAGCAAAGGTAGCTTTCAGAATTCAGAGCTCTGGATTTAAGAAAAATACTTGAGCTTTCGTAGTTGTATATATTAGAATGCCTCTCCTTTACTTTAAAGCTTCTTCTCAATTCAATCTCACTGAGTTTAAAAACAAGTCGAGCTTTCGTATTGCATTTTGTGTGATAAGGAATTCATTGTGTATTATTATTTATTTGTTGAGTAAAAGTTACTACATCATTAAAATTTAGTTGAAAAGCTCTCTGATTTGAGAGAAATTCTCAAGCCTTCGAGCTTCATTTTATGTTCTAGAAAGGTTATTCTTTTTGTGTTTTCAAATTCAAAGCTGCTCCATAATTAAAATTAAATAAGAGGAAATGAAAGCTTTTAGATTAGTGAAAAATTTCTTTTGCAATAAATTCAGCATACAAAAGAAATCAAAGTAATTTTGAAATTTTTACATTATTAAAATTTTTGAGTGACCTTAAAAACAATTTTTAGCAACTTTGCTGTTGAAAATTGAAGCCTGTTTGGGCTCCATACGTATCCTATTTAATAAAAATATGACAATGTTGCAAATATTTGACATCCCTTGTGATTTTATGGCCATTTCCAATTGAAAACATTTTTTAAATAATTGACATTTAGGACTAGAGTGATGCATAGTAGCACTGTTCGCCCCATTGGCCCTGAACTCTGGCATCAGGTGGTGGAAATTGGTGTGGTATCTTAAGGAAGACAACGAATTCGTTTATGTTACAAAGGAAGGGTGCATTTGTGGTGGTGGTGGTGTTGTGGGTGTATGTGTCGGCTAGGTTATGTATTCGAGTGATCGGTTGTATTTGAATGTTGTTTTTTTATTTTATATCTAAAAAGGGAAGCCTGATATAATTCATTACAGAGAGAGAGAGAGAGAGAGAGAGAGAGATAGATAGTTTGAGACTTATAGTTTGAGACAGATTATAGATTGAGAGAGATAGTTTGAGAGAGAGGAAAGTTTGTGAATAAAAACTGACATTTTTAAGGGGCATCGGGTGGCCATTTTGCGTTTGGTTTTCTTTTTGTTTGTTTTTGGTATTTTTTTTTCACTTCTCTTTCCGTTAGATCGAACGTCATTATGTCAAATATATGAATGAGTACGAGTACGTTTCTTTGTCATTATGTGATTAATTTAAGTCTTAATTTGTTGTTGTTGTTGCTTATACATATGGTCATAAACAATTCTACTTGATGTCGGTATATAATTTTGATTCTGTGTGTGTGTGTGTCTGTGTAATTATGTGTCTGCTTTTTGTATGCATTAAAGTGTCAGTGTTATCATTATTTTATGGTAATTAACATTTGGTTTATATATGGTATATATATAAATACACATACATACATATATGTATATGTATAGGTATAGGTTTCTTCGTTTTGTCTTATTGGTTTTTTTGTTTGTTTTGGTTTTTTTATGAGGGGGTTCTGTTTTTCTTTACATTAACAATAAATTATAGCTAATTTTGCTTACTAAAATTATATTTAATATGTATTAAATTTCATTTAACTACAACTAATGCGTGTATCTCTTCGGTATCTTTGTTGTTGTTGCTGTTTGTTGCTATATTTGTTATTGGTAATGAGCGGTTGTGGTTGTTGCGGTCCTGTTCGTCAGGACATTCCTTCATTCATTTATGCGTTCATTCAGTTTTTGCTGTTGTTTGTGGTTTTTAGCTTGATCTTGTTCAGTATTGTTTTTCGTATTTGAGGAGTTTTTATTTTTTGTTTTGGTTATTTTGGTAGTGGTAGTGATAGTGGTGATGTTGGTGGCGATGGTGTTGTTCGGTTGGTGTTGTTGGGTTTAGTCACGGTGTTCGTTTTTGCCGTTTCTGTTGTTTACTTCTCCTCACCCAACAAGACCAAGTCATCGGCCACCACATCGCTGACATGCAGATAGATAATCCAGTACATGAGATTAAAGCACACGAAACACACCGGAAACACAATGCGCGAGTACTTGTCAATGTCCGATGGTGTTATGCCCAGAAGCTTATTAATGTCCTAGATTGTGGGAGGGGAAATTTTTTGAAAGCACAACAATGGGAAAAATCATAAACATCACAATAAGAAAATGAAAATCGAAATTAGACAGAGGACATCACACAATAAACGTGGGAGAGAAGGAAAAGAATAAAAGAAAATTGGTTAGTTCAGTTTTTGTTCGTTGGGGGGGCGCTAGCCAAATGTCGAGATAAAATTACTTTTTTTACCTTGCCCGGGTGAAGCAAGTGAGCTGGTACGGCGGCCTCAGCATCACCACCCTCGGGCGGTGCTCCTCCACCTCCACCTCCGGCACCAGCTGGCGGTCCACCGGGAGGTCCCTGGGGTCCGGGACCATGCGATCCGACGGGCGGGCCACCACGTCCACCGTTGACAGTATTCTCTAGGGTTCCACCCTTCGAATGAGCCTTGGGATCGTGCACTTTGAATCTCACCTCCTGGAACAAGGGTCCCACTATCGAGCAACCGCGACCACCAACATTTTGTTGGATATTTTGAAAGCCAATTGGGCGGTTACTCACTGTTTGTTTGGGTACATGAGGATGACCATGGCTATGATGGCCATGGCCATGCCCATGTCCGCCATGATCCACCACCGTATTCGGATTTGGATTGGGCGGCGGTTGCACCCCATCCAGTTGTTGCTGCTTTTTTTGCTCAGCCATCTTTTGGATCGTCATAAATCTTTGTTTTCGCATTTGAATTCGTTTTGCCATATAGCCCACAGTGGCATATTCTATTTTCAATTCAATTCAATTCAGTTTTCAATTCATTATGTTTTAGGTTTAGTTTTTTTTTTAAATTTCGGTTTGGTTTTTTTTTTTTGAAGAAAACAAAATTAGGAAGGATTCAAATCAATCATTTAAGGCAGCATTTGATTTCGTTATCAATTTGAATTTGGTTCAATTTTCATTAGCAAACAATCGTTGGGAGGGTAGTCGGGAATTTCGCAACGAATCGAATTGAGTTTCAATTTCACATGGGGGATTTTCCAGATTTTTGTTGATTTTGATTTCGTTTTTTGATTTTGATAGTGGAGATTTGCGGGTAAAGCCGTCGAATTTTGGTTGGATATATATTTCAGATTTGAGATTTGTTTTTTGGTTTTATATTTCGTTAAATAACGTAAAAAGAAAAAGACGTAAAATGTATAAGATAATAATAATGATCATCGAATTGAGGGATCTAGCAAAAACACTTAAAAAATAAACTAAAATCGAAAGAAAGAAATTGAAAAAATCAACGAAAACATTTTCCATTTAACGGGGAGAACATAACAAATGAGCGGTGCCTTTAAATTGCTCAAAAATGAGATTTTTATTTTGTGTAATAGACGCAGGAATCAAAAATTAAGGAAAAAGTTACCCATTGTGCGGCAGATTTTAAGAGGGTTATTTAGACTCAATGAAAGAAGTATTTTTTGCAGATTGTTTTTCTAATAAAAATAACTCAAAATGTTGGAGTGTGAAATCAGTTCATCAAATTAAGAGTTGAGCTGGTCAAGAAATAAAAATACCTTCAAAAATGAACACAAGACCACATTTGGTTAAACGCTTGAATTTTTCCTTAATGTTTTTAATCTTTTGTGATCATAAAAGATATCGATTGTCGGATGAAGTCATTTACATAGAGTTAAATCGGTCAATTCCCCTGTTTATAACTCTATAATTTGACTAGAAATCTTATAGGAAAGGCATTGAACGTTTGCCCTTTAGTAAATTTAAAAGTGTAAATGCACATTCGTCAGCTATTATCTCTGAGAGTTTCTTCAGTCAAAATATTAATATACTGACTTTATAGGAACTAACTAAGAACCCACAAAGTTTTGAAAGGGATTACTTATTTTATTTTCTCGGGGATTTTTGGACATATTTTATGTGTTCGGGTTCCATTGGATTCCAAAATTACAAACAACACAGTCGCACAATTTTGTAATACTTGTGGGAGTTGTTTAGAGGTGGCTTTAATCGCCAATTTATTTGTCCGCAGATATCACAAATACTGAAGTTTTGTAGATCAGTGTGTTTAACGCATCACAGTGGAACTTTTTACAAAAAAGTTATTTTTTATGTATAACATAAAAACTATTTTTCCTATCGGTTTGAACTAAATACGGAAATTATTGAGAAGGAATCAAGCTTTTAAAATATGTTATAATTGGGGTTGATCCTGACTATCTTACTTGTGAAATGTTTGCCAAATTTTTCTACTTTTATGCCAACGATTGTAATTATTTGAGACACACAATTCATGTGCCTTAAATTATTTTCAAAAACAGTTTTTATTAGAAAAGACTCGCCAGGGTGATGACTGGATTTTATTTTTCCTCTCTTCCTTAGAGGCCTTTTTAAACTGAAAAAGCAGTAGTTTTTCTATGACAGGAAAAAAATTAGAGTTGCCTAAAATTTGTGGAATTTGAATGGGTAAAGGCCAAGAAAAACTTTTAGTTTTGTTCAGATTGAAAAGTCATATCAAGTCAATAATTTGATAGATCTTTTTTCGGTTAGTTTTAAAAATTGTCTACACATATGGTTGTAAGTTACGTTCTACTTAGGTGTTTACTGATGTGAACGAGTAGTTTTCACATACAAATAGCTCATAAAGTACAAGAAGTTGCAGGATTTCATTTTACACTCTAAACCCATGTCTTGAAGGATTAAATGGAATATAGCAATATATTTTTTTTCTTCTTTTTTAAGCAGTTACGTTCTCTGGCTATAGTGGCTATAGTTCATCGTCATTGATAATTTTCTAGTTGTGTTTTGTTCCATTCTTTGTGGTTCATTGCTACGGTTGCTACTTTTCATCGATATTGGGAGCTTTTCAAAGTTGCTTCCCCATGTCTGAAAGTATCGCGCTTTTTCAATTTCTCGAAAAACCTTATTTTGCCCATCTTCTATAGTTTATAGTCTTTGCTTAACGCTCATCAAATCGATACATATCAACTATTCATTGACTATAGATCAGATGAATAGCTGTCGGCACTTCGATAGGAGAAAACTATTGGAAACCATGCATATGCCTTTGTAGTGTGACACTGAGGGACATAAAATCCTCAGTAAAAATTTTAGGGTACCTCTTCGAACCATTAACAACAACGAGAAGTCTCAGGCAGGATGACATGACATACTATAAGTATAGTGTAGATTCTTAAAAATTTTTGATGACAATATTGTGGAAATTGCAAAGGTTAACAAATGGGCATCATAAGCTGCAAGGTTCACATCTTTCTCGCGATCTGTGATGCGAGGTATAACTGGAGATTTTTCTATGAATAAATTAGAGTAGTCTGGAATCCATCTAATGGTAAATATAGGGCAGACAAAAATTATGCCTGCAACTGCTGAAAAGCCGTCGCGGTTAGAAAAGGAAAGACCGTTTTAGCTGGAAACGTGTTGCAACGTCGAGGTAGTAGAGAAATTGGTATATCTCGGATCCACTATTGGACCGATGTCAACTCTGAAATAAAACAAAGGATTGTGTTAGCAAATAGCTAATAATTTGGGTTCGGCTATCAGCATAAACAGAGAGTCCTGTCTAGGAAAACGAAGATTACTCTAATACTACCTGTAACGTTAAACGACTCTGAGCCGTGGGTGTTATCAAAAGCGGATTGAGGTGTATTACTTATTTTCGAGAGAAAAATCCTTTAAAAATCACAATGCACATCTTCATTGGCTGGAAGTAAATGCGTCGAACGAACCGTGAGCTACATCAGCGGTATCCTGACATGCATGTATGTAAGCGTATCATAATGATAGTGTTAGCTTGGACATGTAGGTCATATGGAAATAAACGCTGTAGCCACTACCACGGAAAGTGCAAATATGAAAGTAAAAGACCAAGTAAAGGCGGATGCGCGAATCCTTGGTATTGAAAACTAGAGGAAGAAGGACAAGAGGTTGCGTATGCAGCATAGACAAACAAGTTAATTTATGTCTGTGCGACACCTTTAGAATGTTTTGTTCCCTTTTTGCTGTTCATAAACACAAAACATTAATGGCTCTCAGATCCAATACTCTCAGATCCAAACAATAATGGCTCTCAGATCTTCAGATCCTTTTAATGTAAACATTATTGGTTTATTTGAACTAAACTATTATTACTTAATGATTAAGACTTTAGGGTTAATCCTTTTAAAATGACTTAAAGCTTAAAATGACTTTAACCCATTTTGTACCAGCGGTCGAGATGTCGACCAAAAACTTTTGCTGTTTTTGTTAAATAACTTATTAAACAATTTATCCCTATGCTACAACTATTGAATGTTTTTATTGGATCTTCAGATCCTTTTAATGTTACTCCTTCCTATTGTTAACATCACTGGTTGGACTGGGCTATTATTACTCAATGATTTAGAGGCCTTGTTAAGATGACTTAAAGCATAAAGTGTCTTTAAACCATTTTGTACCAGCGGTCAAGATATCGACCGAAAAATTTTGCTGTTTTGTTATTAAAAAATGAGAAATTTTTGATAATGGAATTGAATATTTTTTATAATTTATGAAATTTACTTATAATAACCTGTTTCACCAAGTGTTGCGGGGTAAAAAAACCAAAAAAAAAAAAAATTGTTGGCCTATTTCTAACTAGCAATGAAAATTGTATAAAGATTTAAAAACATGTTGTAGTCTGGTACAAGATGGGTTAAGGAAATATACCCTGATCCTAATGCATTTTGATCCTTACTTTCATTTATCAATAAACTCAGTATTGTCTCCTGAAAAGCCTAAGGCCACTTATTACTTGTTACTATTTTAAAGCCAAAAGCAGTATCTTAATATAATTCAAGCGACTTTAGTTAAAATTAAAATTCCTTTTATAAAGTCGTTCAAACAAAGTTTAAAAAAAACTTATGTTCGCTGAAATCTGCAAAAGTCAAAAAAAAACTAACTTTAAAGTCTTTGCCAGCCTCTTTGCCGCACATATTTGGATTTAAATTTCTTCTGCACATTGGCACTTACTCTTTTGCTATGTTCTCTGTTTGGACAACATTTAACATGAAACGAAGTTTACAAAATTAGTAACAAATTATAAATAAACTAAAATATTGAATAATATTTTCAAAGATACAAATAACCAATAAAACAATAAATGCACATTCTTATTGAAAATGTTAGAGAATGAAATGTTTATGAAAATGTAGATTTAATAGACATCAATAAGCAGAGAAAGAATTTCTAGTTCTAGTATGTTAAAGAAAACTAATGGAAGCCAAAATTAACGAACAGAAGTGGAAGAAGAAAAAGTGAAACAGTGATTTGTGTGAGCGATTGTATTTTCCAGATAAATGTGATGTGAGTGAGGCTGAAGGTTGAAAGCATTTTCCAGATGAACAAATGTTTAGAATAGAGTTATAACACAAGAAAGAAAATCTACTTAGTTTGAAAAAGATCTACAGAAGAATGGAAAATTTACGAGTTAAGGTGTTCTTTTATATTTTTGGTACGAGTATGTATTGTAGTTGAAACAAAAAAAAATGAAAAAAGAAGTTGGAAATTTGTTTTTGTTTGGATTTTGTTTTGGTTAATTTTTTGTTTTAGCTTTTTTGGGTTTCGATTGCAAGCAGGAGAATTTTATTTAGCTTTTGTTTTTTTTTTGCAAAAATAGAAGCTTGTTTTGTTTGCGTTTAAATTTAAATGTTTTTTTTCTATCTATCTGAAACCATCACTTAAAGAAAATTATTGTGGTGTCACAGATACAAACTCATTGTACGAACGCTTACTCTAAAGAGGGAAACGAGTTTCGGCGTATAAACAACAGCGAAGAATCATTCAGAATCTAAGTGGACGGGAACTGCAAGAATATATGCTAAAGAGCATATGGGGATTTAGGTTGGAGGGAAAAGGGGGGAAATGTCACAAGGAATGGGTTGTTTTATTTCAAAAGGAAGTTTTAAGACGATATTATACGTTTACATTGAGCGAAAGTGGAGTAAGAATTTTCTCAGTGAACCTTACTGGCACACTTAACCAACTTCGCACTGGGCCACAGAGCGTATGAGTGATTATATTATTGTTTAATACACACTTTGTGCTATAAATGAATATCTCTACATGCTGTATGCCATCGAGACACGGGAACCCAGTGCGTATGAGTGATGTATATACTTATATAATTTCATACGCACTAGTGTACGATGGTGCCACGAATGTCTGCAAGCAAAAATGCATTGCAATTATGGACCAGAGTGCGTATAAGTGATAGTACCGAGAGTTCATAAGCACTACAGCCTGCCTCTACATACATTAATCCACCGATTAATAACAAGGAACATATTAACACAGTTCTGTAGAGGAAATTCAAAAAATAGTAAAAAAAAGTACAGTTCTTTAGATAATAAAACAGCCTTAACCAGTGAGTTTTTCACCGTAGTCAAAGCGGCCGTCGTGGAGTTATATGGCCTTCTAAAAGACGATGCCTAAGAACAGGCGACACGGTTTTACTGCCTTCTTTGGAAAATCCAATTGTCGACCAAGTTCCATAAGAACATTTCAGACGTTAAGGACTTCCGCACTGCTCGAGGTGAACAACGTTTGGTTTATGAACTGTTTGAAACTGTATCAGGTACAAATTTTAATCTAAATTCAGAAATAACATTTGCTTGACAACAAACATCATTTCTTCAGGTGAGAAAAATTCTCTGCATTTTTGGGGAACCTAGAATATTATATAAACAAAAAACCAATTTGGATTAGTCTCGCAAAATTCAATTTAAGAGGAATATATTCAAATAAAAACTTTTAAAACCGCCACTAATTGAAATAAAATGTATTACGTGACTTTTTTAATGCTTACCAATAATGATTCGAACGTACATTTGTAGTGGGACGATATAATTAAATTTAAAGGTATCCAATTGGTTTACTCTGTGAAAGTTTTTGAACGGTTAGAATTGAGGGAGGTGTTTTAAAATTATAAAATTTTAAATACATATAAAAAAGTCCCTGGAAAGCAGATCATAAAATCAAAGTTTTCATTATTTATCTACAATTACAAAAGTTTTAATTCCGCCAAGGGGTTTTGCCTTATTTTAAAGTGTTTGCCAGTGCTGTGTAATACACAGGGTGGTGACGATGCTCAGCTTTCTGCTACGTGCCTTTGGCGTTTTCGATGAGTTGTAGAGGACATTGTTTTGTATACTATCAAAACTTGGGATTAGATCAAGACTTGGGATTCGAATAGATATTCGAACGCGGAGATTAATAAAATATTTTTGAAATTGCTCTCTTACATAAAATCATGCAAACAAATTAAATGTAAATTGTTTTATAATAAATTTTTCAGAGAGTGCCTCATATATAAATGTGGCCATATATCAAAACGTTTTATGTCTTAAATCGTATATTTGAAATATTAAGGGTGTTTGTTAATATAAATTATTTCCGAATTGTTTTCGGAACTATATTTTTCAATGAAATAGTAATAAGTTTTTACTAGAAAAATAATTTTGAAGTCATACTTGGATGTATAAGAGCTTAAAAGCAAGGAAAATTGTTTTTGTTGTGGAGACACATAGTGCCGGGGTGACAGCCCTTGGCCGATGAAAACGATCAGGCTGTCAGCAGATAGCGAGCGAGGAATATAGTAATGCCCAATAATACTGTTATACAAAACGTCTACTTAAGCTGTTTTAATATGTTGGCATAGTTAAATATTCATACACTTATTTTGCTATGTTTTAAATATTTATGAAATTTTTAATTTAAAATAACTAAAAGATACACAAGTTTATGAAAAATATTACCGATAAGATCTTGTTTCACATGGGCACTGTCTTATTAGGTACTGTGCCTTGAGTAGTGGCAGGACCTCAATTTGGGTGATAACTTTGTAAGGGGGCTTGAGGGAATCATGGACCGATATGGATCAATTAAATCTGGATTATTTATTGCCTTCTTATAACTAGAGCATAATTGTAGTTACAGGGTGTAAATGTGTGGCTTCTAGGGTGACAGGATATCGAATCGAGTAAACTTTCGGCTGGGGGCTTTTACAAACAATGGTAAACCGAATTTAACCAAAGTTGGTTAAAGATCTGTCATAAGACACTATGATGCATTGAAGCAAGAGATGATGGAAGAGATGTGGCTTGAATTTAAATCGTGAGGGACTATTGTGTAGGGTTATTCGTAAACGTTTTTTCACCACGAATTATTGGTCGCTTATATCGTACCATGCGAAATTAAAGCAGGATCGTGGGTGGGACTTTTCTGTGGGTGCTTTATGAAACATCGTCTGACCGTCAACGGAAAGCACGCTGCACTGCAATGATTTCGTGCGCAATTTAAGAAATACGCTTCAACACAATATTAACTCTAGTCACGTGTCCAATGCGTGATAGCAACTGAAAGGCAAACAAATACAA
Organism: Hydrotaea diabolus; assembly: GCA_963513945.1. NCBI lineage: Eukaryota > Metazoa > Arthropoda > Insecta > Diptera > Muscidae > Hydrotaea > Hydrotaea diabolus. Next base: position 168,269,080 of record OY740719.1, read on the forward strand.
ATCTCCTGTCAGCCACTATAAGCCACGCATACTCTCCACTGTCTTCGACCAACAGTGCCGCCACAGCCTGCAGTGCAAAAAAGCAAAATACCGAGCTCCACCCTGTATAAACGGTGTTTTTTTAGATTTGGTCACTCTTTTTTCGGAGTTGGTCTTTTTGACAGCTCTCAATTGATTTATTCTCAGTTTGGTTTACCATTTCAGGAACAACGATTGCAAATCGTGATGAATGATCCTTAAACGAGAAACTTTTGTTCAGCGATGAAGCTCACTTTTAGTTGAATGGGTACGTTAATAAATGAAATTGTCGCATTTAGAGTAATGAATAAGCACAAGCCATTATTAAGGATCCGTTACATCCTTAAAAAGTCACTGTTTGGTGTGTACTATGGGCAGAGAGAATCATTGGTTCAAATTTCTTAAAAAAGTCAATGTTGAAGGCTACAGAGCCATGATTAAGTAATGACTTTTTCGTGCCTGAAACGGAGGATGTTGATGTGCTCGACTTTTGGTTCCAACAAGATGACGCTATATGCCATACAGTCAACAAAACAAACAACTTATCGAGGGAAATTTTTGGTGAGCGCATTATATCGCACCGTGGGCCTGTGGCGTGGCCTTTAAGATCGTGCGATTTAACTCCGTTGGACTATTGTTTGTGGGGTTATGTGAAGTCGCTTGTCTACGCAGATAAGCTCGATACGATTGACGCCTTGGAAGAAAATATTCGGCGCGTTATTGCTGACATATGGTCTCAAATGCTGCAAAAAGTGGTCGCAAATTGGGCGTCTGGGATGGATTTTATTCAGACCAGCCGCGGTAACCACTTGCCCGAAATAATTTTGTTTACATAACGACAAACTATAATCTTTATAATAAAGCTTAATTTTTGGCCATAGCATTAAATTATATGCGTTTTATTTCTTCTTGAAAAACATACGTTTGAAAAAACACCCTTTGTATATACTGGATGGAGCACAAGAATTTGCTTTTTTGTAATGCAGGTTGTGGCGGCACTAGTGGTCAAAGAGAGTGAAGAATGTACGCGGCTTGTAGTGGCTGACGGGGGATTTTTATTCGTCTGTCTTTCAGTAGACATAATGCATTGGACACGTGAGGAGAAGTCATTTCGTGTTGAAGCATATTTTTCAAATGCGCACTCGATCATTGCAGTGCAGCGTGCTTTTTGTCTACGATTCGCTGTTCCCCTATTCAGAAGTGCTCCTGGACGCCAATCAATTGTAAATTGGGTAACTTCATTGAGAACAGCAGGGAATGTGTCATGTGTACGAAGAAAGAAGATATACCACACCACAAAACATCGAGAGAGTAAGAACAGCAGTATTGCAATCTCCGAAACGCTCTGCACGGAAGCAATTTTTCATCGTATAAAATATGCGTAGTCCAACAATTGTCAGCACGGGACTATTTGACACGGCGGACCTTTTGTGAAGATATTCTTGAAACTATACCCCGTGACGTAATTGTGTTCTTTTCTTATGAGACACATTTGCACCTCAGTGGGTGTGTAAAAACAAAATATGCGGTACTGGAGTGAATAAACCCCAGAGAACTTCAGCAGAGACCTCTGAATTCGGACCGCGTCACCGTGTGGGGCGTCATATCACGAGTTGGCATCATTGGCCCTTACTTTTTCCAGGGATAACCGTCTTGCCGTATCTGTGAACTCCGAAGGGTACTTGACTATGATACAGGATTTCTTAAGGTAATGCCATTAGACTGCACACACAGCGAGGTTAACCATAAATTGTTTGAGCTAAATGTTTCCTGGTAGGCTCATCTCTTCGACGGGTGATGTGAACTTGCCAGCACGCTCACCAGACTTAGCCCCATGCTATTTTTTTCCTTTGGAGTTAGCTGAAGTCGATGGTGTATATCAACCATTTCAGCATCTTGGAAAAGCTAATTAACAATATTGAGACTGAAATTTACCTAATACCAGTCGACATGCTTGTTAGAGTTCAAGAAAACTTCAGCAAACGTATGCAGCAATGTGTGGTAGGCGAAGGTCGACATTTGCCAGATACACTATTTAAAGCCATGTAATTTAAAGATTCCTGTACTGTTCAATATAATTTAAATATAAAATTAATTTTCTTAGGTTCATAATTTTTTTATTTCATTCCCAAATAAGGAAATGATGTCCCTCCACACTGTATAAATTTGAACACGATAAGATGTAAAATTTGGTTTGTGGAGTGGCAGTAGGTCAAATTGAGAGGAACCTTTGGTTATGGTTGCTAATAATGTTCTATGTAAAATTTAATAAAGTTAAAATGTTATATATTAAGAGCAGCAGGTTCCAAAACCATAAAGGAACTTGATACGAGTATACATAAAAAGCAATGTCTATTTTGAGTGTTGTTGGCTTAAATCTTATCAATATGGAAAGCATAGCTTTCAACAATATATCGACAGACGAACTGCTAAGTTGGATACTACATCTTAATCGATCGGCAATTATCGTTGGGTTGAAATCCTTTCATTTTAGCTGTTTCAAACATTAGCACTTATTCAAAATACAGAGTATGCACAGTTTAAAGTAGAGTATAAATCTACGTGTGTAGTTGCATCGCTATATTTGTCGTTAAGGATTTGCATGACTTCAGTACAATGTATAAAAATTAAAAATTACTTGTTAAAATTAATATAATATTTTACAAATAAAAACTAAAAATATATAATAAATTTCTTAAAAATTACAACTTGAGATGATACCACCGTAGGTATATGAAATTGACCTTAAAAAAATCGCCTAGGCCCGTAGACTACATTTTGAGACGTAGGCCTTAAATTTGTTCATAATAAAATGAAAATAAAGGGATGTTGCATTTTGTTGTTTAGAATTGTTTAAAACTAGAAAATGCATTAGAGGATTATTTTTACTTGATCTTTAAACCCGCAGTAGGCTACTAAATTTTTCTAAAGTTGGAAGTTCACATACAGTGTAATAAAAAATAATATTTGTTTTTAAATAACAGCATTTAGTGGGCTGACCTTTACCAAAGATCTCGGCTGTAGTATTGAGAGTATGTAAATATACTGCCAGCCGCATTTATAACGAAAACATTGACACTGGCTATTGGCGAACAGGGTTTTACATTCAAGAGGTAAATAGAAATAGGCCAAAGATATATTTAGTCAGCGAAGAGTCAGTGCCTAAGTTCGTTATAACTTTGGCGGTTAATGGAAAAAAGAAGACTTACCACAATACAATATTTTTATCGTATAAACTAAATAAATTATAGACAACATCTTACATTCTGGTGCACGTCATCCTTCTTAGATAAAATTTCAATGCTGGAAATAATTAATTTAACATGTGACTAAAATAATTATAGTGTTAGTCACTGATAAAGCTAAATGTATAAAACGTTATATCGCTAGACATTTTGTGTGTTTTTTAACCAGTGCCTATATACTTTTATATTATGTACTCGTACTATTAAATATTGTCAAAAATTGTATATGTTATTATTGGTCGGGAAACATTTCATCTAAGGTAAATTCTTAAATTATAAAATATCTTACGACTAAATTGGTCCCATTAGACGATTTTGTCTTTACTTTTAGGGCAATAAAAGAAAATAAAGTCATATTTAAACTAATTCAGTGAAAACTCCTTTAAGAAGCATTCCTTTACAGAGTAGTTTAAAATATGTACGAGTATTAATGAAAATGTAAAAAAGGTTCTTATTTTTAAAAAAAAACCCTAAACGAAGTTGTGAAAACTTTGGCAACACATCCAAGATCTCTCATACAAATGTACTCGATTCGCATAGGAGTTGAGAACCAAATCAAAAGTCACGTTCAACATAAAAAAATCAATTAACAGCGGAACTGTTTAAGTCACTCTCGAATACATACCTCCAAAAGAGAATCCAATTGGTTAAAATTTTGATACAGCCCCCAAGATCGAATTAGGTTTTTGGAATCCCCTGTTATAAAATGAGCCTAAAATTAACAAATTTCGTTAGAAGTTCACATAAAGTAAATTTAATATTAGACCTTAGTAATAGTTGGCAAATTTATTACCCAACATACACAAAAATTATTCGTCGTAAAAAATCGGTCTATATATTCCGATTTCTGCTAGGCATTGTCATTACATTAAAAGAAAAAGTATTTCTTGTTTGAAAAGTAATTACTCAATCATAAAAATATTCAATCAATAAATGTTTCCTCTTCAGCTTTTCAATTCCATAGTTATTTAATTTTTAAATGCTTAAGTTATTAAATAATGCGATCATATCATTTTCAATCAAATATTTCGTTATTTTATTATTCATTTATTGAAATTTTTAATTATTTAATTGTGTATTTGTACAATTGTTTATTCAATAATTCAGCTATTCATTATTCAATTATTAAACTTTTGAATTACAGTGAAACCATGTATTAGTTGGGGCTCTCCCATGTTTTAATTGGCACTCCCCCATGCATTAATTGGCACTCCCTCCCTTAATGGAAAATGATCAGAAGACGAAGTTTCAAAATAAAATTTCCAAGTTTATAGGCCCCGCAGTAGTGCACAGCCTCCAGTTTACAAAAAATCTATAATACGGGTTGCTATATATATTATATATAATGCAAGATCGTCATGTAACATACCGTGAGATAGAGGTACCCTTGGGCATTTCTTTCACCAGCATACATTCGATATTGCATGAACACCTGGCCATAAAAAAGGTTTGTTCTCGTTGGATCCCACACAATTTGACAATCGCTCAAAAAAAGTCTCGCGTCGATTGGTGCAAAGAAATTTTGAAAAAATAAGATCGCGGTGTTTCGAAAGACGTTTGTAAGATCGTCACAGGTGACGAATCATGGATCTATGCGTATGAGCCCGAAATAAAACAGCAATCGTCCGTGTGGGTTTTTGCAGATGAGCCAAATCCAACGAAAGTTGCTCGTGGAAGAAGCACTTCGAAGCAAATGGTCGCCTGTTTTTTTTGGCAAAACTGGTCATGTGGTGACTGCTCCGCTTGAGCAACGTAGGACGGTCAATTCTGAGTGGTACACCATAATTTGTTTGCCTGAAGTCTTCGGAGAAATTCCAAAAACGAACAAGAGAAGACGAATCATTGCGCACAATGACAATGCGAGCTCTCACTCATGCGCTTAAACCAGCGCCTTTTTGACCGGTCAAAACGTCGAAATTGATGGGTCATCAGCCGTATAGCCCCGACTTAGCACCCAATGACTTCTTTTTATTCCCGCATATCAAGAAAAAAATGCGTGGTCAACGATTTACGTTGCCAGAAGATGCTGTTGAAGCGTTCAAAAACCCTGTTTTTGAGGTGTCTCAATCGGAATGGAATAAATGCTTCGACAATTGGTTTGAGCACATGCAAAAGTGTATAAATCATGCTGGAGAATACTTTGAAAAACAATACAACCATTTTTGATGATAAATATTCGCATTTTCATTATTAGGCCAGAAATAGATATAGCAGCTCTCGTACGTGACCATTTCCTTTAGAAAACACGTAAAAAGGATTATGACTGGAGCTTGAACGAACTGGTTGACTTAAAACGTTACTTTTAGTGTAGAATAGACATATTTCGGTGGTCAATTTGACCTAAGATAACGGACTATGTTTATTTACGTTTGATTGGATTAGGTTGGAGCCTTAAGAGCGGCTGGACTAGAGTGTCCAAAACCGAGACCGAGAACCGACATTCCTGTCTCAAAACTAGCCACAACAACCAAATTTATTCCGATTTCGATTAAATTTGTTATCGTTAATAACGATGGACAAAAAACTAATCTTGAACCGTTCTATACAAATTTTCTTGGGCCCAAAAAATGACTTCCAATATACAAAAATGGACATATGGCTTTCAAATAACTATAAAACTTTCTCACGTACCAGTCGGCTTTTTCGAAACCAGGTTTTAAAAATCCCGAAATGACAGGTTTCTGAAACCCCCGGTTTTTGGACATTCTAGGCCGGATCTCAAGTAGGGAGCGACCTTTGTACGCGTGCTTTTTAAAAACATGAAACGATATGGTTCAATTTGTTTGTCAATCAGAAACCTTTCTGCGAAATTTGGACGGAATCGGATGTAATATGCTGCTGGTTCTCAAGTCAGCAAGGACCTTTAGGTGGGGGCTATACAAAAGTATTCCATAAGAACCCTTTTGGCGTGACCAGTGGTAATTGATGGTTTCTGGCGCTGCAGGTTCTTAATTCGGTCAGGACCTTTGCATGAAAGCTATACAAGACACCAGAGTTGGTTATTGACATCCCGTTATGCTCTATGCGAAATTTGGTCGTAGTCAGAAGTATTATGTGGTTTTAGAGCTTAAGTTTCTAAACAAATCTTAAAACCTAAAAACGATTCTTATGGTCAAAAGATGCAACTACTAGTAAATAAGGACCTGTAGTATGACTAAAAGCTTCAGATGACCGGACGGACATACAACCATTATTAAATGGAATCAGCAGGTGATTATATGTCGATTGACATACGTAAAGGTAGGTCTGGCTCCGATATATGAGACCCGAAAATTTGCTATTTTGCACGTCAGGCTGTAGCGGCACTGTTCGTCGAAGAGAGTGGAGAGTATGCGTTTCTTACGGAAGATTTGAATTTGTCTACCTTTCAGTTGCCATCATGCGTTGGGCACGTAAGGAGAGATCATTTTGTGTTGAAGCATATTTTTCAAATGATCACTAGATCATTGCAGTCCAGCGTGCTTTTCGATTAGAATTCGCTGTTTCCTCACGCGGACGTGTTCCTGGACGGCAATCAATTGTTAATTGTGTAACTTCATTGATAACAGCAGGAAATGTGTCATGTGTACGAAGGGGACCGGAGAGAAGGATTACAACACCACAAAAAATCGAGAGAGTTAGAGCAGCAGTACTGCAATCTACGAAACGCTCTGCTCGGAAGCAATCACTTGCTCTTGGCATTTTCAGGCGTTCTCTCCACCAGATTCTTCATGATGGACTGAATTATCATCCGTAAAAAAATTGCGTGGTCCAACAATTGTCAGCACGGGACTATTTGACACGGCGGACCTCTTGTGAAGACATTCTTGCAACTATTCCCCGTGACGCAATTGTGTTCTTTTTAGATGAGGCACATTTTCACCTCATTGGGTGAGTAAACAAACAAAATATGCGGCACTGGAGTGAAAAAGAAACAGAAAACTTCGGCAGATGCCTCTGAACTTTGTGGTGTGCTATATCACGAGTATGTATCATTTGCCCTTACTTTTTCCAGGATAACCATCTTGCCGTAACTGTAAACTCCGAATGGTACTTGACTATGATACAGGATTTTTTCAGCCGGTTCTATAGGCAATGCAATTAGATGATACATGGTTCCAACAGGATGGTACCACTGCACACACAAAGAGGGTTACCATGAATTGTTTGAGACAAATGTTTCTTGGACGGCTTATCTCTTTGAGGGGTTATGTGAACTATCCGGCACGCTTACCAGACTTAGCCTCATGCGATTTTTTCCTTTGGGGTTACCTGAAGTCGAAGGTGTATATTTTTTCAGTGATGAGGCCTATTTCTTGCTCAACGGCAACATCAAAAAACAAAATTGGGCTGAGAGGCAACCAGAAAGAGGTTTAGGAGGTGTCATTTTACCCAGGCAGGAATATAACCGTTTATGGTGCGCGCTATCGCGCCATGATATGGGACTTTTTGCTCCCTGATATTGAAGCCCGTAATCTTGACGACATTCAAACAAATGTTGGTTTCAACAGGACAGTGCCACCTGCCAAACAGCTGCTTAAACAAAGGATCTGTTGAGAAGTCCCTTCGAAAAGCAGCTAATTTCACGATTTGGGTCGGTGAGTTGGCCGTATATATCGTATGATATTACACTTTTAAATTTTTTCTTTGAGGCTATTAAAAGTCCCAAGCCTATGCTGACTAACCTGCTAAGATTCAAGTTAGTCAGCCAACATTACGCGTGTCTTTAGCGCCATTGAAATGGACTAGAATGAAGAGGTTTACGAGGTTCTATTTTACCCAGAGAAAACCGCGGTTTGGTGCGGTTTATGGGCTGGTAGAATCATCGGTCCATATTTTTTCAAAAATGATGATGACCGGAAGGTAACCGTGAATGGTGATTGCTATCGCGCCATAATATGGGATGTTTTGCTACCTGATATTGAAGTCCATAATCATGACGACATTTGGTTTCAACAGGTCAGTACCAGTCAGAGAGGTCATTTTGAAGAGCAGCTAATTTTACGTTTTGGAACGGTGGGTTGGCCTACTAGATCGTGTGATATCACACCTTTAGATTTTTTTTGGGGCTACTAAAAGTCCAAAGTCTATGCTGACATAGTAACTACGATTCAGGTTTAAGAAGCAAACATTACCCGTGTCCTTAACGCCATATCAAAAATGATGATGGCCGGAACTTTACCATGAATGGTGCTCGCTATCGCGACATGATATCGGACTTTTTGCGGTGTCACTTGCCATACAGTTGCTCAAACAATAAATCTATTGAGACGTCATTTCGATGAGCGGTTAATTTCACGTTTTGGATCGGTGAGTAACCAGCAACGATTCAGGTTTTAGATTTCAATAGCATGCATCTACAAGCTTAAGCTTTAGATGGACGGACGGACAAACGGAGAGACAGTAATCGTTAAGTGGAGCCAGTAGGTTACTATACGGCCATCGGTATATTTAAATGTGGTTCTAGCAGAAATAGTTTTAGAAGTTACAAAGACTTGCTGTAAGACTATCTAATACTCGTAATGCCAAACCGCTCGAAATGCTCGTGTGAGTCATCCGAAATTGGACCCTCAGAATGGACACCCTGAGGCGTAGTTGCGGCAAACATTTGAAGGAAATTATATTAAAAAAATAAATGGCATAAAATGTTCTTTCAAATGAACAATAAAGATACCACACTTGATTTGAACTTTTGTATTTTGAGAAAAATACCTCTAGATTAATCACTCGATAGTTATTTTTGCCATTTCCATAATGAATTCATGTTGGAGCGTAGTAGAGACTCGGCACGATCGAACATAGGAACGAGTTTACATACTCGTATTTGACTTGGATTTTTGATAGTACTCGTAACCTTGTACCAAGCGGAAAAAGGATTTTTATTTAAAAATACCTCTTGATTGATCACCCTATAGTTATTTTTGCCATTTCCATAGTGAATTCATGTTGGAGGGTAGTAGAGATTCGGCCCGATCGAACTTAACGACGAGTTTTTATATTTGACTTGGATTTATGATAGTACTTGTAACTTCGTACCAAGCGCAAAAAAAGTATTTTTATTGAAGGTACCACAAGTGGAAACCTCTCTGCAATGGACAAAAGCCGAATCTGGCTGTACACTGGTGGCAGTTTTCACTGTATTCCGTGGTTAAATTATTTAATGTTATTAAATTATTAATGTTTAATCAATTAGTTAATTTACTGCTATGTAATTATTAATCATTTAACTACTTTGAAAAAGTAATTAAATAAATTTTACTCAGTAAATGAAGCTAGCGTCAATTCATTTATTTTTGTATAATTAATTTAAATATGTAAATTGTTAAAAGAATTAAATTATGTTTAATGATTTTAGTTTAAAGAGTTAGTTATCTATTCAAATATATAATTATGCAAATATTCAGTTATTTAAGTGACCAACTAAATGCTCACAGAATATAGAGATATAGAAACTTTGCTGTATTTAAATATAGAGATTAAGAAATTGTCTAGTGTAGAATGACCTTTTTTATTGAGAGTGAGAGAATTGCATTTTCGCATCCTCTTCCGGCGTACCTAATATTTTTTACCCTATGAGATTCGCAAACAATAAACCGGTTCTTGTTTCAATACTTTTACTTCTACCCGAAACCAATTAGACCGATTCGTCGATGTAAGGCCATGCCCAGCGATGATGTGATCAACTTTTTAACTTAATTAAGCATTATTAAGTCCCTTTATTTTATTTTGGATGTCCTGCCCGTTGTTTGGTTGATGGATTCTTTTAGGGGGGGATTATGAAATAATTTTGATTAGGGACTGGGAAAATATCCGCATTGCATAATGTTGTATGTCGTAGTGCGTAGAATATCTGATGATGATAACCGCTGGAACGACGCCAAAAGCTATAGAAAGCAGGATACCTGTACCATTACAAAGGAAACTAATTGCGGCATACACGTGATATTGTGTGGCAAATATCACATGGTCGTCTTGAATTTTGTTTGGTTTTTGTTTTTCTGATTGCTTTGCGTATGTACTTACTTTTATCGATTCATTTTCATTTTGAGGCAGATGAATAAATGTTTATCTATTGTTTTTGTTTTTGTAAGCGTTTTTGTGTTTGTTTTTTTTTTTCTGTGGGCGGCCCGTCTAGCCCATCTTGTCGCAGAATGGGGTTAAGTGCCTGCTGCTGCGTAGATGACGGACATAAACGACCGACCCACTGAGCGGTCACAGCATGCAGCATGCTGCAATCTGAGCTGTCTTTGAGTTGCTTTGGATAGTTGGATACATACCTTGGTAGTAGGAAACGACGTTGGCAAGGAGAAAGTATTACAGGGGGGATCAAGAGAACGAGAGAGAGATGTAGTAGGGGGGTGGTGAGATTGATGGTGGAGCTGATGCGTTCTGGGTGCAAGTTCTTGGTAGAGACCCGCGCTGGCTGCATTCGTAGATGTTGCAGCATTTGTTATGCCTGGTGTGGCACCACATGATGCCACTTTACACGATGTGTTTGTGTTGCGCCGCTTGTCCGTTTGACTCTTTTGGTTGGATTTTCATTTATATTTGTTTGGAAGCTGGGCGTATATGATATCAGGGTATCATTGCAGGTTATGGCATGTTCTCCCCTTCGGATTTTGCCGACACATTGCGGGTACAATGTGCAACTCATTTTTTTGGTAGTCATTTAATATGCGGGGGCACACTCGCCAAAATGTGGCAAGAGTGCAGGGACAACATGACATAATCTAGCTTAGCTTAACAGTCGGATGTCTGTCTCTGTTGGCTTATCTGTGATAATTTTCTTCTTTTTTGGTTTTTTTTTTTGATTTAGTTTCTTTCGTAGCTGCTCTGCTGTAAATGTATGACGCGCGTGCCATGGGTGGGTTGTGGAGAATATTCGTTGCTTGCAAGCAAGACTAGTATATAATATTACTAAGTGCTTCTAATTTTTGTTTCAAAAATATTTCAACTGCTCAAAATTGAAACAAAAAAATGTTTGAAAATTTTCTCTGATGCATTAAGTTTTGGTTTTTTTTTTTAAATTTTTCTCGTTTTTGCTGTGGTAGTTTGGTTATAAAGACTATATCTCGAGATGGTACTAAGAAATTTACTGACAAAGCGGTTTCTTTTTTACGTTACTCCACTGGTCATTGTTTCCCATTCACTTGGCTGTTAAGCCCACATGGGAGACACTTGATTTCTGGTTTGAAATAAAACAACGGGCAAAAGAATTGAAAGAAATAAAACAATTGAAAATATAAAAGTTTTCTAAGTAGTCTACGCGTTATACGAAGATAATTTTACATTTTAATAAAAAAACTGAATTTTTTAATTCTTGGGTTAAGTTTTTTTTTAAATATGGCTCTATACGTTTATGTTAAAAACATGTAACTTTTGAAGGAAATCTATTGAAGAATAAAGAAAATATGATCACTTAAGTAAAGGATTTCTTGTATTAAGTTCCGCTTTGCAAATGTTGGCTTATAAGGCGCGCTTGGTCTGTTGGTTGCTATATATATATTTCTGGCCTAGGCAGCACTAAGTGTTGTCTGACGCCATCAGACATTTCCATTGGAAATTTTTGCATTTTTTAGTATAAACGATCTCAGAATGTTTTGGCGTACAACCAACATTTGTGTGGTTTACAGTGACTTGAAAAAATCAATTTGGCAAAAAAATGGAATTATGGAAATGGAGAATGGAATCATTGTTCACAACATTCGACGTGGATCATCACGACAAGAGTGCATCGATGAACTTAAATGGCGACGAAGCACCATCCTATAGCACTGTGAAAAACTGGTTTAATGAGTTCAATCGTGGCCGACGCTCGCTCAAAGACGAAGGTCGTGAAGGTCATTGAGAGATCGTCATGTGACATACCGTGAGATAGAGGCATCCTTGGGCATTTTTCCATACATTCGTTATTGCATGAACACGTGGCCGTAAAAAAGGTTTGTTCCTGTCCCATACAATTTGACAATCGCCCAAAAAAAGGCTTGTGTCGAATGGTGCAAAGAAATTCTGAAAAAATACGATCGCGGTGCTTCGAAAGACGTTTATAAGATCGTCACAGGTGACGAATCATGGATCTATGCGTATGAGCCAGAAATAAAACAGCAGTCGGCCGTGTGGGTCTTCGTAGACGAGCCAAATCCAACGAAAGTTGTTCGTGAAAGAAACACTTCGAAGTAAATGGTAGCCTGTTTCTTCGGCAAAACTGGCCATGTGGCGTCTGTATCGCTTGAGCAACGTAGGATGGTCAATTTTGAGTGGTACACCACAATTTGTTTGCCTGTAGTCTTCGGAGAAACTCGAAAAACGAACAAGAGAAGACGAATCATTGTGCACCATGACAATGCGAGCTCTTACACATCGGCTGAAACCAGCGCCTTTTTGACCGGCCAGCACGTCGAATTGATGGGTCATCTACCGTACAGATATGACTTGGCACCCATTGACTTCTTTTTATTCCCGCTCATCAAATGAAAAATGCGAGGTCAACGATTTTCGTTGCCAGAAAATGCTGTTGAAGCGTTCAAAAACCGTTTTTTTGGGGTGTCTAAATCGGAGTGGAAAAAGTGCTTCGACAATTGGTTTGAGCGCATGCAGAAGTATATAAATCATGCTGGAGAATACTTTGAAAAACAATAAAACCATTTTTGATGATAAATAGTCGCATTTTCATGATTAGCCCAGAAATATATATAGCAGCCCTTGCAGCTTTTTACTCAACGGGTCATAATTTTCGTACTTAATCACAGATTTTCTAAAAAATGTTTTTTGTTCATATACATAAAAGCTTTATGAAATGAGACTTTAAGGATTTTTAGCTTCATGCTAAACTATTAAAAGTTTACGCCGTTTTCCCAATTAGTTGTTTTCGGTATATTTTTATAATTTTAAATTTAATTTTGTTTTATACGACAAACACAAGGTTTTATCGTACACTGTTGGCAGACACATTTTGCAATATATCGGTGATTCCATATCGAACCTCAAATTTGATTACTTTTTTTTATTAAATTAAAAATGTTTGACCAACGAGAAAACACGCCTGCTTAAAAATTGTATATGGCGTTTAATAAGTTTGTTTAAAAGTTAAGCCAGGTAGGTTTATTCAAGAGAATGCTTAAATTGAATTCAATGATTTGTGGAATATTCTAAATATTCTAAGTCTTAGCATGTAATTGTTGGCTTAAATTAATATGGAAATTTTAATTTTTTTTTACCATTTCTTTGTGATTTTTATTAAGAGAACACCAAATTAAAAAACGCTTAAAAATTGAAGGCGTTTTTCTGCATCGATTCTTAAGAAGTCCTGCTTATCTATTAATGTAGCTATAATGGATATTATTTTTCGAAAAATATTTACTTGGTAGGTGCCCAGAACAAGTTTTTTGCCCAACTTGCCATAGATGCTTTTATCGTAATAAAAAATGTAAGATAATTTTCTTAAATCTTAAATGAAATAATTTAACAAACGATAGACGCAGCCTACAACCCGTCTCATGTAAGAATTTTACATCATTATACAAAGACCTAAAAGGGATTTATTTAATTACAAGAAGCAAAAAACTGTAATCCGGCCAGGCCGAATTTTATAAGACTTCCACCGTTAAGTAACAATTTTTAGTCTTCTCGGGTCACATTTTTGCCTTCTCGGCCAGAGTCCGTTGACAAACTGGACAAACTGGAGAGTCCAATGGCCCTAAACTTTGGAAAATCTTTAAAATTAATCCATATTTGATTTCGTGGCAAATTTTTTTCAAAATAAAGGGAAAGTCAATATTATACTGACTTTTGACCTGCCAATTTGACCTAACGAGACGGTTTATGAGGTATTAAATGCGTCCCAAATTACAAATCCTATTCAAACGATCGTTCTTCTACAAATAGTTAGGATAGTTACTGTCGTAACTGTGAACTTCGAACGGTACTTGACTATGATATAGGATTTTTTTAGCCGGCTCTTGAGGCAATGCAATTAGAGGATACATGGTTCCATGAAATGGCGGGTTACCATGAAATGTTTTAGGCAAAGGTTTCCTGAACGGCTTATCTCTTTGAGGGGTGTTGTAAACTGACCTGCACGCTCACCAGACTTAGCCCCGTAAGATTTTTTCTTTTGGGGTTACCTGAAGTCGAAGGTGTATATGAACCGTCCCAACACCTTGGAAGATCTAATTAACAATAGTGAGGTTGAAATTGGCCGAATACCAGTCGACATGCTTGTTAGAGTTCATGAAAACTTTAGAAAACGTATGCAGCAGTGTGAGGATAGTGAAGTCCGACATTTGCCAGATACAGTATTTAAAACCATATATTTTAAAAATCCCTTACTTTTCAATATAATTCAAATATAAAATAAATATTTGTAAGGTTCATAATTTTTTGATTTCATTCCCAAATAAGAAATTTTCCGAGCTCTACCCTGTATTTAACCAATGTTTAGATACGCTTGCTAAAACTCTATAGAAATTTCTTGCGCTGAGCGGATCTGCGTTGTAAATGACGCTGTAAAATATAACCCATAATTTCTTCATCTTTTAAAATAAATAAACAGGATATCAGCAGAATCGATGACTGGCCCATATTCTAGATTTAATGTTGGTGTTCTCGCTGTAGAAACCACAAATATAAAAAGAATTAAAATAAAAAAACTTGACTTCTATTTAAATATAGAAGCAAGAGGTCTTGAACCGGTTAATCCCTGTTCAATGTGTAAAAGCAACAGACCGAAATAAAACTATCGAGCTAAACAATAACGACAATATTCAAACGCTTCTTCGTAAAATTTAGAATAACTTAAAAATACCATTAGACCAGGTCTTTCAAATGCGCCTTTACTCATTTAAGAACTGTAACGCTTTAAAATTACACATAGAAAAAATATCCGAAAATAGTATCACATATTGGGTTTACATTGGTCATTTTATATTGTTATGTGGCCACAATAACACCACAAGATAATCACATACAGTTATATTATAGTCCACACAATTATTTGTGTATTCCCGTACAGGGTGTGCCAAACGTTATTATGGGGTTTTGAAATTTTGTAACTTTTTTGTTTATTATTTTTTTTTAATTTTTTTTCAGATTATAAAATTATTACTTGGAAAATAAATAATGAAGCGATTTACAACTGAACAAACAACCAGAATAATAAAATTTTATTAGTTAAATCAGCGATCAATTATTTAAACGCAAACGCACAAGTGATGAAGCTCATTTTCACTTGAATGGCTTTGTTAAAAAGCAGAACTGTAGGTTCTGGGGTTCCCCATGTGGGAACACATCTGCAAATATCATTGGGCCTTACTTCTTCGAGAATAAAGATGGAAGTGCTGTAAGCGTAAGTGCAGAGCGATTTCGGTTTATGATAGAACATTTTTTACCTCCTGCTCCTGAAAACAGATTTAAGATGTGGTTTCAGCAGGACGGAGCTACTGGCCACATTGCCCGAGTTACAATGGCACTTTTAATTTAAGTCAAGTTTTTGGAGAGCGAATAATTTCCAGAAAATCGGAAATTATTAGGCGAGCGCGATCGCCAGATTTGCCAGCCCCACACATTTTTTTGGGGTTATTTGAAGGAGCGAGTATACTCGTATGTCAACCAGCCCGAGACAATCCTTCAACTCAAGGCCAACATTGTTGCAGATATTCGTACGCTACAGCTACAAATTTTAAAATATGTTATGGAAAATGCTCTAAGGCGAGTCCATCATTGCGAAACTGACAACGGGGGTCATTTAAGTGACAATTATTTTCATACTTAGTATAAACAAATTTCCATTTTGTATATTATCCAAGTAGAGAAATTTTTATTTTCAATAGCCTTTTTTTTGGACAGATCACGTGTGAGGTGTGTCATGCTGTCATGTTATTTTTGTTAAGTATTGTTTAGCATTTCATCATGGAAAGACTTAGGCCTGAACAAAGTTTACAAATTGTCCAACTTTATTACGAAAATTCACGTTCTGTGAGGAATGTGTTTCGTGCACTTCGTTCAACTTATGGTCGACGTAAAGTTCTAAGATGATCCGACGTTTTCGAGCCAAATTTTGTTCAGCGATGACGCCCATTTCTGGCTCAATGGGTATGTAAACAAGCAAAATTGCTGCATTTGGGACGAAGAGCAACCAGAAGAGGTTCAGGAGCTGCCACTTCATCCAGTAAAAAACGGTTTGGTATGGATTGTGGGCTGGTGGAATCATCGGTCCATATTTTTTCAAAAATGATGCCGGTGGGAACATAACCGTTTTGATAACCGACTATATGATGCCTTAAATTGAAGCTCGTGATCTCTGTGACATTTGGTTTCAACAAGGCGGCGCCACTTTCCAATCAATGGATTTATTGAGTGAACACTTCGGTGAAAATTTTACGTTTTGGGCCGGTCGATTAGCCACCAAGATCGTGTGATATCACACCGTTTTCCTGTGGGGATATGTAAAGTCTAAAGTTTATGCGGACAATCCCGCTTCGGTTCAGGCCTTGGAGCAAAACATCACGCGTGTCATTCGCCAGTTACCAGTCGAAATGCTCGAACGAGTCAGCGAAAATTGGACTCAACGGATGGACCATCTGAGACGTAGCCGAGGCCAATATTTGATAGACATAATCTTAAAAAAATAAATGCCAAATAATGTTCTTTCAAATGATAATGAACATTCCGCATTCAATTTGAATTTTCTGTGTTTTTTGTTTAGGAAAGATGGGAACATCGAAATGGATCACGCATTATAATCTGAGAAAAAAGAAAAGAAATTAATAAACGAAAAAATTATTAAAGTTTTTAACCCCGTGGTAACTTTTGGCCCACTCTGTTTAATATCCAACACAATATTATGATATAATATCGACTGTGTGGAAACAGTATGCCAAAATAAGGGAATCATAAAATGACTGTGTTAAATATTTATATTCCAACACAAGCAGTTTGTAGTCTCCCCAATTATATGATTTCGATACCAGCATATACTATAAGAAATAACCTCATTATTGGTAATAATTATATGATAATGCCAGAATCATAATATGACTGTATAAGAGTAATTTTCTTCACATCTTCTCTTCATATCATATCATATTAACCGTTTTCGATTGGGAACTCGCTTAGGAAGTCGTAAATGCGATAACTGTGAGCATTATACAAGAATTTATATTTATATGATTCAGTTTACTTAAAATTAAAGACAATTTTCTTTAACACACATTTGTTTTACATTATTTAAATTTTTGGGAAGAAAGTTATTCAAGAATATCATTTAGCGAGTTTTAGCCAGTCCGGTTAATACTCACTTATACGTAGTATTTCTTATATATCTTTTTTCCAAAATTTTCGAATCAAACTGTTTATGATGCATAAAGCCAAGTAGCTTTTTTAAAGCTTTCGCCTTATCGACCACTTACTCGTTAAGTAAATGAGTTCTAATCGAATACGTCTAATATTTCAACCTTTATCATCATATAACCATTAAAGGCAATCATAAAATGATTAGTTGGGAAAATTATATTTATATATATATATATATATATATATATATATATATATATATAAAAAATATTCTTTCTTAAAGAAGAACATATGCATGTGGTCAGTTTTAATTATAAAATGATCTGAGTAAACCCAATCATACCATTGTTATATTTTTTCGCATACTTAAAATATTAAAAGACAAGGATATTTATAAACTGTAGCATAACAAATTATGTTTCTCAAATTTAATTCCTACACTAAACAGTTTACTTCCAAGCATGTTAAAATAAACAAGGTAAAGTCACTCTGTACTGCTGTCAAAGTCATTTGAAAGAAAATGACAAAAAATATTTTTTGAGAATGTTTAAAAAATACAAACTTCATGAATTGTCGTTGTCAAATTTCAAATTTGTATCAGAAAACAATTGTAAATCAGCTGACAGCATAACAATACCTTCTTTATTGTACCGTGCTTCCAAGTTTCTATATACGACAGTTTATAAACAACTTAATGATTTTTCGTATATTACGAAAAAAATGTTTTAAAAGTAGAATTAAAAAAAAGGTTTTTCGTGACATGGAATTAGCGACTTAGCAAAATCTTTTATCGTGGTCTGCTTGGCTATTCCCATTTCGAGGTATAATCTAGATAGTCAAATTACCACCGAAAAAATAATGCATATAACTTTTCTAAATCGATTACATTTTCGATTTTAAAAGGACAAAAGGAATTTATGTGGTGAATTCCAGGAAATTTTCGGTACTGAAAAAAAATGTATTTTCGCATTAGTCGCATAATTTGTAGCACATATGAAGCATCGAACATACTAAAAGAACTTTTCTTATTAAGATAGGGTTGCCATTCTTTTATCGTTCTAATTGGCGATTTTTATTAAACTAAAAACAATGGAGAATCAGTGTAACATTTCATTATGCGGATTTTTAAGCATACTTTAAAATATATAAACCTTAAGGAAAAATAAATTAGATTTTTTTTAAATATAAGTAATTCAACAGAAACATGGTCTTAGATCTGTCTATGAACTTAGTTGAGAGAAAAGTATTTACACAAATTTTAAAGAATTTTCTTTTCTATGGTTTTTAAATTCATATAAAATTTAACAAAAAAGTATTTAAGCTTAAAAAAATGTTAAACGTATTCTACAAAATCGATAGTCATTATTTTTTAGCATTTCGTACTAGGGCTTTCTAGGGTTAACATATTTAGGGTTACTCATATAGACAAAAAAACTATTGAAATGAAATTATATAACTTTCTTAAAACCCAATTAAAGTGAGCCCTTTTTAGAAAAATTGTTTAGGTAAAAAAACAAATAATTGTTAACAATAATCTTTTAAATAAAAACTTTTTTTATCCATCTATTATTACATAATTTTAAAAAATAATAATTCTTTCTTAATAATTTTTATATGACAACTATTTAGTGTAAATTTTTGGAGTAAAATAAATTGAAAAAAAAAATCATAATTTTTATGCAAAAAAAAGTTGTTTAAAACAATTTCATTTTAAAAATATAAGATTAAAAAATACTTAAATGGATTTAGTACAAATTGTTATTAATAGAAAGATTTTTTCAATATTTTTGTTTTTAAAAGCTTAAACGTTTTAATTAACACAAATTACCTTGTAGAGTATTTCACTCTTCCATAAATAATAAACAACAAATGATCATAACAGAATAAAAAAATGATTCTTTTGTTTAATTTAGATAAAAATAAAACTAATATCGAAAAGAATTTTTTAACAATAAACTTCTTCGCTTGAGGGTTTTTTATTTTTGTTTGTGTCGATAGTTAACTGTTTTGCTGTCATTTAAAAAAAAATTAGAAGGCCTTGATGTAGAACAGTAATAGTAGAACTTTATAAAATATGTCTTTTTTAGTACAAATTGTTATTAATAGAAAGATTTTTTCAATATTTTTGTTTTTAAAAGCTTAAACGTTTTAATTTTTTTTTTTGCAAAATAAGTATCAACACAAAATACCTTGTGGAGTATTTCACTCTTCCATAAATAATAAACAACAAATGATCATAACAGAATAAAAAAATGACTCTTTTGTTTAATTTAGATAAAAATAAAACTAATATCGAAAAGAATTTTTTCAGTGTAAAGGTTTTTTTAAGTCATATATTTGTCTTAAATTGTTAAACATGTTTTTATTTTCTTTTACTGAAATTTGAAATAACTTTAAAACAACAAATTTTCTTTTTCTTATAACACTTTTTAAATAAGTTCTAATTGAAATTCTATTTGCTTAAAGCTTTAAAAAATAATAATATAATAATAAACAACTTAGAAAAAATAAAACTAATATCAAAAAAGTGTTTTGATAGTTTAATGATGTTTTTTGTTAGTCGAATATTTGTGTTAAATGGTTAAAAATGTTTTCTTTTATGTATTTCTTTTAACGAAATTTGAGTTAACTGGGAAACCAAAATTTTCTTTTTTCTTATAACACTTTTTAAATAAATTCAAATTCATATTGTCTTCAGCTTTTAAAAATAATAATATTATATGTAAAAAAATTATTTTAAAACAATTCGTTTAAAACAATATATTTTTTAAAGGTTATAAGTTTGATTTTTTTAAATATCTAAGATGAATTTTACTTTTTTTACTTTCCCTTGTTTTAGAAAGCTATTATTATTTCTGTTAAAATTTTTTAACAAATCAAAAAAAAATTAATTTCTTTTAAAATTTGCAAGATGACTTGTTGTAAATTTTAAATTAAGTTTATTTTTGTTTAAAATTGTCCAAAACCGTTTAATCATGTTAATAAAATTTTTTTATTTAAATTTCTGTAAAAGGCTTAAACATTTGAATTGTTAGGAAAATAAGACCAATTATAACTCAAGCTTTTACTAATTATTTTTAAAATATAATATATATATATTTTTTTTGATTTCAAATTCAATATTAAAAAAATATTAATAAAGTCTGTTTAGTTTTTTTTGAGAAATATTCCTTTAATACTAAAAAAAATATTAACAAAACTACTAAATTAAGTAGAGGTTATTTTTAAAAAAGATGTTGATTTAAATTTGAAGTTGAAATGAAAATTTTTAGACAAAAAGTTGCATGATGCGACTAAAACGTTGTAAACATGTGTGAAAATATTAGGCAAAGAAAAATTATTTTAAATTAATAACGTATTGTTTTTTAATACATCTTCTTAACATTATTAATATTTGTTTTAGATATCCTGAGGCTCACTTATAATTGTTTTTAAAATTAAAAATCAAAAACTTCTCCAAAAAATAAATAAGGAAAAAGGATTTAGAATTTCTTTGCGTAAAAGGTTATATTAACGTCTTCATAATTGTGAACTAAAAACAAAATAACTTATAATTAATAATAAACGTTTTTTAATAAAAAAATTATTTAAATTAATAACGTATTTTCTAATGCTTCTTCTTAATACTTTAATATTTGTTTTACATATCCTGATATCCTCATTCTATAATTGTTTTTAAAATTGCAAACTAAAAAAAAAATAATTTAAGAAAAAGAATATACATTTTTTTTGGCGTACAAAGTTATATTAACGTCTGAAAAATTGTGAGTTAAAAGCAAAACAAAATTCAATTTTATTTAAAATTAAATTTTAATACAAAAAGAAATCACAAATAATTTATTGAGAAACATAAACTAAAAAAAAAGAATAAAAACTTTCCAAGTCATATTAATCATAAAAGACTGAATAAATATAAAGAAAAAGCTTAAAACAAAAAAAAAAAACTAAAAAAATACCTTCAAAAATTTCCTAAAAAATATATAAAAAAATTTCTTTTCAAAAAAGTCATACAAATAGAAAAATTTTATAACGAAACAAAAACAATTTATAACAATTTTTAATTCAGTATTTTGTTTAACTTTAAAAAATGTATTTACAATTCCTTTCACGTAGAATTTATTTTCACTTCGTCAAATTTGTATACCACGAAAATTATTACAATGACAATTGCAATACAAATTTGATTAATATTTCGAGTAATACAAATTTAAAAAACATTAAAAAATTATAAGCCACAAGAAACGTTGAAATCAATTCTTAATAAAAACAAAAATTTTATACAAAAACATGTTTTTATAAGTTCTTTCACGTAGAAGTTTTTTGACGTCTTGAAATTTGTACACTACGATACATATAACAATGAAAATTGCAACCAAATTTTTAATTTAAAAAAATTAAAAACTATGCAAAATAGTTGAACAAAAAAATATTCTTTTCAAACAAAACAAAAACATATTTAAAAAAACTAATTTATAAAAGATATATTAGTATTTATAATTTCTTTCACGTACATTTAATTTTAAAAGTTTATCGATTATTATAAATTCCAAAAAAAAAAATTAAGAAATATGCAAAATAAATGTTTAAAAAAAACCATATACAAAAACTTAATTTTAAGAAAGATTTATATTAAACCACTTCTTTAGGGGAATATTCTTTTAAAACGAACTTTTATTTTAATTTTATTGTAAAAATTATTGTTGTTGGTTATGTATTGTTGACCTATATTACATATATATATTTTTTGATCCAAATTATCTGGCTCGAGGTCATTAACAAACTTAAATTTTATATTAATATATTTTGTATTTATTGTTTAAAATTTTATATTGCCTGAGGATGATCTTCGATGACGATCGAAATATTGGAAATAATATAAAATAAAACAAATTGCAAGAAAACACCAACACCTGTTTTATTTTATATTATTTACAATATTTCGTTCGTCATCGACGATCATTCTCCGGGAATATAAAATTTGAAACAAAACAATAAACTTCTTCGCTTTTGGGTTTTTTTATTTTTGTTTTTGTTTGTGTCGATAGTTAACTGTTTTGCTGTCATTTAAAAAAAATTAGAAGCCCTTGATGAAGAAAAGTAATAGTAGAACTTTATAAAACATGTCTTTTTTAATTTATCTACTTGTTTTGGCTAACAAATGTTGTTATATTGCACGAAATCCTAATTGGAAAAGAAAAAAAATTTAAGAATAAAAAAAAATTATATTTTCTAGTTTTATTTAAAAAAAAAATTATTTATTTGCAAAATATTTAGCAGGCGTAGAAAAATAAACTTAAAAAAACAATATCGGTATTTATTACTTTTATTTATATTAATATTACTAAGGTTTTTATTTGATACAATCTTTTTGTTTTTATTATTTTTATAAGCTGTTTTCGAAACGTTAAAAAATTATGAACATTTTAAAGTATGCTTAAAATTTAAAAGCAAAGCTTATTATTAAGAGTTTGGCAACCCTGGCTCATCGAGGACAATTCTTTGGCATACCGACGTTTATCTATATTTACTCTAAGGTATGTGACATATCGGAAACAAATCAGTTTCCAGCGATCAGTATTTCCTGGAATTCCATCAGTTGTTACAAAAAAAAAATTGCATCCTATGCTTTAAAAAGGCTGTAGACTAGTGTAAAGGCTTGCTTGGCAATGTTGTTTTTAAGGTGAGTTTTTTTGTTTGGAAAGTTCGTTTTCTTCAATAAAGCTATCGCAACAACAATGAGTTTGTATTTATTTTCTTCGAATGATGGTGTTGACGTTTCTTTTTGTTTAAAAAAAAGAAACAAATACGAAAAAAGAGATTTCTTAGTGTGTTCTTTGTTGCGCTGTTCATTTCATGTTTAGCCTTTTTGTTTTGTTTGTTTTATTCTGAGTATCTTTTGCTTTGTGGCATCTTTATCTAATTTGTGTTAGATAAAGTTTTCTTTAAAACAGGCAGCAGTTAAGAGTCGCGTTCAGTTAAGTTCAGTTTAGTTTGGTGTGCTAAGGTAGGGTTGGTCGTCAAACGGCGGGAGGAAGTGTCAAAGGTTTAGCGGAAACGCTAAGCGAGTTTCCGGTTAGCCTAAATGGTCAACAAGTTGAAGGGATAGGTTTTTCTTTTTGAGTACACCAAGTGTTTGAAGGCTCTGTGGTCTAAAGAAAACTTTATGTAGTAGGCACGTTTTTTATTCGATTTGGTTGTTGTAGTTTAAGTGTACGTTTTTGTTGTTTGTTTAGGTGCTCTTTGGTGAGGGGGTGGGTGTTTGTTTATTGATCAATATATATGTGTGTGTGTCAATTTCAGAGCAATAAGCGAGAGGAGTTGTAGAAACTTATCGCTTCGAAATATACAGAGTATTTTAATTATTGTTTAAGAAAGAAAATTTAGCAAGAAAGAAAAGTAGTGGAGTTAGAGTGTACAGAAAGAAGTGTACAACAAGTAGCAGCCTTCTTCGAGCCGTACATGTTGACTTCGAAAATAGCTTTAGTAGTAGTAGTGGTGGTGGTGGTAGTAGTGGTAGTGTTAGTAAGAGAAGAGGAGCTACATATGTAGTTTAAGTAGTAGTTATAGTATGTACGTTATGGTAAAGTTAACAAAGTGACAAACGACAACACCAAACACCGGCCTACCCGTGGCCGGCTCTGTTGCATGAGAGTGACGGCGTCACAGGATTGCGGTGCGTAGCGGTGTTCGGCGGTCGTCTGTGTGTATTCTACAAAATGTACACGGAAAACAGAAAACAAGTATTGTTTTTTTTTTACCGAAAACAAGAGAAAAACAAAAACGGATAAGAAATGTACAGGAAAGTCAAAAAATCAAAAAAACGGAAAACCAAGTACAAGAAGTAATACGCAAAAAATTACACATGTACAAATGTCAGAATTTGTTTGTTTACCCAATAAACTGGCAAAGACCATCACGAAACATGTTCCGAGATAGACGTCAATCGATTTGACATATGAAATTTTCGGCAGCGCAGCATTTGTCGATGACATCAAAGTTGTCATGGTCAACACAGTGGTGACACCTAAAGCTACACGGGCTGGTGTAGCATTACGATTAAGCCAAAATGATACCCATGATATAATAACGATCAGTCCAGAGGGTATATAAATTTGTATAAGATAATAGCCCATCGAACGCACAAATTGTATCTCACACGCCAAGCGTGAGTAGTTTCCTGTCCATATCCAATTATACATCATCATCATCATCATCAATAACATCATTATCACCATAAATCATGCGATCAGACATCAGACATTAAACACCCCGAATGTGAACGTAGAGAGCAGCCAGCATCCATTATTTAACACACGAGCGATCGATCGATCATACGTCGTTTTGTCGTTCGTAGTAGTGGTAGTTGTAGCAAAAAAGTAGAGTAGAAAATTTTTTATGTTATTACAAGGAATTTTCTTTCATCAATTCTCATAAACTTAATAAACAATGAAAACAAAATATTTAAACAAAATTAACCGAAAAATCGAGAAATGAACACAATTACAGCACACACAAAACGGAATATGTTATTGAAAAGGAAGAACAAACAAAAAAAACGATAAAATTGACCTAAGAACAAAAAAACGACTAAAATCAAAAGTTTTCATATGACTTCAAATTTGGCTTAGTAAGGATAATATTGGCATAATCACATACACGCACACACACTCAATGCTCGAAATACGCTCACGCACAAACACACGCACACGTTAGTAAGTAAATTATAAACTTATTTATGTTTGGTATTACAATAAACCACAATAACAAACAAACAAAAGAAAGAGGTTACAACAAACAATTTGGCATACCATCAAATCTCAACTAAATAAACCACAAGTCCATGTAAAACAAGACGAAAACTAAAAACCAAAAGAAAAAAAACAAAAAATCTAGGCAAAATCAAACCAAAGTGGGAGCAACAAATTTTCGACTGGCATTAAATAAAAAATGATTCATTTTGTTTTTGTTTAATACAAAATAAAAAGTAAAAAAACAACTGAAAACCAAGTGCGAGATGTGACGACAACACAAAGAAAGTTGTGACAAAAAAAAATAAAATGGAACACAATGAAGGCTGCGGCGAAGGCGGCGGCGTTGGCGAGTTTGACATATTACAACGGACATGATGTCGCAAAGGGGTTTACAGTGACAGACAGACAGTCACACTCTTGATGCTTTTTGACATTTATTCATTCATTCATTTGTCCATCGTTTACGGCTTACAAATGTCTGCGGCGACCTTTTGTGCAAAAGTTGACAGACATTGATTTCCTTTTATTTTGCCATTTTTTTCGTGTCTTTGGCTGTCTGTCACAATATTGAGCAAAACTTTGCGTCAGCATGCAATGTGCAATATCAGATGAATAGGATGAAGAATCAAAAGAAAATGAAAATCGGACAAAAACTAAGATGAAAAAGATTAGCTTTAAAAAATCATCACAAAGTCAAACGGTGGCATTTAGTTTTAGAATTGTATAGCCGCCGACAGGTTTAAGTCATCATAAAATTGGCATAGCAAAATGCTCAGATATGTCAACAAGTCTAGCAATAAGGACCTATTCAGACTGACTGAAAAACTAGTCGTTTCCAGGTTGGTTTGCCATACAAATTGATCAAATGTTGTCCTTGGAAAAATGTTGTATAGGGAAAAACGGCAGTATTTGCAATTTCGCGTTTTTCTCGCTAGATTTAGCGGTTTTTTTATAGTCTCTGCGGGAAGTCTAGCAATAAGAACCTGCATAGACTGAAAAAACTAGTCGTTGCCAGGTTGGTTTGCCATACAAATTGATCAAATGTTGCCCTGCGAAAAATGTTGTATAAAAATGTTGCAGCATTGCCAATTTCGCGTTTTTCTCGCTAGATTTAGTGAGTTTTTAATAGGGTCTGCAGGAAGTCAGCAATAAGGATCTATTCAGACTGACTGAAAAACTAGTCGTTTCCAGGTTGGTTTGCCATACAAATTTATCAAATCTTGTCCTTGGAAAAAAGTTGTATGGGAAAAGAGCAGCACTGCTAATTTCGCGTTTTTCTCGCTAGATTTAGCGGGTTTTTTTTATAGGCTCTGCTGGAAGTCTAGCAATAAGGACCTATACAGACTGAATGAAAAACTAGTCGTTTCCAGGTTGGTTTGCCATACAAATTGATCAAATGTTGTCCTGGGAAAATGTTGTATGGGGATAATTTGGATATTTCGCGTTTTTATCACTAGATTTAGCGGGTTTTTAATAGGCTTAGCTGTAAGATTTCCTATCTGGAAATCTTACAGCTGAGCCTATCTTTTTCCTTTTGTTCTTTCTTTTTTTATTAATGATAATATCAATATATTTCCTGTGTAGTTGTGTAAGCTATTTGCAAAAATGATTTATTAATTTTAAAGTGTAATTATTTAATTAATGTTTTTATTTAAATAGACGAATCCCTTGTCAATTAAAAGTCAATAAAAACTGACGAAAAGTCGGGAAGAATGAAATAAAAAGCAAGTTTTATTAACAACAATTTAGGACATAAAAGCTTACATAAATAGCTACACAGACAAAAAATAAAACTTGATCCAGAAAAAAACATGGGTCATAGAGTGAAAGTTTTTTTTTCGTTACCAATTTCTGGCAACACTGATAATCACGAATATTTTCAAGTTTTATCAGTCTGAAAGGGCTATTCATATTAAGTCTATTCCAAAAAAGTGCATAGATCATAAAAAATGCAACGTGGAACAGACGTTATATCGTAAATCATATGTATTTAACTTTATCAAAAATCAAAAAACTGACAAGAACTAATTTTGGTTTATTTGAAATATTTCCATTATTTATGGAAAGCACTTTCTTTCATCGGTGAAGCTTACCGAGTACACCAAATTTTCCAAGTTCTTGGTGTCGGTTTCTGTTTATATCGTAGAATATTTGTCCCCAGGGGCTGGTATGTTCGCCTAACTCACAAGAATTTTTTTGGTTTATTAGAATGATCAAAGATATCCATTATAAGTGCACAAGTCAGTTTTTTTTACCAAACACCGAATTTATCGAAATTGAATGAAATCGGTTCAGATTTGAATATTGGTCTCATATATATAAGTATGTTCATCCGATTTGTATGTTTTTAGCCCTAGAAGCCACATACGTATTTTTAACAATGTTGATAAGAACTGGCACATGTAAGTTTTTTGCATTAGGCTCAGATCAATTCAGTTTTGGTTATAGATTTCAGTCCTATGTTGATACGATTTCATGTTTTGGGCTCTAGAGTCCACACATAACATCCAATATTGAGTAAATTAATAGTGAAATGGCTTTAGAGTCCACACATTCCTTATACATCCAATTTAAACTAAATTAATTGCAAGTGAGTTCCTTGTGAAAAGGACGGACGCTGTTAAAATTGGAGAAAATCGGTTCAGATTATGACTAGACCCACATATATCTTTTACCAATTTTACCGAAAACAATGAAATTTTCTCACAAATTTAAATATGACACTAGTTTTTGAAACAGGATAATTTAAGAGCCTGTGCAAGGATTCCAAAAACCTATTTTCAGTGGGTTTTTCTAAACATGCAGTAGTAGAGGGTATAATAAAGGCGGCTTTAGATTTCAAGCATGTTATTTCTTTTTATGAAAATTTTAACAGTTACATTCTGAAATGTTTTATCTGTGCTTTAAACATCCTTTATCCGAAATTATGCTCTTAAATATCTATCGAATTTGGGAAATATAGCTTGAACTCTACGAAGATAATAGGATAGGACACTTTTAAAGATTGCGGTCCATAGCATTCTTGGAAAATTGCGTTTGAAAATATAGTTTTTAGCTCTATTGTTTTAAAACAATATTAGAATTTTTAGCTGTGTCATCAAGTTGTTTCATCTCGATCTTTATAGCTCAGAGAGAGAGAGAGAGAGAGAGAGAGCTACATAACATCAATAACGATGAACAGTTTTTGAGTTATTTAGTTTAAAAAGAGAACGTTTTGTATATTTTTTTTAAATGTGAATTAAGTATTAGCTTGCATTTTGCGTAGGTCGGTCTTATATCAACCTTTAAAATCGATTAAATTATCGTTTAAAGTAATTGTTCACAATTTTTTCAATAAAACCTTGAACAAACAGTAGTGAATACAGTTGCTCAGAGATGTATTTTGTAATACCGTCCGAGATTTAAACGTTAGAGTGTTACGAACAGGATTTTCGAAAATATAAAGTTATCGGTTTATCGAAACCGATATACTTTATTTGAATTTGTTCAACAATTTTTATCACAAGCATAACAAACAATGGTGTTATAGATCGGCATTTGGTAAAAGTAAATATTCATAGCAATTGATTGTGATACCTTTTTACTCGGCAACCAGGACTTGATAGAATCTAGTTCAACGGAATCAGCATCGATAACGAATAATTTTAAAACATTCGCAAAAAATTTGAGATGGCGTTGTAAATACCTTAAGTAATCTTTAAAAAGTTGAACTTTCGCAAAGTCTCAGCATTCAAATCTGTCATGGCAACAGGTTAAATCAATTATAATGGGTGATCCAAGTAGAGATACTTTTTTCAATAGCCTTTTTTGACAGATCACGTGTGAGCCGTGTCATGCTGTCATGTTATTTTTGTTTAGTATTGTTTAGAATTTCATCATGGAAAGAGTTACGCCTGAAAACCTTTACAAATGGTTCAACTTTATTTCGAAAATTCACGTTCTGTGAGGAATGTGTTTGCTGAACTTCGTTCAACTTATGGACAACAAAATCGGCCAACATTTCTAGCTCAATGGGTATGTAAACAAGTAAAATTTGCCGCATATGGGACGAAGAGCAACCAGAAGAGGTTCAAGAGCTGCTCGAACGAGTCATCGAAAATTGGACTCAACGGATGGACCATCTGAGACGTAGCCGTGACCAACATTTGATAGACATAATCTTCAAAAAATAAATGCCAAAGAATGTTCTTTCAAACGATAGTCAACATTCCCCATTCAATTTCATTAATTCCATTAATTTTCTGTGTTTTTTCTTTAAGAAAGTAGGGAACCTTGAAATGGATCACGCGTTACAGGTTGGAGCGCGTTATTTTGCTTTTTTGCACTGCAGGCTGTGGCGGCACTGTAAGTCGAAGAGAGTGGAAGGTATGCGTGGCTTATAGTGGCTGACGGGAGATTTGTATTTGCCTGCTCTTATTTGCCATCATGCATTGGACACGTGAGGCGAGGTCAAATTTTTCAAATGCGCACACGATCTGCACCTCAATGATCGGGTGCGCATCGTGCTTCTCGTTTATGCTGTTCCCCGACGTGGGAGTGTAAACTAACAAAATATGCAGTAGTGGAGTGAAACAAATCCAAGACAACTGTACCAGATGCCTCCGCATTCGGATGTTTACGATTCGCTGTTCCCCGACGTGGGAGTGTAAACAAACAAAATATGCGGTAGTGGAGTGAAACAAATACAAGAGAACTGTACCAGATACCTCCGCATTCGGACCGCGTCACTTTGTAGTGCTTCATATCACGAGTGGGCCCTTACTTTCTCCAGGATAACCGTCTTCCCGTTACTATGGAAGTGTGTGTGGACTGCAGAAGTGGAGATTAATTTCTAAGCCATGCTAAAACTTTATCAGTTCGGATCCGGCGTTATACTGTTTCGAGAGTTTTGCAAAAATACAGGCCGAGTTACGACTTTATATTTGCCTAACCTTGGGATATTTTCAAGTTTCAACTTTAGCTCGTAAAGCCAACAACCATTTATAAATTTCATAATAAATGCACTTAGTTTGACAGATAACCTACGTACGGTAAAAAAATTAAATATTTTGAAAAAATAATTCAAATACTGTATTCTATTACAATATTTGGAATTAATACAAGCTTCGTAAAAAATTCAAATTAATGATGACATTTTTAAGACTCCATATGTATGACTTTTGCTGCCGGTATACTATACTTCTGAATAAAGAACCAAACAAAAATTGTGTTCTCACGCAAATCAAAATGCTTTAAACTTTAAAGCTGAAAATGTGTAAAACTCAAACTGTAATATCTGAACAGAAATGAAATGAAATTAAAATGTTGTAGCATAGTTAATGTAGAGAGGTACGAGTATGTTTATGGCGGCGATTATGACAGATCTGCTGATTTCGTAAGAGTCCTTTGCCCTCAGCAGGCATAAGGAAAGTTCTGGTTCCTACAAAGTAGAAGGAGTGGTCGTAGGCGTTTTTCGCTAGTAGTTTTTTTGAGGAAAATCAAGTAGGAACGAGTACGATATACTTCAAGATGAGTGCATGCTTGGGAGGACGATTCCATAGAAGTTTCAAGAAAAAAATATGTGATCCTGTTTTACTGTTCCGGGTTTCTCTTTTCATTCTCTCGCTATTGGGGAAGATGATGACCGATGGTATGTTTATGATATGTTAAGTAATATTTTTTTTCATTACATACACAGAACAAATAATGATTATAAATATACGAGTATGTAGTAAGTAAACTAAATTTTAATATAAGTAAATATCTATGTATGATATAGTGGATAGATGATATGGCTGTAGTTGGTTGGTTGGTATTTTTATTTTGCCAGAAAAAAAAATGATAAATCTAAGTGGTTAATGTTATTCAAGCTTGGCTTTATCTAATCTAAAAAAAATATAAATTCATTAACGCTTATAAAATGTATGATACATTCCTTTGTTTTTAAGTTGTTTAATGGTAAACTAATGGAAAACACTACTTGTATGGTTTGAGTTTGTTTCTAATTCGTTTAACGATGGAAGTCGAATTTTTATATGTATTTTTTTTTTATTTTTTGTTAAGATGAATTTCTCATGGAAGCTGAGCTCGAATCGTAGGAGCATTCTCTGCCTAGCCTTTATAGCAAACGTGTATTCATTCGCCTGCTATTCCGTATGTCGGCTTAGAAATGCTGCAACAATTCGAGCTCTGATAGAAAGGGTTAACAACAAACACATGTTAATTGAAAATATAATTAAAAAATATTAATAATGCTTCAATCGACAAATAATGCTAAATTTTTTGGAGTTATAAGAATAATAATTGTAAAAAAAGAAAATAAATAAAACAATTGCTATGGAGCTTCACATGCTGAACTAAGGCAAAAAGGTTAATAAAGAGGAGAAAAAAGAAAATATAAAAACAATGGCATTCTCACTGAGAGAAATCAAGGCTGGAACTCTAAGCGCCGTAATTGTTATTTGAACGTATTTCGATTATCTATGAGCCTATTTGAAATACTTTCTCTAAAAGATAAGAATCACAAACTAAATACATTTCTCTATGACCATGTACGTTTGTCCATCTGTGATTGTAATCGAAGCTCACTTACAAATATTAACGGATATTTGATTATGAAGTCAGGCTAAAGGAAAACAAAGATAGGTCTGCACTGAATGCAATAATGGGTTGTGGAATTCTTTGTAGAACTAAGTTTAGAGCGACTACCAGATCATACAATGGCGATCGGAAAATTTGATCAGAGGCTGAAACGAAAGGTCATAACCGTCGTCTTAATAGTCAGGCTGCGATGAAATGACAACAACCAGTATTTCTTTATTCAATAACTATTCAAAATAGTACCGCATCCTCTTACGAGTTGACCAAGCAGTTCGATATCCCCTTAATTTGGGTGGCCAGGCACAGGAATAATACAGGATATGCTAGGACGGATTAGCATTCATATGCCCCAACATGGGACATCCTAAACAGATGAGAGGGTGTGCTGTGGAATTCACTCGAGAGAACTAGGATTAGATCTATCCCTTAGAACATCAATTCGTTTTTCAGTCAGTATCTTTATTTTAAAGAAGTACCTTAGTGGCTGTCATTAAATACAGTCTGTATTCCAGATTTTAATAAATCTGTATTCCTGAATTCAATAAACACGCATCTCTTCACGAGAGGACCAAGCAGGAAGCATAGAAACATTCTAGGATATGATAGGGCGAAAAAACGTGGGACTACCTTAAGAGATGGAAGGGAAGATTTTTCAATCCCCGCGAGAGAAATAGGATTTGTTCTAACCACTAGAATGCCATACTGCCAGAAAAAAGACAATAAGACAAGTTGACCGGTAGAGCGTTTTGACGTATGACCATCCTTTGTGTAGCTTCAAAAAATCAATTTGGCAAAAAAAAATGGAATTGACTCGTGAACATTTTCGTGCGATCATTTTGCACAACTTTCGACGTGGATTATTACGACAAGAGTGCATCGATGAACTTAAATCTTTGTATAGCGATGAAGCACCAACCTATAGCACTGTGAAAAATTGGTGGCCGACGCTCGCTGAAAGACAAAGGTCGTCCAAAAACGGACGTTGTGCCAGAGAACATTGATGACGTGCGTAAACTGATAATGCTAGATCGTCATCGGACATACCGTAAGAATGAGGCATTCTTGGGCATTTCTTTCACCAGCATACATTCGATATTGCATGAACACCTGGCCGTAAAAAAGGTTTGTTCTCGTTGGATCCCGCACAATTTGACAATCGCTTAAAAAAGGGTCCTGTCAATTGGTGCAAAGAAATTTTGAAAAATTACGACCACGGTGCTTCTAAAGAGGTATATAAGATCGTCACAGGTGACGAATCATGGATCTATGCGTATGAACCCGAAACAAAACAGCAATCGACCGTGTGGGTCTTCGAAGACGAGAGAAATCCAACGAAAGTTGAAAGTAGCACTTCGAAGCAAATGACGACTGTTGCGCTGGAGCAACATAGGACGGTTAATTCTGAGTGGTAACCACAATTTGTTTGCTTGAAGTCTTTGGAGAAATTCGAAAAATGAATAAGACAAGACGAATCATTGTGCATCATGACATGCGAGCTCTCACACATCGGCTCAAACCAGCGCCTTTTAGAGCGGCCAGAACGTCGAATTGATGGGTCATTCGCCGTACAGCCCTGACTTGGCAACCAATGATTTCATTATTAGGTGGACAACCTACCCATGGGGTTTAAGATCTATAAGACTTTCATAATTTCCACTTAAAAGATTGTGTGACGGTAACTTAAGAACAAATTCAGAACAAATGATACTTCTTCTTAGCCATTGAAAGTTTCTAACCCGTTAATGGATATTTTTGGCGTATGGTCGCTGTAACATAGGTTCACAAAGGTAAACTCATTGGAAATCACTTTAATTCGAAACAAGGGCCATATTTTTTTCTTTCACTTTTAACCTAAGTCACAAAGTACCAATAATTGTAGCTTAGGAACCCATTAGTCTGCTGCTTGGTGGCGGTTGGCTGTGTGGTGAATCGAAAAGAGGATAATTAAGCGCCATCTTCATTTTTCCTTTCTTTGAATGAATCGAAAAGAGGATGAGTAAGTGCCATCTTCATTTTTCCTTTCTTTTAAATCCAGCCATAATTCGATAGGGTTATATAGTTTTTTTTAAATAATCCATACCGCATGCTACGTCTCGGAGCCGTACTTACAAACGATCGTATGGCAATTTCCATATTAAACGCCATCTAGATTTTTATTTTCTCTCAAATCTACTATTTATCATATGGGAAAGAAGGATTCCGAGATATTATTTTTAAAAAATTATCAACCACAGGGAACTTATCTAAAAGTTAGCATTCTATGCCAATTTCGCCTGCTTCGAAATCCCCTTTTATTCTTATATAAGTACAGAGAGAGCTTTCAGTTTCATTTACTTACAAACGATCGTATGGCAATTTCCGCTGATCCAAAATAGGAAATCTAAGGCATCATAATAAGCTCCATCTACATTTTTATTTTCTCTCAAATCTACTATTTATCATATGGAAAAGAAGGATTCAAGATTTTATTTTTAAAAAAGTATCTACCACAGGGAACTTTTCTAAGAGATAGCATTCTATGCCAGTTTCGCCTGCTTCAAAATCCCCTTGTATTCTTATATAGAGAGAGCTTTCAGTACTACACGTGTGATAAATTCGGCAAAATGTTGGCAGTTGGAGTTCCTACACAGGACGACTTATTATGTTCAATCAAGGACCATCAAAATTAGTACAACCTTTTTCGTATTAGAAGATGTCAGTCAAAAGATTAAAAGTCTAAGTCAGTTTTTCGAAAACTTTACAGAAAATTAAGTTAAAATCAGTTTTGAAATTGTTTTAAAAACTTTTTGTTAATTTAAATGAAAGTTTGGTTTTGAATAATAGCGTTTTGAATAATAGGAAAACATTATAAAGTTTTATTATTAAAATGATCAAACCGGGTGGCCATTCAATAAGCTGGCGATGGCAGGAGTTATTGAAAAATATCTTTTGTTGAGTGTCGAAAGTGTTATTTGTACTGATTATGACATCTTCGCCTGGCTGCATTTATAATATTGAAAAATGTGCAATTATACTATTGGAAAATGTGGACATGATTAGATCCCTTTCTCTGCAGTTTCCGCTTTTATTCCTAAACTCACTCACTTAGATTTATACCGATAACATACCGATTACAAACTAGATCACATTTAACAACAACTCACTCTCTTACAATTGTTGACGCTTAGACTCCAGCCTGTTGTTTAATTTAAAAAGAGAAAGCTAGAGGCATTAAGAAGCACATCCACCCAAGGTGGATGCGTTAGATATTTGAAATGTTAAAGCTAGAATTTTACGCTAGAATACTCAAGAAACGGCTATGACTGGAATAGTTAAATTCAAAGAAAATCAACAAAACAAAATTCATAGAAATTTAAAAACATGCTAAAAATTGTTTGTTATGTATAATACTAGCGAATAGCTGCTATGAAGTTATATACGATAAGGTTTGTTTTTCTTTAAAAAAAAAGTTAGAAGTAGAAGAATAAAATTAATTTTATTAGATAGTGAATGGTCACCAAATATGTGGCCACATGGACAATAACATGTTGAGCTTTCCCTTTCATTATCGAGTATCGATGCAGGTGCATGGCAGTAGGTAGATTTGATTTGATTGCGTTAATTAGGTAAAATTCCTTAGGCTTAACTTGAGAAAAAACATTTTTAGCAAAAAGCTCTCGTTGGGCACAGACAAATTGCTTGTCAAAATCACTTTTGTATAAAAAACCTCTGATATTAAGAAAATAATAAATATATAAAAAAACAAAGTTTCTCTCTAAAATACATGTTTTGCGAAAACACTTGTTTTGCGAAAACAACTGTTTTGCGAAAACAACTGTTTTGCGAAAACATCTGTTTTGCAAAAACACGTGTTTTAGAGAAACACCTGTTTTGCGAGAACACCTGGTTTGTGTATACGGCTCATATACTAAACCATTTGTTTTAAAAAAAACTGTTGGTTTAGCTTAAAATTTAATTTGTTTTGATAAAAAAAATCCAGTCTATTTACAACGTTCATCTGTGATCATCGATTTAAGAAAATAACTACTGGGTTATTTCATTATATTATTTTACAATTATTTTGTGTTTTTTGTCGTGATGTTCATTTGCGGTTAAAACATTGTTTGAAAGAAGTTAAATGTGAACGTGTAGAGGCTATATATTTTAAAAATATTCTTTCCTGAAGAAGTTAGAAATTTTCAATGAAAATAATGGAGTAATAATCTTTTATATGCATTTTATAACCAATAAACTTGAAAGCCTGATCAGAAGTTTTGTTTAAAAAACAACAAAAATCTAATGTTTTGAATAATACGACCGGTTTAATATATTCTTTATGGTAAGCCTAGGTTGCTAGTTATTTTGCTATGTGCTAATCTGGCAACATTGATATGGCAATGTTAATATTGCATTGATATGGCAATATTGTTTCTCTTTGTATTTATCAAAGATAATTAAACAACAAGAGGGTTCATCTTCGAATATGCCAAAAGCAAACAGTTTAAAACTATAAATTTTTGAATATAATTACTGAAATAAAATAAATCAATCAATTGCTTTTATAAATTTAAAAAATCTTTTTGAACTATTGCTTTTAGATGATGTTCACTTTTCCCATCTCGCGTAGATGAATTCTATACGAATGTTGCGATGATACCTCTTCTTGTTTTATTTTCTTTTAATACACAAATCAAAACACAAATGTTTTTATAATGCAGTGTGTGTCATGTTCAAATTTTTGTAATTGGTTTCTTTAGCGACTTTAGTCAAACTCTCTTGTTGCCCATACAAAAGCTAGTTAAGTAACCTTAAAGAACACAGCTTTAGGAAAAATCTCTGTCGGCTGGTGTCAAAATATATTTAACTACTTTAAAAAAAGTTTTTTTTTTTTTGATTTTTTGGCGAAATCACTAGGTAGGACAAAAATATTGGTTTGTAAAAAATGTGTTGGCATTTATTTCAATAAAAAATATTACATTTCTTGTTTTATAAAAACACGCGTTTACAAAACAAGCGTTTTACAAAACACCTGTTTACAAAACAAGCGTTGTTCAAAACTCCCGTTTTTCAAAACAAGCGTTTTAAAAAATAGCCTTTAAAAAAACAAGGGTTTTACAAATAAGCGTTTATAAAATCTGCTGTTTTACAAAAAAAACCTATTTTATGAAAATTTTAGTTTACAAAAAAACTTTTTTAAAAACATCTCATTTACAAAAATGACTGTTTCAAGGTTAATTCTGTTACGAAACAAGTAAAAAAAATTCAGCGGTTGATCTGACTTATATATACTCCTACAATCAACCAAAAGTGGGCGGAATGGTGCAGTTGCACTGAAGGTATCCGAATATTGCGTGTCATCCACTCCATAAGTAAAATATAACTTGCACAGGATGGCAAGTAATGTTGGTTCTTATCTACACTGAAACATGGTACCAGAAGGAGCATGGTATGTGTCCATTTTTTTTAACAAGTTTGTCGTACAACTTCATTCGATCGTGCAAAAAGTATTAAAGATTGAACAAGAATACAAGTGCTAATTTTCAATCCCTGAGGCAGTTTTAGGTGCACACGAAATTTTGCTCGTCATAAAAAAATAGTATGACGAGCACAATTTAAAAGCGATTGGTAGGTAGCTCCCTTTGAGAGACGGACAGATGGACATGGCTCAAATGCCTTCATGAAACCGATTTGGTCAGAACATATGATATATACCATATAACCTCTTACCTAGAAGGGTGGGGTATAAACACTGTTTAGCGTAAAGACAATTTTACAAAAACGCTTTTTTTTGAAAATAAAAAATATTTCTTTTTAAAAACGCATGTTTCACGAAATACGCATGTTGTACTAAAGTGTTTATACAATAGCATGTTTAAGAAAAACATATATTTTAGAAAAATCTCTGTTTGGAAAATCCTCTGTTTTACAATTTTTTTACTAAAACATGTGGTTTGAAAAAACGTCAATTTAACAAAATCAGTTTTACTAAAACATCGGTTTTATGAAAACATTTGTTTAAAAAAGAAATTTTCTAAAAGCATCTCTTTTACAAAAACACCTGTTTTGCAACAACAGCTGCAATACAAAAACATCTGTTTTACAAAATCTTCTGTTTTACAAAAACATCCGTTTTACACAAAAAACCCCGTTTTACACAAAACTGTGTTTTGCACAAACATCTCTTTTACAAAACCGACAATTTTAAAAAAACATCAGTTTTAAAAAAACATCAGTTTAACAAAAACATTGGTTTTATAAAAACATTTGTTTAAAAAAAAACTTTTATTATTAGAAAATCCTCTGTTTAAAAAAACATCTGTTCTGCATTTTTTTTTTCAAAATCATCTCATTTACAAAAAAACGTCTGTTAAACGCCTGTATGGCAAAATCATCAGTTTTACTAAAACATCTGGTTTACAAAAACATCTGTTTTCCTAAAACATCAGTTTTACAAAAACATCGGTTTTATGAAAAGATTTGTTTAAAAAAGAAATTTTATTGAAGCATCTCTTTTACAAAAACGACTGTTTTAAAAATAAAAATAAATGTTTCATAAGAACACCTGTTTTGCAACAAAAGCTGTTTTACAAAATTACATGTTTTACAAAAACATCTGTTTAACACAAAATTCCGTTTTACAAAAAAATGTGTTTTACACAAAAATCTCTTTTACAAAAACGACCATTTTGCAAAAACATCAAACTTTTTTAAAAAAAATCTATTTTACAAAAACGACTCTT
Source organism: Hydrotaea diabolus (assembly GCA_963513945.1). NCBI lineage: Eukaryota > Metazoa > Arthropoda > Insecta > Diptera > Muscidae > Hydrotaea > Hydrotaea diabolus. Next base: position 168,307,660 of record OY740719.1, read on the forward strand.
TTAAACTATACCTGCTATATAAAAATACATATTTCACAGAAACGGCTGATTTGCAAAAACATTAGTTTTACAAAAACATCTGGTTTGCAAAAAATCTATTTTACATAAAAATACATATATCACATAACGGCTGATTTGCAAAAACATCAGTTTTACAGAAACCTCTGTTTTACACAAGAACATTTGTTATATATAAATACTTCTGTTTTATACAAAAATTTGTTTAACAGAAACACGTGTTTTGCGAAAACATCTGTTTCTTTTTTCACAGAAATCGCTTTCTTCATCTGTTTTTTCAAAAATATCTATTTTTTCCAAAAACAAATACTTTTTTACAAAAACATTTGTTTTGCAAAAAACATTTGTTTTACAAAAACATTTGTTTTGCAAAAACATTTGTTTTGCAAAAACATTTGTTTTTCAAAATCATTTGTTTTACAAAAACTTTTGTTGTACAAAAACGTTTGTTTTACAAAAACATTTGTTTTACAAAAACATTTGTTTTACAAAAACATTTGTTTTACAAAAACATTTGTTTTACAAAAACATTTGTTTTACAAAAATATTTGTTTTATAAAAGTATTTGCTTTACAAAACAGCTGTTTTAAAAAAAAAAAAACTTTTGTTTTGCAAAAACATCTGTTTTTTAAAAAAACACCTGTTTCAAAAAAGCTTACGTTTTAACAAACAACTATTTTGCAAAACAATACTTGTTTTGTGGTGGATTTTTTCTTAGAATTTATTTTAAAAAAATGTTTCTACAATAGCTCAAGTTCCTATGCTCTATTTTGTTTGTTAGTTAAATCAAATCTTCACCTTTCCCACCGTCAATGCTGGAAGAGCTCAACATGCTTGTCTTTCCTGTTCTTAAAAAGCATGTTTTGAGATGTTTTTCTGAAATATTAAATTAAAGCAACAAATTCTTCCATTTTTTTCACAGTGGTTTGAAAAGCAAAGGAAATATTTTCAAATTGTAATTAGCTTTCTCAATTATAGTTTGATTATTTTTTTCTGATAGAGAGAATATTTTTGAACCAAAAGAAAGAAGACAAAAAAACGAACTTTGAAAATTGTAAATAGAAACGAAAAACAATATATGGGTATATGTATTTAAGTTAAGTATAAGAAATAAAGTTTAAGAACGTTAACGTAAATAAATCGATATTATAACAAGGATATTGAAAAAAGAATGGATTAAGTTTTAAAAAAAATCGGTAACCGTCTACAGGTACCTGTGGTAAGACTGATTTCCATAGCTCTCTGACGATGACCCAAGACCTTAAATTGCGGTAGCGAAACCTCACTCGAGACACCAACCGAGTTCGGTCCTTCATTCCACTTATAACGAATGTCACGCATCGTATAGCCGACTTTTTTTTGTTGTTGTGTGTCGTTTTGGTATTCGTTTTGTTTGTTTGTTTTGATACGGGGTTTTTAACGCAATCAATGGGTGTGGTATGGTATTTTTTGGGGGTTTTTTGCATTTTTCGTTACGTTTCGGTTGGTCGGTCCGGATGGGGTTGTGGGTGGTGGTGGTGGTTTTTGTTTATATGGTACATATACGAGTATATATTTACAGGGCATGGGGCATGGAGAGATTTCAAATGGTTTTTTTCGGTTTATCGTTTTATTTTTGGCGTTCGTTCATTTTGGATTTTCGATTTCGTATTCGTTTTCGATATTTGGTTTTGTGATGGTAAAATCGTTAAAGAGGCATGGCCGTAAACAGAAGAGAAAGAAACAATTCATTGGATTTTTTCAGTATTAACCTTAGCAAAACAAATGAGACTATTAACTAACTACAGCTTAATTCATTTAGTCCATCACATACAACAAAAAAACATATCATATATTCATTATAAATACAAATGGTTTATTAAACGTTTCTGCTTGTAGGAGTTAAACGACTGGCACTTTTTGTACTTTTCCTTTTATGTTTTCTCTCTTACTTAATAGTCTCATTCAGAATTTTTTCTGTTTTTTTTTTGTACGAGTTTTTCTTTTCTAAGCCTGCAAGCTAGTCTAGCTTCGTGGTGAGAAGACAAAAAACAAATCGTAATCAAATCAAAAGCGTTGTCTCATATGTACGATAAATAAACGTAGTTATACGAGTATCTTATAAAAAACGAAGCTACTGTTTGTCCATATAGCCAGTAGTAGTCGAAATTATACAAAAATAAAAGGAAAATATACAAATAAATAAATAAAATATAGTAGAGAAGTGATAGAAAAAAATAGTGGCAATTGTTGCTGCTACTGCTGCAATGGCGGCTGCTGTTGTGGCATGTTGTTGCTGTCTTTTTTGTCACAATTGCTGTTGCGCTAAATATTTTATACAAGTTATTTAAAATAAAACACAGTTTTCATATCAAGTAGTGTGTGTAGTGGATGTTGAGGGGGGCAGGGGCATAAATACTCAGCTCAGCTTAGCCTTAGCTTTAGATTAAGTTTGCACTTGTCTCACAATCGTTTAAAGTATGTCTGCCTGTAGTAGACAAAGGTAGTTATATACGTATATTATATCTATAGGTGGTTATATATGTCTATATATCTGTTCGAATAATACGAGTATAAAAATGTTTGCATTAAAGTCTAAAAATCACACCCTTTTGTATGAGTTGCTGGCCTCCGAAAAGCAGCTTGAGGTGCTCTTGAGTTAACTGCTTTTTTTCATACAGAAAAAAATATATATAGAATATAACATATATTTATAAAGTTGTATGTAGTATATAGTTTATATCTGTATACTTTCTATATGTATATATATGTATATCATATATACATACAAATGTACACTGTATATGTGATAGATGTTGCTGTTGTGAAATGTAGTAGTTGATTTTTGTTGTTGTTCTTAGCTATTAGACATAGCTATTCAGTGGCTGTAGCATCTAAATGTGGAACTGAAAAGACGCCTCCTTGAACACATTTAGTTTTATGGTGGTTGTTGGTGTTGCTGTTGTTGCACTTGCCATTCGAATGTAATAACATTTCATTCTGCTCAAGTGTTGTTAATCATAAGAGCATTCATTCTCGTTTTCATTGGCATGTTGTTAAATATTTTAAATTGAATTATAACTAGTTTAATAGGGTGTTCCATTTTGGGTCTACGCTTCCGGACTATCGCTTATGAAGGGGGAAATTATGATGGCGTTATGAGAGAAAGCCTTCAAGCTTTCTTGTGTGCTGAAATCGTTATATTTTCTTCACTTAAATGCGTTACTTGTTCATTAGCCTCGACCTAGCTGAGAGCAAATTATATTTTTCTAGCACCGTTTGTATTTGCATCATAAATTTCCATTAACATAAATTTATCAATAAAACAAAATTTTCAAAAGTAAAACAAAAAATGTTTCTTAGGCACTTAAATTTAAGGCAGAATAATTTAAAAATTTTAATTCACAACCGGGTCCAAATACTTAGTAAAATGGGCTTACGTAAATTCCTGGGAACCACATTTTATCAATACAACCTATATTTTAAAAATCCGGCTTCAGCAGTTTTACATAAGCGTATACTTTTCGTTTTGCTTCGTTAATAATTTTCTGACTAAATTTGTAAAGCTAAGGGGACATCGAGGGCTACGATACTCTTAGCATTTTTAAGCTCAATGATCTGCTATTTAATAAACTGTCACTCCTTCATCTGACGTTAATATTCTGTCATTGTTCCCATTAAACAACTTGGCGAAATAGTTTTAAGAAAATTATCAAAATAATAGTTCCATCTAAAAATTAATTTAGCATTTTGTTTTTTCTTATTTGAAAAACAATCAGAAAATGTGTCCTATTAGGGTGGAGTGAAATTAAAAAAAAAAAAGTTAACCTCGGAAAGAGATGTAGTCTGGGGTTCTAAAGAGGGGGAAAAAAAAGAAAAAAATTTAAAAAAATTTTTAGGGGTCGCGCCACTCCCTAGAAATTTGGAAACACTGTCCTATACATTCAGTGGATCAAATTTGTTAATCAAGGAAACAAAAAACTGTTTAACACTAAACTCTATTTTAATCTCGATTCCAAGATTGATTAGTGTACTTTAATACGATACTTTTTTTACTCGTTAAAATCTATTAGGTCTCTTTATTACAACCTTGTATGGACATTTGCATAGATTTTAAGGAGCAGGTACTCGCTTTATTTCGCAGTAGCCGCGACTTTTTCAACCTTGGTTATTTTTTACATGGTTACTTGGTTATTTTTTACATGGTTACATGGTGGAACACCAGCATACATTCTTTGGATCCCGCACAATTTGACAATCGTTTAAAAAAACTCGTGTCGATTGGTGCAAAGAAATTTTAAAAAATACGATCGCGGTGCTTCAAAAGACGTTTATAAGATTGTCACAGGTGACGAATCATGGATCTATGCATTAGAGACCGAAACAAAACAAAATATATTGTTGTTACAAAAACAACAACTATGCCAGAACATTTTATCAAACGTCCAATGTCCTGACGAAACATTAGTTTGGTGAGAGAAAGGATGTGGCTCTCGATACCTCCAGGGCCTTTGAGAGCGTCTGGCACGATGCACTCTTATCAAAGCTCATTGCTGTTACTGTTGGTAGTACCTTTGCTCGATTTTTATCGAGCTTTCTTAGAGATCGCACTATACGAGTTGTTCAAGAGGGAAGTTATGACCCATAACTGTCATGCTTCGAGGTACCGGCGGAATTAATCCAATGGGGCGCTGGCCGTCGCATTGTTACGGCCCCAGTGTGATGGCACACCGTGGTTCAGGCTGTCGTTGTGATAATCACGTTAAACTCGGCGACTCTATACGAGTTATTGTAGATGGGTTCTCATCCATCGACCATAGGTTGGCCGCAGGTCTAACATAGGGTTCTGTTTTTCTTCCTCTCTTTCTTCTGGTCATAGACGATCTTTTGGGTCGGACGCAATCTACTCATTCGTGGTTGACATCAACTTTTGCGAATCAAATTCATACGACCGAATATCGAGTTTTCAAGATATTGAAGGCCAATTAAAGATGAGACTCTTGGTCGAAATCTATTGACCATTTCCGAGTGGGGTCGAATTAATGCGCTTAAGACACAGTGCGATTTACTGTCCCATCAGGGTCGTCATCAACTAACGACGGTATGGTTGTTGAAATATCAAAGGATCCTGATGTTCGGGGCATGAAAATACAAAGTGACACACGTAAGGCAAAATATGTCATCAAAGTGTCGAAAGAAGCACTCAAGTGCTATTTAAAGTGGTGCCAAAAATACTGGGTGAGCCAAAAGTTACCATGGGGTTTAAAAATTAAAAAAACGTTTTCTTTTAAATATTTATTTTTATTTATTTTTATTAGATTATATAAATAACACTTGGAGATTAAATAATGGGGATATTCACAACTGAACAAAGAACCAGAGTAATCGAATTTTTTTATTTAAATCAGTGATCAATTATTTTAACGCAAAGTGATGAATGATGAAGCTCATATTCATTCGAATGGCTTTGTTAATAGGCAGAACTGTAGGTTCTGAAAGTTCAAGAGCTATTCATTAACGCCAAGTACACTACATTAGGTGCACCGTATGGTGTGGGATCTCATTTGCAAATATCATTGGGCCTTACATCTTCGAGAATAAAGATGAAAGTGCTATAACCGCAAATGGAGAGCGGTATCGGTTTATGACGGGTCATTGTTTACGTCCTGCTTTTGAAAAAATACCTGAGATGTGATCTCAGCAGGACGGAGCCACTGCCCACACTGCCTGAGAAACAATGGCACTTTTAAGTCACATTTTTGGAGACCGAATAATTTCCAGAAGTTAGGAAATTATTTGGCCAGCGGTATCGCCAGATTTGCCAGCATCCGACTATTTTCCTTGGGGTTATTTGAGGGAGCGAGTATATGTGAATAAGCCCGAGACAAGCGTTCAACTGAAGGCCCACATTTTTGCAGAAATTCGAACGCTACATCCACAAGTTTTGAAAGATGTTATGGAAAATGCTCTAAAAGTGATTTAAGTGACATTGTTTTTCATACTTAGTGTAAACACATTCTCATTTAGTGTATTAAAAATAATATATATGACAGCGCATAGAGAACCGCATAGAGGACCTAAGGGTAAAAAAAAATCAATTTTCACTTTTTTTTTTTTGATGTGACCAACATCTGAGCATCGAATGATACCGATCCCATGCCCCAAAAGTGTTACCTCCCAGAGATATGCGCGTTTTATGAAAGTGATGGTATACTAAAAATACACGTATTTAAATCTTTAAAATGGCTCTCCTGAACAAAACTGGTTTTTAACCTTAGGTCCCTTTCTATTTTGCACGTCACATATATAATAATAATGGGCGATCCAAGTAGAGATATTTTTTTCAATAGTCTTTTTTTGACTGATCACGTGTGAGTCGTGCCATGCTGTCATGTTATTTTTGTTTAGTATTGTTTGGCATTTCATCATGGAAAGTCTTACGCCTGAACAACGTTTACAAATCGTTCAACTTTATGACGAAAATTCACGTTCTGTGAGGAATGTGTTTCGTGCACTTCGTTCAACTTATGGTCAACATAATCGACCGACATTTCTGGCTCAATGGGTATGTAAACCAGCGAAATTGCTGCATTTGGGACAAAGAGCAACCAGAAGAGTTTCAAGAGCTGCCACTTCATCCAGAAAAAACAACGGTTTGTTGTAGTTTGTGGGCCGGTGGAATCATTGGTTCATATTTTTTCAAATATGATGCCGGTTAGAACGTAACCGTCAATGGCGACCGTTATCGTGCCATGATAACCGACTATTTGAGACCTGAAATTGAAGCTCGTGATCTCGGCTACATTTGGTTTCAACAAGACGGCTCCACTCCACAATCAATGGATTTATTTAAAACAAAATTTTATTGGAAAGTTGATTTCCTATTTATAGACTATTTGGCAGTAAAATGTCGATTAATCGACTTTTTCTTATTCGGGATTTAAGTAACTTTTACATATTTATACACTTCTCATTGTTACGAAATAATGATCGGATACCCTATTAAGTACGTCGTAAAAGTTTAAGACGATGGACTTATGGTTTCTCGGAAAAAAACATGTTTTAAAGTATTTGCTTTACAAATTATATTTTTCGGTGGACGAACAATGTTTAAAAAGGGTACTTTTTGGTTACACTGCACCTAATATCTCAAAAAGAGCATGGTTGCTGGACATTTTTCAAATTAAATGTTGAATGCTAAATGAAACAGTTTACCCTAAAAGGGCTGCATCCAAACACTTACAAAGCACTCCTGGGCGGGACAGTGTCCAAAAAAACACTTTCTTACAAAAAAGTTCTTCAAGTCACCTTATTTCAGACCTAGCCTTGTTTGAAATAAAAAATACTAAATTCTTAATGTGGTTCCCAGTATGAAATTTTTTGAAAAAAATCAAAGAAGAAATCAAAGAAATTTCTTAATTACCTAACCAAACACCCTTGATGGAACACCCTATCACGTCAACCTACCCAAGCAAAGTTTGTTTCGTTTTTGTAGTATATCTGTGTATAAGCGATATATAAATATTTCAAAAGGATCTCATTTTGAACGATGACACTTTTCACAAAAAAAATTGAAGAAGGACGAAGGTAGAGAAAAATCGCTTCAATATCGTGGGACAAAACAAAATACTTGTCTTGAAATGCTGTTATATTTTCTCAAATTCTTTGCTACAATTTGTTTATATATTACAAAAGAAAATAAAAATTAAGTGCTTAAATAAAATTAAATGAAAAAATTAAAAGAATTAAAAAAAGTCAAAAAATAACGAAAAAGGGAAATACGAGGAAAACGGAAACGCTTAAATGTTTCATTTAACAAAAACAAAATAACACTTGTCAGAGTTGGTTTCACTAGCAAATTGAATTTGTTAACAAAAGGAAACAGAAAATAAAGAGACGAGAAACTTAAAAACAAAATTCACACTAAACGAAGACAAGAAGAATAAGACGAAGTGGCAGTAGAAGTAGTTATAGTTGAAGAAGAAGAAGAAGTCGAGGATATGTTAAACGAAATGAAATAAAGAGTGTTAGTGTTGATGGCTTATATTCAATGATTTTGTTGTGGTTGTTAACGGAAACTTTGGGTGTTTCGGGTATGATTAAGTAGTGGACGGAAAAAGGAAATGATACATATGTAACGGAAAACCTTAAGAATGAAAAAAAGAGGAACGAAAGACCACAATGATCACAAAATAAAAGGAGAAAACAAAACGAAAATAAAGCTGGTTTTGATTTTATTTATGTTTTTTGTCTAAAATATTTTGGAAAATGTTTTAATGGAGGGTACCTGTGGTTAGGTTTATTTCGGTCGCCCTCTGCCTGTGTCCCAAGACGCGGAACTGCGGTAGTTCGACCTCACTGCTCATGCCAACACTACTCAGTCCATCTTTCCAGAAGTAACGGATATCTCGCATCGTGTAACCGACTGTTTCAAAAGTTTTATTTGTGGCAATGATAGAGTGTGTTTTTGCAATTCAATTCAATTCAGTACGTTTCGATTCGGTTCGGTTCGGATCGGATCGGATCAAGTTCAGTTCAGTTCGTTTGTTTGATGGGATGATATTGAGCACGTTACGTAATTTGCATTACGTTACAAAACGCACACACACACATACGAAAAAAACGAAATATATTTCAAAAAGTATAACAATATAAAAATGACATTTAATCCCAATTAAGTTATGATTTTTGTTTTTCTTTTGTATAGTAAGTTCTGGTAATGTTAATGCTTTCATAAATCAAATCATATTAAATAAAATATACACACACGCAAACACACACACACACAAACACTGTGTGTGTGTATATGTTGTGCAAATGATGATATTACATTACATATTTTTCCTAAAATTTTTAATATTTTTTTTTGCTTTAAAAATGCTGATATTAAATTAAATTAAATAAAAATATGTTCTCTTTCTATGCTTGGTGGTGATATCGAATATATATATAGATATATATGTATATATAAAAAATGATAAACAGGAAGAAGATGAAAGAAATGGAAATATACTTTGAAGCTTATGAGGAAAATCTTGAAGAAAAAGAAAATTAATTCAAATCAAGTGATGGTGACTGAAAATGAGTGACTTGGCTTTTCATTCTTGAGCAGAGGTAGGACATTTTCCCTTTCTGCCAACCTAGACTGGTTCATAACAGCGGTGCTTTCATGATTTTTTTCTGGTGGCTGTGGAAAATCTCCCCCCCCCCCCCTGATTGCCAAAAAAGAAGAAGAATGTTATGGTGATAATGGTGTTTATTGTTCTTGATTGGTTGTTACTGTACATGTTCTTTGAATAGTGCTTTGATTAAATGTGATATGAACGTTAAAGAAAATAAAAAATAAAACGGAAATGCCACATGACGACAGTCGCAAAAAGGTGCTGCTGCTGAGTTTGAAGTTTCTGTTTTGCAATGATGAGGAGTGGCGAGTGTTTGGATTTCTCTGTACAAATGTTATAAAGTTTGGTTTAGTTGCAAATCCTCCAAAGAAAAAGCCAACAAAAAAAGGAAAAAAGAAAAATTAACACACACACAGGTTGGCAACAAATGGAGCAGAGAAAAGACGAGAGGAAAACCAAAGAAAAGAAAATATCAAAAAGAAAAATTAAATGCTATATGTAAAGGGTGTTGTATGGCAAGATATGGATTCACGATAAAATTGTTTTATTTAAACCTATTTGAGGTTATTTGAAAATAAAAAGTAACAACGACAATAACTTCACTCTTTGTGTTTATAAGGGGCTGAAGATGGTCAATTTAATAAATAAAACTCATTCATTTTTTCAATTTTTCTCTAGAGGTTTCGTCGGCGTTTTCCGACATCCTCAGGAGAATTTATTTATTATAACTTCAGTTAGACCTAATACTAGTATTTTAGATCCTCTACCATGGATTTGCTATTCAAATGGGAAAAATAAGGAGTATCATATTTATGGGCCGACAATGGTCGTTATTTGGGCTTCACGGGTCCATGTGACTGACCGCAGTATCAGTTATGTCTGTCAATATTTTTAACCCTATCCATGGATTTGATATTCCAATGGAAAAATAACTAGTATTATATTTATGGGCCCATAACGATCTTTATTTGGACTCTACGGGTCCATGTGACCGACCGCAGTATCAGTTAAGTCTTAAAAATAACTCCATATTTGAATTGGTAGTGAAATGTTCTTTAATTTGAGTAGTCATATTTTCATATTGACAATTGGTCGACTGTTTTGACAATAACGGCCAATATTTTTTTTTGGACAAAAGACCTTATTTGTTCGAGCCCAAATCTTAGCTAAATCAAAACAAGATAAAACCCTGCCAGGGTCTACTATGAGATTTCTCTTACCATTCTGTTGTTAAGAAGATTCCGTTTCACTTTCAGGAGCAAGGACGAGACTTCAAATCAAGAAGGTCAGTTGTTGGAGGACTATTTTAAAAGATCGACCAATATGTCGAGTCTCGCTAGGAATTAGAACGTATTGTGCTAAATTTTTGTAACTAGAGCGGTAGTGCCTTAGTAAGGGACGATCTTTTTCTAAAGGGGGCTTACATTTTAAGGGCCGATGTTGAATATGAAACACACCTAAACGTCAAGTTTTTTTCTGCATTTCATTTGATATTTCTCAATTTCAGATTAATTCAATTTGAACCATAGAAAGATACACAAGCAAGCAACATGTTAAAGTTATTCAGGCTTATTATGAAAATGAAAGTCAATTTTCAAAGAAAATCATCTTCAGTGATGAGGTACATTTTCACCTCAGTGGATTCGTCAACAAGAAGAATTGCCGCATTTGGGCTATCATTCGCCCAAGAGTGATTGCCGAAAAAACAATGCACCCACAAAGAGTGACTGTTTGGTGAGGTTTATGGGCTGGCGGCATCATCGGGCCGTAATTTTTCCAAAATGACACCTGTCAGACAGTTACTGTGAATGGTGTTCGCTATCGTGAGATGATAACGAACTTTTTATGGCCCGAATTGGAAGATATGGATGTGGACGATATGTGGTTTCAACAGGACGGTGCCACTTGCCACACAGCTAACGAAACAATGGCTCTTTTGTGCGACAAATTCAATGGTCATGTTATCTCACGTCGTGGCTAATTGGCCGCTAAGATCATGTGATTTGACTTCTATCATTGGGGTTATTTGAAAGAAAAGGTGTACATCGATAAGCCAATAACAATTCAAGAGCTATAGGATGAGATAATTCGGAACATTAACGGCATAGAACCTCAATTACGAGGGTTGCTATATATATTTCTGAACTAGCAACAATAAATATTGCATGACGCCATCTGATGTTTCCATTGGAAAGTTTGACATTTTTTAGCATAAACGTAATCAAAACGTTTTAACGTAGACCATAATTGTTGTGTTATTAACAGTGACTTGAAAAAATTAATTTGGCAAAAAATCGAATTAACGCCTCATTTTTCACAACTTTCGACGTGGATTATCATGACAAGAGTGCATCGATGAACTTAAATCTTTGTATGGCGATGAAGCAACATGCTACGGCTCTGTGAAAAACTGGTTTAATGAATTCAATCGTGGCCGATGCTCGCTCAAAGACGAAGGTCGTGAAGGTCGTCCAAAAACGGCGGTTGTGCCAGACAAAATTGATGCCGTGCGTGAACTGATAAAGCAAAATCGTCATGTAACATACCGTGAGATGGAGGCATCCTTGGACATTTCCTCCAATAGCCTACATTCGATATTGCATAAACACCTGGCCGTAAAAAAGGTTTGTTCTCGTTGGATCCCGCACAATTTGTCAATCGCTCAAAAAAAGGCTCGGGTCGATTGCTGCAAAAAAATTTTGAAAAAATACGATCGCCGTGCTTCAAACGACGTTTCGAAGATCGTCACAGGTGACGAATCATGGTTCTATGCGTATAAGCCGAAACAGAACAGCAATCGACCGTGTGGGTCTTCGAAGACGAGCGAGAAGCACTTTACATCAAATGGTCGCCTGTTTCTTCGGCAAAACTGGTCATGTGGCGACTGTTCTGCTTGAGCAACGTAGAACGGTCAATTTTGATTGGTACACCCTAATTTGCTTGCCTGAAGTCTTCGGAAAAATTCGAAAAACTAACAAGAAAAGACGAATCATTGTGTACCATGACAATGCGAGATCTCACTCACCGGCTTAAACCAGCGCCTTTTTGACCGGCCAAATTGATGGGGCATCCGCCGTACAACCCCGACTTGACACCCAATGACTTCTTATTATTCCCGCACATCAAGAAAAAAATGCGTGGTCTACGATTTTCGTCGACAGAAGATAATGTTGAAGCGTTCAAAAACTAGTTTTGGAGGTGCCTCAATCGGAGTGGAAAAAGTGCCTCGACAATTGGTTTGAGCGCTTGCAAAAGTGTATAAAACATGCTGGAGAATACTTTGAAAAACAATAAAACCATTAAATAAATATTCGCATTTTCATTGTGAGGTCAGAAATATATATAGCAGCCCTCTAATGTGTGGTTTATAGAGCTGAAAAAACATCTGAAATTATTTGTGGGAGCTATTTATTAATTTTTTACTAGTTTTTTTTTAAAATTTTACTTCAGCCAAATTCTTTATGGATTGGACAACAGTTTCGACCTGTAGTTTGCATCTGAGACTCAAAACCTTATCTCATCCATATTTTGTTAGATTTAATGCAGCCGAATGCTGAAAAGCGTAGATTTGATTAACTGGCATACCTCAACCTTTGCGGGAAAGTTTAATGACCGACAGACGGAATGACGAGCGGGCTGACAGACAGATGCCGAAAGTGGCTGGACCTTCTTTTTATATTGGATTTTTCGTAGGTCCACTATTTTTATACATTTGGTTTTGGATTTTAGTATACTAACACAATAAGAATTACAGATTATTATTCCGATATACTCCTCCAAAGTGAAGGGTATATAAACTTGTTGTTGGATTTTCTCTTCAATCTTAGGCTTCAAAATTTACGAAGTCTACAAGGTTTTCATGTAAATAACTATTCATGGAGTTTATTTTTTGTTAACAATTTAATATAAACTAGCCACATCTTGCATACAACTTCCCCCATGGGGTAATGATGGAAATGTTTTAGTAAAATATAAAATCAAAATAATATAAAAATAAATGCCAGGTAGTATGTATTGAAAATTATACGATATGTTAATGTTCCCTATTGTGAATGGAAGCTTCTGTTTTCAGATTGAATTAATCAATCGTTTAAGGTCCTTTCATCTATACGCGTTTCAAATGTCGTTTGATTGTTAAAGAATCAACCTTCTGCGGTTGCTGTAGTTGAGAAGGCGACCGAAAACCAACCAATTCTTAACAAAAATGTCATTGTTTGTTTGATTGTTGTTGTTGTTTTTTTTTATAAGTTTTATTTTTTTGAGTTGTTCGAACGGAAAATAAGACAAAAACAATAACATGGACTCTATTCAGCATATAAAAACTTTTTTTAAGGAGTTTTTAAGGTTTAGACTGTAGGCATACTGAAGTTTTTTATCCAATGCTTCCTTCTTAAAGATAAGAACAAAATAATGTTTTTATAGTTCTACTATTTGGAACTTGGGTTGCCTAATTGTACTGCCCGACTAAAACTAAAGCATTATTTTGAACTTTCTGTTGTCAAAGAATTTTTGAACGAAGTTTTTGAAGATAAACAAGTAAAAAATTTTAAGTTTGGCTGTGCCGAACTTTGGATACCCTCCACCAGATTCCCAAATAAAACCAAATTTGGTGCGGAAGTGTGTTCTATATAGAAATCTTTATGTGCAAAATTTCATTTCGATAGGTCAAGCTTGTGGATAGGTCAATTTGTCACAGAGGTGTGTTCTATATAAAAATCTTTATGTAGAAAATTTCATCTCGATAGGTCAAGTTTGTAGTGAGTTATTGTCATATTATTTTTCAAGGCCCATGAGACCATTTATGTGGGAGGTACCAGTAGGGCCTTTCCGATCTTAGCCAAATATAGAGCAAAAGTCTGTTCTATATATTAATGTTTGTGCCGAAAATTTCGTCTCAATAGGACAAGTGTGTGGTGAGTTATTGTCATATTATTTTTCAAGGTCCATGAGACCGTTAGTGTGGGAGGTACCAGGAGGACTTTTCCGATATCAACCGAATTCAGCGTAGAAGTGTGTTGTATATAGAAATCTTGATGTGTAAAATCTCATTTCGATAGGTCAAATTTGTGGTGAGTTATAGTCATATTATTTCTTAAGGCCCATAAGGCCGTTTGTATGGGAGGTACAAGAAATGGTGGCCCAATCTAAACCATTTTTACATAGATGATTGCGCCTATATAGAGATTATTATTTGCAAAATTTCAGTGATTTTGCTCAAGAAACTGGACGGATATTTCCAAATAAAAAACTAATTTTTATGAGGTAGTGTCGGTTGAGGGTCTCCAACACCAACTTTTCGTAGAGCTATATAGCCCATTTTCAATACCAACCATGCTAGGTTAACTACACATGTTTGTTCCAAATTTCAGCTCCCTAGCTGTTTAGATGCAGGCTTTATCTTCTTTTTAACAGACGGGCAGTCGGACAGCCGGATAACATGGCTAGATCGTCTTAGAATTTTACGAGGATCAAGAATAAATACTCTTTGTTGGGTCTCCGATGATTATTTCAAGGTGTTACAGACAGAATGACAAAACTAATATACACTCCATTGTATGGTGGAGGGTATAAAAATGTACTAGCAATGTATTGCAGGGAATTTCTGTGGGTTATCTTGAACTATCCAAAATGTTCACTTCATTGAAAAAGCCACCGGACAGCTGCCAGTCATGAACTTGATTGTAAACATTTATTAGACTGTTAAAAAAAGCGAAGTCGGTGCAGAATTGTCTTACCAAGTCGCTGACGCGATAATTTCACACTATTGTCCAAGAATCTAAACTTAATTTTCTTTACAGAAAACTATATCGGTGCAGATTTGTCCTACCATGTATTGGCTGTGTTCGATTGGTAACTAGCTTAGGAGGTTGCTGGCCCGATAATTTCACACCATTGTTCAAGTATCAAAAACTGGTTTTGTTTACAGAAAACTATAGAAACCAGTTTGTTTTAAATTAAAATCTTTGGGAAGAATGTTAATCAAGAATAACATTTAGCGAGTTTTACACTTTCGATTTTCTCGCTTTTAGTATTTTAAAAAACCTTTTTTTATAAATTATAAATTTCGAAATCAAGCGGTTTATGATACACATAGCCAATCTGTTGTTGTGTATAAAAAAAATTTAAAACATTTCTCGTGATATTTTTAAGTTAGCGCCTTAGCGACCACTTATTTGTTTAATAAGCGACTACCAATCGAACACGCCTATTGTCTGTACTTTTTGGAAAGTACAATCATTGTTTTTTAGACTACCAAAGTTCCATGAATTCTCTGCTTAGGAAAAAAACTTCAGCTCAAATACAATTTAAGAAAGGTCAGAGACCAAAGCTTAAGGTAAAGGCTTAAGTATGCTCATATTATAAAACTAAAACTTTGAAAACTAAAATCAATGGTTTTGAGATTAAAAAAATTTCAAGAATTCTCTGCTTAGGAAAAAAAATCAGCTCAAATGCAGGTTAAGATAGGCCAGAGCCCAAGCATAAGATAAAGGCTTTAGTATGTTCATATTATAAAACAAAAGTTTATGAAAACAGCTTCAGAGTATCCATAGCTTTAACAGACCACTAAGCTTTTTCCCGAGAAGTTCATCGTTTACCGAAGGACTGTAGTACCAGAGAAGATATATCTTAGAGAGACATATCAGTAAAAAGCTCTATTATCAAAGTATGGGGTATAAAAACATAAAAGCGAACAAAATTAAAAAAATCTGAACTTTTTTTTTCATTTCAGTATTGTTTGCCATTTCATCATGGAAAGACTTACACTGCAACAACGTCTCCAAATTGTGCAATTGTATTAGACAAATGAGAACATCCGCTATTTTCAAGCACATTTTGTTCAGTGATGAGGCCCATTTCTGTCTCAACGGCACCGTAAATAAACAAAATTGCCGCATTTGGTTTTAAGAGAAACAGAAAAGGTCCAAGAGGTGTCATTATACCCAGAGAAAACCACGGCTTGGTGCGGCTTATGGGCTGGTGGAATCATCCGTATATATTTTTTTATGAATGTTGATGGTAAATGGTGCTCGCTATCGCGGCATGATATGAGAATTATTGCTACCTGAAAATGAAGGCCGTAATCTTGACGACATTTGGTTTCAGTTGTCATACAACTGCTCAATTATAGGATCTATTGAGAGGTCATTTTGAAGAGCAGCTAATTTCACGTTTTGGACCGCTAAATTGCCCGCCATGATCGTGTGATATCACACCTTTAGATTTTTTTCTTTGAGGCTACTAAAAGTCCAAAGTCTATGCTGACAAACCAGCTACGATTCAGGTTTTAGAAGCCAACATTACGCGTGTTTTTAAGGCCATACCAGTCGAAATTCTCGACGAAATCATCCAAAATTGCACCCTCAGAATACACACCCTGAGGCGTAGATGCGGCCAACATTTGAAAAAAATTATATTCAACAAAATAAATGGCATAAAATGTCCCTTTCGAATGAATAACGAAGATTTCACACTTGATTTGAATTTTTGTATTTTTTTATTTGAAAAAAATACCTTTAGATTGATTAATATTGTAATGTATCTGGTAGGACAACAAGTTGTCATCAAACGTCTTAAAGGAGCTTTCGGGACAGTTTGACTGCCTGTGGTAAAAAGCTTTGACCTGTGGGTTTCTTATGCAAGTAAACTCAATGGTTATATTAGACGTGTTTTTATTTTTCGGTGATATGTATTCTTAGGAGAGTAGTGCAAAACCCAATTTTTAATTTTTATTTACCAGAGACGTTTGTCATTCTTATGTGGTCTTCTTATGCATGTAAACTCAAAGGTTATATTATACGTGTTTTTATTTTTCGGTGATATGTATTCTTTGGAGAGTAGTGCAAAACCCAATTTTTAATTTTTATTTACCAGAGACGTTTGTCATGTGTAAATACGGTGCGCCCTTTGCGCCAGGAAGGTTTTCTTTTCTTTTAGCATGTACTCTTACGCGTAATGCTGGACATGTTTTTATATTTAGAATACATGAATTTTAAGAAGAGAGAGTGAAATGTCGTGCGGATCTCTGAGCTGTGGCACGTTTTTCTTCAAATTTCTGATGGAAACGTAACTTCGGTTAACGATGCGAACTACAGAGATATGACAAGCTTTTTTAATTAAGCCGGTGATTGAAGATGCGGACTAAGCGGTCATTGGTTATAGCAGAATGTCGCCACATCTGCGCCATACTAGATCTTAGGCCTGATCAGGTCAGCCCTCTCGACGATGTACTCGAAACCAAATACCTGTACTTGGAGCTGCATTTTGCCACCGTCAGTATTTTTTTTTGGAAGGTTCCGCATATATATTGACGAATCCGGTTCTTTAGCCAAACATCAATCAAGTTATTCGTGAGATTGAGCCAAAACCCGTTTTTAATGAACTTTTGTTTGAAAGTGTTTTAAAATGCACACATTCCAAACTACATGAAAAATAATGAACACAAACATTTCAAAAAGTTCTCAACGCTGAACAGAGTCATATTTTTTTGGTTTATTAAGACTGGAAATATTATCAAAATAAAACATATTTATCTAATGAAAAAATTAAATTAAATTACATAGCCCAAGAAAAAAATTATAATGGAAATTTTGAAAATATTTTTTTATATAAATATTTATTACGTTCTTCGGTTCCCTGTCGCTTCTAAAGCTTTAAAGGCTGGGCGATTTTGTCGCAGTACAATTTTCTCACAAAAGGCATTTTACATTTTTTTTAGAAGAACTTAAAGTGAAAAAATAAGAAGAAGTGCCGATATTAATACCTAAAACGTTTCTTCAATTTGTATGTGATTGGCTTCTGCAACTCTAATTTAAAAGATGTTCTTTTCACTTTCCGTGGTAAGTAAAATCGTCGTGTCGTCGTTCTTGGCGAGACGGTGTGTTTTTGGGTGTTTAGGTGGTATTAGTTTTTGGGTATTGAAACGAAAAACCAAATACGTGTACTCAAAACCAAAAAGAAAACTAAACCAAAAGTACAATAAATTGAAAATATCAATAATAATTAAATAAATAAAACAATTTGTCTAGACTCTTCCTATACACACATTTCTGTTCGATTTCTGTCTTGGCTGATTTTGCTCTATGGTACACGGTCTAATAACTTGGCTGTCCTTATCGTACTTGCTGTTAGATTGTTAGATTGTAAAAAAGCAGTGTTTTTTATTTATATGTATATAAAGTGCCAGGTTAGAAAAAAAAGCTGTTGTATATTTAAATTGAGTTGTAGTAGCAGTTTCCTATAGAATTGACATGGTTTTATTTTATTTTATTCTGTTTTGCTTTTGTGTTTTTTTTGCTTGCTATTTTCCTTCGGTGTTTTTTTAGATACAGTAACGCATTTAACGAACAAACAGCGCGATTTCATTTTATTTGGAACAGGCCGTTTATAGCGTACAGGAAGTCCTTACCATTTGTGAAGAGCTTGAGAATGAAATTTGTTAGCAAATGTCCTAAAATGTGGTTAAAAATTATAGTAATAATAAAAGCATAAAATATTAAGGTTTTCAAAGAACCCTATGTGTTTTGTTGAATCGTTTATACATAAAGAAAATACCCCGAATTATTATTTAGCTTATACTTTAATTTAAGAGTTATCACTACAATTATAAAACAAAAATCTCTTTCATTACAAAAACATTTAAATTGTTTTCCCTGTCCGCGCTCAGAAATAAAATCGCTAAAATTTTAATAAAAAACTGCAATAACACAGTGTGACAGAGAAAAAATAACTGGAAAATGATATTATTTTTCTTGTAGATCTTGCTGAGTACAACAAGAAACCGGTTTTGAAATTTCCCAAACACCTCCAAAATCTGGAGTTACGGGTAAAAACCCGGTTTTTTGGATCTTACTCTTCTATATCCCAGTAACTTGGTTGAATATCAACCGATTTTAAGTTTTTTGGCTTTGATTTGTAAAGAAGAAACTGCGGCCTTCACTTTTAAAATCACACTGAAAAAATCTGGGTATTCTTCCTGTAAACTCAATTTTTTTTTAAAATTGTTTTGTACTTTTTTAACTTTGGATGCGTTTTTACACAGAATTTTTTAAAAGGAACTGAATAATAAAGAGTGTTTTTACTAATACAATTCGGTGCCATTTTTAAAAATCCGTTAAAAGCTGATTGAGTTATTTAACTTTTATTAAAACAACATTTTTTGAAAAGTACAATTTTTGGCAAAACTACTCAGAAATATTTGTTTGACCGTTTTCTTCTTAATTGAAAATCACCAGTATCCCGATTAAGTGGCCATTGATATTCGGAAATCATTTTTATTTGAAAGTTTTCCTTCAAAAGGTTTTTCATTGTAATTATTTCTTGATGAAAGTGTTCGCCTTGTTCATCACTGAACTGGCCCAGGTTTTCTGGAAAGAAGTCTAGATGTGAATAGAGGACATGAATATTAATTGACATGTTGCAGCCCATTTCACCATACGCACCCAAAAATTCATCAACAATCGCGACATAGTTGTCGCTTTTGTGATTGCCAAGAAATTTATCACATAGTGCAACAAAACTCTTCCATGCGCGTTTTTCAAAGGAACTGAGCTTAACTTAGTTCATAACTTTACGAATTCAAGGTCCAATGAATATACTATATACATACAGCTATTATAATAGCTGTATTGGTCCATCTATGCACATTTGGTTAATGGAAGGGATTTGAGAGACTTCATCTTAAAAAAGATTGAGCAACATTGTATGCTGCCTTACGAGTATTGCTATAAATATATCTGGCCTAGGCAACACTAAGTGTTGCCTGGCACCATCTGAGATTTCCATTGGAAGTTTGACAGTTTTTAGCATAAACGTTCTCAGAACGTTTTGACGCACGACCATAATTTGTGACTTGAAAAAAATCAATTTGGCAAAAAAATAGAATTAACTCGTGAACATTTTCGTGCGATAATTTTTCACAACTTTCGAGGTGGATTATCACGACAAATCTTTGTATGGCGATGAAGCACCATCCTATAGCACTGTGAAAAACTGGTTCCATGAATTCAATCGTGGCCAACGCTCGCTCAAAGACGAAGGTCGTCCAAAAACGGCCGAGAACATTGATGCCGTGCGTGATCTGATAATGCAAGATCGTCATGTGACATACCGTGAGATAGAGGCATCCTTGGGCATATCTTCCACCAGCATACATTCAATATTGCATGAACACACAAAATAACGCACAATTAGACAATCGCTCAAAAAAAGGCTCGAGTCGATTGGTGCAAAGAAATTTTGAAAAACTACGATCGTGGTGCTTCAAAAGACGTTTATAAGATCGTCACAGGACCTATGCATATTAGCGCGAAACAAAACAGCTATCGAACGTATGGGCCTTCGAAGACGAACCAAATCTAATGAAAATTGTGTGGAAGAAGCACTTCGAAGCAAATGGTCGCCTGTTTCTTTGGCAAAACTGGTCATGTGGCGACTGCTCCACTTGAGCAACGTAGGACGGTAATTCTGAGTGGTACGCCACAGTTTGTTTGCCTGAAGTCTTCGGTGAAATTCGAAAAACAAACAAAAGAAGACGAATCATTGTGCACCATGACAATGCGAGCTCTTACACATAGGCTCAAACCAGAGCCTTTTTGATCGGCCAAAACGTCGAATGATGGGTCATCCGCCTTACAGCCCTGATTTGGCACCTAATGACTTCTTTTTATTACCGCATATCAAGAGAAAAATGCGTGGTCAACGATTTTCGTCGCCAGAAGATGCTGTTGAAGCGCTCAAAAGCCATGTTTTGGAGGTGCCTCAATCGGAGTGGAAACAGTGCTTCGACAATTGGTTTGAGCGCATGCAAAAGTGTATAAATCATGCTGGAGAATACTTTGAAAAACCCTAAAACTATTTGATGATAAATATTCGCATTTTCATTATTAGGCCAGAAATATTTATAGCAGCCTTTACTCTACTATCCTCTAAATTGGCCTCATCATGTAAAAGTCTTTCTAACTTTTCGCTTATTTTGAGCAAATATTTTGTGGAATTTGCTTTTGTACAAAAAAACATTTTTAATTTTTTAGCCATATTGCCATACCATTTTGATTTTGTTTTCAACTGCAGCACTGGTTTCAGTTTACAGTGCAAATTAATAAATCGTCAACCAGCTGAGATGCCTGTTGTGTTATGATTTCTATCATTCTTAAAACGCCAATATTCAGAATGTGAGCATATACTACGTTGTAAGTGATAAGGCTTCCTATGTTGTATGGTCCGACTTCTTGTAATTGTAGATAGTTTAGGGCAAAAAAGTTATATTTAGGAGAGAAGTACCATTAAAAAGCTCTGGTGTTAATGCGTGGCGTTTGACGGCAAAGACTTTTTTCTTCCAGAAGCAAAAAATAACATTTGTATTTTTTGGTTTTTCTCTCAATAAAAACCATATCCGGTTTATGGCAGAGAAGTGCCATTAAAAAGCTCTGATATTATGGCGTGGCATATGAAGGCAAAGTTTAAAAATATCATAATTTTTAATTTTAACAAATATATGTATAAGTATACAGGACTAAAAGTCCTTTCACAAACTTCATTCTCCCACAACTCTACGTACGTTTTCTGTGGTAAGGACTTCCGGTCTTCGCTGCGAGGCTTTGCAAAAAAAAATGTTATTCTGAATGAGTTGATTTTTTTGTTGTTTACTTTCAATATAAAACATGTCGTTTGCTTTAAGCTGACTTATAGACTAGTTAAATCTGTACATATGTTGAATATATATATTCTATACATTGGTGGAGAAAGAGAGCAGGGCGGTAGATAGTGGGGGTGGGGAAGGAAACATTAAACAATAAATCATGTACTTACAGCTTTCTATCTCAATGTGACACAATTGACGATCCATGGGGAAGTACTGAAGATTCATGGGACAGGATGCGGTAATGGTCAATCTAGATCAAAGAAGAGAACAGAAAGAAAGAGACAAAGAAAGTGGAATGAAAAACCGAACGAGTAAGGTAATCAATTTAAAAAGAGCTGCAATTAGAGTTCAGTGTCACAACGCAAAGACTAGACAACATCAAAAGCTTTTGGTGGTGATATCGACGCTTTACATAGAAGTAAAAATAACTTGAGAATGAAACAAACATTTACGAAGAGAATGAGCCTGCCACCACAGTGGAGGAGGGAGGACTCATTCTACTATGACAGACACACATTGATAAAGGTATTTATATACACATATACAGAGAGAGAACGTGAAATAGTTAAGAGAGAGAATAGAGAGACAGAGATAGGATGTAACGAGTATTCAGCGAGTTCAATTGGTGAAATGATAAAAAACCAAAAAAAAAACAAAAAGACAAAATCAAACGGATACGGATACGAATTGTTATTATCAAAGAGTGGAGACAGGAAACAACTTAAAAAAAACAAAACAATTATACACAACTACTCATGAAGCCGTTGCATTTCAAAAACTAGTTAAGATTGTTTTGTCTTTTTTTCGGTGTTTTTCTTTTTGCTTTTGCTTATATCTCGTTTGCTTTCTTATAACGATACTTTCCATAAGTTGGGTGATTGATTGTTTGATAGATTTATTGAATGTTTTTTCTTTTAGATTATTTTAAATGTGTTTTTAATTGGTACTTACATTTCGGCGAGCAAGAACTTACGCTTATGACTGACGTTGGCGGCATCCACACACGCGTTTCATGCGGCGTTGGGTGGATGTGTGTGAGTGGGGCGAGTACGTTCGCCTGAGGCATTTGTCATTGTGGTGGACTTTTGGACAGATTCTTGTTTTAAGGTAGTAGAAAAATTACAAATCGGAGAGATTTCCATCTAAAGAAATTTCTCCATTGGGCAAACCTTTTTGTGGTGTAGCAAAACACACTTGATTTGTTCTTTGATGATTTTTCTTTTTTCTTTTTGTTTAGGTGTTGTATCGTCAAGTTATCGATTGTACTCAAATTGAAAGTGGTAGAGAATTTCGGTTTATGGACATGCTTGGTTGATAAATGTTTGCTAGGCTTGAGCGAGGGGGGAAAGTGACCGTTTTGCTGTTGGCTGGTGGTTGGTGGGGGTTGTTGGTGGTAGTTTTTTTTTAGGGATTTGATATTCATTGCAAGACTTACTGTAGGGTATTCTGTATGATTGAGATCGATAATGTAAGGGCTTTGTTGACTTGTTGGTTTTAGCTTGTTTTTTTTATTATTTTTAATTCTTCATACATTTGTTAATTGAGGAAAACAAAATAAAGCCAATTGAACTCACTTTTTGTTTGTGGCGGATCAAATGTGAAACGAGAGAGTTTTTTGTTGTTGTTAATGAAAAAATGATGCAAGTGAATGGTGAATGATATTGATATCATGATGCGATGGGGGGTGTATGTGTTGTTTTATCTTGTCATTGGTGGCGATTTGAGACACCCTACAACAAGAAGTGATGCGTTTTTGTTGAACTAAATTCTAGGCGATATATTTTGTTTGAGTTATAGAACAAGAGGACGGACAAAATTTAAAAATGTTACAGCTGCAAAAAAATTTTACAAAGGAACCTTTTCTGGACTTGGGCCACCTGTCTCACACCAGGTTCGAGAGGAACTCAAGAACTTAGGGAATGTGATTGATCATTTAAAATAATCTATTCAGACCACCATAAGACAAAAAGGAAACACGTCTTTTAAATGAAATGCTAGTTTTGGCGGTCTGACTTAATGCATTGTCGGTTGTTATACGTTTATGTGGCGACCATTTCCTGTTATCTCCATGAGATCGAAGATACATGCCATTTTCCAAAAAGTGTTCTTGATATCAATGCGCTAACCCATTTTAATATTAGCTAGAGGCAATGCCGCGTATAATTTTGTGATGTAGCCATTCGTAGAATTCCAATGGGCCATCCCTACTTACGGAGTACATCAACATAAAATATATATAATATATATGCATAAAATGTGTCTTAAATCCAGGTCTGATTTCGGATCGTAAATATGTTTTGTTCTTGAGTTGTTTGCATTTTAAATAATTTAGTTACTCTGCTAAAGATGTTATTCGCTGTTAACAGGTTGATATTAGAGAAAAACTAGTTGATATAAATATGTCTTCCCAAACATTGCAGAGAAGTTCAGCTTAGCATGATTTGGAAAATGCTTCTTATGGAACTATTTTGAGACTGGAAATTATAAGGAAACAGCTGATGTATGCCGATGGTAACTTTAAGCTAAGTAATCTCTTAAAGGCTCTGATGTTTTGTCTGTGGTTTTGTCAGCAGTTTAGAATTCATAAGGAAGGAAACTGCTCCTAGCCTGCGCCATCTCTAAGTCATAGCACTACATGCTAATGTAAAATACTATAAGATAAGGAGAATAAAATACTGACATAAAGATGGCGCTAAAGTCGTGACTGATATTTTTGTTTAAAAGGCTAGAAAATCTGGACCATAAAAATCCAATACAATCATGAAATTATTCGCTCGTACTAATGTTAGTCAGTGGCATCCTGTTGTAAGCTGATGATATTTCTCTAGTTTGAGCTCATCATGTTTCTACTTATTTAGATGGCGTAAAAGTCATAGTTGGAAAATTCCTCAAAAAGTAATTATTAATAATTGCGTTAAACACCATTTCAAAGCTCGAAATTAGTTTTGTATTCCAGTTAAATAATATTAAATACAGAGTTATATTTGATTTTTATGGTCCAGTTAAACTAAAATTCTAAATCACGATTAAGCACCATATATATGTCAGTATTTGTCAGTGTACTGACATATAGATGGCGCTAAATCGTGACTTAGAATTTTAGTTTAAATGACTTTAAAAACTGGAGCATAAAAATCAAATATAATCATGAAATTAGTTTCGTACTAATGTTAGTCAATGGCATCCGAGTTGTATGTTGATAATAATTTCAAAGTTAGAGCTCATCTTGTTTCCGTGTACATAGCTGCCGTCAAAGTCGTAGCTGTGAAATTCAGCAATAAGTTGGAATAATTGTGTTTCAAAGCTCGAATTCTGACATAATTCTGAAATATAGATGGCGCTTAAGTCGTGAGTGTGATTTTTAGTTTAAAACTCTTGAAAACTATTTTAGTACTATAAATTGCGGATCATAATATACTGACCTATAGATGGCGCCAAAGTCGTGACTGTTATTTTTAGTTTAAAAGACTTGAAAAACTGGACACATTAAATAATGTTGTCACATAATAATGTTGGTTAGTGGCATCCGCAAGTCAAATTGCAACATGCTGGCACATAGATGGCGGCAAAGTAAAATTTATCTTCAAATGGCTTGGGCTTGTGGCACAATTGGATCTTTTTACATAATTTCGATGTTGTTTTCAGAGAATTGTAACTGTTGTGGGGGTTTGTCAGGAGAAAAAATGATTTTTTCTGAGCAAATCACGTAAGCGTGCGCCGGCAAAACCGTGAACAAGGTGCATCCTGCCATAAACTAAGTTAAAAGCATTAATATAAAACGATTGAGCTGGCTTCGAAATGTTTTTTTTATATAGGAAACTCTAACGCAAAAACTACTATTTGTGGAAATGTAGGGAAAAAATCGAAGTGGTTTAGGTCGAATATTACTTTTGGGAATTGCGAAAGTTGTCCGCCACCACCTTTTGCATTGTAGGGCATCTTATGATCGGTTAACACCGATCTGGAATGACAAACCAAAAAATTAATGATGCTTATGAAAAGAAAGTATGGAACCAAAGAAGAAAAGTAAAATACGAAAAGACAACATCGATAGTTTTAGAGTAATTTTTGTTGTTGCAAATTTCTTTTTACAAAAATCAAATTGCACATACACACACAGACAGAGAGAGAGAAAGATATATCGAGAATAATGATAATAAAAACAGATAGGTAGAAGAAGAAGTGGTGGACAAATGTACAAGAAAGTGAAAATCATAAAGAACGAATGAAACTCGAAAAGATGAAACTAAAACGCAAAACACTGATAGACAGTTAGTTAGATAGATAGACAGACAGATAGTTCGATAGGCAGTTAGATGGTTAGTTAGAGTAAGAGTTTACAGTACGACATTCATATGTTTTCATTGGGTGGCAGGTTTTTAAACCCAAAATTTTTATTTTTTTTTTGCTTTTTATGGCAAATGTTCTTTTTTATTTTTTCTATGGGTGGTTTGGTAGTTTAAACTGGTTTTATATTTTTTTATTTTGTGTTAGATGGTTGCTGTTGTAAGTTGTGGTTTTACCTAATACTTCTTGTTATTGATCCAGAGTGATGTACACGTATGAATTCGTTACTGGTTGTTGCAATATGAAAATATGATTGTTTTTCATTTACGAAAAAGGTGTCAGGTACCCAAATGTTTTTTATGAACTCTGATCCAACCGATAGTGTTTCTACACCAGGTCGTTTTCTATACGCTAAACGAGGATCGGTCCAAAATTGACGGAAGTAAAAATCCAATGTAAAGTCCTGTTGTCCATGGCAGCATCATTGGGGTTCAGCATCAGTGCGCAACAAAAAACGAGCACGCGAGTGTTTCGATTGGGGGATGGGGGAAATAGAGAGCGAGAGTTGGGAGAGAGAAAAAATCCTTATTAGTTTACCAGACTTTGTGTTCTATGCTAAGGGGTTTCTAGAAAAGTTAAAATAATAACCAACAAAATTAAATATATTTTCAAAATTAAGTTGAACCGAGTAAAAGAAACCATAGAGAAAAAAATCGAAATTGAAAACGCAAGAAAATCGAAATCATAAAACACACACACTCAAAGATAATTCGTGCAGTTTCAGTTATTCTCCGGGCGGACATTTAATAATTTTGGCCAAACATGCATTCCATATACACAACGAGCGTACGTACAGACAGACGTCACAACACTGACGAAAAATCAAAACCAAAAACCAAAGTACGAACGGAAACCAGAAAACAGGAAATACAAAACAAGACGTTAAAGCGTTAATTCCGTTATCAAAACAAAAACAGCCAATTGTTTTGCTATTGGTTTTGCTTTGCTTTGCACTATAGACAAGATCAATACGATCGTCATCATCATCATTACTATCATTATCGCGTATTTCACACACGATTTCAAAAAAGTGGCAACTGAAAAAATCTTTTATTTTTTATTTGGTAACGGCTTTCCAATTTTCACAAATCTGTACACAACGAATATTTAGGTTTAGACACACTGAACGTGTTTAGGTGTTCTCTGTTAAATGTTAATTAGCTGTGCGTTTTGTGGCGGCTTGTTTTTCGTGCTTGTACTACTACTTAATAATATTTTATTTTATTTAATTTTTATTCAATACATCGCAATCGCTTAACCAACATAAAAACGAGGAAAAAAATTGAAATGAAAAGGTTTTTTTTTTCAAAAGTATTTACAAAAAATAAAGAAATTGTACAGAATCCTCTCACAAATACTTTGTCACATCAGGTACTTTTGCTTCATGGCATTTTCTTGTGCATGTTTAGCGTTCCTTCTTCTTTGTTTTGGTTTATATTCTTTGGTTAATTTTCTCTAAAGTTTTTGTTCTTTTCAGCATATTACAACGAGCGTGTTAGTAAATGTTTAAGTAGTCGTTAACTAATTAAGTACAATGATATTATAAATACGAGTAAGAAATTGATAACACTGTGCTACAGCTAAAATTCACTTATAAAATATCCCAGATTGTAGGGAAATCCTTTGAAAAGGCTTCGTCTAAGAATAAAATTTTAAAAATATCTAACAAATCGGCTAAGCATTTAAAAAAAATTTGAACAAAAAAAAATTGTTTTAATTTAAAACGTTGATAAAACAATTTAAGTACTTATTATGGTTAAATGTTAGTGATAAAACATAAATTAAATATGAAAGAATATTACCTAATAAAAAAAGGGTTTTCCAACAGGGACACATAACAATTTCTAATCTTAATGTCAACGCTTCCTGAAACATTTTTAATGAACTTTCATTGGCAAAACATTTGTCAATGTCAACATTTTCATCACTTACGAGCAACTTTTGGAAATCATTTAAAACTGCTAGCGAAATTCTGAGGCAGTGGTTTCATCGTTAAGAGCGTTTACTCCAATTTTCAGCCTTAATAATAAAAAAACCCGACAGACTGTGCGTGCTATAGTGGATAAATTTGGATGCAAATTTTCCCTTTCAAAATGTTTCGGCGTCAAAGAGACGCCGTACTGCTCGGGGCGACGAAAATATCGCAGCCGTAAGAGTAGCCGTTCAAAATAAGCCAAGTCAGTCTATTCCACGACGTTCTTAGGAATTGGGCACCTCTTAAACCACACTGTGGCGTATTTTGTGAAAAGATCGTGGCCTTCATCTTTATAAGATCAAACAGATTCAAAAACTAAAGCCACTTGATAATTTGAAAGCCATAGCTTCTCCGATTGGGCTCTGGCAAAGTTCCACGAAAATTCAGAACTTCATCTAAAAATCATGTGTGCTTCAAGAGACATAATTGCATCCGCAAAAAATTACTGTGTGGTGTGGTTTTCATGCCGGAGGTGTAATTGGGCCGTATTTTTCGTCGTTCACCATCAAAGCCGTGGCAAGCATTTGGCCTATATTTTATTTCACACATAATTGTCGTAGATCCTTCTTTCATAATAAAAAATATTAAATCGGTACATTAAGGACATTGAACCTTTATGTTTAAGACACGGTGAAGATTTCTCACAAACTCCAATATGTAAATAAATATTATTTTAAAATTTTATTCACGAATCCAAATATAAAATTATTTCTTCGATTCGACTACATTTGAGGTCCTGGCCCATAGGTCTAAGGTCCCTAGCATGCCGAAAATGAGGTACCTACCAACATCGATTTAAGTGATCCTTTCTACACTTCGAAAACATGTCTCATCGAACGAGAATATCAGGAGCATCAGATTGTTCAGTATCCATAGCATCGTTAGAAATTGACGACATTATTGGGCCAACGAATCGCTTGTGAGACAACAAGCAGCACTAGGTCTTACGCTTGTTAAAATCTACCAAATTCGGAAATGGCCAGTAAATCTCTGCCAAGTGTCTCATAGAGTGGTTGAATTTTAAGGGCCGATGTTGAATGTGAACCACACCTAAGCGTCAAGTATTTTTCTGCATTTCATTTGATATTTCTCAATTAAATCAATGAACCATGAAAAGATACACAAACGGGAAACGCGTTAAAGTTATTCAGGCTTATTATATAAATGGGCGTTCAAAGCAAAATGCACTTCGTGATTTTTCGGTCAATTTAATCGTCCAAATATGGGTACAATCGGAAAAATCGTGCAAAAATTTGAGCAAACCGGGTCTCTAGGAGATGTGAAAACACCAGTGCATGCTCGTACTGCAGAAAATATTGCTGCTGTTCGCGTTAGTGTGGCTGCAGAGCAGTCCGCCTCAACTCGTCATCGTGACCAACAACTGCACCTCTCACGCTCGTCGTTGATGAACATTATGCATAGAGACTTGAATTTACACGCTTACAAAGTGCAATTAACTCAAGAACTAAAGCCTCTTGACCATGCCAAATGTCTTCAATGGTCAAAATGGGGGCAAGAAATGGCAACAGTGGATGATCGGCCCTTAAAATTTAACCACCCTTTACAAGATTCGCCTTTTGTCTTCAATGTCTTGCAGACTCGGCCTACGGTCGAATAAATATGTGTCTAAGATATCTCGAAATAAATCGAGCAAAGGTATTGCCAATACCAAATGCTATCAACTTTGATATGCGTGCACCGTGCCAGATTCTATCAAAGGCCCTGGAGATATGCAGAGCCACGGCCTTACTCTAAACCAAACTGGTGGATAGACCGACTCCAACGCTCCGACTAGAACGACATAGGATATTTGGTAGATCGATTTCTACGGAAGCCATACTGTCGATCACTCAACAGGTCGTTGGTCTCTAAATACCTGACAAGATGATAATTCACCGTGCTCTTTATAACCTGGAAGAGCGTTGAGCAAAACCTAATTGGGCGATAATTTACAGCATTATTGCCTTCACCCTTTTTGGGCATCAACTGGACTTTGGCAATATTGCAACACGCTGGGAAGTCTCGCGTTGGCGTCGAATATCACTTTCTTAGGACAATTGCCGAAATACCATCTGGACATGGGGATTTATTTGCATCTAAATTCGCAAGAACCCTTTTAACTCCACTTGTTTGAAAAAATTTCTAAGGCATGGAACTAGATACTTTTCCGAACGCGGAGAGAGGTTCATTGAGGCAAGGAAGGACATTTTAGCCAAAATATTAGCTTTATAAACCTGGTCGTCTTAAATAAGATTTGGGATAGATGCAAACTATCATTTTCTTTACTTTTAAACGATCAAAAGCTCTTACTTCCCAGGGAGTAGTAAGAATCTTCATACTTAGACGCTTTGCAAGCAAAAATTCTTCACGCCTAATTACTCTAGCACACGAAGTTCTTGCCTGTTTACGCAGCATTTCAGTATTTTAGTTTTTGTTCAAACGCCCATTTCTACACGCATCCTCTTTAGATCTGACAGCATTCCTGCATGCCTGGTTAAACCAACTGTTTTTGGCTGATTTAGCCAACTTAACTTTAAGGGCCGATGGTAAATTTGAACCACACCTAAACTTCAAGTTTTTTCTTGCATTTTATTTGATATTTCTCAATTTCAGACTAATTCAATTTGAACCATGGAAAAATACACGCTACGCGTTAAAGTTATTCAGGCTTATTATTAAAATCAATTTTTTAAGAAAATCATCTTCAGAGAAGAGGCACATTTTCAACCCAGTGGATTCGTCAATAAGCAGCATTGCCGCATTTGGGCGAATGATACTCGTAATCCAAGAGTGATTGTCGAAAACAATAATTTAACCACAAAGAGTTACTGTTTGGTGCGGTTTATGAGCTGGCGGCATCATCGGGCCGTATTTTTTTCCAAAATGAGGCCGGTCAGGCAGTTACCATGAAGGGTGTTCGCTATCGTGAGATGAAAACGAACTTTTTATGGCCCAAAATGGAAGATATGGATGTGAACAATATGTGGTTTCAACAGGACGGTGCCACTTAACTCACAGCTAACGAAACAATGGCTATTTTGAGCGACATATTTAATGGCCGTGTTATCTTTCGCCGTGGCGATGATGATTGGCCGCCAAGATCATCATTTGACACCGTTGGACTGCGTGTTTTGGGGTTATTTGAAAGAAAAGTTGTAGGTCGATAAGACAGCAACAATTCAAGAGCTAAAGAGATAATTCGGCAAATTAACGGCATAGACCTTAATTATGCCTCAGCGTCATCGAAAATTTGGACCATTGGATGGAGATTTGCCGCCGCGATCCCGGCGGCCATTTGGCCGATATTTTGTTTCATGCATAATTGAACCATACCAATATTATCATTATTAAAAGAAATGACAGTAATTTCGTAAATAATTTGTGATATATTCAAAATCAACATCGGCCCTTAAAATTTAACCACACGTTTTGGATCAATTCAGCCGCAGCATTAACGTCGTTATAAAGAAAGCACAGTTTTCAATTCAAATGCTGGAAACTATAAGTACTAACTAACGTCTACACCTATCAGTTTGGTGTAGGGTATATAAAAATAAATAAAATGCCAAAAAAATTTTATAAATGAAAAATTTAAAATAAAATTCTTTGAAAAGTGTACTCGTATTAAAAATTCAAGCAAATCCGATTTCTTAGTTAAAAAAAATTAAAAAAATATTGTAAGATTTCAAAAGTTTTTAATGCACGATTATTTGGCTTTGGACTACATCTATACATTTCGAAGAATTTATTTATGATACCAAGTCGGACATGTAAGACGATTTTTTATGGCATTAAAATAATTTTGGAGAGGTTTTTAACATAAATCAATGTCCAGTATTTCATTAGATTTTTTTTATTGCTTTCAACTTTTGATCAATTATTTCTATGTCATACTTATCGTTCCCGAGACGAATATGCTGTAGCTAGTTCAAGGCGCAAACCGTCCTTTTTCAAAGTCTTTTAAATCGCCTCTTAATATATTGTAATCCATAACGACTAAAAAGGATTTTTATAAGTTCTGCAATTAATATGTACACTAGATTTATCTCGTATATATAGTACTCTGGGTTATTTATAAAGTGAATTTTATTTACTTCTAAATTTTTTTTGTAGCACAGTGTTATAGGTTTTCGATTGTGATGTCAGTGGGATATGATAAAAATGGGTTTATATCATAATTTTTTTTTGATGTGTACTTAGTTTTTCTTTCTGAGATCAAGGAACAAAAAACAAAAGGATTAACGAGAGGAAATAGATGTATACGTAAGTAAGAATCAACAAAGAAATCATACGGAATCTAAGAATACGTATCGTTAAGTAATAGAAGTAATTCCATGTCAAACCGTTCTATCTACGAAAATTATTAACCTAAGTTTTACAAGATTATATATTTTTAATGTTATTTTTAGTATGTGTAAATTTTGAAAAGTTATATGCCTGTATTTATCAAAATATTTAAAAAAATGTATATAATCCGAGCGAAATTTCAAAAGTTATAACTTGCATCAACATGTTCGGTACTCAAAATTTTCAAAACTGTCATATCAAACCAAATGTCTAACTAAGAAGAAATGTTTTCTGTCTTTATTTTTCAGTCTAAATAAAACTTACAATCACTCATTTTGAAAATTTTATTTTTAAATTTTGAAATTTTGAAAAGTTATATGCCTGTATTTATCAAAATATTTAAAAAAAATGTATTCAATCCGAGCGAAATTTCAAAAGTTATAACTTGCATTAACATGTTCGGTACTCAAAATTTTCAAAATGTCATATCAAACCAAATGTCTAACTAAGAAGAAAAGTTTTCTGTCTTTATTTTTCAGTCTAAATAAAACTTACAATCACTCATTTTGACTTTGTGATTGAGATAATCCTCCACCTTCCTTAAAAAAACTATAATGAGGTTGCCACTTCCCATTTGTTTAGGGGTTTGGATTAAGAAAAACATGGATTCAACATTAGCTGTGCGTTTAGAAATCAAATTATCTTTTCCCTTAGATTTTTCAAGATTCTAAGATTTTGTTAGTTATGTTGCTGTAAATGATAACAAAAATTGGAGATTGCCAAAAACTCCCTCTGCGCAATGTGATTCAGCTTAAAATAAGAAACTTTTGATCTTTTTTATACTTTATATATACTACCTATGTTAATTACGCTGACCGACTTAGAATAATTATCTCATTTACCTAGGCGTTATCCGTCCACCCGTTTATCTATCCGACTAACAGTTTATCTATCGATGTATTTGAAGTAAGTTACGATTAATGCGATCCTGGTGGAATTGAACCCAAATGGATTATGTTCTACCAGCCACATTTTAGTCCGGTTGTGTTCGAATTAAGGTTTCTAAGCTACTTATATTCAGACATTCAGAAGCATGACCGCTGCGGGTCAGAGGGAAAACAACATCACTTTTAAGGAACTTAAAAAGCGCGCTTTTTTATACTCTCCACTGTAGAGTAGAAGTATATAAAAGTTGTTGATTCCGTTTGTAAGATTTCATAATAGTTACCTGGTCCCGTTTAAGGGACTAAAAAAAGTCCTGGCCAAATTTTTGTAATTCACTTAATTAACTTTTGAATGAGCATTTCTTGAATGTGGTAGGCGAAGATGCTTTAAATTTCTTAAAAATCGTCCCCTAATCTTCGTAGACATTTGTGTATCCAGAATGTGTGAAATAGGTTATCTAAATATATATTGTAAAATACGAGGACTTCTGTATGTATTTCTGGCCTAATAATTACAATGCGAATATTTATCATCAAATATGGTTTTATTGTTTTTTCCAGCATGATTTTTACACTTTTGCATGCACTCCGATTGAGACACCTCCAAAACATGGGGTTTGAACGCTTTAACAGCACCTTCTGGCGACGAAAATCGTTGACCACCTATTTTTTCTTGATATGCGGGAATAAAAGGTAGTCATTGTACGGCGGATGACCCAGCACGTTTTGGCCGGTCAAAAAGGCGCTGGTTTGAGTCGCATTGTCAAATCGTGGTGTACCACTCAGAATTGACCTTCCTACGTTGCTTAAGGGAAACAGTCGCCACATGACCAGTTTTGCCGAAGAAACATTCGACCCTTTGCTTCGTAGTGCTTCTTCCACGAACAACTTTCGTTGGACTTGGCTCGTCTTCGAAGACCCACGCGGTCGGTTGCTGTTTTTTTTCGGGCTCATACGCATATATCAATGATTCGTCGCCTCTGACGATCTTATAAACATCTTTTGAAGCACCGCGATCGTTTTTTTTTCAAAATTTCTTTGCACAGCCATATAACCATATAAATATTCTTGGTGCGACAAAAGTATTGTTGTTAAAGATTTACTTTAACACTAATATGATTACGGCAATCATGCTGTATGGTTGAGACTATGAAAAAGCATAAACAGGTTTTAGAGACTAGACATGAAAGTATGTGTGTAATGCATACACACACGATACAGTGCATGGTTGTTGTCCAGTATAAAAAACAACAACAGTCGAAAGGCAGTTTGAGGAATTTTAATTGTGTTTACTTTGTTCAGGGAAATACTCTTCTTCCGACTTAGTTCTCGTTTATTTAAAATCTACCTACAATTAAGTATATAGCCATTGATCATGATTTAGTCACATTCATCACTTGGGTTCTACGGATGGTAAAGAAGCATTCCCCCCTGCAGTCACTAGTGCTTGCAACTAAAAGTCTTTTTGACTGCCTTTTAAATATATTTTTGTTTCTTTAATAAAATGTTCAATAGAAACAATGTCTCATATCTGGCTATGAACTAGTTTTAAAAAAATGCTAAATAAAAATCTCTTATGTTTAAAAACAACATAACACAATCCTAAAAAATAAATTTGGAGATCAAAGTATGGTTGTAGGGATCATAACATGGTTGCGTGTGAATCATTCTATGGTTGTAAGGATCATTCCATGGTTGTATGTGAAAGATAATTTCGTTGTGAGGATCGTAATATGGTTTTGGGGATAATAGTATGGTTGAGTGTGACTTATAATATGGTTGTGAGGATCATAGCTTGGTTGTGTGTGAATCATACTATTGTTGTGAGGATCATAATATTGTTGTGCCACAACTATATACCCAACAATTGTATCTATTATCTATCTATCGAATATTGTCATCTATCTATTCGAATATTGTCACACAACCATACTTTTTTTCTGCGTGTGGTCAATGGTATCTATGGCCCCAAAAATCAGTTCCTTAAAAACGTTTGCCAGGTGATCCATCTAGAGGTATTTTTTTAAAACAAAGAAAATATAAACATTCAAATCAAGTGTGGAATATTTAATGATATTTTGAAAGGACATTTTATGGCATTTATTTTTTGAAATTAATTTCCTTTGAATGTTGGCCGCAACTACGCCTCCCTCAGGGTTTCCATTCTGAGGGTCCTATTTTGGATGACTCGTTCGAGCATTTCGACCGGTATGGTTTAATGGCACGCGTAATGTTGGCTTCCAAAACCTGAATCGTAGCTGGTTTGTCAGCATAGACTTTTGACTTTACCAAACCCCAAAGAAAAAAATTCTAAAGGTGTGATATAACTCGATCTAGGCGGCCAACTCACCTGTCCAAAACGTGAAATTAGCTGCTTTTCGAAATGACCTCTCAATAGATCCATTGTTTGAGCAGCTGTATAGCAAGTGGCACCTTCCGGTTGAAACCAAGTGACGCCAAGATTACGGGCTTCATAAAGATCGAACGGTTACGTTCAAGCCATCATCATTTTTGAAAAAAATATACACCGATGATTCCACCAGCTTATAAACCGCACCAAACCGTGGTTGTCTCTGGATATAATGGCAACCACAAGAAGAGGTTCAACTCTTCTTGTTGCTCTTCAGCCCAAATGCTGAAATTTTGTTTATTGACTTTGTCGTTGAGTTAGAAATGGGCCTAATGACTGAACAAAATTTTGGTCGAAAACAGCGGATGTTCCTGCTTCTCGCCGAACGCTCAACAATATAGTTGTTAAAATTTAAAGGAAATTATTTTCAAAAAATAAATGCCATACAATGTCCATTTAAATTACCAATAAAGATTCCACACTTGATTTGAATTTTTATCTTTTTTTGTTTTGAAAAAATACCTCTAGATGTTTTACCCTATATAAGATATCTGGTGATGGTCATCACGGACCTGAAATTGCGATAAAAGCCGTGTGCCGCCACGAAAATCAATCGTACTTTGCCATTTTGTGAAAAACTTGTCTTCTGTTAAAATTTAGATGCAGGAGGTCTTGAGAGCCGGTTAATCCCTGTTCAAAGCGTAAACTTTTTTTTTATTTTTTCAAGTTGCAGTTACTTGATTTCATTAATATTTGTTTATGGATATAAATAAAATAAAATCTTCCAAAGATATGTATAACTGAAATTTCTATCAATTAAGCTCTCTTAATAGGTCATTTTCGAACTGTAGTAACTTTATTTTTAACCTTCCTGCAGCCAAAATCAGCCTTTGTGTTAAAAAAATCAACCTTTCTGTGAATTTTGGCTGCGAATTTAAAACAATGTTACCATCAAATGAGTCAACATGCATTATTTCGTCTTCTTCTCTCAAATGTGATCAAAGGAACTATTTTTTTCTACAGAAGGGTTTCAATTAAAATTGTTCAATATTGGCGGCATTCTAATGGTTATTCGCTTAAGAGGTCGCTCACGTGATAGCTTTATACCTTGTATATCGATATATGTGACAGCGTATAGAGAAAGGGACCTAAGGGTAAAAAAATCAATTTTCATTTTATTTCTTTTTTTTGATGTGGACAACATCTGAGCATCGGATGAGACCGATCCCATGCCCCAAAAGTGTTCCCTCCCAGAGATATGCGCGTTTTATAAAAGTGAATTCGAAGATTCTAAGCGCAAATAGAAAGGAACCTAATCTTTAAAATGGCTCTCCTGAAGAAAACTCGTTTTTATCCTTAGTTCCCTTTCTTCTTTGCGCGTCACATATGCAGCTTTTTATCAAAAGACAACTTAACAATGCTTCGGGGTACAAACCAAAATTTCTTTCCTCATCTGAACATCTCAAAACTTTTTGGAATAAGTACTTTATATTTGCCCACTTCACACTTACGAGTATTTGTAAAAAAAAGTTAATATAACGATACAAGAAACACATTAATTTGTATATAATTTTAAAAATAGACTTATTTGACTTGACATGGAATTACTTATGTAAATGTGGGTTAGTAGTTCAAAACTCAAGCGGAAAACTAAACTAAACGAAACGAAACGAAACACTTGCTTTCGAGCAAAGACGTTAGTCACGTCATAAGGTGACCCTAGAAGTTGGCTGAAGGTGGGTGGCACTACAACCAAACTCGAATTTAAAGGTCAGGCTGTTTAGCCCTATTTGTGCTAGCTTCTTGAGCCTTCTCTATTGCAAAGGGAGCTGGTGAGAGAGACAGATGAGAGAGAGAGAGGGGGGAGCGATAGGGACAGAGAAAGATCCTTGTGTCCTTTATTATCTCTTGGTTACATAAACAAAAACAAAAAGCCATACAGTAAAAAAGAGGATTTTTGTTGTTGTTAATACTAAATGTATTGATTTGGTTTCCACTCGGTTTTTTTCTTGTTCTTTTTGTTGAATATTTTCCATTATTGTTTACTTTTTTGATTGTTTGTTGTGGTTATCTTTCATTCTTTGTTATCTTTTTTATTCATTGTTTTTTCTTCTTTTGGCAAAACTCAAAAAATAAGTAACCATTTATGGTGTTTTTGTTGTGGTTATCTTCTTGGTCTTTTGCTCTTTTTCTCTAGATACGAGTATTTATTACGGCAGTATACAAGTATTAAATGGAGTATATATATATGTGATATATACGTACATATAAAGATCAGAACGATATGAGTATATTCTGCTTGTGTAGAGGCCGGGTAATTTTGAAAAGTGTCCCAAGTCACATTGCAAACAAACAAAGCTCAACTTTATATTTTGATTTCGTAATTATTTTTCGAATACTAAATGGACCTTTGTCTAAAATTGTAACATCGAACACTCCCAAAATTGAGGGACCCTCTTAGCAGAGTTGTAGTAGGTTGTTGTATGCTAAATTTTGAAAATAAAAATTAAGAAACACAACGAATAACCAAATGAAATATGGAAAAAGCATTTTATTATTGACAAATATTTATGGAAAAAAGCTTTAAATGAATACATACGTCTAGTGTAGTAGGTAGAATTTTGTATGTTGGCGTGAGCGAGTGTTGTATGTTACTCTGGTTACTGAATACTGGTTACTTGTGACAATGCGGTGCGTATATGTAGGTACCTTTTTATTACTATTTCTGTACGTATAAAAGTGTTTGTTTACGGGCAATCGCCTTACATTTATGTTTAGTTCATATGCTTGTTTTTGTTTGCTTGTTTGTGCCTCGTTATTTACGAGTATTTGGTGTAGTGTTCAAAATATTGTGGTTCATTTTATTATGATTTTCTTTTTATAGTTGTGTGTGTGTGTGTATGTTTGTACATATACATATAAAACATATATTTTAGACTTGTACATTTGTATGTTTGCTTTACGGTCTGGGTATTCGAGTCACCATCCTGTGGCTCGTAGTGTTTTACACACGTAGTTTTAAGGGGGCTCGGTGGGGAAATAAAATTTTGTATTTTGGGCAACAAAAACATAATAAATAACAGATAACAAATATTTTCGCAAAATTATGAAAACATTTTGGACAAAAAATCAATAGTAGTGGCAAATTAAGTTAACGGAAAACTTATATATTTACACTAGACATTTGTTTCTAAACGAACGAATAAAAAAAAAACTTGAAAGTGTGCTAAGGTTCTTTGATATTATTTATTGTAGGGTGGGATTTCGGCAATTTTTGGAATTGCCGGACGGTCTTTGAAATTACTGCAGTAAGGGTAGGAATTGCTGATTTTCAATTTAGATAACTTCCTTTAGAGGATCTACTTATTAATCTGGTGTAAGAAGTTCACAAAGTTTCATCAAGAGTAGCGGAAAAACAAGGAGCATCTATTGATTATACAAAACTATAATAAGAAAGCACCACAAATGTGATGACGTATAGCTACATTTAAAATTATACAATTTTCCTATCTTAAACAAGTTAACTAGTTCACAGTTGGAAAGGTCCAACTATTGCTTCTGTACAGAATTTTACAAAAATCACATTTAAAATTTGAACATTTCGAAAGGGTTTATTTACAGGTCCCACTTCACGGACTATGTTCAATTGGCAAGATTAATTTTAAATTCGCCATGAACTTTAATCGCATAGGGTCCTTTGTACGGGGGCTCTCTACTTATATGAAAACATTAACCGACATGGTCCAATATGGTCAAGACCAGATTAAAATTTTGCTTGTTGAGTGACAAAACCTAAAGTTGGGAAGGTCCTTAACTTAGGGTATTTGGATGAGGGCTGTTTTAAAAACAATAACCGATATGGTTGAATTTGGTCATGTTAAAATTAAATTCGCCTTGTTGAGCGACAAAGCTTAAAGTTAGAATTACATACAAATCTTAGAATTTCATACAAATCTCATTAAAATTTGATCATTTCGGAATTGTTTCGTTACAAGTCCCACTTCATGGACTGTACCAAGATACATTTTAAATTTTTCGTGAACTGTAATCACGGAGAGTTTTTTGTATTCGCGCTGATTGAAAATATTAACAGATATATTCTGTTAAAAAAATGCACCTTTCTGTTAATTTTGGCTGCGAATTTAAAACAATGTTACTATCCAATGAGTCAACATTCATTTTTTCTTTTTCTTTCAAATGTGATCAGAAGAACAAATTTGTTCTATAGAGGTGGTTAAAATTTTTAAATATTGGCCGCGTTCTAATTGTTCCTCACTTAGGAGGTCGCTTAGATGATAGATTCATACCTTGTACAACGATATACAGGTCCCACTTCATGGACTGTGTTCAATTTGCCAAGATAAAATATAAATTTTTCGTGAACTGTAATCATGGAGAGTTTTTTGTACTCGGGCTGTTTGAAAACAATTAACAGATATTGTCTTATTTGGTCAATATCGGATTAATATTTGGCTTGTTAAGCGACAAAACCTAAATTTCAAAAAAAAATACTTAAAATTTGACCATTTCGAAAGGGTTTAGTTACAGGTCCCACTTCACAAACTATGTTCAATTTGGCAAGATTGGTTTAAATTCGGCGTGCTCGGATTAAATTTTATCTTTATTTAAGATCTTATGCAATATCTAAGCAATTATAGTGTAACTTGTGAAGTGGCATAACCAGAGTTATTTGATGTTTGCTCATAATGCAGGTCACAATCCGGGAACGATTTTTAACCCATATTACAACATAGACCGATATTGAAAATGTTACTAAGGCTTTATTGCCTTAATCGATTTAGAAACTGATTACGATTAGATCGGTGAAATTTGTATAGCGTTTATCACACTTTCTAGTTGACGTTTTAAATAGAAGCCATTACATTTGCAGCAAGTCAGGAGTCGCGTTAAGACTTGAATATCTGGCGCCTATCACTATTTAACTGATTATTTGTATTATTGTCGAGTTGTTTTTACAAAAACTTGGTTCAGGCCGTACAATTACCTTTATATGTACGTATTACGATAGGATGTGCTTAATTTCGACATCCTTTTTGAGATGCTCTTGGATGTGTAAACAGAATAAATGATGTTTGGCTTTACTCATTATGCCGATTCGACCAAGGAAGCCAATTCATAAAGCTCCTCATCAGTTAAAAACACATACAAAGGAGTAGAAGTGATTCGAAAGCTGTGATCCTTAAGTACTTCAAAATTGGATTTGGGGAAATTATTTGAACACAGGCTCGTCTTTTTATTAGGTAATTTTGGCATCGCTTTCTAAAAATGTGTTTGGGTGCTAACGAATTGCAGTATGGCAATATCAAAAAACTTTAGAAGCAATGCATGGCCTCACAGTTATTAGCACTTTTTTCTTTTAACAGTTATAAGAAGGTTTTTATTTTTAAATGTTTACACCCTCTACCGAAGGGTGGATGTTATACTAGATTTGTTAGTTCGTTTGTAACACATCGAAATATTGATCGGAACCCCATGGTTCCGATAATACAAGATGTTAATTGTTAGACACACATTTACGTTGAGTTTTTTGCCTAAGTTAATTTGTCATTTCGTTGTTTCACAAATTCAACCATGGAGAGGTACACAATTGATTAAGATTATTTAAACCTTTTACGAGAATGGGCATTCAAATCAAAATGTATTTCGTACACTTAGTTACTTCTTTGTCAGCATTTTCGACCAAATGTGTAGATTCGTTAACAAGCAGAACTACTGCGTTTGGGCCAATGACAATACACGAGGGATTGTTGGAAGCTAGTGTATCCACAAAGAGTGACTGTTTGGAGCAATTTTTGAGCTGGTGGCGTCATCGGGCCGTACTTCTTCGCAAATGAGGACGGCCAAGCAGTTACCGTGAATGTTTTCGCTATCGCGAGGTGAAAACTTCTCGTTGGCAGAAATTAGGGCTATGGAACTGGGCGATATGTGGTTCTAAAAGGATGGTGCCACTTTCTACACAGACAACGAAATAATGGATCTTTTGCGCACGAAATTCAATGGCCGTGTTATCTCACGACGTGGCGATGTTACCACGTTCATGTGATTTGAGACCTTTGGATCATGTGATTTGAAACCATTGGATATTTAAAAGAAAAATTTAATAATCCAAGGCCCATTTAAAAACCAAAACATGGACTTCTTACTTTGGGGAAAAAAGTCGACAAGCCAAGGCCCATTCAAAAGCTAAAGCATGAGATATTCGGCACATTAACGACACTAAACCTACATTATGTCTTAAAGTCATTGAAAATATTGACCCACGGATAGAGGTTTGTCACCAAAGCTGTGGCAAGCAATTGCCAATATTTTGTTTTACTTATAATTGTCATAAATCCTTTTATCGCAATGAAAAGTATTAAAATAATTCTTTGAAAATTTTTTGTTTTATTTACAATTAACATCTTTCGCTTTAGTTGGACTACTTATAGTATTAATGATCGTCGTTAAATTCCAAGACGATCTAGCCATGTCTGTCCATAATTGTGCCCGTCCGCTAGTCCGTGTGTCTTCTGAAAGCACAATACCGGCAAAACGAATCAACCTGGATCCTGAATCAACTTGGGATCCATTTATTTTAGCAGCAAATGAGATAAATTGGCCCAGGGGGCAAAAAGTTTCCCTTTAATTCACAAAAAGTATTTCGGTAAAATGTACATGTTTTCTGAGAATTTGCTTAACAAATCATAATTTTTGTGGACTGAAAATGGTTAAAATGGGTACCGTTAGTTTGAACGCACTAAATATCTAAAATATGGGTATAGTTGCTGGACTTTTTAGATCATGTGGCCCACAAAAAAAAGGACGTGATTAATAGTCAATAAGGAAATATGGGTAGTCCAATTTAAAAAAAATATATAGTAATTTTGAAGTTTTGGCCTAAAAAACTGACATTTTTGCGCTTTAGTAGCGTAGGCACGGTGACGGGTCGAACTGAACGACACTTTTACTTGTTGTTAAACACATTTTATAAAAATAATATGTAACATAATAAAGGAAATCTCTATTCATTTTTTCAAGAAAACTATACACAGGGTATACTAGGGCTCGAACTCTAGACTTTCCAAGCGTGAACGTTTTTATCTTACCTTCATCAACAAAAATATTTTAGGAATTAAAAGAAGGAGACTGGTTCCCGTTATGTTTAGTTGTGGAGACTGGCCACAGGGACAAAATTGTCGTCGACACTTACATTTCAGTCAAAGAAGCTTTGATGCAGTATGTGCCTTGCTGCGGCTAAAATTTTTTTTTTAACTTCAACGCATGATTTTGAATACTTTGAACGTTATTTGGAAATCTCTGTGTAAGTATCTTAGCAATCATGATGAGTGTATTATGTCTGATCAATGTCATATTTTTGGCTCGAAGGTAAGTTATTTGAGAGTAGATCGGATAATTTTAATTCTCTAACGTATGTTACCAAGAATTAATCAGGATTTGATTAGGATTAGAGACAATGCAGAACGGAACATTAAAATTTTCTTGGATTTCAGAGTTTAACCGCAAGTTTATAGGAATGTCAAAATCAGTCGAAAATCATTAGTTCACCTAATGTTTCGATTCGTTTTATCATTGGTTGATCCATGTCTAATGAACAAATCCTTGCCAATATCGAATACTTATACAAATGATTTGGTCCGAAAGTATCGAGTGAATTCCACAGCAAAATAATCAAACAATTTT
Organism: Hydrotaea diabolus; assembly: GCA_963513945.1. Taxonomy (NCBI): domain Eukaryota; kingdom Metazoa; phylum Arthropoda; class Insecta; order Diptera; family Muscidae; genus Hydrotaea; species Hydrotaea diabolus. The sequence goes on from OY740719.1 coordinate 168,351,023, forward strand.
TAATCGTTGGAAAAATTCGTATATCTGCCTTATAACTGCAAGCGCAAGCCATAATATCCTAACATCCTGAAAGATTCAGGGAACTGGATAAGTTATACAGGGTGGTGCGCGGTAATTTATAATAATAATAATCATTGGTTGATCCATGTCTAATGAACAAATCCCTGCCAATATCGAATACAAATGATTTGGTCCAAAAGTATAATCAAACAATTTTGAATCGTTGGAAAAATTCGTATATCTGCCTTATAACTGCAAGCGCAAGCCATAATATTCTAACATCCTAAAAGATGCAGGGAACTGGATGAGTTATACAGGGTGGTGCGCGGTAATTTGCTTCTTTGTACAGCAGGATGTGGCGGCACTGTTGGCCGAAGAGAGTGGAAAGCGTGTGTGACTTTTAGTGGCTGACGGTAGATGTGTATACGCCTGCCTTTCAGTTGTCATCATGCATTGGACACGTGAGTAGAGGTTATTTTGTGTTGAAGGTTTTTTTTCAAAAGCACACTCGATCATTGCAGTGCAGCATGCTGTTCGTTTACGATTCGCTGTTCCCCCACGCTAACGTATTCGTAGACGGCAATAAATTGTAAATTTGATAGCTTCATTTGGAACAGCAAGGAATGTGTCATGTGTACGAAGGGGACCTGAGAAAAGAATTACAACACCACAAAACATCGAGAGAGTACTGCAATCTCCGAAATGCTGTGTTCGGAAGCAATCACTTGCTTTTGGCATTTCCAGACGTTCTCTCCACCGGATTCTTCATGATAAACTGAACTCTCTTGAGAGACCGCACTTAGAGATACATGGTTCCAACAGGATGATGCCACTGCACGCACAGCGAGGGTTACCATGAATTGTTTGAAGTAAATGTTTCCTGGACGGCTTAGCTCCATGCGATTTTTTTCTTTGGGGTTACCTGAAGTCGAAGGTGTATATCAACTGTCCCAACACCTTGGAAAACTTATTAACAATATTGAGGCTAAAATTGGCAGAATACCAGTCGACATGCTTGTTAGAGTTTATGAAAATAGCGAAGGTCGACATTTGCCAGATACACTATTTCAAACCATGTATTTTAAAAATCCCCTTACTGTACAAAAGATTTAAAATAAATGTTTCTGAGGTTCATAATTTTTTTATTTCATTCTTAAATAAGCAAATTATCGCGCTCTATGCTGTACTTTATTTTGGTATCAAGCGGTGTTTATTTTCTAGCCTAACATGTCCAGAAAAATAATTGGAATTAATGTAATTGAGAATACCCCTTCACTTTAAGGTTCGACTCTATTCAAGATTGCATTTATTATGCTGCATATTTGAATTGCCAATAGGCAAAAAAATAGTGTAAAACTAACTCCACTTCTAAATCGGTTTCTTTTGACGATATAGAGTAAATTCCTTGAAGATTTCTTGAAAATCCTGAATATGTACATTGATCCCATTTCTAGGAAAACAAAAACAAATAATAAACAACTTTAAAGAGAGCATATGATCCAAAAGAAAGAAAATGTGTGTGTCAGAGTGAAAAGGGGATTTATTCCCTCCCGTTTTCACAGCTGCGTGACAATGTGTGCTTTACTGCGTGTGTGTGCTGCTGTGTCGCATGTATGCATGTATATGAGTGTAACATTTGCCTGAGTCCTTGTGTAGAGACGTCCTGGCTACTTCCGGTGTTAATGAGCAGGCGCGCAGTCAGCAGCGCATACTGATTCACACACACACAAAATTGTATTTACAACAAATATATCTGTTTTGTGGCGATAAAAAGGTGTCCTGTTTGTTACATGTTATGTACAAGTACACACACAAAGAAAAATCGGTGTATGTATGCGTATATTTTACAATTTACGTGAACATCAATTAAAACGTGGGTGTTTAAGTCCGGTTGTTGTTTTGGGTGAACACCGAATTGGGGACTTCCTGCAGTGTTTTGGATCTGAGCGAGTGGTATGGGGCGGTGGGTTATGAAACTACGAAAGCACCGACTGCCTAGTTAAGCCTTGAATTTACACGTTTGAAGGGCGAAATGGGTGGGCGGCGGCGACGGGACTGGTGGAGAATGTCAATATCGGATAATGTCGTGCAAAATGTGTAAATAATGAAGAAAGGAAAAAAATACGACAAAACTTACGATCGGGGATGCGAAACATGAATTAAGAGAATAAAAGTAACAAAAAAACAAAAAAAAAACGAAAATTCAAACAAAACGGAGATGAGTTTCTTTTTTCATTGATAGTTTGGTTGGGCGGTATGATTTGGAGATAAAACAATGGTTTTAAGAGGAGGGAAGAGAAACAGAGAAAAATAGACAGAGAGAGTAACGATGGAAGTAATTTGAGTATAGAGACCGTAAGATAGAAAGTGAGACAGGAACAGTTTTATAGAGAGATAGTTAATAATGGCGGAGAGAGTGAAAGAGAGAGAGAGTTAGAGAGCGGGAGAGATTATAGAGTATTTGGAGTATTTAGATTTAATGTATGTTAAGTACATAGATAATATAGACACAGGATAGAATTTCATAAATACAACTCATATATATATATATATGCCATATATCGGTTTTAAAGTAGTATTATATTGATTGTTATATATTTATATTTTTTAATATATAGATATTTTGAATGTTGAAACAACAACAACATCAACTATAACGCTTTCATTTCAAACATATTCAAATTTTGTTGAGAAAAAAAAAACAAAAAACCAAAAATGACGAAACATAAACAAACGAAAAATCCAACAAAATATTGTATTATGAGACCTGGAGATTGTTCAAAAAGGAAGAGAACCTTCGAGAATTCAGGGCTGAGGAGAGCAACAACAACACGAAACTCAATAACGAAAGGTGCATTCCCGTTTCCATTTAATGACTGACTCTAAGGCATATTGTATGACGGTTTATGATTTATTGCTTATGAACGGAATGGTGGTGTGAATTAAAATAGGCAGTGTTCTCATCGTCTTTGTCTTAACCATAAATTCTTTTCGGTTTTCTATGTTGTTTATTAACAAATAAATAAATAAGTAATAAAAAGTAAATTACGATTAAAATGCTCAAAAGCGCTAAGCATGTATCGTACAAAATTTTGTTTTCATAATTTTTGGTTACAAAACAAAAATACTTTTTTTTAAAAAATTGGTGTTTACAACAACACAAAGATTGAGGTAAAATAAATAAAAATAAAAATAAACGAAAAGTGAAATGTTTGAAAACTCATAAAGACACATCGATTTAAGGCGTGAGTTTAATTTAAAGAAAAAATGAAAATTAAAAAACAAAATTTAAAACTTAAATATGTTAAATATACACATAATCAATTAAACTGTTTTAATTGTGATAATCTGTTTTTGTTTGGTTATTGTTTGATTGCTTTAGTTTCTTTTTTTTTTAAATTGTCTCTTTGGTGAAGTGTAGAAAACATGAAACGTGAACTGAAGATTTTTTTCGAAATGATAATGACTGAATTGAAAACTGAAAAGGACATTTTGAATAAAATTGAATTAATTTTATTTGTTTGTTTTATGTTTTATAGTGTAGAGTTTTAGTTAAATTGTTGTTGCATATGTACCATGAGAACTTCCGAAACCGAACTGATACTGAGAACATACATTGTGACGCCAACCTCCACAGGGGGACCTGTAACATATACACACACACGTTTGTTTGCTTTTGTAGTAATTTGAACTCAATCTTGAATATTTATTTTTTTTATTTTTTTTTTGCTTTGGTTTGTTTTACTTTTTTTAATGGTGTTTCATTAAATTTGTTAAATTTTTGTTGTTTGTTTGTTTTAGGCTTTTATTGATTGTTTGTTATTGCTTGTTTATATTTTGGTTTTAAGATTTGTTTATTCTTTTTTTTCTTTGCTATGTTTGCTTTGTGGTCTTATTTAGTTGCTCAGACAATAATACAAACTAGAATCTACGATAAAATACTTAAATTTAATGCTTTTTCAGTAAAAAGTGAATACTTATTACTTTAGCTGTCTTTGTCGAGTGTAGTTAGTATTTAACTTAAACGTTTTTAGATTAGATTTAGTTGGTGAGGAAAAAGGAGGAGTGGTGATTATCACATGACAGACTGCGGTTCGTTAGGAAAAAGTGCCAAAGGGTAATGGTCGGTGCTGATAAACCCGTATTTTATTAATCTACTCGAATTTGGTGTGTGCCCCAGATTAAAACTTGAAAAATGTTTTTAAATACGAAAATAGCTATGCCAGGAAACCATAGATGTGGTCTGAACTTTGAGAGGAGACTTATATTATTGCAAGTTTTTATACAAGTCTGAATCGTGAGAAAAGACTAATATCATTACAAACGATACTCGTCAAGCTGCCTATTTACTAACTCTTTCGCAGTCTTAAATGGTACCACAGGAGAAACTATAGCGAGTAACCAGATGACTCTATAGTGACTTGAATCTGCCAGCATGGAAAACAGATGGCTTATGATTTGGTAGGGTAATTGTGTGCTTTTATTAGACGGTTGTGGGAAAAGTCGCAGTTGTCGAAACTGATTTGAGCCAGAGCAGAGCACAACCTTGCCCATACTGACACCATAGCCATCATTAAGAGAACTGCCAGATCTGGGATTGCTTCCTTTGTTTAGTACAGAAAAGAATTGGTCAAAGTTTGTATCTGTGGTGTACTAGGACCAAGCAATGCTGGAGGTTGCATCTGCTAAGTCTTGGTCGAGGCAACAACCCGAGAACCGGCAGTTGCTATTTTGAGGTATTGACCAAGCTGACATAAACTAAAGGAGAGAACGTCGGGCTTAAATTAAACGAAGATTCATGCATTACTTTGGGCTTTTCAAAGAGCTTACAAAAAAGCGCTCTTGTGAAAGAAACAAAATCAATTCGCTTATAAAGGGTGTTTTTTTCAGACATGTGGCTTTCCTAAAGAAATTAAACACATATAGTTTAATGTTATGGCCAAGAATTTAGCTGTATTATAAAGATAAGGTTCAAAAATTGATTTCGGGCCGATGCTGGCTCGAATAAATTCTAGCCGAGAGGTCCAATTTTTGAGCAATTGTTGCAGCATTTTGGGCCGTATCAGCTGTAGCAATGTCAGCGCGCCAAATATTCTCTTCCAAGGCGTCAATCGTTTCGAGCTTATCTGCTTAGACAAGCGACTTCACATAAACCCACATATTTCTTAATTTTTGAAGAAATATGGATTTTGAAGAAAAATGATCTGCCCACAGAGCACACAAAACAGTGACTTTTTGAGGATGTAACGGCGTCTCAGCAATGGCAGCAATTTTGGTTATTAGCCTACCCATTCAAGCAAAAGAGAGATTCATCGCTAAACAAAATTTTCTTGTAAAAATCAGGATCGGTGGTTATCTGGTTTTGGACCCATTCACCAAGATTTGCAAACGTTGTTCTGGAGTAAGTCTATACATTATAAAATGGCAAACCAAACTGAGCATAAATTAAGTAAAAGCTGTGAAAAATACCACCTCCGGAAAAAGTGTGGCCAGATAGAAAACCATACATCTAAAAAAACACCCTTAACAAAATAGATAAAAAAGTTTTCGAATGTATAAACCTCTTTAATGAACGTCAGCAATGGCGTATTAGGAGATACATCGACAGTGGTGCTGGACCGAAGCTCCGGTAGAAAAAACAAGCCCAAGAAAAGCTCAGGAATCTGGGCATGACGTATTACAGTTCTGGCGCACAAGATTGAAGCCCGTATAGAGCTTAAGTTGTCATGGCCATATATCTGAAGATATCTATCTGTGCGGCTAAAAATTAGTTAAGCATACCTAGTTTCATTAGCTTGCTTTCTTGCTACTAACGAACTTACAGGACATTGAGCTATGGAGTAGGAATATATATTTTTTTAAGTCGGTCAATTAATTTTATGTAGAAACTGCCTGATATGTTTCAATTGTCTCATGTCTGGTTAGCATATTTCTGGCATCATCTTTTCTGTAGACAGCTCCACTCATTCTCTGGAATACTTCTGTGCTAAAAATGCCGACATTAAAGGCAAACATTTAAAATTTAAGCGATTTATGTATGACCAGCTAGTTCTTAGAATGTCTTACTTGTTGTTGGACCCCAACAAATTTAGGGGATAATAAAAAAATATAAGCTCTTACAGTGGACATTAAACAATTCAAACGCTTTAAGTTTAATAAGAGATATTTGGCTGGTGTTCGGACATGTTCTAAGAGTCTAATTAATGATAGAATTTGCTTCATGTAAAGGGCGGTCCAACGATAATGCACGACGTTAATTGTGAGTGACACTCTAACGTCAAGTTTTCTAACCAACACTGTTTGAGACATTCATCAATGGAGAGTTACACTATTGAGCAGCGTGTAAAGATTGCTAAAGCTTTTTATTAAAATGGGCGTTCAAAACTAAATTAATGTCGTACAATTCGTGATTTTTTGGCTAGCAAAAACGATTAAATGTGCCCACAGTGGTGATTCCATTAAGAAGCAGAATTGCCACATTTGGGAAGTGAGAACCCACGATTGCTTGTTGAATGGCCGAAGCATCAAATAGTAAATGTTTGCTACGGCTTATACGAGTAAGCAGGGGCGTCCTGGGGCCGTACTTCTTTAAAATTGAGGTCGGCTGAGCTGTTACCATGAATGGTGTGTTGATGTGGCCAGTGACGATTTGTGGTTGTAACAGTATGCTGCTACTTGCCACACAGCCTACCAAACAAATTTCCCTTTGCGCAAGAAATTCAATGTCTGTGTTATCTCAGGTCGTGCTGATTGGCCGCCACGGTTATGTGATTTGACACCGTTGGACTTCTTTCTTTGGGTATAATTAAATGAAAAAGTGTACGTCAATAAGCCAAGAACAATTCAAGAGCTAAAGCATGAGATAAATCGGCACATTATGGACATTGAACCTTTATTATGTATCAGAGTCTTAGAAAATGTGGACCATCTGATAGAGGTCTGTCCCGGAAGCCGTGGCAAGCATATGGCCGACATTTTGTTTCACAGATAATTGTCATAGATCCTTTGACTATTATAATAAATAATATTAAAACAATTTTTTGAAAACTTTTTGTTGTATTTATAATTAACCTCCTGCGTTTTAGTTGCACCATTCTTTACAATGGTTGTGTTTTAGTCTGGTTGTTTTTTGTCAATCAGGTGCCTAGGAAGGCTTCTAAGCACCGGCTCTCAAAATAGAATTTTGACCCTGAAAATAGGAATCAAAAATTACTTAGTAGGGACATAAATACTGTTACAACATTGAACACACCCATTTAAATAGCAGAACTGAACATATCCCGTTAATGTCATATGGGTTTTGAAAGCAAACCTCAATCGCGTTAGTCTGTAATGGAATTTTAAAATTGTTGCAACTTTCATCATGGAGTGGTCAGATAATGAGAACCGTATTGCTGTAATAGCGCTTTTGAAGTGTGAAATAAAAAAGCGATATTTTCAAAACGCTCCGGCCACTAGGGATTAACCGCATGTTCGTCTACCGATGCATAAAACTGCTGAGGAGACTGGAGATGTAAAAAACCGCCACCGGTCGGGCCGCCCACGCTCTGTTCGAACACCGCATTTGATGACATGCCGTTAAATCAAGAATTTACAGAAATCCGCTCCGAAAACAGAAAATCATGGCCCGTGAGATGAATATCACGCAAAAGTCCATGAGTCGAATCATTAAAAAATACTTGGGGCTTTAAAACTACGTATCGGACATTTATTGACTGCAGCTTAAAAAAATAGGATTGAAAACTGCAAACGTCTTCTGGTGAAGCACGCTGATAACTTGCACAGAAAAAGTTTGTTCACCGATGAAAAAATGTTTACCGTTCAGGAAAAATTGAACAAGCAAAATGGTAGAGTGTATGTGTGGCCATCTAAGGAAGCATCTGAACTGATCCCAAGGGTGGAAAAGGGTCATCACCCAGCTTCAGTTATGGTTTGGTGGGGTGTCTCTTACGATGGGATCACTGACCTGCATTTCTGCGAACAAGGAGTCAAACCATCGGCCAAAGTTTACCAAGAAACCGTTTTGGAAGCTGTTGTGAAGCCTCTTAACAATTCCCTGTTCCAAAACCAGCCATGGAGTTTCATCAGGATTCTGCGCCTACCCATAACGCTTAAACGTCCCAGACCTTCGAAACAATTTGCCAGCGTTCATATCCTTTGAAGAATGTCCCTCAGGCAGTCCAGATTTGAACCCATTGGATTACAAATTGTGGACGGTTTTAGAGGACAAAGTTTGTCACAAAAGATACCCCAACATTGGATCTCTTAAGACTGTTTTGGTTCGAGCTGTGGTCAATTTTCTGATGGGCGAAGTTCGTGCAGCTATTGACGATTGGCAACTTAATGCGTGTGTAAAGGCAAAAGGCGGACATTTCGAATAAGTAGATTCTTGTTGGATACAATATACATCAATAAATATATTAAAAAATATTTGGTCCAAAAACATTCAGTACTTTTTATTTTACAGCATAAAACGTATGTAACAGTATTTATGTCCGTACTAATTACATGCAATTTAAGTCTAACGAGGCGAGCTAAAACTGTTGGTCATTAGACATGATCTAGCACCAGCTGATCACACTCATTCATCTCTCTGAGATCTTGTATAAAATCACAGTCGTTGCTAGGAATGCTCCTTTTGGTGGTTATTAAAGACTGCTAGCAATTTAAGTCCAACGATCCCGAATGAGACAGGTGGTTGGACATCTCCTAGCATAAAATTGCCGTGTCAGGCCAATATTGCAAAACCACTTCTTCAAATCAAGTTTTTTATTTGAACCGAAAAAATTACAATTGTTGTTTGTTAAGTTTTTAAGCTATTTGATCCTAATTTTTTTCACTCTATATCGCTGAACTCAAATTGTGTAAATTGCGTACCAGTGTAACAAATTTGAAAATATCTCCATTAATGACATCTTTGTGGTTAAAATAAATTTCATCATTACAATATGTTTTATTTATAATGATAAAACATAATTATTGTAAAAGAAAAATTTAACTAATTTTTAGTATGGATCTTATTGAAGTTAACGAATCTTACTTTTCTGGGTGCACACACACACAGGTATTTAAGGAAATTTGAGAATTAAGATTTTAGTGCTTAATTTTGGATTTATATTTTGGGTGTTTTGTCTCTAAGACAGGTTTGTTGGGCTAGTGTTGGATATTATGAAAAGAAATGGTGTTTGATTTGCAAAGACAAAATTCATACAAAACGAACGTTAACAGAACAGGCGGAGTAGAGTTTTTTTTTGCTAAAGGGCAACAACAGAAATTTTAAATATGAGTGAAGAAATAGAATAATCATTGTGGCGATTACTAGGGAAATGTTAATTCTGATCGAGTGGTTGACTGACTGACTGATTAATTGATTGATCGAGTGATTGACTGATGACATGGAGTGGAGGAATTGAGAATGTTATGGAATTCAGTGTATAGTCGAGTCGAATGAAAACCAAATCAAACTTAGCCTCGCAACATTCGTTTTAATGGCAAACTTCTCAAACTCAACTCTACATAGAGAGAGAGTTAATTTTTGGAATTGAAAATAAGAAAAATTAAAAAAAATAGTTTACAGAATTGAAACGACTACCTTGAAAAAAATCTCTTCAATAAGAGAGTTTAGCCTAAAACCATATGTTTACCACAAACGTAAAGGTAAACGACGCTTTATTTTGTAAAGACTTGTAAAGTGTAAAGAAGTGGAAAGAAAATGCAACTGAAACGAACTGAATTGGAGGTAAACTTAAGGTAAAGCATTAAAGAAAATTAAAAAGAAAACGAAAAAATTGTGAATTTGTATTTGTAAATCGCCAATGAGCAGTTTTTAATTTTTAGTTTTCAGGTTTAGGAAAGAGGAGTTTTTATTTGCTAAACGGTTCTTTTTTGATTTTAAAACTACCAACTAAAAATCAAGAGGGTTGGCAAACTATATATTTAGAGAGAGAAAATGAGAGAGAGTGAGAGGGGGGTTTAGGAGAGGGTTCTAAACAGTAGGTGGCTTTAAAAGAGGTGGTTAAATTTCAAAAAAAGGTAGTGGTGGTGATGGTTTAAAAACTAAACTAAAGTACGGGGGTGCTGGAGGAGTTATTTTCGCATAGTCTCATTTCTCAGTTTGTTGTTAGAGTATTACTTTTTTTACTTTCTTTCTGGCATTCCTTCACTACGTGTAAGAGAGAAACCATTGATTTGTTTGTTTTCTATTCTTGTTTTTGCGATTTATTTTGTTGTTGCAGTTTTTGGTCTAGATTTGTTTTCATTTTTAACCGGAACCTTGTAATACTTTGAAGAATATTTCTTTTTTTTCAAAAAAAAAACATTTTTTCCATGTTATTTATAAGAGGAATTCCGCAGTTCGTAAAGGAAAAGAACAAAGTTAAACGTACACTAAATGGAACAAACACAATTCTGTTTTTTTTATAAAACTGAAAAGTAGAGAAACCTAAAACATAACCAACCGAACATAACAGAAAAAAAGAAGACAATGAAAATCCAAACTCAAAAAGGAGAACAAAATTGCATAAGTTAAAACAAACAATAGTGTTGGTAGGTTTTTTTTTTCAAATACTTGTTTTTTTTTGCTTAATTTCCATTAAAAGAACTCTTTGTCAAAAAACACTGAAACACAAACTATAGTTATTTCTTTTTAAATTTTTTTTTTGTTTCTTAAAAAAAAATGAAGAAAAGTAAAGACATTTCTAAGTAACAAACTGAAAACGAAAGGAATTTAAAGAAAATAACAAACAAAAAAATAATAGAGAAAGAAAGGAATTCCAAAAGAAAAGTAGCAAAAATTTTAAATTTAACAGAGGTACATGTGTGAAAAATTATGTACCATTTTCACTTCAGATAGCGAGCTGATCGATAGCACATACATGGTGACACCAACTTCGACAGGGGGCCCTGAAATGTCATGTAGCATCAATATCAATATACCAAATAAATCAATAAAGTTTCACTAAAATAGCATTAACCCAAACGAAAATCAACTTAAAACTTAACCAAAAAATCTAAGGAAAACTTAAATAAAACCCTTAAGGGACTTGATAATATTTCCTAAATCCTTTATACTAAAACTTAGGATTCTGTCTTTTGTTCATACTGACTGACTGTTAAGGATTTTTGTAATATTTTTTTTTTTGGGTGGGGTGGGGCTGGTTTTGTCATGGGTACTTATAATGTTAGTGTTTAATGTTTTGTTAATCTGTTTTTTTGCTCTTCTGCTTAAGTGTTTTTGGATTTAGTATTTTTTTCAATTTTTTTTTCTTCTTTTGTTTAAAAAATTTCTTAAGGGGTTTAAGTTTGGAAGGGTTTTTGCTTTTATCTCCTCTTATTCTTTCAAGCTTTTACATACTAAGTTTCAAACAAACAATCAGTTCTATATTTTCGTTTTTTTGTTGTTATTTTTTTTTAATTTTGGTTCTGTTTACTTACCACCATAATTGGGTCTTACTCTTTTGTCATAACTGACACTGAAGGAATCCAAAATAGCCGATATATTAACATCTCCCAACATACTACCGCCAGCGGTTCTAAAATATGAGAGAAGAATATATATGCTAATATGGTTTGTGATCGGTTACGGGATCAAGCAAGTTGTACAACATCGAACGGCCGGACATTGTGGCGTATGGCGTTATAAGCACATTCGATAAAAACAATCATACGCCACAAGGTCTCGACTGGGTGTAGGTGTTTTTTTTTTGTTTATTCGTGGGTTAGGAAACGGATGCGCGCGCTTTAGTATTTTTTGTTTTTTTTTTCTTTAGTTTTAGGTTATTGTAGAATATTTATGTTTAAGTCAGCAACTCAGTGACAGCTGTTTGTTTTTATCTGTAAATAGAACTTTAGTTTTGTTTCCATAAAACAATAATAATGAAATGTAATACGAGTGCAAACAAAAATGATTTTTAAGAATGCGATTTTATTTTCAAGAACTATTTTTTACAATGTTGCCATGTGGTATTATAGTAGGTCTGGCTGTGTGGCAAATAATTAATTTAAAACTATGTACATATTTGGTTTTATTGGAATTATTATCAATTTCATTTAGTATGAAATAGTGAATGCTTAATAATAAAAAATGGTGAAGCCCTTAGCGACAGTAGTACAGGGTGTCCGTCGGGTAGGTATACTACTTTGTTTGTTTATAATTATTGATTAAATGAAAGACAATGGATCTTATATTGATTAATGTTTTATTAAATTATGTATGGAATACAATATCAGGTAAATGTATGCCTTTGTAAGACTCACAAATGCGAGCCCTTTTGAGCGCATTTTTTATTACGAATTTAGGTTGATGGATTGTTTTGAACACTTTCTTGAGTAGCAGTAATGTTTTCAGCTGATCATGCATTACGTTGTGGTCCATGCTTGGGCCTATCAGCTAAAGGCCTCTTTCTTCGAAATCATCCACTACACGATAAATAGTGCGTTTTGTTTGCATGTTGTTTCTCCCAGAAATTTCACGTAACTTTGTTATCGTCACAGTTGACGATGATTGATTTTGATAAAATGTTTTAACGATTCATCGAATATTTTTCCACAACAAATTTGCACGTCTCTGCTTTACGACTGCCAGATATGAACTGTCAAGACTAATGTTTACAAAAATGGTGGCAAAACAAAGTAGTATACTTCCCGGTGGCCACCCTGTATAAATAAAAACTGGTAAAAATTACCTAAAGTCGACACTGGCCGACAATATTATACCCTGCACTTCTGGACCATTGGTCGTGCTCAAAACTTCCCTAGATTTAAAAACTAATGTCTTAATTAATTTTTTAAAAAATAACAGTGTTTTTGGTAAAATCGTTTGAAACATTTAAGTGGGAGCTATTCCCTAATATAAACATTTCTCTGCTATTCCAGCAGCGTTCATCCTTGGTACAAAAAAATTATATTCTTATGCCAAATTACATCAGGATTTAATGTAATGGGTGATCCAAGTAGAGATGCTTTTTTCAATAGCCTTTTTTTGATAGATCACGTGTGAGTCATGTCATGATGTCATGTTATGTTTGTTTAGTATTTTTGGCATTTCACGATTGAAAGACTTACGCCTGAACAACGTTTAAAAATCGTTCAACTTTATTACGAAAATTCACGTTCTGTGAGGAATGTGTTTCGTGCACTTCGTTCAACTTATGGTCAACATAATAGGCCTACTGAGCATACTATTCGCAACACCATCACGCATCTTGAGACACAGCATTTAATATTGGATAATATTCGACCGACTAGACCACTTCCAGCATGCAATGAAGCAAATGTAGCGGCCGTAGCTGAGAGTGTACATCAAGACCGTGTTACAGTCGATTTGGCACCGTTCGCAGCAACTCGGACTGACGTATAGAATGACTTGGTGGATTTTACGTCGAGCTCTTAAATTGGAAGCGCACAAAATACATTAACTGATGCGCCCGACGTTCCCAAGCGACATCGCTTGGCTCTATGGGATCTTGAAAAGTTCAAAGAAGATCCGACGTTTTCGAGCCAAATTTTGTTCAGCGATGAGGCAAATTTCTGGCTCAATGGGTATGTAAACAAGCAAAATTGCCACATTTGGGACGAAGAGCAACCAGAAGTGGTTCAAAAGCTGCCACTTCATCCAGAAAAAAAACAACGGTTTGGAGTGGTTTGTGGCCGGTGGAATCATCGGTCCATATGTCTTCAAAAATGATGCCGGTGAGAACGTAACTGTTGATGGCGACCGTAATCGTGTTATTAGAACCGACTATTTGATGCCTGAAACTGAAGCTCGTGATCTCGGCTACATTTGGTTTCAACAAGACGGCGCCACTTCCCACACATCGCATCAATTAATGAATTTATTGAGGGAACACTTCGTTGAGCAGATAATTTCACGTTTTGGGCCGGTCGATTGACCACCAAGATCGTGTGATATCACACCTTTAGACTATTTCCTTTTGGGATATGTAGAGTCTAAAGTGTATGCGTACAAACCCGTTTCGATTCAGAGCTTGGAGCAATACATCACGCTTGTCATTCGCCAGTTACCAGTTGAAATGCTCGAACGAGTCATCGAAAATTGGACTCAACGGATGGACCATCTGAGACGTGGCCGCGGCCAACAATTGATAGTAAACATTCCCCATTCCATTTGAATTTTCTGTGTTATTTTTCAGGAGTAGGAAATCTCGTAATGGATCATGCGTTATAATGTGGCTTCAAGAGCTAAAAACATAAAATTGGATGAACAGATGTGTTGGAGCTACAGCTAGATCTGAACCGATTTCTTTAATTTCCATAATGGTTCAAAAACTTAATTGTGCAAAATTTCATAAACATTAAATGCAATTTGTGCAACATTTGTATGAAAGCTATTACTTAATCTGGACCGAGCTTCTAAAATTATACTTACATCCTTCCTTGGTCCAAAAAACTAACGTGTGCCAAATTTCATTAGGATTAGAATCTATATGTGACTACCAAAGCTACAACTTACTTAAATCCCACATTATTTTATTTAGGAACAAGGGGGAACTTTTCTCAAATAAGTGGGCTGTACACCATTCAATTCTTATACTCACTGACGGGGACCTACTATTTACCCCCGGCTTTGAACAGCTTACGAATTTTATAAGGAAGTTTTTACAAGCCTTAGAGATAAATCTCTTAATTGTTAAGTCACCGTCATTTACGGACTGAAAATACGACGCTAAAAATTGTTTAATGCTCTTAGCCAGTGATGAACCTGGGCTTACTGACAGATAGTCGTGTACTCCTCCATCCTGTTTTAAAAGTTATCACTTTGACTGGTGTTTTAATAAAAGTTTTAATTAGAAAAACAAAAATTTACACTACAAAAATAGGTGTGCAAATTATAGCGAATGGAAAGTGTCTTTGGTAAGGGGGTTATAAGAAATCATGGGTCGATATATATACACCATGGTATAGTTGACATATAGTAGGTACCAGAGACACAATGCAAGAAAAGAACACAAATTAGGATTGGTCTTTGTTTGGGTTATAAAAGGCGACCAAATTGGAGGTCTGTTTTGCTTTTCTTATTTTTGCTGCCATTTTTTTCTTGTAATTTTTTATTTTCAAATGAAAATGAGAAATTTTTTAAACAAAACAATATTCGTTGACAAAGCCTATTTCCAGTTCAATGGCTACGTCAAAAAGCAGATATGCCGCATTTGGGGTGAAGAGAATCCAAGAGTTATGTTAGAGCAACCATTACATCCAAAAAAAATATGGTTTGATTGTAGTTTGTGGTCCTTGGAAATCATCGGACCATATTTTTTTTTTTTTGAAAACAAACATGAAAATGCTTTTATGGTTTCAGCAGGATGGTCTCACTTGTCATACAGCAAGAGAAACAATGGATCTTTTGAAAGAAAAGTTCAATAATACGAAAGTTCGTATTATTTTTCGTAAAAGAGGAGTAAATTGGCCATTAAGATCGAGCGATTTGACACCTCTAGATTTCTTTTGGTGGGGTTTTTTGAAATCGAAAGTGCACAGCAATAATACCACAACAGTTCAATAGGTATAAACAAATATCAAATATTAACAACAGTTTATTGAAAAAAATGATTGATAACTTCGGTAAAAGAATGAAAGCCTGCCGAACTGGTAGAGCGGGAAGGGAGGGGTGGGGATTCCCTTGACCGGTTTAATTTTTCATTTTTAACCGGAACCTTTTTGTAATAAACTGAAAAAAATATTTTTAATATCTGGAAAAAATCTTTTTTATTAAAGTTACCTCAATTTGGTCACCCTTTATATTCAAAATTTAGAAAAATATTGACCACTTTTTATAGAATTTTTTATTGACATACTATTGAGTATTTGCCACATGAACTTCGATTATAATAATATAAAGCGTTTCGATGAACGGATTTGGCATAAACGGCTAAGAGTGTCATTTTCAGCCAATCCTTTTGGAGATTCTTGTTGCAAATCTTTGCTATGTGTAATTTTAATACTCGCAGGCCGTTAATTACAATTTATAGTTGATTAACAGGATTGAAATATTGCCCGAATTGAAACTATTTTTTATACAGTTTGCCAGAGAAATTTTCCCTACCTACGATTTTATTTTTCCAACGGAGCGGAGAGTAGTGAAGAGTAGATCATCTATTGATGTGAATGTAGCGTGTCCATGTATCTATATTGCCTGGTTATCAACTTACTAAATGTCAGCAGAAAATTCTCTTGCAGAACAATTCGGACGTTACTGATTCATATCAGCAAATTGTGGCCTCTCGAACGTCGATATGTAGGGCGTTCGATTTGTAGTTATTTTTTTAGCTACCCTACTTATAATTCGGGTCCTCACAATACTAATGTTCCCAGATGCAAACTAAAACTTCAATTGGCTACTTTGACATTTTTTAGCATAACTTCACTTAGTGTGTTATTTCATGTGAGGGCGAATTGTTTTGTTTACCCTGTGTTGAAAAATACATCTCAGTCAAAAAATGGAATTATCCCGTGCACATTATCCTCCGATGAGTTTTTACGATTTTCGGCGTGGGTTATCAAGACAAGAGTGTTTAAAAACTTCCATTGGCTACTTTGACATTTTTTAGCATAACTTCACTGAGAGCGTTTTCTCATGTGAGGGCGAATTGGTTTGTTTACCGTGTGTTGAAAAATACATCTCAGTCAAAAAATGGAATTATCCCGTGTACATTATCCTCCGATGAGTTTTTACGATTTTTGGCTTGGGTTATCAAGACAAGAGTGTTTAAATCAACTTGTTTCGACTTTTGGTGATGAAGCACCATCAAAAACCACAGTTAATCGCTGGTACCAAGAGTTCAGTCTCGGACGCCGTTCGCTCCAGGTTGAATTTCGTGTAGGACGTCCACTTCGGTCACTTTGCCAGAAATCATCGATGCTGTGAGTGCACTGATTAAGCAAGACCGACATGTGACATACCGTGAGATTGAGGCATCCTTGGGAAAAAGTATGACTAGCATCAATAAGATATTGCATGTTCATTTGGCCGTGAAAAAAGTTTGTTCTCGTTGGATCCCACATAATTTGACGAATGCTCGTATGGATTGGTGCAAAGCGATGTTGAAAAAGTATAACTGCAATAGCCCAAAGGCAGCGTATAACATTGTCACAGGTGAGGAATCATGGATCTATGCATATAAACCCGAAACAAAACAGCAATCGACCGTATGGATCTTTCAAGATGAGCCAAATCCAACAAAGGTTGTTCGTGGAAGAAGTACATCGAAGCAAATGATTGCGTTTTTTTCGGTAAACTGGTCATGTTGCCACAGTGCTTTTAGTGGAACGTAGGATGGTCAATTCTGAGTGCTATACAACCATCTGTTTGCCAACAGTGTTCAAAGAAATGAGGAAAGATAATAAGAGAAGACGGATCATTTTGCATCACGAAAATGCGAGCTTACACACATCAGCTGAAACGATGAGCTTTTTGACCACTCAAGATGTCGAATTGACGGGCCATCCAGCCCTGATTTGCCACCCAATGACGTCTTCTTATTCCCTAGCATCAAGAAAAAAATGTGTGGTCAACGTTTTTCATCGCCCGAAGCCTTCAAAAATCATGTTCGGGAGGCGTCTCAATCGGAGTGAAAAAAGTGATTCGAAAATTAGTTTGTGTGCATACAAAAGTGTATTGATCTTAAAACAAAAAAAAAAAACATTTCCAATGATAAATTTTTGTGTGTTTTTGTGAATTTATGCAGAGTCAATGTAATGCAGTCTTCTGTAACTATACCAAACCTCAAGCTGCTGCCGTACTGTCCAGTAAACAGGCCATAATAGCTTCACAGGATATAATTGAGGATGTGAAGGAAATATAAGAGATGGTAAAATATAAGA
This sequence comes from Hydrotaea diabolus, assembly GCA_963513945.1. NCBI lineage: Eukaryota > Metazoa > Arthropoda > Insecta > Diptera > Muscidae > Hydrotaea > Hydrotaea diabolus. The sequence continues at coordinate 168,368,861 of OY740719.1, forward strand.
ATTGTGGTCAGAAGTAGTAAGTCTACGCAAAGTTAAGGTGATTAAACGCCAAATATCCCCAGACCCTAAAGCGTTAAAGGTATAAAGGATATTTCCAAAGGGCTATAGAAGTTCTAGCCGCGTTATAATGTAATAAAATAACTTTATGACTTTATTTTGGGAATATCTGTCTCTAGAGACAGTGAAATAAATGCTCGGTCTAATAGGGTCATTATTTCATACACACATACACATACGAATTTATGTCCTGATGTCTTCCCTTTTCAGTCTGCCTCCTTCAGCTGTTTGTTTATTGGCCACATTTGACAATAGTCGTAAATAGACAGACATGACAGCGCACCTCTTCACCCCCAGTACCCGCCGTCCTTTACTAGACCCAACGAAATAATGTTTGTGCCTGTGACTAGGATGTTTTTGAGCCAAAGTAACAAAACGACTTTTCCACCGCCTCGCTGTTCTATTAAAACTTTTCCACTTAAGCGGGACCAAGAAAAAACAAATCATGGAACTAAATAGAGTTTTGGTAAGCGTTGTAGTCGTTGTCGTCGTCAACGCCAGGCAGCGGCATATGATATATGCACTTTAACAAATACTGTCAATAAATTTTCACAAGCTGTGAGCCTTTCGTTCCCTCGTCGTTCGCTGGTTCAGTATTTGTTTCAGAATGTGTTGTATTTTCTGTAGTATGAGCAACTTTGACATTATTGGCAAGTGTTTCCGTCTTATGCCATAACTTTTCGAACAACTTGCATATGACGGTTTAGTTTTCTCGAAAAATCTAAAACTTTGTTGCTAGAATTGTAGCTGCTGTTCTTGTAGTAGTAGTAGTCGTCATCGCTCTCGATGTAGATGTAGCCTTAGTTGTTTTTGCTCTGGTGAAAACAAAATAAATGGAATTTCAAACATGTTAAGAATAACTTTGTACGTTTAGACATACAAACTTGTATGGACACACACTCATACACCCATATCTGTGTGAGTGCAAGTATATTTAAAGGTTGAAGGTGGCGCTTGGATGGGCGTTTCTTTGGTTGGCCAAAAGAAACGAAGAAATCTGGGTCACATAGTGATAAATTGTTGGAAGAGTTTAAATATTTCTTGGCTAAAGAAACAGACGAGGTGGCATGGTCATAATCTATTCCGCTGAACTGGTGCTTCAGGTTGAGGGAAACTGTAAGTCAACAGTTCTAAAAATTCTAGTGATCAAACAAAAAACGCATTCGTTATAAGACCTGGCCAAATATAGTCATCCCTGTTTACAAGGTGATTCAAAATTATCAAAACATACCCTTATGGTCTAAATGAGTAAGAAATAATTAAGATATTTATTAAATTCGTCCAACTGAATCCTATAAACGCTTTCAGAGTCTTTAAAACCATAAATCTCTAGCCTTGTTGTACAGGGTGTCTGCCGGGAAGGTATACTACTTGTTTTGCCTCCATTTTGGTAAACATTAGTCTTGACAGTTCGTATTTGGCAGTCGTGAAGTTGAGAAGTGGCAAATTTTATTATGAAAAATTGTCAAACCTGTTTTAATCGTTGAAACATATTACCAAAATCAATCATCGATTACTGTGACGATAAAAAAGTTACGTGAAGTTTTGGGAGAACCAACGTGCCAACAAAACGCACTTTTTATCGTGTAGTGAATGATCATGAAGAAAGAGGGTCTGTAGCTGATAGCCCAAGGAAAATGGAACACAACGTACTGCAAGATCGGCTGAAAACATTACTGCTGCTCAAGAAAGTGATCAAAACAATCCATCAACCTCAATTCGATGCCGTGCTGATTGTCATGAAAAATGTGCTCAAAAGGGCTCGCATTTGTGAGGCTAACAGAGGCACACATTTATCTGATATTGTATTCCATACATAATTGCCGACTTGAAATAAAACATTTATCAATATGCGAGGGCTGCTATATATATTTCTGGTCTAATAATGAAAAAGCTAATATTTATCATCAAAAATGGTGTTATTGCTTTTCAAAGTATTCTCCAGCATGATTTATACACCTTTGCATACCGTCAAACCAATTGTCAAAGCACTTTTTCCACTCCGATTGAGACACCTCCAAAACATGGTTTTTGAACGCCTCAACAGCATCTTCTGGCGACGAAAATTGTTGAACACGCATTTTTTCTGGATGTGGGGGAATAAAAAGAATTCATTGGGTGTCAAGTCAGGGCTATACGGCGGATGACCCATCAATTCGACGTTTTGGCCAGTCAAAAAGGCCGATGTTTGAGAGCTCGCATTGTCATGGTGCACAATGATTCGTCTTGTTCGTTTTTTGAAACTCTCCGAAGACTTCAGGCAAACAAACTGTGGTATACCACTCAGAATTGACCGTTCTACGCTGCTCAAGCGCTACAGTCGCCACATGACCAGGCGCCTATTTGCTTCGAAGTGCTTCTTCCACGAACAACTTTCGTTGGATTTGGCGCGTCTTCTAAGACCCACACGGTCGATTGCTGTTTTGTTTTGAGCTCATATGCATAGATCCATGATTCGTCACCTGTGACGATCTTATAAATGTCTTTTGAAGCACCGCAATATTATTCTTTCAAAATTTCTTTGCACCAATCGACACGAGCCTTTTTTTGAGCGATTGTCAAACTGTGCGAGATCCAACGAGAACAAACCTTTTGACGGCCAGGTGTTCATGCAATATCGAATGTATGCTGGTAGAAGAAATACCTAAGAATGTCTCTATCTTACGGTATCAGTTCACGATGATCTTACATTATCAGTTCACGCACAGCATCAATGTTCTCTGATACAGCGGCCGTTTTTGGACGACCTTCACGATCTTCGTCTTTGAGCGAGCGTCGGCCACGATTGAATTCATTAAGACAGTTTTTTACAATGCTATAGGATGGTTCTTCGTCGTCATACAAAGATTTAGGTTCTTCGATGCACTCTTGTCGTGATAATCCACGTCGGAAGTTGTAAAAAATGATTGCACGGAAATTTTCAGGAGCTAATTCCATTTTTTTTTGCCAAATTGAGTTTTTCAAGTCACTGTAAACAACACAAATGATGGTCGTACGCCCCAATCGGAGGTCCAATCAGGTATTTATTGTCATGAAATTCTAAGAAGATATTTCCATTTCCGTTGGTCATTGTGTCCGAAAGATATTAAACAAATTATCCTTGGACGCTTAAATTTGAATGATAATAACTTTTGATCATTAGCTGTATGCATTGGGCAAAATCGGCCAAGGGGGAAAATAGTTTTTTTTAAGGGACCGAAGTTAAATGTGACATACCTCGAGATAGAGAAAAAGTTTTTGTGTAATTGCCAAATATAAAATTCAGCCTGTTTTAAGTAACCCTATTCTTATTACAAGAAGACAAACTGATAAAACATGGCACATACTCGTATTGTGTGGTGGCTGCCATTGCTGACACTCTGTCGAAATCGCTTTTTGGCTTGGAGTAATAAATACCTATAGCAGATACGGATGCAATGAACTGTAACAGTTTATTTTAAGTGATGAAGCTCATTTTCATTTGAATGGCTTTGTTAATAAGCAGAACTGTAGGTTCTGGGGTTCTGATAATCCAAGAGCCATTCATCAACTCCAATTGCACCCCTTTAGGTGTACAGAATGGTGTGGGATCACATCTGCAAATATCATTGGGCCTTAGTTATTCGAGAATGAATATGGAAGTGCTGTAACCGTAAATGGAGAGCGGCATCGGCTTATGATAGAAAATTTTTTACGTTCTGTCTTGAAACTAGACCTGAGATATGGTTTCAGCAGGACGGAGCCACTGACTACACTACCCGAGACACAATGCCACTTTTAAGTCAAATTTTTGGTGAACGAATAATTTCCAGAAGTTCGAAAAGTATTTGTTCAGCGCGATCGCCAGATTTGTCAGCACCCGACTATTTTCTTTGTAGCATTTTAAAGGAGCGAGTATACGTGAACAGGTCCGAGACAATCCTTTAACTCAAGGCCAACATTGTTGCAGAAACTCGAACGCTACAGCCACAAATGTTGAAAGATGTTATGGAAAATGCTTTAAAACGAGCCCATCATTGCGAAGCTGAAAACGGGGGTCTTTGAGGTGAAATTATTTTTCATACTTAGTGTAAAAAAAATTGTCATTTTGTATAAGTATATTATATAATCTGAGATAAAAATAAAAGAAAAATGAATGTACGAAAAAGCTATTAAAGTTTTGAACCCCTTGGTAACTTTTGGCACACCCTGCAGTTTATCGAAATAAAAGTCAAAGTGAGTCTCTTTGTCCGACTGTTATATAATGCCTAATATAAACTAACCACACCCATTTTGAGGGAAAATAGTCAATAAAAATCAAACCAAAATTGTGAATTAATAATTTATAATAATTTAACCAAATATAAATGCATCCGATTCAGACCAAACTTTGGATGAAACATTACGAGCCACCAATAACAAAGTTAAGTGAAAATAGACTTAATCGTCTATGTTTTTGAATAGCCCCCGCACAAAGGTAACACCCTCTTTCAAGATTTAAGGTCTTTCAGCTCTAGCAACCACAAATTTAAACCGCCCACGCTTAAATTTAGCATGAGCGACCAATAATTAACTCTGCTAAAAGCGAACCATAAAGGTCAATATTTTCGAGCAGCTCCAATAGAAAAATCTTTCCTGATTTCCGAACCTTAAGCTCTAAAAACCACCTAGTACATTCGATTCCGATCAAATTTTCGCATGACTCGATACGAGGGAGTTTCTACCGTATCGGATCACGTTTTTGAAAAGCGTCCACATAAGGGTCCCTTCCAATTTCAGGCCAAGTCGCTCTAAAGGCCACATTGTCTATCCAACCTAGCTCTAATTAGCAAAGAGCATTATATGAGGCATATAATAAACCCTCGTAAAAATAGCTATGTCTGTGTTTCATAGAGCCTAACCAAAGATGCCTTTCATGCTCTTGAAGAAACCTTTGCGGTCCGAGCTTGCTCAAACTAGACAGGGGTTTGATATTATTGGAAAAGCAGACAATCTCATAGTTGGTCACACCATCCGTTTTCTATTCTTTCATGTCTTTGGAAGGCGTTGATTTTGACCTGTTAAAAAAAATATGGCTGGACTTTAGTTATGATACCTTGAGTATTTTCATGCTGGGTACTGGTTAACTTTTAAGTTCCTCTGAAGAATTTTCTTTAGGCTAAGGTCTTCTGAATATTTTTTTCATTTACGAGGTCTCCCGAACAGATTATATGTGAAAATATATTCTATCTGATAAGAAAGCCTTGCTGAAGGCTGGGAGGTTTTTTTAAGTCAAGTCCTTCTGAAAAAAGTTCATCAATTGAGTCTGATAGATCGGAGATCAAATTTTCAGCAACATTTTAGAGCATAACTTTTATAACAGTTTAGCCTTTAATTGAATTTAAATTGAAATGAAATTGTTTAACAGCTTTCTAGGATTAAATGGTAACTTGAAAGACTTCTTTTCTGATCACATATGACTTAGTTTTCCAACAATTTCTGGACTTACACTATGACACTGTGCGTTTTTATAAATCTTCTTTTGATGCAGTTGCTAAATATTTATATTTCACCACTTCTAGACCACTGAACTAAAGGACACTTGATGCAAATGAGCCTTAAGTGAAAGAAGGCAACCAACAAAAACAGTAGCTCACACACACATACGTGCAAGACACAAATACAAACACAACAAGGGTTAATGTCAAGCAGCGTCAATAAGCCGAGCACGAGTGGTTAATAACAAATGGAATACATTGCACAAATGGAAGGACGAATGTTTCTGGGCCAGGATTTACATAAACGAGTTGAGTGCAACTTCAAGCTAAGAGAGAGTGGGTGAGTGAGAGGCTGAAAAGTGGCAAAGAGCAAGGGGAGCCTGAAAGAATTGCCTGCATATAAATTTAAGCTAATGATGCATGTTATTATTCCAGATTTATGGTAATAAATTGGCAACCTTAATCACCCGTTCCACTATAGGTTACAGTTCTGTTCAAAGGATATGTGTGTGTGTGGCATCAATTCATTGTAAGGTTAAACGAAGGGTTATTAATAATCACTTAATTTAGAGTGACAACATTATGACATGCTAGCATGTAAGTGGAAATTCTTAAAAGTCCAACACACTTATACTCACGCGAGGAGGTCATCTCCTTGGCCGCAATGCTGCAAGACCACATATACTAGGTATGAAAGAGGACCGAAGCCAAAAGGTTTTTGGTTTTAAGTTCATGAGTTAGCGTGGAGCTGAATACACACATGCACTCAGATCTATTGGGAACGCCTTTGATAACTTATGTAAAATAGCTGTGCAACGCCCAAAATATGTTTACTTGTCATTATATACAATTTGGCCAACATGGAAAAGGAAATCACGGAAGAGCAGGGCGAAGGAAAGCAAACACAAGCCAAATAAAATATGGTAAAGAAATTTTGTGAATGTATTGCGTTATGTGGGCCATAGAGGACTTTTGACCACAAAATGCTTTGAGGGTGGATGCTTTGACTTTACTTTATGTTCGCTGGCACCAGCAACGCAATGTTGCTTGATGGCAGCAGCAACAACGACAATGGCAACAACAAATATGTTGTCCAATGCTTTTGTCAGCGGGAGGGCTGTTGAAGTTTACCCAGCGTGTGTGTGTGTCTGTGTTAAATGTGTCAAAATATCTGGCGACGCCCTTAACAATAACAATCTCGATTATAAACATTACTTGTAACATTTTCAGGCACCTCTCCGCTCCCCCTTAAATGTTAGCCCACACACGCACAAACATTGCCGGCCTCACATGTCCTCCCAGTTCGCATAAGTGTTCTACCAACTGACACAAAAGAGAACGACGGTGGCGATGCTTAAGGAGCCAAAGAGAGAAGAAGTAGAACAAGACAATTCAAATGTTCAAAACGAATACATACTCGTACTCATCTCCTCACACTCTCTCGCTCTCACTCAACATACACACTGGGATTCTCCGCCTGACCCACTCACACATAAAGAACATGCAATCAGATGTTAAGTGTCGTTATCTATGTGTGTATGTGTGTTTGTACGTTTTAATGTATGTGTGTTCTGGACATGTCTTTTAAGATGTTTGGATTGTATTTCGTGCAAAAAAAGGAAAGAAAAAGAGACTGCGAATATATGTGGCCCCTGCTCCTTGTTTTGTATTCTTATACACACAAACAAACACACACCCACACAAAAGCAATTTAATGTCATTTTTAATGATACTTGTAAATGCTATTATCGCACTATGTTGTCGCTGCTGCTGTTGTTCGCCAGCCAGCCAGCCTGCTCGCCTGCCGTTGGCATAAGTTGCCATTTTTGTGAAAGTAAACTTAAAAAGGAAAACACTTTCAAACTCTTTCTTCTCCTTTTGTCTCTCTTTGTGTGTGTGAGTTTAATAAACAAATTAAAAAGTGTTGTGTACATTGAAGTGACCAGTTTTTCTTTTAGTTTTTTTTTGGACATTTTAAAAACATGAATGAATTCGAACAATCCACTTAGATGACATGGTTTTTTATCTCTTCTTCTAAACGATACTAATGCCTTTGGGCATGTATTGGGCTTGGAGTAGTGTCAGACTTGTTGGTTTTAATTACGTTTTAAGAGTTTTGTATTCAACTACTAGACAAACTGAACTTAATTTGTACACCCGTTTAAATGATTTGCTATTTTTCAGGTTTAAAGCCATCTTTTGATTTCAATCTTATATGATGCAAAACAAGTGGGCAATTCGTTAAGTGGAACCGGGTCGAAGCTTTAACATTTTACGATAGAGTGCGTTCTAATAAGAGATGGTAAAATGGGTAAATATCCAATTGGTAAATGCACGGTAAAATGGGAGCATTTACCTAAAAGGTGGCTATAAGCCATACTGTAGAAAATTTGGTGAACAAACACATATTGCAGGAAAATGTAGTGCATTTTAAAATTAATTATAAAATAAAGACGAGTTAAAAAATAACAACTTAAGACAGTAACTACGAGCGTGCTATTTATATTTCGTGTGCCACAATAAAAACACAATAATTTATCATTGCAAATGGTTTTATTGTTTTTCAAAATATTCTCCTTTAAGATCAACACTTTTGTATGCGCACAAACCAATTTTCAAAGCTCTTTTTTCCACTCCGATTGAGCCACCTCCAAAACATGATTTTTGCACGCTTCAACAGCTGCTTCGGGCGATGAAAAACGTTGATCACGCATTTTTTTTGATGCTAGGGAATAAGAAGAAGTTATTGGGTGCCAACCTAGAGCTGTTCGGTGGATGGCCCATCAATTCGACCTCTTGAGTGGTCAAATAGCTCATCGTTTCAGCTTATGTGTGTGAGCTCGCATTGCCGTGATGCAAAACGATCCGTCTTCTCTCATTATCTTTCCTCATTTCTTCGAACACTGCTGGCAAACAGATGGTTGTATACCACTTGGAATTGACCGTCCTACGTTTCACTAAAGGCACTGTGACAACATGGCCGTTTATATCGAAAAAAGCGTAATTATTTGGTTCGATGTAATTCTTCCACGAACAACTTTTGTTGGATTTGGCTCGTCTTGAAAGACCATAGTTCCATGATAAGTCACCTGTGACAATGTTATACACTGCCTTTGAGCTAGCGCAGTTATACTTTTTCAACATCTCTTTGCACCAATCCATATGAGCCTTTATTGAGCATTCGTCAATGATATGGGATCCAACGAGAACAATTTTTTTTCACGGCCTAATAAACATGCAATGTCTTATTGATACTGGTCATACTAATGCCCAGGGATGTCTAAATCTCATGGTATATCACATGTCGATCTTGCTTAATCAGTTCACGCACAGCATCGATGGTTTCTGGCAAAGTGACCGAAGTTGGAAGTCCTTCACGAAATTCATCCTGGAGTGAACGGCGTCCGAGACTGAACTCTTGGTACCAGCGATTAACAGTGGTTTTTGTTGATGCTTTATCGCCGAAAGTCAAAACAAGTTGATTTAAACACTCTTGTCTCGATAACCCATGCCGAAACTCGTAAAAAATCATCGCCCGAAAATGTTCACGGGATAATTCCATTTTTTGACTGAGATGAATTTTCCCTGTAAACAAAAGAATGCGCCCTCAAATGAAAAAAAGTTCTGCGTGAAGTTATGCTAAAAAATGTCAAAGTTTCAGTTGCAAGTTCTAGTTTGCATCTGGGAACACTAGTATTATCAGGACCCGAAATATAAATAGCAACCCTAGTATATTATCTAATTTATACACACAAATGACTCATTTGAAGTGATGTTTCAGCTATTTTTTTTTCACTAATACCAGTGTTACCATTTTTTGGATAGTTATCCAAATATGGAGAAAATTTTAATATTTTGGAAAATAAAGTTTTTGTACAATTTCTTAGGATACTATTTTTTACAAAACTCATTGATTTTATTTTGCGAATATAAGATTAACTCTGAATTTCTTTGTTAAAGACCCGGGCATACTGAAGCCTTTTGTTCTTACGCTGCGCTTTTCCTAACTTTCGGTAGGCTGATAAGTTAATTATATAGCAGTGCCAGTATAGAAAGGCCCTGCCATATATTTGTTATATGTTTTGGACATTTATTTCTATGTGTTTTGGACTGCCGGAAGTTTAAAAATGCTATACGTAAGAATAAGCTTCTTCTTAAATGTTTCCATTATGTGGTTATGTTTGTTGTTTCCACTTTTCCAGCATTGAAAATTTGAATTTACTTATAGCATCATTCTTTGTTCCGTTGCATGAAATTAATGATTAGTTTTAAAGGCATCGCCTTGAAAATATTACATCTACTCGTATTTGTTTTGACTTTAATATATTTATTTAGCAGAAAGTAAAAAATAAAAAACCTTTTTACCATCCCCCATGAGAAAAATAAAAAAAACCTATTTACCATCCTCCATGAGAAGGGGTATTATTAATTATGCTACAATTTGAGTTGGAGGTACCAGAAGAGATGCGACAATATAGCCCATTTAAAATTGGATAGGCAATTTAAGGAAAATATTAATACGAGTAAAATATTAAAAATTTCGAAATGTAACGTCCCTAAAAGCCGTACTGACAAACTTGGATCAAATGACTTAAGAAGTCGTAAACAGATTTGGTAAGAACATATGTGGGCTTCCTTGTACACAGAAAACAGATTGGTTGCCACAACCGAATTATTTGCCAACCAACTGTTAGTGGTTGCACGCACTATTCATGTTTACCATCGTAACAACCGAAACTTGATTGGGAAGACAGCAATTTGCAAAGGGAACTGACACTTTCGGTTAAAGAAAAAAATTATCGGCACTCATAAGCAACTATCATGATTATTGAAAATGAATTTATACATGTATTGGTTGTTGTTGTAGATTGTTGGTTATAAGCACTTATTGAAAAAATTTAATATTTTACCGCCTTGTAATGGGACATTTGATCAGACAAAAAAATACGTCTTTGAATAGATGTTTTGATAAACATTTAAGTGATGTCCCAATCGGAAAAGAATTAATTAAGATATACGAGTATCAATATTTAATGTCAATAAAATTGGTGGTTGTTTTGAATAATAAGGTGGGTTATCTAAGGTGAAAACTCTGAAAAAATCTCATTAACCATCAGACCCATTTTTGAAGACTCTATCTCAATTTTAGAAAACGCACTAATAACATCTCTTTTAGTCCTTCCGACGATGTCAATGTCATCCGAATAAGCGAGGAGGAGGAGGCCCTTGATGTTGCCTGTGCCTGCTTTGTTAACTTTTGCGTTTTCTAAAATTTAATAAATGTTGAATAAATTACACGATAAGCTGCCTCCCAGTCTGAGAACTCTTGTTGTAGGAAAAAGGTTCGGAGAGGTCACTTTCTATTTTTACTGAGGATTTCGTGTCACTTAGTGTCATTCTACAAAGACGTACAAGTTTTGCTGGTATACCACACGCAGACATGGTTTTAAATAATTTTTCTCTTATCGGAGTGTCAAATGTAGCCTTATTCTCGTAACTGATAAAAAGGTGGTATGTATCGATCTGATTATCATGGGTCTTTTCCAGGATTTGTTGCAAAGTGAAGATTTGATCGATTTTTGGCTTATTCGGCCTGAACCCACGCTGATAGCGTTGAATAAGATCGGCGAGTTTGGGCTTCAATCGTTCATATAGTGTACTTGATAGTACCTTATATCCGATGGACAGGAGACTTATTCTGCGGTAGTTGGCGCAAACCTTCTTGTCTCCTTTTTTGTGGACTGGACATTAGACCGTATCACCTTACATGGACAAAAAAAAAAGTGCACCGTACACCAGCGAATATAAAGTATTGTTCCAAGGACATTTCAAAAAAATATTTTTTTTTTGACCGAACGTAGGGGTCTCCTTTTTAGTTTTTTCGTTATATCTTCGGTATTTACAGTCCGATCTTAAAGTTTGATATAGCGATTTTTTTTGTCTCGGGGAGGCCAATATTTTTGCTCTGAGGTCAATTGACCTCAAGTGTACCGTTCTGGTAGTTACCCCCCAAAATCTCATTTCCTACCACCCTAATGTGGCACACTAATGTTAGGAGTTTATAGCTCGCAAAAAATCATAAAACTTTTGCTAAGAAAGTATTTCGATAATTACAGCACAACTATTAAAAAAAATGATTTTATAAATTTAATGTTGCAGAACGTAGGGGTCACCTTCAGATGATAGATATAATTCAGTTATTTCTCTCTCTCTCTCTCTCTTACTTTATTGGTATAACGATATTTAGGACGCTCTCAAAACTGATCTCAATGATATTCATATTAATTCGTACCTGTGGTCACTTTTTTAGCTTCATATGCTGACCTTTTTAATAGCCGTCTTTTTATTGGGTTTTCCCAAAAAGTACCTGTGTACCGAACCTCACATTCCAGTGGGCGGCACGTACAGTAGAATTATATACAGTATGTCAAGAATGACTTTACACAAAGAAAATAAATATAAAAGTTCATCTTTGTAAGCAAGAAAGTAATTTGTTTTATTCTATCAAGTATTTTTTTTTTTGATTTATTATAATTATATACATTATTTACATAAGGTTAACAAAAAAATAAAGCAAATTCCATGCTAAAGAAACTAAACGTAAAACAAAATCAAGTAGAGTTCAATTTTGCTAGTGTCAATAAACTCTTTTCACAAAAGTGTTTGTATTAAATTTAAGACGTGTTACGATGTTTTTTAATTGATTTAGTATTTCGTATGACCACCCTTTGCATCCACCACGCATTGTAATCGCCTTTTCACAGAATGGATCAACTTTATAAGGTCATAATTGCTCGGTATATTTTCCCACTGTTCCAATATAGCGGATTTGAGTGCTGTCATGTTTTTGGGTTGGCGTTTGGCGACATTTTTCTTTAAATGCACCCACAAATTTTCAATAGGGTTTAGGTCAGGACTTTGAGGAGGTGTATCTATAACTTTTCCGCAATTATTAAGTAGCCACATCCGCACCATATGCGACTTATGCTCAGGGTCATTACCCTGATAATATTTGAATTTTGTTTTGTTGCCTCTGAAGAACTCAAATTTCCTTGCGCTGCTTACCAATTTGCTCTTTAGAATGTCTAAATACTGCTTAGCCTCCGTGGTAGTTTCTATAAAGGCTAAGTCTCCCACTCCTTTGCTTGAGATGCACCCCGAAATCATAACCGACATTTTTCCAAATTTGACAGTTGGAATGATTTTGCGATTTTCTAGCAATATTAATGGCTTTCGCCACACTCTAGACGGCCCATCGTTGTAATACAGCATCATTTTGGTCTCATCGCAGAATATGACGTCGTCCCAATAGTCGGCCGTTAGGGAAACATTCATTACAGCGAAGGAAAAGCGCTTATCTATGTACATTGACTGAAGAAAGGAGTGTTTTTTTTCGTGCAGCTCTTGATGAATATTTGTTCTTTAGAATCGCCTGTCTAACTGTTTCATGAGAAACAACTACTCCACACTCTTTCTCGAGCTCCCTTGCAAGGGTTCTGGTCGAAATTTGGGGGTTTCGACTAATTTTCCGTATCATTAGGCGCTCCGCACGTTCAGTTATTTTTGGCTTCGGTCCTCCTCCACGTTTTGGCTCCAATCTACCCTCATTTTCAGCTCGATTTATTACATTATAAATTGTGTTTCGTGTTACTGAAAACATTTCCGACAATTGTTTCACACTTTTTCCCAATTGGTGATTGTAGTAAATCAGCTGAATTACTTCGAACGATAATTTTTTGCCTGGCATTTTGCAAACTCAATATGTTACGTTGTGATACGCGCACAACAAAAACTGATCACTAACTGACAACCACAATCATATACAAAGCAATGTAAATCGCAAATAACTGTAAAGTACCGTTGGCCGTTAAGTGAGTGTCAAAAGGAATAACAAATGCGAGTTGTGAAAAGAGTTTCTTGACAGTAAAAAAAATATTGATAATTCTTTAAGTCCTATTTTTTGTTTTTTACACATTGGATTAACGTTCTTTTTATTTATCCCCTTTGCAAATACTGTATGTAATCATAATAAATAAAAAAAATAAGTTAAAAACCAAAAACTTACATTTTCATACAAATTAAGTTGAAAATTATAATTTTTTTGTAATGTGTAAAGTGATTCTTGACATACTATATATAAAGATAAACAAAACACAATTAATTATTTTAAAAAAGTATAGACGCAATAGTTATTTCACTGGTAAACCGAATATCATTGTCAAAATAAAGTAAGAGAGAGAGAGAGAAATAACGGAATTATATCTATCATCTGAAGGTGACCCCTATGTTCTGCAACATTAAATTTATAAAATAATTTTTTTTAATAGTTGTGCTGTAATTATCTAAATACTTTCTTAGCAAAAGTTTTATGATTTTGTGCGAGCTATAAATTTCTAACATTAGGGTGCCACATTAGGGTGGTAGGAAATGAGATTTGGGGGGTAACTACCAGAACGGTACACTTGAGGTCAATGGACCTCAGAGCAAAAATATTGGCCTCCCCGAGACAAAAAAATTCGCTATATCAAACTTTAAGATCGGACTGTAAATACCGAAGATATAACGAAAAAACTAAAAAGGCGACCCCTACGTTCGGTCAAAAAAAAATTATTTTTTTGAAATGTCCTTGGAACAATACTTTAAATTCGCTGGTGTACGGTGCACTTTTTTTTCGAGACGGTCTACTGGACGTAGCATACTGAGGTTCCAATCATCGGGTATGTGTCTTTTTCTTTATTCTAGAACATATTTTTTTTTATTTATATGGCAGTATCATTTGGAAGCATTAACCATCGTAACAAAGAAACCTAAACTGTCTGAAGATTTTTTTTTCTTTTTTAACATTTTTAGGGATTTCGGTTTGACTTAACCCAATAAAATATTATAGGCTTCATATGTTGATGTTCGAATAACAAATAATTTATTACAACAGCCAACTTAACGGGGTTTGGTCACTTCAAAGAACTAATCTGTTGTCACCACCAATTATTGGTACCAAAGTAGCATGTACATCACAATTAGTTGGTTGCCATAACCGCCAGATGTCGCAACCAATAGTTAAACTGAATTCGGTTGGTATTACTGGTTGGTGGTATGGTTGTAGCAAACATCATTTGATATCCCGAACCATGTTACCCTCAATATAATGGAATGCTGTTTATTGCAATAAAACGTCTGTTTATCCAACCGAATGTCTGTCGTTCAGGCCGATTTCCAACTGATTTTCTCTCTGTGTGTGCAAAACGGATCAAACACATTTTGTTCTCCAGATTTTTGCCGTGAGGTTAAAGTTGGCCTCAATACGCGATAATGTGTAAAAGTGCGCTGAAAAATCACTGCCCAAAATTTTAGACGTTCAGACCCGGACGTCCTTTTAGGTATACCCTGCAACACTCTGTGGAACAGGGTGTTAATAGTTAGTTGCATGGTCAATTTTTGTAACTCTAAAGCTAGACCTACCTTTAAGTATGCCGATCAGCTCAGAATCACTAGCTGATCCGTCTGTCCGTTCGCCCCTCCTACCATCTTGTAATTGAACTACAAGTTGTAATTGCTGTCCAATCATCAAAAAATTTAGCAGAAGAAATATTTTTGGACTAAGGACGGACGCTATTGAAATGGCAAACAAACGGTTTAGATTTTCCACACATATTTTCAGCAGATTTAATGTTTTTTTAGCTTTAGCCGTCAAGTATAACATCCAATCTTGATGAAATTTGACACAGGTTAGTTTTCTGTCCCAAGGAAGGATTGAAGAAAATCGGTTCAGATTAAGACCGATTTTATGTTTTAAGCCGTGACGTGGCGGGAGGGCTTAGTACTTTCTGATTGAAGGTAAAACAATAATTCCAAAAATCTACGATATGAAATATTAAATGAAATATGATTTCACAATTTATTATACCCTGCATCACCAAAAGTGCAGGGTATAATATAGTCGGCTAGGCTCGACTTAAGCTTTTGTTTTTCTAGTTTTCTTGTGTGATAGTGGCGCTAGTTGCCTGTCAAATTAGCCTATGCGGGCAAATTCTGAGACCTTTAATTTCTCTTATGGAAAATTTGTGTTCTCTGTAAGAGATCCTATTGTGATTGAGGACTTCTGCTCTATAGACAAATCTTTGGTAGGTTTACTGATAAACTATAAAATAGTTTATAAATTTATTAAATTTAAATTATAATTAAATGAAAACACACACATTCTCCCCTCCTTCCCCATTACCAAAGAAAAGTGCAATGCTGTTCATTCCGTTTGTATCTCTTGCCGTTTCAAGTCAAAAGATAATCAAGCAACTTGAACAGTTTTCAATCATACTCATGGCAGAACAACAATTTCCACACAATGACACTTGAGATATCGTTAAGAGTTGTCTGCTAGCATTTCTTTTCACCGCTTTCCCCCTTCTTCTTCTTTCTGTCTTATTTTTGCTTTGCAATATTGTGGCTAATGCAAAACGTTGCGATGCACCATAGGAGGTGAAGTGTACGGAAAAAGGAAGTACAAAAAAACGAATACGCTTACAGCCAACTAAGCAACCAGTAGAGCGAAGATGATAATAATGCTAGGAGGATGCTGTTGCTGCTTATAAAGTGTAGCTAAAGCTAAAGAGGATGCCGATGTCGATGATAGCAAAAGGCAAGGGGCTGCCAACAAGCCAAGAGTGTTTGTTTTACAATACTGCAACAGTGAAAACAGGCTATCAACCATCAATACACTTAAGAGAATATGGAATATTTTTGTTACGTTTAATTAAGGAAGTGCGTCTGTTTCCCATGGGGCTCTTATGTCATGGCACTCTGTAATAATATATGAGTATGTGCTAGGATGAAGATGAGACCTTTATGGATCAGAGTGCAATGATAATCTTTTTTGTGGATATTTTGCTATTTTGAGGCAGAAGATATACAAGCAACATTTTTTCTAACATAAAAAAATAGAATAGGGCAACACTAAAAGGAAAGTCTTAAACACAGGGTGGAGCACCGAAGTTTGTTTTTTTGCACCGCAGAGTGTGGTTGCACTGTTGGTCAAAGAGAGTGAAGAGGCTTGTAGACATTTTTTCTATCATAAAAAAAAGAATAGGGCAACACTAAAACGAAAGTCTTAAGTACAGGGTGGAGCACAGAATTTTGTTTTTTTGCACCGCAGAGTGTGGTTTACTGTTGGTTAAAGAGAGTGTAGAGTATTTGTGGCTTATAGTGGCTGACGGGAGATTTTTATTCGTATCCCTATAAGTTGCTATTGTGCATTGGACACGTGAGGAGAGGTCATTTGTGTTGAAGCATATTTTTACAATGCACACTCGATCATTTCAGTGCACACGCAGAGAAAAATAGGGTTACTATATGGTCACTCGATCATTGCAGTGCACACGCTGAGAAAAATAGGGTTACTATATGGTCACGGCAACAATAATATGTTCTCTACAATAAAAGCATGTTCGTCGCAACCATAGTATTGTTTTCTAAATTTTATTTTACACCAGTATGATTGCGGTGATATTAATATTGTTGAAATGTCACAATAGTATTATTGCAAATTTAGAAATTAAAACATGGTTGTAACAACCATATAAATATTGTTGGTGTGACAAAAGTATTGTTGCCAAGCATTTGCGTTAACAATGCTATGATTATGGCAATCATACCGTATGGTCGAGACTATAAACAAAGCATAACAGGTTTTTAAGGCTATCCTTCTGACAAAGCGCATTTTTATATCGGAGGCTATGTTAACAAGCACACCTGGCGCATCTGGAGCTCCTTAAATCCAAACGTAATTATTAGAAGACAATAAACCCTCAGAATGTGACAGTTTGTTGCGGATTTTTGAGCGGAGGCATCATTGGTTTTATTCCCTTGCTGCTGGAATCCTATTTTTGTTTAACGGTAAGTGTCATTTTTTGCGTCCTAAAGTTGAAGACATGGATTTAGACGATCTTTGGTCTTAGTAGGATCCATTGGGTGCCAAATTTGGTAATTGATTTACCAGACCTTGACCTCTCATTGAAAGTCGTTCTACTTTTGTTGTAGGGTACTGTTGTTGTTGTAGCGGCAGCCCTTGGCCGTAGAATTGCTCTTCGGTTCAATCCGTAGAACCGGCTGTCGTGAGATTGCTTGTACGAGGGTTGATATTTATATTGCGGGTCCTGACAATCCTAGTGTTCCCAGATGCAAACTGGAACTTCCATTGGAAACTTTGACATTTTTTTTGCATAACTTCACTCATAACGTTTTGCCATTTGAGGGCGAATTGTTTTGTTTACAGTGTGTTGAAAAAAAAAATTGAAAAATTCATCTCAGGCAAAAAATTGAATTATCCATTGGACATTCTCGTGCGATGATTTTTAACGATTTTCGGCAGTGGTTATCGAGACAAGAGTGTTTAAATCAACTTTGTTGGCGATGAAGCACCATCAAAAACCATTGTAAATCGCTGGTATCAAGAGTTCATTCTGAAGCGAACGGTGTCCGATCGCTTCAGAATAAATTTCGTGAAGGACGTCCAACTCCGGTCACTTTGCTAGAAACCATCGCTGCTGTGCGTGTACTGATTAAGCAAGACCGACATGTGAAACACCGTGAGATTGAGGCATCCTTGGGCATTAGAATGACAGTTATCAAAAAGATATTGCATGTTTATTTGGCCGTGAAAAAAAAATTGATCTCGTTGGTTCCCACATTATTTGACGAATGCTCAAAAAAGCTCATATGGATTGGTGCAAAGAGATATTGAAAAAGTAAAACTGCGGTAGCTCAATGGCAGTGTACCTAGTAGGGTCATAAACACTGTTACAACATAGAACACACCCATTTCAATAGTAGAACTGAACATACCCCGTTAATGTCATATGGGTTTTGAAAGCTAACCTCAACAGTGTCAGTCTGTAACGGGATTTTAAAATTGTTTCAACTTTCATCATGGAGTGGTCAGATAATGCGAACCGTATCGCTGTAATATTGCTTTTCAAGTGTGAAATGAAAAAAGGGATATTTTCAAAACGCTCGGGCCACTAGGGATTTGCGCATGTTCGTCTACCGATGAATAAAACTGTTTGAGGAGACTGGACTCTCTGTTCGAACACCGCATATCATCAAAGCCGTTAAATTAAGAATTCAAAGAAATCCGCTCCAAAAACAGAAAATCATCCCCGTGAGATGAATATCACGCAAAAGTCCATGAGTCGAATCAATAAAAAAAAGACTTGGGGCTTTCAAACGACGTACCGGATATTTATTGACTGTCGTCTGTTGGTGAAGCACAGAAAAATTTAACAAAGTTTACCAAGAAACCGTTTTGGAAGCTCTTGTGAAGTTTCATAACAGCTCCCTGTTCCAAAAACAGAATCCAGCAGGATTCTGCGCCGGCCCATAAGGCTAAAACGTCCCAGGCCTGGCTTCGAAACAGTTTTCCAGCGTTCATTTCCTCTGAAGAATGACCATCAGGCAGTCCAGATTTGAACCCATTGGATTACAAATTGTGGATGGTTTTAGAGGACAAGGCTTGCCACAAAAGATACACCAACATTGGATCTCTTAAGACTGCTTTGGTTCGAGCTGTAGCCAATTTTCCAATGGACGAGGTTCATGCAGCTATTGACGATTGGCCAATGCGACTTAAGGCGTGTGTAAACGCAAAAGGCAGACATTTCGAATAAGTAGATTCTATTTGGATACAATATACATTAATAAATATATTAAAAAATATGTGGTCCAAAAACATTCAGTACTTTTTATTTTACAGCATAAAACGTGTGTAACAGCATTTATGCCCCTACCAAGTTTACCATTGTCACAGGTGAAGAATCATGGATCTATGCATATGAACCCGAAACAAGACAACAATCGACCTATGGGTCGATCAAGACGAGCAAAATCTAACAAAAGTTGTTCGTGGAAGAAGTACATGGAGGCAAATGATTGCGTTTTTTTCGGTATAACCGGCCATGTTGCCACAGTGCCTTTAGTGGAACGGAGGACGGTCAATTCTGAGTTGTATGGTTGTTGACCATTATAAAAAAAATAACAAAAATCTGAAGGCAGTGTGAGGGATTTTTATTGTGTTTACTTTGTTCGGTGCAATACTGGTTCTCGTTTATTGATCATAGTGTAATCACATTCATCATTTGAGGTCTACGGATGGTAAAGAAGCATTCTCCCCCTGCAGTCAACACTGCTTGCAACTAAAGGTATTTTCGACTGCCTTTTAAATACACTTTTGTTTCTTTAATAAAATGTTTAATAGAAAAAATGTCTCAAATCTGGCTATGAACTAATTTAAACAAAAATGCTTAATAAAAATATCATTTGCTGAATAACAACATAAACCAAACCCAAAAAAATAAATTTTGGGATCATAGTGTCGTTGAGTGGAATCAAATTATAGTTGTAGGGATTATAAAATGGTGTCGTGTGAATCATACTATGGTTGCGAGGATCATGCTGTGGTTGTAAGTAAAAGATAAAAAGGTTGTGAGGACAATAATATGGTTGTGGGGATAATAGTATGGTTGAGTGTGACTCAACCATAGTATGGTTGTGTATCATAGTATGGTTGTGTGTGAATCACACTATTATGGTAAGGATTGTACTATTGTTGTGCCACAACCATATACCCAACAATAGTATGATCCTCTTGGAATATTGTCACCACAACCAAACTTTTTGTTCTCCGTTGGTTTGTCAACAAACAAAATATGCGGTACTGGAGTGAAACAAGCCCCAGGGAACTTCACTAGTGACTTCTGCATTCGGACCGCGTCACTGTGTGGTGAGCCACATCACGAGTAGGCATCATTGGCCCTTTCTTTTTCCAGGGATAACCGTCTTGCCGTAACTGTGAACTCCCAACGGTACTTGACTATGATACAGAATTTTTTCAGCCGGCTCTTGTGGGTTTGCAACTGGATGGTGCCACTGCATACACAGAGAGGGTTATCATGAATTATTTGAGGTAAATGTTTCCTAGACGGCTTATCTCTTTGAGGTGTGAGGTGAACTGGTCGGCACGCTCACCAGTTTTAGCCCCATGCGATATTTTCCTTTGGGGTTACCTGAAGTCGAAGGTGTATAGCGATTGTCCCAACACTTGGAAGACCAAATTAACAATATTGAGGCTGAAATTGGCAGAATACCAGTCGACGCTTGTTGGAGTTCATGAAAACTTCAGAAAACGTATGCAGTGTGGATAGCAAAGGTCGACATTTGCCAAATACACTATATAAAACCATATACTTTAAAATTCTCTGTATGTCCAATATGAGTAAAATATAAAATAATTTTTTCTAAGTTTCATAATTTTTTTATTTCATTCCCAAATAAGCAAGTTTTCGCGCTCCACCCCTTTCATTTCGCTCATGCTTAAAGATTTATTTAACAAGTTTTATTTAATTGTGTGAACTAGAATCGCTCATATCCATATCCCACATGTATGGCATATTAATGCCTCGAAGAGATAAGATGAAAAAAAACCAGATACATCCTACCTTTTATCCCGAAGCTGATTTTTGATGTATACCTAAATTTCCATCCTGTTGCTATGCACATGGCTGCTGATCCCTTAAATACAGTTCTCAAAGGTACGAATAGTTAATGTTGCCCTTTAACCTTTTGGCCATATACCACTACAGGTTGTACCAAGGGACGTGTGTATGTGTTGTAGCTGTTGTTTTTTTTTAGGTAAAATGCTAAAGGTTTCGCTGACATTTAAAGCAAAACACAGCATCATTACGCGTTCATTCATCAACAACCAACCAGCATTTACACATACATATGTAAGTAAGTATGTATAATATATGTATACTCATAAATGTATACTTGTTCATACATGCAAGTGTACGAGGTGTGAGTGTGTGCATAGTAATCCATACATAAGTGGCAATGTCGGCATGGGGGAGGTGCCTCCTTTATGGCCTTTTGGGCGAAGTCAGGAAGACTTGCGTGTGCTGCCCTTATTTTAAATTCATTAGTATGGAAAAGGGACTTTTGAGTGGCCCACTAAAGGAGCCCTTCCAAAATGTTTGCATAAGTGATGACAGAGTACCTTAAGTTCTTCTTTGAGGAAAGACGGAGTTTTACTTTTTATAGGTATGACCTTTCAAAAGATAATCCTTTAGATGTCAGTGTGTTATTAAGAAGGGCTAAGGATATCCATGTTGTTACACTTACTGTAGTGGCCGTAAAGGAGTTGTGAAAAAATGTTGGATTTTGTAGAAGGACTATGATGATTCACCTATTGACATAGTTTGCTGCTGCTCCTCTTACTGACGCAAAATATTTGCAGAATTCCAAAAATCTACTTTTTAAACACTGTAGAAAACTCTGGGTGACTCTGTTGTCAAAAATCAGATATAAAGACTCTGTTGGGTGACTCTATTGTCAAAAATCAGATATAAAGAAATTTGATCCATGATAAAACTTATCTAAAAACACAAAATTTGATTCCATTTAATTTTTTTTTTGACAAGTGTCAGACTACTTATCTGCAGGCCTAAGTCCTTTTGAAGATCTATTTATTCGCCATCAATTTCTTTATGTTACAAAGTTTTACAATGGCGAAAATAAAATTAGAATATGACCTACTTTGTGTGTGTCACAGGGAGTGGTTAGATTAGAGTTTCTCTTTTCCCGGACTTTTTCATTTTCCGGGAAACCAGGAAACATAACATATTACAAACGATGTTAATTTATAAATCTTTTTATTTTTAATACTTGAGATCAAATATAGTTTAAACTGCAGTTGAAACGAAAACATAAACAAAATACGATTCAAAGTATAACTTATATAACTTATATAACTAAAGTTGCATTTTTTCATTTTTTATTTTGATGCCAATGGTTTCGAAATAAAAATTGGATATTTATTTTTTAAAATAAATTTTATTTAACCAAAAAATTTTTAAACAAGTAAAAAAAACTGAATTCGGATTGGAGCCGTATTCTGCTAAAATAAATTTTATTAACCAAAAAAAATGTTAAACAAGTAAAAAAAACTGAAATCGGATTTGAGCTTTATTCTGATTTACGCTTTTTTTTGGAGTTTAAGAAAGGTCGGACTTTATACTTCTAGAGTGGGAGGTACTTCTTTCATTGGGGCTGTATAAACTTACCGATATGGTCCAATTTTAGCTAAATTAGTTTAGTTTATGCTTCATTTAAGCTAGGTCGTATTTAAAATGTTCTCTGTATAAATTCCAATTGGAAAATTTAATGGAGGCAATATTATAAGAGCTCATAAGTCTATATGCTCAGCATTTAGTAAACCTATATATAAGTCCCTCACGACGCCCTTGTAATAGCGACAGAACCTCATAGCAGAAGGGACCTTTGTGTGGGTGAATGAGCATGACCTTTTCGATAACATAGACCGATATGGTCCAATTTCTTTCAGATTTCTAACAGGCCTCGGACAATGCTTCATGCTTAACTTTGTATGGGATATATTTTAAAATATGCTACATATATTTATGGCGCTATCTGACATTTCCATTGGAAAGTTTTGACATTTTTTAGCATAAACGTACGCAGAACGTTTTGTGTTGTTTACAGTGACATGAAAAAATCAATTTGGCAAAAAAATGGAATAACCTCGTGGACATTTTCGTGCGATCATTTTCACAACTTTTGACGTGGATTATCTCCACAAGAGTGCATCGATGAACTAAAACCCTTGTATGGCGATGAAGCTCCATCGTAGAGCACTGTGAAAAACTGGTTTAATGAATTCAATCGTGGCCGACTCGCTCAAAGACGAAGGTCGTGCAGGTCGTCCAAAAACGGCCGTTGTGCCAGAGAATGATGCCGTGCGTGCACTGATAATACAAGATTGTCTTGTGACTTACCGTGAAATAGAGGCATCCTTGGGCATTGCTTCCACCAGCATACATTCGATATTGCACCTGGAACACCTGGCCGTAAAAAAGGTTTGTTCTCGTTGGATCCCGCACAATTTGACAATCCCTCATAACAAGGCTTGTGGCGATGGTGCAAAGATATTTTGATAATAATACGATCGCGGTGCTTCAAAAGACGTTTATAAGATCTTCACAGGGACGGATCATGGATCTATGCGTATGAACCCGAAACAAAACAGCAATCGACCGAGTGGGCCTTCGAAGACAAACCAAACCAAACGAAAGTTGTTCGTGGAAGAATCACTTCGAAGCAAATGGTCGCCTGTTTCTTCGACAAAACTGGTCATCTGGCGACTGTTCCGCTTGAGCAACGTAGGACGGCCAATTCTTAGTGGTACGCCACAATTTGTTTGCCTGAAGTCTTTGGAGAAATTCGAAAAACGAACAAGAGAAGACGAATCATTGTGCACCATGACGATGCGAGCTCTTACACATCGGCTCAAACCAGCGCCTTTTTGACCGGCCAAAACGTCGAATGGATGGGTCATCAGCCGTACATCCCTGACTTGGCTGGCAGCCAATGATATCTTTTTATTCCAGCACATTAAGAAAAAAATGCGTGGTCAACGATCTTCGTCGCCAAGAGATCCTGTTGAAGCGTTCAAAAACCATGTTTTGGAGGTGTCTCAATCGGAGTGGAAAAGTGCATCGACAATTGGTTTGAGCGCATGCAAAAGTTTATAAATCATGTTGGAGAATACTTTGAAAAACAATAAAAGTTTTTTTGATGATAAATATTCGCATTTTCATTATTAGGCCAGAAATATATTTAGCAGCCCGTTGTACGAGTACCGTTTTTCTAAAGATAATTGTTGGTCGCTTGAGCTAGCAGACTTAAAATCGAGAAAACCCTTTAAGTGGGCCGATATGGACACAAGTCATTTCGGGCCCAATGTTCCAAGTTTCGACGAAATTGGTGTATAATTTCGTCCTTTCGTAGAAAACAATGAAAAATAGACAAACGTTAACGTTAACATTATCATTAATTCAAATTCAATAAATAAAAGGCTTTTTATAGAATTATTCAAATGTAAAAACTCTGACGCCATCGAATTTCACTGTCGCAATAGAAAATAACGAATTTTCCAGGAATCCAGGATGAATTTCCGGGAATTCCGGGAATGAAAAATGACCAGGATTCCCGCCGCCAAAGGAGAAACTCTAGTTTTGATCCACTGCTCTGTTTGCTGACAATAGATCGCTTAAGTATCCATAAGGAAAAATTGTAGCCCAGATAGAAGATTCTACCTACGCTCTGAAATAACTTGCAAAGAGTCCTTATAAGGTTTTTAAATTAGTGAAGGGTTTACTATTCTTCCTCAATGGCATGTTGGGAGAGTTCAGAATGTGGTTAAAGTAAAAATTAGTATGATTTTTTTTTGCTAAGACTAGATACCTAAGACAAGATGACAAAACTAAGTATTGAAATATTCATGTCTCGATTCATTAAAAAAAATAAGTTTGTTTTAGCCAGGATAAATACTAAGTATTTACCTTAATCCAAGCTTAGTATATCACCTACAATATCTTTTTTTTTAGCAAAACACGACTTTTCCCTTACATATGCACAAAATTGGCAATTTTTATTAATTAATGACCTAAATGTTCCGGATTTTATATCTACTCGTACTTGTAGAAGAACATGAACATGGAGGAAAAATATGTTGGAGTCTTTCACAAAAATAGTAAACGGCACCTATTGAAGAGTTGGCAGACCAATTCTAACGTATGGCTTTATTGTACCGTGGAATTCTAAGATCATCGGTAAACTTAGAAGGCTACTGCACAAAGTTTGGACAATTGCTCTCGTTCAATTTAAAAGAAAAAAGGAGCAGCATTATTCATACAGTTACAGATATAATATGGCGTATTATGTCCTAATAAGGTCAAGCATATTTTAGTGGTTAATGTCCGCAGTGCTGTTCCCAGGCCTCTCCAATGTTGTCAACTTTGTGAGTAAGAGGTAATCCTAAAGCCATGCAAAAGTTTCTATATAAGAAACATTTGCTGTTTGGAGAGGGCTATATAAGGCTCACTCAGTGTGTATGAAAATTGGGTCGTTCATGGTCTGTTTCTAAATGGGATGCTGAGGGAAACAAGGAAAACCTTTCCCTGATTAGAAGGTGTGGAATTCATCATTCCAAGGAATATTATTCTAGACTGGTAAACTAAAGATAGGTGTGGGAACTGGGAACGATTTTTATAAAAAAAACTTTTAGATACGAATGTTACTCGTCAGAATGACAGAAATAGTGATTTCAGGATGACAAATTAGTACGAAATATCTGCGTCATGTTATCCTACAGCATAACAAAGATATTAATTTATAAGGCGACCATTAGGCAGCTTAACTGGTGGTGAAGCTCACGCTTGCTAGTTTATTTTCCATAAGAATTTTGTTTTACAAATGTTAAGTCTATCTTATACCTAGTTTTTTCTAATATACAGGGTGTTTTTATAGAATTTTTAACTTTTGTGTTTAAAAATAAATGACCTGAGAGCAGCCTACCTAAAGGGTTATTATTTAATTTGAACATAGTCACAATTTATTTTATTTTCCCGCAAAAATATAAATAAAAACGTGGTGTAGAGGTGGTGGAGTCAAACCTGATCAATTTGAGCTGGAAAAAGAATTTAAGAAATTTTTAAGTGCCCTGTCTGACGGGATCGTCAGATTCTATTGGGTTCTAGGACACAGTGGTTAAGGAGGTGTTCCCTTTCGGAAGCCCTGAGATGTCATATAAGGATGCTGCAGATGTTGGATAAAACTCTATATATAAATATGCTCGCGTTGGTATTCGAGAAGCATGAACACGACGAGATGGATAAATATATGTGACGAGCAAAATAGAAAGGGACCTAAGGGTAAAAACCAGTTTTGTTCAGGATAGGCATTTTAAAGATTTAAATACGTGTATCTTTGGTGTACCATCACTTTCATAAAACGCGCATATCTCTGGGAGGGAACGCTTTTGGGGCATGGGATCGGTCTCATTCGATGTTATCCACATCAAAAAAAAGTGAAAATTTATTTTTTTTACCCTTACGTCCCTTTCTCTATGCGCTGTCACATATGGCTGTCTTGCTAAAGAGAGGAATAGAATTTATTCCTGCAGGAAAACATTGGAAGTAATTTAAACGGTGAGAAGGAGATTTATACAGTCAAGCTCCTGTGATTTAAAAGGCGTTTCTCCAGCAGAGACTGCGTCTAAATGTGTGGGATTAATTTCTTGAAAACTAAGAAGAGTTAATACCTTGTAAAATTATAGGTATGCTATGTTTTGAGGTTTCGCGAACGGTCTGTCGTGGCTTTAGAGAGACTACCTACAAATTTTAAAGTTGATCTATAACAGATAAAATACAGAGACAATGACGATGTTTATGAGTAATCGATTCAATCTGAGGAAATTCATGTTCTTTTTACCGATGCTTATTTAAGTTTTAAGAAATAATTGTAACTGGCCTCTTAAGCCGTCTACACTTTAAAATGTTAAAGCTCCCAAATCGTAAATGGTCGTATTGCATTGTAGTGCCCTTGACATGGAAGCTGCAATAGTTCTAGCTTGAAACGTATTATATAAAGGACAATAATAAAGGCTGACATGTATAACAAGGACGTGTCAGACTTTATTATTGTCATTCATTTTTATTATATTATAACGCTGATTTTTATTAATAAATAATTAAAATCTATAAAATCATTGATTAATACTATGGTTTTGGAGATCATAGTATGGTTTTGTGTGAATCTTACTATTGCTGTGGGGATCATAATATTGTTGTGCCACAACCTTACAAATCAGCAAAACTATGATGCTCTTCGAATACGAGTATTGTCACCCCAACCATTTTGCTTGCTAAGCCTTTGTTCGGGTATTATGTGTGTCTTAACTAGCAGACCGCATACAAAACATAGTCAGTTTAAAACAATTGTGATGTTAATATTGTTCTTATCTTTATTATGTTAATATATTTCAGAGGTTCCTTTAGTGCTTCAAAGCGGAAATGTTTTTCCTTCGAGCCAATTTCAACCACTTGTAATCCGCAACAGTTTATGACCATGAGTCATAATCATACAAGATTTCAGGGTGCTGAATAAATTAGTTTGACCGATATCTTCAACAGTCATAATGATCGTTTTCGAATTGTATGACGATCAGTTATGTACTTTACTATCTAGTGGCTCAAAATTAATCACCCAAACGTTAAAAATTGCAAATGGTGTCGTACTGCTACGCAGATTCAGTTTTGATGTCGATTTCCTAACCGTGTCGCGGGAAAACATTCCGGCGCTAAGCTGCTCGTCCCGAACAGACTAGAGCCACACGAAACCTTGCAGGGCGTGTTCGCCACCGGACTAGTTGCTCGTGCGAAAATATCGCGGCTATGGCTGTCGATGTCGCTGAGAACTATGAAACATCAACCAGATGACGGCATATTGAATTAGTCATTACCTGAGGGACCCTTCAGCACATATTAGTGAGTGAACTACACATGTTTCCGTACAAAGTTCAGAATACAAAGTACACTCCACAAGTAACAATGTACGATATTGTGAAGGAAGCGTTTTATGAACGCTAAATCTTCCGTTTTGGCGATTTGGCATTACCTGCAAGATCGCCCGATACATCCCAGAGTTTTATATGTGGGGCTACTTAAAGTGGCGGGCTTTTGCCAACAAGTCTTATAGAACCAAAAATCTTATGGAGAATATTCGACAGGAGAATACAAAAATGTTGAAGTGACGGTTTTTTGCCGATAAGACTCATACAATTCAAATCTTATAGAGAATATGCGATGAATTTTCGATGGGAGAATATATCAGAGAAGAATATTCATCGAAAATCTTGCGGAAAGTCATGGAAAATGAGGTGAAAAGAGCACAATAAACACTGATGGCAACCACTTAAGAGATAAGAATGTAAAGGTCCAATTAAAGATTCCAATCACTCAAAATATTTTTTTAATTTAGTAACAAAGAAATTCCAAAATACAATTGGATGATAAATTTTGCGTTAGCATGTATGTACTGAGTTGTTATAACCGGAATAACAAATTAATTAGTCACTCTTTCAATGGGTAGAGGCTAAACAAAATAAATAGTAGGGTCACTTTCAATTATTTCTGAGGTCCTTTATGTTAGCCTCTTTTTGTAAAGGCCTCACATATTTCGCTACCCAGAAGTACAGGTGATTTTCATTTAATACTTGATGGATTACACAAAATGTGGACATTTGGATGGTCTTGCCCCCGAACTAAAATTCCTTAGAGGCTTGCTGGGTTGCAGCCCCTAGTAATGCTAGCTATTGTTGGAAAACTAGTAAGGGACTGAGTGCTTATATCCTGACTGCAGTAATGCTGGCATTGGCTTTTGTCTTAATCCATAGTGGGGTTGCATGTGAACGAGAGTTAGCAGGAGTGTGTATGTGTGAGTGAGTGCCCTGAGGCATCTTTTGTTTTCCATTCTGTTGTCCCCCTGCTGTATGAAAATGTTGGCTTTTGTTACCATTCTGCAGTTACTTTGCGGTTAATGCGTCATTCTTATGTGACAAACCAGCTATGGCCCAATGTATGTATGCGTGTGTAATTTGGCTTACTTAAACACGGACCAGCAGAGGGGTGGGGAGTATTTAAATGAAATGGGATTGTTGTCGCACGCGACCACGTGTTCGCCTAGAAAACCACAAAACACCAACGAACAAATGAAGAAGAAGAATAAGAAGAAAAAATAGCAACACAGAGTTCCATCCTGTGGTGGCAGCCGTTATGCAAAAGAAGATGTTGTGCTCACGTTCATATATGGCGGCACTGCCATGTTGCTGTGTGCCTCCAGTGTCCGTGTCCCCTCTCCCCGCTAGCTAGGAAATCTTGCCAATAATTACAATGGTAACCTGTGTCGACAACAAAAAAAAAATTTCGAACTTATGCACACTCATACATATGAGTCATTCCATGCCAAACGGTACGATTTTGGGCAAAAATTTAACGCAATGATTCCGATTTTTATGAAAATTTGCAGATTTGGTCCTCTAGCAATTCTATTTAATCCGCGATTAGAAAAAAAAAATATAATTTTTTTTTTCAAAAGTTATGACCAATTGAACTTTGGTAAAATGGAGATTTTATCAAGGAGGTGTGTTCATTCAGTCGCATGTAACTCCGGAAATACTTGACCGATTTTACTCTGCTATACCTTATTTTGAAGGTAATTTTAAGCACTTCTAAAATAACGAAACGGTATGGCATAACGCCATAGAATTTTTTAAGTTTGTATCATTTTAATCCTTTTATTTCGATTTTGAAAATGATTACATCTTTTTTTATTTTTGAAATTTTGCAGGCGTATTCTTACAGGTCTGTTTTACCGACTGTGTAAGTTTTAAAGTGGTGAAATAATGCGTTCTATTTTTAAAAATTTTTTTTTACCTTATACCTTTTTCACTTCCATGAATATAGAAAATATAATATAGAAAAAAAAATACTTTTTAATAGTTTATTGACACAAGATATAACAACAACAAAAAAACAAAGAAAAAAAGAAATAAAAAAATGAGTAATGAAATAAATGTTATGCCTTGTATACCATCTTCATACAGTACTGCTCAGAAGATGATGTTGTCTGGACTTTCATTATTTTATCGGGTTGTGGAATGAATGCATGGTAGCCAAGAGTTCCAGAAATTGTTTTCGCTTTTTCAAAACGCTCCTTCAGGTGTTTCGCCCTATCTTGATATTGATAGTTATTGAAGAATTCTGTATGAATATTCTTCACGTTTTTATTCACCCAATCATAAAATTTGACGGCACTATTAATGGGATTTATGAGGCTGGACAAGCTTGCACGTGCTGCTAGTCTTTTGACTGTTCCTCCCAGACCATCGCAGGGCCATTTGCCATGAGACGTTGCAAAAAAATGCCATTCCGCTGGTATTCCAAAATCTTCTACGTGGAACGTCAGATTTAAAAAGTTTTTCTTGTTTTTGTATTGTGCGCTTGCGCCATCAGAAAAGTAAAATATTTTACTTACAGGTCCTAAGGTTTTCTTTAAAAAATTTACAGGCCCCTCCTGGAATACGTGCACGGCTATTGTATCATGTTTTTATTTCTTTTTTTCTTTGTTTTTTTGTTGTTGTTATATCTTGTGTCAATAAACTATTAAAAAGTATTTTTTTTTCTATATTATATTTTCTATATTCATGGAAGTGAAAAAGGTATAAGGTAAAAAAAAATTTTTAAAAATAGAACGCATTATTTCACCACTTTAAAACTTACACAGTCGGTAAAACAGACCTGTAAGAATACGCCTGCAAAATTTCAAAAATAAAAAAAGATGTAATCATTTTCAAAATCGAAATAAAAGGATTAAAATGATACAAACTTAAAAAATTCTATGGCGTTATGCCATACCGTTTCGTTATTTTAGAAGTGCTTAAAATTACCTTCAAAATAAGGTATAGCAGAGTAAAATCGGTCAAGTATTTCCGGAGTTACATGCGACTGAATGAACACACCTCTTTGATAAAATCTTCATTTCACCAAAGTTCAATTGGTCATAACATTTAAAAAAAAATTTTAAATTTTTTTTCTTGAAACACGTATATAATATTTTTAAGAGAAGAATGCATACACAAACTAGTTAAGCAATCCAAGCTTGTGATGTAAAAAATGCGTACCGTTTGGCATGGAATGACTCATATGTAATAAAAATTACACGCTTTCTCCCTCCGCCCCTCTTCCAACATAACTAAGTAGCTGCGTATGTACAGGTATGTAGCGTAAGTGTGCCAGATTTCAGTCAGAGTTGCATGAGAAGCTAACTCTGGGGTGTACTAGAGTATGGCCATTCGGTGCCGAATGGTACGCTAGAAAGAAAACATTGACTTTTTTGTTTTTGTTTAGGGCTGCAATTGTAGTTCTGTCTGTGTATGTGTTTGTGGCAACACAACCCAGCCGAAAACTTGGCAGGGCCTTCTACTAAGAAGACCTTCTTGAAGGCCTCTTTTTAGAACCAATACACTTTTGTTTATGCCTTCCGAAATTTGACATTTCAGAATGCCCTCAAAGAAGTCCTATATTCATTCGTTGGTCCTCTTTTCATTCGTTGGTGCTTTCATTAAGAAAGCCTGCAAGAAGGCCCTCAAATTTTCAATGAGAAAGACCCTATAAATATTCCTGGCTCCCTTCTTGTAAAAGGCATGCTGCCATGCCTGGTGGGCGAAGGCAGTATGGCAGGTGTTCGTCACAGCGATGGGTAGTAAAGATATGTAAGCTTTTTGGCATTGAGACACAATTTGGTTCGGTAGGCCAGTGCTGAGCATTTTCGAACCTACCGAGATGATCGTAGATTCAAACTCTAGGGGAGGCATATCAAAAAATAAATAAAACCGAAAAAAAATTTTTTAGAATTAATTTATCAGTTAGAAAACTATTTTTTTAATATTTGTTATAAGAATTCTGGAAGACCATTTTCTACAGGTCTTCTGGAAGGTCTTTCAATTGAAAGGTGCGTGGAAGGCTTTACTCTGCAATCTTAGCCTGTGTTAATTTGAAATGAAGGTATCATGCCTCTGAACATTCTAAGAAGGGTAGGAGCCCTTTGTTTTGCTAGGCCCTTCCTTTTCCCGCTTTTAATCTATGTTGGTGGTAGGTGTGCAATGTTTGCATGCCAAAGCCAACCCGGCTGTGCCACTAACGTGTATCCTATGCGGCATGAGCGGGAAGGCCAGGATATTTGAAAACCTCTTGCCCATGGAATAAAATAACAGCAGCATTCTTTTTAAATACATCTAAAACCGTACTTTACTTTCCACAATTTATTACAACGGATGGTAGTTGCTGGCTTCGTTTTTTTAGGTCGTTTATTCAAAATCCCCCCAAAATACACTCGAGCAAAGAGGCGAGTTTGTCGAGCACTTAACTTGGCCACTACAAAGAACAACATTTGCACCATATTTACCTAAGCTATGAAGTGCGTGTACCAGAAGATTAATATTGGGTTAGGGCAGGGATTAGTCCTTTGATAAAGAAAACAATTGTGATTAATTTCTATTGGTGCTCAACTTCGCTACGGACCTTGCCACTATGTGGCATCAATGAATAATTAGATGTAAAGCCCGGTCTAGCAATAAATTGCGAAATACACTGCCCAGTTATGAAGAGTTTGGAAATGTTAAATAGGAGGTGGTAAGAAGTACGAGGGTCGACCAAAAATTTAACTCTAGGATACTTATATTTATGATGAATACTCTGCAAAGTGGATATTCCCTTTAGGCGGGAATAGGATGCCATTTAATTTCACAAGTAATCTAACCACTAGCTACTTTTTGCCAATGACACTGTACAATAATGTTTTGCATTGTTTCCAGTTCAGTGTCGTCCTCTCCTAATGTCCCATCAGTTCAACAGTTCTTGCGATATGTAATGTAGGCTAACTGGGCACAGATACAGTGCAACCTGTCAGTGTAGTTCTGTCATTTATGTTTTGGTCAGTTCTACTACAGTTTTTTTTTTTTTAGTTGAGCAATAAAATACATTTTGGCTCGAACATTTATGTGGACATTCCCTTACCCTTTAAGACGTACATGACATATTTTTCCATTTTGCATTGCAATACCATCTGAAATATTTTTAAAAATGTTACATACGAGATTTGTTAATTAAATTTCGGGTCTGGCAATAAAAACACAATAAGTTATCATTGAAAATTGTTTTATTGTTTTTCAAAATATTCTCCTTTAAGATCACTACACTTTTGCACTTTTTCCACTCCAGTTGAGACACCTAAAAAACACGATTTTTGAACGCTTCAACAGCTGCTTCGGGTGATGAATAACGTTGACCATGCATTCTTTTCTTGATGCTAGGAAATAAGAAGAAGACATTGGGTGCCAAATCAGGGCTGTACGGTGGAAGGCTCATTAATTCGAGATCTTGAGTGGTCAAATAGCTCATCGTTTCAGCTGATGTGTGAGAGCTCGCATTGTCGTGATGTAAAATGATCCGTCTTCTCTTATTATCTTTCCTCATTTCTACAAACACTGTTGGCAAACAGATGATTGTATACCACTCAGAAATGACCGTCCTACGCTCCACTAAAAACACTCTGGCAACATGACCGGTTATACCGAAAAATAAACGCAATCATTTGCTTCGATGTACTTCTTCCACGAAAAACTTTTGTTTGAATTGGCTCGTCTTGAAAGCCCCTTCCGGTCGATTGCTGTTTTGTTTCGGGTTCATATGCATCGATCCATGATTCATCAACTGTGACAATGTTATATACTGCATTTAAGCTACCGAAGATATACTTTTTCAACATCTCTTTGCACCAATCCATACGAGCCTTTTTTTGAGCATTCGACAAATTATGTGGCTCCAACGAGTACACATTTTCTTCAAGACCAAATGAACATTCAACATCTTTTTAATGCTTGTCATACTAATGCCCAAGGATGCCTCAATCTCATGGTATATCACATGTCGATCTTTTTTAATCAGTTCACGCACATCATCGATGGTTTCTGGCAAAGTGACCGAAGTTGGACATCCTTCACGGAATACATCCTGGAGCGAACGGCGTTCGAAACTGAACTCTTGGTTTCAGCGATTAACAGGGGTTTTTGTTGATGCTTTATCGCCAAAAGTCGAAACAAGTTGATTTAAACACTCTTGTCTCGATAACCCACGTCGAAAATCGTAAAAAATCATAGCAGGAAAATGTGCAAGTGATAATTCCATTTTTTGACTGAGATGTATTTTTCAACACACGGTAAACAAAAAAATTCGCCCTCAGATGACAAAACGTTCTGAGTGAAGTTATGCTAAAAAATGTCAAGGTAGCCAATGAAAGTTTCAGTTTGCATCTGGGAACACTAGTATTGTCAGGACCCGATAAATAAATAGCAACCCTCGTACTCCTTTATTTTAGCGAATTTGTCAATCGTATGAACGTTATTTTCGTACAACGTTTAAACTTCCTATCTCAAAGTTTATTATATCCTTTCCGTCGTTCTTTTTAATAAATTTAAAAAAGGAGTTTTGAGTATTAACATGTTCTACAAAAATTTTTCCAAGTTAATTTCAATAGCGATCGTGTCATTTTGCTAATTTTTAAAAGAAATTGTAAAAATGTTAGCCGATTTTTTTTTAAGTATGGGCCACATGAGCCGAAAGGTCCAGTACTATGCCTTTGTTGAGATATTTTGTGCGTCTTAACTATCAGTCCGCATTAAACCATGGTTTGCTAATTATTAGTTAAGGCAATATTAATTTTTTCTAAGGTAGCTTTAGTGCTTGAAAAGGGAAATGTTTTTCCTCTGGGCGATTTCAACCATTTCGTATAATCTGAAACAATTTATGACCATGAGTCATCATCATTTAAAATTTCAGGGTGCTGAATTAATTGGTTTGGCCGATGTCGTAACTTCAACAGACACATGGATCTTCTTAGAACTTTACGACGATCAGTAATATACTCGTACAAGTTGGCTCAAAATTAATTACCCAATGGGAAGACGTTATAAATTTTGCAAACTGTATCGTTCTTGTGGTGAACGATTTCCAACCAAATGTTTTTTCTTATAGAGATCATAAAATGTAAGTGTAAGCGAAGGATTGATCCAGACTTAAACAGGAGATAATCTTCAAATGTTCTATTTTTAGAAACATTTCGCATATTTTTTTTCTTTAATTCCTAAGGGAATTGTTGTTAGATTCTCATCTAACACATTTTTACAAGTGGTGATGTTGAAATTGGGTGGGTGAGTTGAGATTTGGCGGTTTTAGAAAATATTGATGTCACTAAAACCATGGTAGGGCATCGGGTCAAGAGACAAATGATTCCATAACAGCTAGGAATCGTTGCCAGTAAACGACGACTGACTACTATATATTTTTATAATTATGCAAAACTTAGTCACTTGGGTGTTTTTTTGGCTAAACTCAGCTATTTAGTTTCAGTTTTTAAATTTTGTGTTTTGTTAAAACGGGAGTTATAATAGTTTTGTTTATGCCCATAATTATAGGAACTATGGGTTTAAAGTAGACCCCCACCCGGCTCTTAGCTAGCTTTTTAATGGTTCCCAGTCTATTTCGTTCCCTAAAAAAACCAAACAACCATGATTTCATCTTCTGGTTTATCACATTTTACCCTATAATCTTTTTCCAATTGAGGTATGACAAAAAGCCTGGTAGGTAATTGAATTGACCTACTCAGTTTTCGATTAAAAAATCTCTTTGGGACATAATATACTGCTGCAGAATACAAACAAACAGCAATAGAGCACAATACTTTGCATGAGCGTCAAATAATTTTCTCGATTTTTTTAACCACCTACAGTGTTGGCGTAGAATCAATTTTGACGTCGACTTCATAATCGCGACGTTCACGATAAGCGAAAATTTGCACAATGTCATTTCACCCCAATATAAAAGGACTCTAATGGGTCGGCAAAGTGGGGACTTTAGTCAAAAAGACGTATGACTTCGGGAATATGAACGCTCCGACGATGACTATTAACGAAGAAATATACAGGGTCGTCATATCCGGTTTTTAATTTGAATTTTAATTTGATGGAAAAATCGAAATTGCCCTATAATTTGGTTGTAGCAAGATATCGCAATGTATCGCACACAGAGTAGGGCTTTCAGAACTCTATATCTCGAAGAATGACCTCAATTTCCTTTGTATTAAAAATGTGTTGTGTGACCTACACATCTGATTTCAGAGAAGTTTTCTGTTATATAGAGATATGTTTTGTACGTTATCGATATGAGATATGTACGTTATCGGTATAAAATCGATTAGTTGTTAAATCCAGCTAGGATGTAAGAACCCATGTAAGGACGATATAAAGGACGTATAGGAATTGTTAAAGAAATTAAGTTATTTTCTTCACTAGGGATTGTTACTGGTGGTTTATAATAAACATAGCCAAATTCGATTGATTACAGCCCCTTTATCTTGCTTTCATAGTTTCATCACGGCACGGATGGATTTAGTAGAATTCAATAGAGTTTATTACCCTTTCGTTATCATAATTTCTTCCCAATTGAACCAAGATTAGATCTCTTACGGTATACGAGCAACACATTTAATATGTACCTTATACAATGGTCCATAACGATTTGATTTTAAGATTCAATCTCTTATGGTATACGAGATTAAATATTGGAATCAAATCGTTACGAACCATTGTATAAGGACTTTTTAATTGTGTTGCCCGCCTTTAAGAGCGGGGTTCACTCAGAAGTCATGATTAGAGTTGGAAATAGGAAAATCCATATGAAAGAAGAAACAGATTCATGGATAAGAACGAATTCATGAAGCAGCGTAGCCAGTGAAATTAAAAATTGGGAACTTGTGGGTACTATTTTATCAAAGTTTTTATTGCAGCAATTAAAATAAATTAGTCCGAATTCTATTTTGTATGAGGGCTTTATAGTATAGGGTTTATATAGGTTTTACCGATTTAGGAAATAATATTTGAATTAAACAGCAGTTGCACAAAAAGCCAGTATAAACCCTTTTTAGGGGTCTGAACAAAACATGATCACTTATTAACCAATTTCAAAAGAGTATATTATATAAAATGTAAAAAGTTTAGTCTACATAGTAGGGACATAAATACTGTTACAACTTTGAATACACCCGTTTCAATAGTAGAACTGAACATTCCCCATTAATGCCATATGGGTTTTGAAAGCTTACCTCAATAGCGTTAGTCTGTAACGGGCTTTTAAAATTGTTTCAACTTTCATCATGGAGTGGTCAGATAATGAGAACTGTAACGCTGTAATAGCGCGATTAATAGCGCTTTCCAAATGAAAAAAAATATATTTTCAAAACGCTATATTCAAACCACTAGGGATTTGCCACATGTTCGTCTACCGATGTATAAAACTGTTTAAGGAGACTGGAGATGTAAAAGACCGCCACCGGTCGGGCCGCCCCTGCTCTGTTCGAACACCGCATGTCATCAAAGCCGTTAAATCAAGAATTCTCAGAAATCCGCTTCGAAAACAGAAAATCATGAATCGCAAGATGAATATCACGCAAAAGTCAATGAGTCGAATCATTAAACAAGACTTGGGACTTGGGTCTTTCAAACGAAGTACCGGACGTTTATTGACTGCAGCTTTAAAATAAAAATAGGATTAAAAAATGCAAACGTCTTTTGGTGAAGCACGCTGATAACTTGCACAGAAAAATTTTGTTCACCGACAAAGAAATTTTTACAGTTCAGGAAAAATTTAACAAGTAAAATGATAGAGTGTATGCGGTCATCTAAGGAAGCATCTGAACTGACTCCAAGGGTGGAAAAGGGTCATCACCCAGTTCAGTCATGGTTTGGTAGGGCGTCTCTTACGATGGGGTCACTGTACTGCATTTCTGCGAACAAGGAGTCAAAACATCGGCCAAAGTTTACCAAGAAACCGTTTTAGAAGCTGTTGTTAAGCCTCTTAACAATTCCCTGTTTCAAAACCTGCCATGGACTTTCCAGCCGGATTCTGCGCCGGCCCATAAGGCTAAAACGTCCCAGACCTGGCTTCGAAACAATTTGCCAGCGTTAATTTCCTCTTAAGAATGGTCCTCAGGCAGTCCAGATTTGAACCATTGGATTACAAATTGTGGACGGTTTTAGAGGACAAGGGTTGTCACAAAAAATACGCCAACATTGGATCTCTTAAGACTGCTTTGGTTCGAGCTGTGGCCAATTTTCCAATATACGAGGTTCGTGCAGCTATTAAAGATTGGCCAGTGCTACTTAAGGCTTGTGCAAAGGCAAAAGACATTTCGAATAAGTAGATTCTTTTTGATACAATATACATCAATAAATATATTAAAAAATATTTGGTCCAAAAACATGCAGTACTATTTTATTTTACAGCATAAAACGTATGCAATTGTATTTATGTCTCTACTGAGTAGATCAATTAATACGAGTAGTGGTCATCTGCACTTTGGCGGGCAGACACATTTATAGACCTTGAAAGCAATTCTGTATCAATAATTTGTAAAATAATTGCACATCTGGTCTGCAGATTTTCAAAAAGTTATGTAGACATCTTTGCCACATTTTTATATATACATACTTAATATGTATACACTCGCTTTGATAGAAGGAATATGCAAACGACTTACATACTGATTTTAGGATACTCATAATAAATGCGAGGGTATGTCAATAATTCCGTGACTTATCCAAATTTCCTCGTAGTTATATCAAATTCAATACTGCTTCTATCGAGTACCATCTGTTAATAGATTACTGTCAAATTTTGAGAGAGTTCCGTAATTGAGTTTGTGTTTAATAGCTGTTCAAAATATACAACTTCGTGGATTTTGTTAAAAATGGAATAAAGTGAATTTCGAGTGCACATTTAACAATATTTTTTGATAAACACTATGGGGACTTTCGTTGTTGTCGCACCATTCTGGACGGCCAATTGTCAATACACCCGAAAATTTCGAAAAAAAATCACGATATTGTGTTGTTATTGAAGCCATACGCATTTCATATGGCATTTTACATGATCAGTTGGGTTTAAGAAAGCTGTCTGCAAGATGTCTGCCGCATTTCCTGTATGTGATAACTTCAAAGGATTGCTTGGGGCTGTTTTACCGCAATTCGAATGAAATGTCGTGGCGTTTTGTAACTGTTGGTAAAACATGGATACATTACAACACTCCGGAGAACAAGCAGCTGTCTAAAAAATGGGTTTCTCCGGCTTAACCAGCTCCGAAGAGGGCCAAGTTGAATGTGACGGTCAATAAGTTGATGAAGGACAATAAGTTTTTTTTTGGGATGAACGCGATTATCTTCAAAAGGGCAAAACAATAAACGGCAAATATTATGACAAAATAACCAGCTTAACCAGAACAAGCCTAACGACAGGATGGTCCGCGTGGATCTTGACGTTACAAAAGCCTTCGACCTGGTCAATCATGCCACTCTGTTCGAGGACATTGAAGAAACGTCTCTTCCGCCCAGTTTGAAACGTTGGATCGTACACTATATGTTTCAGTCATATGTAGAATTTAGAGACAGAAAGCCCCGTAGACTTAAACAAGGAGTTTCCCAGGGTGGAGTGATATCCCCGGCTCTGTTTAACCTCTACCTCTCTAAACTTCCTGCACCACCAGACGGCGTTGAAATTGTGTCGTACGCTGGCGATTGCACAATTCTGGTGTCAGGACCCAAAGTGGATGACATATGCGAGAAAATAAACTCATACTTCAATGACATAGCACGCTTTTTCACTGCGAGAAATATGAAAATATTCACCTCCAAATCATCAGCCACACTGTTTACTGCGTGGACCGCAGAGGTGCGGTTGTCACTTAATGTGAAAGTCGATGACGTCAACATCCCGCCTAACAACTACCCCAAAATCCTTGGGGTCACATTGGACAGCTTTTTTCGATCCTCTGCACATGCTACAACTATCTGCGATAAACTCAAAAGTAGAAACAAACAAACAAACAGATCAGGTACGATCTTCATGATCTAGAGAGAGAGATAGGTCCAGTGGTATAAGAGAGAACCTTTAGATCATCGAAACTATTATGCAGGTCTGAACAACATTCACGCCGATGAAGTCACATCAGCAATATCCAGCTACCGTGTGAATGTAGTGCTAGGGGAGCATCTCCCCGGAGATTTCACCTGAGGAGAAGGTACTACCTCAGCAGACGCGCGTGGTTCTGGCGTAGCTGAGATCCGGATGGTGCAGCCGCCTCAATTCTTACTGGGCACGAATTGATGCAAACGTTCCGGACATCTGCCCTGCCTACCATCAGGGACCACATAATGTGCGGCACCTCTTAATTTGTCCAGCCAAAACCGACTCAGCTAACCCCTAGGTCTCTGTGGACGTATCCAGTTCAAATGGCACGTTTCTTCCACCTGGATATCGAAGCAGATCCCCCGTAGACGAACACGACTTCAAAATAAATATATTGTAGTTACAACAACAACAACAACTTATTGGACCGTTTTAACGAGGATTAAAAAAAATCTCCATATGTGACAGCGCACAGAGAAAGGGACCTAAGGGTAAAAAAAAATCAATTTTCACTTTTTTTGATGTGGACAACATCTGAGCATCAAATGAGACCGATCCCATACCCCAAAAGTGTTCCCTCCCAGAGATATGCGCGTTTTATGAAAGTGATGGTACACCAAAGATACACGTATTTGAAACTTTTAAAATTGCTCTCCTGAACAAAACTGGTTTTTACCCTTAGGTCCCTTTCTATTTTGCGCGTCACATATGGCTAAGAAAAATGTAATATTTCTTCCAGATAATGACCGGTTGCACATGTGCAGTCTAATTGCATGATTTGGGTTACGAATTGGTACCTCATACGCCATAATCTCCGGATTTAGCCCCCAGTGACTATTTCCTATTTCCAAATATTGAAAAAATTGAAATTATTGATTAAACAAATGCCAATTTTATGGACCTCGAAAAATCCTATTTTTTGGAAGAAACACAAAAATTGGAGAAACGTTCGACTAAGTGTATTGAGGTAAAAATATTGAAAATTATTTTGTTTCCAAAAAAAAACTGTGTTTTGTTTGAAAAGTCACAGAATTATTATGATATAATATGACCTCTACAATTATTTCCGGGGTTTCTTATGACTAAACAAAAAGGTAGAGCCTCTTTGGACACATTGTCGGAAAACTGAGACCCAAGGAAAACAAATGATCTGCGCTGATGCATTAAAATACACAACCGCCCGAGGTGCTCGCTTATGCATATGCCTTCTTGGCATGAAGCGGGCCACCGCTCCCTCTGTTTCATACTAACTAACCAAGTTGTCTGCTTCTTGGAGTTATAAGACATGTATTTTGCTGGTAGAGTAAATAAATACCTGCATTTTCTTGTATCGAATTTGAGATGAATATCATACATTACTCAACTAAAATACATTACTAACATTAAGTTTGGCATTGAAATACTTTTTAGTTTAAAGTATTCCATTGCATGCCAGAGAAAATGAAAATTTTTAAAGTAATTTTTCTTGAAACGACATTTTTAGAGTTATGACGGTTTTGCACGAAATCGACAATATGATTGCGTGTGCGTGTGTGTGAAACTCAAGTGTCGTTAGTGTTTTCCTTGAACTCGCCTTGAATGCATAGTCCAGCCCCTGAGAATGTCAAACATTCCTGAGCAACAGAAATTAGGAACTTTAAGTAACTCGAAATGATACTACTTAGTTAGTTTCATTACAACCGATATTTGATTCGAATAGAATTTAAAACGAATAACATTAACTATTTGTGATGACTATAAAATAAGCTTGCCTACATCAACAAAATGACAAGCTGTTTCTGGCAGGCAGTAGCTCAAGTTCCCAGGACTGCAAACATTTCATGTTCCGGAAGTTGGCTACAATGCTAATAACTTGTGTATACATATGTTACATAGACACACACACACACACATATATACACAATCTTTGCCCTTCGTACTAGCAAGTTTTGGCAGTTAATTTAGGAAAAGCCTATATAGTTTTTTTTGCATTGAGTATGTGTTTATGTGTGCCTGCTGCCACTCGATACGATACAGCAAAAAGGCACATAAATACCTATTTACCGCACTATGCCACACACACATACATACACAAGGTAGGACTACGCCATATAAGCTGACACACATGCAGACGTACATGTACATACGCACATATGTCCATATGTACATGCAAGGTTGTTTGTGGCAAATAGTATCATTACGATACCAACATGCACGTAAAGTATGTAAATGTGTGTAGCATGCATGTGTGCTCTTTCTCTTTCTCTTGCTCGAATGTATGACAATGTTCGAATAGTTGGGAGCTCCGAGCAGTACCACACTTTCAGCCATCCCTTCAATAGTCACAACTATTCACTCACTCACACTCGTACGATACAAGCAGTTGCTGGCGTAATGATGTGGTTTTGTGTGTGTGCTTTCTGTTGCTGTTTTTGTTTGTCGCCGCAGTTGCTACAAATAGTTGTTAATAAATTTTGCAAGTTTATCAAGTTGAAAAAATATTTGCTTTAATACGCGGTAGTTACAACTACCAAAAAAAACAACGAAAGGACACACATGACTGCATAACACG
Organism: Hydrotaea diabolus; assembly: GCA_963513945.1. NCBI lineage: Eukaryota > Metazoa > Arthropoda > Insecta > Diptera > Muscidae > Hydrotaea > Hydrotaea diabolus. The sequence goes on from OY740719.1 coordinate 168,411,379, forward strand.
TATGGCTACAGTAGCCTGCCAAGCAAAGGATTGAGAAAAAATTTTATGTTCTCTATAATTTAAAGCGAAATTTCTTTGCCGTAGTGATTAAGTAGGCTGTTTAAGGATATGACTTAGATTTTTTTAATCTGTAGTTATGCATGTTATTTCTTGTAAGGTAAAATCTAGTTCATCGGAGCAATGTATTTCGAGCTCTAAGTGGGGCGAGAGTGTAATTTTTTTTTAAATTGCCCAATTTAAAGACTTACACGTTTTGCAAGAAAAAAAAACACACAAAAATAGTTGTTCCTAAAATAATTGGAAATTTTTTTATGTGGCAATTGCAAATACTGAGGTACACAAATGCGTCTATATTCGGAAATCCATTGTAATTTTTCGTGATAAATGAATGAGGGGCGCAGGTATAGATTCTGTAATCAGGAAAAAGCATGGAACCATAAAACTGACCCTAGTCTCCGTTGTGGCATTTGCATTTATTTGAGTAGCAATTAGTCCGTGGGGCGCCGAAATGTGATGGTAGTGTGCGCGGCTTTTGCTAGTAAACCCAGGTTAAATCGGGGTAAGAACATTTAACAATTGTTCAGCGGCCTGTTCTCAGTGAGTCAATGAGTATAAGTAATGGGTGATCCAATTAGAGATACTTTTTTCGATAGCCTTTTTTTTTGACAGATCACAAGTGAGTCGTATCATGCTGTCATGTTATTTTAGTTTAGTATTGTTTATCATTTCATCATGAAAAGACTTACGCCTGACCAACGTTTACAAATTGTCCAACTTTATTACGAAAATTCACGTTCTGTGAGGAATGTGTTTTGTGAACTTTGTTCAACTTATGGTCAACGTAATCGGCCTACTGAGCGCACTATTCGCAACACCATCACCCATCTTGAGAGCCAGCATTGATTATTGGATACTATTCGACCGAATAGACCACGTCCAGCATGCAGTGAAGAAAATATAGCGGCCGTAGCTGAGAGTGTACACCAAGACCGTGTACAGTCGATTTGGCACCGTTCGCAGTAACTCGGACTGACGTATGGAATGACTTGGCACATTTTACGTCGAGATCTTAAAAGCATACAAAATACAGCTTGTGCATGAACTAATGCCGCCTGATGTTCCCAAGCTACATCGCTTAGCTCTATGGGATCTTGACAAGTTCAGAGAAGATCCGACGTTTTCGAGCCGAATTTTGTTCAGCAATGATGCCCATTTCTGGCTCAAAGGGTATATAAACAAGAATTGCCACACTTGGGACGAAGAGCAACCAGAAGAGGTTCAAGAACTGCCACTTCATCCAGAAAAAAAAACGGTATTGTGTAGTTTGTTGGCCGGTGGAATCATCGGTCCATATTTCTTCAAAAATGATGCCGGTGAGAACGTAACCGTCAATGGCGACCATTACCGTGCCATGATAATCGACTATTTGATGCCTGAAAATGAAGCTCTTGCTCTCGGCGACATTTGGTTTCAACAAGACCCTTCCCACATATCGCATCAATCAACGGATTTATTAAGAGAACACTTCGGTGAGTAGATAATTTTACGTTTTGGGCCGGTCGATTGGCCACCAAGATCGTGTGATATCACGCCGTTAGACTTTTTCCTGTGGGGATATGTAAAGTCTAAAGTTTATGCGGACAAACCCGCTTCAATTCAGGCCTTGGAGCAAAACATCACGCGTGTAATTCGCCAGTTACCAGTCAAAATGCTCGAACGAGTCATCGAAAATTGGACTCAACGAATGGACCATTTGAGACGTAGCCGAGGCCAACATTTGATAGACATAATCTTCGAAAAATAAATGCCAAAGAATGATCTTTCAAATAATAATAATTAGCTTAAGTAATTGGTTTATGCCGATAAAACAAGCAAGTCTTGAAGCTTTGGAAGATAATATTCAATGCACCAGTGATGCCACATGGTCAGATTTATTTGATGAAGAAGTGTAGATTGGACCATGTTGGGGAGTGTCCCCATTCATTTTGAATTTTCTGTGTTTTTTTTCTTTAAAAAAGTAGGGAACCTCGAAATGGATCACGCTGTATGACATTTGATTTTAAAATAATATGTCCGCCGCATCAGCTGTGAGTAACATGGCCCATTCTACACATCTTCATCAAATAAATCTGACCATGTGGCATCACTGGTGCATTGAATATTATCTTCCAAAGCTTCAAGGGTTGCTTGTTTTATAGGCATAAACCAATTACTTAAGCTAAGCCCCTAAAAAGAAATCCAGAGGCTTCGAATTCACGAACGAGGAGGCCTGTGAACAAAACTACTTCTAAAACAGAGGCTGTCACCAACTTTATTTAGCCACAAATATGATTTTTAAGCCCTCTATGTGGAAGTTTGAGCCGTTTTGTTGGAACAAAATTTTGTCGATATTTAGCTGATAAATTTTTGGAAACACACCCAGCATGGCTCTATTTTAAGATATGCCAAAAAGAAATAAAATTATATTTTCCTTTTTCCAAGTTTTTCACAATTCTTTGTAATATCAACGAATTTTATAACAATTTACAATCGGGCTACTGTATCGACCGCAGTCGCACTCGTACATGCTGAACAACATATTGTTGCTATTAAAGGTTTTCAAATGAATTGAATTGTGACTGGCAATGAACATAACGAAAACATGTAAATTTTCTATGTAGGTCTGTACATCATGTTCGGTTCACTGATGATATCCTGTTGATAATTCGTACAGACTGCCAGAACGGAAAAAAATGAGTTCCACCAAATTTAGCCAAAGTTGTTATTTCATTGCTTATAAGCCAACTGAACAACAACATTTCGTTTAAACCCTTTCCGTAAACTCCCACATTCCGCACGACCCCATATGTCAACCTTGCCATCTATCTGGGCAATTATGGCAGCCAGCCTTTTTGTGCGTCTATTTCGGTTGGGTTCGAGAGCGACTAAGTCCGTCGTCGAAAACGACTTTAACTACAATTCATTTGAATTTATTTATTGTTGGTAATGTAACAATTGTCAGTTTGTGATGTAATAACATTAATAATAACCAGCGTTTTGTTCTCCATTTTGTTTCGTTTTTGTTGCCACTTCCTCTAATGCTCATGTCAAAATCCAACTACCGCTTTTCGATATTTGTGTCGGCATGGCGTTCATTAATCTGCTGTTGGCACAAAAAAAGAAAAGCAAATGGACGTGAGAGAAGTTATTTCCCTGCACTAGTGTTAGTGCGATTCAATGTATGTGTGGGTAAGCTTATTACTGTTATTATTAATCTAGACGCTGGTCGAATTTCTTGGGTGGCAATTGGAGCGCGACAAGTTGACAGGTCATGATTAACTGGAATTGGGATAATGCGAGGACGTACAGTTGATTTAACCATGGCAAGAACAGGCCAAACACGATGCCCGACATGACCACAAATAGCATTGGAAACCAAAAAAAGATCTAAAATTACCTACAACCTTCAGCAAAGCTACCCAGAGGGAGTTGGCCATTTGATTTTTGACACCTTTTGGTAATTAAATCTATAATTATTTTTAAAAGGTCTATTTAATGGCAACATTTGATGGATGAGATGTTTTCCATATACATATCCCCATCACTAAAGGTATAATTTGCTTAAAAGCTTGTAGGAAATAAATATAATCACTCCATTTTATACGAGAGAATTCAAAACACTATGATCATGATTTTCTACAAGAAGTTTATTTCGGCTCAATTTTATTTATGAGTGAAAAGACATCTACCGGAGGTCGGAGCTGGTTTAATATTAAGCCATAATTGTCATGTTCGGTCGAATGAATAGTTTAACCACCTAAGATCATAACTAATGTTTAGATTTCGAAAATAAGACAGCAAATTCAAGTATATTGTGTTCGGGTTGTAGCCAAAGGGATGAGTTTTTTACTGGCAGTCTGCGTCGACCATTTGGTTTTGGCAACTTTGGTCGAATACAAAAATTTATTGTTCAGTCACCAATGGCAAATAAACGCTTTAAGTGGCACGATGATGGAGCATTTAAGAGATAGGCCCAAAACCATCATGAGGTACCTATCCGTAGAAATAATAATGCCAATATAGAAAATACGGTAATCCATCGGGGAAGCCTTTTCTTGTTCTGGGATATTTCAAAGTCACTGGTCCATTCGAATTAACCGATCTATACCCTCTACAAAAAACTGCCTAGGAGATTTCTCAAATTCAGACGCGTCTGCTAGCAGGGTCATTAAAAGTAAAGCCTCTAAACATTTTTTTTTATTAAAATAAAGAATTCTTTGGGATTTGCAATACAATTAGTGGATATTTTACACATTTAGAAAATGTGTAGATTTCTTCAAATGGAACTGGCTTGTTTAATTTAAAGAGATTTAATTCTTTTTATTGGCACATATTGGTCACGGTACGTATGCGTACTATAAGTGATCAGGTTAATATTAATCATACGCCACATAATTAACCCATATCAAACTGAAGGTTGTTTTCCTACACCTCGCAGCCAGAGCCTTTCTTTTTATAAATGTAAGCTAATCATATGGGAAGGCGCACCAGGTTAAGGGAAAACTTCGCGTGCCTAGGCTGGGAAATAAAGTTTAGTTTGATTTAAATAGAATGCTTTGAAAACGAAATAAAATAAATATTTTAATTAAATAGGAAGGCTAGTACTTTGATTAAACGATTTAAGCCACTCACTAACCAAAGCCATTTTTGCGTAAGCTATAAGTAACAATTTAAATAAAACTTGGCTTTTAAATTTGCCACACCATATTTCGATCAATAGCTAATAAAGTGTTAGGGATAAGTTTGTCTAATCTTAAAGGAATACTTTCCTGAATTCATAATAAATTAGCATTTTATTGGCTTAAGAAGTCCATCTTCTCGTCTCATAGATCTCATAGCTCGTTTGTTCATTTCGGTCTTTTGCTTTAACACATTGAACAGGAATTAACCGGCTCGAGACGTTTTGTTTTCAACTTATAAATAACAATTAATTTTTGCTTATTCTAGACCTTGCCACAGTCACAGACGTACTAAAATACCACAATCTAGCATAATGTTTTCTCAAATGGTATCAAATCTTGAAAAATGTAAGTGTTGTATAGAACAATTTCAATGATTACAAAAATAAAACTTTATTTAAATGAGCTGTGAGATTATTTAAGGTAAGGTATTTTAAGTATTAGAAACCCACGATTTGTTAAAAATAGAAAAATATTGATTTAAGGTGGTAGATAAGCGGGAGTGGTACTTACGCTGCATTTACTGAGGCAACATTTCGCCTGGGCTCCTGGACGAGCATCGCCAAATTGAAGGCGAGCCACAGGGTAATGATGCGTGTTTTGGGCAGACATGTTGGTAGCGTTTGATATAACGTTGAATCACTCATGGTGGCGGCTGTGGGCTGCTGCTGTTTTGAGCTATGGTGAGCTGAGTCTTTGATTGCGTGTGTGTGAGTGTGTGCTTGTTGTTGGTATGTGTTTGTGGTTGCTGTTTAGTGATGAGCTGTGGAGTAGACGATGATTATCCTTTTGCTGCAGCTTAGGGCTGTTGTTGCTGCTAATGTGGCTTCTTTTTGCTTGTTTTACGCTAGGCAGCGGATGCTTGTTGTGGTGATATGTCCTTTGGTAAAAAACAAAACCTTATAAAACCAAATAATTACACACAATGGGCTGTGTGATGGTTTCTTTGTTTTTTGTTGTTGTTCTTCTTCTCTTTCTTTTTTTCCTCTGATTTTATAGCGGCTGCTGCGGCTACGTTATTGTTTGTTTAAGTAGGATTTGTTTTATGTTCTGTTCATTGTTCTAACTTATTTGCTTGGAAACGGCCAGCTACACCAGAGTCACCATCATTGTTATTATCATTATCAGCAGCGTCTTCGTCATCATCATAATCAGCATTAACATTGAGTCTTGTTTCTTTTATATGATCTTCTTTCGGCCTTTTCTTTTGTGTGTGTAGGGAGGTGTGTTGCAACGTGGGCTAGTATTTGTCCACTTGGTAAGCAGCAGTCAATTTTTTAATTCTACTGAGCGGAAGTTGCTTAGCTGCGCACGTTTGTATCTGTGTGTGTGTGTTTGTACGTATTGTTGTCCAGGTAATCTTAACTGGGTCTAATGGCCAAATGAATTAGACGCATACATATGCATATCCTTGAACACAAAGGGATGTACACTCCGTTCGTTCTTTCTCTCCGCTTTTGGTATGTAGGTATGTTACGCACACATATGCCTTGATAGACAGTTGAGGTTGTTATGTTGCCATTAGCTGTGATGATGTTGCTGTTGTTGATGTTTCGCATGTGGGCCGACTTTGGACTTAATTAAGATATTTTTGCTAACGTGTTACAGTCCACTGCTTTCGAAGTTTTATAAATAAATCCCAGCGTCTGCCCTTGTAACGTTCGGTGTGGAGTTTGCGAAAAGCATCAACACGTGTGAGTGTGTGTGTGTATGTATGTTAGTATATATGTAACTGAATGTGTGTGAGTGCGAGTCTGATGCTTTAGACTTTCACAAATGTTTGGGTGTGTGTGAGAGAATGTATGTATTTGTGGGCCTTTTAGTTGTCTAATGTTTTCGGTCCTGTTGAGGTTTTTATTACTTCCGTTGGTTTAATTACAACCAACCAGTCACTCGGTCTGTCTGTCTGTTTATCTGTCTTTTGTTAGTCTTACTGGGTTTCCATCACATGGGAGAACGAGAGCGAAGTTAAACACTGGCTTTGTTGAGGGGCAGCACTGATTTCCAAATATTTTCTTATTTTTTTTATTTGGGTGTTTTTTATTTTTTTTTTGATTGTTAATGATGAGCAGTTGGTTGCGAAGTCGTTTGTTGTTAAAGTTGCTATTTTTGGCTGTTGTTGTTGTGGTTGTTGCTGCCGCTGCATTACCCAAAACGTTGACTTTCACCGGAGTAGTAAGACCGTCTATATCCTCATTAACAATTTTGTTCGCACTGTGTCACCGTGATTGCTTCAGTTCCAATGGCATTTCACCGTCGCACCACCATTGTTTGATTTTGTTTTTGCTTTTTGTGGCTATTTAGATGCTGTTACTGTTTGTTGTTGCAGTTGTGTGGTTGTTGTTTATGAATCCTTAGTGAACAGATACATATGCTGTTTGTTAAATTAATGCATTTTTTACTTTTGTTAAACCTCAGCATTGTTTTAATTATTTATTTGTTTTTATATGTATTTTTTTACAATTCTTTTCCATTCTTCTTCGTTTATTTAAAATTTCAAGGGAGAGCTGTAGTGTGAGTTTTTCCCTTTTTGCTTTTTCACTCTGCTTTGCTGGCCTTTAAAGCATATCCTAAGAAAGAAGATTTTTTAGTTAAATATTTCATTTTGTTTTTTATTATGGACTATATGTTTTTTTAAATACTGTTGTTGTTGTCGTTTATTTATGCAGTTCTTTTTTTTTGATTATGTTGGTTTTTAATATTTTTTTTTGGTTTATTTGCTTTTCACACTGAAATTTTCATGGTAAGTCAGGCACTGTTTAATGACAGGGGAGTAGGGCTACTCTGCCCTCCTAAAATATATACACTTAAACACATACACAGATTTAGATATTTCTTGCTGTTTCTCATCTGTTTTTCTTTCTTTTATATTTGGGCGATTTTTCTAAGCGCCCTGAAGTATGCTACAAACGTTAAGTATCAAAGTGCTTTAGACACTGAGTAGTGGAGCCTATATTCGCCCTGTCAAAGGACTCAAAACTCAATGAACGCAGTCAGTCATGGCGCTGATGCTCTGCTCTCTCCCAAGTATTGTGCAGATTCCATAATTAAACTACATACATATCTCTCTCATTGTTATCCTCTCACAAGTTATACAGAAGTCAGCACTCTCCCGCTCTTTAAGCATTTAGATGCCAAGAACTCTCTTTGCTGGCCCTTTACACAACTCACTATGCTAAGGGTTTAGTTGTTCTTGTTGTTTGCCGTTGCCCTAGCGAGCCAAAGGAAAACACCTTTTTCTGCAGGTTTATTTCTTTGGCGTGCGTTCTGTTTCTGTTGACTTTCCCCACCCCTTCACCCCACCAAATAATGCGATTAAATTATGCATACGTTCGTTGATTCGTTCTTGTGCTGTTGTTGCCGTTTGTGCCTCTCTGTGTTGGCATCAAACAACCTACAATTTCTGCCTTTGCCTTGTCTAGAGAAACAAACAAAACAAAAAAGAGTAAATTTAAAACCCTGCACCAACTAAGCCTTGCTGCCGCCTCTGCCTTCTTTTGTCCGCAGCACCACTTCAACACACACTCAACTTGAAAAAAGACTTTTGTGTGTTGTTTGCTATACGAAGTGCTCGTCGGCATAGTTCTTGTCGACATCGTTGTAGCCGATGTCCTATCATATGTTTTTGTTCATATTCTCTGTGTCATGGCATTTCTCGTTGAGTGTCCCTGTGTTTGAGGCTGGCAGGGAGTGTGTTCATGGCTCAGTGTGTGTGCTTTTTTGTGGGTTTTTGTATGTTTCTTTCTGTTTTCTACGTATTCGTTGCTTTTTCTCTATTTTGTTCTTGTGTTTTTTTTTGTTGGTCTGACCAACTTTTATTATGTTGGCCAATAGGTATATGCTGTTAATTGGTTGCATTGTACTTTTCATTTATTTTGTTGTTTTTGTTGCTTTGCCTTCCTTTTGACATTTATTATTTCGTTTAGCCTTTTTGCTTTCATTGCTGTGTGCTGTGTATTCTGTGTTGTGTTGGCTGAGGCTGCTGTTATACAGCAGCAGTGAGGTTCAAGTGTTTTATATGTGTGTGTGTGTATTTGAGTGTATGTTTGCATGCCTTTTTCGTGAGTGTACGTGTGTATGTATGTATATGCCTAAATCAAAGTGACAAAGACTTATTTAGTATGAGAGTTGTGTTGGTATGTGTGCGTGCGAATTCGTATGTATGTTAAGTGTACATATGTGTATGAAATATTTTTGAATGTTTTAAAAGTTGTTGTTGTTTTTTTTCTGTGTATTTGGATTTGATTGCAAAAAGAAGTACGAAAAAGTGGAGCACAAGGAGCGAGAAGTTGTACATTGTATGTACATTTGTATTGTACATACGAGTATATCTGCATATTTGCCTAATTATATAATTTGTTAAACGATATTGATCGAATTTGTTTTGGTTAAAAATAAGACTGTGGCTGAAGATTTTTAACTTCGAGTAGCGTAGAGGATGTCGTATACTAAGCCATAGTCTGATCTACGTCAGGAAGGTAAAATGTCATACTTTTCTTGTACTCGTAATTTTCTCATCTACGGATGCTATTCAAATTTCGGGTTCTGACAATACTATTGTTCCCAGATGCAAACTGGAACTTCCATTGGAAACTTTGACATTTTTTTAGCATAATTTCACTCAGAAAGTTTTGTCATTTGAGGGCAAATTGTTTTGTTTACAGGGGGTTGAAAAATTCATCCCAGTCAAAAAATAGAATTATTCTGTGAACATTTTCGTGCGAAGATATTTTACAATTTTCCGCGAGAGCTATCGAGTGACAGTGAGCTAACAGTGTTGAAACCAGCTTGTTTCGTATTTTACCGATGAAGCACCATTAAAAAAAACAGTTTTAATCGCTGGTACCAATAGCTCAGTTTCGGACGCCGTTCGCACCAGGATGAATTTTGCGAAGGACGTCCAACTTCGGTCACTTTGCCAGAAACCATCAATGCTGTGCGTGAACTGATTAAGAAAGACCGAAATGTGCAATATCAATAAGATATTGCATGTTAATTAGGCCGTGAAAAAAAATTATTCTCGTTGCATCCCACATAGTTTGACAAATTCTAAAAAAAAGCTCGTATTGATTGGTGCAAAGACATCAAAGCTTATGACTGCGTTTTTTTTCGGTATAACTGACCATGTTGCCACAGTGCCTTTAGTGGAACGTACGATGGCCAATTCTGAGTGGTATACAACCATCTGTTTGCCAACAGTGTTCTGTTTGCCAACAGTTTTTGGCACCCAATGACTTTTTCTTATTCCCTAGCATCAAGAAAAAAATGCGTGGTCAACATTTTTCATCGAAGCGTTCATTGAAGCGTTAAAAAACATGTTTTGGAGGTGTCTGAATCGGAGTGGAAGTGCTTCAATAATTGGTTTGTGCGCATGCAAAAGTGTATTGGTCTTAAAGGAGAAAATTTTGAAAAACAAGAAAACTATTTCTAATGATAAATTATTGCGTTTTTATTGCCGGACCCGAAATATAAATAACAACCTTCGTATAGTAGACCGCCACGGAGTGATAGGAAGTTTATACGCAACAAAAACAAACATCAACCTATTGAAAAGTAAGACGTTAGTATCCCAATTAAAAATTTCTACAAAAACAATATATTAGGATGGGTTTAAATTGCTAGTAACGCGTTTTCCAATAGGGACATAACAACTTCGTATGTTTATGTTTCACAAAAATGGAAATGATTTTGCGCTATGAAGATTGCTCTCCCTTCAATTCGAAGACTATACGCAAAGGGTAATTGTCATTAATGAGATTCCCGTATAAGTCATTTGATTTGTAGCCAAAGAAATCTATGCCAAAGACTGTTGAAGAAAAACCTTAGAGGATTTAGAAACAGCTGTACAGTGTGCCAGGCAACCGTAGCAAATACATTTCACCAATTTTTTAGTTGATTCTGAGAAAGTAACAAAAACAAAAAACAAAAAAGTTCTCGAAACAGAATAAAATCTGTTCGAGTCATACAAAATCTAGAATTTTAGCGAAAAATCATCTTCAGCAATGAAGCTTATTTTCGGCTGAGTGGATTTGTCAATAAACAAAAAATCCGTTATTGGACTGCAATAAACCCACAGGTGCTTCAAGAAACACAATTGCATCCGCAAAAACTACTGTGTGGTGATCATGACGGAGGTTTGATTTGTATTTTTTCCTTGATTGAAACAATCGTTATGCTACCGTCAATGGAAAGCGATATCGTGCATTGTTAAAAAGTTAATTTCGGCCATTCTGCGGATTCTTATTTATGGAAGCGTAAGAAGATATATGTTTTTTTTGGATATCTACCAAATAAGATATATCGCCGCTTCCACTTACTTTTTTTTACCATACACTAAACAAAAGAGTTGTATCGCTTGTAAAGAAAGTGTCGTGTTGTTAATAGAACTTATGACACTCTGTCCGGTGTCATAATGTCCCTATAAATTATGTCCTGAGCCGTTATGATCTGGCTGAAGTTGGTATGGTGTTAGAGGCGGTAGGGGACAATACCGAACAAGTTCCAGAAAGGACGATTCGGCACAAATCAGCTTAATTGGGCAATGTCAAAGAGTCAATAGGTTTCTTGCAGAGGGAAAACATTTAACTATAACGAGCATAAGTATTGGTGATAACGGTGAAATTGGTAGCCCAAGATCTAAATTTTGGTCAACACAAGAAGCTGATCATTGTCTTAGTGTTCAGCACAATCAAGTTTGCATCCAAGCATCTTTGCATCTACAAATATTGAGAGAACGGTTGGGTCCACATCATCACATCGTTACATATTATGACCACCAGTTAAAATAATATTGTCGAACATAATGGACTGAGCAAGCAATGATGTTCACCGAATGCTGATGAAGCTTCTAAAAAAGCCAAAAATAATTGGAAATTTAAAGCGGTTGTTATTTTGTTCCCCATTTCCATTTGGGACTAAACTTTGATTAGATCAGTAGATGACCTCCCGGGCGGATATACCTATTTAGATTAAATACTGATAAATAAATATCTTCCCTATATTTATGTACTACAAAAACCAACTCAAAATTACAATGACCTGTTCCACATTGTGAAATATTCACAATAACTTTAAACAGCTTTTAAGTACATTTTTAACATTCTGTCAATGTTTATACCCTGCACCACTCTGTGGAACTGGGCATTATTAGTTAGTATCATAGCAAATGTTTGTAACTACCAAAACTATTTGTGCTAGCACCAACTTTAAGTATACCGATACGCGTATAGTCACCTGCTGGTTCTTTTTAACGACACCCGTATGTCTGTTTATCCGCCCATCTATGTAAAGATTGTAATCAAACTGCATGTCGCAATCCGATTTTTATGAAATTTCGCAGAAGCACGTTTTTGGGCCAAGGACTAATGCTATTAAAGAATATCGGTTCAGAAATAGATAGCACATATATATATTTACCCGATTATAATATTTTTAGCTCTATTATAAAAATTTACGATAATCAGTTCTGATTAATATATAGCTCATACAAATACAAAAATGTTTATGCGATTTTATGTGTAAATCACCAGAAGCCACATATAAGTATTACATAAAATTTTGATAAAATTTGGCACCCGTTAGTTTTTTGGACAAAATAATGACTTTGGTTTAATTGAAGAAAACCGGTTCAGATATAGATATATCTCCCATATATATGTTCATTCGAATATTATGTTTTTAGGCACATATTACATCCGATCTTGAAGAAAATTGGAACACGCCAGTTTTTTTTTTGCCAAAGAAGGGCGTTATTAAAATTGAAAACAATCGTTTAAGATTTTAGATATAGCTCCCACGTATATGTTAATCAGATTTTTCTGTTTTTAGGTCTAGAAGCCACATCCTTATCCACTAATGATGCAATTTAGCACAAGTAAGTTTATGTGCTGAGGAGAACGCAATTGAAATTGAAGAAAACCGGTTACGATTTGAATAAAGCTCCTACAAATATGTCTATGCGATTTTAAGTTTTTAGTTCTAGAGCAGTGAGCGGTACAATTATACAGCCTTACTTTGTGCTTGTAGGGGTAAACTGCAGCTCCCCCTTTCTCAATGCATTGATTAAAATATATCTAAAATGTTCTCATCAAGAGATTACATTAAAATATTACTTAATAAATTTTACATGTATGTGGTTCCAACGATTTTTACCAAAAACATTGAAATTTTCTCACAAACTCAAATATGATGTTAGTTTTAACATTTTTGTACATTGGGTACAAAAACCAATTTGCAGTTGGCTTTTCTGAATTATCAGAAGTGAAGGGCTATATTATAGCCACGCACGACTTTGGCTAATTAAATAAGGGAGCTCATTATAACTTTTATCAAACTGTTTCATAGCAATCGATGCTATCACCTCTCACGGAGGCAGTTTAGATCGATAATGAATATGTAGTTTGAACAGAGAGGTGCTACATCTTACAAAGCTGATGCCATAATAGACGTACTGCAGGAGTTTCACTTCTAACATCTTGCACTTCATAATACTTTATAGAGGATATATACTCGTATGGGGGTACGAACAACATTAAGTTCGAGACGAGACGAGAAGATTCTTGTGGACAGCTGTTGAAGATCGAAACGAGGAAACGCTATGGCCCCAACAATCAATTCCGGTGAAGACATAAATTACGATGTTGTAGTTGATACGACTCGTCAATAGTTCCCATAAGAACGGCGGTGAGTGGATTTTTAAATCCTAGTAGAAGACTAAACTGCACGCAGAAAAAAAGTATGGTTGGGGTGACAATATTCGAAGAGGATCATACTATTGTTGGGTATATAGTTGTGGCACAGCAATAGTATGCTCCTCCAACAATATTATGATTCCCACATAACTATACCAGGACTATCACAACAATATTATGATTCACACTTAACCATACTATGATCCCCACAACCAAAGTGAGACTTACACTTAACCATACTATAATACCCGCAACCATATTATGATCCTCAAAACCATAGTATGTTTCTCATACAACCATAGTATGATCCTTACAACTTTTGTATGATTCACACGCAACCATACTATGATCCTCACAACAATAGTATGATTCACACTCAACCAAACTATTATATTCACAACCATACTATGAATCTCACAACCATAGTATTTTTCTCATGCAACCATAGTTTGATATTCACAACAATAGTATGATTCACATGCAACCATGCTTTTATCACTACAACCATAGTATGATTCACTCAACCATACTATGATCCCCAAAATTATTTATTAGGATTGGATAATGTTGTTATTCAAAAATAGAGATTTTTAGCAAGCAAGTTATATTAAATTGCATTACAATAACTTAATAGCTAGAATTGAGGCCATATATTATTGAACATTCCATTCAAGAAACAAAAATATATATTCCAACTTCGGTCGAAAATACTTTTAGTTCCCAGCAGGGGTGAATGCTACTTCACCATCCGTAGACCCCAAGAAACGAATTTGATTAAACCATGACCAATGGCGATATACTTAATATATCAGATTTTAAATAAACGAGAACCAGTCGGTATTAGAGTATTTCACCGAACAAAGAAAAGACAATAAAAATCCCTCGAACTACCTTCCAATTGTTGTTTTTTTTTGAATGGACAACAACACTTCACTGTATCGTGTGTACTTATATGTGTTTTTTTTAATATCAAAAAAACATACGCACACACATACATGTAGACTCTGTTTTCTAATGTTCATAGTCGCAACCATACTGCATGATTGCCGTAATCATATTATTGTTAACAACAATACTTTTGTTGCACCAACCATGTTTATATGGTAGCTACAACAATATTTTCATTTCTAAATTATATATATTAATATTGTCGCAATAATACTGTTGTCAAAATGAAATTCAAAAAACAATGCTATGGTTGCGACGAACATGTTTTATGTAGAGAACATATTATTGTTGCGGCAACAATAGTGTAACCATATTTTTTCTCTGCGTGTGCTAAGTGTACATTTAAAATAATCATACTAGATGAGGTGTGATACTGGAGATAAGTTGATAAGAGCGTGCATCCACTTATAACGTAATTATTTTTGAACATCGTCGAAGAATGCTCCATATTAAATGTACAAGTATGCTGACAACAACATAGGGATTACCATTAGCAACTTTGATGAGATATGAGATATGCTGCCCAAATGAATAACAATGCAGAAAATTTGCAACTTGTTTGCTGATTGGCCACTGACAAATTATGACATCGTACATTTAACATGAGGTTTGTGAGGTATGCAGTATTGTTTGGTTAGATACCTTCCTGGATCAGAATTGCAATACACATCTTATACCAGAGAGGACGGTATAGAAATGTCGAAATCTTTGTACCACGCCGACTGTTATAGCTTATAACCTGGCAGGTCCAAATAAGAATTTTTACAAAATATAGTACAGGGAATATCTGGATATTGCATTATTTATATAGCAAATATTTTAGCCATTCAAATTAATTTAAATTTTATCTGCAAGTAAAGCCGAGTCTTATTTTCAAAACTAAGTATAAACCTCTCTATTTACCGTTTTGGGGTACCGGGCTTCAACCTCATGAATACAAAAATATATGTTTGCAGTAAAGTCCAGAGCCTAAAGGACAGAGTCTAGATAAAGTTATAGCAACTTATATATCCGACTGATTACAAATGATCTTTCATAACATTATCCTTATCGACAACTATCATTTCATTGCATCTTTTATGGCAGGACACTACCATATTGTGGATATGTAATGAGAATTAAGGTTGATTTAATAGACTTGTGCAAAAACTGTAAGGATGGCGATATAAAAAATTCACAAAATTACTTTTCATCACGTTATTTGTTCCTGCGAACAGAACAATGAGCAGAACACGAGTATTTGTGTGATAATAACGCACAGTACATATTTCACTGCGACAACTCATATCCAAATGATTTTACACTTGAAATAAGTCAGAATGTTGCAAGCATATTTTAGAGCTACCTAAGATGTTCTTATACCCCTGTGGAAAAGGTCATCTTTGTATTTTGAAGAACCATATCTTGAAATAAGTTAGAATGTTGCTAGCATATTTTAGAGCTTCCTAAGGTGGTCTTATGCCTTTGTAAAAAAGGTCATCTTTGAACAGAACATTTTTTTTCTTGAGTCCTTCCATTGGAGCTTAATGGCTTTAGTTAAGCATTTTGCAAATAAAAAAGTCAGATGTCTGATGTTACAAAGACGATTAATGATTATACTTAGTTCGGATATCTCATCATATTTTTCTACCGGCAGCCAAAGGGTGCTGCAGCTTTTTGCTAGATCAACGTAGAATTACATTCAATTCCAGGTTAGACATGCACTAGCGAGACTGTCATGAGTGACAGATTTATTAAAGGAAAACTTTCTCCTTCTCCTCTCCCCGTCTCCCATCTTATGGTATATGGTACAAGATAAACACTCTGAGAGTGACATTTTTCTCTAATCTTACAAATTTAAACTTTCTCTCAGCACTCAAACAAATCCAATTGCTCTCTTTGACAGCTGCACCATCCATCCATCCACCTTCAGTGGCTGCTCCATGGTACCTTTTAGCCCCCAATATACACTAGATCGTCGTCGTATTGTTTACCAAAAAAAAATTGTTGGCCTAGTTTTTGCATTTCGTCGCCTGTTGTCTAACTTGTACAGGGGCATAGATTTAGCCTTTAAGGTCTTTAGCTAACTTTCTTCTTTTGCATGAATTTTTTGTATATATTTTGCTGGTTTTTGCTTTCTTTTAGTTCATTTCGTTGTTAGTTAAGCCAAGCGAAAAAACAGGCCCAAGTATACAAATGTGTGTGTATATGTATGATAACATACACACATACACACGTACATGCCCATACATGCGAGTACAGAGGCACAAACGAACAGCATGACTTTGGCGTTTTAGACAGCCAACCAGACGCGCACGCACCAAGCAGGCAGGCAAGCATTCAGGCAGGCAGGCTGGCAGAGCCAGGCGTTGTAAGTGCAAGCACCATGAAAAAAGTGTTTGCGTGAGTGTGTGTGTAAAAACAGGCAAATACACAAGAATTTCAAGCACTGTTCGTTCACTTAAGAAACGAAAAATAAAAGGAAACCCATTCAATGTTTTAAACGAATCCAATGGGCCTAAACCCGCTTTTCTTTAAGCAGAAATCTTTTAAAGTTTTTAATTTCGTTTCACTTTTTATGATTTTTTTTTATAATTTATCACTACTGGCTTAAACGGAAACAATTCTTTTCGCTTAGCTGAGTTGCCGAATTATTAAAAACGTTTACTTTCCGATTAAATTAGCAACAGCAGTCCGAAAAAAAATCTCTGTATACTATAGACGGGGGTATACATGCAGGCGATATTATCCATTTATTTTCGTTTTTCTTTTTTTTTGCACGATATTCTTGCTACGCCTTGATTTCTTTAATACGTTTCATTTGGTTGCTTTACTTTTTAACTTGAGCTTCACTTTTCACAAAAAGGTTCACTTTTTTCAATGGGTTATGCTAGGATTTCCATTTTTCTTTCTTCTTCACTAAATTCTATTGAGGGGGAATTGAAAATTACTTTTGCTCCTTGGCTTATGCCTTCGTGAAAACGCTTAGTTGTGGCATAATTTGGTATTTTATGGTTTTTGTACAAAATTTCTTAATATTTTTTTTTACTTAAAAACTATTGTGAAAATTTCTTTACTGGTTCACACACAATTTTAATTTTGTTTTTTTTTCTTGTTTTAAATTTGTTGTTTTTTTTGTGGTATTTTGTATTTTAAGAACAATCCATAAGTGTAAAAAACAAGCGAGTATACAGAGACCGACTGCCCCAGAGCTTACATCACGAAGAATTTCAGGGTGCGACCAGAATTTCATTTGAGTTAGGAAAAATTTTTGCTCTGTCGCCGCCGTTCAAATCGGGTTTTTCACCGAAACCGAACCGAAATCCTGCGCAGCCTCACTCACGTGCTAAATGGCCAGGAAAGAGTCGAGTTTGCCAGGAGCTTTTGCTCGCTAGAGCACACACTAGTAGACAAGTTGTTTGGAGTTGTGTATACACACAGTCGTTTGTCGTCGTCACAGAGTAAACGCACACATGCACACACCCAGTGGGCTGGCAGTTACTCGTCCATCGAAAGACGTTGAGGAATCCTTCGCCTTCAAGCAAATGCAAAGTGTGCAAGGCCTAAGTGTTTGTCGTGTATGTTTTGCTCTCGCTCTCGCTCTTTCTCTATTTTCTTTTCGGGCAAAACTCAGCCAAATTGTTTCACTTTAGGTGGGTTCAGTTCAGCTCAGTGTTATGCGGTGCGATTCGTTTGGGTTTTGATAGTGTGCAGACGGCTGTCGACCATTTGATTAGGGAACACTTTGTGCGAGCGCACACAGACGCTCGCATTAGCACACAAACACGGGACGGGACCAACGTTTAAACGAGTGGCAGCATTGTACGATTGCCAGTTTCCCTTTGTGTCTGTTACTCGCTGTGTAGCTCTGTTTGTGTGCTAGCGTTTATAGTGTGCATGGCTGTGTGAGTGAGTGTCTATACGTAGGTTCTTTTGTTTGTTTGTCTGTTTGTTGGGTTATTTGCACACATGTCTCTATGTAAGACGTACAGAGCAGCATATTCTCAGCACTCGGTATGTTTGTACGTATGAACGTACATACATACATATACTCATATCTGCGTACAAAATGTGTGACAATGTACTCGGAATTTTTGTTTGCAGTAAACAACGATTTGTTGTCAGAGTTACCCTGTGCGCTAAAAGACTTGTAAGAGGGCAGCTCTATCAAAGGGTTATATTTGCAATACCATTTGAATGCATGTTGGTGCTCAGACTCAGTTTTTACTCTATATGCGATTGATAAGGGCAAATCATAGCTGACTTAAGGTCCTAAAAATGTATCAATTTGTACGAACAAATCTATCCCAGAGTACACTATTCCGAGTGCTCATAAGATTGTAGCCTTAAAATAGTCACAGTTATGAGCGATTTCAGAAAGTTCACAACTGTGAATTTTTCCCCTTGAGCCGAGTGGGCACATTTACAATCCTAAACAATCCTCGGTTGACCCCTATCGTGCTTTCAACAGACAGACGGACAGAAATGGCTAAATCATCTTAGGATAATTAATATAGGATTTCCGATTAATATTTCGGGGAGTTGTAAACGCAATGACATATTAAGTATTCCATCCACTCTTCAGTGGAGGGTATAGGAAGCAGGATATTTAGTTTTTTTGGGAAACTGAAGAAAACTTAACTTATAAAGAAGAATGGGAAATGTCGGCAACTTAAGAAGTAAGATATTTATCTCTAGTTCATGCTAAAATATCTCTTTATAATATATTCGCCGTTTGGAGTCGGCTTTAAACAATAGGCCACGGCCAGTAAGTGTGAGAATTTAATTGTGCACAGTTCACTGATTTGAGTAAAATTTCCCTTAACTAAAGAAAAATTGTCCATTATGAATTTCAAGAAAATAGGAACGCCTGTAGAGTACGTGAATTCACCAGTTCATATCATAAATTTTAACAGGAATAAATGGAATGAATCTAACTTACTTTGCACACAAATTGGACAATGTCATTAAACAAAGAATTTAAAACATCCTGTCCGTTTTAAAAACCCTCATCCCCTCATCCAGTCTGAAATTGGTGTTCTTGAGTAAATATTACATGAACTTAGTAGGCACATAAATACTGTTACAACATTGAACACACCTATTTCAATAGTAGAACTGAACATACCCCGTTTATGTCATATGGGTTTTGAAAGCCAACCTCAAAAGCGTTAGTCTGTAACGGGATTTCGAAATTATTTCAACTTTCATCATGGAGTGGTCAGATAATGAGAACCGTATCGCTGTAATAGCGCTTTTCAAGTGTAAACTGAAAAAAACGATATTTTCAATACGCTCTGGCCACTAGGGATTAGCCGCATGTTCGACTCCCGATGCATAAAACTGTTTGAGGAGACTGGAGATGTGAAAGACCGCAACCGTTCGGGCCGCCCACGCTCTGTTCGAACACCGCATGCCATGAAAGCCGTTAAATCAAGAATTTACAGAAACCCGCTCCGAAAACAGAAAATCATGGCCCGTGAGATGAATATCACGCAAAAGTCCATGAGTTGAACCATTAAAAAAGACTAGGGACTTGGGGCTTTCAAACGACGAACCAAATTGAAAAATGCAAACGTCTTTTACCGTTCAGGAAAAATATAACAAGCAAAATTATAGAGTGTATGCGCGGTCATCTAGGGAAGCATCTGAACTGATCCCAAGGGTGGAAAAGGGTCATCACGCAGCTTCAGTCATGGCTTGGTGGGGTGTCTCTTACGATGGGGTCTCAGACCTGCATTTCTGAGAACAGGGAGTGAAAACATCGGCCAAAGTTTACCAAGAAACCGTTTGGAAGCTGTTGTGAAGCCTCTTAATAATTCCCTGTTCCAAAACCAGCCATGGACTTTCCAGCAGGATTCTGCGCCGGCCCATAAAGCTAAAACGTCCCAGGCCTGGCTTCGAAACAATTTGCCAGAGTTCATATCCTCTGACGAATGGCCCTCAGGCAGTCCAGATTTAAGCCCATTGCATTACATATTGTGGACGGTTTTAGAGGACAAAAGATACCCCAACATTGGATCTCTTAAGACTGCTTTGGTTCGAGCTGTGGCCAATTTTCCAATGGACGAGGTTCGTGCAGCTATTGACGATTGTCCAGTGCGAGTTAAGGCGTGTGTAAAGGCAAAAGGCGGACATTTCGAATAAGTAGATTCTTTTTAATACAATATACATCAATAAATATATTAAAACATATTTGGTCCAAAAACATTCAGTACTTTTTATTTTACAGCATAAAACGTGTGTAACAGTATTTATGTCCGTACTAAGTATTGAAAGAAAAAAAATATTATGCTCAGTACATGGTCTGCAAAGGGAAAGCTGCTCAGGAATGTCGATGACCCACACGTTCAAAAGTCTTCTCAAAAACTGCCACTACTACCTGTCATTAGTTAAGATGTATAAACAATATTGTCTAAACTCACACCGGAAGCACTTGGGCCACTGACAAGATACCTTGTGAACTCTTTTTTATTCATAGCTGTAGACATCGGATGTGAGCGAAATGCAATAAAAGAAGTGTTAGACTTGTCAGAACACTGCCCTAAGAACAATGGTAGGTTTTCTCCCTACCTCCTTGGATGACCATCTTCATTAGAAGATGAATATCTTGTCCTTGCGCTTACACAACTTCCTATGGTCAAAGCAGTATATGATTGAATGTTTCTGATGGGATCATCAGACACACCACCTTACGGATAGTCATCGGTCACTTAGGGGTGGTTTTCAGGATCTAGAGAGGAAGGTTGAACAATACAAGAGAAAATCTCGAGACCAAAGATGAAAATAATGTTTAATTTTCTAAAGTCAGCGTTCATTAAAACGAAATTTTTGCTATACTGAGGCACCCACTGCTTCCACCGCTTATGTAAAACGTTCGTGATGGTACTTAAATTATATATTAGTCGATGACACTTATAATTCCCGTCGTCGTCCGGTGCACTCGGACGATTGTGTAATTGCTGTAGCTTAGAATGTGGGCGCATTTAGAAAACTTCGAATCTAAATCGCTGTAGAGCCGCGACAATCATATGCTGATGCATAAATACCTCGCAATATTAGCCTTCAAGGTACACTTGATCGTATCCATTGAAGGCACTCGACCAACCTAGTTTTGGCCCTAGAGCTCGAATGTCCGTGTCCGTGCGCTTGCACGAGGATATCAGACTACAGGTTTCAAATGCTTAACTGTGTGACTGAGGGAATAAGTGTTCATACTATAACTTCGATGTTATTAAAAATGGGCCAGAACGGAGTAGAGCTTAAAATGTGTCCCCAAGAACTGAACCAACTTCTGGAAAAATCCTTATGCATATATTTGAAGTTTTTTTTAGATGTTTTCGCTTGAACAAAAGCACAATCAACTCCGATCGTTAAGAAATTTCTACATTCTGTTACATTTGGAAAGTGTTCGTAGAATACATATGGTCATGATTAGAGAAGGAACCGCCCATTACTTAGAATGAACAAATTTCATAAACTCTGTCGATACTGGTATAGAATATACGATACTGGTATGGAAAAAAATTCTAATTGAGTACAATTACTATCTTTCAGTTCATTTAAGACTACAATTTGACAAAGGGGCATGACACCTCTGAACTTATGATGTTGGTATAGCAAAAAACACCCCCTGATGGTATAGTGGCCAATTTTCATGTCTTATCAGACGAAAATAATTTGTTTATTTGGTTTTATTTGTTAAATTTTTTCATTTTTTTCATAATTATTATAAAAGCTTGTTGTATTGTTTTTATTCTGATTCTAGACCATTACTGTTCCTATTTTTGCCGAATTTTCCTAAATGTATCAATTTCATTGCATTCTTAATCTAACTATTTGTGATACCTAGCGTATGAGCAGTATAAAATTATGTTCACAAATAACTCATACGCCACCTGTGATCCAAAAAGCTGTATTTTTTAAGTTTTTATTTATCGCCTTTAAGAGATATGGACATGTGTAAAAACGCATACTACAAACGGAAGTGCCTAAATACATTGCACATTCGACTTTTTTGTTTATTATTTCAAATATGGACATTTTTAATTGGCTTAAAATGTCGCACAACTCAGGTAAAGGTCCTGCAGCCAAGAGCTAATCGAGTTCTAAATGAAAGTGGAGGAAAAGTCGACAATGTGCTACTCCAAGGCATCCTGAAAACTAAGTTATTTCCACGATGATGCGATTTCAAAAGTAATTGGGAAGCTGATAAGCTTTAAAGGTAGGGTTCGAGTGCTCAGGCAAGTGTATTACCGGAAAGACTGCAATGCTATTTAAGATATTTTAAGATCAAATAGGGAAATTATGAAGATTTATTTCCAAATTCAATGCTGTTTATTCTCAAGAGAGCGTTCATTAAAATGAAGCTTTTGCTTGAAAATAAAGTTTGTTCCAGGTTTATGTGACATCAAAGGTAATTAGGGATGTCGGATCAATGTCGTGTGCGCAGGCAAGTATATTGCCTGACATATTGCAATGTTTTCTAAGTCATAAATTTTAAACAGAAAGATGTGGAGAAGTCGTAGAGGACTTACTCATAATGTCGGATGTAATAGGCGTGTTTAATTGTTACTCGCTTATTAAACGAGTACGTGGTCTCTAAGGAGATAATTTAAAAATTTGACGAGAATTTTTGGAAATTTCATTGGTTTTATGCTTCATAGTTCGCATAAAAAAGTTATTCAAGAAATACTCTAAGCATGAAATAACTGGTCTCGCTTAAATTCGGTTTAGGTTTCTTTTCAGTAATTTTTTACCAAAACTTTTATTTAATTAAAAAAATATAATTAATTTACCGCAAACAAAATCATATTTATATTCTTGTACATAGTAGGGACATAAATACTGTTACACACATTTTATGCTATAAAAAAAATACAGAATGTTTTTGGACCAAATATTTTTTAATATATTTATTGATGTATATTGTATCCAAAAAGAATCTACTTATTCGAAATGTCCGCCTTTTGCCTTTACACACGCCTTAAGTCGCACTGGCCAATCGTCAATAGCTGCACGAACCTCGTCCGTTGGCCACAGCTCGTACCAAAGCAGTCTTAACAGATCCAATTTTGGGGTAAACGAGTATTTTGTGACAAACCTTGTCCTCTAAAACCGTCCACAATTTGTAATCCAATGGGTTCAAATCTGGACTGTCTCAGGGCCATTCTTCAGAGGAAATGAACACTGGCAAATTGTTTCGAAGACAGGCCTGGGACGTTTTAACCTTATGGGCTAGCGCAGAATCCTGCTTAAAGTCCATGGTTAGTTTTGGTACAGGGAATTGTTAAGAGGTTACACAACAGCTTCCAAAATGGTTTCTTGGCAAACTTTTGACGATGTTTTGACTCCTTGTTCGCAGAAATGCAGGTCAGTGACCCCATCGTAAGAGACACCCCACCAAACCATGACTGAAGCTGTGTGATGACCCTTTTCCACCCTTGGGATCAGTTCAGATGCTTCCTTAGATGACCGCGCATACACTCTATCATTTTGTGAGTTAAATTTTTCGTGAACGGTAAACATTTTTTCATCGGTGAACAAAATTTTTCTGTACAAGTTATCAGCGTGCTTCACCAAAAGATGTTTGCATTTTTCAATCCTTTTTTTTAAAGCAGCAGTAAATACATGTCCGGTTTGTCGTTTGAAAGCCCCAAGTTCCAAGTCTTTTTTAATGATTCGACTCATGGACTTTTGCGTGATATTCATCTCACGGGCCATGATTTTCTGTTTTCGGAGCGGATTTCTGTGAATTCTTGATTTAACGGCTTTAATGACTTGCTGTGTTCGAACAGAGCTTTGGCGGCCAGACCGGTGGTGGTCTTTTACATCTCCAGTCTCCTGAAACAGTTTTATGCATCAGTAGACGGACATGCGGCTAATCCCTAGTGGCCGGAGCGTTTTGAAATTACCGCTTTTTTCATTTTACACCTGAAAAGCGCTATTACAGCGATACGGTTCTCATTATCTGACCACTCCATGATGAAAGTTGAAACATTTGAAAATCCCGTTACGAACTAACGCTATTGAGGTTAGCTTTCAAACCCCATATGACATTAACGGGATATGTTCAGTTCTACTATTGAAATGGGTGTGTTCAATGTTGTAACAGTATTTATGTCCCCACTAAGTACAATGGTGTAAAATTATTGCGTTAGCGACCTCCTAAGCGAGTTGCCAATACTACACGGCCAATGTGTTAAACCAACACAGACAGGGTCACAAATTGGTTTTGAGAGCTATTTAAATTTCAACGAGATTTATTCTATAGACCGTTAAAAACCGACTATGCTAAATGTTTACAATTTCAAATTTAATGTTTACAATTTCAATTTGGTCAAGCTTTGGTAGGCATCCTTATACATTTGAGAAAGATCGGATTTAATGCCGTCTTATTTAGAGCCTGTCGCTTAAATCTGAACAATGTGGGCGTACGATGGCATATCAATAATTCCGTAACTTTTCGAATAAAAGACAGTTTTTTTTTGAAAAAAAAATATTTATTTGTATTCCGCTAAAAAATAGGCATTTGTTTGATCAATACATTTGTTTGATCAATAATTTCATCATAGGAGCTAATTCTCTTTCCACCGAGAAATTTCTTTAGGTTTCGAAATAGGAAATAGTCACTGGGGCTAAATCATTAAAATATGGCGGGTGAGGTACTAATTCGTAACCCAATTCAAGCAATTTTGCAATTGAGACTGCAAATGTGTACACCTCTGCATTATTTTGATATAATGGTAATAGCGACAGCTAACTGATTATGTAAAATCGAAACCACACTGCCATATGGCATCAAGAATCTCACGCAGTTTTACTCTTCGATCGTTGATTTTTTCGATATTTTTGTATGTAAAGTATTGACCTCAACTGGCCGCCCAGAACGTTCCGCGTCATTTGTACTTGTACGAATACAACGAAAGTCAGTAAACCACATTACTAACATTAAACTCGATGGCGCAGAGTCCTCATAGTATTTATCAGGCTTTTCCTTGGTTTGATTGAGCACTCGAAATGCTTTTTTCCATTTTTAAGAAAATCCACGAGGTTGTATGTTTTGAACAGCGGTTAAAAACAACCTAAATGACGGAACTCTCTCAAAATTTGACAGTTGTCTATTAACAGATGGTACTTGATGGGAGCTGTGTTGCGTTTCTTATAACTACGAGGGAAGTTGGGAAAGTCACGGAATTATGGTGTTGCTGTATATGGTAAATGACCATGTATGTGATTCCCTATGCCACTCCCCTACGAACTTTTTGCTGGATTGGAATTAATATTAGGCTCCAAAAGCGTTAACGTTGATCGGTTTATGTCTGAAGGAGAACCAATTGTGTTTAATGTAATATTCTATATTTGACCAAGAGCGGACTGTTGTGAGGCTTCTGGGTCGCTCGAGACTCTAAGGTGGCAAGTACGAAGAATGGTCTTTTAATTGAGCTTGTTTCAATGTAGATCGATATGGTATAATTGCTCAGGAGTGCATAATGCATAGTTCATAAGGTTCTGCAGGTAATTTCTTAGGTTAGGCTTCTACACCGACCGGGGCTCTTTGTGCATACCAAATCCTTAAGCATGGGTCGTCTAACTGCCACCTCCATCTTCTTAACGTAGCGTAATAAAAATGTCAGACTTACAAATAGAGTTTGTCGCGTAATATGTGTTAATTTGCCAAATCTACATCGCTTCAGCCTAAGGCGCATAAAAAATTCAGCAGTTTTTTATATTTTATTTGGCAAATAAATGGCTCTAATGCAAATGACACTGTTTACATAAGTAGCAGGGCATGTCGCAGAGAACAAAAAGGAATGACGAACTCCTCTTATCAGCTTCCAGCAAATACATAGATAACAAGCTAATGCGATCTAAGTAGACTGACTGCCAAGTGGAAGGAATTCAATGGTTGACCACCTACAAAGGCGATTGAGAGATTGTCAGCCTTTGCACAGTAAATGTGACGACGGTTGGCTGACGGTTGGTGGATGGGATGGAGCCAAAGAGACTACAAAGATGCTGTCACCTCACTCACGCGCTCACTCACCATCGTTTGTATACAATCGACAAACTAATTACTTAACATTAATATTATCCTCATTTGCTTATCGCAAAGTACAAATCACCATAAAAATGAATTTTTAAAATTGTATAAATGTGCGTGTGTATGTACGATTGTCCGTATGTGTGTGCTATGTTATTACTTACAATCCATTCACACACACACGCGCACACAAAAACAGACACTCAAACGCATACGCACTCATTGTTGGCTGGTGGCATATCTGAAAAATACGGTATGGAAATTACCAATACAAACAGAATCCGTCCGTCCGTCCGTCCGTCGGCATCCATTCTTCGTGTTGGGTTTGGGAGGGCTGCCAAATAGTATCTGTATATATGCATATGTAAGTGTAAGTGTGTGGTGAGAGGAGAAGGTATGTGCACTGTTTTTCTACGTTGTAGTGTTGCTGCTGCTCCGATTGTTGTTGGCGTTGAGTTTGAACCAAGCAGGCAGGCAGCCGACATCACAGTAATGTGACCTCTTTTCGACAGCTGAGTTAGTATGTATGTGTGTCGGAAACTTTCTTAATTTTGCTATGGAGACTTCGTCTCACGTTTGCGTTTTTTGTATGTGTGTGCGTTTAGTATGAGTCGGTGTAAGTATGTGCGTGTGTGTGAGCAGGCTTTGCTTTGTTTTTGTTTGTTTTCTTCCATTTTTGTTTGGCAGTAAAGCTGCATTGAATGTTTCACAGCTTGTTTAAAATTTAAACAGTCTGTTTTTATATGGGCTTTATTTATTTTCGTCCACAACAAAAAGAGCGCGCGCGTGTGTTTGTGTATATGAGAGAGAGAGAGAGAGAGAGAGAGAGAGAGAGAGTACCACTGACGTTACTTGTTTAGGAGTGTCTGTGTGTGCCAGTGCCTTGAGAGTGTATTGAAATTGTTCGTTTAGACATTTTGATGCGATGTCTCGTTTGGTTGCCTGCTGACTTGTGCTGCGAAACTGTTGTTGTGGCGTTTGTGTTGGTCGTCGGTACTTGTTTTGCCAGTCTCAAGATATTGTTTGGGTGGCTCTTGTTTTCCGTTTTTGCTTTTGCTTAAGCCGTTAGTCAAAGTCAAAGATCCCCCCGCCATAGTTTCTCGTTTATGTAGAGCATCATTATCATCAGCTTCGTTCGTTCGGATGCCGCCACGTTACATTTTGGCATTTCTGATAGAATTGTTTGATTTGGTTTTATACGCTAGGTCGTTTGTTCCATTATTCGTTCAATATCAGCTGTAGATATACTTTATTTTTATACACACTAACACAAACACATACACGCTATACTTATACACTGACATAAACTTACATTTAAATTTGGTGAAGTCGATATGTGTGTCTTCGTGTTAGTGTGTGCTGGGACCTTGCTTTTGTACAATTTACTTACTTATTGATGCAAATGTGGGCGTTTTGTTTATCGAATTGCTGTCGTTGGTGTAGTTTCTACACTGACTTTACAGTATCCAGCCAAATATTTTGGAAAAAAAATAATTATATATACATACGGTGACCTTTTATTCCGCAGAGAAATGGTAAACATTTTTTGTTTTGTAAGCTTAGCCAAAGAACGATGATACAATTTGTTTTAAATATTGAGTGGATATGTCCTTTGGGCACCCTACACAAAGTATAGGATTTAAGCAGCCTGCTTGAGGGGAAATCTATAATTTATATTAAAGAATAGAATATTTCCGCGCTTAAATATTTACCCGAATGC
Organism: Hydrotaea diabolus; assembly: GCA_963513945.1. Lineage (NCBI taxonomy): Eukaryota > Metazoa > Arthropoda > Insecta > Diptera > Muscidae > Hydrotaea > Hydrotaea diabolus. The sequence continues at coordinate 168,439,477 of OY740719.1, forward strand.
TTAGGAAAATTGACAAGAACCCTAAAGTTTAGGACAAGTTTTAGGAATATGGTCCTAAGAGTTTTTTTTAATATTTACAGTCTTAAAAGTGGTACCTATTGTTTGGCTTATTCCGAGGCAAATGTAGGTTAATTCATTTGAAAACGCTGGACAATAGAAGAACCTTATTATCTCAAGTTTTTCTTCATAAATTGTTTTCGGGCTCGATAGATTCATCGTGTTTGTTGGCACTAGTCGATTTTTGTTTTCCTACCAGAACTTTGCGGCGCTTTAACTTGTTTTGTTTACCTGTTTATAGAACGAATTATTCTCTTAATGAACCTATAACTAGAGCAATGAAAGAGTTCAATAGTATCTCCAATCAGACTATTGATTTGTTTGATTCGTTATGTAATTTTATTAATAACTTAGATTTTATTTTCTTTCAGATGCAAGAAAAAGTCTGTAAGGAATTTGTACATCCATAGACTTAAATAAATAAATAAATAAATAAAATTCCTTTAATACTATAGTACAATATATCCAATATTAGTACAATATTAGTACAATATATCCAAACATAAAGCAATTTAATATGACACATAACTACACAAATTTACTTTATGGTTACTTTCTAAACTAAAAGTTGTAAACTTCATACGATTTCGATGGTTTTTAATTTTCTTAACGAAAAAAATGTGTTCCCAAAAATATTTTATACCAGCATCTCTAACATAAGGGTACCGATTCTAGGATATGTAATAAAATGCCATTCATACAATTTAATGGTAAAGGATTTAGTGCTTTTTCTAGTGCGAGTTTCTAGCGAGTAATAAACGAAATGGACCAATACAAAAACTGGTATATAATGATACATGACTACACATAGAGGCCAGCGAGCCATAAGTGAGCACCGCAGTCGCGCAAATTGTTGGCAAATTTTACTGTTGATATAAATGGGTCTATTTTCCAAATACAATGGCCAAAACCTGCCGGTTGAGAAGAGCCATGTTATTGACAACTAAAAAATTTCTCTGCATCGGTTATTGTTTTGATACACTTCTACACAGACGTCCTTCTTATGTTGAGTTCCTGTCAAGTCAAGTCAAACGTTTTTACGACAAATGGGGTTTTAAAATCAATATCAAAGTGTGAGGCAATCTGTCTAAGGAATGCTCCAGGAAAGTGCAAAAAGTTTGTTGTTCCAGAAAGTAAGACTTAGTCGCTGACACTTGATGGGGTGGAAATTTCTTTTAGGAGTACTTTAAAATATTTAGGTATTAATTTCGATAATCTTCTAAAGTTTAATAAACACGTTAAACTAGCATTGGAGAAAGAAATCACGGATAATATTGGGTTCATTTTCAAAACTACTATGTAATAAAAATCTCTCAGCGAAAACAAAAATTTTGTTGTATAAGACAAGCATAAGACCTTCACTCCTGTATGGCTTTCCGATATGGTTTAGCGTGTCTCCTGTAGTAATTGGTGAAATGGAAATTTTGGAACGGAAAATATTGCGTCATTGTATTGGAAAATTCTATGAATCTGGAACTAAAAGATATTCTAACAGAGTAATATATAGTGAATCTCGAGTTACACCTGTTGGTTTATAAATATGCGATATACTCTTCAGATTTGTCGATAGATTAACTGAGCATAATAACGAATTTATATCAGACATCTATAACAATCAAAGGTATACCGGCTGGTCTAATATTAATTATTTATCACCAATCGGTTTTGTAAAAGAAGTCAGTCCAAATTTTGACATTACTGTTAACATTCGACATGCATTCTATTACAAGGCATTACCTGGTACACATAGGGGTTAATTCAATTCAATTCAATTCAATTCAAAAAACTTTTAATTTATGTTTCAAATCTTCTTTTTCGTTGGTTCTGCTTGGCATTATTAATTTAGTTTAATCATTAATATTATAATTTTTTTTTATTATTTTTTTTTCTCTTAATTTAGAATAAGTATTTAGTTTTAAGCTCAAATGAGATATGCAAACTCTCATGTTATTGTAGTCCCGGGAGCAAGGACGGTCTAGCTTTAATATGTACAAAATTTTAACTGTTACTAATTCATCTTATTTTGAAAGCATGGTGCTGTATAGCCTAGTTAATTTTAAAGTAAATTAAGATATTACATTATAGTCTTAAATTTTGTGTAACAATACGTAGCTATAATTTAAAAATAACATGATTCATAAAAATGCTCAATCAATATAAACCTTAAACCTTGTTCCTGCCTCAAGAGAAGTATGTAACATGTATACATTCCAACATAAGATATAGATATATATCGGGTGATCAATCTAGAGGTATTTTTTTCAATAGGGGGTTTTTCACAGATGGCAAGTGAATTGTGTTAAAGTTATTTTTTTCTTTTCAGTATTGTTTGCCATTTCATGGAAAGACTTACACCGCAACAACGTCTTCAAATTGTGCAACTGTATTATGGAAACGAGCGTTCGGTAAAAAACGTTTTTCGACCAAAATCTTGTTTAGTGATGAGGCCCATTTTTTGCTCAACGGCAACGCCAATAAACAAAATTGCTGCATTTGGGCTGAAAAGCAACCAGAAGAAGTTCAGATGGTGTCATTATACCAAAAGTGCGGTGCGGTTTATGGGCTGGTTGAATCATCGGTCCACATTTTAAAAAAAATGATAATGACCGGAACGTAACAGTAAATGGTGCTCGATATCGCGCCATGATATCGGACTTTTTGCTACCTGAAGTTGAAGCACATAAATTTTACGATACTTGATTCCACCAAGTCGGTGTCACTTGCCATACAGCTGCTCAAGTAGTGAGTTGGCCGCCTAGATCGTTTGATATCATACCTGTAGGCTTTTTTCTTTGAGGCACCGTAAAGTCCAAGTGTATGCTGAGAAACAAGCTACGATTCAAGTTTTGGAAGCCAACAGTACGTAATACCGGCCGAAATGCTAGAACGAATCAACCAAAATTGGACCCCTGAGGCGTAGTTTCGTCCAAGATTTGAATAAAACTATATTCATAAAATAAATGGCTTAAAATGTCCTCTCGAATGAACAATAAAGATTCCAAATTTGATTTGAAATTTTTTATTTTTATTATTTTGCAAAAAAAAAATACCTCTAGATTGATCACCCGATACTAAGTTTGGCATACATGCCTGCGACTATAGAAAGTACATGGTCTGTTTAATAGAAAATGTAAATTTTGGAATTTCTCGGGCAGAGTGCATTCTTAGCGTCTTTTTTATTGTGTTGGCACACCTGTATCGAACATATTATGTTGTTATTTGGGTTTGTTTGTATTTATTTTGTTTGTGAGTTTTGCTTTGGTGATTTAGTGCTGTTGAAAAAATTGATCAAAGAATTTGAATTAATTTTGTGTAAAAAATGAAATTAAGTGTTCAGAAGCACTTGAAATATTAAAAGATACATATGTGACGCGCAAAATAGAAAGGGACCTAAGGGTAAAAACCAGTTTTGTTCAGATGAGCCATTTTAAAGATTTAAATACGTGTATCTTTGATGTACCATCACTTTCATAAAACGCGCATATCTCTGGGAGGGAACACTTTTGGTTCATGGGATCGGTCTCATTCGATGCTCAGATGTTGTCCGCATCAAAAAAAGAAAAAATGAAATTGACTGTTTTACCCTTAGGTCCCTTTCTCTATGCGCTGTCACATATGGTGGTTGTGCTCTGAGACAGAAAATGTTTACAAGTGGTTCAAGCTTTTATAGGAAGGTCGAGAAGATGTCATTAAGGACACTCGTCCAAGAAGATCCATCACATCAAAAACCGATGAATAAATTGAGAAAGCGATGGAAATTGTTATGGAGAATAGTTGAATTACTATCAGAGAATTTGCAGAGGATATCGGCATATCGGTTACTTATTCCATACAATTTTTTTCGCAAATTTTTAGGCAGAAGAGTGTTTTAAACAAAAAATCCTTCGCATGGAAATCGAATAGAAACGGCCATAACTGGTGTCAAGTCATATAGACATCGAAATCAAAGTCCAGTCATCCCAACGAAAGAGCCAAGGAGAGGCAAGTTCGATCAAATGTCAAGGTTTTGCTTACGGTTCTTTTTGATTACCGTGGGGTGTTACATCATGAGTTCTTGCCACTTGGTCGTACATAGTTTTATCTTGATGGTATGTGCCGCTTGAGAGAAGCAATACGAAACAAACACCCGGATTTGTGGCACAACAATTTATGGCTTACGATAATGTTGGTAGTTTATTGTCCAAAAGCAATACCGTATTTATGCCTCAACCACCGTATTTACCAGATTTGTCTTCTGTTTTCGAAATATAAGAGTCTCATGAAAGGACGACGTTTTGCGAAGATGGAGAAGATAAAAACCAAATTGCTGAGAAATCTCAAGGCCATACAAAAACTGCATGTTAGGACTGCACAGAGGATTGGCTGGCATGCTGGCACAAGTGTATTATATCTGAGGTAAATTACTTTACTACAAAACAGAAATTGATGAAAAATAAATATTAAATTTTACCTTTTCTTTTGAACAGACCTCGTATTCAGCCCTTCACCTGTTCATCCATCTGGTAATCCACCATTCGTCCAGCAGTTTCCGCTATAAACATTAATCTATAAGTTTTAAACCAGTTTTTTGGGGAATTAATAGAGATGCTACTCGTATAACCTTCACAAAAAAGGGAATGATCGTTGGATCCTGGAGCCCTAAAGGCCTTAAAACACTTCCCTAAAGTTGGGGACATAAAAGTATTCAGAAACGTTGATATCTTCTCAAAAATCCAGGCCAATCCAGACTAATTTTCATCCAGAATAGCCTACTGTGAAAATATTAAACTAATAAATAAAAACTAAAGTCATGAGTGGCCGACTATATTGTACCTGCACCTTTGGATGTTCAGAAAAGCCAAATGAAAATATGTTTTTGGATCACCCTGGTCAGGATTTAAAGCTAATGCCATATATACACTTATTGTTTATATACAAATCTTATTGTTTTTGAAAAATCAGTTGAATATATACAGGGTGATTCATTCACGACTGGACAAATTTCACCAGCGTATCCCTTGGCTCATTTCACGGAAATGTGTCCATCTACGACCATGCCCGAATATCCAAAGAAGCGAAATGGCAATCGGAGGGTGCTACGGTAAATTTGTTAAGTTCTGAACCAGTCGTCTGATTTTTTTGTTTTCTCTTAAAAGATAGCCCTACCTATCTTTTGTTGTTGGTTGACACTCTAGTGGAAATGCCTATAAGTGGTTATGAGACCAAAAAACCAAATTTGCTAATATTTCTGCGTACGTGCCAGTTGCAGCTGCCTCTCGTAGTTTTTATCTTCCTCTATAGGTATAAACACTAGCACATGAAACATTTCATATATCGTACTTTTTTTTAAAAGAATGCATTGTACTTAAAACTTTGAATTGTACATTGTACATATGTGATACGCAAAATAGAAAGGGCCCTTAGGGTAAAAAAAAGTTTTGTTCAGATGAGCCATTTTAAAGATTAGGTCACTTTCTATTTGCGCTTAGAATCGTCGAGTTCACTTTCATAAAACGAGCATATCTCTGAGAGGGAATACTTTTGGGGCATGGGATCGGTCTCATTCGATGCTCAGATGTTGTCCGCATCAAAAAAAAAGTGAAAATTGATTTTTTTACTCTTAGGTCCCTTTCTCTATGCGCTGTCATATATAGAGGATCATTTGTTTTTTACTAAAGAGTGAAACAAACGGAATACAATCTTTATAATGAACCGATAAAACCTTTGTATGTCATTCTCTTACTATAGGTATATTATGGAAATTTTAAATTAAGTCTCGTACTCAAGTGGTTGCTAGATTAGGCATATCCTAAGATCAATGAAATATTAAGGACAATTATCTTAGGCAATTATAGCTCGGTGACTACAAAAAAAATACAGAACAAGTGCCGCTTTTTATTTTTCGATGTATAATGGAAAGCATGTGAAATAAACATTTCATTTTAAAATTTGACTAGAATTTATTATGATCACACACTAATGAAGATATGCGACATTTTAGCTCTTAAACTTTCGGTATATCGCATATTTATGAGCCAAACCATTGCGGCAGTGTGACAGCGAAGTGTTAAGATATCTTTAGGCATGACTTACTCTCTGTAAAAACTTGTATGGGACACATTGGCAGAATTTGGTATCACTCCCGTTCGGGGGTCCGCAAGTTAATTTTGTCGTTTATTTATGTTCCAATGCGTCGCATTTATAATTTGTCCTTTTGGCTTCTATACTCTTTTGTGATGGCACTGTCGCTACGTGAGGGAGTGTGTGTGTTTGTGAATGTTTATATATTTAAGTTTACATCCTCATTTAGATTCGGTGCGTTTTTCGGCGTTCTTTGGGAAGCATTACTAAATGGTCTGCCAAAAGGGAAGGCTTATTGTAAAAGTAAGATTTTGGAGTAAGTTTCCCTAGTTATATTAAAATTGTGATTTCTACAGGTTTTGTAGGAAACTACCTTTGGGCCGTGAAAGACATCAGCCGGTCATCATTGGACGAGGTAGGGAGTGTTTTTGTAAATATCTACACCAGCTGTGGATGATGTTCTTTGTATAACAAATGGTCCACTGCTTCTATATTTTCTTTATCCTGACAAAAGCCGGAGTATTAAACTATTTCTTCTTGTCATTGTATTAGCCATTCCCCAGCATTACAGAACCTTGCTAGGACTCCTAGCTCTCTCCCTTGTAAAGAGATCTGCATCAAATACATAAGCCGTTCTAAGCCGGTCTTTAACAGTAGGTCTCGATCAGTGGCTATACGAATTATATTGTGCACAGCTTGTAGATTTAGGAAAAGTACTTTTGTTCCATAATAAGAGAATAAGGTAAGAATATCACATTTACCCTGTTAAACATATGAAACCTGTATCTGACACTTCATGGTATAAAAACCAACTCCAACCTTGTATTTGTTGCCAACGCATTTTTGTTCACTAATATGGTGTTGAAAGATTCTTTTCAGACCCACAATGCCCTTCAGGCAGTTTGACTCTTTCTTTACATAAAGTTTCCTATTTTGCGTTTGAATCACCAATCTTTGAGTGTCATCGGCTTTCTTGAAGCGAGCCCCTAGTGTGATAACCATAGCTGGTCTCAAATTCAGGATTTTTTTAATCTGCCTTTATAAAATGAAAATATCGTAATTACGTTATCTTTTACTTTGGAGAAGCGGGCATACTTTTGATTGATTGCACAGTCGATTGGGCCCGTTGCTTTAATTATTACTTTAGTTTCCGTTTTTCAACAAGGTTACCTCCGACTTAAGTTACTGTCTTTTTAAAAGACAGAAATGCTTTAAATTCGCTTAATTAAGCGAATTGAATTAAGCACTGAAAATAAAATTGTGTTATACAAAACAATCTTGAAGCATATCTGGTCATATGGGATACTTCAGATATTTCAATCTAAAGATCTTAAAACAATCGTCGATGCGCCATAGTTTGTATCTAACAATACACTACATCGAGATTTGCAAGTCCCCCTCTATTAAGAATGAAATAACAGCGTTTAGCACCAGGTATTTGCAAAGGATGAGCGATCATTAAAATCCGTATAATGTTATTAGATGACACAAACGAAATCAAAAGATTGAAAAGGCATCATGTCCTAGATCTGCCTTTCCGACATTAATCTAAATCATTAATAATTTATGCAAGTTTACCAAATCTAATTTTATTATGTACTGTATGCTAAGTCATCAACAGTATTTTTTGATGCACAGTAAAGTATGTTAATTTTTTATTATTTTAAGAAATTTACTTATTATCGCAAGATAGATTGCAAATAAATAAATAAACTAGTTTTTACTTTTGAGATCGCTGCTTTCGCGTCCAGAACTTACAGCTTTTATATATTTTTTATGGACATTAACCATTTTCTGCTGAGATTAAGTAATTTATGATATCCATGAGATGTTTTTTTAGTATTCTTTTCATAGATTCTTTTTCTGAATCATATATATTTTGTACTTATGTCTAAAAGCTGATTTTTTCCAATCAATGTATTACTACACACCTTTTATACTCTCCAACATATATACGAGCATATATTTGTCATTCCATTTATTTAAGCTGGAATTACTTATTTGCAACCATATAAAGGTTTAGATATGTTGGGGTTCCACATTAAATTCGAATGCGATCTAGTCATGTCTGTCTTTCCGTCTATTGAAAGCACGATTCAGCCTTAACCAAAAACAACTATAGATTTCAAACTTACCAAATATACGAGGGCAGATCAATTATTCCATGATTCCTTTATTCCTTTGCCAACATTCCTTGAAGTTATATAAAATGCAACACTGCTCCTATCAAATACCATCTGTTCATAGACTTCAGTCATATTTGAGGGAGTTCCGTCATTTAGTTTGATTGTAGCAGCTGTTCAAAACATAAGACCTCTTGTATTTTGTTAAATATTGAAATAAGTAAATATCGAGTGCTCATTAAACTTTATGTTTTGTGGAAAAAAGCCCTCAATGAATTAAACATGGATCCATTACAACATTCTGGTGACCAAGCAGCAGTCTAAACAATCTGTTTCTCCGGGTGAACCGGCTCCGAATAAGGCCACGGTGACTTTGTCGGCTAATAAGGTGATGGCAACAGTTTTTGGGTTGCACGCGCGATATTCCACATCGATTATTTTCAAAACGAAAAAAACAATAAAGGCGAATGTTATGTCAAGTTATTGGACCGATTTAACGAGGATTTACAAAAAAAGACCCCATATGGCCAACAAAAAAGTTACTTTTCATCAAGATAATGAACAGTGCACACATGTGCGGTCTCAGTGGCAACGAGATAAGGCTACTAAATGATACCTCATCCGGAATATTCTCCGGATTTAGCCCCCAGTGTCCAAACCTAAAGAAATGGCTTGGTGGAAAGAGATTCAGCTTCAGCGATGACATTATTGATCGAACAAATGCACATTTTATGAACCTCGAAAAATTCTAATTTTTGGAAGGGATCCTTTTGGAGAATTGGAGAAACGTTTGACTAAGTATATCGAGCTAAAATGAGACTATGTTGAAAATATTTTTTTTTGACTTGAACAGTTTTTTTTATGGTTCGAGATTTTTTGTTGTTTCTGTTTCATAATCAACGTATACAATTGGTGAAATGTAATGGCTTGGTTGCCTGGAAGACTGTATAGCTGTTTTAAGTCAACCAAGGTTTTTCTTCAGCAGTCTTTGGCAAAGATTATTTCGGCAACAAATCAAATGACTTATACGGGAGACTCGTTGAAATTACTGAGAATTACCATTTGCGTATTGTCTTCATAGTGCGTAGAGCAATTTTCAAAGCGCAATATCATTTCCATTAATTTTATGCAAAATAAACTGTTTTATTCGAAAACTTACGGAATTATTTATAGAAATATTTTTAAATACTTAGTAGGGACATAAATACTGTTACACACGTTTTATGCTGTAAAATAAAAAGTACTCAATGTTTTTGGATCAAATATTTTTTAATATATTTATCCAAAAAGAATCTACTTATTCGAAATGTCCGCCTTTTGCATCTACACACGCCTTAAGTCGCACTGGCCAATTGTCAGTTACTGCACGAACCTCGTCCATTGGAAAATTGGCCGCAGCTCGAACCAAAGCAGTCTTAAGAGATCCAATGTTGGGGTATCTTTTGTGACAAACGTTGTCCTCTAAAACCGTCTACAATTTGTAATCCAATGGGTTCAAATCTGGACTGCCTGAGGGCCATTCTTCAGAGAAAAATAACGCTGGTAAATTGTTTCGAAGCCAGGCCTGGGACGTTATAGCCTTATGGGCCGACGCAGAATCCTACTGAAAAGTCCATGGCTGGTTTTGGAACAGGCAATTGTTAAGAGGCTTCACAACAGCTTCTAAAACGGTTTCTTGGTAAACTTTGGCCGATGTTTTGACTCATTGTTCGCAGAAATGCAGGTCAGTGATCCCATCGTAAGAGACACCCCACCAAACCATGACTGAAGCTGGGTGATGACCGTTTTCCTCCCTTGGGATCAGTTCAGATGCTTGCTTAGATGACCGCGTATATACTCTATCATTTTGCTTGTTAAATTTTTCCTGAACGGTAAAAATTTTTTCATCGGTGAACAAAATTTTTCCGTGCAAATTATTAGCGTGCTTCACCAAAAGACGTTTGCATTTTTCAATCCTATTTTCAGTCAATAAATGTCCGGTACGTCGTTTGAAAGGCCCAAGTCCCATGTCTTTTTTAATGATTCGACTCATGGACTTTTGCGTGATATTCATCTCACGGGCCATGATTTTCTGTTTTCGGAGCGAATTTCTGTGAATTCTTGATTTAACGGCTTTGATAACATGCGGTGTTCGAACAGAGAGTATGCGGCCCGACCGGTGGTGGTCTTTTATATCTCCGGTCTCCTCAAACAGTTTATGTATCGGTAGAAGAACATGCGGCTAATCCCTAGTGGCCTGAGCGTTTTGAAAATATCGTTTTTTTTCATTTCACACGTGAAAAGCGCTTTTACAGCGATACGGTTCTCAATACCTGACCACACCATGATGAAAGTTGAAACAATTTTAAAATCCCGTTACAGACTAACCCTATTGAGGTTAGCTTTCAAAACCCAACTGACATTAACGGGGTATGTTCAGTTCTACTATTGAAATGGGTGTGTTCAATGTAGTAACAGTAATTATGTCCCTACTTAGTTAACCTATGGTCGGCGATCGGTTCGTATTGAAATTTAACCAAATCAGGCAAAAAAAAACGTTTCTCTTTGAGGTACTATAAAAACTCCTGATTGAATGTATAACATTTTTTGATATTTTTGCTATGTCATTTCATTAATTAAATCAGATTTTTTGGAAGTGGTAGGCTTTTGCATAAATTAGCTTAGTTATTGTGCTTTGGAGCCTAATGTTCGGGGACATATGTGACGCGCAAAATAGAAAGGGACCTAAGGGTAAAAACCAGTTTTGTTCAGGAGAGCCATTTTAAAGATTTAAATACGTGGATCTTCGTTGTACCATCACTCGCATAAAACGCGCGTATCTCTGGGAGGGGGCACTTTTGTGGCATGGGATCGGCCTCTTTTGATGCTCAGGTGTTGTAAACATCAAAAAATTAAGTGAAAATTAATTTTTTTTAGCCTACGGTCCCTTTCTCTATGCGCTGTCACATATGAGTATCGGGCCGTGCAGGGTTTAGGACCAAATAGGCCCAATGGCCCAAGAAAAATGTCTTTCAAAAATGGACATAGGAAAGAATCGAATTATTTGAAGAATCATTATAAATATAAATTTAATTTTTTGGCTTAATTGAAGGCCTTGACCTAGGGGCGAGGTGTGAACCGTACTATAATGTTCCAGAAACAGTGAATTATTACGAACTATGTGTGCATTTATTTGAGATTTGTGCTAATTTGAAACTCGGACCGATCCTGAGAGGCTTAAAAATCGGCTAACTTGAAGTATGGGTATTAAGAAACAGTAACATTTCGTCACGAATCCGAAAATAACATTTATCTACGATTTGACTATATTTGTGTTGTTAGTGCGTATGTCCAAGATTCCCAGAGCGCAGAAAAGAGGTCCATACAACCATCGGCATATGGTTACTCAGAAACTGTTGAGTTGCCTCAATAATATCAATATGTTTTAAGATGTCTTTTAATGCATGACCTGAATCTACGGGTTCCTTAGGGTGCCGCTGGACCCTTCAATAGAGAACAAAACAATTACATTCACGAATCTTCACAAGACAATGGTTCATAGGTCCCTACAAATGTTGTTCTGCCAAACATGAAGCCAACATTAATAATCTTATCCGCCAATACTATCAATTCAATACTACAACGCAATCCATGGTGGAGAGTTAAAAAGCATAGACCAGGGCGAACATATGAATTGTCTAATTGTTTTGTGGAATTGTTTGTTTTTCTAAAAAAAAATATGAGTTACTTCAAATTACGTGGGCATAAAGGTTGCGACTAGTCAAAGTTCACTAAAATCGGATTACATCTGCGATCTAATGGAAAATTATAAATTTCCCTAAGGTTGCCACCATTATACCATTCCTACACAACACCAATTCTGCTTAGAGGCCTAAAGCTGTTTCTGTATACTTGAAGGTATCTTACCTGTAGCAGATTAAATTTTATGCATCTACGTATAAGAAACACAACAAAATTGAGATAGAGGTAGTCAATAAGCAGAATTGCCGCATTTGGGCGAATGATAATCCAAGAGTGATAGTCGAAAAAACAATGCACCCGCAAAGAGTGACTGTTTGGTGCAGTATATGGGCTGGCGGCATTATCGGGCTGTATTTTTTCCAAAACGAGGCCGGTCAGGCAGTTACTGTGAATGGTGTTCGTTATCGTGAAATGATAACGAACTTTTTATGTCCCGAATTAGAAGATATGGATGTAAACTATATGTGGTTTCAACAGAACGGTCACAGCTAAAGAAACAATGGATCTTTTGTGCGACAAATTCAATGGCCATGTTATCTCACGTCGTGTCGATGTTAATTCGCCGCCAAGATCATGTGAGTTGACACCGTTGGACTTCTTCCTTTAGGGTTATTTCAAAGAAAAGGTGTACGTCAATAAGACAGCAACAATTCATGAGATAAAGGATGAGATAATTTCGCACATTAACAACTAAGAACCTCAATTATGCCTCAGCGTCATCGAAATTTAAACCATCGGATGGAGGTGTGCCGCCGAGGTTGCGGCAGTCATTTGGCCAATATTATCATAATAAAAAGTAATGACAATAATTTGTGTTTTATTCCGATGTTGCCCTTAAAATTAAACCACCTTTAATGATCTCCAAACTTATTTTTTAGGATTGGGTTATGTTGTTATCAAACATAAGATATTTTTGCTTAGAATTAGTTCATAGCTAGATTTGAGACATTGTTTCTATTGAACATTTTATTGATGATACAAAAATACTTAGTAGGGCCATAAATACGAGTACTGTTACACACGTTTAATGCTGTAAAATAAAAAGTACTGAATGTTTTTGGATCAAATATTTTTTAATATATTTATTGATGTATATTGTATCCAAAAAGAATCTAATTATTCGAAATGTCCCCATATTGCATTTACACTCTCCTTAAGTCGCACTGGCCTATCGTCAATAGCTGCACGAACCTCGTGCACTGGAAAATTGGCCAAAGCTCGAACCAAAGCAGTCTTAAGAGATTCAATGTTAGGGTATCGTTTGTAACAAACGTTGTCCTCTAAAATCGTCCACAATTTGTAATCCAATGGGTTCAAATCTGGACTGCCTGAGGGCCATTCTTCAGAGGAAATGAACGCTGGAAAATTGTTTCGAAGCCAGGCCTCGGACGTTTTAGCCTTATGGGCCGGCGCAGAATCCTACTGGAAAGTGCATGGCTGGTTTTGGAACAGGGAGTTGTTAAGAGGCTTCACAACAAATTTCAAAACGGTTTTTTGGTAAACTTTGGCCGATGTTTTGACTCCTTGTTCGCAGAAATGCAGGTCAGTGACCCCACCGTAAGAGACAACCCACCAAACCATGACTGAAGCTGGGTGATGACCCTTTTTCTACTCTACTACAGGGTGGCCCAAATGAGACCTAGTGATGTTAAACACGTATAACTCTTGTAATACCGTTTTTTTTAAATGATTTATTTTTATATGTTAAATACATTTTATGGAAATTTAACTTGACTATGTGTGAAATATGACATCAGACAAATGACCACCATTTTGCTCGATACAGGCTTTGGCTCTTTTTAGCGCATTTCGCATTACACGGCGTAATGTTTCTGGTTTCAGGCACCGTATTTCGTCTCGAATATTCTGCTTGAGCTGTCCAAGTGTCTGTGGTTCGTTAACATACACTTTGTCTTTTAAATATCCCCATAAAAAAAAATCGGGCGCAACTAAATCTGGTGAACGAGTAGGCCAAGGGAAATCTGATTTTTTTTTAAATTATGCTTTCACCAAAAATTTCTCGCAGCATGTGCATAGTTTGCCTAGCAGTATGCGCAGTGGCGCCATCATGTTGCACAATTTGAACTTTGTATGGATACATCTTTAGATCCAACTTTAAAATTCTCTGTAATGTTGTCCTGGGAATACCCAATTGGGCGGAACGGCGACGAGTTGAGACAGATGGATCATTTGCAACACTCTGCGGCACAGCTTCCACGTTCTCTTCAGTACGAATATTTCGATGAGCACCTCTTCCTGGACGGTCGGCAACTGAACCCTGCTCCTCAAAACGGCGAACTAAACTTGTAATCATGAAAGATGTGGGCGCTGATCTTACGTTAAAAAACGGCGATAATTTCGCTGCGTCAGAACAATTGATCGTTGAGAAGAATAATAAAAATCGATAATTTTAATGCGTTGTTGTGGACTGTACGTATTCAATTTAAATTTCCAAGAGTTCAGTTATAATCTGCAAAAAGAAAAAATAAATTATGTTAAAAAATAAAAAAGTTATTTGTGTTTCACATCAGCTGGTCTTATTTGGGCCACCCTGTATCTCTATCATTTTGATTGTTAAATTTTTCCTGAACGGTAAAAACTTTTTCATCGGTGAACAATATTTTTCTGTGCAAGTTATCAGCGTGCTTTACCAAAAGACGTTTGCATTTTTCAATCCTATTTTTTTAAAGCTGCAGTCAATAAACGGCCGGTACGTCGTTGAAAAGCCCTAAGTCCCAAGACTTTTTTAATGATCTGACTCATGGACTTTTGTGTGATATTCATCTCACGGGCCATGATTTTTTGTTTTCGGAGCGGATTTCTGTGAATTATTGATTTAAGGGCTTTGATGACATTCGGTGTTCGAACAGAGCGTTGGCGGCCCAACCGGTGACGGTCTTTTACATCTCCAGTCTCCTCAAACATGCGCCTAATCCCTAGTGGCCGGAGCGTTTTAAAAATATCGTTTTTTCATTTCACACTTGAAAAGCGCTATTACATGATGAAAGTTGAAACAATTTTAAAATCCCGTCACAGACTAACGCTATTGAGGTTAGCTTTCAAAACGCAAATGACATTAACGAGGTATGTTCAGTTCTACTATTGAAATGGCTGTGTTCAATGTTGTAACAGTATTTATTTCCCTACTAAGTAGAACCTCAATTATGCCTCAGAGTCATCGACAGTTTGAACCATCGAATGGAGGTGCGCCGCCGAGGTCGCGGCTGCCATTTGGCCGATATTTTGTTCCATAAATAATTGACCCATTCCAATATTATCACAATAAAAAGAAATGACAATCATTTCTTAAATAGTTTGTGTTTTTTTAAAATCAAAATCGGCCCTTAAAATTTAACCACCCTTAATGATCCCCAAACTTATTTTTTAGGATTGGGTTATGTTGTTATTAAACATAAGATATTTTTGTTTAGAACTTTTTTAAATTAGTTCATAGCTAGATTTGAGAGATTGTTTCTTATGAACATTTTATTGAAGATACAAAAATATATTAAAAAGGCAGTCGAAAAGACTTTTAGTTGCAAGCAGTGGTGATCGCAGGGGGTGATTGCTTCTTTACCATCCGTAAAACCCAATCGATGAATGTGACTAAACCATGGTCAATGGCTATATACTTAAGAGTAGGCAGAGTTTATATAAACGAATTGTTACATTTCAACAATATTAATATTGCAGCAATCATTCGGTTGGCAAAATAAAATTCCGAAAATAATACTATGGTTGCGATGAACTTGCTTTTATTGTAGAGAACACACTATTGTTGCCGTGACCATATAGTAACTACATCTTTTCTCTGCGTGTGTTAGTCTTCACAACTGACTCTGTTATTCAAGTTAAAAATATAAGTTTTAAATTAACCATCCCTAATGGAAACCCCTTTATGTAGTATGGATGGTTGGCTGGCTGGCTGATGATGATTTTTGTAATATGTATTCTGCCTTTTCGGCCAACATTTTCAGTTGGCCCCCAGACTCCCTGCTACTACTACTACTGCCAAGTTGCTTGACACAATCAACATTTGTGTAGTGTTGTTGTTCTTTATGCTCTATACAAATGTTGGTATGTCATCATGTGTGTGTGTCTGTGTGTTTTCGTATATATTTGTGAATATTTAATCTGTATTATCGAGGCACAAGCCAAGAAAACTTTATTTTGTGTACTTTTTTTCTCTGGTACGTACACATTTTTGTGTGTCTGTATGTATATCATTTGGTCCGGATTTGTGTGTGTGTGTGTGCCAAATGATTTTGTTTTATGCTTCGCTGTTTTTGTTCCACTTTATGTCTCGTATTTCTTCTTGACAGATTCCGACTTATGGATGCTAGTAGGTCTGTTGGCTTTTACTTGCTGTTTTGTTTTAATACGTCTCAACCAACGTCTTCGTTGTTCCGCTCTGACCGCTCCACATTTCCGTTTTATTTGTTTCTGCTCCTGATGCTTTGCTTCTGTTTGTTGGTGTTGTTGCTGTTCGTCTCTTCGTTCGTTTTTGAGATAGAATTTTGCATGTATAAGCAAAATATTATTCGATATTGTTTTGTTTGTCGTTCATTTGTACGACAAACTCACATGTGTGGGTATATCGGTGAGTGTGTGTGTGTTGTTTCTGTTTCTGTTGTTGTTATTGTCATTCGTAGGGAATCACCAGTAAATGTCAAGTGGTTTATGACTTTTGTGATATATGCTTCGTGCCTTCTTTTCTCCCACACCTCCACCTTACTCGCCACCTCTCACTCTGTCTCATACGACGAGACACACTCACACATATAGCCACGATTATCTCTCCAAAAGATCTGAGAGGAATGCTTAAATTTTAATGTATGCCTTTGTATGTGTCGCACATGTATGTATGCAAAACCTAGATATGCATATTTTGACATTCCAAGTGTCATTGCTGATGTAGTTGTTGTTGTTGTTGTAGCCGTCGCCGTCATGCTAGTTGTTGTATTGTCATTCGTGTGCGTACGTGCAAGCGTGTGTGTGTGTGCGTGTTCTTGAGTGCTCGAGTGAAGTGTGAAAACAGTTTTCATCCGTATGAATCACTTTTTAGTAGCATCGTTGGCCAGCATATTTTCCATAGCGTAACCATGGTGTAGCCGCTAGTCGCTGCTGCTCCCTTTCTACACTTGGCCGCTGGTCATTATGTCTACGAGTATCTGTATCAAGTTGCTGTGAAGGACAATTCGTACGCTCGCTCTCGTTGGCCGTCTTGTTTGGGGTCATTTGCAACTAGAAACAAAGGCAGCCAACATCTTTGTACACACAAAAAATGAAATTGACCTAAAAAGATAAGAAAGAACTTGCAACTGGCCATTGTTAAAGCATGAGTTTGCCTTCAGTGCTTTGGTTGGACTCCAACTCAGAATACTTTTCAGGTTGTACTTTTTTCGTTTTTTGTCTTTTGCTGTCCTACGGCCCATAGCCCGAGTACATTGCAAGTTGGTGTTCTGCAGTCATTTGGAATTAGTTACTAAATTATTTACATTGTAGTAAAATGCGTGGGTGTTTATGTAAGTAATCGGGTTCAAGGACATATATATACAGGAAAAAGGCTTAAACGAATTGCGCTGGTTAAGAAGGGTAATTCCTGAAAAGAGTTTTATAATTTTGTGCCGGTTTTAACAGGCTCAAATTGTTCTTGTGTTTTAAAGGTTGGACCAACCATAGTGCACGATGTAAATTATGTGTCACACCTTAACGTCAAGATTTTTATCCAACCTAATTTGACATTTCTTTGTTAAGTATTGTTTGCCATTTTATCGTGGAAAGACTTAAACCGCGAAAACAACTCTTTGGTGAGGTTTAAGGGCTGGGGAAATCATCGGTTCGTACTTTTTACCAAATTTGTAAAGGTAAAATTTGGTAAAAAGTCTTTCCATTATAAAATGGCAACCAATACTGGAAGGAAAAAAAATATTTTAACACAACTCTCGCGTAATCTGAGAAAAAACCCTTTTGAATAATACACTTCTAGATTGACCCATTATGTGTCGATTGTTTAAAAGAGTTTTTTCTCAGATTACGCGAGAGTTGTGTTAAAATATTTTTTTTCCTTCCAGTATTGGTTGCCTTTTTATAATAGAAAGACTTACACCGCTAAAACTACGGTTTTCGATCATTTCGCCATACCGAGTCATCAAAACTTGGACCCTCAGAATGGACACCCTCATGCGTACCGCGGCCAATATTTGAAGGAAATTATATTAAAAAAAGAAAAAACATAAAATGTGCTTTCGAAAGAACAATAAAGATTTCACACTTGATTTGAGTTTTTGTATATTTTTAATTTTTTTAAAATAAAAACAACTCTAGATTGATCACACTTTAATTGAGCAGGGCGTTCAGGCCTTTACGAAAATGGGTGTTAAAATCAAAATGCATTTCGTGATATTTTTGGTCAGCATAATCGACCAAATGTGTCAACAGTGGATTCGTTAACAAGCAGAATTGCCGCCTTTGGGAAAATAGGAAGCCACGAGTGATTGTTGAAAAGCCGATGCACAGTCAGTATAGTGTGGTTTATGGGCTGTTGCTGCCATCGGGCCGTACTTTTTCGAAAATGAGGTCCGTGAATGGTGTTCGCTATTGCGAGCCGATAACGCACTTATTTTGGTCAGAAATTAAGGAAATACTCCTGGACGATATGTGCTTCCTACAGGATGTCACACAGCCAATGAAACAATGACACTTTTCTGCGAAAAATGCAACTTCCGTTTTATCTTAAGTCACGGCGATGTTAATTGGCCGCTACGATCATGTGATTTGACACCGTTGGACTTCTTTCTGTGGGAATATGTCAAGAAAAAGTGTACGTTAATAAGCCAAGAACAATTCAGGTGGTAAAGGATGTGATAATTCGGCACATTAATAAAGTTTAACCTCCTTTATGTGAAAGAGTCTTTAAAAATATGGAGCATCGGATAGAGATGTGGCACCAAAGCCTTGGCGAGCATTTGGCCAATATTTTGTTTCACACATAATTGCCATAGGTCCTTCTATCAGAAAAAATAATGATATTGAGATAGTTCTCTAAAAACTTTTTGTTTATTTACAAATGCTAGAAAAAGTTTAACAGTCCCTTGGCGACATTTGGCTGCAGTAAGTTTTTTTTTTGTGGGCCGCCGTGGCGTGATGTAAATGTGCACGACTTCGACTATTATGCTCGTCACCCCATCTTCAATCGCGTGTAAGAACATCTAACAATTTTACAGCGGCGGATTTCGACCTCATACATGCCGGCGACCTTACAAGTAAGAGATTTATCTCTAAGCCATGTAATAACTTCTCTTTTAAATGTATTAGACATTTTGAGCCTGCGTTAAACAGTAGGTCCCGGTCAGTGAGTATAAGAATTGAATCGTGCACAGCTCACTGATTTGTGAGAGTTCCCTCTTGTTACTTAATGTGATACTGTGGGACTTAAGTAGTTCTTTAGGTCTTTAACCAATGACGGGCGTTATTTTAACTAAAGGAAATCGGTTTAGATTAAAACATAAACATATGTACAGTAGATAGTGTGTTAGCTCTAGAAGCCATAAATAAAATTCAATTTCTATGAATTTTGGCACACTTTTTACGTTCGTTTTATTGTAGAGCCACGAGACCTTAAAACGGTATGGTTTTTTTAAGAGAACACAAAATTAATAAAGTCAAAACTTTCCACGGTTGATTGTATCTCGCTCGTAACAGACCTTGCGAAAGCTACTAGAGCGGCAGGACCTTATATCGGGAGGTACCTTTGTGTAGGGGGGGGGGGATTTTATAGACCTATAGTATCCTATTTTAGCAAGGGTAAAAGCTAGATCTCTCATACAGCAACATACTATGTTTGAACAAGAACTCATGTAAAATTGGACTTTTAAAGTGGTTAAAACTATTATGTGGAGGGCCATAAAATTGAGGGCTTTAGAAAAACATCTACAAATATAGTCAAAATGCACCAAAATTGGCCACTGCTCGCTCGCTTGTAATGCATTATGAAAAATTAAAGCAAAATCGATTTTTAAACGTAACTTCTAGAGCGGCATCACACAAAATTGTGAAAGAAATTTATGTATGAGGTCACAAGAAAACATGGACTGATTTAGAAAGCATGGGATATTTACTTAGTAAGGACATAAATACTGTCACAACATTGAACACACCCATTTCAATAGTAGAACTGAACATACCCCGTTCATGTCATATGGGTTTTGAAGCTAACCTCAATAGCGTTAGTCTGTAACGGGATTTTAAAATTGTTTCAACTTTCATCATGGATTGGTCAGATAATGAAAACAGTATCGCTGTTACAGCGCTTTTCAAGTGTGAAATGAAAAAAAAGATATTTTCAAAACGCTCCGGCCACTAGGGATTAGCCGCATGTTCGTCTACCGATGCATAAAACTGTTTTAGGAGACTGGAGATGTAAAAGACGGCCACCGGTCGGGCCGCCCACGCTCTGTTCGAATACCGCATGTCATCAAAGCCGTTAAATCAAGAATTCACAGAAATCAGCTCCGAAAACAGAAAATCATGGCCCGTGAGTTGAATATCACGCAAAAGTCCATGAGTCGAATCAATAAAAAAAACTTTAGACTTGGGGCTTTCAAACGATGTACTGGACATTTATTGACTGCAGCTTAAAAAAAAAAGATTGAAAACTGCAAACGTCTTTTGGTGAAGCACGCTGATAACTTGCAAAGAAATATTTTGTTTGCCGATGAAAACATTTTTACCGTTCAGGAAAAATTTAACAAGCAAAATGATAGTGTATGCGCGGTCATCTAAGGAAGCATCTGAAGTGATCCCAAGGGTGGAAAAGGGTCATCACCCAGCTTCAGTCATGGTTTGGTGGGGTGTATCTTTCGATGGGGTCACTGACCTGCATTTCTGCCAACAAGGAGTCAAAACTAACCAAAGTTTACCAAGAAACCATTTTCCAAAACCAGCCATGGACTTTCCAGCAGGATTCTGCGCCGGTCCATAACGCTTTAACATGCAGGCCTGGCTTCGAAACAATTTTCCAGCGTTCATTTCCTCTAAAGAATGGCCCTCAGGCAGTCCAGATTTGAACCCATTGGATTACAAATTGTGGCCGATTTTAGATGACAAGGTTTGTCAGAAATGATACCCCAACATTGGATCTCTTAAGACTGCTTTGGTTCGAGCTGTGGCCAATTTTCCAATGGGCGAGGTTCGTGCAGCTATTCACGATTGACCAGTGCGACTGTAAGTGCAAAAGGCGGACATTTCGAATAAGTAGAATCTTTTTGGATACAATATACAATACACCAATAAATATATTAAAAAATATTTGGTCCAAAAACATTCAGTACTTTTTATTTTACAGCATACAACGTGTGTAACAGTATTTATGTCCCTACTAAGTACTAGAGTGGCAGGACCTTAAATCGGGAGGTACCTTTGTGTGGGGATAATAAGAAATTATAGACCTATATTATCCTATTTTAGCAAGGGTTGAAGATTGAACAATATCTCATGTAAAATTAGTCTTTTAAAGTAGTTAAAACTATTATGTGGAGGACTATTTACTTGAGGACTTTAGAAAAACATCACCAAATATAGTCCAAATGCACCAAAGTTGGCCACTGGTCGCTCGTTTGTAATGCATAACGCAAAATTAAAGCAAAATCGATTTTTAAACGTAACTTCTAGGGCTGAATCACACCAAATTGTGAAAGAAATTTATGTATGAGGTCACAAGAAAACATGGACTGATTTAGAAAGCGTGGGAAATTTAATACGAATTTTAACAGCAAAAATTTAACCGATTAAAAATGTAAACAAATGGCCCTATGTTCTATACTGGAACAAAGGGAATAAATATATATAAAAATGTCAAATCAAATATGCATTCAAGCAGTAAAATTTAGAAGAGCTTTGTTTGTACCCTCATCGAACTGTTGATGGTAATTTAAATTTGCTTGCAACACCACGAAATATTCATTAAAGAACCTATAAAGTCCATGGTGGCTCACGGATCGTGCTATAAAAACAAAACGTTATAACTTTCTAACTTTCTGTGTAAGCGAACGGTTTATTCTTTAACTTATTTCGAAGGTTGGTGTTTAGATTTATAACAATAAATGCTGTTAATACCGACAAGAGTATTTGTATAGTGCAGCGATATATTATTAGCAGTCCTGAATTTTAGGTGGAAGTTTGGCGAAACTATCTTGAGTTGATGGACCACTATGAGGCTGGTAAACATGTTTGCCTAATCAGCAAGTATTGCACAACGACCGTACCATCGAGATCCCTATGTTCAGGTTCAAGACACTATTAAGGCTATAGCATCGACAATTCAGGAAAATCAAAGCGTTTCAACTCAAAACTTATTGGCGAAAATTGCAGTTAGCAGACGGTCATTACATCGTATAAATTATAATGACTTAAACATGTTTCCGTACAACGCCCTTATTACAAATAAGTAAGATCCTCTGGAACTTTTTGGCCGTTTCAATAATTTGAAAAGAATACAACAGCTTGATTAATTATTTGTTTATGTCTGATGAGGTACATTTTGATCTAAACGGCAATGTAAACATTGTTGGGACATACTTCTTTGAAGAAAACGGTGTAACAGTGACTTGCCCAGAACTGCGCCAAAGACGAATCCAATTCAACAACATTTGGTTCCAGTAAGATAATGCAAATGCTTATAAAACCTGACCCGTTATGGCCGGCTGTAAAGAAATTAACACACAAATAAATATAATATTCAGAAATTCCAACTTCTGCTGGCCCCCAAGGTCACCAGATCTGACTGCAACAGTCTTTGTTTGATGGGGTCATGTCAAGCAAGAAGTTTCCGAAACGATACCAAGGAATTTGAATGAATTAAAGCAGTCTAATTAAGTTAATGCGCAACCCTATATATTATTGATCGTCGTAAAATTTATTGCGATCTACCCATGTCCATCAGTGATTGTGTTGAAAGCACCATAGCGGTAAAACGAATCAACTTGGGAACCTGGAATTTTTTATTATGACTGCTTGTGGTCATAAGCTGTTTGGGATGTTAAATGTACCCAAAGGCTCTTAGAGGTTAACTTTTTTAAAGTGGATTAAAAAGTTTCTTTATAATCTCAAATGGTAGAAACTTGCAACTATTTCCAAGCTTACTCCAAGTATTGATCATGCTACCAAATGAGTACCTTTCGTAGTCAATACCAAGATTTACTACTTTTTCTGAATTCTTATTCCATTAGAAAGGGTCATGTATGCATCCAGATTGCTGGAAACGACCTGTGATCAAATCTGCCCATAAGAAACTTTTGGGTACACCAATAACGCACCATTCCATGTTCAGTTTAGATCTGAAAAGGTAGCAGGACTATATTTCTCCATCAGGTCCACGTGCTCACAGAGCAGGCAAACTATCTGTATGCTTTGTCCAAGCGTTGATCAGTCTACCAAATGTATACCTTTTGTAGTCAATACCCATCAGAAAGGGTCATGCTGCATCCAGATTGCTGGAAACGACCTGTGGTCAAATCTCTCCATAAGAAACTTTTGGATACACCAATAATGAACCATTCCATGTTCAGTTTAGATCTTAAAAGGTAGCAGGACCATATTTCTCCGTCAGGTCCACGTGCTTACAGAGCAGACACACAGTCAGTAGCCCAAAAGGCTGGTCAACCCACCGTAATAATCATTTCAACAAATTAAAATTTTTCACTCTGAGCATATACCCAAAGAAATGTTTATATATTTACGCATATTTCGGAAAAAATATGCGGTCATATCTGTATTTCGGAGACTACAGCAGATACCTACCAATACCTGGAAGGTTTATCCAAATTCAAATGGATACTTACATTCCTATATAATTGAATACGTCTATGGAAAAGTATATTTTCTTGTGCTCACTTGTTGCCACAGACAAAGCGAGTCTCTCAAAGGCTAGTCAACCACCAGAATATGCTTTAAGAAGAGGAAATGCATGTTACTTTATTTAAAAAAATATTTTTTGGGAAAGACCTTGGGGCATTGCAGAATACGTATACCTTGTCAAAGTTCCATTCCTGTCTCCTCAATCCGAACTAAGAAATGCTTATTTTTGGACTGAGATATCTGAAAACGATCAGAGGAGAAAGGATCTTAGTAGGGACATAAATACTGTTACACACGTTTTATGTTGTAAAATAAAAAGTACTGAATGTTTTAGGACCAACTATTTTTTAATATATTTATTGATGTATATTGGATCCAAAAAGAATCTTCTTATTCGAAATGTCCGCCTTTTGCCTTTAAGTCGCACTGGTCAATCGTCAATAGCTGCACGAACCTCGTCCATTGGAAAATTGGCCACAGCTCGAACCAAAACAGTCTTAAGAGATCCAATGTTGGGGTATCTTTTGTGACAAACCTTGTCCTCTAAAAACGTCCACAATTTGTAATCCAATGGGTTCAATCCTGGACTGCCTGAGGGCCATTCTTCAGAGGAAATGATCGCTGGCAAATTGTTTCGAAGCCAGGCCTGGGACGTTTTAACCTTATGGGCCGGCGCAGAATCCTAGTGGAAAGTCCATGGCTGGTTTTGGAACAGGGAATTGTTAAAAGGCTTCACAACAGCTTCCAAAACTATTTCTTTGTATACTTTGGCCGATGTTTTGACTCCTTGTTCGCAGAAATGCAGGTCAGTGACCCCATCGAAAGAGAGACCCGGCAAACCATGAATGAAGTTGGGTGATGACCCTTTTCCACCCTTGGGATCAGTTCAGATGCTTCCTTAGATGATCGCGCATACACTTATCGTTTTTCTTGTTAAATTTTTCGTGGACGGTAAACATTTTTTCATCGGTGAACAAATTTTTTCTGTGCAAATTTTTCAATCCTATTTTTTTAAAGCTGCAGTCAATAAATGTCCGATACAACGTTTGAAAGCTCCAAGTCCCAAGTCTTTTTTGATGATTCGACTCATGGACTTCTGCGTGATATTCATCTCACGGGCCATGATTTTCAGTTTTCGAAGCGGATTTTTGTGAATTCTTGATTTAACGGCTTTGATGACATACGGTGTTCGAACAGAGCGTGGGCGGCCCGACCGGTGGCGGTCTTTTAAATATCCAGTATCCTCAAACAGTTTTATGCATCGGTAGGCAAACATGCGGCAAATCTCTAGTGGCCGAAGCGTTTTGAAAATATCGCTTTTTTCATTTCACACTTGAAAAGCGCTATTACAGCGATACGGTTCTTATACGGTTCAGACCACTCCATGATGAAAGTTGAAACAATTTTAAAATCCCGTTACAGACTAACGATATTGAGGTTAGCTTTCAAAACCCATATGACATTAACGGGTTTAGTTCAGTTCTGCTATTGAAATGGGTGGGTTCAATGTTGTAACAGTATTTATGTCTCTAGTAAGTAGCGTATATAAAAAAGTAGACCACCGTCTGGTCTCTCGACCGTAATGGTCTCTTTTGTAAAAAGAAATCTCTCCTTTCGGACTGATATATCTGGGCAAAGCTGGTCTGTCTACCGAAATGGTCTCTTATGAAAAAATATATTTTGACTTCTTCAATATGCCCATAGAAATGCACATTAAGAACAACTATGGACATTACTAACACTTTAAGTATACGGCTTTAAACAGTAACTGAATCTAATACGGTCGTAGGCCAAAAGCTTTACGTTCAAGTGTCCATTAAGTAAATTAAATTAGGTCTAAGCACTTCGGTTAATTAACACTTTTTGGTATTGTTTTAAACTGGACCCTACTGAGGCGATTATTTAAATGTCAATTATCATGTAGAGTGTTCATAGTACGAACTCGATCTTAATCGAAGTTTTCGGTTAGATGGACAACAAATTGACGTAGCGTTTGAAACCATTTCCTGTCAGAAGTTGATAACCGAAATAAATTGCCATAGTTATTCTGGCGTTATTCTGTTTAGTTTTTTTTTTGGCAATATTCTATGCACGAAAGGATAGTGGAAATTGCAAACCAAGCTGATTACAAATGGTATAAATATTGCCTGATCTCGATAATTTATTTCCAAATAATCGCCGCCGAATTATGAAAGTTCGGTTTTACTTGGCTTCGGGCAATAGCATTCTGGATAATTTCTTAGGTATCTTGCTAATGAATTTGGTTAAGGCTAGGGTACATTGCTGTGGGATTCCTTCACTAATGGTTGGCACGTTTGGGTTAGTATGAATTGGATTCTGTCGATGCTATTAGCTGAGACAGTTCTTCGTGGCTCCATTCCATACCTATACTGCTGAGCTGAGTATTCCCATTTTTATGCGCAGTGGCTACCCCGATTCGAATACTGATGTTCAGGAGATTTTTGCTATCCAACATCCACCACATTACCTTATGGGTACACCCACTCACTAGCTTGCAATTCAGGTTTCTATTTTGGTTTAAAGTCACCTTTAAAATTCTATTGGCAGTGTCACAAACTAAGTTAACAAATTAAAAATACAACATTTCATTAATTCTGGCAAAAGACTAACTTTGCGACTACAGTTTGAAAACAAAAACCAGTGGTTTGTGTTGTGGTTTCATACTCAACAATGGCTAAGTTGCACAAACGGAAATTGCACTTGCAATTTGGGGATAAACAAAAAAAAACTTATCGAGTTAGGGTGCGACCATCAAGCAGCAACCATGATTTCTAGTTCTCTGAATGCATTAGTGTAGGTTGGTATGAAAACACGTCGACTGTATACATCAACTGGTTGGCTATCATTGGTTAATATTAAAATTTATATTTTTGTACATGAAACGTCCCAGTGGGTGGCACTTGTAAATGCTATAATTTAGTTCCGAAATTTCAGTGTTTCTTTCAACAACATATCTTTAGACAAATCATTCCTTTTGAGAATTGAGATGGGCAGCAGTATTAAATTAAATATCGGCTAGCATATAAGTTTTATCAATAGTAGAAATGAAAGCTTAGGTTGGATGTGGCGGACTATATTATGACATACACTCATAGATGTTCTGAAAAGCTAACTGAAAATAGATTTTTGTACCCACATTTTAAAACTAATTTCATATTTAAATTGTTGAGTAAATTGCATTGTTTTTGGTTCAATCGGTTGAACATATATGTAGGAGCTTTATCTTAATCTGAACCGATTTTCTTAAATTTAAGGCACGTCCCTCCTTGGTCTTAGAAACTAACGAGTGCCAAATTTCATCAAGATTGAATTTGTGTAGCTTCTAGAGCTTATAAAATCTGAAGCGATTTTCTTAAATTTTAACAACGTCCCTTCTTGGTTAAAAAAACAATAAGTGCCAAGATTGGATAAAATGGGAAAAACATGTGTGTCTGGGAGCTATATCTTGATCCAGAAAAAATACTTCTGACAAATTTTATGAAAACCAGGTTGCAGTTGAAACCCGTAGTTTGATTACAAGCTTTAAATAAACGGAAGGACAGACAAACGTCGTCAAATGAAATAAGCAGCTGATTATATGCTGATTGCTATACTGAAAGGTGGCTTTGGATCAAATATTTTTGGTAGTTACAAACAATTGACATGAAACTAACTTATAAAACTCCGTTTTACAGAGTGGTGTAGGGTATCAATACGGTGGCAATGATTGAAAAAAATATTAAAAAATAGGCTAGATTTGAAACCGTTTAATATGGCAGGAATGTTCACAAAGAAATTTATTCAAGTCATCTCCCATCTCTCATCTCTTGTATTGAAAATATTTCAAACTACATTATTGGCGGATAATGAAGCAAATTGATATGTTTGTAATTCCATTGACGATTTTTCTATAGATTGGCTACAACATTTTTAGAAAGCTGTTTTGTTTACAAAAAAGTATGATAGGTCCAACCATTTAAAAAACATTGTTTTCTAAAAGATTTAGAAACGCAAAAGCCCAGCAATACCCATTTCTCCTGGCATTGACATAAGTTTGTTGTAAGACAAAATAAGTTGGATTCGTTGATGGCCATATGTGACAGCGCATAGAGTAAGGGACCTAAGGGTAAAAAAAATCAATTTTCATTTTTTTTTCTTTTTTTGATGTGGACAACATCTGAGCATCGAATGAGATCGATCCCATACCCTAGAAGTGTTCCCTCCCAGAGATATGCGCGTTTTATGAAAGTGATGTCGACGATTCTAACCGCAAATAGAAAGGGACCTAATCTTTAAAATGGCTCTCCTGAACAAAACTGGTTTTTAACCTTAGGTCCGTTTCTATTTTGCGCGTCTCATATAGTAATTGTGGCAGTCCCAATTACAAACAAAGTGACTGCAATTATAACTTATATTTTTTACTTTTTGGTACTCCCAGCAGCAGTTGCGTAATTTCCGACATAGGTTATCTATGGCGTAGTCGCGGCAAACATTTAAAAATATTAAATTAGAAAAGTAAATGCCAGAGACTAAGACAATTATTAATAATTTATTTAGTTTTCTTTTAAAATTATTTTTCGGCTTGGCGTCGTGTAATTAAACTCGATATTGTGTTTTTGGTTTAATTTTAATTGTTACCATTATTTCGAAACGTGTTCGTCAATACTCTTCAGGGGTTGTCACTAGATGAGATGATCTATAAATCTAAACAAAATATGACGACGATCCTTTGAAATTTTTAAAAAAAATTAAATTAACTCTAGATGTAATCGTACTTAACTTGTTCAACAGACAAATGGAATTGGAAGAGGACGGAAAATTGCCATGTTTAGTTTCAATTATTTATTGTTGTTTAAAAAAATGACCTCATGCTCAAAAATATTATTAAAAGATAATAAAACCAGATACAAATTTGGAAATTCTAAGAAAAGTTCAAAATGCCTTTTCATTTTAAGTTATTTTTATATCCCATTAGCAAACAAAGTAAAACATGCCACCAATCAATGTACTGTGCATAAGGTAAATCTCGTGCCAACTGTTTGGTCCTACAGTTCAATGCCGGCTCCGAATGACTGACGAATTTTATAGAAACGCCTTCGCTAGAAATAGCGTTGCCAATTTAGCTTTTTCCACTAGATCAGGATGATTTTGCATTTACGTTAAAGCATTTTTTTTTGATTTTTTAAGAATTAATTTTCTATTTTTCTGGCTTTTTATTAAAAATAATTTGAATAAATTTTGTAATTCTCCCTGACTCCCAAATAAGGTATTTTGTAGCAGATTAAGGAAGTGAATATTTTGACCCAAGTTCTATAAAAACCCGAGAACTTTTGTCAGGACAGAAACAAATTAGAAAATAGGAACACGTTATTCTCCACATCCGAAAACAGACAAGGTTGGAACTTTAGAAATCCCTCATAGCTTTAAATACACACAATATCCCTTTTTCTCAATCTGATCATGTTACATACCTTGGAATCCACCTGGATCGCCGACTCACCTGGAGAAGACATATCGAAACCAAGGAAATTCAACTGAAACTTAAGGTCCATCAACTTCACTGGCTCCTAAACGCGAACTCAAAACTAAGCCTTGAATATAAGGTCCTGCTAGACAACAGTGCGATCAAACCTATCTGTTTGTACGGTGCCCAGCTATGGGGCAAAGCAAGCTCGAGCAATCTCGACAAAATCCAAAGTGTCCAATCGAAGACATTGCGGCTCATTTCCGGAGGAATGAAAACATCCACCGAGACTTAAAAATACCTCTCGTTAAAGAGGCAATTCAAAAAATCAATATAAAGCACAAAGAGAAGCTCGAACGTCATGATAACATACTTGCTGGACAACTAGTGTGTAGTGTAAGCTCTTTAAGACTTCGGAGAAACGAATGCCGTGTTTTATAATCTACACTTGTGCTTCATCCGTAACAGTAATCGAGAACACACCCGCCCGAAAGACGGTGCATAATTCTTTTTTCTACGTCACGTGATCTATACGAGATCTTTAAAACAGTCAATATCAATCGCGGACGAACACTCAAAAAAGACTGTGTAGAATCCTTTATTCTACGTCACGTGGCTTAAATGCTCTCATACGTGATCCTTAAAACAGTCAACACGAAAAACCTACAAAACCTAAATTACGTCGTCCACTCTGCTATTCTAGAGTTATCCGTTATACATACATAACTAGAGTTCTTCACTATACATAATATCGCGAACACTCTGTAAATGACTGTAAGGGTCCTCTGGTCCTTTATCACGAGGTTTAAGTCAAACCAGATTTAAAATTCTCAGGCATGTGATCCATACATGTTATATACTATTTTGATCAAATTAATTTAAATTCCTGCCAATTATCAGAGATCCACATAACAAGAAATTCATAGTAGGATTCATTATTGAATTATACTTAAAATTCGTATACTTATTTTTATTATTTGGAGCAGATTCAATAATTCAAAAAAAGCATACGAGTATATACAAAAAAAATACACACAAAAGATCATGGATTTGAGTACAAAATAAGTTTGAATTCGTTCATATTTTCCTGAATGTTTGCATTATACTTGATCATCTCAGGAAACTAGAAAATTTATACAGGGCGGCATTTGGGCATGTTGCTTTAAGTTTTAAACAGATTGTGTAAATGTCTGTTTTAAATTATTCTCAATTATTTTTTGAAGGTTTAATTTAAAATTTATTAGTAAACGTTGCTTTATTAGTTACGGTGAAGTAAGGAAATTAGGCCCATATTGGTCCAAAGGACACAAAAATGGTCCTCCTTGCACTATGGATATATGGGTATTAAACAACAGTGCAATTTCTTTACGAATCATAATATGTGACAGCGCATAGAGAAAGGGACCTAAGGGTAAACAAATCAATTTTCATTTTTTTTGATGTGGACAACATCTGAGCATCGAATGAGAACGATCCCATGCCCCAAAAGTGTTCCCTCCCAGAGATGTGCGCGTTTTATGAAAGTGATGGTACACCAAAGATACACGTATTTAAATCTTTAAAACGGCTCTCGTGAACAAAACTGGTTTTTACCCTTAGGTCCCTTTCTATTTTGCGCGTCACATATATTTATTTCGCGATTGCAGTTAATTTTACAATATTCATTTTGCTATATTTATTTTATGATTCGAATAATTTTACTTCCAAAAAATTGTCCTTTTGAAGATTTTATGATGAATCTGAATATGACATTAATTTTTTATGCTTAGAGTAAATTGGGGGACTTGACCTATAAGTGTGCTGTATTCCGGGGCCCAATCCATCTCGTAATGACCGGAAACATGTGGGTATCCAGAAACAGAGCAATTTCTCACAAATCAAAGTATATACCTAAATTAAGGATTTGGGCCAATTTTGCACTCTGTTTTGCTCAGGTCCTTCAATTATGGGCATATGCGTATCTAAAAGCAACAATACTTTTCTTCACAATTCCGAAAATAATATTATTTCTACGATTACACTATTTTTGAGATCTTGGTCGATAGGTCAAAGGTCCCTAGAGAGCCGTTGGAACATCGACGATTCAAAGCGCAAAATAGAAAGGGACCTAAGGTTAAAAACCAGTTTTGTTCAGGAGAGCCGTTTTAAAGATTAGGTCCCTTTCTATTTGCGCTTTGAATCGTCGACTTAACTTTCATAAAACGCGCATATCTCTGGGAGGGAACACTTTTGGGACATGGGATCGGTCTCCTTCGATGCTCAGATGTTGTCCACATGAAAAAACGAAAAAAAAATAAAATTGATTTGTTTACCCTTAGTTCCCTTTCTCTATGCGCTGTCACATATTTATCGTTACTCAGAAACAGTTGAATTTCTTCACTAATCTCAAAATAATTTAATTTTTAAGCTTTGGTTTAATTTAAGGCCCTACTCTACGAGACCCCTATCGGTTGTCAAAAAACAATAAAATTCATGTATCTGTAAAGGAGGCGTTTCAAAGGGCCTCAAAAATTTAGTTGTCTCAAACATTACCCCACTACCAACAACTATATTCCCCAATACGGGCAAGACCATGTTACAACACAATCCATGATGGAAGTTTAAAAACTTCAGAGCGACCTAACTAGTGCGATTCATATGCATAAACCTCAAGTACTTTACGGATCCCGTGACGTATGAGTAATATGAAGTTTGTGTAGCCAGTACACATTCATACGCCCCTTAGTTCAACAAACTGCCGAAAATCTGTACTTCGATTTCCGACTGTGCACATACTCCCGCTCAAACATACAGCTGGTAAATAAATCATAAAAATCTTGTTTATTTTCAAGCATAAAAAGCTGAAAGCTTTCAGCCACCATGGCCATCACCACCACCGCCAGCCAGCACCATCACTTACGTTGTCATCAGCGTGATTAAAGGGAAATTACATAAAAATTTAACAACATCAATTATCCTACCAAATATGTGTACTAGTCGTCCTCGTGCTCGTCCTCGCTCCGGTCCTCAATCTCATGCACAGTGTCACATTGCGCGGCCAACGTATTAGAATGCGGGAAAATGGCGAAAACAGACGTCAAATGAATCATCATCGTCATCATTATATGTAGTACGAGAAGAGTTCACACTCTCGCACATACACTCACACACATACACACACATTAACGTAACAGTGGCATCTCACTACTAAAACAGCAACAGTAACAGTAGCAGCAGCAACGACAACGACAACAGCAAGAACAAAGCGTATTACATTACATGTGGATAATCTGAAAAGCTCATTAAAAAATAAAAGCAAAATAAATTCATAGCTGCGTTGCCTAAATGCTCGTGCTGGCATCGCATCTCCGTCCCTCGTTCCCTTATTAGTGTCTCTCTAGCTCGCTCTGTGCATGTTTGGTTGTGCGTGTGTGCCTTTGATGGTGATGATGTGTCGTCCCATTCCGTGCCTTGGCCCTGCTGGTGGTGATGTTTTCTATTTTTATTATGTTCCTTGTTGTGCTTCCACTTTGGCATAAATATTGTGTTGCAAAACATTCACAACCGTCTCACACTCCGGGATACTAACTGAGACGTAGACGCAAGGACTGACAGACAGACATGAGCAGGCAGCCAGCCAAGCAGCCCACCAACAGCCCCATTTCTAAATATTCAAATTGTTCATTTTAACCACATAATTATGCTTATATTTAACCCCTTTTAGCTGTGAGTTTGTGTTTTGCATTCAGTTTGTACGTTTTTATTTTTCGTTATTCCCTTCAATATTGCACTTGGGTGTGGTATACTTAGTTCGGTGGATCGTTTGCGACGCCTTCTACTGTAGTACGTTTGCATGCCACTGAACTCCTCCTTAACGGCTGGACCGATTTGAATAATTTTTTTTGTATGCGTTTGGGTTGCGCCGTGGATGGTTTTGATTCACAAATCAGCTCGGCTGATAGCGCTGCAGTCAGCAACTATAGTTTTGCAAAAATGCAAACTTATTATCTGGGATGAATGCACTATGGCCCATTTATTCTTCAGGAATTAATTAAAAAAATTGTTCAATCAACTCGCATTATGATAAAATTAAACAAACATTATTGATCATAAAGAGTTGTATTTTTTATAAAATCTACGTTCTTTCAGAATAAAGAATAATGAAATTATTATACTAATATTATTTGTCTTTCGTTTAATACTTTGTATAATATCCTTGTGGATTGAAAAATCATGCAGTTTAACGTCTGTCAGGTCCGGAAAGGTTCATGCATGACATCATGGATTTACCGATTTGACTTATTTCATAAGTATTCGAATTTTTCAGGAGATGGTTTGTGAAGAAAACAAAAATTTTAAAATGCTTGATACAACTCGGAACACTTAAGTTTTTAATATACTGCCTAATTTTTACTTCTCATTTTTCTAAGTATGAGAACATTTTAAGAGAAACTCGCAGAACTCAATTTTGTAAACCCATACTATACAACGGAACCCGACCATCAGTGAAAACTGAATTTTAATTTTTTGTATAAAAAATTCATCATAGACGCTTTTAAAAACTTTGTTTTTTTCTAAAAGACGACAGTCCAAACTAATTTATTGTGCAAAATATGTCACCAAATTTTTTGATGGTTTTTGCTTTTTTGAATCAAAAATTGAGAATTTGTTAAAAATCAAAAAGAATCTGGAAAATGCCATGCAGCAGAAGTAGGCCTTCAGTGAAAACTTAATTGCAATGCTTTTTGCTTTGTGGATTCAAATATTGAGAATTTTTCGAATACAAAATTTCCCAGACACTTTTTAAAATTGAAAATCAAAAAGAACTGGACAAAACGGCGAAGACTATTTTTTGCTAATGACGAAATTCCCGAATAATTTATTGTGGAAAAAAATTTCACCTAATTTTTGATGCTTTCTGGCATTAAAAATTGAGAATTTTGCGAATAAAAAAATTTATTTTGACACTATTTAAAACATGGAAAATCAAAAAGAATCGAATAGAATCTGCAAAGATTTTGTCTTTATCTAATAAATGTCCAAACGTCAAATAAATACCAAATTAACCAAATTTTTGTTGTTTTTTGCTTTTTGAAATAAATATTGAAAATAACTTAAAAAAATTTCATCATTTAAAAAAGTGAAAGTCTTTGTTTTTTGCTTTTTGAAATAAAAAATTGAAAATTTTTTAAGTGAAAACACTT
This sequence comes from Hydrotaea diabolus, assembly GCA_963513945.1. Taxonomy (NCBI): domain Eukaryota; kingdom Metazoa; phylum Arthropoda; class Insecta; order Diptera; family Muscidae; genus Hydrotaea; species Hydrotaea diabolus. The sequence continues at coordinate 168,473,961 of OY740719.1, forward strand.
AAAACACTTAAAAAAATGAAAATCAAAAAGAATCAGATAAAATCAGCGAAAATTTCGTCTTTTCTATTAAACGAAAGTCAAACCAAGTTATTGTGCAAAAAAAATTCATCGATTTTTTTAGTGTTTTTTTTTGCTTTTTGAAATAAAAAATTGAGAATTTTTTAAGTAAAAATTTCATCATAGACACTTTAAAAAAATGAAAATCAAAAAGAATCGAATAAAATCAGCGAAGATTTCGTCTTTTCTATTAAACGAAAGTCCAAACCAAATTATTGTGCAAAAAAAATTATCGATTTTTTAGTGTTTTTTGCCGTTTGGAAAAAAGATTGAGAATTTTTCGAATAAAAAATTCATCATAGACCCTTTAAAAAATGGAAATCAAAAAGAATGGGGGAAAAAAGGCAAAGAGTTCATTTTTTTCTAATAGAGAAAAAAACAAAAATAATTTATTGTGCAAAAAATTTCACCAACAATATTTTTGCTATTTGGAACCAAAAATTGAGAAAAATAAAATATTCATTATGGACATTTTTTAAAAATGAAAATCATGAGCTCTTCGCAAACGGCGAAGAGCTCTTTTGTTTCTAATAGACGAAAGTTCAGAACAATTTATTGTGCAAAAAAGTTTCACCATATTTTTTATGTTTTCTGTCGTTACAAAATGAGAGTTTTGCGAATAGAAAATTTATGACAGACACTTTCTAAAAATTGAAAATTAAAAGCAATGGGCCTATGTTGTTTTGTCGTGCAAAAGAGCCATTGTTTTGTTAGCTGTGTGGCAAGTGGCACCGTCCTGTTGAAACCACATATCGTCCATATATCTTCCAATCGCGGCCATAAAAAGTTACGATAGAGAACACCATTCACAGTAACTGCCTGACCTGCCTCATTTTGACAAAAAATAAGGCCCTATGATGCCGCCACCCATTAAACCGCACCAAAAGTCACTCTTTGTGGGTGCATTGTTTTTTTGACAATCACTCTTGGATTATCATTCGTACAAATGCGGCAATTCTGCTTATTGACGAATCTACTGAGGTGAAAATGTGCTCATCACTGAAGATGATTTTCTTCGAAAATTGATCATCCACTGTTGCCATTTTTTGCCACCATTCTGACCATTGAGGGCGTTTGGAATGGTCAAAATGCTTTAGATCTTGAGTCTAATTGCACCTTGTAAGCGTGTAAATGCATGTCTTTATGCATAATGTTGGGCACGATGACGAGTTGAGGTGGATGGCTTTTTAGCCACACTATCGCGAACAGCAGCAATATTTTCCGCAGTACGAGCTGTACGAGCATGAACTGGTGTTTTCACATCTCCTACCGGTTTCTTCAAATTTTTGCACGATTTTTCCGATTGTACGCACATTTGGACGATTAAATTGATCGAAAAAATCACGAAGTGCACGATATGCATTTTTATAATAAGCCTGAATAACTTTAACTCATTGCTTGGTTGTGTAAATTTTCTTAGTTCAAATTGAGTTAGTCTGAAATTGAGAAATATCAAATGAAATGCAGAAATCAACGTCGGCCCTTAAAATGTAACTACCCTTTACAAAAAAATTCACGGAGTTTTATGATTTTTTTTTTTATTTTACCATCGAAAATTAATAATTTTTCACATATTCATCCACAAAAAAGTTAAATATTAAAAAATTAATTAAAAATAGTATTTATAAGATTTAAAAAAAAAATAAAAAAGCTTAATTTGTGCCACTCTTTAGCTATTCATTCCCATTGGGCGAAGTGAAAACTCATGGTATGGTCATGAGGTCTCAGTTCTTAGACCAATTGATTTTTGTAAACCTTTAAACAGAGGTCTTTATGCAAAATTCTTCTAAGAGAAGGGCGAGAAATTCGCTTCCTGAGAACGATGGCGAGAGGATGTTGATGGATGCTGTTGGGCATTCTCAGCCACAGCAGCAATGTTTTCGATTAAACGCACTGGACGAGAACGCACTCAGGTTGGTTTTGTAAAAAACGATCCATTTTCATGAACTCGCTACACAAATTGACGCGCAAACTGAGATTAAGGCCGATCTTTTCCCTATTTTCCACGTAAATTTCTTACAGTTTGCATTAAAGACTCACTATTTTGGAAGTAATTTCTAATATTTTTCGGTTTTGTTTGAGCATATAGTCCTATTTTGCAAATGTCAAACATTGATCTGAAAATAAAAACTAAAATGAATGTTATTCAATCTTTCAAAGTTAAAGTAATGTGTAGTTCAAATTAAAAATATAAAATTACCCACCGGTTAGTTGTAGAGTGTATGAATAATTCGATTCGGCCGATTTAAACACTTTTGCTACTTGTTTTGTTTGTGTTTTTTTGTTGCTTTATTTTTGTTTCCATTTTAACGTTTCTCTTGTCTATCCTGCAGTGTGTGTGTGTGTGTTTAGCCGATTCCAGAAAACCTATTGTGTCGCTAGCAGGACAACGACGAGCAACAGGGGAGGTATGAGGTGCGATGCTGTTGGTGTTGGCAGATATGATGGTCTTGTATTCGTAAGAGTTTCTTTGTGTGTATATGACTCGGTGTATAGATATGCATGTGTGTGTGTTTGCCTCATCGGTGGCACGTTGTTATAGTTCATTTTATGAATGTTTTTTGTCTTCTTCTCTGGTTTGATACATGAAAATTCATTAAACTTGTCTACGCCCAAGGCGCAATTTAACATTTCGTTGAATGAATGAGAGGAGAAAAAAACACAACACAAGAATGAAGAGAAAAAACAAAACACAAAACCGTCATCAATTGTTTGGTGGGTACATGCATGAGGGGTGCCAGCAGAAGGCATGGTTAGGCAAAGGATGTCATTTAATTTTTGGTGCTTCTTTAACATGCCTGTACAGAAATATGAATGATTCTGAAAGAATTTTTGGCGGTTATAAATAAAGACTTATACGAGTACATGTTGGAGGATAAATTAAGCTGTTGTTGCCGTCGTCGTCGTTGGCGTTATTGTTGGTGTGGATATTTTTTAATTTTTATGGATCTCAACAGGAGATTCTCTTAATTAGGGGTTTCTTGTGTAGGGCAATTTAAAAAGTCTGCAGATTTTCTTTTATAAATTAAACTCACCAAAATTTGTTGAGGTGAGATTTTTTTATTTACTTCTGTTTTCTAGAAGGTGAAATTTATGTATGAAACACAATACCCACTACGACTCCTCAATGCATGTTTTAAAATTTGTTACTATTTTTGGGCATGATCTGTAATGCCTGTAAACCTGTATAATTTACCATATTTTCCTTGTTGGGCCGTAACTTTTACAAAGGATATTCTTTTCGAAAATTCCCATTACAATTGCATAACATTCATACATTAGGGTCATAAAGAAGCACTTGAAGACTTAGTACGTTAAAAAATTTAATCTTTAGCTTTTAATGGAGAAACTATCGATATTTAAATCACAAAAACCAAATTCGCTTTGCCATTTTGTTAAAAACTTTTCTTCTATTTAAATAAAGATGCAATTATTTAAATAGAAGAAATGTTTTTAACAAAATGGCAAAGTGACTTTGATTTTTGTGATTTAAACATCGAGAAATAGCTCGAGCCGAGTAATCCCTGTTGAATGTGTAAAAGCAAAAGACCAAAATAAAATGATCGAGCTGAACCTTAGTTTTATTTATTACTAAGTCTCAGTTATGTATCATTAAATGAAACAGTAATACAGGGTGGCGCAAAAATTCCGTTGTGGGTTGAATGTTTAATAACTTTTTTATTCATTGGTTAATTATTATTTTTTTCTTATACGGTTTATTAATGGGTATTTTTTTTGTTATAAGTAAAATTATATCCCGCAAGGGGTGGCCATTTTCGGCTGCGCACACTCGTGTATCTGAACGGACCTCCGCGTTTCTGGACTTTCCTGCACATTATCCTCAACACTTTGGATATGTTCGTCCGGTCCACCCGGACGTGGTCTTCGGGTACATGGAAGGTGTTTTACTGTACCATGTTGTCCAAAATTTCCAACCAAGCGGTTTATTGTCATTTCTGAAGGTCTAGTAGTCACATTAAAAAAGCGACGATAAACACGCTGTGTCAAAACAAATGACTTTTAAATTCAACAATTGCTGATCGCTGTTCTGTTGTGTAGTGCTCCATTTCCGATTCCCCAATTTTGCTTCACAAAATTCTGAAATAAAAAATATAAATAAATTTAAAAAGTTATTAAATATTCCAACCACAATGGTAGTTTTGCGCCAGTCTCTACATGGTATTGGAGAAAAGTTGTAATATTCTCTTCTGATGAGTATATATTTTTTACCTTAGTTCGAAGAAGATTTGAAAGATCTTCTTTAAGAAATAATTTTATACTTATTTTAGAACGTCAAATATGTTGCCCAACTTAATTTAAAATTTCTTTGATTAGTTTTTGACAAATTCATTTGGGCAGAAATAGACCACGAGTGATTGTTGAAAAGCCGATACATCCACAAAGAGTGACTTTATACTGCGGTGTATAGGCAAGCAGCATCATCGGGCTGTACTCCTTCTGAAATGAGGTCGGCCAAACAGTTACCATGAATGATCTTCGCTATTGCGATATGATAACGGATTGAGGTTATGGATCTGTACGATATGTCCTTCTAACAGGATGGTACCACTTTCCATACAGACAACGAAGCAATGGCTCTATTGCGCGAGATATACCAGGAACGTGTTATCTCACGTCACGTCGATGTTAATTGTCCGCCACGCCACGATGATGTGATTTCACACCGATAGCCTTTTTTCTTTCGTGATATTTTAAAGAAAAAGTGTTCGTCATTGTAATGTCCCAAAGAGATTTTTTAATCGAAAACTGAGTATTTCAATTCAATTACCTACCGGGCGTTTTATCATACCTCAATTGGAATAAGATTATAGGGTAAAGTGATATAAACCAGAAGATGAAATCATGGTTGTTTGGTTGTTTTAAGGAACGAAGTAGACTGGGAGCCATTAAAAAGCTAGATAACAGTAGGGTGGGGGGTTCAGGTCTACTTTAAACCCATAGTTCCTATAATCATGGGCATAAACAAAATTATTATAGACTCCCGTTTTAACAAAATACAAAATCTAGAAACTGGAACTAAATAGCTGAGTTTAGCCAAGAAAAAAAAAACACCCAAATGGCTAAGTTTGCATAATTATAAAAATATATAGTAGTAAGTCGCCGTTTACTGTCAACGATTCCTAGCTGTTATTTTCTCTTGACCCGATGCCCTACCATGGTTTAAGTGACATCAATATTTTCTAAAACCCCCAAAACTCAACTCACACACCCAATTCCTACATCACCCTCGTAAGAGAATTACACAATTTAGGAATTCATTCTTACAAAATCAATCCATACAACTGAAATTTATATTAAAGTTCTTCATTAAACTACCAATAAGCAATATCTACACTAATAACCAGTTCATTGTGCAGGTTTGAGTCGAACTCTTACTGGTAAGAAGGCAACATAAAACTTCATACAGAACAAGGGTTAAAATTCACAATTTACTTAATTCACTCTTTTACTTAACATTTTCAAAAAATGACATGGTAGCCTTCTAATTCAATTAGGTATAGAAAAGTACCAAAAATAATATAAAGAAAATAATGAAGACTTTGAAAATATCTCAGTTTACGCAATAAAAAATATTAAAAAAATGTGGTGAGTTATTCACATGATTCTGTGGCACATAAATGCCCTTAAGTTAGAGGGAACACGTCTTTACTAGCGATGTAAGCATTTGAAAAGAACATAGAGGTTAAATTATTTAAATTATTTTTCCATTTGACTTGATTACATATTGCGAATCAAATGCGTACTCCCCTAGTAAAACTATTTACAAACAGATTCGTGGAATGCATCTTAGAAAAGAAAAAAGAGGTTTCAAATTCTATTGAGGGAGTTTCCGTATTTTTTCACAGGCGTTTAAAAAAATAGACTTGACTCACCACCATCCACAAGTTTTAATAGATGAATGTCAAAGCCTCGAAGAACATGTTTTGCTTAATTGATGATGTTCCGATTCGGAACTGGTGCTGAAAATCCATAATTTGGTTAAGCTAAATAAATAGAATGTGAAATCTTTATAATTTTCTAGGGTAAGATATAAGGATTAAATTATAGTAAGGATACTTAAAACTATTGATACATGAATTCCAACAGCGTCGAATAATCTCCAATGTGAAAAAGTTAGTGTTGTCCCGGAAGATATAGCGTATAGTGGTTTTCTTTTTTCTCTATGTTTTACGTCCTGTTCCCACTGCACAGAAAACCATCAGCAAGGAATCCAGTCAGTTAGATGGGACTTGATCGTGGATCTTTCACGAAAGCTTTAGGACCGTACACTGAACCATACACCTATTGCTTACATTCCTGTTGAGGCATTCGTCATTTCTCACTAAAAGTAATTTTGCTAAAATTATCTTTAAGAAATGAAAACTCTAGAATTCTTACCTCGAGTTTATTTCTTATCACTTTGCCCTTCCACAACCTTTGCCGTGTGGAGCAATGTTTATGTTGTGCGGACTATTTGCCACTGCGTTGTAATAACCGCTGCTGCATTCACTGCACTTATATTTTAATTTAATTTTTTACTTTTTGTTAGTTTTAATTTTCCGATAGCAGAGATAACTTTAGAGTTTTGTTCAATCAATCTGACTGCAGTTCGGGCAAAGTAACAACCGCACTTGAATTTGTTTTTTCCCTCTATAATAAATGGGTGGCGCTATTTGCGTTGTGCACTGTCTGCAGACCAAAATCAGAAATAATTTTTGCAACGTGCATTTATGCATTTTAAGCTCATCTTCGAAAAATTATGACACCCACTCTTGGTTTTCAGCACTAGTTAAAATGTGTTAGATGAGAACCTAACAACAAATCCCTAAGGAATTAAAGAAAAAAAGAAATGTGCGTAATGTTTCTAAAAATAGAGCATTTGTGGATTGTCTGCTGTTTAAGTCCGGACTAAGTCTTCACTTACACTTACATGCAGATTAAACCGGTTTCCCTTCTTACTGCTGTCGCATTTCTTTTGGAAATAGATGACTAACAAAAAGAATTATTCCATAGCTAAAAAAAAAATTGAGAGTCCGCGCAGGTTTTGAACCTGGACTTGCTGGAGACTAATCCGATACACATCCATGGTGCGACTAAAGGAATTGGTAGACCATATACACTGTAACCTCATCTATATATAGATCTCATCTATAAATAGATGTGTAAGTCTCTTGAATGGTTTTATGCAAAGCATCGGCTGTAAAACGATTAGGCGATGGATAGACTATCCCAGCGAACATTTTATTATCACTATAAGAAAAAACATTTGGTTGGAAACCGTTCACCACATCATTTAGCCAAGAACAATTCAAGAGCTAAGGGATGATAACGACATTCAACCTCCATTATGTCTCAGAGCCATTGCAAATATGGACCATCGGATAGAAGTATACCACCGATGTCGTGGCAAGAGTTTGGGCGATATTTTTTTTCGCATATAATTGTCATAGATCCATTATAATAAAAAATGCTAAGATAATTCTCTAAAAACGTTTTGTTTTTTTTTGGATCAACATCGTGAATTATAGTTGAACCACCCTATATATCCAAGCAGATATATGTATTGTCAATTAAAATAGAAGCCAATCTGATTTTCAAGGAAAATGAAGATCTTTCGAAGACACAAATACATCTTGTTTGTTCTTCATTGAAATCCAGAATCACACTTGTAAGATAACCCGGTCATAACGATATAGTTGGACACTTTACATATGCCAGAGTAATCTCTCAAAATGGCGGAAGAATTGGTCTATAAATATAAATATTTATCTCGCCATTTGGCGGGATTGCTGACTTTTTTGGCATTTTGGGATTTTGATAAACAACTCTATGGGGTACAGTTGACCTAAAATACTAAAGTCTGGAGGTATTTTTCACAACAAAAAAAATATAAAAATTCAAATCAAGTGTGGAATCTTTATTGGTAATTTGAAAGGACATTTTTTGGCATTTATTTTTTGAAAATAATTACGTTTAAATGTTGGCAACTGAAATAAGCGTTCGGTGAGAAACGGAAAGATCTGCTGCTTTCGACCAAAATTTTGTTCATTGAAGAGGCCCATTTCTGGCTCAACGGCAAAGTCAATAAACAATTTTGCCGCATTTGCCCTGGAGAGCAACAAGAAGAGGTTTAAGAGGTGCCATTATACCCAGAGAAAACCAAGGTTTGGTGCGCTTTATAAGCTGGTGGTATCATCGGTGCATATTTGTTCAAAAATGATGATGGCCGGAATGTAACCTTGAATGGTGCTCGCTATCGCGCCAAGATATCGATCGTTATGTTACCTGAAATTGAAGCCCGTAATCTTGACGACACTTGGTTTCAACAGAACAGTGCCACTTGCCATACAGCTGCCCAAACCATGGATCTACTGAGAGGTCATGTCGAAAAGCAGCTAATTTCACGTTTTGGACAGGTGAGTTGGCAGCATAGATCGAGTGATATCATACCTTCAGACATTTTTCTTTGGGGTTACGTAAAGTCCAAAGTCTATGCTGAGAAACTAGCTACGATTCAGGATTTGGAAGCCAACATTACGCGTGTCATTACAGCCATACCGGTCGAAATGCTCGAAGGAGTCATCCAAAATTGGACCCTCAGAGGCGTAAAATAAAAAAATAAATGCTATAAAATGTCCTTTCAAATTACCAGTAAAGATTCCACACTTGATTTGAATTTTTATATATATTTTTGTTCTGAAAAAATACCTCTAGATGGATCTAGATCTACTACAAAAAACACCACTAATGTCTTGATGTTTCTTAAAAGTAAAATTGAAATAAAGTAGTTACACTTCAAGAAGAAATATAAATTAAATTTTGTCCCTAAGTTTTTCTGCAACTGGCAGAGCTGCAAGTTATACCCAAATATGGGATATCCAATCACTCTTTAACCAACATTCTCTGTAGTTTGGATCCGGGCCACAGTGCTCTCTCTCACTCTCTCTCTATCACGGCCTTATTTTTATTATTTCTTTTTTTTGTAGGACATTGTTCCCATGTGACGTCATTCATCCATTTCCCATTAAAAAAAGCTTTAAGAAAAAAAATTTAACTGGTTTTCTTTGTGACTTTTGGTTGTATTCGCTTGAGGGGTAAACAATTGATTTTATGCTCCCTGGGCCAAAGACAAAGGGGAACACACAAAACACACACACAAACACAGGAAAAACTATCGAGTACCCATTTCAATGCATACTTTAGTACTCATTTTCTTGTGTACTTATGCAAATTAAATCGCAATATATGTACACAGATACATGCACACACATGCATACACTTAAAATCTATATATGTACAGCGACGGTGGGTACATTGTATGGAAACTATCAGCCGTAAGTATTCGCATTTGGAACAATCACATTTTAACCAAACGGCAACCAGCAGATATTTTTTATTTGCTGTTGTAGTTGCACAAGGTCTTTGGGGCTCAAACCTTGTCACACATATACACTGACACACACATATATATATACATTCATATTTAAACCCAGGCGCACAAAGCACAATTGTTTTGCATTCGTTTATAAATACGTATAAAAGCACACAAACACACATTAGTATTTTTCGCTTAGGTGGCACAGTGGTTTGGAAGAGGAAATAATTCGTAAAGAGGTCCATATAAAGGTCCATCTCGATTGAAGTTCATGTCATTCTACACGCTACATTTTGATTTCAATCTAGCTTAAATAAAACATTGTGCATTATGCGCAACCTATAGCCATACCTGATGAAATGGGACCAAATCAATCAATGTTTTAATATAGTGTCCTTGAAATATGTACCATCTTCTCTAGAAGTGACACCTCGCTGAAACACTAGACAAAGCCGTAGATTTTTTTAAATAAATGAGTAATGTAGGATATCTCATATTCTCCAGCATGATTAATACACTTTTGCATGCGATCAAACCAATTGTCGAACCACCTTTTCCACTCCAACAGCATCTTCTGGCGATGAAAATCGTTGACCACGCAATTTTTTCTTGATGTGCGGGAGTAAGAAGAATTCATTGGGTGCCAAGCCGGGGCTGTACAGTGGATGGCCAATGAATTCAACATCCTGAGTAGTCAAATAGCTTATCGTTTCAGCTGATGTGCGAGAGCTTGCATTGGCGTGATGCAAAATTATCCGTCTTCTATTATTACCTTTCCTCATTTCTTCGAACACTGTTGGCAAACAGATGGTTGTATACCACTCAGTTCCACTAAAGGCACTGCGGCAACATCGCCGGTTATGCCGAAAAAACGCAATCATTTGTTTCGATGTTCTTCTTCCACTAAAAGCTTTTGTTTCGGGTTCATATGCATCGATCCATGATTCGTCACCTGTGACAATGTTATACACTGCGACCGCGGTTATACGAGGGCTGCTATACACTCGGCCGCATAAGTTTGCGTACAAGAATAAAATGTAAGAGTATATATAAATTTTCGACGTAAAAAGAAAATATACTGAACAGATTTTGTTTTTATAAAACGGTGATGTACTCGGGAAAACTTTTATGTAATATAAAGCATGTTTAACACTTAACAAAAATAATAGGAATTCAAATAGCAAAAGAGGAGTCTTTTCGCGACTATGCAAAAGTGTGCTTACACAAATAAAATTAATAAAACAATACATATTTTTATAAATTAAATGATATATTAATAAGAAGTAGGGTAGCCCCTTTGTTTCGGAACTTCATTTAGGCGCTTTGGCATCGATGCTACCAGTTTCGCAGTATAATCGGAGCTAATATTGTTCCATTCCTCGACCAGCACTGTTTTAAGCATTTCTTTGGATGTAATAACGCTATTTCGAATCTTGCGTTCCCATAAATGTTCAAGAGGATTCAAGTCCGGGAATAGCGGTGGAGTTTTTAACTGTTTTTTCACATTATACAAGAGCCAAAGTTGTGCATTGTGGGCTGTATGTTTCGGATCGTTGTCATGTTGAAAGAAATAATCGTCAATTTCTGAACACTTTCATTAAGATTTTTTTTTAGAATATCTAAATAGACTCTATGATCCATCTCCAAGTTACCCGCACCTTTGCTGGCCATACAACCCCATACCATTACACCACCTCCATCATGTTTTACTGTTGGCTTTAAATTTTTTGGATTCAGAGCTGTGCATGGTTTTCTCCAAACAAGTTGACGTCCTTTTATACCAAATATGCAATACTTGCTTTCGTCAGTAAACAATACCTTTTCCCAGAACTCTGGAGGCTTATTTATGTATTCCTTTGCAAAGGCTATTCGTTTTTGTCTATTGACTAATGCCTAATGTTTATTACTCTCTGTATTGAAGAATGACATCTTTCAACTGTTTCTCCAATTTCCCTCAAAGTTTGACCCTGCTTCCACAGATGAACTATAATTTTTCGTTCTGCGACACTTATTTCTTTTCTCCATTGTTATTACATTTTAGGAACAGAAACCTACAAAAACACTTTCAAACTGCGAAAATAATATTTTGCACAATGATTCGTCTTCTTTTGTTCGTTTTTCGAATTTGTCCGAAGACATCAGACAAACAAATTGTAGTGTACCACTCAGAAATGACCTGTTATCACAGGTGATGAATCATGGATCTATGCATATGAACCTGAAACAAAACAGCAATCGACCGTATGGGGTTTTCAAGAAGGAAGAAGTACGTCGAAGTAAATAATTGCATTTTTTTCGCTATAATCGGCGATGATGCCACAGTACCATTAGTGGAACGTAGGACGGTCAATTCTGAGTGGCATACAACCACAATAAGAGAAGGCGGATCATTTTGCATCACGACAATGCGAGCTCTTACACATCAGCATTGATGAACTATTTGACCACTCATGATGACGAATTATTGGCCATCTACCGTACAGCCCTGATTTGGCACCCAATGCCTTCTTCTTATTCCCTAGAATCAAGAAAAAAATGCGTGGTCAACATTTTTCATCGCCCGAAGCAACTGTTGAAGCGTTCAATAATCATGTTTTGGAGGTGTCTCAATCGGAGTGGAAAAAGTGCATCGATAATTGGTTTGTGCGCATACAAAGGTGTATTGGTCATAAAGGACGTTGATTCTAAAAAAGAAACAACATAAAGGTCTCGAACCAGAATAAAAAACTGCTCAGGTCATAATAATGATAATAGACCGAATAAATAACAAAAAAACGAACAAACTATTAAAAAGGATTGGTACGCCCTAATGTGCAACGCATGTATGAGTATATGTACGCACAAAAAACATGCACACTTTGATTGTGCTTTTTGCATTTGTGGTTTTCAACGAAGACCCATGCGAAACGGAATTGGTGGAAATGATATTGCGCGTTGAAGATTGCTCTACGCACAGTTCGAAGACTATACGCAAAGGGTAATTCTCATTAATAAAAATGAGACTCCCGTATAAGTCATTTGATTTGTGGCCGAAGTAATTGTTGTCAAAGACTGCTGAAGAAAAACCTTGGCGGGTTTAGAAACAGCTGTACAGTCTGCCTGGCAACCGTAGCAAATACATTTTACCAATTTCTCCTTTTTACGTTGATTCTGAAAAGGAAACAACATAAAGGTCTCGAACCAGAATAAAAAACTGCTCAAGTCATAATAATGATAAAAGACCGAATAAATAACAAAAAACGAACAAACTATAAAGGAAAATATTTTGAAAAACAATAAAACAATTTCCAATGATAAATTATTGTTTTTATTGCGGGATCCAAAATAGCCATCCTCGTATAAACCTATGTGGCGCAGTTTTACTGCATTCAATTAATGTTAACTCAAAAAGTACGATGCCAATTTGGGCGTGATCGGGTGTTTCTTGTGGCACCTACAGCTGCAGGACCTAAGATCGTAAGGGACCTATTCGAAAACATGAACCGATATAAACCAATTTCACCAGATTCGTTATAAGAAATTTGGTCGTAATCATATGTAATATGTTGCTTTGAGAACTATAGGTTCCAACATCGGGAAGGACTATTGTATAGAGGCTTTACGAAAATATTTACCTATGTAATCCAGTTTTATTTTAGCTAATAAATGGTCGCTCAAAACGAATCATGTAATCGAGAATACTCGTAGTTTGTGGATAAACCCCATTATTATACTTTGACCAACATTGAAGAATGTACCAAGTTCATAATTGCGACCTATACTTTGATAAGATAACGGATGGACAGATGGAGGAACATCGCTCAATTGAATAAGATTGCTGTTCTGAGTCGATCGGTGTACTTTACATAGGGTCTATCATCATTCCTTTAAGGTTTTGATAACATCAGCAATAAGTCATAACACCCCGTACCGCAATGTGGTGTAGGGTATACATATACTACGAAAGAACCCGATCGATATGTTCTCTGTCTCATACAAGTAGGAAAATTTTTAAGTTCAATAAGTAACGAACAAGTGACCACTATCCAATACATTCAGAAAGATCCCAGTCTACCTAAAGAATACGACAGTACTTAGGCTAGTCTGCGTAATGGGAAAAGGAAGTTCTCAATACAGCTTATGAGGAACCTTCTTGGAGAGCTCAAATACTGGCTTGCTGCATTTTAAATTAGTTTTTAATGACCAGCAAGTTCTTCACCGCTTCTTTCTGTTGGAAGTTCTTTTGGAAGGTCTGCAAGTTAGATATTTAGATTTTCTCGGAAGAGGGCTAAGAGGTGGACTTCGTGAACGCTATCTGTGCTTCTCCTTCCGCAATAGAAATTAAACTGACAAAATCAGCAGTGATAGGCACTGGGTGGGTCTTTAGAGGTACTCGTACCTTATATCCATGGAGGCTTCAGATGTTTATCACTGGGCAACGTTGGCAATTAGCCAGCTATACTTATATTTTAGTATAACTTCCAAATTATAGAACAATTCGAAACAACGGTGCGAATATAAAGAACCAGTTTCTCGAACCAATGTCGATTGGTTTGTGGGCCATATAGTGTTGTCAGAGATTTGGCGCGTTGTAATCTTTCGATTTTTTACACGAGTTTACTCCACGTCTATAAGTATGTCTGTGTGTGTATGTGTGAACTCATTTTGCTGTAGCATCCATACATTTACATGTACGAGTACACATTCACAAACTATTAAAAATTCACCAGGTAACGAAAATTTGTTACACTAACATCATTATCATTGTGTTTGCACTACATGCTGCCGCCGCCGAAAGCATTAAACGCCAAGGCACAGGCAGCAGCAGTGGAACGAAAGAAACGTGTTTCACTCACAAGTTACCCGATGGCGGCGGCGGCGACGACAGACGTTCACGGCAACGTCTTTCGATTGCCGTAGTTTTCCGCGTTCCTTTAGATGACATCGTAGCGATGTGATGTTATATTCCTTTCACATTCTAGCAATTCGGCCTGCTGAAGATGGTGGGAGTTATAATTTAGTAAAAAGGTTTGCATATTTGTTTCTTCAACCACAAAATTTCCTTTTTGTGTCCTGTAGAAATAACAACGACGAAAACACGGCGCAATGCAAACAAAATAACAAATAGTGACACATACAGATAAAGATCATCCAGAGGACTTGCGACTTGGCGGATATGAATACAGTGTGACATACAATTCGGCAGCGTTGTAAGAAAAACTCGAAATGAAATGATTTGTGGCCAGATCGAATCTTGAATACACTTTATCGTGATGACAGTTTCTTTATTGAATTTTTGGTACTTTATTATATCTATCCATTTGAAATGTAGTGACTTCATACAGTTTGTCCGTATTGCCATTTATCTGGACCATGTTCATGTGCTGAGGGTGGTGGTTAACAGAAAGAAAGACAAGTAGTAGAGCCCTTGCAAAGATTTCGAACTTCAAGGAGATGTTGTCTGATCTTTAATTTTAGTTTAAATGTATACAGAGGACGGCAACTCTAGTACCAACTAATTAACCTCCATGGATACCCAGCAAAACTTTGAAATGCATCATTTTATAAGGAGTAAATATTTAGTAAGATCTATATTAATCACACACATCACCGGTTGCCCCGTTTGTTTTTTAATAGAGTTTTACTTTAGCTAGTAAAGAACACTTAAGTGGGGCATGGCAGTCTATGTTATATTCTGGACCACCCGATATTTAGAAAATACAACTGTAGACTGGTTTTCGGATCTCTTAGGGTTTAAATATACCCAGATTTTCAAAATAATGTCATATCTAAATTTTTTGAAAAATTTCACATATTTTTGCTATCCATATCGACAAGTTTATACGAGGGCTGCTATATATACTTCTGGCCTAATAATGAAAATGCGAATTTTTATCACTAAAAATGATTTTATTGTTTTTCAAAGTATTCTCCAGCATGATTTATACACTTTTGCATGCGGTCAAACCAATTGTAGAAGCACCTTTCCCACTCCGATTGAGACACTTTCAAAACATGGTTTTTGAACGCTTCAACAGCATCATTTGACGACGAAAATCGTTGACCACGCATTTTTTTCTTGCTGTGCGGGAATAAAAGGAAGTCATTGGGTGCCAAGTCAGGGCTGTATGGCGGATAACTCATCAATTCGAAGTTTAGGCCGGTCAAAAAGGCGCTGGTTTGAGCCGAATTGTGAAAGCTCGCATTGTCATGGAGCACAATGATTCGTCTTCTCTTGTTCGTTTTTCGAATTTCTCCGAAGACTTCAGGAAAACAAATTGTGGTGTACCACTCAGAATTGACCATTCTACGTTGCTCAAGCGGAACAGTTGCCACACGACTAGTTTTACCAAAGAAACTGGCAACCATTTGCTTCGAAGTGCTTCTTCCACGAACAACATTCGTTGGATTTGGCTCGTCTTCGAAATCCACACGGTCGATTGCTGTTTTGTTTCGGGTTCATACGCATAGATCTATAATTCGTCACCTGTGACGATCTTATAACGTCTTTTGAAGTACCGTGATCGTATTTTCTCAAAATTTCTTTGCACCAATCGACACGAGCCTATTTTTGAGCGATTGTCAAATTGTGCGAAATCCAATGAAAACAAACCTTTTTTACGGCCAGGTGTTCATGCAATATTAAATGTATGCCAGTGAAGAAATGCCAAAGGATGCCTCCATCTCACGGTATGTCACATGACGATCTTGCATTATCAGTTCACGCTCGGCATCAATGTTCTCTGGCACATCGGCCGTTTTTGGACGACCCTTACGACCTTCGTCTTTGAGCGAGCGTCGGTCACGATTGAATTCATTAAACCAGTTTTTCAAAGTGCTAAAGGATGGTGTTTCATCGCCATACAAGGATTTAAGTTCATCGATGCACTTCGAAAGTTGTGAAAAATGATCACACGAATCACACCATTTTTTTGCCAAATTTATTTATTTCAAGTCACTGTAATCAACACAAATAATGGTCGTACGTCAAAACGTTATGAGTACGTTTATGCTAAAAAGTGTCAAACTTTCCAATGGAAATGTCAGATGGCGCCAGGCAACACTAAGTGTTGCCTAGGCCAGTGTTTCATGGCAATTGTTTGAAAATATCAAAAACATTTTAGCTAGATCCACTTTTAAGTATACAGATCGACATATAATCACCAACTGAATCCAATTAACGATGTCTCTCTTCATTTAATTCGGCAGAAGTAAGTTTTTTTGCACCAAGGAGAGGCGCTGCCGAATTTAAAGAAAATTGTTTCAGATTTGTGTACAGCTTACTTACATACGAGTATGTTTACCCGATTTTTTGCCTTTGACTCTAGAAACCACACAAAACATCGGACCATTATAAAGTTGGCACAATTCGTCATGATCCAGATCATAAAAATAGGTTATACTGGTCCACGTTTTAATAAAGGGTGGTTCAATTTTAAGGACCGATGCTGATTTTGAATAAAACACAAATTATTGATGAAATTGTTGTCCTTTTTTATTAAGATAATATTGGTATGGTTCAATTATGTAAGGAGAAAAATATCGGCCAAATGGCCGTCGTGACCTCGGCGGCACACCTCCATCGAATGGTCTAAATTTTCGATGATGCTGAGGCATAATTGAGGTTCTATGCCTTAAATGGGCCGAATTATCTCATACTTTAGCTCTTGAATTATGGCTGGCTTATCGACGTACACCTTTTTTTCAAATAACCCAAAAGAAAGAATTCCAACGGTGTCAAATCAAATGATCTTGGCGGCCAATTAACATCGGCACGACGTGAGATAACATGGCTATTAAATTTGTTGCGCAAAAAAGCCATTGCTTCGTTAGCTGTGTAGGAAGTGCCACCGTCCTGTTGAAACCACATATCGTCAACATCCATATTTTCCAATTCGGGCCATAAACAGTTTATTATCATCTCACGATAGCGAACACCATTCACAGTTACTGCCTGACCGGCCTCATTTTGGATGATACCGCCAGCCCATAAACCGCACCAAACAGTCACTCTTTGTGGGTGCATAGTTTTTTCGACAATCACTCTTGAACGATCATTTGCCTAAATGCGGCAATTCTGCTTATTGACTAATCCACTGAGGTGAAAATGTGCATCATCACTGAAGATGATTATCTTCGAAAATTGATCATCCACTATATGTGACAGCCCGTAGAGAAAGGAAAAAAATCAATTTTCACTTTTTTTTTTGATGTGGACAACATCTGAGCATCGAATGAGTGTTCCCTCCCAGAGATACCTGGTTTTTACCCTTAGGAATATCAAATGAAATGCAGAAAAATAACTTGACGTATAGGTGTGGTTTATATTCAACATGTTTAGTGTCAAAACGTTAGTCGAAGTCAACGTTTTCATCATGGCAAAGTTCACTAAAGTTCTGAGTCTGTGGTCGCAAATCTAAGAACGCTTTCTCCAATTTTCGGTCGCTATAATTGTCCCACCCATCAGGCTGCGCGTGCTATTGTTCATAAAATTGTATCCAAAGTTTTAAAAAATTACTGTGTTTTGTGATTTTTATGCCGGAAGTGTAATTGGGAAGTATTTTTCCGTCGACGAAAACAATCGTCATTTTACCGTCAATGGGGAGCGCTATAGTGTCATGTTAGAAAATTGTTTTTTTAACAGAAATATATGAGATTATCATCGCCGATATTTGGTTCAACAAGACGGTGCCAGTAGCCACACAGCGCGCGTAACAATCGCTTTACTAAAGTGCAAATTCGCTGAAAGCCTTATCTCGAGAAATTGTCCGGTCGAATGGATAACTCGTTCTTGCGAATGACTTTCTTTCCACATCAAGTCATTGCTATAATCCAAGAAATTTAGACGAGCTCAAAGACAACGTACAACGCGAAATTGCCAACGTTTAGATCTAAATGTGTGTAAGAGTGATGAAAAATTGGATCCAAAGAATTGATCGCTGTACACGGTCTCATGGTGGTTATATAACTGAAATCGAATTTCTATACCTGGAACAAATTTGAACTCTATATCGTCAATATTCCGTGTTTTATTAAAGTATAAAATTGTTATGTCTTAAATGGAGAGCCCTGTACAAGCGCTCCGTACCACCCATTTTAATGCCGATTTGATTAAGTTTGAAATAAAATGCTTATGACGATGGACAAGCAATCAGTCTTATACTAATTTTATATAGTTTCAAAACAATGGATTGGCAGAAAATTTGGCCAATTTGAACTTGGACATACAAATTTGATATTAGTTTTAAAATCTGGGTACGTTTAGAGCCAGTCCTAGAGGTTAAAAATCTTTTTATCAGGTGGCTTTTCTGACTAAAGTGCAGTTGCTTGTCCAGTCGCCCACGTCTAGCTTCGATTACTAGTTTTATATGTATAGGGTGATCCATCTAGAGTAATTTTTGCAGAACAAAAAAAATATAAAAATTCAAATCAAGTGTGGAATCTTTATTGGTAATTTGAAACGTCATTTATTTTTTGAATATAATTTCATCAAATGTTAGCCGAAACTACGCCTCAGGGTTTCCATTCTGAGGGTCTAATTTTGGATGACTCGTTCGAGCATTTCGACCGGCATGGCTTTAATGACACGCGTAATGTTGGCTTCCAAAACCTGAATCGTAGCTGCTTTGTCAGCATAGACTTTGGACTTTACGTTACCCCAATGAAAAATGTCTAAAGTTGTGATATCACTCGATCTAGGCTGCAAACTCACCTGTCCAAAACGTGAAATTGGCTGCTTTTCGAAATGACCTCTCAATAGATCCATTGTTTGAGCAGCTGTATGGCAAGTGGCACCGTCCTGTTGAAACCAAGTGTCGTCAAGATTACGGGCTTCAATTTCTGGTAGCATAAAGATTATGGCGCGATAGCGAGCACCATTCACGGTTACGATCCGGACATCACCATTTTTGATAAAATATGCACCGATGATTCCACCGGCTTATAAACCGCACCAAACCGTAAACGCCATAAAATATCCCTTCAAATTACCAATAAAGATTCCACACATGATTTCAATTTTTATATTTTTTTTTGTTCTGAAAAAATCATCTAAAGGTATTTCACCCAATATTATTGGCCTATTTTGACTGTAGACTTATTTACATTTTTAGTTTTAACAAGGTGAGTAGTTCCTAGGGCCCTATTAATGTTCGATAGATGAGTCTGACCATGCAAATTGCACTAAGCACTTAAAAAAACCCTATCACATCTGTGAAATAAGAGAGGTCACTTTGTTATCCAGTGTTTTTTATTATTTCTTAGTGGCTACAAAAAGTGGTTAAATTAAAAAAAATGTTTTAAATCATTGTTATGCCCATAGGCTTTAGTGCCCCGGTTTGTACTTGGTTAAGTAAGGCTATACGTATATTAAATGCTCGATATACACAGGCATATGTATGTATGTACAAAGACATATACATAAATGTGTCAAAGGGTTACAAATGAAATGTCAAATGTAATATATTCGCATGCTTTGATAGAGCGTCTAAAAACGAATAACTGTATGAAAGACATCGTGAAAAACAATCTTGTATCATGTAAAACCATCCCAACAAACCAGTCCCTAAGCGTAATATAACTAAATTGGAGAATACACTTACTACTAACAAATTTCTACAACTTTTCTTAAACATACATCATTTGAACCCATAGATTTCGTAACAAAGAAAAATAAACACAAAGTCGTCAACTATACGCTGCTTGCTTCACACAAGAAACAAAAAAACCCAAAGTCGCTGCGACGTATATGATGTGCCGTTATTTGTACACGTGCATTTTGTTTTCTTTGTTAAAGTTCTCAGTTGTTTTGTTCATGTTGAAGTGTAAAGTTGGAGTAACAAAAAAGTGAAAATTAAAGAGAAGGAAAAAAGTGAAAAAGTGAATAAATTAAAGAGAAGTAAAAAAGTGAAGAAATAAAGTTTGTAAAAGTAAAATAAAATATATAGAACTATAAAAAAATGTCTTACAAAGCTGACATTTCCAAGCCTGTTTAAAGCTTATATTTCTAAGCTTGTTCAAAGCTTACATTTGTAAGCTTGTTCAAAGCTTACATTTCTAAGCTTATTGTATATTATAGACTAGCAAGCTTATAACAGGGTTCAATTTTGTTTATTATATAATTGTTACCAAGCGTATTACTATAGTTTTCACTAACGTTTTCTAAGCTTAAGGCTTATGATAGTAAGTTTGTTACAAGTTATTTCTAAATGGTTTTGGTTTGTTGGGATATCGAGTCAAAAACGAGAAAAACGAAACACATACACACACTTACTCACATACAGCAGCCAACACCACCGCCACCGATACAAACGATGTGCACTAAAGGGAATATAAACACACACAAACCGACATACAGACGGACATACACTCATGCTGAGTAAAGCAACATTAATAACAAATATCACAATATGAATGTAACACTCATACAAGGATAGGTATGAACAAGGATTTCTGTCAGTGTGTGTGTGTGTGTTTAGTTTTTTTATAATCAACATTCACCAGCATACAAACATGGTAAATAAGGTATAAAACATATGCACATATCTATCTCTCTCTGTGACTAAAGGTATATCCGAGAGTGTACATGTGAGTGTGTATGTGTTGAATATTCATGGTGTAGAGTTAAGTTGTCGTAGTGTCATATTTCATTCTCTGCCAGTGCTGGCGGTGCTTTTTTTGCTGCTGCCTGCTGCTGTTGTTGTTCCTCTTCGGCTGCTTCATCTTTTGGCTGGTTGGTGTGCCAAACATTAAATAGTGCAAGTGTTGTTGTAGTGGTAATAGTATTGTGGGTGGTGTTATGGTGTCAAATACACAAATACCGAGACACGCTTTCACATGTACGAGCATAGAATGTTTTTACATCCTGTTTGTCTCACATATGTTGACATTTTTACCGCTGGTGTTCTTGGCGGCGTTGTTGTCGTTTTTTTTGTTGCTGTTGTCGTTATTTTAACCTATTTTCATAGGAGTTTCTATGAAAGCCACATTCGTTCGCACACACACATGTACACTCGTACGTTTGCATAGAAATACTCACATTAACACACAAGCATGCACATGGACATACAGCCATTGCTGCTGCTAAATAATACACACGTTTTGTTGCTGTGATGTGAAATTGATTTTTGTGTGGTTCGCTGTTTTGTTTACATCGCATTCCTTTTGGCCAAATAGTCATAGCATACAAACACACGTTCATACATATGTATATCTGTATGTATGTAGGTGTACGGACATGTAGATAAATAAAGCTGTGTTGTTGGTTTTTTTTGTTACCCTTCCACTTCCTGTTAACACAATCCGTTCGCTTTAATCCTCGCTATGTCTCTTTAAAGTTAGACGAAAGTATCTATGGACATTTAAGGAAATTCTGGCAGCACTATAGGGTGGTTCAACCATAACGCAATGTTTTGTCCAACTTTAATGTTTTTTGTCCAACTTAGTTTGACATTTCTTTGTTTCAGTGCAGAGATACCTAATTAAGATTGTTGAAAACTTTCACGACAAAGGTCTTTCAAATCCAAATGCATTTCGTGCACTTTGAGATTTTTTTGGTCAGCATGATCGACCAAACGTGTCCTTAGTGGATTCGTTAATAAGCAGAATTGCGCATTTGGACAAATAAGAACCCACTGATTGTTTAAAAGCTGATTCATTCATAAAAGGTGACTGTTTGGTGCAGTTTATGGGCTGACGGCATCTTCGGGCCGTACTTCTTCGAAAATGAGGTCGGCCAAGCAGTTACCGTGAATAGAGTTTGCTATCACGAGAGCTTAAAGGACTTCCTTTGGCCAAAATCTAAGGATATGGACCTGGACGATATGTGGTTCCAAAAGGACTGTGCCACTTGCCACACGGCCAACGGAACCATGGCTTATTTGCGCAAGAAATTCAGTAGCCTTGTTGTCTCACGTCGTGATGATGTTAATTTGCCGCCACGATCATGTAATTTAACACCGTTGGACTTCTTTCTTTGGGGCTATTTAAAAGAAAAAATTTACGTCAATAAGCCAAGAACAATTCAAAAGCTAAAGAATGAGATGATTATGCACACTAACGACATTGGACCTTCATTATGTCTTACAATCATTGAAAATATGGACCGACCATCGGATAATGGTATGCCACTGAAGCCATGTCAAGCATTTGGCCGATATTTTGTTTCACACACAATTGTCACACACATCTTGGTCCGCCGTATAAGAAACAAACGATATATAAAAGATATTCTCTTAAACCACTAAGCTTTAAATGGCATTCTTCTTATACTTATTGGGTGGGACCTACTATTCGATTTTCGACTAATCGATTAATCGAATTTTGGGTATAAAAAAGTCAAAGACGGATAATCATCTTTTTGTTTTTAAAAAAGTCTAAAACTCGAATGCAAATATTTTAAACTGTCATCTAAACAATGTATATTGCCTTAATTTATGATACGCATTCATTTAATTTCGAAAATTGAGAAACACATATGTGACAGCGCATAGAGAAAGGGACCTAAGGGTAAAAAAAAATCCATTTTCATTTTTTTTTCTTTTTTGATGTAGACATCATCTGAGCATCAAATGAGACCGAGCCCATGCCCCAAAAGTGTTCCCCCCAGAGATATGCGCATTTTATGAAAGTGAAGTCGACGATTCTACACCAAAGATACACGTATTTAAATATTTAAAATGACTCTCCTGAACAAAACGGGGTTTTACCCTTAGGTCCCTTTCTATTTTGCGCGACACATATGTGACAGCGCATAGAGAAGGGACCTAAGGGTAAACAAAATCAGTTTTCATTTTTTTATGTGGACAACATCTGAACATCAAATGAGACCGGTCCCATGCCCCAAAAGTATTCCCTCCCAGAGATATTCGCGTTTTATGAAAGTGAAGTCGACGATTCTAAGCGCAGATAGAAAGGGACCGAATCTTTAAAATGGCTACCATGAACAAAACTGGTTTTTAACCTTAGGTCCCTTTCTATTTTGCGCGTCACATATAAAGTAAGTTTATTTTTATTTGGTGTTTTTGGTCAATACCAGATCTTTTGTGTGTTGTGCTTTCAAGCTAATAGGACCTAAATTATCTTGTAAATAAAATTCCTTTTAATTTACATTTACCCATCGTTTCGTCACTTATTTGTTGACTTCCTCAGGGTTTTTTGATTGTAGAGGCTACCTAAGCCGAACTTAAAAACGTATGCCGACGTTAAAAACGTATGCCTTTAAATTTTTTTTTATTATTTTTTACTTCGAAATTCTCAAAAAACTATTGATAACCATTTACCCGATGTCGATGTGACTGAAGAGATTGTGGGTCGCAAGACTTAAGAAGCAGATGGCATGTGGGGGTTCCTTGACAAGAGTGTAAGCACTTGGCGCGAAAAAGCCTGAATGATGGCAAGGGTATTGTAATACAACTGTAGCACATTCTGGCGACACGCCTGTTTATCCTTAAACAAAAATACAAACAAGTCTTTTATAGCACCAGCCCCTTTGTTTTTTTTTTTGTTTATCCTTAACATTAGACGCTTCTTTTAAAACAACATTCTATTATCAAGAATTTTCTATTTTCAGTTTAGATCATTTCCAATCATAAATTATTGTGTTTTTATTGCCGGACCCGAAATATAAATAAAATTTGTAAAAAGGCAGAATCATTGTAGACTAAAGTTTTTGTTTAAGAGACTAAAGGTATTCAGGAAAAATATGTTTTTTTCGGAATTTGCTCAACTAGAACTTGTGGCTAAAAAAAGGGCTCTATAATTCTAAGAAATTTGTAATAATAGTCATTGCCTTATGTTCATTTATTAAATCTCAATGTAGATACGCTTCTTTTAAAACAGCTTTCTATTATCCAGAACTCTCTATATTCAGTTAAGATTTGAGTTCTTTCTTGAAAGTAGAAGTTGCCATATGTTGTCGAAAATCCACTGCCTTTTTGCAATATTCTGTATCCCAGGAGTTCCTTGAAAGTATCTCATTATTCATTATAGTTCGCCGATCGTTGAGATTTTAAATTGGTGACTTAGAATGATCCTCCGCTTTAGATCCTAGAATTGGGGCTGCTAACGTCCTTTTGGCAGGATAGCCGAAAAACGGCAATTGAAACAGTTGAGTTGCAGTGGCAACATTTCCCAAAGCAACCTACTTGCCTCAGACGCATCGGCTTTAACCATTAGTAACCATTCAGGCTACAAACCCTACGAGAAATGTAGAGTCAACTACCCTGATTGTACCGAATCGAGGATGGGTTAATACAGAACCTGTCACAGAACTGATTCGGAATGGATAAAAAGTGTCAATTACTTGAAATTTCAAAGTCGTTAAATTCGCGGTATAACTTCGCACATAGAACCGCACAAAAAAGATTTTACATATCCGCGGATTTCAGCTATCTCTTAAACAAATTCCAAGTATTTTTCTTTACGAAACCAAATTTTCAATTACAACATTCGAACTGGTCGAACTTAATGATGTTTTTTTGTTCGATGTTTATAGTATACAAAATGTATACTTATTTGCATCAGTGCAGTCATGGTATAAGATTTGCATAACTATTGTCGGATTAAACATTAATCATTCCTATATACTCGTAGTACTGTTGTTAGTCTAACTTTTTGAGTTTTCTTAACAAAAAAGAATATGTACATCTCTAGGAACTCTACTGGGTAGTAATCTGTAAATTCCGTTGGCTATGCTGCCATCTATACGTAAGATAGACAAGTTTTAGAAGTCTAATGCATTTGTCTAAAAAAAATTCATTAACCTGCCTAAGTCTGTTAGTTCTTACTAACACCGTGTCTCCTATGCACTCCACATATGGAAACGGAGCGGATATCAAACAACCAAACACTTCGGTGCTATTGAAAGAACTCCTGATCACGTCGGGGTCACCAAAATGTTAGTTCTTTTAAAAACATCGATTTGTTTGGTTGTGTAAACTCCGCTCCACATATGGAGTACATAGGAGACGCGGTTTTAGTAAGAACTAACAAAGTATTTTCAGTGCAGTTTGATGGTTGTCTTAGACAACACCGTCCATAGATTATTAGAGGGATTTTATTATGGAGAACTTCCTTAGAATTATTTTAACGGCAGGTTTGGTGTACATTTTAGTCCTCTTACGCTTGTTTTTCTATACAACGTTTTCAAGTGTTCCATCCACCAACAATCATTAGCCTGTAACTGAGTGCATTTGCCAAAATTCACTTTTAATTAGATAACTTCAAGGAAATTTCTAGCAAATCTTTAAACTTAGGCAATTTTTCACGCAAAGTTCTAATGCACTGAAATATAATATTCGCTGGCACACATACATGAATACATACACTTACACGCACGCAGGCATAACATTAGCTTTAAGCATTAATTTCGTCTGCCAATTCGCACCTCTTTTCGGGAACACCGCAAGCTTAGAGGGAAACTGCCGTAACTTTCGGCACCCAAAAAATGTTATTTGAAGGCGCATGAAAGCCATTTCCTTGGTGTGCATGTGATGTAACGATGTACGAGGAACAGTTAAAACATCATCACTATGAAGCAGAATAATAAAATAAACATCATCATCGTCATCTCCCGCAAGAACAGCAAAGGCAATGCCAACGACAATACTAAAAGCAGGAGCAGCAGCAACATTGGCAGTAACACAACAACAGCATTTGTATTGTCCACCCACCTCTACCATCAACGACAACGAGAATCGTACACATCATCATACCAACATATGCCAACGATATTACCAGAGATTTATTTTTTGTATTATTCCTAAACTGGCAACAAAATATCCCCAGTAGTTCCTTTTTAAGATTGCCCTAATGCTCATATAAAGTTGGACTTTTCATAATGAGTTTTAATGAAAAACATTGAGAAAATCATGATAGATTAGAGTACTAACCCGATTCTTGTTTGATAGTGTCAGCCGTGTTTGGCATTGGAATTGGTTGCTTTCTTCCAGCCATCGGCTTTTAAAATAGCCCTGATTGTTGGCGAAAATCTTGGGGCCTTTTTTAATGAACAGGGCATAGTACACTGGCATTTTAATAGTTGTACATAATTATTTTAGTCCAATTGTCCAGATAAGTTAGCACATGCTCTTAACCTAATTACCATCGGTACTGGTGTAGTGCTGTTATCCATGGCTATTGCTAACGGGTGATCAATCTAGAAGTTTTTTTTCAAAATAAAAAATGTACAAAAATTCAAATTTCCTTCAAATGTTGGTAGCAACTACACCTGAGGGTGTCCATTCATACGGTCAAATTTTGGACACTTCTTTCGAGCATTTCGACCGGTATGGCGTTAATTACACACAGCGTATTTATCATGGTTAGTCTTTCTATGGTGAAATGGCAAACAATACTGAAAAGAAAAAAAAATAGAGTTTAACACAACTCACACGTAATCTCTGAAAAAACCCCTATTGAAAAAATGTCTCTAGATTAATCACCCGTTACTAATTTGAAAAATATGGACCCATGATTCCACCAGCCCATTGACCGCAACAAACCGTGGTTTTCGCGGCGTTAGTCTTGCCATGATGAAATCGCAAACAATACTGAAGAGAAAACACAAATTAAGCCAGTACAACTCGTGCGTAATCTGTGAAAAACTCCCATCGAAAAAAATACCTCTAGATTGATCACCCTATATATCTAAATTTCTAGGAATTCGCACCGTGTCGCGGGAAAGGCCTTCGCTCCAAATATTGAATACACTTGCCTCATCAGATCTCCATTTTGAAATCAACTGGAGTTCGAACAATCACTTTTCTTCTGCTTAAAGCCATACTTTTTAAAATAATTGCTGTAGATCTTAATCTTCTCACACTCAAAGTTTTTATTTTGTCGAGAAATGAGCTATTATTATATTGTATACAGGGTAAGGCGATTGAAGGGTTACCTAGTCAAACACAAAAATTTTTGAGTGACTTTAAAATGTTAGGAAATAATCCAAAACTACAGATTAAATGTATTCGATGTGCTTGGCTAGGGCCTTCAAATCAATCACTTTTTCTATTCTGCTGGTAAGAAAACCAGGAAAACAAATATATTTTTTTAAAACGATTTTATTGCAACAAAAATGTGAAACAAATATAAAAAAGTGCCGTTTGTGTATAGAGTGAAAAGTGTCATTTTGACTGGAGTTAGGCAAGGTCGGACTATACAGGGTGGAGCGCGTTAATTTGCTTATTTGGGATTGAAATAAAAAAACTATGATAATTATGAATCTTAGAAAAATTTATTTTATATTTTAATTATTTTGAACAGTAATGCATTTTTAAGTTACATGGTTTTGAATAGTTTATCTGGCATATATCGACCTTCGCTATCCACACACTGCAGCATACGTTTTCTAAAGTTTTCATGAACTCTAACAAGCATGTCGACTGGTGTTTTGACAACTTCAGCCTCAATATTGTTAATTAGGCCTTCCAAGGTGTTGGAACGGTTAATATACACCTTCGACTTCAGGTAACCCCAAAGGAAAAATTCACATGGGGCTAAGTCTGGTGAGCGTGCCGGCCAGCTCACATCACCCCTCAAAGAGACAACCCATCCAAGAAACATTTGCTTCAAACAATTCATGGTAACCCTAGCTGTGTGCAGTGCCACTATCCTGTTGAAACCATGTATCCTCTAATTGCATTGCCTCAAGAGCCGGCTGAAAAATATCCTGTATCATTGTCAAGTACCGTTCGGAAATGCCAAGAGCAAGTGATGCTTCCGAGCAGAGCGTTTCGAAGATTGCAGTCAGTACTGCAGCTCTAACTCTCTCAGTGTTTTGTGGTGTTGCAGGAGTAATCCTTCTTTCACGTCCCCTTCGTACACATGACACATTTCATGCTGTTCGCAATAAAGTTACATAATTTACAATTGATTGCCGTCCAGGATCACGTCCGAGTGGGGGAACAGCGAATCGAAAAGCACGCTGCACTGGATTGATCGAGTGTGCATTTGAAAAATATGCTTTAACACGTGTCCAATGCATGATGGAAACTGAAAGGCAGAGAAGCCACGCACATTCTTTACTCTCTTCTACCAACAGCAGCGGTGTAAAAAAGTAAATAAACGCGCTCTACCCTATATAACGGGTTATCAATTTAGAGGTGATTTTTCACAATTTACTAGTAAATTGTGTTAAACTTTATATTTTTTCTTTTCTGTACTGTCATATTGCCAGTATTACCATTTCAGAAATTGGAGCTTAACGATGCTCCGGTACATCGCCGTTTCAGTGTTTGGGCTCTTTAAAAGCTCGAAGAAGATCCGCCGTTTTTGACCAATCAATAAATAACTAAAATTGGGCTGAAGAGGAACCAAAAGAGGTTCAAAAGGTGCCTTTATACCTAGAGAAAACCACGGTTTGGTGCGGTTTATGGGCTGCTGGAATCATCAGTCCAAATTTTTTTCAAAAATAATGATGGCCGGAACATAACTATGAATGATGCTCGCTATAGAGCCATGATATCGGATATTTGCTACCTAAAATTTAAGCCCGTAGTATAGGCGACATTTGGTTTTAACAGGATGGTGGCACTTGCCATACAGCTGATCAAAAACGGGATCTATGGAAATGTAATTTGGTAGAGCAGCTTATTTCACGTTTTTGACTGCTAAATTGGCCGCCAAGATCATATGATATCAGACTTTTATACCCTTTTTTGGGCTATGTAAAGTTCAAAGTCTATGGTGACAAACCAGCTACGATTCAGGTTTTGAAAGCGACCATTACGCGTGTTTAAAGCCATACTGGTCGAAATGTTCGAACGAGTCAACTAAAATTGAACCATAAGAATGGACAACCTCAGGCATAGTTGTGGCAATAATTTGATGGACATTAAGGACTTAAAATAAGGATTTAAAAATAAATAATTTGAAGGATATATATTTAAAAAAATGTCATAAAATGTCCTTTCGAATGAACCATTAAGATTCCACACTTGATTTGCATTTTTGTATTTTTTTATTTTGAAAAAAAAAACATCTAGATTGATCACCCGATACAAGAAGAAGTAGAATTGCTTTAACGCTCTCTGTTTTACGAGTATTTCATCATAATCGAATTTAAATCGTTCCTTCTAAAGTGATATAACCTCAACTTGGGAGGAACCTTAATCCGGTGCTTTGGGCATCGTCTATTCGAAAATATGGACCGATATCAACCAATTTCATCAGTGATTCTTAAGTCCTCGTACACTAACCTATGCTAAGCTTTGAGTTTAAGGATATTCTAAAACATGGACCGATATGGTATTGTTTTACAAGAGTACATTATTGGTCGCTCATAGATCATCGTACAAAATTGATCGTGTTTCATTTATATTTTCTAGAGCTGCAGGACCTGAAATCAGGAGAAACCTATGTGTGGGAGCTATACGAAGACATGAACAGGTGTAATCAATATCACCGGAGAAATGTGTTGGTCGCTCGCAAAGCATACACCAATTGTCCAAAAAACTAACTAGTGCCGACTTCAAAATAAATCCAAGTTTGTCTTCGTCCCCGAAATCCCCAAAATTTACTTTTATGTCCTTCAGTCTGTCAAGTCTGCCACCAACAAAAACGGTCATTCACAGCTACTACTGACACCGTGTGTATGGAGTTTATCCACACAACGCGACAATGCCGACGAAACAAATTCAACTGCTAAGGTTGGCACAGGCATCCATCCATGCTTTGGATGGCATGGCTTGGCAAATGTGCCAATGCGCACGCGTTTACCCGGGAATTCGTACGAGTAGCAGTACCGTGAGTGAGAAATGAAAACGACCACAAACAGCTGCAAAGTGGCGAGGCAAGTATGCGATGCGATCAGGTTTGTTTGGTTGCATGAATGCTAATGTTGTGATGCTGCTGCTGCTCCTCCTGTGCTTGTGTCGGAGCTCGTGGTGGTGGCGGTGTTGGTAGTGGTGGTGTTTTCGATTGCTGCCATTTAAAGTCGTCTTGTGTATAATCGTGTTTGTGTTATGACCCTTGAGGATGATGACGACGATGATGTCGATGTTGTGCCATTGTTGCCATTCATGATGATGATGGTGGTGGCACTGATTATGACGTTGTTGTTGCTGGCTGCCTGTTCGGAATTTCTCATGATGAGGAGACGATGTCGATGTCGAAATATAATAAAGTTGATGCTGCCACGAGTGCCTCAAAACTTATATTTGTATCGCATGTACGATGTGCGGCGACTACTGCCACTGCGGGCATGAGTACTCGTGAGGGGCTATGGATTGAGTATGTTTGGCTGACTTCATTGAATATGTTTTATATGTTGTTGTTATTGATTTTATTTCCCCTCGCTCATCTACCTGGCCCGCACCTCATTTGTATATTTTGTGAATATGCTTATGTGAATGTTGAAATTACGCGTAAATATTTAAGTTTATTTAGTATTTAAAGTACACTCGGGGAAAATGTAACCTATCGTTGCAAACAAAGATTCGTTTGGTATATGACTTTCCGGGGCCTAGGACATCGTGTAAGGACTAATGCAGTGAGTTTCTGCTTCACTATATTATATGATATGAAAACCGTTATTTTGATCAATTTACAATAAAGTAAATCTTGAATTTGATTGGTTTTTCATGTTTGTGTTCATTTTTTTTGGTGTGTTCTGACCGATATAGTAATATTTTATGGCCAACATTTTTGTAGAACATTTCATGGGGGTATTTTATACAATTTATTAGAGTAGAGCCAACAAATGCCGTCATGAGGGGGTGATAGAAAGCTAATATGTTCTAAAAAAATAAACCATTATCTATAAATTTGCTGAACATACCCTACACGCCAGATATAGCGTGATCGGTATTGAGGTTCCCTACTTTTTTAAAGAAATAAAAAAAAAACAGAAAATTAAAAAAAAAAAAAAAACAAAAAAAAACGTGATCCATTTTGAGGTTCCCCACTTTTTTAAAGAAAAAAAAATATAGAAAATTTAAATTAAATGGGGAATGTTTATTATCATTTGAAAGAACATACTTTGGCATTTATTTTTTGAAGATTATGTCTATCAAATGTTGGCCGCGGCTACGTCTCAGATGGTCCTTCCGTTGAGTCCAATTTTCGATGACTCGTTCGAGCATTTTGACTGGTAACTGGCGAATGACACGAGTGATGTTTTTCTCCAAGGCCTGAATTGAAGCGGAATTGTCCGCATAAACTTTAGACTTTACATATCCCCACAGGAAAAAGTCTAACTGTGTGATATCACACGATCTTGTTTGCCAATCGACCAGCCGAAAACGTGAAATTAGGTGATTACCGAAGTGTTCTCTCAATAAGTCCATTGATTGATGCGATGTGTGGGAAGTGGTGCGTATTGTTGAAACCAAATGTAGCCCAGATCACGAGCTTCAATTTCAGGCACCAAATAGTCCGTTATCATGGCACGATAACGGTCGCCATTGACGGTTACGTTCTCACCGGCATCATTTTTGAAGAAATATGGACCGATGATTCCACCGGTCCTCAAATCACAACAAACCGTTGTTTTTTCTGGATGAAGTGGCAGCTCTTGAACCTCTACTGGTTGCTTTTCGTCCCAAATGCGACATTTTTTTACATATCCATTGAGCCAGAAATGGGCTTCATCGCTGAACAAAATTTGGCTCGAAAACGTCGGATCTTCTTGGAACTTTTCAAGAGCCCATAGAGCGAAGCGATGTCAATGTAATCTCTCCATGATGAAATGCCAAACAATACTTAACAAAAAAAAAACATGACACGACTTACACGTGATCTGTCAAAAAAAGCTGTTGAAAAAAGTATTTCTACTTATATCAACCATTATGAAGAAAACATAGTTTTTTATACCGACATGCTGCAAGCACAGGCCAGCGCTGGGCTTCTTGCAAAGCCTTTTAAATGAAATTCCGATGTGATCTATCAAAACAACGACACACGTATTGTTTTTCTGGTCTCCTTTTTCACAATCCGTTGTCAGAATGCTGTGATTTTGGAAAACATTTGAAGTTGTTGGACAGTGTGTAGTACTTTATAGCGACTCCGACCAATATTTTGTGATGTTATAAACGGAATATAATGTTTAGTAAGTCGTAAGTTTAGTAATTCGTAACGTAAAAATATGAAAAAGTTACATTTTTAACATGTATTGTTGTATTGTTGGACGCTACTTTACCATCAGCAAGCAACGAATGTGATTTTACAAAGATTTAAGACTATGCACTTCTGCTGGCAGAAGAGTATTCCACCGAACAAAGTAAACACCATAAAAATCAGACTTATTTACATTTTTAGTTTTAAAATCAATCGCAGTTTTTCATTCGCAGGAATTTTTATTAAATATATTTTCTTTAAAAATTTGAAACAGTTTGCTTAGAAAAATTGTAGTTTACAGATAAAAAGTTTTTAGACAATTTCGCTGAACGAACATGCTTAATCAACCTCTCCCTGTGATCAAAAACGTATCTAGTTCCATGCCTCAGATATTTTTTCGAACACGTGGTCTTAAAAGGGTTCTTGCGAATCTCGACGTAAATAAGTCCCCGGGCCCGGATGGTATTTCGGCACTTGTCCTGTGTAAGTGCTCCTCGACGCTAGCCCGTCCATTACGCAACCTCTTTAACCTTGCTTATCGAGCTGGAGTCTTCCCAGCGTGTTGGAAGGTTGCGAACGTCCAACCAATACCTAAAAAGGGTGAAGCCAATAATCCTGCAAATTATCGGCCAATCGCGATTTGCTCTGCGCACTCTAAGGTAATGGAGAGCATGGTAAACCACCATCTTGTAAGGTATCTAGAGTCCAACTGCTTGCTTAGTGATCGACAGTATGGCTTCCATAGAAATCGCTCTACGGGAGACCTGATGGCTTTCTTGACGGAGCGCTGGAGTCGGTCTATCCACCAGTTTGGTGAGAGTAAGGTTGTGGCTCTATATATCTCCAAGGCCTTTGATAGAGTCTGGCACAGTGAACTCTTGTCAAAGCTGATGGCTTTTGGTGATACTTTCGCTCTTTTATATCGAGCTTTCTTAGAGATCGCACTATAAGAGTTGTTGTAGATGGATTCTCATCCAACAAACATAGGCTTACTGCAGGAGTACCACAGGGCTCAGTCCTTTCTCCCTCTTTAGTTTTAATTTTCATTGATGATCTGTTGGGTCAGACCGTGAATCCAATCTACTCCTTTGCGGATGACAGTAACCTCTGTCATTCATATTCATTCGACCGTAGGCCGAGTCTTCAAGATATTGAAGACAAAAGGCGAATTATGGATGAGACACTTGGCCGGGATTTACTGGCCATTTTCGAATGGGGTCGAGTGAATAGAGTAGATTTTAATGCGCGTAAGATACAGTGCTGGTTGTTGTCTCACAAGCGGTTTGCTGACCCAACAATATCGTCAATTTCTATCGATTGTGTGGATATTGAACAATAAGAAGCTCTTGATGTTTTGGGTATGAAAATACAATGTGACGCTCGTTGGGCGAGACATGTATTCGAAGTGTCGAAAGAAGCACTCAAGTGCATAGGCTTTTTAAAGCGGTGCAAGAAATATTTCACTCCTTCTGATCTTTTCAATATCTATACAACTTACATCAGGCCGAAGATGGAATACAACTCCCATATATGGGCAGGTGCTCCAAAATCATCCTTGGAGCTACTTGACCGTGTTCAAAGGAGAGCGATGGTGCTGATAGGTGACAGTAGGGTATCCAACTCTATTGTTTCCCTTGATCATCGTCGGAATGTGGGTTGCGTGACGCTGTTCTATCGTTACTTTCATGGTGTGTGTTCATCAGACATCCGTCGCCTTTTTCCTGACGTGAGGATGTTCGGCAGGGATACGCGACTTTCTAGGAATTCACACCCGTTTGTTATCGATTGGCCAGTTGACCGCACTATACACTACAGATCAAATTCGTTTTTCGCTCGTACAGTCCGTATGTGGAATCGACTTCCGGCAAATGTGTTTCCCACTAATTGCGACATTCACAAGTTCAAGACAAGTGTCAATAAACATTATTCCCTCTTTCCCCTCCGATCCTTCACTTTCCACTCGCCAACGCAATGCACCGCATGTATAGGGGGCATCCCCTGAGTGTTGGTTATTTAAAAAAAAGGTGACCTGGGGGGCCAACGGAATGTAGAGTTTCCGGATATCAGCTTATTGGTAAATTTGCGTCGCAATTCTGTCATAACTGGCCGAGCTATGTGAGGCGTTGCACCATCTTGCTGAAACCACACAAAGTTGAAAGAAATTCGGATTCGGCGTAATTCTGAATAGAAAAACTATCTCAATATGCTCAAGTAACGGTCTCCAGTAACCGTAATGGTGTGACCGTTTTCTACGAAGAAGTAGAGCCTGACAATGCAGGGTGATGAAACTGCACACCACACTGTGACACGAAGTAAATTCAATTGGAGTATCTGTGGGTTGAAATCACTCCATATTTAACAATTTTGTTTTCTACTGATGCCATTTAAATCGAAATGGGCCTTGTCAGACACAAAAAGACAGTTCAACATGTTTCCGTCCTCTTCCGCCATTTGAAGCATCTTCTGGCAAAATTCCAAGTTCATCGGGAAATCTGTGACTTTCAGTTTCTTGGCTCCTCATCCGCCATTTGAAGCATCTCTGGCGAATTCCAAGTGAATCGGGAAAACTCCGACTTTCAGTTTCATGGCTATTTGAATTGTAGATGGGGTTAAGTCCAAATCTTTGTGCATAATTGACTGCAATGACTGTCTGCTTATACTTATTTGAGCAGATAAGCTTCTTGTCGAATCTCATGGATTGTTTTTTATGACAACAGTTACAACTGCGATTGTTTTCTCCGTACGAACTGTCCTATGCTAGGCAAAATTGTTAACAAGTTTCATAATGGACTGCCGCCAAACGTGCACCTATACTCTATTTAAACTGAAACTAGGGCGGACAATCCAAATTCTTGTTTCACTGTCCCAGTTATCCATTTTTGTTAAATCTAAAAATTAATCTGCAAAATAAAAAAAAAATAACCAGATGCATAAATAGAACAAATTTATTATTTGTTTTTGGTAGCAGCTTTCATCATCCACCATGTATTGACAAAATGAAATTTAAAATAACAATACTATTGTTTAATTATTTTCTAATATAGATCAAATAATAGTTGCCGTAAAGTTATAAAAGTTTTCACCTACATTCAATTATGCAGAACCAATAATCAATTGCGGAAAAATTCCAACATTTTGCTTCAACAAGTACTTTAATTTAGACCCTAATTGGGATACTTTTATTTTGTAGATCCCTCAGACTGGCAAATATTCCAATTTTTAAAGTAGTGCATTTATGCAAAATCAAGCAATGTTTTGTATATTAAGATCGTTTAATGAGTAGATACCTTGTCGGCAATGGTACCGACGAGCCGTCCACGCTAGCGGCGGAACGTGCATCTACCAGGCGGTGATGTGTTTGCTTTAATTTTGCTGACTTACTTTTCCTTCCCTCGATGTCAAATAACAACAAATCTGATCTTACTAGCTTGTAGAGTAATTCCTCTTTTAAAAAAATAACAACGAATCATAACGAAACAAAAAAAACCAAAACATATTAAATTACAAATATATTTTTCCTATTAGTTTTTAACAAAAATCACAAGATCCAAGAGTACTCAAAAAAAAATTCTTAAACCCGAATCACTAGTGCAGACCGAAACGTCTTTAAAATTTTATTAAGTCAGAACATACACACAGAGAAAAGATATGGTTACTATATGGTCACAGCAATAATAATATGTTCTCTACAATAAAAACATGTTCGTCGTAACAATAGTATTGTTTTCTGAATTTCATTTTGAAAACAGTATGATTGCGGAAATATTAATATTGTTGAAATGTAACACTAATATATCTTTTCTCCGTGTGTATGTTCTGAATTAATAAAATTTTAAAGACGTTTAGGTCTGAACTAATGATTCGGTTTTAAGAATGTTTTTTGTTTACTCTACCATGCACGATACAGTACATGGTAGTTGTCCATTCTAAAAAACAACAACAATCGGAAGGCAGTTCGAGGGATGTTAATTGAGTTTACTTTGTTGGTTGGAATACTCTACTGCCGACTGTTTCTCGTTTATTTAAAATCTGCCTGCGCTTAAGTAAAAATCCATTGATCTTGGCTTAATCACGTTTATTCTTGGGGTCTACTTATAATGAAGTAGCTTTAACCACGTGCAGGCACTTTTGCTTGCAACTAAATGCCTTTTACATATTTTTGTTTCTTAAATGAAATACTCAATAGAAACATTGTCTCAAATCTGGCTATACGAGTATAAACAAATTGCTTAATAAGAGTCTCTAATATTGAATAACAACATAGTCCAATAAGTAGTAAATAATTTTAGGGATTCTAGAATGGTTGAATTGTATCACATTATGGTTGAAGGGATCATAATATGGTTGCGTGTAAATCATTCTATGATTGTGAGGATCATACTATGGTTGTATGTGAAAGATAATATGGTTGTGAGGATCATAATATGGTTTTGGGGATCCAAGTATGGTTGAGTGTGACTCATAATATGGGTGTGGGGATCATAGTTAGGTTGTGTGTGACTCATAATATTATTGTGAGGATCATAATATTTAGTAGGGATACAAATACTGTTACACACGTTTTATGCTGTAAAATAAAAAGTACTGAATGTTTTGGACCAAATATTTTTTAATATATTTATTGGTGTATATTGTATCCAAAAAGAATCTACATAATCGAAATGTCCGCCTTTTGCCTTTACACACGCCTTAAGTCGCACTGGCCAATCGTCAATAGCTGCACGAACCTCGTCCATAGGAAAATTGGCCACAGCTTGAACCAAAGCAGTCTTACGAGTTCCAATGTTGGGGTATCTTTTGTGACAAACCTTGTCCTCTAAAACCGTCCACAATTTGTTATCCAATGGGTTCAAATCTGGATTGTCTGAGGGCCATTCTTCAGAGGAAATGAACGCTGGCAAATTGTTTCGAAGCCAAGACTGGGACGCTTTAGCCTTATGGGCCGTCGCAGAATCCTGGTAGAAATTCCATGGCTGGTTTTGGAACAGGGAATTGTTAAGAGGCTTCACAACAGCTTCCAAAACGGCTTCTTGGTAAACTTTGACCGATGTTTTGAC
Organism: Hydrotaea diabolus; assembly: GCA_963513945.1. NCBI lineage: Eukaryota > Metazoa > Arthropoda > Insecta > Diptera > Muscidae > Hydrotaea > Hydrotaea diabolus. The sequence goes on from OY740719.1 coordinate 168,511,482, forward strand.
TCCTTGTTCGCAGAAATGCAGGTCAGTGACCCCATCGAAAGAGACACACCACCAAACCACGACTCAAGCTGGGTGATGACCCTTTTCCGCCTTTGGGATCAGTTCAGATGCTTCCTTAGATGACTGCGCATTCACTCTATCATTTTGCCTGTTAAATTTTTTCTGAACGGTAAATATTTTTTCATCGGTGAACAAAATTTTTCTGTGCAAGTTATCAGCGTACTTTACAAAAAGACGTTTGCATTTTTCAGTCCTATTTTTTTTTAAAGCTGCAGTCAATAAAAGCCCGGTTCGTCGTTTGAAAGCCCCAAGTCTCAAGTCTTTTTTTATAGTTCGACTCATGGGCTTTTGCGTGATATCCATTTTACGGGCTATGATTTTCTGTTTTCGGAGCGGATTTCTGTGAGTTCTTGAGTTAACGGCTTTGATGACACTCAGTGTTCGAACAGAGCATAGGCGGCCCGACCGGTGGCGGTCTTTTACACCTCCAGTGTCCTCAAACCGTTTTATGCATCGGTAGACGAACATGCGGCTAATCCCTAGTGCCCGGAGCGTTTTGAAAATATCGTTTTTTTTTCATTTCACACTTGAAAAGCGCTATTATCGCGATACGGTTCTCATTATCTGACCACTGCATGATAAAATTTCAAACAATTTTAAATTCCCGTTACAGACTAACGCTATTGAGGTAAGCTTTCAAAGCCCATATGACATTAACGGGGTATGTTCAGTTCTACTATTGAAATGGATGTGTTCAATGTTGTAACAATATTTATGTCCCTACTAAATAGCATGGATCAGTGTGACTCATAATATGGGTGTGGGGATCATAGTATGGTTGTGTGTGACTCATAATATTATTATGAGGATCATAATATTTGTGTGCCAAAACCATATACCCAACAATATTATGATGCCACAACGAATATTGTCACCACAACCATACTTTTTTCTGTTGGTATGTAAATGAAAAAATGAATTAAACTTAGCAATATCAAAGGAAATAAAAAAATATAGTTTGAGGTCTTTTTTTGCTTCCAAGTACGGGTTAAAAATCTGGACATCAGAATTAGTTTTAGAGGTATGGTTTCTCGAGCAAAGTTTCTTATTTTGATTCCCAGAACACGATTTTCCTTATCACTTGAGCGATTTTTTGTCTCTCTAGAAATCGACCTGCCCCAATGGACATTATTTGAAAACGTTCACTGACTCATTGACAATTTATAATATTTCGTCAAAATCGTTTGATATTTAAGATCTTAACTTTGATTTCACCAATAGTTGGCTGGACGTACGGACATCACTCAATGGAATTATATAGTGATTCTCAATCTAAGGGTATAATTAGCATTGGGCCTATCTCCTTTTCTGTTGGTTGTTACAAAACATCAGTCATATCGCAAAAGTCAATTTGCAAAAAGAGACCTGTGAATTGCCATGTATTACCACCACGCCTATCTCTAGATCATTAGATCTAGATTATTGTGTGAGTGGTTTTAAAACTGCAGAAAAGCGAGGACTATAAAATATATTATATAAAATATATATAAATTTCAGGAAAAAAGTATTTTTATTTAGTATTTACCTTTAGAATTAAGAAGCACAAACCAGCTTCCAGCGCATAGTTTGCCATAGCAATCGATAACACACCGATTGGAAATGCTGAGTGTAAACACACACATACTCGTGTACGATTTTTTGTAATTATAATGTGTGCCCGTTGCAGATTTATCGTTATTCACATGTTGGCTCTTGTTCGTTGTCCCTTTACGTCTTCATCGGTCTGGTCCATTGTTTCTCTTCTTCTCGTGGATTGAATTTTTTCCGCAGGATTAAGTTGATTACATTTTCAGAGTTATAACCACATTCTCAGTCATTCGTCCAGGCGTCCGTATTTACCCGCCACATCTACGCTGCACTTAAGAGCAAGGTTTGATAAAAATAATGGTCGGTCGTGTTGTTTTGCTCAGTTCATTTTCTGTTGTTGTTTTTGCTTCACTTTTTTTTTGTTGTTATTGCTTTATTATGTTTATTAGCTTAATTCCTGTAACTTATGCCATTTTAGCATTTTGATGGTTTTTATTATGGCCTTCTTTGCATTTTGCTAAAGTACGAATGTTTTAGCAAAAAAAAGAAGGCAAAAAACAGAACAAAAATGTTCAAGTGATTTCCGGCGAACGGAAAACATTGAATGTGTACGAGTATGAGTATGTGAGAGTGATGGCATATATGTGAGATTATATGCATGTGTGTTTTAAGTTCATAAAACTTTTACAATTCCAATCTGTGAGTGAGCGTATCTATGTGTGTGTGTGTGAGTGAGTGAATGAATGTGATATCCTTTAATTTTGCGCATTTGCTATCATCGTCATCGCCTTCACACAGACAGACAGAGATATTTTCCTCATCAAAAGTCACAGCAGTGTACGTACGTATCCTGGATGTGAAATGAAATGTTTGTTTTGTTTTGCTTTGTTGACTCGTCTGCTGATATGTCACAAATAACGAACGGACGAATGGACGAGCACCACCACCAGCGACCACGATGAGCAAATTAGTTTAATGGATTTTAATAAAGTGCCAATTTTCATTTTGACATTCATTGAAATCGTCGTCATCATCGATATAATCAGTTTGATGTTATGACATTAATGAAAATTACTTTTGCTCATCTCTAGTCCACGTTATCTGTTACGCTTTTGTGTCCGATATTCCTCCAGCTCGCGCATAGTTTTGTGTGGTTTTTGTCATATTTACATCCTGACGACGACTTCTGCCATATGGCTGGGGCTATGAGTGACATGAGGGCTGTCGCACTGCCAAACTCTACGCACACTGTGAACTCTATTAAAATGGATGTCTTTGTTAGAAACAGTCCATAGGCAGGGGAATTTACGACTCATTATTTTAACAATAATTGATTTTGATGTACGCGGATAATTATGATAAATACAAAAAAGCAAATAAGCTCATTAAGAAAGAGTTGTTGAAAATATGAAATTAAATTTTAAGATAAAGCGATTCATTTAAATTGAAAAAAAATATGGAATAGGAAAAGGAAGAATTCATATAAACGCGAAGTTTTAGGTAAACAGGAAACCTTTATGTATAGGGTCCTTGTTGGAAGGTTTCAGCTCAAACACAGTGAACATCATAGGTGGTGGCCGCTTTTATACCCATCTTCGTAGGACAGAGGGTATAAGAGTATTTACTCTGTAATTTTTATTGCAAAAACTGGAAATACAACCAAAGCAGATATCTTCAGATATCCAATGTTGGGGTGTCTTTTGTGACAAACCTTGTCCTCTAAGACCGTGCACAATATTTTTTTCTAATGGGTTCAAATCTGAACTGCCTGAGGGCGATTCTTCAGAGGAAATGAACGCTGGCAAATTGTTTCGAAGCCAGGCCTGGGACGTTTTAGCTGTATGGACCGGCGCAGAATCCTGCTGGAAAGTCCATGGCTGGTGTTGGAACAGGGAATTGTTAAGAGGCTTCACAGCAGCTTCCATAACGGTTTCTTGGTAAACTTTTGCCGATATTTTGACTTCTTGTTCGCAGAAATGCAGGTCAGTGAACCCATCGTAAGAGACAACCAACCAAACCATGACTGAAGCTGGGTGATGACCCTTTTTCCAGCCCTAGGGTCAGTTAAGATGCTTCCTTAGATGACCGCGCATACACTCTATCATTTTGCTTGTTAATTTTTTCCTGAACGGTAAATATTTTTTCATCGGTGAACAAAATTTTTCTGTGCAAGTTATCAGCGTGCTTTTTTTTAAAGCTGCCATCAATAAATTTCCGGTACGTCGTTTGAAAGTCCCAAGTCTTTTAAATGACTCGGCTCATGGAGTTTTGCGTGATATTCATCTCACTGGCCATGATTTTCTGTTTTCGGAGCGGATTTCTGTGAATTCTTGATTTAACGACTTAGATGACATGCAGTGTTCGAACAGAGCGTGGGCTGTCTGACCGGTAGCGGTCTTTTACATCTCCAGTCTCCTCAAACAGTTTTATGCATCGGTAGATGAACATGCGGCTAATCCCTAGTGGCCGGAAAGCGTTTTGAAAATATCGTTTTTTTTCATTTCACACTTGAAAAGCGCTATTACAGCGATACGGTTCTCCTTATCTGACCACACCATGATGAAAGTTGAAACAATTTTAAAATCCCATTACAGACTAACGCTATTGAGGTTAGCTTTCAAAACCCATATGACATCTACTATTAAAATGGGTGTGTTCAATGTTGTAACAGTATTTATGTCCCTACTAAGTAAGTATCCATGCCAGCTTTCTGAATTTTTGCTGAAATATGTGTTATTGCACTGAAACGGTTGGTATTGAAAATCGACCGGTCGGTCAAGACGTAAGATTGTTCGCTCACAAGGACTGGGGACGAATTAACCAACCTCAAATGAAAAACACAATATCCCATGAACTATTATTTATATGACGATGACATTTAAAACACATGATCTTAGCATGGATTGACAGACAGCTAAGAGGAAAAGTGGCCGGCGCCACGCCCCCTTTAAAAAATCATATCGTACTCAAAATTTTAACACAATGAAATCAATAACTAGCGAATGTAACGGTGAAATTGGACACCATTCACACAATCCTGGACATAAAAAGACGCCATCTCATCAAGTATAATTGATATGACTTTGATATTTGGAACATATGATTTTGGCATAGATCGACACACATCCCGGAAACCCCGGAGAAAAGATGTTGGTACCACTCCCCCTTCAAAACAAAACACTTGTTGTCAAAGTTATGGACAGATCGATATGAAATTATAAGAATAAAATAACACTCTGTGTAATATTTTATGTCATGCAAATATAACCATATACGGACGCCACTACGTGATAAAAGACCAAAAAACGACACGTGTCTTCCAAAGTCACGCACTTTTCTTTTGTGCTGCTGCGGTCAATGCGTGATCGTGTGATCACGTTGGTATGTTGGTGGAGTCACAAGATCACCCTGTATGATGTTAATGAAGTATTTAGAGATTTAAGATATAATACGTATATTTTTTATTTATTTTGTAATAGATAGCATAATATCTCATTGTTGAACTTTGCCTCAGAGAATAAAATTCCAAACGGTTTGCAAGATATGAGCTTGAAAAAATTATCACTTTTTTTGCAAAAATGACACCGAGGGACCAAATCGTTGTGGGCCCATAAAAAAGTGTATGACTTTCGGCAAAACTAGGTGACACGGGTTTTTTTTGGTTTTTTTTTGGTCTTTTATCATGTAGTGGTGTCCGTATACGAGTATGGTTATATTTTTTCGTGTTGCACTGTGTAATTAATGATATTGGTACAACAATTCAGATCAAGTGTGGAATTGTTCATTCGAAAGAACATTTAATGCCATTTATTTTGTAAATATAATTTTCCTCAAATATTGGCTGCAACTACGCCTCAGGTCCATTCTGAGGGTCCAATTTTGGGTGACTTGTTTAAGCATTTCGACCGGTATGGCTCTAATGGCACTCGTAAAGTTTGCTTCCAGAATTGTAACTGGTTTGATAGCAAAGACTTTGAACTTTACGTAGCCCAAAGAAAGGTGTGCTATCACACGACCTAGGCAGTCAACTTACCGGTCCAAAACGTGAAGTGAAATTAACTGCTTTTCGAAATAACCTCTTAATAGCTCCATTGTTTTAGCAGCTGTATGGAAAGTGGCAACGTTCTGTTGAAACCAAATGTAGTCAAGACTACGGGCTTCAATTTCAGGTTGCATAAAGTCCAATATCGTTGCACGATAGCGGGCACCATTCATGGTTACGTTCCGGCAATTATCACTTTGGATAAAAATATGGACAGATGACTCCACCAGTCCAAACCGTGGTTTTCGCAGTGAAAGTCTTTGCGTAATGAAATTGAAAATATTACTGAAAAGAAAAAATATAAAGTATAACAAGGGCGTGAAGATAAATTTATAAGTTAAATTTGTCCGCGACCGAAACACCCTAATGTGCAGCGCGACTAAAAAATTTTGCTGCTTGACTAAGAAATTTCGAAATTCATCTCTTTTTCATTAAATCCATGAAGTATATGATAAAATTATGCAGATTTATTGATAAATTTATGAAAAGTAATAATATATTAAATAAAAAACACATAAGATAAAAGAACATTTTGCGATGATTGTATATAAACATATTTTCTCGATAACATATAATTTTTGGAGGCACTTCTGGTTAGGGGCACTTCTGGTCGACCTTAACAGACCATCGAGATGTTCCCATAAAGGTCTGAGGGAGTAGATCACGACCTAATTTACCATATATCCGAGACCGATTTAAAATCGGAAATATATTTCATGCACTAAATGTCTGTCTATGATATAGACGCCATTATTAGTGGCCCCTTTCGGGACACTTCTAGTCGACCTTAATCGACCATCGAGATATACCCAGATAGGTCTGAGGGAGTAGATCACGACCTTATTTACCTTACATCCTAGACAGATTTCAGATCGATGATATATGACATGCACTAAATGTCTGTCTTTAATATGGACGTCATTATTGGAGGCCGCTTTCGGGACACTTCCGGTCGACCTTAACTGGCTTCGCAGTAGCACATTCTGTCACTTTAATTTTCGATAACTATATTTATGGTGTCGGGCTGTATCTCACGGATTGCTTGGATGATATTGGCCGTAAAATTGTTGTCAAAACATTGGATTACTTAGCTCTGTAACGCCCGACCAAATGTTGTTTCCAGCCTTATTTTCGAAAAATGGTCTAGTGGATCACTAGTAATCTAGTAATTGCATTGGCACATCTACAAAAATATGCAGGTTTTTCGATGCCCAGATACTCAATTTTGTTTCTTAACGTAGGCGCCGAAATGAAAATGTACCTCGTCAGAAAAGATAATTTTTGCCCAAAATCGTTATCGGATTCAAGATGTTCTAAGGCCCTAAGATATGACACTCACTTTCTGTCAAGATTTCGAGCGGGAAACAGCTGTCAGTGTCAACATTACGTATGATCTAAAAAACTTGTCTTTTGTCCACCCTGTATATATGTAATTGATTGTCAGAAGAAAAAAAACATAGGTCCATCTATTCCTGCCTGTTAGAAAAGATAATTTTTCACCCATAATCGCTTTTCAATTCAAGCTGTTGTAAGACCAAAAGTAATGACACCTTCTTTTCGTTAAGATTTTGAGCGGAAATAGCTGTCAGTGACAGCATAACGTATGATTTAAAAAAAAAACTTGTCTTTTGTCCACCCTGTATATTAAAGCGCCCACGAAATACATAGAAAAATGGAAAAGTGTTATTCTTTCCGCTCCCCGCTCATTTTCTGGTATATTGGTCATCAAAAATAATATCCGTGCCAAAATTTTTTCAATCGGGTGGAAACAAGCCAGTCCGTCATTTTGACTCAAATTTGAAGTTTGGCCTCTGAAAACATAGCTAGGTCAAAAATTGTGAAAAAAATATGTTTGCCTGAATATTTACAACACAAATGTATTTTTCAAAAGTCGCCTGACTTACGAGTTATAGCTAATCAGAGCTTGCAACTAGTTTTACTCCATTTTTAGGGCTAAAAGCCGTGACCGGTTTCCATCCAATTGAAATTTTTTTTGCACGGATATTATTTTTGATGCCCAATATACTAGCAAATAACGGGGAGCGGAAAAAATAAGACTTGTTGTTTTATGGGCGCTCTACAGTATTTAGTAGGGACATATATACTGTTACAACATTGAACACACCCATTCCAATAGTAGAACTGAACATACCCCGTTAATGTCATATGGGTTTTGAAAGCTTACCTCAATAGCGTTAGTCTTTAACGGGATTTTAAAATTGTTTCAACTTTCACCATGGAGTGGTCATATATAAGAACCGTATTGTGAAATGAAAAAAGCGATATTTTCAAAACGCTCCGGCCACTAGAGGAGACTGGAGATGTGAAAGACCGCCACCGGTCGGGCCGCCCACGCTCTGTTCGAACACTGCATGTCATCAAAAAATTTAACAAGCAAAATGATAGAGTGTATACGCGGTCATCTAAGGAAGAATCTAAACTAGTCCGAAGGGTGGAAAAGGGTCATCACCCAGCATCAGTCATGGTTTGGTGGGGTGTCTCTTACGATGGGGTCACTGACCTGCATATCTGCGAACTAGGAGTCAAAACATCGGCCAAAGTTTACCAAGAAACCGTCTTAGAAGCTGTTGTAAATCCTCTTAACAATTCCCTGTTCCAAAACCAGCCATGGACTTTCCAGCAGGATTCTGCGCCGGCCCATAAAGCTAAAACGTCCCAGGCCTGGCTTCGAAAAAATTTGCCAGCGTTCATTTCCTCTGAAGAATGGCCCTCAGGCAGTCTAGATTTGAACCCATTGGATTACAAATTGTGGACGGTTTTAGAGGTCATGGTTTGTCACAAAAGATACGCCAACATTGGACCTCTTAAGACTGCTTTGGTTCGAGCTGTGTCCAATTTCCCAATGGACGAGGTTCGTGCAGCTATTGAAGATTGGGCAGTGCGACTTAAGGCGTGTGCAAAGGCAAAAGGCGGACATTTTGAATAAGTAGATTCTTTTTGGATACAATATACATCAATACACATCCCTTCAAGTATATACTTATATGTAATTGATCTTTGAAAAATATATAGCACAATCTATTCCTGGCTGTCCGTCCGTCTGTCCTAGGATCCTGTGATTTTTCATGATCTGGTCTTAAGTTCTTTAGAATTGTTTTTAGCTCGTTTGTTTTATTTCGGTCTGTTGCTTTTACACATTGACCAGGGATTAAACCGGCTCAATAACTCTTGCTTCTATATTTAAATAGAAGACAAGTTTTTAACAAAATGGCAAAGTGACATTGATTTTCGTGGCTGCACACTACTTTTATCATGATTTCGGGTGCGTGACAACCCTCTTCAGAAAGCCTTGCTGCAATTGTTGAAAGTAAAACCGATCTCTATAAGGCCAGGCTCTCCCCAAACGAATGAGAACTACTGTTGTAAACCTTACTTTTCAAGTTTTCTTCACACAATTGCCCACGAAAATACAACTCACTCTTGCCAACTCTAAAGAGACTCCACATCGAGAGCCATCAATAGATTTCTTTTGCAACGTGTGTGTGTGTTGTAAAAAGAGTTTAGTTGACTATGTCAACATGTGTGCCGTGACGTGCATGTATGTATGTTTAGCTCGTTTGTTTTATTTCGGTCTGTTGCTTTTACACATTGAACAGGGATTAAACTGGCTCAAGACCTCTTGCTTCTATATTTAAATAGAAGACAAGTTTTTTAACAAAATGGCAAAGTGACATTGATTTTCGTGGCTGCACACTACTTTTATCTTTACCCGAAATCATGATAAAAGTAGTGTGCAGCCACGAAAATCAATGTCACTTTGCCATTTTGTTAAAAACTTGTCTTCTATTTAAATATAGAAGCAAGAGGTCTTGAGCCGGTTAAATCCCTGTTCAATGTGTTTTAGAATTGTTAATGGGCAACATTTTTCTAGTAGTGAAAAAGTTTTTCCTGAAAGGACTAAAGGAATCTTGATAAAAGGTGCACTTTTGTTGCAATATTTCCTTACCACGAAAAAGTTTAAAATAGTCACTGTTAGTTAGGACGCACTTAATAGTTAACAAAAGCACATAGATGGTGGACATTTCGCCTGATATGGCCTAAGACAATACCTATATGGTCAAAACAGTCGATATATAGTGAGTACGGGCTCACGGGTGCACATAGTTTAGCAAACTTTGGTACGAATCTAAATATGGATTTGTTTTGGCTGAGAGTTGGGTCAAACGCATGGGCCGAAGGGGTCAAAAAACTGCCACATGCTCACATTCAGCCATGTAATGCTTTCTGCAACCATAATATGATCTTACTCAAATATACTATGATTCCCAAAATTATTTATCAGGATTGGGTTGAGTTGTTTCAACAATAGGGGTTATTATTAAGTAAATTTTTTTAAATTTTAAAATTTTTATTCTGTTATAGGAGTGATTTATTTAACAGTAAAAGAAATCGTTTAAAAAACGTAAGTGGTTAATTTATAAAAAATATTTCAGTATTGAAAAAAAATTAATGTACATATGAAGAGTATTGTTTAAGTTTCGTAACAATAAGATTGTTCTTCAAACCATATTCAAATTAAGAAAAATGACGACTTTGCCGGTATGATTGCCTTAATAATATTATTGTTAACATAAAACCAAATAAACAATACTTTTGTCGCACCGACCATATTTATATTGTTGCTACAACCAAAATTGTATTTTAAAATTTATCAATAATACTAGTGTACTTTTTTATGAACCTCATGTGTATCGTCGAGCTTAGGCGCTTTCTAGAAATGCTTTCTAAATGGTCGCGGCAAAATTGTTTATTAGTCGCAACCATAGTATTATTTGCAATAATAGTATGTTCGTCGCAATCATGGTATTAATTTGTGAATTGTATTTTGACATTTGTATAATTACGGCAATATTTATATTGTTAAATTATAATTTAACAATATAAATATTGCCGTAATTATACTAATGTCAAAATGCAATTCACAAAATAATACCATGATTGCGACGAACATACTATTATTGCAAATAATACTATGTTTGCGACGAATAAACAATTTTGCCGCGACCATTTAGAAAGCATTTCTAGAAAGCGCCTAAGCTCGACGATACACATGAGGTTCATAAAAAAGTATAAAGCGAGACTTAATATTGACACCAGCATCTAACAGCAATTTGAATTTAATAAGTCCCACATCTAAATTAAGAGAATGTAATCTTTGCAAATATCGATCATGCCGACTTTACCCTGTGCTGTTGTTTGCTGAACAGTTTGAGTTTTTCAAACTTTGACCTCGTTTCTTTTTGTTTTGGTTTTCATTGAGAAATTCTACTTTGTGAAAAGTTTTCTATTTAAAGGATTATTTATTGTCCAGTTCAGTGAACATTTGGCTTTGTGTGATGTTCACAGTTGGTGAATGCTACAGACAAACAAGTCATAATCCAAACCTAAGCACTCAGGTAAAAAGAACGGGGTGAATGCAGAAACTTGGCTACGCTTTTGTTATCTACCGCCCAAAAAAAAAACAACAAACAAAAATACTTAAACTGCAGACTGGTTTTGGCGACTGCATTGTCTGTTATTTATAGGAAACTGGAATTCCCCCTGGACACTGAGACAGTTGAGCTGATGTAAGCTATAAAAAGGATACCTTCTTGTGCTAATTGACATTCATCCGTATGTGTGTTTGTATACACTGTTTATCAGTGTATATGTGAACATAATATAAAGATCGTTGTGATTATTATGTTCGCAATTTCAGAACATTAGATGGCAACTGAACTGCTGCTGCTGCTATTCCCATATGAAGATAGCCCCTGCAACGGCAACGACAAAGGCAATAAACTGATTCTATATCAAATTATTAAGCTACGCTACGTGCAATGCGAAAAAATTACTCCTCGTCCTTATCTTAACGTATATATCTGTAAAAGGCACTGGAAATGATGGGTCTCCTTTTCGTTTTTGCCAAGGCACAAACATAAGATTTATGTGCTGATTTTTGTCTTTTTCTTGCGCTTAGTATTCGCATGAGAAATTTTTATTCGCTTAGGATTTCTTTTAAGAAATGCACAGAGTATGAGATACGAAGACATATATTTTCTTTTCAGATTGAACGTATGATTGGCTTGTGCTGGTAACTCTTCCAAGCAGAGTATGCCACTTGCCAAGGTTTTAAACAAAAACCATCGGGACATTAGCAACATATTCTGACTACTGCAGCATGGCATGTTGTCAAACTAGATATTCATGGAAAGTTCTTCGCGGACTTCACGAACTTTGGATAGAAATGACAAATAGTACTTTGTTCATTAAGGATGACAAACACTTCATTGGAGTTTACTTATTTGGGAAAGGGACTGCATTTAAGTATGCATTTGAGAGTAACCAAGAAGTATGCCTGCAACATGACTGCTTGCGCCAGGATTTTTAGAAATATCTGTGAGAATACTCGAAATGAATCGGACGAACAAGTTTCGACGCCTGGATTCTGTCCGAATAACACCTACGATTACTCCCTTAGACAGTAAGCCTTCTTTGATCCCTACTCTCATTAAGGATGATTGGTTATTTTAGCAGGTAAGGTTGGCAAGGCGAATATCTTGGCTGGCATTTTTGCAAGGACTTCGTTTTTGTCAGATACGTAGCAACCAAACACTTCCCGTAATAGAAAATGTATCTGCGTCTATTTGTCGGATATTTTTGGAACTTACTAGGTCAAAGGGGTTCTACCGTATGACATTTCAGCTTTTGTTTTAAATAAGTGTTGGCCGATGATAGCTTACCTGTTTTTCAATTCTTTTAACCTATTTTATCATGTCTTTGCTTTCAATGTTACGGCTATCCTAAAAAAGGTTAAGGCTACTAACCCTTGTGGTTAAATTTTATGAGCCGATGTTGAATGTGAACCACTCTAAACATTAAGTTTTTTTCTACATTTCATTTAATATTTCTCAATTTCAGACTAACTCAATTTGAACCATTGAAAGATAAACGAGTGAGCAATACGTTTAAGTTATTCAGGCTTATTATGAAAATGATTTGATTTTTGCGGTCAGTTTAATCGTCTAAATGTGCTTACAATCGGAAAAATCGGAATTGAACAAACCGGGTCTGTAGGAGATGTGAAAACACCAAAGCATGCTCGTAAAGCTCGAACTTCAGAAAATATTGCTGCTGTGTGGCTGAAGATCCGTCCACCTCAACTCGACGTCGTGCCCAACAATTGCACCTCTCACGCTCGTCGTTGATGAACATTATGCATAAAGACTTGCATTTACGCTCTTACAATGTGCAATTGACTCAAGAACTAAAGCCTCTTGACCATCCAAACGTCATCAATGGTCAGAATGGTGGCAAGAAATAACATCGACCCTTAAAATTTAACCACCCTTTACAACCCAATTCCACACTCAATAATGATATAGAGTATGGCTAATCATTTGGAGTCGAATGACCTTCTCAACGATCGATAAAATAACTTTTGTAAAAATCGATTTACGGCAGATCTGCTGGCACTATTCTCAGAACTATCGAGTTGTTCACTTCACCGGCTTTGTGAAAGTACGAAAGCTGCTCTGGATATTTCCACGGCATTCGATAGAGTGTTGGACGGTGTACTCTTATCAAAACTTATTGCTTTTGGCCACGGTGCTGATTTCTTTTGATTCATATCGAGTTTTCGCAGATATAATTCTCTGAACGTGTTGCTTTAGTTGGGGTCTTATCTAATGAATATGCTTTAAATGCATTGAAATATCAGGGCACTGTCTTTTTCTCTTGCTCTTTTTATTATTTTTCTCAATGACCTCCTGGGTCTCACAATACACCGTTTCTACTCCTTCGCCTACGACAGCAGCATTATTAACTCATATTCGTTCGACAGTAGGCCGGGGCTCACAGTTATAAAGAATGGTTTTTTTCATACGTGTGGCTTTCAAGAGGAAATAAAACGCATACTCGTTTAATAACTATCATTTTCGGTAAGTGGATGACGGGGCTGGCTCGAATAAATTTCAGCCTAGAGGCCAAATTTTCGACAACTTTTTGCGGCATTTGGGGCCGTATGTCAGCTAAAACGCGCCGAATATTCTCTTCCAAGGCGTCAATCGTGTCGGGCTTATCTCCATAGGCAGGCGACTTCTCATAACTCAACAAATAATAGTCCAGCGATGTTAAACCGCACATCCTTGAAGGCCACGCCACAGGCCAACGACGTGAGATAATAAGTTCACCAAAAGTTACCTGCAATAATTTGATTGTTTCGTTGGTTGTATGGCATGTAGCGCCGTCTTGTTGGAACCAAAGGTCGTCCACATCAACATCCTCCAATTTAGGCATGAAAATGTCATTAATCATGGCTCTGCTTATTGACAGTAACATTATGGCCGGCTTTATTTTTGAAAAAATATGGACCAATGAATTCCTCTGCCCATAGAGCGCACTAAACTGTGACTTTTAGAAGATGTAGCGGCGTCTCAACAATAGCTTGTGGATTTTAATTAATCCAAATTTGGTTATTAACGTACCCACTCAACTAAAAGTGAGCTTCATCGTTGAACATTTTTTTTTTTTTGTAAAAATCAGGATCAGTGGCCATGGCGTTTTGGGCCCATTCACAACGATTTGCAAACGTTGTTCCAAAGGTGGTCTAATCATTTAAAAATGGCAAACCAAACTGAGCATAAATCAAGTGACAGCTGTCAAAATAAACTAACTCCAAAAAAAGTGTGGCCAGATTAAAAATCACGCATCTAAAAAAACACCCTTCGATCCAATGATACGAAATATGACTGACGCAATGAGACGAAATATGACTGACACATCCTACTTCTACCTTGCGATAGTTTCAGAGTGGGGTTGTGAGATTAGGCTTAATTTTAAAGTCCGCAAGACCTAATATTGCTTGGTTAAGAAAAAATCATGGGCTTAACATTATTAACACTATCGATAAATTAAATAGTTGTATAGGAGTAGGCTCACTTGATGGTTCAGGAACGATTATTTAGTGAGATGTTCAGTGGAACAAACACATTTTTTAAGTGTCGTAATTCATAATTCGGATAAAAGTGGAGTACTACTTCCACATCTGGTCTGGTGCATAAAAGTCTATTTTGACTTTCTTAACCGCGTACAAGGGATGGCTCTGAGGCTTGTGGGTGAAAGAAGGGTAGGAAATTCCATATGATTAGTTTGTGGATAGTCCTTATATCCCTTAAGGTATGAATTTCAATAAAAAATGGATGCGAACCATTGGGTTACGGACAAACACTTTGGTCCGTATCCCGATGGTTCGTATCCATTTTTTATTGAAATACATACTGATCGCACGATGCCTTTCACCGACAGCTTGCTATGCAGACGTCTTGTCTGTTCTTTATATGTATCAAATAGACTCCTAGTAGAGGTCTTTCTGACACTTTCGATATGAAGATACGAGTATTTATGTCAGATGTCTCCTATTTTCCCCCCTTACCGACACGATGTACTGGATATAAATGTTATTTTCAGTCGTTTTAACTGACATGTCAGAGGGTAAAAAATACTCGCGATAAACATTTACACTTTAATTGTATTTTTTTGTTGGGCTCGGGTCCAATACCCATTGTCTAACAAAAACCTACAATTATGGTGAGAAAGTTTTAAGTATTACCGAAACAAATAGTTTTTACCCTTTGAGATGTCGATTAAAATAACTGAAACTAACATTTGTCACATTTCTGAGAATAATCCCGCAATTCCTAAAACTGTGTCAAAAGTCCAAAAATTAAATTTTGTGAACCATTAATATATTAAAAATTATTAAGCAAGATAGATCACAGCCTAGTTAAGAATTTTTGTGATATCACCAGCCTTATCCGTCTGTAAAAAACATTTTTACTCTCGAAATCTCAGCCCTGAGTTTCGCAAACTTATGGCCAAAATATTTTGTTCTTGTAAAATAAAATTACTATATTCTACTAGACCAGGCAATAAAAATATTTTAGAAAACCAGAAAATATATATGATTTTTCTGTATTCATCTCAGTTAAGTTAACTTTTCGAAAAGCAAACACTTTCTCATGCGTCTTTACAAGATTATTCATGATAAGCTAAATTGCTTTTCAAAAATTTTATTATTTTAGAGCTTGGTCCAACTAAAACGCAGGATGTTAATTGTAAACAAAGCACTACCATTGTAAACAAAACCAAAGTTTTCAGAGAATTATCATAATATATTTCTTTATAATAGAAGCATCTATGACAATTATGTGTGAAATTTAATATTGGCTAAATGCTAGCCACGGTTCGGTGGCATACATCTTTTCGATGGACCATATTATCAATGACTCTGAGTCATAATGAAAGTTGAATGACTTAATAAATTTCTTAATCCTTTAGCTTTTTAATTGCTCTTGACTTATTGACACATACTTTGTCTTTAAATATCGCCAAAGATGAAATATCCCCAAAGTGTCGATTCACATAATCGTGACGGTTTATTAACATCACCATGATGTGAGATAACTCGGCTATAGGTTCTTTGGCTGTGAGGCAAGGGGCACCATCCTGTTGGAACCACATATCCTTCAGGTCTTTACTCGTATCATCAGTTTGTGACCACTAGAAGTCCGATCTCGCGATTGCAATCTCCATTTACGGTAACTTCACGAAAGAAGACGCCGCCAGCCGATAAACTGCACCTAGCAGCATACACAGGTGTTTTCATGTTTCCAAGCTAAAATTATCCAATTCTTCTGATTTTGGACAAGTTCAGTCGATTTTGGTGACCAGAAAAATTACGAAGTGTACGAAATGCATTCTGGTTTGAAGGCCCATTTTCATAAAAAGCTTTAATAATCTTGACATGCCGCTCAATTGTGTACCTCCCCATGGTTGTATTTGCCAAACACTAAAGCAAAGAAATTTGAAATTATGTTCGGAACAAATCTTGAGCTTGGTCCAGCTAAAACGCACGATTACAATTGTTAATTGTGACTCACAATTAACATCATGCATAACGGATAGACCACCCTTTAGTAGGCATAAACTCATTTCATAAGGCCAAGACCAAAAATGTGCCAAAAACTGGCTTCAAATTTCGCCACAATCAGCTTATGCTTATTGGTACACTATCATAATTATTCGCTTACATTAAAGATTTGGTTTGATTTGAGATTTGGTTTGATTGTTCGGCTCATGTGTGCCGCAGAGGCATAATAATCTGCACCCTCCAACCGTGAACATAGGAGGCGTAATAGTAAACCCATTTTTTTAATGAATATGTTACTAACACGTCGATTTGGTTAAATTAGATTCTGTGGCCATACAATTACGGTGTCCTTAGGAATCGAAAATAGTAGGGCATAACTTTACACTAGTTGTAGTGGTGTAGGGTATTTGAAAAACTTTAAAAATACTTTACAGTCACATGTTTATACTTTAAGTAATATCTAAACATCGTAAGTGATGGGTGTAAAATAATAGAAGCGTATAATTGCATTGGGTATGCTATTATATGCATACATAAGTATTTATATATGTGTGTGTGTATGTGTGGCTTTTGTTCCTTTTCTTATACACGTTTTGGCAGCTGTAACGCAACGGGGCAATGCGGGCATGTATGCCAAAGGGAGTTGAGTTCGTTCATTTCTTGAAATCATCTTGGTATACATAAAGTCCATAAATTCAGGCTGATAAATCAAGCAGAAAATCAAAAGCAACATTTTCAAAGTATTTTATTTTAATGATGGGATCACTAATACCACCACACCAATGAACCCACTGAACACAGAGCATCGAACACTGGCACACACCAACAGCAGTGGCAACCACGACACAAAGAACTCCATAAAGCCATACAATCAAACAATACACGTAGGGAAACGTGTGTGTACAATGTGTGTTAGTGTGATACTTACACACACACACAGAAACACACATATGCTAAGAGACTCAGATAGAGAACTTGGCTAAATCTCAAAAGGGAACAAAATCCAAGTGAGCGTTGTAGTTGTGGTTGTCTTGTACCCAACATTTACGGATGCTGAGCCATGGCTGCCTTGTGCGACTTAACGTCAATGAGAACAGTGAGTGCGAGAGAGGGAGAGAGAGTAAACACACTCGCACCTGAGAGCGCCGATTAAAGCTTTTCTCAGTCGTTGACATTTGAGAGTTTTTTGTGTAAAGTTCCACTTGTGTGTTTGTGTGAGTGCCGTTCTGTTGGCACAAAAAGAAAACGCGATTGTGATGTTTATGACGTCATTGAGGAACACCAACAACAGCTTTACCTTTTCGATTCGTTGGTGGGTCGGTCGGTGGCATTTGGCAAAGGTGTGTTTTTTTCTCGTTCACAATTCTCTGAACCCTGTTTGTTTGTAACGAAACATCACTTCCAGTGGAAGCTGCACAACGCAATTTTCAGGCCAAGAGAAGAGCATTCAGTCTCTTGTCGCTACTCACACATATTCGTCTTCTTTTTGGAGTGCGTATGTGTGTGCTGGTGCTCTGCGTAAAACTGAAAATGGTGAAAATGATGCCGACCATCTACATTTAGGGAGAGTGCATGTGGCTGTTTCTGAGGATTCACACGGTGGCCAAAAGTCCTGGCCAGGCCATTCGAGTCCATTCTATTATGCGACGCTTACTCTAAATCACCGTGCACACTGCACGAATTGGTATCAATCGTTTGTGCCATGAGCCCCATGAGGCAAGAGCCGCTGCAAGGTGTGAGTGGTGCTTTCTTTTCGTGGCTTTCTTTCTTTTTTATTCTTTGTTGTTGTATTGAAATGTCAGTTAAGATTGCTTGTCAGTTTGACATTTGTTTGGGTATTTAAAACATGAATACGAGTACTTACGATAGTACATGTGGACTTGGACGTCTACATGGACATGGATGTGGACGTAGTCTTGTACGTGTACATGTCCGTCTGACGGCCTCTATGTGTGTGTTTGTATGTCATGTGCGTTTATGGGCGTTGGGTTTCCTGTAAACCTTTTACTTTTTCTTCTGCATATCATATGAATATGAATGAAATCTCATAAAAATACAAAACGCTCGTCTGTGCACAGACATACAGTATTCACTCAAATGACAACTGCTTGTTTGTTTTTGTTTTTGCGAGCAAATCCTTCTTCTAAACACTTATGATTGAGGTCTATTGTTTGTCAGGGAGGGTGTGTGAGAACATACACACGTTCACATACCCACACACATACACATATACACTTGTAGTATGTAGATGTATGGAAAGGGTGTGCGGATTTGCTGCTGTGCCGTGGAGATGTCGCTTTGAGTGGAACTAAATATTTGAATGGATTTTAATGAAGTCTCCGTCAGCTCTCTCGCCGTTTGCTAGCATGTGGCCTTCAACAATACGTGTGCCTATGTGCGATTTGTTTCACTTCCAATCACTGGGATGATAGCATACTTTCACCCAAGGATTTCATTCATTTTACACCATCAAAGTGTGCTGAAATAGTTCGTTTAATTTTACATTTAATATGTTAAATTTGTAAATATATTTTTTTTGGATTTGAAAATTTTCATTTAGGTTTCACGGTTGGTTGGAACGTGTCCTTCTTTCCGTTGTGCTTCCTCTATTTTTGGGTTGTCGGATAAACTGTTCCGATCTTAATTAAGAACTCATGTAAATTTTAGTTTTTTGGCACCAGAACGTATTATTAATTTATTCTTGCACCTCTGCTCAAATCCTCAATTTAGAGGTGACCAGTTGAAAAATAACTATTTAAAATACTATTCGGAGGGAAAAAGATGAACAAACAGATTTTCACTAAATATTGCTCTTTTAGTAAAATTGGAGTACTTTTCCCTAATCTGGGCGGCCAAATCTCTTCTTATTTTTGAGCGTCAGCCCAATGTTGGTAGCGTATATTTATTTTAAACATACTTTAATGGGATGTGCTCTTCTAAGAAAGTGGCCACATTCTGGAGTTCCGAGTGTGTGCCTGTAGAACTCGCTTATCTAGACGTTCTTATACATATGTTGTAGATTGTTCTACTGATGCCACGGCGTATTACATATGGACGACACCCGCTTATTGCATTTAGATAGTAATTCCAAACAAAGGGTGGTAAAATTATAAGGGCCGATGTCGAATGTAAACCACAACTAAACGTCAAGTTTTTTTCGCCATTTCATTTGGTATTTTTCAATTTTGAACTAAATTAATTTGAACCATGGAAAGATACACAAGCGAGCAACACGTTAAAGTTATTCAGGCTTATTTCGAAAATTGGCTTTTAAATCAAAATGCATATCGTGCACTTCGTGATTTTTTCGGCCAATTTAATCATTCAAATGTGCGTACAATCGGAAAAATCGTGCGAAAATTTGAGCAAACCGGGTCTGTAGGAGATGTGAAAACATAAGTGCATGCTCGTACTGCAAAAACTATTGCTGCTGTTCGCGAAAGTGTGGCTGAAGAGCCTTCGACCTCAGCTCGTCGTCGTGCCCAACAATTGCACCTCTCGTTGATGAACATTATGCATAAAGATTTTCATTTACACGCTAACAAGATGCAATTGACTCAAGAACTAAAGCCTCTTGACCATTCCAAACGTCACCAATGGTCAGAATGTTGGCAAGAAATGGCAACAGTAGATGATCAATTTTCGAAGAAAATCATCTTTAGTGATGAGGTACATTTTCACCTCAATGGGTCAATAAGCAGAATTTCCGCATTTGGGCGAATGATAATCCAAAAGTGATTGTCAAAAAAACAATGCACCCACAAAAATTGACTGTTTGGTGCGGTTTATGGGCTGGCGGCATCCGTATTTTTTTCAAAACGAGGCCGGCCAGACAGGTACTGTGAATGGTGTTCGCTATCGTAAGATGATAACGAACTCTTCCTGACACGAATTGGAAGATATGGATGTGGACGATATGTAGATTCAACAGGATAGTGCCACTTGCCACACAACTAACTAAACAATGGCTCTTTTGCGCGACAAATTAGATGGCCGTGTTATCTCACGTTGTGGCGACCTTAATTAGCCGCCAGAATCATGTAATTAGACACCGTTGGACTTCTTTCTTTGGGGTTATTTGAAAGAAAAGTTGCACGTCGATAATCCAGCAACAATTCAAAGGATGAGATAATTCGGCACATTAACGGCATAGAACCGTAATGACGCCTCAGCGTCATTGAAAATTTGGAACAGCGGATAGAGGTGCGCCGCCGAGGTCGCGGCGGCCATTTGGCCGATATTTTATTCCATACGTAATTGAACTTTACCAACATTATCATAATAAAAAGATATGACAATAATTTCCTAAATAATTTGTGCTTTATTCAAAATCAACATCGGACCTTAAAATTTAACCTCCCTTTATTAATCCATTTGTTTAAGGTGTTACTAGTTTATAATTGCTAGGAGCACAGAGTGTCATTCTGCATAGAAATACTTTAAAACTTACGCGTCGTGGCAGTTAAACATTTATTGGTGTTATGGTGGCGTATGGAATTTTTTTTTATAATTGCGTATAACTCATACGTCATAAGGAACGTTTTGTTTATTGTATCGAATATGGAGGAAAAATCAGACTTTGATTCGATCAAACAAAATTTTTGTATTAAAATAGTAATTTAAGTAAAATTAAAATTTAAAAGAAGATGAAAGTACACACAGCCTTTATAATTTGAGATCAAACAAGGTTCTTATAAACGAATTCAAGAAAAAAATAAGGGCAAACGTTTTCCATGGAGTTTTACAAAAATCGGACTAGTCCGTTTCAAACTCTGGGTTTTGGAACGACTCCTTACTATGGGTCTTAAAACCCCACCAACTCCGGTCTTCGACTAAATATATTTATTTGTTTTAAAGAAAATCATAGAATGGGAACGCTGGGTGTGCCGTGTCTAAAATTCGTAAAATTTAAATTTAACCGGAGTTCAACTTGATTTTCAAATATACGCTATAGTAGAAAAACAGTTCCAGTGTACACCGCTCTTTAAAATGATAAAAAAATGATAAGAAGAATTAAAAATAGTTACATACAAAAAAAGTTATGAATATTTTTAACCCTTTGGGCCACCATGTAAAGGGTGGTTGAATTTTAAGAGCCGATGTAGAATGTGAACCACACCTGAACGTTTAGCTCCTTTCTGCATTTTATTTGATATTTCTCATTTTCAGACTAGTTCAATTTGAACTATGGAAAGATAGAAAAGCGAGCAACGCGTAAAAGTTTTTTAGGCTTATTATGAAAATGAAAATTAATTTTCGACGAAAATCATCTTCAGTGACTAGGCCCATTTTCACCTCCGTGGATTCATCAATAAGCAGAACTGCTGCATTTGGGTGAATGATAATCCAAGAGTTATTATCGAGAAAACAATTCATCCACAATTGATTGACTGTTTGGTGCGGTTTATGTTCTGGCGGCATGATCGGCCCGAATTTTTTAAAAAATGAGGCCGGTCAGGCTGTTACTGTGAATGGTGTTCGCTGTCGTGAGATGATAACGAACTTTTTATGGCCCGAGTTGGAAGATATGGATGTGGACGAGATGGGGATTCAACAGGACGGTGCCACCTGCCACACAGCTAACGAAACAATGGCTCCATTGCGTGACAAATCAACAATGTTCACAGATTTTACATGTGTTCTGATGAAGTATGACCGATAATGCTTAAATGTACTATCATTTTGCGGAAGGCTTTAAGAAGTCCACATAATGTAAGATAAAGGGAGGTACAACAATAATGAACGATTTAAATTGTAAGTCACACCTTAACGACAAGGTTTTTGCCCAGCTTAATTTGACCTTTCCATTGAGAGGCACAATTGAGCAACGCGGTAAGATTGTTAAAGCCTTTTACGAAAACGGGCTTTCAATTCAAAATGCATTTTATGCACTTCATAATTTTTGGTCGACATAATCGACCATATGTGTGGCCACACTCGGAAGAAGTGTTTATCGAAAATAATTATGTGCGATAAGTCACATTTCTATCTTAACGGTTACGTGAATAAACAAAATTATCGTTTCTTGGGCACCGAAATCCCATGTATCCCACACGAAGAACCATTATATCCACTAAAAGCTACTGCGTTCAGCAGTCATCACCTGGCAAATGAAGACTGTGGATTCAATGTTCTTAAAAGAGTGAGGGAACATGTCATAAAACGAGCCGGTTATTCGTCAACTCTGGCGGCGGTTATTTGACCGATATCATTTGCTTGACTTGACGTTAATATTTCTAATGTATGAGGTAAACAAATTTCACAATCTGAGCCAAAGTTCTTTGTTTTTTATTAAAAATTACAGCAACAGAACATGGGGTGATTACTTTTGCCACACCGTGTACTATATAAATTTAAAAAAATGGTTAGGCAGCGTAGTAAATGTAGTATTACACGTGCTGTCACTGATATCATAAGAAGCAGATGTAAGATTAAAAAAGTCTTCCACAGTGTAATCCATGATATTTTTGGTATTGTTGACCGTACACTAACCGGGTAGGTTAGTGCATTGATGGTATTGTAGATCGGGCATGAACGTTTGTCTAATTTCTGGCACAAAGGCAGTTGTCGACTTAACACTGACGGTTCAAAATATAACAGTCGAGTCTGCTCTGCGGCTATTTCAATGATCTGGACTGCATATAGCTCGGAGACTACCTTATTTTCAAAGTGTTTATAGAGATATTATTCTGTGTTATGGAAATGTAGCCAAATGGCTGTGCTTACCAGAGTGGGGATAAATAAAAATAATCTCTGATAGCCTAACTGACTCACATTCTCCTTCTTTGGGGTTCGGTCCACATGGACATACCAGGGACCAGTACATCAGATCAAAGATAACTTGCTTACTTGATTGTATCCGTTATGACAGGACATCAAAGTCCTGCTGTAAGATTTAAAGTTAGCGCAAGAGTATACTTCAGAAACTTTAAGAATTAAAGAAGCGCATGTGTCGTTCTTTTTACTAAATAGAGCGGGAGCTAGCCGACCTTGCATATATATTTACGAGGGTTGCTATATATATTTCTGATATTTCCATTGGAAAGTTGGACATTTTTTAGCATAAACGTACTTATTTGTGTTGTTGAAAAAATCATTTGGCAAAAAAATGGAATTAACTCGTGAACATTTTCGTGCGATCATTTTTCATAAATTTGACATGAATTATCACGACAAGAGTTCATCGTTGAACTTAAATCTTTGTATGACAATGAAGCACCATCCTATAGCACTGTGAAAACCTGGTTTAATGAATTCACTCGTGGCCGTCGCTTGCTCAAAAACCAAGGGCGTAAAGGTCGTCCAAAAACGGTGGTTGTGCCAGAGAACATTGATGCCGTGCGTGAACTGGTAATGCAAGATCGTCATGCGACATACAGTGAGATAGAGGCATCCTTGGGCCTTTCTTCCACCAGCATACATTCGATATTGCATGAACACCTGGCCGTAAAAAAGGCTTGTTCTCGTTGGATCCCGCAAAATTTCACCATCGCTCAAAAAAAGGCTCGTGTCGATTGGTGCAAAGAAATTTGAAAAAATACGATCGATGTAAGATACGATCGCGGACGATCTTAAAAACGACCTCGTTTTTAAGATCGTCACAGGTAACGAATCATGGATCTATGCATATGAGCCCAAAACAAAACAGCAATCGACCGACAAAACAGCAATGGATTTGGCTCGTCTTCGAAAACGAGACAAATCTAACAAAATTTGTTCGTGGAAGAAGCACTTCGAAACAAATGGTCGCCCTACCCAGCAGCCAAACTGGTCATGTGACGACTGTTTCTCTTGAGCACCGTAGGACGGTCAATTCTGAGTGGTACACCACAATTTGTTTGCCTGAAGTCGTTGGAGAAATTCGAAAAATGAACAAGAGAAGACGAATCATTGTGCACTATGACAATGCGAGCTTTCACACATCGGCTTAAACCAGCGACATTTTGACTGGCCAAAACGTGGAATTGATGAGTCATCCGCCGTACAGCCCTGACATGGTACCCAATGACTTCTTTTTATTCCCGCACATCAAGAAAAAAATGCGTGGTCAACGATTTTCGTCGCCAGAAGATGCTGTTGAACCGTTCAAAAACCATGTTTTGGAGGTGTCTCAATCGGTAAGGAAAAGGTGCTTCGACAATTGGTTTGAGAATACTTGAAAAACAATGAAACCATTATGATGATAAATATTCGCATTTTTTTATTAGGCCAGAAATATGTATAGCAGCTCTCGTATAGGCTATCTTAAGATCATTGGCCACCTTTATATCATTGTGAACCTTAAGATTAAAATAGTTTTTTTCGCTTTCCAGGGCATCAGGACAAGTTAAATATCCTATTAAAAGTATGAAAATTTTAGGTATATGGAAAGGGGCCTCAACTTTTTGAGCTAACTATCGATTTTAATCCGGAAAATCAGCAAAGCTGACAGCTAAACAGAAGCAGTTCTTAGAGCAAAATGCATAGAATATACATAACGTGTTTGTTAAGAGCCACATACCAGGGTAAGGTATGTTGCTTCCTAAATATCGTGTCTGTTATTTTTTTAATCAATTAATGCTAAGCGATAATAATGTGGCAGAAAATCTCAAGAAACTGCATGAACGTCCTTTAAAAATGTTTTTTAAAAAATGTATAAAAACCATTCATGTTAAATGGCTGCTACGATCATGTAGTTGGACATCGTAGAACTTCTTTGAGGTATTTGGCACATAAACGGCATTAAACCTTAATTATGTCTCAGAGTCATTGAACATATTTATCATGGGATACTCGTAAGCATTTGGCCGATATTCTGTATCATAGTTGGCATAGATCCTTCTATCATAATAAAAAATATTAATATAAATATCTGATTTATTTTTGTTGTATTTACAATAAAGATCGTGCGCTTTTGCTGGACCGCTCTCTATATTAACCCCATGTAAAACAAAATCAAAACCTAGTAAAAATAATATGGTTAAGTTAGTGGCACATTGTGCGGAATGGCGCATTATTTTAATTCTTCCATCAAAACAAAATATTTTTTTTTATGTCGTTTTTGACTGGGCTGATTGGTATTTGGTCAAAGAAGAAGAACTAAAATAAATTCGGTCTAACAATATGTCTAATAAAATTATAATATTGCTTTCGTATACCGCCTTTTATTAGGTCACTCTAAATTCAGAGCCCAGTCAGTCTACAAGCCATATTCAAAATCCGATTTTGCTGAAATTAAGCACACCATAAATAAGGATATTGAACCTAATCGGTTAATTGTATCTAATAGTCCCATTACCAAATAACTTTACGATTCGAAATCTTGAAATCTCAGAAGAAACCAATTAAATCCTATTCTGCTTTAATTCAATTTAGAGGTGATAATTCTTCTTTATACATGATTAATACTAAATTTACTATAGTCCAGGAGGAATTGTTTGTCATTTTATCATGGAAAGACTTATTTAGTAGTGACATACATACTGTTACAACATTGAACACACCCATTTCAATAGTAGAACTGAACTTACCCCGTTAATGTCATATGGGGTTTGAAGCTAACCTCAATAGCGTTAGTCTGTAACGGAATTTTAAAATTGTTTCAACTTTCATCATGGAGTGGTCAGATAATGAGAACAGTACCGCTTTAATAGCGCTTTTCAAGTGTGAAATGAAAAAAAACGATAAGTTCAAAATGCTCCGGCCACTAGGGATTAGCCGCATGCTCGTCTACCGATGCATAAAACTTTTTTAGGAGACTGGAGATGTAAAAGACTGCCCCGGTCGGGCCGCCCACACTCCGTTCGAACACCGCATATCATCAAAGCCGTTAAATCAAGAATTCACAGAAATCCGCTCCGAAAACAGAAAAACATGGCCCGTGAGATGAATATCACGCAAAAGTCCATGAGTCGAATCATTAAAAAAGAATTGGGTCTTGGGGCTTTCAAACGACGTACCTGACAATTATTGACTGCAGCTTTAAAAATAATAAGATTGAAAAATGTAAACGTGTTTTGATGAAGCACGCTAATAACTTGCACAGAAAAATTTTGTTCACCGATGAAACAATTTTTACCGTTCAGGAAATATTTAACAAGCAAAATGATAGAGTGTATGCTCGGTCATCTCAGGAAGCATCTGAACTGATCCCAAGTGTGGAAAAGGGTCATCATCCAGCTTCTGTCATGGTTTGGTGGTGTGTCTCTTACGATGGGGTCACTGACCTGCATTTCTGCGAACAAGAAGATAAAACATCGGCCAAAGCTTATCAAGAAACCGTTTTGGAAGCTGTTGTGAAGCCTTTAAACAATTCCCTGCTCCAAAACCACACGCAGAGAAAAAACATGGTTACTACATGGTCACGGCAATAATAATATGTTATCTGCAATAAAAGTCTGTTCGTCGTAACCATAGCATTGTTAACTGAATTTAGTTTTGACAATAGTATAATTGCTGCAATATTAATATTGTTGAAATGTAACAATAGTATTATTGCCAAATTTAAAAATGAAAATATGGTTATAGCAACAATATAAATATGGTTGGTGCGACAAAAGTATTGTGTTTTGCGTTTTATATTAACAATAATATGATTACGGCAATCATACTGTATGATTGTAATTTTTCTTCATTTAAATATTCTTTAATGTTATTGGTACACTGGCTGCGGAGCTGAAGCGGCGAATTTGAATAATCTAGTATTTCATAATTAATGGCATACAAGTGGCTTCAAACTAAAGCTAGAATTAATTTATAAACTCAAACCGTTGTGGTACAGATCTACTGCTATAATAGTGTTTTTTTTATCGATATTAAACATTTTTAAACGAGCTGCTTTGGTTTTGTTTGTCTGAAATATTTTAAATAAAAACGCTTACGTTTATTTAACATATTTTTTTTCTACTGTGAAATAAATCACTCCTATTATTTTGAATTTATTTTTTATTTTTGAATAATTTTCATAATTCAAATCTATTGTCGATAACTTAAACAAATTCTAATAAATTATATTGGGGATCATAGTACAATTGTGTGAGGATCATACTATGGTTGTAGGGATCATAACATGGTTGCGTGTGAATCATACTATGGTTGTGAGGATCATACTATGGTTGTATGTGAAACATACTATGGTTGTGAGGATCATACTATGGTTGTGGAGATCATAGTATGGTTGAGTGTGAATCATACTATGGTTGTGGGGATCATAGTATGGTTATGTGCGAATAAACTATTGTTGTGAGGATCATAGTATGGTTGCATTTGAGTCATACTATTGTTGTGAGGATCATAATATTGTTGTACCACAACCTATACCCAACAATAGTATTATCCTCTTCGAATATTGTCACCACAACCATACTTTTTTTCTACGTGCAGCCATGAACTTTCCAGCAGGATTCTGTGCTGGCACATAAGGGTAACACGTCCTAGGCCTGGCTTCAAAACAATTTGCCAGCGTTCATTTCCTCTGAAGAATGGACCTCAGGCAGTCCAGATTTTAACCCATTGGATTACATATTGTTTACGGCTTTAGAGGACAAGGTTTGTCACAAAAGATCCCCAACATTGGATCTCTTAAGACTGCTTTGGTTCGAGCTGTGGCCAATTTTCCAATGGACGAGGTTCGTGCAGCTATTGACGATTGGCCAATGCGACTTAAGGCGTGTGTAAAGGCAAAAGGCGGACATTTCGAAAAAAGTAGATTCTTTTTGGATACAATATACATCAATAAATATATTAAAAAATATTTGGTCCAAAAACATTCAATACTTTTTATTTTACAGCATAAAACGTGGGTAACAGTATTTATGTTCCTACTAAGTATAGTCCAGGAGGAATTGTTTGTCATGGGAAGACTTAAGCCACGAAAACCACGGTTTGGTCGGTTTATGGGTCGCTGGAATCATCGGTCCATACAGATGAGGGCCGGAACTTAACTGTGAATGGTGCGGCTATCGCGCCATGATATTGACTTTTTGCTACCTCAAGTTGAAGCCCTTGAGCTTGACGACATTTGGTTTCAACAGAACAGTGTCATTTTCCAAACAGCTGATCAAACAATGGATCTTTTAAGAGGTAATTTCGAAGAGCAGATAATTTCACGTTTTGGGCGGTAAGTGGTCGCCTAGATCGTGTGATATCACATCTTAAGTCCTGTTCTTTGAAACTACGTCCAAAGCCTATGCTGACAAACCAGCTACGATTAGGGTTTTGGGAGCCAGCATTACTCGTGTCCTTAATGCCATACCGGTCAAAACTCTGGAACAAGTCATCCAAAATTGGACCATTAAAATGGACAGCCTGAGGCGTAGTTGTGTTCAACAACTAAAGAAAGTTGCATTAAAAAAAATGACATTAAATGTCCTTTCGAATGAACAATAAAGATTCCACAGCAGATTTGAATTTTTGTATATTTTTTTAATTTGAAATATCACTAGACTGATCACCGGTTACATAGTGAACCCTGTATTTTAATTTATTTTCTTATTTATATTTTTAAATGGTTGCTTATCCCTTATAAGGGATAATAATAATTATTTATTATAATTATTAATCACAATTGCAATATACTAAGTCGAATATTCAGCTATTAAAATGCGAATTTTCTGATTTATTTTAAGCAATGTTAGTATTTAGGTAAGCTTACATGTTTCCGGTTTAAAGTCTGGTCACCTTGTAGCTAACATAAATACCCACTGATTCATTACATACATCCAATGATAAACTGCCAAGAGCTTTATTACACTTGATACTGCACATCGGAATAGGGAAGAGTGGCCACGGCAGGAGAGATGAAATCGCACTCTCAAGCGAAGGTAGGTACAACAATAGAACCATCAAAGTTGTTACGATGGACCGAACGTCTGCTACGTTGGCTAGCAGATGCGACATGCGAGCTACTGTATGTGGCATTAGCGATGCTGCGGTAGTTGTTGCCACTCCTGCCGCAACTACACCATACGGCTGATGATGACTACGATGACGAGGCAAATGACAACCATCATTCTTTTAAATAGTGTGTGCCTTTTATTACAGCCGAAGCAGAAGTCACTGACTGACTGAATGGTTGGAATACACTTCAGTATCGTCATCGTCAGCACCATCACCAACGCCATCATCGGTGGTTGGATGCCGGGATGATGGTGGCCTGGTCGTAGACCATCGTGTTGGTGTAGGAAAATGAGCAAATAATGTTAATGCAGTTTGTGGAGGTCGTTGCCAACAATTGCGGTGGCATCAACATCAGCAGGTTGGTACTAGAGGTGTTTGTTCGTTAAGTTAACGACTCCTTTGATGCATATTACGGAACGCGTTTGTGTGTTCATGTCATTACGCGGCAGGTACAGTTACATCAAAATGGAAATCATTTACCAACAATTTTAATACACTGATAGATCATTTTTCCAGTACCCGTCTTTCAGCATATGCCGGCATCGCTTGAAATCAATTTTTTCTTGATTAAAACTAAATTATCTGAAGGAGAAACTCACTTAAAATTATCCCGTGACTTTCTAACACAATCAGTGTGGGTTGTTTATTCACTGTGCCACGGCTACCTCTAATCAAGATGCTGTGTGCGAGGAAACTGCACACATCCTGGCGTAGACTTGGCGTATATCCTTCGGCGAACGTGATTGATTGATATTAAAATGAGATTGTCTTCGTCCGTCCTGCTATAAACATTCTAATGAATATGTAATTAAAACCAACGAAGAGAGACCAGCATTACAGCAAATTACAAAATATGAGCATAACTATCATCCATCTCCTTCCTCCTCATGCGCCTTATGTCGTCTATCGTTTCTTGTCACTTCCTCTTGCCTGCTGTAATACAGCGGGATTGCTATTAGTTTGTGTATCGGTGGGTGGCATTACTGCAAGCAGATTTCCAGATGTGCTTAGGCTTCCTGTTGTTTTTGGTGGTCTGAAGTTAATTGTCATTAGCGGAAATGGATTTCCTAGTGCACTTTGACATTTAAGCACAAATTGTGTTGAGTAATGTTAACAAGATACAAGCCAACAGGATTTAAGGGCAGAGAGGCAAGGGATTTTCTTAAATCATGAGATAAGGCTCAAATGTGCCGTATATCTGTTCTGTCTAAGCTCGTTACATACAGTCACTAGAGGTAAACTCAAAAACTGAGTAGTAGTTGCTTCGGGCCCAAATTGAGTTTAGAATATATATACGGGTATATATGCAACAGAATCTGTCTATATAAATAAATTGTAGGCTCATGTCGGAGTACAATTGATACGAGCGATTGTCAAATTCTGCGGGATCTAACGAGAACAAACCTTTTTTACGGCCGGGTGTTCAAGCAATATCGAATGTATGCTGGTGGAAGAAATGCCTCTATCTCACGGTATGTTACATGACGATCTTGCATTATCAGTTCACGCACGGCATCAATGTTCTCTGGCACAACGGCCGTTTTTGGACGAACTTTGTCTTTGAGCGAGCGTCGACTACGATTGAATTCATTAAATGAGTTTTTTAAACAGTGCTATAGGATGGCGCTTCATCGCCATACAACGATTTAAGTTCATCGATGCACTCTTGTCGTGATAGTTCACGTCGAAAGTTTTGAAAAATTATCGCACGAAAACGTCCACGAGTTAATTCCATTTATTTGCCAAATGCTAAAAAATGTCAAACTTTCCAATGCCTAGGCCTTAAGCAACCCTCGTATTACTTCAATATTGCTAAATTTTGGTTGAATGTACCCTGAACACATGGACAAATGTCCACAAGTTAAGTAAAATTTTAAAATATACATATGTATACACGCAGAAAAAAAGTATGGTTGTGGTGACAATATTCGAAGAGGATAATACTACTTTGGTTGTGGTACAACAATATTATTATCCTCACAACAATAGTATGTTTCAAATACAACCATACTATGATCTTCACAAAAATAGTATGATTCACACATAACCATACCATTATCCCTACAACCATAGTATGATCCTCACAACCATAGTATGTTTCATATACAACGCTTGTATGATCCTCACAACCATACTATGATTTACACATAACCATGTTATGATCCCTACAACCAAAAATTCAAAAATACATTAAATTCAAAATAATAGGGAGTGATTTAGTTCACAGTAGAAAAAAATAAGTTTAAATAAACGTACGCGCTTTTATTGAAAATATTTCAATTAACCAAATCCAAAGCAGTTTGTTTAAAAAATTTTAATTTCAATAAAAAAGTACTATTATTGCATTAGATCCATACCAATAACATTTGTTCTTAAAAGTATATTTAAATAAAGAAAAATTACAATCATACAGTATGATTGCCGTAATCATATTATTGTTAACATAAAACGCAAACTCAATACTTTTTTTTCGAACCAACCATATTTATATTGTTGCTATAACCATATTTTCATTTTTAAATTTGGCAATAATACTATTGTTACATTTCAACAATATTAATATTGCAGCAATTATACTATTCTCAAAAATAAATTCAGTTAACAATGCTATGGTTGCGACGAACATACTTTTATTGCGGATAACATATTATTATTACCGTGACCATGTAGTAACCATGTTTTTTCTCTGCGTGTACGGGAAGCCGCCACTACCCAGGGTCACCCAAATTTAGCAAAGTTAAAAATATACATTTAAAAACTAAAAACCGTTCGAACCAACCATATTTATATTGTTGCTATAACCATATTTTCATTTTTAAATTTGACAATAATACTATTGTTACATTTCAACAATATTAATATTGCAGCAATTATACTATTCTCAAAAATAAATTCAGGATAACATATTATTATTGCCGTGACCATATAGGAACCATATTTTTCTCTGAGTGCAAAATCTGAATCGTAGCTGGTTTGTCAGCATGGGCTATAGACTTTACGTAGCCGCAAAGAAAAAAGTCTAAAACTGTGATATCACACGAGCTAGGCAGTTAAGTCAACGGTCCAAAAAGTGAAATTAGTTGCTCTTCGAAATAACCTCTCAATAAATCCATTGTTTGAGCAGCTGTATGGCAAGTAAAACCAACCATTTAAAACCAAATGTCGTCAAGATTACAACCTTAAATTTCAGGTAGCCCGAAGTCCAATATCATGGCGCGATAGAAAGCTCTATTTACGATTAAGTTCCGGCAGTCATAATTTTTAAAAAATTATGGACTGATGATTCTACCAATTCATTAACCGCACAAAACCGTTTGTTTTTTCTGGGTATCTTCTGCTCTTCATACCAAATGCGGCAATTTCGTTTATTAAATTTGCAGTTGATCCAACAATGGGCCTCATCATCATGAAAGACATTGTTGCGATGTTAGTATTTCCATGATGGAATGGCAAACAATACTGAAAGAAAAAAATAAAGTTCAACTCAACTCAAGCGTAAACTGTGAAAAAACCTATTTGAAAAAATATACTTCTAGATAGATCATCCGTTATATATCTATAACAAAATTTATATCCTGCAATAAAAAGAATAAAAAACACTACAAACAAAAAAAGTTGAGAATATTTTTAACCCTTTAGTTTTATTTAGGCCACCATGTATAAAAATTCTTGATCGTCGTAAAATTAGAAGATTAAGCCATGTCCGTCTGTCCGTGTTTGCGTCAGTCTATCCGTTCATGTGTTCGTTCGTCTGTGTATCTGTTGACAGCACAAAAGCGGTCAAACCAATCAACCTATAATCCGGAGAAATTAGCATGATGATGGCTTATGGTCGTAATCTGTTTTGGATTTTAAATGGGAAAAATCGGCTGTGGGAGAAAAAAGTTCCCCATTAAGAGACCAAGGAAACCTCGAAAATCAACACATTTTTGAAAATTTGCTTAGCAAATAATGCTTTTTTGTAGACGGATAATGATTAAAAAGGATGTTAGTTGGGAAGCACTATACTTATAACTTAAACAGGGCATAGTTGTTAGCTTTTTGGCTTATGTGGCCCAAAAAACGTAGCGCTGGTCAGAACAGGCGAATAATAGTCAATATGGATATAAATGTACTTAAATTAACGAACAATTTATTACGAAAACAAAATGTTGTGTCTGAGATACGGGCAGACACATGGGCCGAAGGGGCCCGAAAACATACAATTTTTTGCGTTACTAGGTTTGGCTGGACTGAACTTGCCTACGTTTTTACTTGTTGAGTAGTTGCTTAACAAAAAATAATTTTTAGTGGGCAGACAATGAGTTATTTCTGTAGCCTTAGTTGGTACGCACTAAATACCTCGAGCATAATCACATGATTTTTTGGCTTATGTTTACTAAAAAACGTCCCGAATGGTCAAAACGGAAGATTTTTTTTACCAATACGGATATTTTGGTACTTTAATTAATGTAAATTTTGCTATCAATCCAAATACTTATAATTGTATAGAGCAATATTGAAGTTTTGCCTAAGTTTAGAGATGGACGCATGTGCCAAAAAGGCCAAAAAAAGTACCATTGTTTTTGCCATTTCGAATGGTCGGTATAGTGTACATACGGCGTTTTTACTTATTTTTGTGTTGTGTTAATGTAAGTGAAGAGTTCATCAACAATTATATTTTTTTTCGTGTTTTTTAATATTTTTCATTTTGATTTAAATAATACGTTGCATTTATATTTTTATCTCAAAATTCATTAAAAATCATTCCAAATGTGTTTGACGTTTCAGTAGCGGCGTGACAATGAATCCAAGTTTTGTCATCAAGTTTCCCTTTAACATAACTCTAAGGTATTTATTGAGAAGGATGGTGTAATTAATATTAAAGATATTTCAAGTATACCACATACAGGCGATATAGTACATTTGTATGGGAGGAACTACAAGATATGCAGTAATTTTGAGTATTTTCCATTCCATAAGCAGCGTTAAAAATTATTACAACATGCTAACTTTATCATGCGATCTAGCCGGTAGACGAACATTGCTCCATTGATTCACAAAGTCGGAAACGGATTTAGCCAACACATATGTAGGGTCTAAAATTATTGGTTTCTAAAAGCTATATTTTTTGTTCATACCAACAGAAATATATCCTCTTACCCTGTAGGCTGAAGGTATAATGATTAAAAAAGAGATTGCTGAAAAAAATATTTCCAGTACTTAGCAGGGACATAAATACTGTTACAACATTGAACACACCCATTATATAGAACTGAACATACCCCGTTAATGTCATATGGGTTTTGAAAGCTAACCTCAATAGCGTTAGTATGTAACGGGATTTTAAAATTGTTTCAACTTTCATCATGGAGTGGTCAGATAATGAGAACCGTATCGCTGTAGTAGGGCTTTTCAAGTGTAAAATGAAAAAAGCTCCGGCCACTAGGGATTAGCCGCATGTTCGTCTACCGATGCATAAAACTGTTTGAGGAAACTGGAGATGTAAAAGACCGCCACCGATCGTGCCGCCCACACTCTGTTCGAACACAACATGTCATCAAAGCCGTTAAATCAAGAATTCAGAGTAATCCGCTCCGAAAACAGAAAATCATCGCCCGTGAGATGAATATCACGCAAAAGTCCATGAGTCAAATCATTAAAAAGACTAGGGACGACGTAACGGACATTTATTGACTGCGACTTTAAAAAAATAGGATTGAAAAATGCAAACGTTGTTAACTTGTACAGAAAATTTTTCACAGAAATCGGCTCCAAAAATAGAAAATCATGGCCCGTGAGATGAATATCACTCAAACGTCATTGAGTCGAATCATTAATAAAGACTTGGGACTAGGGGCTTTCAAACGACGTACAGGACATTTATTGACTGCAGCTTTAAAAAAAATATAGGAGGGAAAAATGCAAACGTCTTTTGGTGAAGTACGCTGATAACTTGCACAGAAAAAGGCAGCATCTAAGGAAGCATCTCAACTGATCCCAAGGGTGGAAAAGGGTCATCACCCAGCTTCAGTCTTGGTTTGGTAAGGTGTATCTTACGATGGGGTCACAGACCTGCATTTCTGCGAACAAGGAGTCAAAACATCGGCCAAAGTTTACAAAGGAACCGTTGTGGAAGCTCTTGTGAAGCCTCTTAATAACCTGTTCCAAAACCAGCCAAGGACTTTCCAGAAGGATCCTGCGCCTGCCCATAAGGCTAAAACGTCCCTGGCCGTGCTTCGAAACAATTTGCCAGCTTTCATTTTGGAAAGCTTGGAAGAATGGCCCTCAGGCAGTGTAGATTTACAATTACAAATTGTGGACGGGTTTAGAGGACAAGGTTTGTCACAAAAGATACCCCAACATTGGATCTCTTAAGACTGCTATGGTTCGAGTTGTGTCCAATTTTCCAATGGACAAGGTAGTGCAGCTATTGACGATTGGCCAGTGCGACTTAAAGCGTGCGTAAAGGCAAAAGGCGGACATTTCGAAAAAGTAGATTCTTTTTGGATACAATATACATCAATAAATATATCAAAAAATATTTGGTCCAAAAACATTCAGTACTTTTTATTTTACAGCATAAAACGTGTTTAACAGTATTTATGTCCCTACTAAGTACATGACGAGTTTGTAAAGTAAGCACAAATGTTTTAACGAATGCTATTATTATCTGTTTACGCCTGCTTAGTAATTATACTGTAGGGTATAACATGTATGACCTATCGCTAATGTTATCTGAACTTTTTCCAAAGAATCCTTTGTAAGCTTACAGCTCAGTAAATATCTAAACCTATTGTTGTACTTATACTTGCAGGTACTAGCTACTGGTGTGCTCCCGAAAGCTCCAGACGCCTTAAAAAAGAAAAGCTTAATACAACGCCGAAAGTTTACTTCATTTAACCGAAAAAAGCTTTTAAAGGACATAAGTAAATCTATAACCTAATTCTTGGGGTAGGTATTGTTGAGTAAAGTTTCAAACCACTTAAGAGGGTAGTTTATAAGGATATACAAATAAATTGTTTTTGTAAGTTTGGACAACAACCACTAAATTTGATGTTTACAAAGGATTCTGTTGAAACAGGGTACTTCAGTTAAATATTTAATGCACGTACCGAAAAAGGAGATAAAGTCTTGAAAGGGCGGCATGCAAATAAAGGCGAAATCAATTTTTCTCATCTAAAGCGCAGTTGGTGCTTGATGAAGCTGAGTAAAGCCAGAAATGCGATAGATTCGAAATGCTTACATTTGTAGTCATTATTTTTAAAACTGTATTGTAGGGGTTCTGTGTTTTATTTTAATTAGGAATTATATTTAAGAGTGATTACCCCTGATGATGAACGACAAAGTCAGTTCGAAATATTGGGTCATTTAAAATTAAATAAATTATAAAAACACCAACATCTGTTTTTTTGCTTATGACCTCAAGCCTAACAATAACTGAAAAATAAACAACAAATGGTCAACTATACAAATACTAATATATAAGACAATCTTTAAAAAAAGCTATTATGTCAGCGAGATCAACTCAACTTGACTTTCCAACAAGTAGTCAAGAAAGTCTGAACGTTACCTTGGAACATCCATCCATATGAGAGAGTCATATGAATAAAGTGCTAGAAATAGGCCGCTTTAATTAATGCTTCTATCAATGCTTCTTTAGACACAACGGGAGATGCTTATGATAATGTGATACTTATGACACTTTTAAAAGTGTTAATCGAAAAACTGCTGGAACTCTTTTAGGTGGTTTTAATAAAATTTAGTTTACCTCATATCAATACATTTTAACAAAATTCCGGAGAAAGTGATCATCACATATATAGCTTACAGTCCAAGTGTCTAGATTTGGTCGATCAATAGCTAAAAGTCGTTTAGGATGGCTAAAATCCTATCACGCAGAAAGAAGTTTTCATTAGGATTACCATGGGATTGATCTAAGGTCAATATTAAATGTTTTAGTTCTTATAGAGAAGATGTCGTTTATTTTTGGACCTCACACTCAATAAATTATACTTATTCACATTGTTAGCACAGATATTAATCCGATCCAAAAAATATTTGTACTTTTCTACTGCAAAAAACTCCTAAACTCCTCAAGAAGAAATAAAATGCATATAATTTAATTTTATGGCCAAGAATTTAGCTTATTTATAAAGATAGGGGTTTGCCATTATGTTTTAAAAATGATTTCGGAACCAAATGTCGTTAAGATTACGGACTTCAATTTCATTTAGCGATAGCGAGCATCATTTACGATAGCGTTCTGTTCCGGCCATCACTATTTTTGAAAAAAATATTAACCGATAATTCCACCATTCTATAAACCGCACCAAACCGTGGTTTTCTCTGGGTATAATGACTGTTCTTGAAACTCTGTTGAATGCTCTTTAGTCCAAATGCGCCATTTTTTTATTGACGTAGCCGTTGCGCCAGAAATGGGTCTCATCACAGAACAAACAGCGGATCTTCCTGTTTCTCATTGAATGATCTTTTCCATAATATAGCTGCCAAGATTTAAAGGAAACTATTTTAAAAAATAAATGGCATAAAATGTCAATTGGAATAAACAATAAAGATTTCACACTCGATATGAATTTTTGTATTTCTTTTTATTTTGAACAAAGTACTTCTATATTGATCACTCTATATATTTCACTACATGAATGGTCTTATGAACATTATGTCACTTAAAAACTATCATAGTGTCAAAAGACTTTACGACACCCTATACAATGTTATAATGCTGTTAAAAGTAATGACATGGCTTCGAACTTTTATGACTTTGTTAAAATCGGCATAAATCAGCATCGTCTTCGGCAAGATAATTTACAAGATATTTTCATTCTTTCGGAGGTTGTTTCCTTTTGGGGTTAGTTTCCTAATCCTAGTAACATTTGAAGTGGGTTCAAACGAGTGAAAAGCACATTCACGTTACGAAATTTGAAAAATGCATACGGAGTAGTCGTGCAAGTTTAGGCGGACACTTTTTATAGGGCGGTGATCTTCAGCTAAGGCGGCATAAACGGAGAACTAGCCATTAATTACATGGTCCTATGGATATTATGTCACTTAAAAACTATCATAGTGTCAAAAGACTTTACGACACCCTATACGATTTTATAATGCCGTTAAAAGTAATGAAATGGCTCCGAACTTTTATGACTTTGTTAAAATCGGCATAAATCAGCATCGCCTTCGGCAAAATAATTTACAAGATATTTTCATTCTTTCGGAGTAAGTTTCCATTCCTAATCCTAGTTGAAGTGGCTTAAAACGAGTTAGAAACACATTCACGTTACGGGACTTGAAAAATGCATACGGAGTAGTCGTGCAAGTTTAGTCGGACGCTTTTTATACGGCGGTGATCTACAGCTTAGGCGGCATAAACGAAGAACTAGCCTTTAATTAGCATAGACGATAAACCTGTCATTAGCATAAGCTGTCCTAGAAGCAGGCGATAGCACCAAGCGGTCATTGGACAGTTCCTTGCCTTTGATTGTCTGCTCGCGAAGTGATTGCTGTCAAGTTGCACTCGTCCTATTACATACATTATAAGAGCTTGTCTAACAGATAAGTTACATAAGTAATGGATGGTCCAAGGGAAGATACTTTTTCAATAGCCTTTTTTGACAGATCACGTGTGAGTCGTGTCATGCATTCATGTTATTTTTGTTTAGTATTGTTTGGCATTTCATCATGGAAATACTAACGCCTGAATAACGTTTTCAAATCGTTCAACTTTATTACGAAGATTCACGTTCTCTAGGGAATGTGTTTCGTGCACTTCGTTCAACTTATGGTCAACATAATCGGCCTACTAAGCGTACTATTCGTAACACCATCACCTTTCTTGAGACTCAGCATTCATTATTGGATAATATTCGACGCACCCAGTGAAGAAAATGTAGCGGCCGTAGCTGAGAGTGTACACCAAGACCGTGGAGAGTCGATTCGGCGCAGTTTGCAGCAACTCGGACTGACGTATGGAGCGACTTGGCGCATTTTACGTAGAGATCTTAAATTGAAAGCGTACAAAATACAGCTTGTGCAAGAACTGAAGCCACCCGACGTTCCCAAGCGACATCGCTTCGCTCTTGAAAAGTTCCAAGAAGATCCTACGTTTTCGACCAAACTTTTGTTCAGCGATGACGCCCGTTTCTGTCTCAATGAATATGTGAACAAGCAAAATTGCCGCATTTGCGATGAAGGCCAACCAGGAGAGGTTCAAGAGCTGCCACTTTATCCAGAAAAAACAACTGTTTGGTGTGGTTTGTGGGCCGGTGGAATCACCGGTCCATATTTCTTCAAAAATGAAGCCGGTGAGGACGTAACTGTCAATGACGATCGTTACCTACCTACTTTTTGATGCCTAAAACTGAAGCTCGCGATCTCGGCGACATTTGGGTTCAACAAGACGGCGCCATACATCGCATCAATCAATGGATTTATTTAGAGAACACTTCGGTGAGCAGATAATTTCACGTTTTAGGCTAGTCGATTGGCCACCAAGATCGTGTGATATCACACCGGTAGACTTTTTCCTGTGGGGATGTGTAAAGTCTAAAGCTTATGCGGAAAGACCCACTTCGATTCAGGCCTTGGAGCAGAAAATTGGACTCGGATGGACCACCTGAGACGTAGCCGCGGCCAACATTTAATAGACATAATCTTCAAAAAATAATTGCTAAAGAATGTCTTTTCAAATGATAATAATTATATCCCATTCGATTTAAATTTTCTGTGTTTTTTTCTTTAAACAAGTAGGGAACCTCTTAATGGATCACGCGTTATAAGACGTGTTCTTTTTAGTTAAATATCTTAGTAACTCCCCATTTACACTAGGCAACTTTAATTGCCGCAACTCTCAGTTTGTAGGAGAGAGACATTCTCAATCAAAAAAAAAAAAGGTACGGCAAGTAATGTTGGCTAGTGTGACTGGGAACTTCAAGCTAGTTTGCAATCTGGCAACATTTTTTGTCTTTGTATGCACTAAATAAAATTGAACAACAATAGTGTTCATCGGCGAACTTGTCAAAAGCAGACAAATAACACAGTGCAACAGTGAAAAAAATGCAAGAACACCGCAGTATAGGTTCGATTCTACTACCAAAGCGTACTATTTCCCTATACTTGGTTTAGCTAGATTGGTGACCAATTTTTTTTTTTATGGACCTCAAAAGTTTTGAAAATCTGTGGGCCCCTCGAAAAAAGGTGTCATCAGTTTTTGCCCAATAGATAACACATACTTAGTGATTGCGCTAAACTATGTTCGGCAATAATGTAGCTGGGAGTTCTGTGTACAAATGTTGTAAACACTTTATGCCTAAAAAGTAATTCATTCCTGACCTATTTAAAAAAAAAAATAAAAAAAATATTTTTTTTTCACTTTTTTCAGTATAACTTTGAAAGTGCACGAACGTTTTACTAACAATGTTCCTCAAAATTGTAGCCAAGGTAAAGCTAAACAACTTTTGTGAACATCTCAAAACAATCCGAACGTGTCTAGGCACCCTAAATAGCTCATAAATAGCAGTATGGTACATACAAATTTAGTACTCATTCGCAAACTGTACATTATTTCCACTTAATGGTTGATGTTTTTTGTTGTTTTGACTACTTTTAGCTATTTCTATGTATTGATTATATTTTCAATGCCTGTTGGAGAAGTATCTGATTTTATTTTATTTCTATATAATTCCTATAACATACTTAATTTTGTACATTTATTTTATTTATTAATTCTATTATGAAACTACTTATATAAAATCTTACAGCCTGCGCCATGACTTCGAATATCAACGTTCGCATGCCTGTTTTTCGACGCATAGGCATGAGAACGTTAACATTCGACATCGTGGCCCTGGCTGTTAATATTTTGGGTCACCCTTACAAGTAAAAGAAGTTGAAGTGAATATCATATCAATTAAATGCAAACAAATAAATGCAGCAAAAAACTAATTTGTTTTAGTGTTTAACTTTTGAAACGTGTTAAGGCCGAAAAAAATCAAAAGCCATGTAAGCGAAAAACATTGTAAAGTGATTTTTAAACAGCTAACATGGATAAGTGCAAAGGAAATTATTTGTGTTATATTTGTGGTACTACTTTCACGCCAAAGAGAAAAAGACGTAGTTTTAATTAACAATTTAAGAATGTTTACATCAAATGTTACAAAATCAATTTAATTGGACGTACAAAATTTGCACCCAATTTAGTATTCATAACATGCTACAATGACCTTCTCGACTGGCAAAATAGAAATCGATCATTTCTCCGTTTGGACGCCCCTATAGCTTGGACAAATCCGGGTAGAAAACATAATTCTGAGAATTGTTACGCATGTAAAAATACAGTTTAAGGGATGAGTTGGAAAAAATAAAAACTTTTAAATACCAGTCCGTTTCTAGTGCCCAACAACCAAAAATTCGTTCAACTGACGTTCCAGTACCACAACAACCTATGGAAAAAGACCCCTTGAGATAAGTCATGAATCAACGCCGGATTTCAGTTGCGACAGGGAGACTCGGAAAATGGTTCTGACTATAATCCGGGACAATCATGCTGCCCAAACTTAATCACAAAAGAGCGTCATGATTTCATAATAGAATTAATAAATAAAATAAATGTACAAAATTAAGTAAGTTATAGGAATTATATAGAAATAAAATAAAATCAGATACTTCTCCAACAGGCAAATATACTCAATACACAGCAATAGCTAAAAGTAGACACAACAACAAAAAAACATCAACCATTAAGTGGAAATAATGTACACTTTGCGAATGAGTAACAAATTTGTATGTACCATACTGGTATTTATGAGCTAAGGGCGACCACAGAACTAACTGGCCTAGTAAAACCGCAACTTTTGTTTTTTTTTGTTTTTTAAAAGCAATCTTTTATAAGCCATCTGTCAAAATTGCCGAAATATTTAATGACTATATTCTTTGTTACAGGTGATTGAAGTAAACAAGTTTTATAATTTTTGAAAATGGAAAATAAAGAGTTTCGTGCGGTAATTAAACACTTTTATATGAAAGGTTATACGCCACAATTAATCATAGATGAATTGGATTCTGTTCATGGTGATAATGCACCATCATACTCCACCGTGAAATCCTGGGTTCAACAATTTGAAATGGGTCGTTCAAGTACGGAAGATGAACAACGCTCTGATAGACCGAAAACTGCTACTACTATTGAAAACATTAGAAAATTATTTAATGAAGTGACTAAAGATAGACGAATAAAGCTCAGAGAACTTGCTGATATTGTTAAAATACACGAAAAATAAGTTTGGAGTATTTTACATGATGAACTCCACATGAAAAAGCTATCCGCAAGATATGTGCCGAGTTTGTTGACTTTGCCCAAAAAATCGTCCGTTGGACCAATTCCGAGGAGCTTTTAGCGATTTATCGGCGTAATCCAATAGAGTTCTTGCGCTGATTCATAACTGTTGATGAATCATGGATTCATCACTACATCCCAGAATGCAAAGAACAGTCAAAACAAAGGATAGAGCTGGTAAAAGTGGTCCCAAGAAGGCGAAAACTGTTAAGTCAGCAGGAAAAGTAATGGCCACAGTATTTTGGGATGCAAGGGGTATAATATTTATTGATTATCTTGAGAAATGAAAAACTATAAATAGTGAATATTATTGTGCATTATTGGATCGGTTGAGTGAAGAAATCAAGATAAAACGACCGCATTTAGAAAAAAAGTTCTTTTTCATCAAGATAATGCTCCTTCACACACTGCATTTTTAACTCAACAAAAACTGGCCGAATTACGATTTGAAATTGCTCCGCATCCACCATGTAGTCCTGATTTAGCTCCTTCTAATTATTTCTTGTTTCCAAATTTAAAAAAAATTCTCAGTGGCAAACAATTTTCGTCCAATAGCGAGGTTATTGCTGAAACTGAGGCATATTTTGAAGGTCTTAAAAAATCTTATTTTTCGGATGGAATTAAAAAACTTGAAAAACGTTTGATGAAGTGTATTGAGCTGGAAGGAGATTATGTTTAAAAATAAATAATAATAATTCCAAAAAAACGGTTTTTTTTATTGCCGAACATAGTTTAGCGCTATCACGAAGTATGTGTTAGCTATTGGGCAAAA
This sequence comes from Hydrotaea diabolus, assembly GCA_963513945.1. Lineage (NCBI taxonomy): Eukaryota > Metazoa > Arthropoda > Insecta > Diptera > Muscidae > Hydrotaea > Hydrotaea diabolus. The sequence goes on from OY740719.1 coordinate 168,555,019, forward strand.
ACTGATGACACCTTTTTTCGAGTGGCCGACTGATTATCAAAATTTTTGAGGCCCATTAAAAAAAATTGGTCACCAATCTAGCTAAAACAAGTATAGGGGAATAGTTCCCTTTGGTAGTAGAATCAAACCTATACTGTGTTGTTATTGCATTTTTCAAAAAGTCATCATTTATCTCACTGTGTAATTAATGAAATATAATAAATCTTTGAATTACTACAACTTTGCCTTGTAAAAATGTTTACAATGATTTTGAACAATGAGTTTAAGTTGATTTATAACTAGCTTTACTTATCCCACCGATGAGGCCTTTTCTTGTTTGATTGTTTTTTTTATTATATAAGTATACATAACAACAAAAAATGTTTTGATATAGCAAGGCCTGTCATCCACATGCTAATTTAGTAAACTAAAACAAAGCCAGCTATTGTAGGGCGAAGTGACATTAAAAAGCTGTGGTCTTATGGCGTGGCAAATGAAGTCCATTTTTGAGCTTTAACCTTCTACATCAAGCAATAATACTACCACCACTGATTTTTGGTACTTCTACTAATAACATCACCTAATGGTTCATGGTTAGTGTTGATAGCTGATTAATAGTACGGCCTTATTCACCTCTAGATAGTGCTGTTCAATGGCCCTTCATTTAAATATTTAGTTAACCCGGTACTGCCTGCCCATAGATCGGCTCGTACGATTTTTATGAAATTTGGAAATTTATGTCCAAAAGATGATAAAAGTTGAAGGAAAAAAAGCTCAATTTTTACATAAAATATGACATGGGTATTTAAATACTCGTGCAAGGTGTTTGCATCCCGCTACTTGCTTCCTGGATTATCACAACGGTGTTGCACCAGGTCAGAAGAAATTTGCTAAGGCTAAGTGATTTATTTCTTTTAATTTCTATGTTTTCATAACAAAATTACCCATTTGCATTTGGGCGGATTTGGAGGACATGTATATTGACGTATCCCTGCCCGATAGTAGACAACTTAAGCTATTAGGTAAAATTAGAAATGTTTAATTTGTACCATTTTCCTATGTTTTACAGCACTTTTTCGGAACATTACCCGAAAAAAAACTCTTCGATTTTTGTCTGCAAAAAACAAAAGATAAAATAATATAAAAAGTCCTGCTAAATGCTTAAATTTAGACCATTCTTTTCTATAAAAAAATTACAGCGATATCGCTCACCTAGCCCACGCTAAAATTATTTATGTATCAATAATTTCTTTACCTATTAGGCAGGAATGGGTTAACGTATGCATACCTCATAAACGGCAGCGACTTGTGAATTAAGAAATTAGTCTGTTAACCACGGAAACGTATATTTATAAATGCATTAGCCGTTTGGAGTAGGTCCTGCTAAGAGGGTATACAAATGATATCGTGTACTGCTTACGAAATTAAGAGAAGCTCCGTAAATCCAACTGATTGCCAAAAGGTCAATAGACATTATGTCACTTTCAAAAGAGTCACATCGCCCATGGACATTGACATATTTTAGAAAAACGATTTAAGTGTTTTTTTGGATTTTTTATTTTATTAATCGGAAAACCGACAGCACTAAAGGAGTCTTAATTTGGGTAAACATGGGATCGATCTCGGGTCAATCTCAAAAGGAAATTTGTAATTATACCCTCCACCAAAGAGTGGATGGTACACTAAATTTGTCATTGCGTTTGCAATACCACCAAATATAGATCTAAATCTAGAGTGTAAACCGGGGTTTTCAGAAAATTGAAATTTCGGGTATTTATAAAACCGTGTACTAAAAAAACAGACTGTTAGATTTTTTTAAAGTAAAAATCGTTATTAACCGTCATTCCGGTGTTAGCCTTTAATCTAGGAATGGAGAAAATTTCCGAAACAGTAGAAGTAATTGTGCCCTAGTCCTAAATTTATCCAGATTTTTTAAAAAAAACATTTTGGTACATAGTGTCCGTCACACTAATTTAGCCAAAGTCAAAACTAGTTTTTTGTTTCGTAACACATTTTTATAGTTACTTTAAAGCCATTTTTTGGGCCACCGACGATTTGTACGGGACTATATCCAAAAAATAAGCCTATGTAACTTAAATGGATCCAAGATTGGTTGTTTGTCAATTGTTAGATACCATACCAAATTTGAAATCGGAATTTTAGTGTCTTCTAGCGCTAAATACATAAAATCGGTTGAACATATGTGTGATAGCTATAACTAAATTTTAACCGGTTTTCATAAAAGTCAATAGCATCTGTCCAAAATCTTACTTTTCAAAAAATGGGAAAACAATTTCGACCTGTTTTCGGAAACAAGTCAGACAGATATAGTTAAATCGAATATACTGGTGTTTCTGAGTTAAGCGGTACACTTGATCGTGGGTCTAGCTAAAATATTTTTAAGTACTTCGTACTTGAATATTATGAATTTTCTTTGCGTTTACATTCAGCAACCAAAAAAACTAGAAAATCTGACAGCAAAAGTAAGTCAACATGTTGGGTTTTATCTATGTTTGAGAAACCAACTGTCGGGTATGGACATAAAAACCGGAATGTCAGTTTCGGTTTCAGTTTTGCATATACCATTTGGAGCCCTATAAAGTATCTATATTATCGATCTTCGTAAAATTCTAAGACGATCTAGCCATGTCCGTCCGTCCATGTATCTATTGAAAGCAAACGAATCATCAGCATTGGTTACTGAAATTATGCATGACTACGAGGGCGGCTCGGAAAGTTCTTAGCCTATCAATGAAAGAGAATAGTTAGTTTTTCAAAAATATTTTTATTTTTCAATACAATCTCCTGAAACTTCAATACACTTAGTCCAACGCTTATCTAGCAATTCTATCCCTTGATTAAAATAGTTTTGCTCAAGGTCTTCAACATAGTGGTTTACAACTGTAATTGCATCTTCATTTGAGGTAAAACGCTTGCCACCAAGGAATTTTTTTAGATTTGGGAACAGGTAAAAGTCACTGTTAGCTAAATCAGGAGAATAAGGTGGGTGGTCAAGCAATTCGTACTTTAATTCGTTGATTTTAGCCATTGTTAAAACACTCTAGTGCGCTGGTGCGTTGTCTTGATGAAAAATTATTTTTTTGTGTTGTAAGCCAGGACGGTTTTTGTTAATTTAATTGATCTAAAAGGTTGCAATAGTACTCTGAACTTATTGTTTTACCCTTTTGCAGATAGTCAATCAATAAAATACCTTTGAAGTCCCATAACCATAACCTTACCAGACGATTGAATTGTTTTTGCCTTCTTTGGGGCACTTCCTCCAGCTTCAGTCCATTGTTTGGATTGTTCTTTTGTCTCTGGAGTATAGTGGTGGATCCATGTCTCATCAACAGTTATGAAATGACGCTTAAAATCCATTTTATTTCGGTGAAAACGATCCAAACAAGCTTGAGAGATGTTCATTCTTATGCGTTTTTGGTCGACTGTTAATAAGTGCAGCACCCATCTTGCAGAAAGCTTTTTCATCTGTAGTTCTTCATGCAAAATTAAATGGACTCGATCATTTGAGATGCCCATGATATTAGCTATTTCACGCACTTTTATTCGTCGATCATTTAATACCATATCATGCACTTTGGCTACAATTTCTGTTGTTGTTGCTGTTTTTGGACGTCCACTACGTGGTTCATCTTCAATGCTTGTACGACCACGTTTAAATTCAGCAACGAAGGAGCACTTTCACCTAATGAAGGAGCACTTTCACCTAACACATTCACCATATCATTATGAATTTCTTGTCCCGATAAAACTTTTTTATGTAAACATTTAATGACACCACGCATTTCCATTGTAAAAAAATCGCGGATGCGTCTTTTGTGAACACCTGTTTCTATATGAAGGAGTTGCCAGATCGAAACAAAATTTATCATATGTTCATAGCAGAGATGGAAGTTTCCAAAACACTTACCTTTTTTCTGTTTATACCGTGCTTTTTGTGCTAGGCTAAGAAGTTTCCGAACCGCCCTCGAAATCGGCTCAGGGAGAAAAAGTTTTCCCTTATGGGACTAAAGGTTGCGTGGTAAAAATTACACTTTTTTAAGTATTCGCTTGACAAATCATAATTTTTAAAGATGGACAGCGGTTACAAAGGGTACTGTTACTTTGATCGTACCTCAAAAGATGGGGCCCAAAAAATGTCCCGTATGATCAAAACGGGCGATTAACAATCAATATGGACATGTGGGTAATCATTAAAGCCAATTTTGTTAACCAATCAAATATAAAGTAATTTCGAAATTTGGCTGAGGCTAGGGACGGCGTGAGACCAAAAGTTCCAAAAAAACGAACTATTTTTTTGCGTATAAATAACTAGCACATGGACGAAAATGGATACTTACATTTCGGGATGGCTGAACTCAACGATATGTTTTGGTTAATATAGAGAGAGGTGGCATTTATTTTTGGGCCTTAGACACGGCAAGGTGTACTTTGTTGTTATCACTATTTTACGAGGGTTCCTATTTATATTTCGGGTCCTGACAATACTGGTGTTCCCAGATGCAAACAAGAACTTCCATTAGAAACTTTGATATTTTAAGCATTACTTCACACAGAACGTTTTGTCATTTGAGGGCGAATTGTTTGGTTAACAGTGTGTTGGAAAATTCATCTCAGTCAAAAAATGGATTTTTTTTCTTAAGAATTCATTTATTACAATAGAGTTTCACAACAGGTTAATATTGTGCCCCAGCGTCTCTTGGACGTTATTGGGGCGAGTTGGCATAAATGTACAGAAAAAATAAATTACAGAAAAGTAAACGAATATCTATTAGTTAAATAGCATTAATAATGAATTATTACATAATGAGCTTAATTAAAATTTACAATAGAAGCATTCTTAAGTTTTGAAGTAAATATGCTTTCAGACTCGATTTAAATGTAGATATTGGTAATATATTTTTGAGATTTTGAGGAAGATGATTAAACTCCGAGCAACCAATGTGCTCAATACGCTGTTTAGTGACTTCAAGACGACATCTTTTAATAAGCAAATTTGAGCCATTTCTGGTATTGAAAAAAGTTTGATTTTGAGAAAATTCGATAGCATGATGACCAATATTTCGAACGGATTTATACATGTACATCAATAGTTGCATTTTGTAGAGTCCATATAGAGGCAAAATAGTCTTTGATATATCAATGTACAGAGATAGTGTTGAATACCTTAGTGCTAAGTTGTAAACAAGTTTCAGTGCCCTATTTTGCAATCTCTGTAATGATCTCAGCTCCATGCTTTTCCTATAAGCATAAGGCTGTGAATAAGCCCATTGTATATCAACAATTTGGTCCTCTTGTGGAATTTGTTTCTGAATTTGTATAGTGTCCCAATTGCTGGAGCTATTTTACGCCTTAAGTCTTGCATGTGCAAATTCCAGGATAGATTAGCCTGCAAATGTATCCCCAAGTATTTCAATGAACTGCTCTCTTGTACATACATACCACCGACAGAAACGCTAAAAACTCTATCCCTACCAACGGAGTACGGTCAAGACCAATTTGTTTACTCTTGCATATTCCATAATAATCTCCGCATCTTCTTATATTTGTACCCTCAGGATGACGTCGTGTTTGTAGGGATAAAAGAGACTCATATCATTGGCATACATAATCAATTTCCCATGTAATCTCAAATTTGCAATATCATTCAGATAGATCGTAAATAATAATGGGCCTAATACACTTCCTTGAGGAAAACCATGATCAACATGACCTATACTACTTCTACAGTCGTCAATTTCCACATACTGTTTCCTGTTACGAATGTAGCTCTCTATCAGTTCAAGGGGAGCCCACGTAATGCCATAAAAATTAAGCTTTTGCAACAATACGAGTATGTCATGATCTACTAAATCGAATGCCTTCAAAAAATCATAAAAAATGCCGGCAACTCCTCCGTTACCTCTATCCAAACCATCGCATATAACATTCACAACGTTCACAGCAGCTTTTTGTATACCATAGCCCTTTCTAAGACCGAATTGGAACTTGTACAGTATATTCTGCTCATTCAAAAAGTTTACAATCTGTCTATGCATAATTTTCTCAAAAAATTTATCAATTAGTGGCAATAACGCAATTGGCTTAACTGTTATCCTGTGAACATTTTTGTGCGATGATTTTTTACGATTTTCGACGTGGGTAATCGAGACAAGAGTGTTTAAAACAACTTGTTTCGACTTTTGGCGATGAAGCACTAATAAAAGCCACTGTTAATCGCCGGTACCAAGAGTTCTGTTTTTTTTTTCGCTCCAGGATAAATTTCGTGAAGGACGACCAACTTCGGTCACTTTGCTATAAACTATCGATGCTGTGCATGAACTGATTAAGCAAGACCGACATGTTACCTACCGTGAGATTGAGGCATCCTTGGATATTAGTATGACAAGCATCAATAAAATATTGAATGTTCATTTTAACTTGAAAAAAAAATTTTCGTTGGATCTCACACAATTTGACGATCGTGTGTATTGGCGCAAAGAGATGTTGAAAAAGTATAACTGCGGTAGCTCAAAGGCAGTGTACAACATTGTCACAGGTGACAAATTATGGATCTATGCATATGAACCCAAAACAAAACCGCAATCGACCGTATGGGTCTTTCAAGACGAGCCAAATCCAACAAAAGAAGAATTATAAGTACAGCGAAGCAAATGATTGCGTTTTTTATTCGGTGTAATCGGCCATGTTGCCACAGTAGGCCCTGAGTGGAACGTAGGGCGGATCATTTTGCATCACGACAATGCGAGCTCTCACACATCAGCTGAAACGATGAGCCATTTGACCACTCAAGACGTCGAATTGATGGGCCATCCACCGGACAGCCCTGATTTGGCACCCAATGACTTCTTTTTTTTCCCACACATCAAAAAAAAAAATGCGTGTTCAACGATTTTCATCGCCCGAAGCAGCTGTTGAAGCGTTCAAAAATCATGTTTTGTAGGTGTTTCAATCGCAGTGGAAAAAGGTGCTTTGAAAATTGGTTTGTGCGTATGCAAAATTGTATTCATATTAAAGAAGAATATTTTGAAAAACAATGAAACCATTTCCCATGATAAATTATTGTGTTTTTATTGCCGGACCCGATATGAAAAATAGTCTGACGCATTCACAGTAAAAGTTTATTAAAAAAATTTAAATACATCCGTGGACAGTGTGCGATCGCTGGAAGTTGTCATGTCCTTATACATGCCACTATCTTTTTCAATCTGTCCAAAAATTCGCCTACCCTAATCTTATGCAGCCCCTTAAGGGATAAGTGGTGCTACATCAACGACGGTACGCGTCTTCCAAGCGGTATTGTGTTCGCTATACCTTTGCTGACTTACTTTAATCCTATTCAACAAACAACGACAATACTGATTTAATTAGCTTGTAATGCAACTCACTTTTTCAAAGTTTTTTTTTTATGTTGACAAACTCTCGTGATGTCTATTAGACTTTTGGGGTTTACAGTGAACCCAACTCTGTTGCAGCTCTTGTTTTCAAGAGCGCCTGTTTGTCTTATTATGGATTTCAGAGCTATGATATATATTTTCAAAGGTTAGTGTAAGCTTCTGTAATATTATATAAGATACCGATATCTGGGTCAATTATGAAAATTAATGGCAGTAAATGAAAAAAAAAAATAAAATTTAATACTGGTTCAATTTTTGTTAAAAGGAGTTAACTAAACATGGACGCCCGATTGGCTCGATTTGAAAATTGCTCAAGTGACAAGGGAAATCTTGTTCTTGGGTTTTAAACATGAAACTTTTCCTGAGGAACTATACCTTTAAAAGGAATTCTGATGCCCCGACTTTTGACCCGTAGGGTCAAATTTTGAAAATTCCCACTTTGACCCATGAGGTTTTCGAAAGTTGTTAATGTTGCTTCATCTGGCGGTTTAGAGAATGGTGGATTCATTGTAAACTAACGAAAATATAAAAACACGGGAAAAATTTCATTTCAAACTGTGATAACAATCCAAAAAACAGTAGCAACTTTATTAAGAACACACACACATACAAATTGCCTTGTTAAAACAAAGATTGTGTCTTTGATATGGCTCCAAAGACGAAATTTCTTTTTTTCGAAGAACAATTTCTTTTGGACACGATCTAAATGGGTCAAAGTGGGATCTTTTAAAAATTTGAACCTACGGGTCAAAAGCTGGGACGTCAGAATTTGTTTTAGAGGTACGGTTCATAGGGCAATGTTTCTTGTTTGATCCCTAGAACGATACGATTTTCCTTGTCACTTAAGCGATTTTTTTTGCCTCCCTAAAAATCGACCTGCTCTATAAAGGAAACTTCGAATATATATGCCACGCTCCTCTAGGTACCACGTGTATAAAATAAGGGGTGGTTAAATCTTAAGGGCCGATATTGATTTGTTGCGCCAAAGATCCATTGTTTCGTTAGCTGTGTGGCAAGTGGCACTGGCCACTTCACAGTAACTGCATGAACGGCCACATTTTGGAAAAAATACGGCCCGATGATGCCGCCAGCTGATAAACCGCACCCAGAGTGGCTGGTAGGTTATGGGTGCCTTGTTTTTTCGACAATCACTCTTGAATTATCATTCGCCCAAATGAGCAATTCTGCTTGTTGATGAATCCACTGAGGTGAAAATGTGCTTCATCACTGTAGATGATTTTCTTCAAAAATGGATTATAATAAGCCTGAATAACTTTAACGCGTTGCTATTTTTCCTTGGTTCAAATTGAGTTAGACTGCGATTAAGAAATATCAAATGAAATGCAGAAAAAAACTTGGCGTTTAGGTGTGGTTCACATTCAACATCGGCCCTTAAAATGTAAGCACCCTTTATGTAATCATTTTTAAAATTACAACAAATAGTTTACAACGATAAAAACATTAAAAAGTCCTGCTGAACGATATTATTTTTATATTCTTGTAAAAAGAAATTAAAATTACCTTCAAAATAAGCTTTAAATTATTAAAATCGGTCAAGTGCTTTAGGAGTTACAAACTATTCAATGAACACACCTTTTTGAAAATGTCGTCTTTTGACCAAGGTTCAAAAGGTCATAACTGCTGGAAACAATTTTGTTTTTTTCCATCGGCGATGGATTCGTTGAGAACTAATTCTGAAAATTTCCATAACATTCGGAATTGTTGCGTTAAATTTTTACCTGAAATCGTACCGTTTGGCATGGAATGACTCATATACAGTGAGCTCGGGATAACATCAACCCCTTATTTCGTCAACACCCTAAACCGTCCACCTTTTTCTATTTGTGTAGTCTACTCTAAAATGTCAATCAAACCTCAAAGCTCTAAAACAAAAACTCACATAATTCAAAAAATAGTAACGGTTAAAATACTTTATCCAACCGTATGTAATTTTCTATTTAGGGGGTTACCCTTATGGGTATATAAGTAGATAGGTACTTATTGTCTTTTTCTTTTCAGTTGCATTTTTTGATCTTGTAAGAGTTGCGCGTATAAAATGAGCTCAAAGAAACCAAAAGTGCTTCAGTTGAAAGAAAAAGCCAATATTTTGCATTTTTACCAAAAATGTGTAAGTGCGACAGCTTTAGCGATACAATACGGTGTCACAAAATCAACAATTAGTAAGGTAAAATGCAAAAATAACAATTTTGGAATGTGTTACCAACACGTTTTCTGGACCGGGAAAAAGGAAGACAATAAGAGCATCAGAGCTGCCAAAAATAGAAAACTTTTTGTACCGCTGGTTTATTAAGCAGCGAGAAAGGAATTATCCCATAAATTCATTAGCGTTAAAGCTAAAGAGATTTATCTGAAAGAAAAATATTCTGCTTTTAACACAAGTGATGGGTGGTTGCAAGGAATTAAGGCAAGATTTGGCGTTCGTCTTCTTAAAAAAACTTGAAAGAAGCTTTCTTTACAGCCCCAGCTTGTTGATTCTTTTAAATCCACCCTAAAAGCAAAAATTGAAGAAGTGGGTCTATGCCACGATCAATTGTAGAATGCTGATGAATCAGGCTTATTCTGGAAAATTTTGCCAGAAAAATCTTATATATTAAGTGCCGAAAAGACTGCTCCAGGCATGAAGACGGAAAAACAACGAATCACTTTTAAGTAATAAAAATGCTATAAACTACAGTATTAATAATATTTTGGTCTTAAATTTGTACATTGATAAACGTCAACAATCTGGTTAATGTCAACACCCACGCTTTTAATTAGTTGACGTTATCCCGAGCGCACTGTATGTCAGATGGCTTAACTGATTGAAATTTGAAATCTTATTAGAAGAAACGTTGGCATATACGAGGTCTAAGACCGACGTGGGATTATGTCAAATGTTTCTCCCATTTTTCGACTTGAGCTACTTACCTTATACCACAAGATATTCGGCTCTTGTCCCCGTCTACAATTAAAAACTCTTGCATTTGTTTTTTGTTTCTTTTTTATAAATTGAAATTTTTTGTTTTTTTTTCGGTTTTATTTAAGATCTTTTTTGATGTTTTGTCGGCTTTTTGATTTTCTCTTCAAGTAATTATGTTAAATTATTTTCTGGTTGTTACTGCTGTTATTCATTACAGTTTTGTTTTTGTAGTTGTCTTTTTAAATGATTCGTATTTGTTTTATTATCGTTATTATTTATTAGTATTATTATTTTTTTCATTAATTTATTAATTTATTTATATATGTATGTATATATTTATATATGTATAATATTAAATGCGTACTGTTTTAACAATATATATGTATTTTGTTTTGTTTTATTTTATTTATGTATATAATTATTAATACATATTTTGTTGTGTTTGTTGTTTTATTATAAAATATTCATTTATTTACTTATTATTACACACATTGATGGAATTAACAAAATGTGGAGGGGAAAAAATACAACAAATTGAAAATTAAATAAAATACATACACAAATAAATTATGTATTTGCTTTTAGAGTATTTTACAGTTGCAGCCAAGTGCTTAAGCAAATGTGAAATGATTTAAATTTTAATTTTGTTTTCTTTTTTTTAATAATTTTCACAGCTGCTCTAAATGGCTTGGGCAGGGAAGAACCAGTTGGTTTGTTGCCCCCTGACCTCTTTAAATAGAATTATGGCATTGCATGATTGTTTTTAACTCAAAAATGTAACATTTATAATTTGATGTGATGTGATTTTTTTACTGATATGACTTACATACACACTAGGTTTTTCGGTTTCTTTTTATTTCTCTTTGAAGGAAAATTGTGAATTGCCAAATTCACAATTAACAATTTCTCTTTTAGATGTAACTACATAGTAATGGTATTTATTAAATAGCTATAGTCCTAAAATTTGAGATATATCGTAGTACCTTAGATTGTAATCACTACTCCGCTCATTATACATATACATAAGTAACAAATACATACAGAATGTATCAAATATGTATTTAGTCGATTTTTGTATTATTTTTTTTTTGGCTTAAGTACAAACAACTTAAAATATGTGGCTACGGGGGTGGAGGGTGAACGATAAAATTATTTAAAAAACAAATTATTGTTATATAATTTATAACTTATGAGGTCTTAAGTTATGCTTGCAGCGTAGTCATAATAAAGGGTTTAGTATTGAAATTGTTTCATTTTAAATGTTTTTATTCAAAAAAAAAAAACTTAAAATTAATGTCAAAATTTATATATTTTAAAATTTTAAAAATAAAAAATTCTCTTGAAGTTGATTTAGGCCCAAATATCCATGAAAGTCATTAGGATAGGCTTGGAGGTTACACAAACAATAAAGGCAAGCCAAAATTAAGGCAATATAAGTGCGACGAACAGTTATTGCGACGATGAAGTAGAATAATTAACTACCTTGAACCTCCATTTTTACGAACAGGAAAATTCGAATGCAACACGGTCTTCCGAAAAATATATTTTTTTTACATAAGTGTGAAAATTCTATTCTTCCTAAAAGATAGTTGAACTATTTAATATACCAGTGCCTAAACTGTTATATTAATTTCATGTATAAACTATTATTTGTATGAATAATATTGTAAGTAATAACTTGTCTCAAACCTTATGGTCTTGTTGAAGGCTTATTTAATAGACGATCGATAAAACCCCATATAGTTCGAACAAGAAACAATTGTAGAATACATGTGTACTTATAAAAAAAATAATGGAAAACTTATGCGCCTTTGAAATACACCATACCTTATATAATTGGAAGCCAGAAAAATATAAACAGCAATCGTTGGTCTAGTAAAGGGTGGTTGAATGTGATCCACAACTAAACGTAACTTTTTTTGCTGCATTTCATTTGATATCCAAAATTTCAGACTAACTGGAAAGATACACCAGCGAGCAACGCATTAAAGCTATTCTGGCTTATTATGAAGTGGATGATAAATTTTCGAAGAAAATCGTCTCCAGTGATGAGGCACATTTTCACCTCAGTGGATTCTTCAATAAGCAGAATTGCCGCATTTGAGCGAACGATAATCCTAGAGTGATTGCCGAAAAAACAATGCACCTACAAAGAGTAACTGTTTGGAGCAGTTTATGGGCTGGCGGCATCATCAGGCCGTATTTTTTCCAAAATGAGCCAGTTACTGTTTTGCTATCGTGAGATGAGAACAAACGAACTATCGCCCGATTGGGAAGATATGGACGTGGACGATAAGTGGTATCAACAGGACGGTGCCACTTGCCACACAGCTCACGAAACAATGGCTCTGTTGCGCGACAAATTCAATGGTCGTGTTATTAAGATCATGTGATTTGACACCGTTGGACTTTTTTTTGTGTTATTTGAAAGAAAAGGCGTACGTCGTTAAGCCAGCAACAATTCAGGAGCTTAAGGATTAAATAGTTAGGCACATTAACGGCTTAGAAACTCAATTATGCCTCAGCGTCATCGAAAATTTGGACGATCGGGTGGAGGTGTGCCACCGAGGTCGCAACGGCCATTTGGCCCATATTTTATTCCATACATACTTAAACCATAGCAAAATTATCATAATAAAACGAAACGACATTAATTTCCTAACTAATTTGTGTTCTATTCAAAATCAACATCGGCTCTTAAAATTTAACCCCCCTTTACTTCCTAGGACGTACAATTACTGCAAATAAAAAACTGACAAAGCGTATAAAATCATAACATCAGTAAATGAGGGATATTTCTGTTGGTGCTTTGTCCTTTTTTCTTTAATTTCATCCACAGACGATCTTTGGAGAAAATATGTACTGGCAAAGAAGTAGTTCATCAGTCGTTGAATAGCTGCTCAGAACAGGTACCTTGACTGTGCTATTTTTTATAAGCATTTGAATTTTATCACCATGTGGTTACTTACATAGTTCCTTTAAAATCGTATTAGGAAGTAAACGGAGAACTTCTCTAATATCAGCAATAGCGTGTCCAAAAAGCAGGGTTTTCATAAAACCGGCATTTTGGGTTTTTTTCAAAACCATGGTTTAGAAAACCATCTGTAGTTTTTTTAAGTAAAAAAACGGCATTAACCGATATTGCTGTTCTGAATTTTTGTCCTAGAGTGAGAAATATTTTCTTAATCAGAAGTGAAGTGATTGACCCTATTTATAGACACTAGAAGTGCATTAAAGTCAATTGCTAAAAGAGAGGATTTTTGAAGAGTTATTTTTATTTAAAAATAAACTAGTTAAAAGGCTACAGTGTAGATTTAATGTTACTAGTATATTCGGAATTATGACAAAGTTTTATTTATTTTAATACCAATACATGCATTATTAAAGGGGTAAATTTTTGGGTCCCTGGGGACCGTAGGTCCAGACCCTATGTTTTGAAAAATCCTAAAAGCATATTTAGATTTGTGAGTAAATTCTATAAATCCATGATCCAAAAATCGGGCTTCTTAAACTACGGATAAACGGGTATTTAACAACAATAAAATTTCGTCACTAATCTGGATATTGCATTCATTTTTCTCTTCGAAGAACATTGAGACCCTGACCCTTGTGGTAAGATCCGTAGAGCGCCGCTAAACAGGTCTAAAAAGGATAGATATGGGTACTTAGAAACATTGAAAATTTATGAATAATCTGATAATGATATATTTATTTTACGATTATGCTAAATTCAAGGCCTTGACCAATGGTTATGGGCTCTAATGCCAAAAACCTTCCCCTTATGTTCAGGGACATATTGAAATTTTCGAACAAATCAAATAACTTTAGTTAAGATTTGTGCCAATTTGAAACTCTGACCAACCCATATGGACCGTTTGGGTCCAAAAACCTTTCTAATTGATCTTAACATATATGGGTATTAAAAAAACATTAAAAATTTTTCATGGATCCAAGTATCTTATTTATTATACGATTCGCGTTGTCTCTAGGCCTTTAAGCCTAAAAACTGTCTCCTGAGATTCGGGACATATGAGTATCTAGAAACAGTGGAATTTGTTAAAAAATCTAAATTTGCTCCTATATTTAGGATTTTTGCTGTTTCGAAACTCAGACGGGCCCATATGAGCCCTAACAAACATCTGCCTCTTTACTATAGTTTAAAGAGACCGATTTTCGCGACATATGGATATTAACAAAAAATTAACATTTCGCGATCACTATATTACATTAATTTTACAGTTCGATTAGTTCAAGGTCCTTGACCAATATGTCTAAGATTCCTAGGGTGCCGAAAAATTTGTCTATTCGAACACGGACAAATGTGTACTCAGAATCAGTGGAATTTTATAGAGAATCTGAATATATCCGCATTCATTTTACGCTTTGGCTGAATTTGATGCCTTGAATTTTGGGATGGCCTATGTCCTCTGAGGGGCAAAACCAAGTGAAATTCTCACAAATCAAAATATGTACCTTGTTTAAGGACTAAAGTCAACTTTGAACATGGACTTGCCCATAGGGGTCCTTAACTTATGAACATATGGGTTTCAAAAATGAAACAAAAATTTTCTTCCCGAATCCAAAAATAATAATAATTCTACGACTCAACTATATTTAAGGTTTTATCCTTAGGTCAGAGGTCCCTAGGGCGCCAAAAATAAGGTCCCTTTCAACATTGTTCTATGGTTATTCAGAAACGTTCGAATTTTCTCACTAATCTCAATATGATTTAATTTTAGGATTTTTCAAAATTTAAGGCCCGAGTCTACGGTCTTCCTAGGGCCCCTAGGACTAATACAACAAAATTTACGAATCTGAAGAGAACAACAGTTTATTGGTCTCTAGAAAAAATAAAAAAAAATATAATAATATTGTGATCAAACTTTATTTTTCAAAGTCACAGTGGGAAAACTCAAAACTTTTGTTGCGAATAAATCTGATATTTTTGAAACCGAGAAGTCATCAAATTTGGAATTTGAGCTTGATCTAAGATTACAAGTGGAAATTCATTTCGACTTTTAACTTATAATTGTTGTTTTTTTGATAAATGCTAAGCTTATTATTGGACTAAATTGGAATATATAATTTCAGAGAAATATTTTCAAAAGTTAAGTACTAAAGTAAAGGAAGTACACAGAAAGGAAAAAAATAGTTTATAGCATATTTTGAAATGCTTTTTGAGTAAACTGAGCAATGTTTGAAACTATCGCTCCATTTCTTTAACGTGACTCTTTATTCTGATTCGTTAATCTAGCTCATAGGAAATACTATTGATTATAAAATATCGAGCAAGTGCTGCTGTTTCCGTGAGTAATTTTTTTATTTTATAACAACAAAAAAATGGTGACAGCCCACAGAAACCCAATGTGCTTATTTAAAATCCCTTGATCGGTTATAAAACTAGGAAAGTTTCCCACTAATTAAGTTTTGAAAACATCAGCGGAAAAAGAAAAACCCAACTTTTTGTCTTAATAGTCCTCAAGTATTTTTCGTCTTTTTCGCTTTTTAATTATTCGTTTTTACTATTGAAGTTAGCTGAAATCCTGTTTTTAAAATTAGTCCTTTGTGTCAACATCCTTTGTGTCAAAATCGGTTGTAAAACTAGGAAAGTTTCCCACTAATTAAGTTTTGAAAACATCAGCGTAAAAGAAAAACCCAACTTTTTGTCTTAATAGTCCTCAAGTATTTTTCGTCCTTCTCGCTTTCAAATATTTCGTTTCAACCAAAATCATATTTCCTATCATAATATTGAAATTAGCTGAAGTCCTGTTTTTAAAATTAGTCCTTTTTGTCAACATCCTAATGACTTTAAATAGTAGAGTTTGAGGCAAATCCTTCTCGTACATTGTTTGAGGGGAACAAATTAATGAACTTGACCTCCCTCACCACCCCTACCACAATGATGTTCTATACAATTGGCAAAATGTTTTAGTTTGGCATGTTTTCTTTAAACTTAAAACTATTAAAACTCAAATAATTACAACTACGGCTGATGCTTAATTTCCACATTGTTTTTATTCTCTGTTTTTTTCTCATCGATTTCAATTAAAAATTGCATTATTAGTTTTCAATGGAAGTTGTTGTTGTTTTTGGTTGTTTTCAATTTTGTGTCTTCTGTATTCATCGTATGCATTACGTTAATTACTTAATGGCCTAATCTCAATTTGATTTAGTAATCCTGCAATAATTCATAATTCTAGTAATTACTCGTATTTTTTCTCTTTGATTTTCATTAAAATAGATTACAACAGTTTAGTTTAGGTTTTCTGTGTTTTTTTTTTGGTTTGTTTTAATTTTATTTATACAATTTATTTTTATCGTTTATTAATAGTACTATTAAGTGTTATTACTAGAAATAAATTTATAATTTACGTTTTACCTTAACTTCTTTTATTTTTTTAATAACAAATTTTAATCAGTCATTTTTATGCAATTAATTGCAAGTTGGTTTTGTTTTGTTTTCTTTTTTTTTGTTTGGTTTTATTAATTATTTCTAGAATTATTTTTTGTTTTCTGCTTCAGTAACTTAATAAGTAGATGTCTTGTTAGTGTTTTTCTTTCTTTTGTTGTTTTTGGTTTTTATGTGTACGTGTGTGTGTGTTTGCTTTCTTTGAAAGGGAAGGAAGGAATGTATGTTAAGGTTGTGATGGTGTGTTAGTATGTAAGAGGCTTTG
The DNA here is from genome assembly GCA_963513945.1 of Hydrotaea diabolus. NCBI lineage: Eukaryota > Metazoa > Arthropoda > Insecta > Diptera > Muscidae > Hydrotaea > Hydrotaea diabolus. The sequence continues at coordinate 168,572,007 of OY740719.1, forward strand.
GAAGGTTGAGTTTTTATTTTCGACCCATAGGGGTTGGACTTTATTTTTTTAGAAGAATATATTAGTCGAATTTTCTTCGTCGAACAATATGCTGCTCGAATAGGTCAGAGTACTGGCTTCAGAAAATATATACCACCAGTTATCTGTACTGAAGGGTTGCTTAAGACCATTTGAATGACCATTAAAGACGTTTGCTGTTTTTCAAGACATGTAGTGTAGTGAACAAGGTAGTAACTGTGTCGTTCAGTGCAGTTGAGCCAAAGCTTTCGAGCCTTGGCTCAACTGCACTTAAATCAAACCATTACTTTCTATCCTGAAACAATAGCCCTCCAGATATACTAAGTAGGGACATAAATACTGCCACACACGTTTTATGCTGTAAAATAATATGGACTGAATGTTTTTGGACCAAATATTTTTTAATATATTTATTGATGTCTATTGTATCCAAAAAGAATGGGGTATCTTTTGTGACAAACCTTGTCCTCTAACACCGTCCATAATTTGTAATCCAATGGGTTCAAATCTGGACTGCCCGAGGGCCATTCTTCAGAGGAAAGGATCACGGGAAAATTGTTTCGAAGCCAGGCCTGGGATGTTTTAGCCTTAAGGCCGGCGCAGAATCCTGCTGGAATCCTACTGCTACACACGTTTTATGCCGTAAAATAAAAAGTACTGAATGTTTTTGGACCAAATATATTTTAATATATTTATTGATGTGTATTGTATCCAAAAAGAATGGGGTATCTTTTGTGACAAACCTTGTCCTCTAAAACTGTCCACAATTTGTAATTCTGAATCTGGACTGCCTGAGGGTCATACTTCAGAGAAAATGAACGCTGGAAAATTATTTCGAAGCAAGGCCTGGGACGTTTTAGCCTTATTTGCCATCGCAGAATCCTGCTGGAAAGTCCATGGCTGGTTGTGGAACAAGGAATTGTTAAGATGCTTCAAAACAGCTTCCAAAGCTGTTTCTTGGTAAACTTTTGCCGTTGTTTTGATTCCTTGTTCACAGAAATGCAGGTCAGTGACCCCACCGTAAGAGACACCCTACCAAACCATGACTGAAGCTAGGTGATGACCCTTTTCCACCCTTGGGATCAGTTCAGATGCTTCCTTAGATGACCGCGCATACACTCTATCATTTTGCTTGTTAAAATTTTCCTGAGCGGTAAAATTTTTTTCATCGGTGAACAAGATTTTTCTGGGCAAGTTATCAGCGTGCTTTAAAAAAAAAGTTTGCATGTTTCAATCCTATTTTTTTTTAAAGCTGCAGTCAACAAATATCCGTTACGTCGTTTGAAAGCCCCAAGTCTTTTTTAATGGTTCGCCTCATGGACTTTTGCGTGATATTCCTCTCACGGGCCATGATTTTCTGTTTTCGGAGCGGATTTATGTGAATTCTTGATTTAACAGCTTTGATGGCATGCGGTGTTCGAACAGAGCGTGAGCGGCCCGACCGGTAGCGGTCTTTTACATCTCCAGCCTCCTCAAACAGTTTTATGCATCGGTAAATGAACATGCGGCTAATCCCTAGTGGCCGGAGCGTTTTGAAAATATCTTTTTTTTTTTTATTTCACACTTGGAAAGCGCTATTACAGCGATACGGTTCTCATTGTTTGACAATTTTAAAATCCCGTTTCAGACTTACGCTTTTGAGGTTAGCTTTCAAAACACATATGACATTAACGGGGTATGTTCAGTTCTACTATTGAAGTGGGTGTGTTCAATGTTGTAACAGTATTTATGTCCCTACTAAGTAAAAAACGAAGTGATATGAATTTGCAATATCTTAAAAAATTATGATATCCTAATTTTCATTAGATTTTGTATTTAAACCTCTAATTGTAGTTCTATTACTTTTTGAAGAACCGGACGTCACCATTTTTTGGTGTAAAATCCAATATCTATTATTCCAACGAGAATTTTCTGCGACAAATTCAAGCCTATTTGTGCAATAGGCTCCTTGCAAGCTTCCACAATCTAGAATGGCGATTTGCAAAAAAAAAAAAGTCTGCAGCAGTACAACTAGGCACACCGTTCTCTACAAATCACCCGAAAGGACACTTAAGGCTGGATGGGAACTCATGACTTAAAATCCTAGTATCTTGCAAGTCTACCGGTTGTTGCATCCAATAGTTTCTTTTTAAATCATTTGTTATTTTGACATTGATATCCTTTCATTCTAAAATATTAATATAAATAGATCATCGAGGATGCAGTCAATGAATCAATGCATCCCCAGAAAATAACGCTTTGGTGCGTATTTGGGCCAGTTTTGTTTGTAAATGTTACTGGATACGCCTTATTGGTCAGCGGCAAAATATACCTTAACGAAATTTTTAGTAGTGAAATCACTAAGAGTGTGAAAATAAATTCACGTGTTAAATTTTTCCGTGACCAAAACGTCCTAATGTGCAGCGCAAATGGAGATTTGGAAGCTTGATTGGGAAATTTCTAATTTCATCTCATTTTCGTTAAATCCTTAAAATATATAATAAAAGCATACAGATTTATTGATAAATTTAGGAAAAGTAATAATAAATTAAATAAACCAACACATAAGATAAAAAAACATTTTGCGTTGACTGTATACTAACATATTTTTTTAATATGTCATTGTTGAAGACCCCTTTAGGGCACTTCCGGTCGAACTTAATCGACCTTCGAGTTGCCACTAGATATATCTAGGGGAGTAGATTACGACGTAGTTTACCATATATCCTAGACCTATTTCAGATCGGAGAAAAATGTTATATTCTTAGTGTCTGCCTTTAATATGGAGGATAGTATTGGAAGCACCTTTAGGAGCACAACCGTTCGAACTTCTAATGCTTAGTTAATTGATCGCAGTCTGCACAGGCACTAACAATTTGGGTATTTTGGCCTTGGTTCGATATAACGACTGGGAATTAAGGACCCTTACTGAAAACATTAACTGTCATCGGTTTTCATCGTCGAATATATTTCGAATCTCCGCACCATTGAGATCTTGAAGATTTAACGAAACTGACTTCATTGTCGAATATGCTTTGCGTCCGTAGAAAATATAAAGTCTTTGCAGATAAAAAGCTGAACCTATACAGACAAAGAGCCAAACACGATCATTTGAAGGCGATTTGTCCTTAATCTCATTTGGATAGCTTTTACAGTAGTCGGCAACTAAGACTCTCAGTTTGGATGCCTTCCTTTGCTCACGTTATTCCTTTGCTCACTGTTATACAAATATAGACATTGGCTCTCCAATCCATCTTTTTTGCGCTAGCCCGAGAGAGCTTTTGATATGAAATAGAGCTTCTAATACGATATAGAGGAGGAGGGTACTCAGATATTTCAGATTAAATACAATGGGAAATGTTATTCCATCTCCAGTCGGCTCGTCCGTTCTTTTGTTCGCTAGGAAGGGAACACGACTCATCTGAATTCTTACAGATGAAGCGACGGAGTCTTTCAGCCAGAACGAAAGCACATCTCAGATATTCATATTCTAGATAGTGATATAAAGAGAATCTCTTTAAACTGATATTGCGGGTGACCAGGAGTGACCCGAAACTATTGTTCCAGCCTGGTCAACTTGAAACGGCAAAGGATACATTTTAAACCTTTAATAGCTGGAATAGTTTCCGCTTAAATGTGGAGCCCTGGATCAACCGACTGCTGAGACATTTAGATAGTCAGGGCTCTATGACTCAAAAATAGAATAGAATAGAATGCTTCACATTGAAGATGACAGGATTCATCCAGGACTATTACAAAGTGTAACTAATCGTAACATGACATTCGAAAGTACAACTAATCGTAACATCGTTCCGCAGCGGGATGATGCAGTGTTAAAATTAATATTCAAAAGTTAAAAGAAAACTGTGAATAAGTGTCATCTGTTATGTTGTTGTTGTAACAAAAATATGTTGTGTCCTGTTCGACGTTAGGGTTAATGCTTCGATATCGAGGTGAAGAAAACGCTCCATGCATCCACATGCATCCACAGAGACCTGGTGGTCAGCTGAGTGGGCTTGGCCGGACAATTGAAGAGATCCAGCACGTCGTGTGGTCCCTGATGGCAGGCGGGACACACGTCCGCAATGTTAGCATCAATTCGTGCCTAATAAAAATAATAAATCTTCTGTTATAACCAGCGGTTTAGAGTCTAGTGTCTGTGTCTACCAGCGAAGCGCTCCATGTTCAAATTCCTATAGAACAGCATTTTTATACCCTACACCACACTGTATTGTGCGGCTGATGGTTGTTTGTAATCAAAGTTCGGATTTTAGATATAATCCATTCGCAACAAAACTGGGTAAATCGGGAAGTTTCAGGTTAATAAAGAAGTATAGTGAAATTGGTCCATATAGAAGTATGTTCTGATGACTTACATATATGAATTCCTTCAGATTTATGATCTGTCGCTGTGGAATTTAAAATTCAGGAACGTTCACCATTAAATTGCGAATAGTACTAGACCACCATGTCGAATCCGATCAAATCCACCAAAATGAATCCGATATGGCTCAATTTATGAATCGTACGGTCGAACTATAACTTATCCAAGTTAGATTTGAGGCCTTTTCGCTCTATGAGTTACAGTTCATTCCAATTTAGAACGCAGAACTTATAAGAAAACCTGCTAAAATTATACCATATCGATATGAGTCAAAGTTTATGTTATATATATTATCCTTTGCAATAATCCGTTCCAGATCAATAACAATTATATTTAAATTGATCCATATCGAAGCATGTTCCAATAGCCTACAGATGTAAGGATTTGTCGCTGCGGGAGCTTTAATTAAGGACCGATCTCCATTAAATTTCGATCTCGATTTTTGAATAGACTTCATTTAAGCTTTGCTCTTGAATTTAAATGCTATCGCTGTAGAAGGCATAGATTGAATCTGATCTTTCACCATTTTCGAATCGTAAGAGCGAATTGTAACTAACCCAAATGTGATTTGAGGCCTTGACGCACTTCTTGCCACATTTTATTTCAATTTATAATAGTGCATTATTGAAAGCCTATAATGAAGCCTGGTAAAATTGGACCTTATGTTATGTGTTAAGTTACATTTCAATGTTGGCTCTCCTTAGTAAGTTTCCATATTTTTATGAGGCTGGCTTTCGTATTACTAAGAATCCTAAAAATTGACCCTTTAATTCATAGTTATAAAGAAATATTTAAAAGCTTCTCATAAGTGATGAAACTTGCTGCACAATTGTAACAGTTTAGGCACTATTGCAATTTTTTGGTAGTTTGTTAAACTCCATCCGCTTATAGCATACGTAGTCTCGCTTCCAACCAGCTTTGTGGCAAAATCAGGGATTTGGTCACTATAATCTGAACAGGCTAAAAGACGGCAGAGGTAAGAATCATTACATAAATTTGCAGAGATGTCCTCTATTAATGTACTTCTAATAACAAAATACAAGATCGTATTCGGATTTGTTACCGTACTATAATAACTTCAAGACGCTTGATCGCTGGAGACTTTTAAAATTACCCTCTATGGGGCATAACCTTCCAGGCCATCTTACTTAATTAGGACTGTTAGAATTAGACTAATATTTACCGCTATTTACTTACATACAACTTTGGCTGTTAAAAGTGTGTGTGTGTTTTGGTTTGTTTCCGTTTCCGTTTTTGTTTAGTTTTGGTAGTTTTGACTTTTAGTATTTCTTTCTACATGCTAGAGTGGATAGCTGCTTGGGGGTGTTTGGCGGCTGCTGTTGACGGGGCTCTCGGCGACAAGTCGGGTTTGTCCATATATATAAATGTATGTACCTGTGTGTTGTGTATATATATAGTTTTGTATGTATATATATATGTGTGTATTTCTGGGATATATGTTCAGTTCAGTTTTGGTGTTCGACTTTGCTTTACTTGTTGTAGGGATGATTTACATCGGGATTACGCAAAAGTGTACTATTCTGCGATGCCGCCATTTGCTCGTGATTGCTCAGCATCTTTTCGGTTTCCTGACGACTGTTGGCCATTATGCGGCGTATTGTTGGTGCGCAGGGTGTACGTCAAAGTCGTGTATCCTGCGCATGTTCATGTCAAACTTGACCGTGGGCGTTCATGTGCATGGCCTCGGCATCAGTTGGCGGGGTGCCGGCATTCATCTGAGCTGTTGGATAATACTGTAACGAGGCACAATTCAAGTACTGTATTATTGTTAAAAGAGTTGTCATAACAGTAGAAATTTAAAGAAAATCTTTTAAAAAATTTGAAGGGCAGTACATAATAAAGAGATAAGGATAACAATTTTAATAGATAAAGGTGGAGTTGGGCTAAAATTCGTTTATAAAATTGGCAGCAACAGTTCTTAGTTATTTTAATTTAAAAAAAAATCTAAACCATCTAAGGATAATCCTGCTTTAAGGTTTGGTCATAAATCTCAGACGTTAACATAATATCATAAAGTTGAAGATCATTATCTTAAACTATTTGGCATTTTGGTTAACCATGCCAAAACTTTTAATAGGGTGTAAAGGTTTAAAGCAATCAAGCGATTTATTTGACATCGACTCGTATTATGCAACAAAATTATGCACTCTTTTTGGATGGTGATTTAGGACAGGGTCTTGGTGCTTCTTAGTTATTTTTATGGGCTGAAGAAGTTTGCATTTTGCAATGCAATCTTTATTTATATTACTAAACACATTGTTGGTCTGCTTGTCTGTTTGAAGTTACTTCGCGCCTTAATAGTACAACCGTGTTTAGAGAAATTTGGTATGTAAGGGTTGCTCTATATATTTCTGGCCTAGGCAACACTAAGTGTTACTTAGCACCATCTGACATTTCCATTAGAATGTTTGACATTTTTTGGCATAAACGTACTCAGAATGTCTTGACGTACGACCATCATTTGTGTTGCTTACAGTGACTTAAAAAAAACCAATTTGGCAAAAATGGAACTTACTCGTGAACATTTTCGTGCGATCATTTTTCACAACTTTCGACTTGGATTATCACGACAAGAGTGCATCGATGAACTTAAATCTGTGTATGGCGCTAAAGCACCATCCTATAGCAATGTGAAAAACTGGTTTAATAAATTTAATCGTGGCCGATGCTCTTTCAAAGACAAGGGTCGTCCAAAAACGGCCGTTGTGCCAGAGAACATTGATGCCGTGCGTGAACCGATAATGCAAGATCGTCATGTGACATACCGTGAGAAAGAGGCATCCTTAGGCATTTCTTCCACCAGCATACATTCGATATTGCAGGAACACCTGGACGTAAAAAGGATTGTTCTCGTTGGATCCCGCACAATTTGACAATCGTTTAAAAAAAGTCTCGTGTTGATTGGAGCAAAGAATTTTTTTTTAAAAAATACGATCTATGCGTATGAGCCCGAAACAAAACAGAAATCGACCATGTGGGTCTTCGAAGACGAGCGAAATTCAACGAAAGTTGTACGTGGAAGAAGCACTTCGAAGCTAATGGTCGACTCTTTCTTCGGAAAAGCTGGTCATATGGCGACTTTTCCGCTTGAGCAAGGTAGAACGGTCAATTTCTGATTGGTACACCATAATTTGTTTGCCCGAAGTCTTTGGAGAAATTCGAAAAACGAACAAGAGAAGAAGAATCACTGAACAACATGCCAATGCGAGCTCTCATCGGCTCAAACCAACGACTTTTTGACCGGCCAAAACGTCGAATTGATGGGTCATCCGCCGTACAGCCCTGACTTGGCACCCAATGACTTTGTTTGTTACCGCACATCAAGAAAAAAATGTGTGGTCAACGATTTTCGTCGCTTGAAGATGTTGTTGAAGCGTTCAGAAACCATGTTTTGTAGATGCCTCAATCGGATTGGAAAAAGCGATTCGACAATTGTATAAATCATGTTGGAGAATACTTTGAAAAAGAATAATACCATTTTTGAAGATAAATATTTTTGTTTAGCTCGTTTGTTTTATTTCGGTCTGTTGCTTTATCACATTGAACATTGCAGCAAGTCTTTCTGAAGAGGGTTGTCACGGACCCGAAATCATGATAAAAGCAGTGTGCAGCCACGAAAATCAATGCCACTTTGCCATTTTGTTAAAAACCTGTCTTCTATTTAAATATAGAAGCAAGAGGCCATTATTAGGCCAGAAATATATATAGCAGCTCTCTTATGTGGACGACGACAAGGAAGAAGATGTTTAATACTAGTTTTTTTCGATTTTTAGAGTGTAGGTGTGGCAAAAGGGGATTTCGTCATTTAATTTATTTGATTTGCTGTATTTATATTTAGTTTTAAACCTTTCTGTTGAATTTAATTCTTAACCAAATATGTTGTAGTTTTCGAAAAGGATTCTGCATTGTGGTGTCATCCAAAGAATACCAAACATCCAGTGTATACTAGTATCCAGATATTTACTGCAACATCTCAGATGAAGCTAATTATGAGAAAGAGCTTTGCTGACACCCAAATATATTGTTGTTGCCAACATTAACCATAAAATTCTCAATAAAGTTGATGGTGAGTCCACCATATATAATTCAGAAGATAATGTAATGTATGAGGAGAACTACACCATACACCTATTTGAGTTCCTAAATTCTATCGAGCTAGCTTAAGTTCCACCGCATAAACTGAAACTTAAAATTGGTGCTCCGACAATTCTCATTATAAAACTTAATTCCTCTAAACATTGCAATGGAACGAGGCTTCGGATAACACATCTCAGTCGCAATATTATTCCAGCCACTTTATTGACAGGAGCGTTAATGGGGCGAAGATATTTTTATCCCGCGTAAACCCATCGTACCAACAGATTTGCCACTTCATTTTTAGCACTTGAAATTTGCAGCCAAATTGGCCTTTGTTTTTAACATAAACAAATCCCAAGGACAAACATTGTAGATAGCTATACTACCAACATCGTTTACACAACTATTCTATCCTCAAGTTAATATATTTACTTGAAAACATTTTGTATATACGATATTTTATGCAAAACCAAAATTAATAATAAGAATATTAAGAGAATTTATCTCAGTTTGATATGGCTATAAAAAGATGCCCGTGCAAAGCCGGGTACAGATAGCTAGTTCTTTATTAAATCAGTAAAAAAATAGTATATAACCCTTTATTTGAACGAAATTTTGGAATTGAATGTCTTAAGTGTAGCCGTATAAAAATTATCTTCGTATGACATTTTATCATCGATTCTTTAAGTTTGGCGTGTCGTTTTCGTCCTTTTTTTCGAGAGACATGAAAAAGAGACTACCTTATTGATGTTTTTAGTATTTATAAGTATATGTTACACAAAACTATTTTTCAATTATTTTCTGTAGTGGTAACCGAAGACGTAAATTAATCAATATATCTAATAGGCTGTTTCCACTACGGTCGCGTCCACGTCCGCATCCAAAAATCAATGAACGCGCGTTAAGGCCCATACAAAAAACATAGGCAGTTAGGTATGGAAAAAAGTCGCGTTCATATTGGACGCGATTATCGATAAGTCGCGTTTACTATAAAATCGATTATTTTTGCAATCGAAACCCACCCATACCTATCAATGGCAAAATCGCAAATTGCACATACCTATGAAAACAGCTGTCAATCAGAATAAATAAAAAAAATCCAAAATGCAAAAAACAGGAGGTAAGTTAATATTTTTGCTTTTGTTTAAATAATATTAATTTTCCAATTATTTTAGAATTTAAAAAGACGGAATGGACAGCAGTAACAACACTACATCTGTTGGACCTCTGGGAGGAAAACATTGATGGCCTGAGGGGTGCTCGGAAAAACACCCACATACACAAAGAGATGAGCGAGAAGTTGGGAGTGACTGGCGCCGAAGTAAAAAATAAACTGGACAATTTAACGAAAAAATACAGGTAATTTTTTAAATATAAATTATATACCAATATTTTTTGGAATTAAGTCGATTGTGTTTATTGCAGAAAGGAGCAGGTGCTAGTTGGGCCACAAAAATATTAAAATTTTTCGCACCCCTAAAAAAAACAAATAAACACAAACAACTGTTTGAACGCAAACGTGGACGCAAAACACAATGGAAACACCATTACAAATTTATCGATAAATCATGGACGCGGACGTGGACGCGACCGTAGTGGAAACAGCCTATAAGTTTATCGTTTTGGTCCTTCTTTAACGAAATTGTATAAATGAGATTGTGGGTTAAAATAATATAGTAAAGTACTTTACTAAATAAAATCCGGAAATTTTCAAAATAACAGAGTCCATTTCGCTCACATCAGTCCTTTTAAAATTTGACATAGTAGTTTGCCATAGTGAGAAATCTGTGCCCAACCTTGGTGAAATTGACCTCTATCAGTTTTCAAGTGGCCAAGAAGTAAGAATATAGAGTCTACGAGTTTGCTGTATATAGTATTCTAGCTTACTACGGTCCGCATTGCTGGCCCTAAAAACTAATGCACGAATTGATTTCTGTATTTATTAATTGTAATTGTGAATGCAAGTTGACTGGTGATTGTACCAACATAAATTAAAACGAAAATCTGACTGGAATCAAAACATTCGCGTCTTTAAAAAATATTATCAATGTTTGGATTATTGCGTAAATCAGGTGCAGTCTAAGTTGGTTTGTGTCTCCATTTCATATATTCATTTCTTCAAACTCAATAATAATTTGTCGGTTGTTTAGAAATTAATGGAAATTTGATCTAAGTGAGCCCCCTTCTGATTATTTATTGTTTTTTCTAGAAGGTGGTTTAGCCAGAATGATTTAGCATTGTGCACGAATCTATCTAATAATCAATGAAGTAAGGACCATTTCGAATGTTACTAAAGAAAATTAATCAACTACTTTGTTGGTTCCTTCTTATTTATTCAAACCACTTCGATTACATTGCCGTCTTCATACCAACTTTTTTTTTTCCAATTCAATTGATTTTTATTTAAAAAAAAGATAATATACAATAATATAATTTTGCCTCAGCGCCACTTGGGCATTATTGAGGCAAGCTGGCAACATATTTACACGTTTTAAAAAAAAAATTTTCAATTAAATCAAAAAGAAATTATAAGAATGAATAAAAATTTTTACATAATTATAACTATTTGTAATAGCCTTGATTTATTATGACTACATGAAAAGTGTTTCAATGTTGAGAAGTAAATACTATTTTAATTTCCTCTTAAAAACGGAAATTTGATTAATATTTTTAATATCAAGAGGGAGACAATTAAATTCCACGCTACCCATATATACAACGCGTTGCTTTGTTGTTTCCAACCGACATCGAACTGTCCTAAGATTTGTGTTGTTTCTAGTGTTAAATCTCGTTTGATTTGTCTCAAACTTTATCGTATGGTGGCCAATATTATTATTCGATTTAAAAACATATAGAAGTAACTGCAGTTTATATAAACCCTGAATTGGCAGAACCGTCTGTGAAATATCCCTGTACAGCGAGATTGTGGAATATGTCAGTGGCAGGTTATAAACAGCCTTTAGCGCTTTATTCTGTAATCTTTGTAGCGATAGAATACATCGTGCATGGGACGATTTTGCTCTAAAATTAAGAACTCTTCTTTTAATATCAATAACTGTTTCCTAATCTCTAGTAGTCTCTAGTTTGAGTATTTCTCTCCAAGTTGTAGTTTTTTCTCTTTGCAACCCTACACAAAATATATTACTACCCAAATCTGCCCGTCGTTGTTTAAGTTGATTGCCCAACATTTTTCAAACATCATAAACAAATGTATATTTATTTAAGAAATTTATTTGTGAATTTAATTCGTATGTTTATACTTTAATTAAAAAAGCAAATTAAATAATTATTTGCGTAGGCGTATGATCAATATTTGTGAGTGTTTTGTAATATTACTCATACGCAAGTACGGACGAACCGCGTGAATGGAAGTCATAGCCGTTCGCTGATATAAAGTATTAGACAAACTGAATCTTTTTCCTCACTCTGCTTATTTTTTAACTTCCGGCAGTCTTATCACCATTGAAATTGCATGCCGGAATTGTAGAAACAGTAACTTTTTGTAAGTTTTCAACACATATTTGAGAGGGTTTTAGATTTCCGAAAGTTAAAAAAAACGCAGCATAAGAAAAAAAACCTAGAACGTCTTCAGACCAATAATCCTTAGTTATTTTTTCGAAGAAACCTCGAAACTTTTTTTCAACTCAAAGTATTTGCATGAGCTTAAACCAATTGTCGAGGCAAATGCCGAAGGATGCCTCTATGTCACGGTATATCACATGACGATCTTGCATTATCAGTTCACGCACGGCATCAATATTCTCTGGCACAACGGCCGTTTTTGGACGACTTTCGTCTTTGAGCGAGCGTCGGCCACGATTGAATTTATTAAACCAGTTTTTCGCAGTGCTATAGGATGGTGCTTCATCGCCATACAAAGATTTAAGTTCATCGTGATTTAAGTTGTCGTGATAGTCTCCGTCTAAAGTTGTGAAAAATGATCGCACGAAAATGCTCACGAGTTAATTCCATTTTTTTGCCAAATTGATATTTTAAAGTCACTGTAAGCAACACAAATGATAGTCGTACGTCAAAACGTTCTGAGTACGTTTATGCTAAAATATGTCAAACATTCAATAAAAATGGCAGATAGCGCCATGCAACACTAAGTGTTGTCTAGGCCAGAATAATATATAGCAACCCTCGTATTTACTCTGCATTATACGAGTAATATAAAATATTACCAGAAAAACATATGGAGAAATGTAAATGTTTTATATGTTTTTTTTAAAAACTTATAACTTTTGTTCTAGTTATAATATGTGGGAGTTTTGTTCTTCCAAAATATAAAAAAATAAAGAATTTTTTTTTAAAAATATATTTTGTGAACCTCATTTTAATCCTGATAGTTTAAAAAATAATTCACAAATATTATAACTATAAGTAGAACAAAAGTTATGATCTTTATATAAAAACGTATTGAAAATGTTGCCACTGCTGTAATTTTTAGAATTCAGATTTATTTTTAAAAAATCCAAACTTTTATATTTTTAAGAACGTCAAAGTGAACCAATGTATAAAATTTCATCAAAATCGAAGATCTACTTGTAAAAACTTATCGGTTTGACATGGAACTGATGATGGGTATCCCGAAACAGTAAATTGTCTAAAACAATGAAATATCTTCAATAATATGAATACGACTTTAATTTTAGAATTTGTCTGAATTGGAGGCCCTAATGAGTTGTGCACTACTTATGTCTAGAAAATTGTTGTAACAATTAACATACGGGGGCGACCGCAAAACTAACTGGCCTGGCACAGTTTCTGTTTTAGTAGCAACTTTTTTTGTTTGTTTTTTAAACGCAATCTTTTATAAGCCATCTGTCAAAATTTCCGAAATATTTAATGATTATTTTCTTTGTTAAAGGTGATTGAAGTAAACACGTTTTATAATTTTTGAATAATGGAAAATAAAGAGTTTCGTGCGGTAATTGAACACTTTTATATGAAAGGTTATACGCCACAATTAATCAAAGATGAATTGGATTCTGTTCATGGTGATAATACACCATCATAATCTACCGTGAAATCCTGGGTTCAACAATTTAAAATGGGTCGTTCAAGTACGGAAGATGAACAACGCTCTGGAAGACCGAAAAATGCTACTACTATTGAAAACATTAGAAAAATATTTAATGAAGTGACTAAAGATAGACGAATACAACTCAGAGAACTTGCTGATATTGTTAAAATACACGAAAAACAAGTTTGGTGTATTTTACATGATGAACTCCACATGAAAAAGCTATCCGCAAGATGTTTGCCGCGTTTGTTGACTTTGCCCCAAAAAATCGTTCTTTGGACCAATTCCGAGGAGCTTTTAGCGATTTTAGCGATAATCCAATAGAGTTCTTGCGCCGATTCATAACTGTTGATGAAACATGGATCCATCACTACATCCCAGAATGCAAAGAACAGTCAAAACAATGGATAGAAGCTGGTAAAAGCGGTCCCAAGAAGGCTAAAACTGTTAAGTCAGCAGGAAAAGTAATGGCCACAGTATTTTTGGATGCAAGGGGTATAATATTTATTGATTATCTTGAGAAAGGAAAAACTATAAATAGTGAATATTATTGTTCATTATTGGATCGGTTGAGTGAAGAAATCCAGATAAAACTATAGACAAAAAAAGAAAAAAAGGGTTCTTTTTCATCAAGATAATGCTCCTTCACACACTGCATTTTTAACCTAACAAAAACTGGCCGAATTACGATTTGAATTGCTTCGCATCCACCATGTGTCCAGATTTAGCTCCTTCTGATTATTTCTTGTTTCAAAATTTAAAAAAATTTCTCGGTGGCTAAAAATTTTCGTCCAATAGCGAGGTTATTGCTGAAACTGAGACATATTTTGAAGGTCTTGAAAAATCTTATTTTTCGGATGGAATTAAAAAAACTTGAAAAACGTTTGATGAAGTGTATTGAGTTGGAAGGAGATTATGTTGAAAAATAAATAATAATAATTTCAAAAAAACGGTTCTTTTTATGTTAGGCCAGTTACTTTGCGGTCGACCTCGTATCGTAGGTGAATGTCTATATGCCTAGGTTCCATTTCGAAAAAAATTAAAAAAAAGTCTAAGACAAAAAAAAATTACCTCTACAATGGTAAGAGCCAGACTTCCCTTTTTGAAGATCTACAATTTCATAATCAAATTCTGCAATGTCTTAAGAAATATCAGAACTGTTGCGATACTGTTTTGATTATGAACTACAAATTTCATGGTGATTTGTAGAGACCATAAGTGTCTTTTTTACCAGAAAAACATATGGAGAAATGTAATTTAACATGTTTTTTAAGAAACTCATAACTTTTGTTCTAGTTATAATATTTGGGAAATTTTTTTAAACTATAAAGATTAAAAAGATGTTTATGAAACATATTTTAATAAAAAAAAATTTCTGCAAAAATTTTTTTATATTCTGAAAATTTTTTTTTCGTGATATGGGAAAAATTGTACCTTTAATTTAAAAAAAAAATAGTAGATCGTTAATATGTTGGCTAATAGCGCAAAAAGGTTTTGGGTGTCCACGCTTTTGAGTTTAAAATTAAAATGTATGTCGGTCTCTTTTTTCCGTTTATTTCCTTTTCGAACCAACCTAATATTTACTCTGTATTATAATAAATATAAATTTTGCCAGAAAAAATAAGGAGAAATGTAATTTTATGACCACTTGTAGGCATTTCTAAAGAAAATAAAAAATCCGCAAATATCACAACTGGAACCAAAGTTAAAGTTTTCTAACTTAAAAGTGTTTAAAACTATTGTGGAAACCGTTGCACATTATAATTTATGACTTGAAAAATTAAAGCGTGTCTACGAAAAGCTTATGTTGTGTAAATCAAAAGAAAAAAATTAAAAAAATCAAAGGTATGTATTTTCAAAATTGGGAATTTTTTGTTTTTAATAATAAAAAAATGCTAAAAGATTTTATTTTAAATAATAGCAATGCCTTTTACAACGTTAGAACGAATGCAAACTTAACAACGTATCCCTCTATGGGTGAGGGTTAGACCATTCACCTTACCTTGTTTCTTCTTTTAATGCTTATTTATCACTCTTTATAATGGAAAGAAAAACTCCTCTTACATGCAAATAGAAAATAATTGAAAAAAATGTAGAAGAGTGGCTCGGAAAGTAGAAGAGTGGCCAACCAAAACTTTTTTTTTAAAAAAATTCAAAAGCACTTATATTCCAAAAAAAAAATATTTTTCTTCCAAAATATAAAAAAAAACTTATTTTTTTTTAAATATATTTTGCCAACCTTATTTTAATCCTGAAAGTTTAAAAAAAAACTTCATAAATATTAAACCTAGAACAAAAGTTATGAGTTTTTTTAAAAAAAATTATTGAAAATGATGCCACTGCTGTAATTTTCAGAATTCTGATTTTTTAAAAAACCCAAACTGTATACTCTTTACAACACCAAATTGAACCAGTGTACAAAACTTCGTCACAATCGAATACCTACTTGTAAAAAAGTAATCAGTTGGACATGGAATTTTCTAAAACAGTGAAATTTCTTTAATAATATGAATACGACTTTAATTTTAGAATTTGTCTGAATTATAGGGTCTAGCGAGTTGTGCACTTGTTATATCTAGAAAATCTTTGTAAATATTAACAAATCATAGGTGAATTTTTTATGCTTAGGTTCCCTTTAGAAAAAAAAATTATCAAAAAAGCCTAAGACTTTTTTAAGATTTGATAATAAAAAACAAATTCCCTTTACAGTAGCAAGAGCCAGACTTGCCTTTTTGGAGATCTACAATTTTTGTTTTGTTTATGAACTACAAATTTCATGGAGATTTGTAGAGACAATGAGAGCCTTTTTTAACAATTTGGATTAATGTCTTTTACTACTTACATACAGACATTTCTTCTTAGGCTAGAATGCATAACGTCCTAACGACATTCTGTCTAACAAAATACACATACAAATAGTATAAATCAAATACGGCGCCAACTGTCATTTATACACTCGATTTATTTCCCAGGACTCTGAAATGGATTGAATTGAAATTGAAAAAAACGAAATTACTGACATCCTGCACAAGATTTGCAATCACGCAATGTGCAAATGACTTTTGCAACACCAAAAATGACTCAACTTGCACGAAAGGAAAAGTGACATTAACCCAATAGGCAACAGTGAGTAAACGAGTATAAACCGTTGACTACTACAGATATTACAACGGCCTTACATTGCGACTGAGAGCACCATCACTCTGCTGGCCGACAGCCGGGAAAGTGAGATCATGTTGTACACTCCAGGGGAAACTGGTGGACAGTCAATGTCAACGATGTTGCCACAAGCCGTTATGGACAAAAGGGCAAAACTTAAGGGCCATGGGAGTTTAAAGCATATTTCAGCAGATGTACATTGATGTGCGGCACAGGAAGGCAGTAGTTGCAGTTTTATGACCAAAAGCATCCTTCAAATCTACGTACGTTTGTCTATGTGTAAAAGTGTGTGTGAGAGACTGAGTCTGTATTTGTATTTGCTTTTGATGTCATTATTGCTGCAACAGCCAAGGGATTTGCTGCAATCAAATGTTCCGGAATACTTCAAATAACTCTGTGCTCAATCTTTACACTTCTATCTGAGTGTAGTTTTGCCAGAATCAATAAGAAGATGCATTTCTGATTTCGTTGATAGATTTGTACTGCGTCCAAACAGTTTTGTAGCAAATTACCATTTGCAGACGGACATTAAACCAGACATACATGCGAGTACTTGCATGTAATTGCAATCAAGAAGACCCAAAAGTGTGTGTCTGCTAAACTGTCCCAACGACTACAGAAAAAGTGCATAGAAGAGCAAACTTTTTCGAGATTTTGTCATGGTTTTTGCTAGTTCCCAAACTGCAACGAATTCTAGTGAAAAATCCGATATGAGCGCAGAAGGACTTATGGGTGTGCAGGACAGCACCCTGAAACCAATCAGTAAATTGTAAAATGCTATAAATACTCTTCATTCTAATTGCAAATTTCATTTTTCTACCATCAACAAATACTTAGGAGGAGAAAATCGAATCTCTTCACAGCATATTTTAATTTTTGTTCATTACACAACATACTTAAAAAAACACCTAATTAAGGCGAATAGTCTGTTCTGTGGCTAGTAGATGTACAGGGCCGCAAATCGGAAAGGAGACTATCCTCGGCCTGAAATTTCACAATATCCAAAGTTTTTTTTAAGATTGGTTGATATTTTCAACCTGCACTTTGAATGTTATTGACAGATGGGCAAACGAACACACATAAATGAAATTAACCGCTGGATTCTCAAACCGAAAATACTCGTAGTGTTATGGATGAACAGGGTTAAGTAGGGTTCATCCCTGCTATATAGGTAAAAAGACCGATATCAATCGATTGTATACAACACAGAAGTCTGGCTCCGTTGTTAATGCTGAACATGAATTAAGACGCAATGTCAATTATTAGAAGAACTATAGGGCAGCCCAACTAAAACGCTCGATGCTAATCTTTATATAAACAAAATACACATGTCTGTATGTACTCGATAAACTCAAAAACTAATGCACTGATTCCGACAAAATTAAATACATGTGTTCTATGGTTTATGGTATAAAATTTGGCGTTTGTCCGATTACTGTGTCCAGTTTTATAAAAACACGTTATTTTAGCGATATTTGTGAACCCAGGTTTATGAAATATACTCATATACTACATGTTATGGTTAAAGGGAAAATCCTCTATTGGACAATCGATCAAGAAACGACCTACTTTTTAAAGGGCAGCCTCAATTATGAATGTAGTTACGCTTAAAATCCTGGTGGAAAAGTCACTACTGAACTCAGCTATCAGTAAAGAATTTGTGGATTCAATACCCACTACCGGCTTTGACATGCTATGAAATAATTTGTAATATAGTTCTGAAATACAAAAAATATGAAGTATAAGTATATAGCAACATACTGTTGCTATATACTTATATAAATATATGGCTTAGGCTACACTAAGTGGCGCCATCTGACATTTCCATTGGAAAGTTTTACATTAGCATAAACGTACTCAGAACGTTTTGACGTAAAACCATCATTTGTGTTGTTCACAGTGACTTGAAAAAATCGATTGGGCAAACAATATGGAATTAACTCGTAAACATTTTCGTGCGATCATTTTCCACAACTTTTGATGTGGATTATCACGACAAGAGTGCATCGATGAACTTAAATCTTTGTATGGCGATGAAGCACCAACCTATTGCACTGTGAAAGACAACCAGTCTAATGAATTCAATCGTGGCCGACGCTCGCTCAAAGACGAAGGTCGCCCAAAAACGGCCGTTGTGCCAGAGAACATTGATGCCGTGCGTGAACTGATAATGCAACATCGTCAGATAGAGACATCCTTGGGCATTTCTTCCACCAGCATACATTCGATATTGGATGAACACTTGGCCGTAGAAAAGGTTTGTTCTCGTTGGATCCCGCACAGTTTGACAGTCGCTCAAAAAAAGGCTCGTGTCGATTGGTGCAAAGAAGCATTACGAAGCAAATGGTCGCCTGTTTCTTTGGCAAAACTGGTCATGTGGCGACTGTTCCGCTTGAGCAACGTTTGAGATCAATTCTGACCACAGTTTGTTTGCCTGAAGTTTTCGGAGAAATTCGAAAATCGAACAAGAGAAGACGAATCATTGTGCACCATGACAATACGAGCTCTCTCACATCGGCTCAAACCAGATCCTATTTGACCGGCCAAAACGACGAATTGATGGGTTAACCGCCGTACACCCCGACTTGGCACCCAATGATTTTTTTTATTCCGCATATCAAGAAAAAAATGCGTGGTCAATGATTTTGGTCGCCAGAAGATGCTGTTGGAGCGTTCAACTACCATGTTTTGGAGGTGTCTCAATCAGGGTGGAAAAAGTACTTCGACAATTGGTTTGAGCGCATGCAAAAGTGTATAAATCATGCTGAAAAATAATTTGAAAAACAATAAAACCATTTCAGATGCCTAATTTTCGGATTTTCAATATTAGGCCAGAAATATATACAGCAGCCCTCGTATATAATTTTTTAAGGTAGATAAATGATACCTACGTATGATGTACCGCAACGCGTCCAAATTTTTAAATCTTATTATTCTTCTGGCAATTCTTTTATCTCAACTCAACGAAATTATTGGCTTAATTTTAATTTTAGAACAGGATGGGAAACATAGCCCTATATTTTTAAGAACAGGGATCAATGTCAGAATTCTAGGGTATAACATCACTGTCAATAACCCCTCTTCAAATGCACTGTTTAATGCGGTGTTATGGTTTTTTTTTTTTAAATAACCAACACTCAGGGGTTCCCCCTATACATGCGGTGCATTGCGCTGGCGAGTGGAAAGTAAATAATCGGAGGGGGAAAGAGGGAATAATGTTTATTGACACTTGTCTTGAACTTCTGGATGTCGCAATTAGTGGGAAACACATTTGCCGGAAGTGGATTTCACGAGCGAAAAACGAATTTGATCTGTAGTGTATAGTGCGGCCAACTGGCCAATCGATAACAAACGGGTGTGAACTCCTAGAAAGTCGCGTATCCCTGCCGAACATCCTCACGTCAGGGATAAGGCGACGAATGTCTGATGAACACACACCATGAAAGTAACGATAGAACAGCGTCACGCAACCCACATTGCGACGATGCTCAAGGGAAACAATAGAGTTGGATACCCTACTGTCAACCAAAAACTATTACCGGGGCTGTGAATAAGACTATGATTGAACCTTTTTTGCATCCACAAGTTGGTTCCAGCCAGATGGAGCCACTGCCCATATAGCAAGAGCCGCAATCGAACTTTTTTTCTTATGTAATTCAGTATATTCAATACATTAACAGTTACAATATTTGATTGCCCCAGCGCCACTTGGGCATTTTTGGGGCCAGTTGGCAGTAATATATGAACATGTGATTACTTAAAGCTTAAATCTGAGTTCTTTAGGCAAAATTATGTATTATAAAAGAAATGGTTTGCATTAGAAGCATTTCATTATTCGCAAGCAAATAGTTCTTCAAAGTTGTCTTTAAAGTTGAAATTCTTAATGTGTGCTTCAAGAACTGTGGAAGATTTTTAAATTCAATGCAGCCAGAATTTTCTCTTCGTTGCTTCATTGTTTTAGTCGACATCGCTTTACTAACAAGTCATTACCGCTACGAGTGTTAAAACGAGATTGGTTCAAAAAAATGTTATAGCATGGTAGGCAATGTTGTTTGCCGATTTAAACATTTATTTTAACAGTTGCATTTTGTGTAAGCCGTTGACACGTAAAATAGTTTTTGACATATTCGCGTAGATAAATATTGCTGAATGCTTTCGTGAAATATTAAAAACTACTTTCAGCGCCCGGTTTTGTACCCTTAGTTTAGTAGATTTTTTGTGTGAATAAATTATGGGCAAATACTCGTAGTTAAAATGACTATGAATTATCGCATTATATACTTATATGTGACGCGCAAAATAGAAAGGGACCTAAGGGTTTTGTTCAGGAGAGCCATTTTAAAGATTTAAATACGTGTATCTTTGGTGTACCATCACTTTCATAAATCGCTCATATCTCTGGGAGGGAACACTTTTGGGGCATTGGATCGGTCTCATTCGATGCTCAGATGTTGTCCACATCAAAAAAAAGTGAAAATTGATTTTTTTTACCCTTAGGTCCCTTTCTCTATGCGCTGTCACTTTCTATTTGCCCTTAGAATCGTCAACTTCACTTTCATAAAACGCGCATATCTCTGGGAGGGAACACTTTTGGGGCATAGGATCGGTCTCATTCGATGATCAGATGTTGTCCACATCAAAAAAAAAGTGAAAGTTGATGAAAAGTTTTGCTCAGAAGAGTCATTTTAAAGATTAGGTCCCTTTCTATTTGCGCTTAGAATCGTCAACTTCACTTTCATAAAACGCGCATATCTCTGGGAGGGAAC
The DNA here is from genome assembly GCA_963513945.1 of Hydrotaea diabolus. Taxonomy (NCBI): domain Eukaryota; kingdom Metazoa; phylum Arthropoda; class Insecta; order Diptera; family Muscidae; genus Hydrotaea; species Hydrotaea diabolus. The sequence goes on from OY740719.1 coordinate 168,593,437, forward strand.
ACTTTTGGGGCATGAGATCGGTCTCATTCGATGCTCAGATGTTGTCCACATCAAAGAAAGATAAAAAATGAAAATTGAGTTCTTTACCCTAAGGTCCCTTTCTCTATGCGCTGTCACTAATATACTTTATATAGTAACATTGTCTTCGTATCGAATTTGTTCTTTAACTTATAGAGTATCAACAGCCAGAGCTTCCTTGAAATCCTATTAGCCTCGTTTTGTCACTATTTATAACAAGCCAGTTGATTCTTGCACGCAGAGGACAGATTTATTGCTATAACCGAATTGTTTGCCAACCGAATGTTGGTGGTTGCAAGTACTATCCATGTATTCCATCTTTACAACCGAATGTTGATTGGGAAGACAGCAGTTTTCTGTAGAAGGAACTGACACTTTCGGTTGAGGAAAACAACTATCAGTACTCCTAACAAAGAAAGATGATTAATGGATCTAAATGTATACATTTGTAGATTGTTGTTACAGATTTTAGGTTATAAGTACAATTTAAAAAAAATTAATATTTTACCGCCTTGCAGCCCCAATCTGCAGCGAATTAGTTAAGGTATAAAACACAATTTTTTGGCAAGCTTTGGGTGGACGTACCTTGGAAAAACCACTGTGCGACAAATGGTAAGGGTCAGTGATCGGTTTGGAATGAAACCACCGGGGAAAGTTATATTGGTAAAAAAAAAAGTCATACGTGTTCCAGCGTTTCGCTGGGTCTCATCTAGGAATCGAGATATATCGATTTGACGTTAGTAAGTATCGTATAGGGGAATTTGTCACGTTTTAGGCTCTTTTGTTTGACATAACTCGAGAACCACTCGTCCGATTTAGCTGAAACAAATTTAGAAAAATTAAGAATTACAATTCCTCTAATCTGTTCTTAAACCGTTTTCCTACTTAAGCAACAGTTTCGCAATTATAAATAAATGTATGAAAAAAAAATTATTTTTGCCTAAAAATTTAATTTTTTTTTTTTAATTCATAAAAAATCCAAAACGGTAAAAAGTGTCAAGTCCTATTACTTTCACGTAAAGTCACATAAGAAAACGAAAATAAATGTATTTAAAAAAAAAAAAAAAAAAAAAAAAAAATTTCTTCATGCGCTTATTTTTAACTTGGAAACTATTACTTGTAAAGGAAAATAATATATGAACAGATTAAGGGAATTGTAATTCTTGGTTTTTTAAAATTTATTTCAGCTAAATCGGATGAGTGGTTCTCAAGTTATGTCAAACAAAAGAGCCAAAAACGTGACAAATTCCCCTATACGATACTTACTAACTTCAAATCGATATATCTCGATTCCTAGATGAGACCCAACGAAACGCTGGGACACGTATGACCATTTTTTGACCGATATAACTTTCCCCGGTGGTTTCATCCCAAACCGATTGTGGCTGTCGCACAGTGAAATGGGTCGCCATCGAAAAAACTTGGTAGATATTTTAAATAATAGGCAGGGGTATCTATGGGGGTATCTATGACTGAGTATCTATGACTGAGTAAAGTTAAGCCTTTAATTTATAGTTCGTTTTTTTCTATGGCAGTAACGTTTGTAAGCATTCACCGTCGAACCCAAGAAACCTAAACTGTCTACCCATTTCTTTATTTACACTTTTTTTGGGTAATCGAAATAAGTTTTCGTCGTAACAAAGGTTTCGTTGCGACTATAACCGATAATATACAATAGGGTTTATTTTTAAATATTGGTATAACCAATATTATGTTACAACAGCCAACTAAACAGGGTATGATCACTACAAAGATCTAATCTGTGGTCACCACCAATTATCGGTAATAAAGTAACAAGTGCATCACAATTGTTAACCCATAGTTAAACTGAACTCGGTTTGTATAACTGTCTTGTTGTCCGTGATATAATTGTAGCAAACAACATATTACATTTCAAATCATGTTACTATCATTGCTATGGAAGGTTGGTTATTGCAATAGAAATTCAACCGAATTTATGTGGTTCGAACCGATTTCCAACTGATTTTTTCCTTGTGTGTGCATATTCAAAAATAAACGCATCATTATGTTCCATCGGATTTCCCAGGATAATGTCGTGCCTGTAAGTCTAGAACAGACTTATGTCATCTGCATACATTTATCGCTGGCCGTATAATCGCAAATTAGCAAAAAAATCAAAAATGCTAGAGGTCGCAAAACACTGCCATGCGCCACTCCATATTCTACGATTTTAATATTACTCTTGGATTGATTTATCTCAACATATTGTGTCTTTCAATTTAGGTAACTCCCAATAAGATAGAAAGAACCTTCTCTTATACTGTAAAATAGCAGATTTTTCAGTCAAATATCTTAGGAAGGTCATAAAATAATCATGCAATGCCTCCGTACCAATCACCAGGCATTTAGATATTATATTAATTACATTAGCAACAGTCTCCAGTTTACCACATCCTATCTTGAACCCAAATTGGCAGTAATATACGAGGGCGACCGCAAAACTAACTGGCCTGGCACATTTTCTGTTTTACTAGCAACGTTTTTTTTGTTTTTTAAAAGCAATCTTTTATAAGCCACCTGTCAAAATTTCCGAAATATTTAATGATTATTTTCTTTGTTACAGGTGATTGAAGTAAACATGTTTTATAATTTTTGAAAAATGGAAAATAAAGAGTTTCGCGCGGTAATTAAACACTTTTATATGGAAGGTTATACGCCACAATTAATCAAAGATAAATTGGATTCTGTTCATGGTGATAATGCACCATCATAATTCACCGTGAAATCCTATGTTCAACAATTTAAAATGGGTCGTTCAAGTACGGAAGATGAACAACGCTCTGGAAGACCTGCTACTACTATTGAAAACACTAGAAAAATATTTAATGAAGTGACTAAAGATGGACGAATAAAGCTCAGAGAACTTGCTGATATTGTTAAAATGCACGAAAAACAAGTTTGGAGTATTTTACATGATGAACTCCACATGAAAAAGCTATCCGCAAGATGGGTGCCGCGTTTGTTGACTTTGCCCCAAAAAATCGTCCGTTGGACCTATTGCGAGGAGCTTTTAGCGATTTATCAGCGTAATCCAATAGAGTTCTTGCGCCGATTCATAACTGTTGATGAAACATGGATCCATCACTAAATCCCAGAATGCAAAGAACAGTCAAAACAATGGATAGAAGCTGGCAAAAGTGGTCCCAAGAAGGCGAAAACTGTTAAGTCAGCAGGAAAAGCAATGAACACATTATTTTAGGATGCAATGGGTATAATATATATTGATTATCTTGAGAAAGTGAAAACTATAAATAGTGAATATTATTGTGCATTATTGGATCGGTTGAGTGAAGAAATCACGTTTCATCTTGAAAAAAAAGTTCTTTTTCATCAAGATAATGCTCCTTCACACACTGCATTTTTAACTCAACAAAAACTGTCCGAATTACGATTTGAAATTGCTCCGCATCCACAATATAGTCCAGATTTAGCTCCTTCTGATTATTTCTTGTTTCCAAATTTAAAAAAAATCTCGGTGGCTAAAAATTTTCGTCCAATAGCGAGGTTATTGCTGAAACTGAGGCATATTTTGAAGGTCTTGAAAAATCTTATTTTTCGGATGGAATTAAAAAACTTGAAAAACGTTTGATGAAGTGTATTGAGTTGGAAGGAGATTATGTTGAAAAATAAATAATAACAATTCCAAAAAAACGGTTCATTTTATGTTAGGCCAGTTACTTTTGCGGTCGCCCTCGTATAAGTAATAAACTACTACGTTCGAGAAAAACCTTCTTTAACTTTTCGGTGTACCCTTTAGTCATATATGGCCCTGCCAGTATATTGATCGAAGAGGTGAACATATTGGCTTCTTATATTTGTATTCGGATATTCGTTTATTGGTTAGCATAAACAGTTAAATTGAATAGCTATAACATTCATCGCTTTGTACTTAGATGCCAATAAGTGGGTTTGCTATTGAAATTGCAGATACAGAAATTATTTTACATTGTATAAGTAGAGATAAGAGCTTGTGTTGACCAAAAGCACCGAACTTTAGTACCCTAAGGTCCACGGATACGAACCACTCGCTCTGCTAAATCTGTATGTTTATTCCATTATTGTATTCCAAACATTTTTTTAGGTCATAATTCTTAGTGGTCGATTTTTTTCACCACCTACTTTTTGATCCCCTTGAATTCAATAATATATCCTTGAACTCAGTCAAATCTACACATTAAAGCCATATGTGGATGTGTAGTGAAAATTGTTTAAGGTACCCATATTTCTGTATTTTCTATTGATCTCTCGTTTTGACCAAGGGTCGTTGCCGTGGCTGAGAATTTGACGTCCGTCTATAATATTTTACTCCTTCTTGTGGTGAAGGGTTTGCAAATACCGCACAGTAGGAGAAGAACATGGATATAAAATTTAACCCATTCTCATTCAACCGGCATGCATTTACCACTGTTGCTTATATCGCTTTATCCAAAGGTCAACTGTTAAGAATACAATAAATGCCATTGTCTTTTACCGTTTTCGGCCCACATCAAAAATGTATAAAATTTCAAAAGGATTTGCATGTTGTTGTTGTCAGTGTCAATATAATCGATCATAATCCCGATAAACGTATTCACATGTGTATTCCTTTCAATATTCAACCCACTCACATTTATTTTTGTCCATGAAATAAATGGAATACTTTCCAAAGTCATAACTTTGTTACAGCAAACAAAAACGAAATGTTTGTGAAATGTTTCACAAGAAACTAAAAGTAATTTCCTTTTCATCTCAATCAAGTAAACATCTTCTTATAAGGGCAAACGACAGTAAGAGGGAGAAAGATGGTTGGACAAAAGGAATCGCCGGAGATAATGGCGCGAGTAGAAAAGTCAAAAGATTGCTTTGATATTTTTCTGGGTTTTGTAGTGGGTGAATTTTCTTGCAACTCGTATCCGGCCGGTCAGCGGCGAGTTGATAGAGGAACCTTCACCGACTAAAGGGCTGAAGAACGGAGTGCTGGAGTCCGAACGGATGTAGCGAAAAAGGCAATAAAATGTAAAATGAAAAGAAAACTTATTTACTGGTAATCATGCGGGTGAAAGTTATCTTTTGGATACTTGTTATTTTTGTTTATTTGTTTTCTTGGCGCCCGTTGAAGGATGAGAATGAACAGGCAGAAAGATAACAAGTCCTTTATGGTTACGAAACGTAAGTATTTCTGCTTGGACATGGATGATGGCAGTGTCAAGTTAACAAACAGTTGTCTCTCCCACACTCCAATGTGCCCACCCACCTAGTCAGTCAGCGTGATGTCCTTTTTTAATGAAACCGCCTGAAGGACAAAGGAGAGCTAACAAGTGCTCTAAAATAAATTCATTGCAAAAATGGCAGTAAAAGAATGATATTCTGCGGCATGGCTGGGCAGAGCAGGGCTGAAGCATTAAGAACACGACTAGAGTGGTAAGGCAGGGGGATGGTAGGATAATGGTTATATGTAGACTTACCCCAACACGTCCATTATCATATTCTCTGCTCGCTTGAATAGTCAATTTCGCTTTGGAATGCATGGCATCCGACAGTGAATTTCTTTGATGTGTTGACGACGAGGTGGAACCTAACATCGAACCGTTCGCTTTGGCTGCCGCCGACGATGACGATTTGCTGCGAAAGCAAAATTCTATAATGGCCACAAAGACAGCCACCAGTAGTCCGCCGATCAGTATGTAGAAAATGCCCGCTACATTGCTCAGCGATAATTCATTGTGTGACGTTTCCTGATTGTCCTTGTTGAGGTTGCATTCGGTTTTGTCGTACCACCATTTATTGCGCAATTTTATCAGTTCGCCGTTTTCCTTCAGCGACAGTACGGCCAAATTAATTGGATCCCTGGGATATGCCAGCCATATGTGGGGGGTACATTGTAATCGTAATTGTAGTAGTAGCAGTGAGTAGCGAGTAGTCCGGGTAGTAGTGGTCATTGTGAGTTGTACCCCGCCCCAACGACCCCAAAGAGAAACAAGTGAAAATCACAATTGTTTTGTTGACGATGTCCACGGTGTTGATGGTGACGATGGAGACGATGCCATCAATAATGGCAATGATGATGATGTTGTAGTGAGCGAGTCGTCGTCATTGCACATCATGACCGGTACCGAAATGATGAATAATAATGGGATGGGTTGGCACAGCAGTGGACACACAAGTCATATCATCGGTGGAAGCAGCCAATGATGGTGTATGTGTTATTGTTGACCATGTTGACGACACAACACACACACACACATATGGATTTATGATTTGCATTTTGCACCCCACGAAGCAGTCAAAGCAGCAAGCATCCGGGAATTAAAGCGGCCGTAGATGTAGGCGTTAATTCAACACAGGCATTCCAAATGAATACGCAGCAAATTGTAATATGAAACGAGAAAGAGTTCTTATTTTAATTGATGATCTTTGTACATGTGACAGAGCAAAACATGACAACAACGAAAAAAAAACAAAACGAAACGAAACAAACAGAATGCCGACATAAAACGGAATGTATGTATTAATCTTCTTTGTAGTATGACCGACCGACCCCCCTCTTGGAAGTTGGGAATTTGTGTAAAAGTAAAAAAAAAGCATTGGTCCATCCTTACAGTTGCTTGCAACTAATCTCCCCAGCTTAAAAAGAGCACAGCACAGCACCGAATCCTACCGAACTGAGCTGAGCTGTGAACTGTCGGATGCATGTCCTGTCCTTGCTCAAATATTTATTGCCTGTAATCCTATTACACATTTTCGCATGTTCATCCTGCTGGGCCTTACATGCATACACCCATACACACATTCATTTATATGCCATACATTCAAATGTCTTTGCTTCTTCTCGGCGGACTACTCACTTGAGCGGCGATCCAATCGGTGTGGCAATACCAAAACCTTTCGTATCCAGATTACGTCCCACCTTCATGGTATCGCAGGGTTCGCGGGCATTTACATATTCGTTCTTGGGCGATTCCACCAGCAGCGCGTATTTGCCTTTGGATGTTCGGACACGTCGTATGCCCTCGTCGTAGGTGCTAACGAAGACATGTTTGCGTGAGTTCATATACTCCCACATTTTGTTGTGTAAACCGATTTGGGATCTCTGCAACGAAAAATTACCAAATAAAAAAGAAGGAGAATATTAATATACGAGTAGCCTGAAGTGCACTCAGCAAGAGCGTATTTGTTAAGTTTTATAGAATCTAAGGTATCTTTTGTGTTGAAGTATTTTAACTTGGAGTTTACAACGTTTTAGCGAATTGTTATACCTACATGGAAAAATTATAAACTTGTCATACTAACGCGTGATCCATTTCGAGGTTCCCAAATTTCTTAAAGAAAAAAAATCACAAAAAATTCAAATTGAATTGGGAATGTTTATTATCATTTGAAAGAACATTTTTTGGCATTTATTTTTTGAAGATTATGTCAAAGGTTGGTCGCGGCTACGTCTCAGATGGTCCATCCATTGAGTCCTATTTTCGATGACTCGTTCGAGCTTTTCGACTTTTAACTGGCGAATGACACGCGTGCTGTTTGCTCCAAGGCCTGAATCGAAGCGGGTTTGTCCGCATAAACTTTAAAATTTACATATCCCCACAGAAAAAAGTCTAACGGTGTGATATCACACGATCTTGGTGGTCAATCTGCTCACCGAAGTGTTCTCTCTATAAATCTATTGATTGATGCGATGTGTGGGAAGCGGCGCAGTCTTGTTAAAACCAAATGTCACCGAGATCACGAGCTTCAATTTCAGGCATAAAAAAGACGGTTATCATGGCACGATAACGGTCGCCATTGACGGTTACGTTCTCATCGGCATCATTTTTGAAGAAATATGGACCAATGATTCCACCGGCCCACAAACCACCCCAAACCGTCGTTTTTTCTGCATGAAGTATCAGCTCTTGAACCCCTTCTGGTTGCTCTTCTTCCCAAAATGCGGCGATTTTGCTTGTTTACACACCCATTGAGCCAGAAATGGGCCTCATCGCTGAACAAAATTTGGCTCGAAAAAGTCTGATCTTTTTGAAAGTTTTCAAGAGCCGATAGAGCGAAGAGATGTCACAAGCTGTATTTTGTGCGCTTTCAATTTAAGATCTCGACGTAAAATGCGCCAAGTCGTTCCGTACGTCAGTCCGAGTTGCTGCGAACGGCGCCAAATCGACTCTCCATGGTCTAGGTGTACACTCTCAGCCACGGCCGCTACTTTCTTGCGTGCTGGACGTGGTCTATTCGGTCGAATATTATCCAATAATAAATGCTGGGTCTCAAGATGGCTGATGGTGTTGCGAATAGTACACTCAGTAGGCCGATTATGTTGACCATAAGTTGAACGAAGTGCACGAAACACATTCCTCACAGAACGTGAATTTTCGTAATAAAGTTGAACGATTTGTAAACGTTGTTCAGGCGAAAGTCTTTCCATGATGAAATGCCAAACGATACAACAAAAAAAATAACATGACAGCAGGACACGACTCACACGTGATCTCTCAAAAAGGGGCTATTAAAAAAAGTATATCTACTTGGATCACCCATTACTACAGATTATAGAAAATCTCAAAGACGATGTAAAACTTCTATACAGAAGGTCATAATGACGACAGCATACTACAGAAGTGTTGACTAATTTTCAACCAATAAATACGAGTAACAAGTGAAAACACGCTCCCCCTGCTCCTAGAAATGAAGAAAACTAAATTCGCATCAAAATTTTCTCTCACAGCTTATTTTATGCATTCACTTTGAAGTGCTGTTTTACTACTCGCCACGAAGTTCTATCGGTATTTTCTTTTCATTTACCTCTGTTATTCTTCCATGATTTCTTTTTGCTTGTAATTAGTCTGATTTTGTTGCTAGAAACGATCGCACGCACTTAAACTCAAAATGGATCCTCGCAAGACAATAGAACAAAGGATGTTAGTATTAAATCATTTTAAAAACGGCAATTTACAGCGAAAAATTCCTACAATGGTAAATATCAATCCCTCCACAGTGCAATAAATCATTCAGCGGTTCCTACATGAGAATCGGGTGCATGATAAGGGCAGGACTGCACCAAATAAAATTTCTAATGCGTCGGACGAGCGGTATATGCGAAAAATAAGGCTAATACTAGACTTTCGGCACCAAAACTGACCACTGAAGTTTATAAAAGCATTGGCAAAAAACTGTAGTGTGGAAAATGCAGTCATTTATTTTCGCAAATGAGTCAAAATGTAATATATGTACTTGGCTCAGACTATAAGACCTATGTATGGAAAAGTCCGAGTACGGAGCTCAATATGGAATATTACAAGGCGATTGTCATGCACGGAGCACAGTGGGGCATTTTACCCCCAAAATGGAGATTAATTAAGGGACGCTTTCCGGAGATGTAATGTTTAAGTATATTTACACTTTCTGAGATTATTAGCCGATTCCAGTTGATTTTTTCAAAATCGGTCTTAAAATGGCTTAGATATGTCTGAAAAATTGGAAAAGATATGCCAAAAAATAATTTGTAAACGTATATTGGGTTATAATTTTCGATGTATGCATTTATGTGGCAACTTCAAACACTAAAATTATAGCCCTCAGCAATCTGCGTCCTTTGCATTTAATTCAATCCAAATCGCAATTCAAATGGTCTATTGGCGATAACTATTGGCGATATTAAGTCGAAAAAACACATTTACGGCAGATATTGGGCTATAACTCCCGATATGTATATCCCACGTGGAGCTTTCAGAGAACTATTTGATAGCCCTAACTGAGATCTGTCTATTGCAGTTTCATTAAATTCGGTAATCAACTGGCGACAATATGGATTATAGTATTTCAAAAATATATATTTACACCCGATATTGTGCTATAACTTCCGATGTGTATATCTCACGCGGAACCTTAAAATATCAATATGATAGCCCTCAAATTAGTCCATCTTCTAACGTTAATTGAGCCGAGAAATGAGTAAAAAAATTAAAACAGACAGCCGAAAAATCTTTTCAACCGATATAGGGCTATATCAATATACATAACTCTGTGAATGCAAACCTCTCAGATACTAAAGTAATGCATCTACCATGATACATAATATGGGCGTAACATATTATACAATCCCCAAACATTTGACCGGCTTCTTAAAGCCTTACAGATATTTATACAGAAAAATTATTATATGTAACTTAATTAAAACTTACATGAGAATAAACTGCTCATTTCTAGCTGAGTGGTTTTGCCAATAAACAACATATGATTATTGGACAGCAACAAACCCCTATGAGCTTCAAGAGATACAATTGCACCCGTAAAACATTATTGTTTATTGGTATTCATGGGGCCGTATTTTTTCGTCGATGAAAATAATCGTCATGTAACCGTCAATTATTTTTGGCCAGAATTGGATGGGCTTGACATCGCCGATATGTAGTGTCAACAAAACGGTTCCACCAGCCACACTGCACGCGTTACAATCGATTTACTGAAAGGCAAATTCGGTAAAGGTGTTATGTCGAGAAATGGTTCGGTCGAATGGCCACCTCGTTCATGGGCTTTAACGACATTGGATTTCTTTTTATGGGGCCACATCAAATCATTGGTCTAGCCAACTAAATTGGTAACAAGCCAACTAAAGGGTGGTTCAATTTTAAGAGCCGATGTCGTTTCTTGTCAAAATTCTGACCGTTGATGACGTTCGGAATGATCAAGAGGCTTAAGTTCTTGAGTAAATTGCACCATGTAAGCGTGTAAATGCAAGTCTTTATGCAAAATATTCATCAACGACGATTGTGAGAGGTGTAATTGTTGGGCACGACGACGATTAGAGGTGGACGGCTCTTCAGCCACACTATTGCGAACAGCAGCAATATTTTCTGCAGTACGACCTGTACGAGCATGCACAGGTGTTTTCACATCTTCTACAGACCTGGTATGCCCAAATTCCTGCACGATTTTACCGACTGAACGCATATGTGGACGATTAAATTGACCAAAAAAATCACAAAGTGCACGACATGCATTTTCCTTATAAGTCTGAATAACTTTAACGTATTGCTCGCTTGTGTATCTCTCCATGGTTTCAATTGATTTAGTCTAAAATTGAAAAATATTGAATGAAATTCAGAAAAAAACTTGACGTTTAGGTCTGGTTTACATTCATCATTGGGCCTTAAAATTTAACCACCCTTTAATTTAGACGAGCTCAGGGCCAACACCCAATGCGAAATTGCCAACGTTCCGGTCGAAATGTGTGCAAGAGTGGTGGAAAATTAGGTCCAAAGAATAGATCGCTGTACATGGGCTTGCGGTGGTCACACAACTTAAATCGATATCAATTCTTTAAATATAACATTTGCACTACGCCTGGAATAAATTTGAAGTCTATATCTTAAATATTCTATGTTTTAATAATATATAAAATTATTATGTTCTTAATAGAAATCCGTTACATCCCCCACCGTTACTGCACTATTAAAGCTCACAAAAAATATCCGTTTTTTGAACATGCGATCCTCAAATAAGCCAAAACTTTAAAATAAATCCTAATGTTTTTTTTAAATAACCAACACTCAGGGGATGCCACCTATACATGCGGTGCATTGCGTTGGAGAGTGGAAGGTAAAGGATCGAAGGGGGCAAGAGGAAGTAACGTTTATTGAAACTTGTCTTGAACTTCTGGATGTCTCAATTAGTGGGAAACACATTTGCTGGAAGTCGATTCCACATACGGACTGTACGAGCGAAAAACGAATTTGGAGTTGAAGCTAAATTTCCTTTAGTTTTACTACCTCTATGTATCCATACGCCGCCCATTTAGCGGACCGTTATTACATAAGCCTAAATGGCCATTATGTCCTTTTTTGAGATTTTAAAGTAGTCCAAAAAAATTGTGACTTGTTACGCAAATACTGAAAAAAGTCTACCTTTTCCTAGGTTTGTTTAAGAACCTTAAAGGGAAACTCTTTCCCTTCTTGGGCGATTTCACCCATTTATGCCCCAACCAGCGTCATACAAGATTTCAGTATCCATTGTTAATTAATTTGATCACTATACGAGAGCTTTAAACAGACATACAGATGGACTCATGGACTGATGAACAGACTAGATAGACATAGAATGTTACGAAGAGTTTTTAGGGTCCCATACCAATATTTCGTATTGTTGCCAACAGACTGACTAATTTAGCGTACCATCCACCCTTCGGTCGAGGATTTAAAAAGCATTCCACGCTGCAAATACATAGATAACAACAACATTAATATTTCAACTCATGAGCATGCATGCAAAAGTTCCTTATTCCCAACGAAAGAAAAACAAACCAAATATATTTCAATGAATCGTTGAATACACAAGTGTGGTTGATGTTGTTGGTGCGGGGCCAAATAGCTGTTCCCAACAAAATGAGCAGCAAAAATCAGAAATAAGCATATTTTTCACTTTGGTGATTATGACGAAGGAAGACGAAACAAAATACCAACAACACAAAAAATGGTTAATGCTGAAATATGTATGTTCCACACATATACACTCATTCCTGTTCATATTCATTTATAGCTCACTTGGTACAAAAATGTCATAACTCAAAATGCAAGATTTTTGTTAAAAATACATAAAGGTCTCTTCTTGGGGTACAATATTCTGCGTGTGGGACAGTTTTTGATTTGCTTCACACAAAATAAAATTAAAAAGTCGTATTGCTCAGAACATCATTTTTGGACTTGTGCTGGTCTTGTTACCAATGATGGATATGAACTTCTTTAAGGCCATATCAGCAGTAAGCACAAAAGTACATGCCCTTAAATGCTGAAAGGCACACACATGCATATATACACTAACTCATGCACACCCACACACATACATAAATGCATAAATGTGAATGCCAAAGTGTTGTATGGCTTTTTTCCGGAGAAGAAAAAGATGTACTTGAAAATTCCATTGGATTTTAATAAATTGCTTGATTTTACCAACAAGCTGTTAGCTGTGTTCTTCGTTTCTCTTTTAACACTTGTTCATCTACCAATAAGCTTTACATACATTTACACATACACACACACTTATATTCATATGATGTGTGTAAGCAAATCTCTCTACACATACCCACATATAGGAGTAGCACACATGAAACGGAAACTGCCATTCGACTTAAGCGGATGTTCATCTTGAATGTTTGTGCTTGGTTTGGCAGGCAAATTAAATTAAAATGATCCTCAATGCCTCATACGAGAGAGAAAGAGACAGGAGGGAGAGCATGAATGGAATGGGTAGGGTTTTGCTGGCTTGCTTTGGCTTTGTTTTGGGGCCATTCCACTTCCTGCCACTTCCACTTTCAGGGCTGTAGGAAATGGTTTTCTGGAAATCTTTTCCGTTCCATTTCGCTGCTGCTGTGTGCAAATTTAAATGTTCATTTGTTTATGGCCTCCCTGTATGTCTGTGACTGTGGGTCTGTGCTAGTCTATATGTGTGGGCACGTCTATGAGGGTCTGCATTTGTGTGATGTGCCCCATTTTTCCAGCTCCTAATTCGAGTTTAATTTTATTTAATGATGATACGACTGACTGTACTATGAATGCCAGTGTATTTGTGCGCCTCCTTAAGTCTGTGTATGTGTTGATAAAGTAATTTTTAATGTACTCTCGTTTGGAATTTTTTTTTGGGGGGCGGGGGGAAATAACCATGCAGCCCATAAAACACATCAAAGTATTTCTAATTAAATGTTTTATGTTGAGAAAATGTACACATATCCTTGCAATGATTACATAAAGAGTATTATTGAAATCCATACGAGCACATCCTTAGTAACTGGTGCCATAGCAGCTCTTGGCCCGACACGTTGACTGCCAGACGGACGGCTTTAATCGGGTTGACATGTGAAAATGTTGTCTTTGCTATAACCATAAATGTAGAGCTTGTCTGAAGTGGATTTTGAAGGTTTCTGTTGGTTGGTTTACAAATGGTGGATTTTATCCATAAAAAGGGTTGTTCAACCATAATGCACAATGTTAATTGTGAGTCACACCTTAACGCCAAATTTATAACCCAACTTAATGCGACATTTCTGTGTTTCAGTGTTTGGCAAATTTAACCTTGAAAAGGTACATACTTAAGCAGCGCGTTAAGTTTGTCGAAGCCTTTTACGAAAATGGAAATTCCATTCAAAATATACAACGTGGACCTCGTAATTTTTTTGGCCAGCAAAATCGACCAACTGTGTCCACAGTGGATTCGTAATCTAGCTGAATTGTCACAATAGGGCAAATGAGAATACACGAGTGATTGTAGAAAAGCCCATGCAACTACAAAGACGGCTTGGTGTGGTTGATGGTCTGGCGGAAATGAGGTCTCCAATCAGTTACCTTTAATGGTGTTCGCTATTGCGAGATGATAACGGATATGGACCTAGCCGATATGTGGTTCCAACAGGATGGTGCCACTTGTCACACAGCCAAGGACACTGTGGCTCTTTTGCGCAATAAATTCCATGGCCGTGCAATCTCATGCCATGGCGATGTTAATTGGCCGTCAAGATCATGTGATTTTTTTATATATGCTTTAATTGAGATCATGATCATGTGATTTGACACCGTTGGACTTCTTGCTTTGGGGATATTTAATAGAAAAAGTATTCGTCAATAAGCCAAAAACAATTCAAGAGCTAAATAAAGAGATACTCGTAACGAAATTGAACCTCCATTGTGTCTCAGAGTCCATGGAAATATGTTCCACCGGATAGAGATATGCCACCAAAGCCGTGGCGTATATGTGGCCACCAAAGCCGTGGCGAATATATTATTTCTAGCAGAATTTCCATAGATCCTTCTATTATAATAAACAATTTAAATAAGTTCCTGAAAACTTTATAGTGTATTTATAATAAACATAGTGCGTTTTAGTTGGACTACCGCGGAATATATTCCATTATAAAGAATATATTCCGTGGTATTCCAATGTTGTTTAAACAAATATGATCCATTAAAATTTTACATTTTATGTCAATCTTAGAGATTCAGAAAACTAAAGGGTGGTTAAATTTTAAGGGCCGGTGTTAAATGAAAACCACACCTAAACGTACAACTTTTGCTGCATTTCGTTTGATATATCTCAATTTAGGACTAGTTCAATTTGAACCATTGAAAGATATAAAAGAAAGCAATGCGTTAACGTTATTCAGGCTTATTATGAAAATAATAATTAGTTTTCGAAGAAAATCATCTTTAATGATGAAGCATATTTTCACCTTAGCGGACTCGTCAATAAGCAGAACTGCCGCATTTGGCCGAATGATAATCCAAAAGTGATTGTCGAAAAAATTATGCACTCACAAAGAGTGACTGTTTGGTGCGGTTTATGGGCAGGCGGCATCCGGGCCCTATTTTTTTCCAAAATGAGGCCGGTCAGGCAGTTACTGCGAATGGTGTTCACTATCGTAACTTTTTATGGCCCGAATTGGAAGATATGGTTGTGGACGATATGTGGCTTCAAAAGAACGGTGCCACTTGCCACACAGCTAATAAAGCAATGGCTCTTTTGCGCGACAAATCAACATCTGCCCTTAAAATTTAACCATAAAGGGTGGTTAAATTTTTTACTGTTCAGGAGGTCGTCTTAGTTCCCTAATGAAAACTAGCACATTTCCAAAGAAGTCCAATACTCAATACTTGGTATACTTTCACACAAACTCCCAAAAAGTAAAGTAATCGGTCATGTGAGGTTAGTTTAAACGGTTGATACAAGGGGGCGACTTTACTTGAGGGTTTGTTGGTTTAGGTTATCACTTTAAGCAATTTCTAGACAAACTTGCTATTTTAACATTGTAGCTATCAGTGAAGTTTTTGTTTGGCTTGAATTTAATTATTCAATGGTACCAGAGTGAAGACTCTCAGCAGAGTAGTTCGACAGATGTGATGGTAAGTCAGAAAACACTACTGTACCTTAGTACACCTCTGCTGTTCTATGGGTCACAGCACCCGGTTGCAATGTAACTCCACACCGAGCCGAAGCTCTCCCCGCGATTTGGGTTTAAACCACAGCCAGCACGATACTCCCCGAAGGGCCGCACCAACTAGTCGGGCCTCGGCCCCTGACCAAAGGGGAAGTTGTGTCCATATAACACGCTTCGAATTGGTACCGGCGGGATTGACCTTAAGGGGCGCTGGCCCACATGAAACGGAAACTGCCATTCGACTTAAGCGGATGTTCATCTTGAATGTTTGTGCTTGGTTTGTGCTTGGTTTGGACTCTCAGCAGAGTAGTTCGACAGATGTGATGGTAAGTCAGAAAACTCTACTGTACCTTAGTACACCTCTGCTGTTCTATGGGTCACAGCACCCGGTTGCAATGTAACTCCACACCGAGCCGAAGCTCTCCCCGCGATTTGGGTTTAAACCACAGCCAGCACGATACTCCCCGAAGGGCCGCACCAACTAGTCGGGCCTCGGCCCCTGACCAAGGGGGAAGTTGTGTCCATATAGCACGCTTCGAATTGGTACCGGCGGGATTGGCCTTAAGGGGCGCTGACCGTCGCTTGGTAATGGCTCCAGTGCGAAGGTTGACGCTATCACAGCGAGAATCATGTAAAACACTCGGACGCTGTATCTTAGTACACATATATCCATGTTCGAAAAGACATATTTTTTGCGCCATAGAGACCATACCACCATTGGCTAAGTCCTTCAATTTCTTCGATTCGTAAAATTTATACATGAGCCCAATTGGTCAGAATTTCACATTGGTCCAAATCTTCAATATTGGTAAATATTTGGCTTTAAGAGAAGACTTCACCGTTTCTGGATATCTATATATCCCTGTTTTATTTAAAGGGTGTTTTTACGGCGTAACACATTGTAATGTACCACTCAAAATTGACCGTCCTACGTTGCTCAAGCGGAACAGTCGCCACATGAACAGTTTTGCCGAAGAAACAGGCGACCAGTTGCTTCGAAGTGCTTTTTCCACGAACATCTTTCGCTGAATTTGGCACGCCTTCGAAGACCCACACGGTCGATTGCGGTTTTGTTTCGGACTCATACGCATAGCTCCATGATCCGTCACCTGTGACGATAATATAAACGTCCTTTGAAGCACCGCGATTGTATTTTTTACAATTTCTTTGCACCAATCGACACGAGCCTTTTTTGAGCGGTTGTCAAATTGTGCGGGATCCAACAAGAACAAATATTTTTTACTGCCAGGTGTTCATGCCATATCGAATTTATGCTAGTGGAAGAAATGTGCAAGGATGCCACTATCTCACGGTATGTCACATGAAGATCTTGCATTATCAGTTCACCCACGGCATCAATTATCTCTGGCACAACAGCCGTTTTTGAACGACCTTCACGACCTTCGTCTTTAAGCGAGCATCGGCCACGATTGAATTCATTTAACCAGTTGCTTCATCGCCATTCAAAGATTTAGGTTCATTGATGCCCTCTTGTCGTGTTAATCCATGTCGAAAGTTGTGAAAAATTATCGCACGAAAATGTTCACGAGTTAGTTCCATTTTTTTTGCCAAATTGATGTTTTCAAATGATGGTCGTACGTCAAAACGTTCTGAGTACGTTTATGCCAAAAAATTTCAAACTTTCCAATGGAGATGTCAGAAATATATCTAGCAACCCTCGTGTATGGTAGCAACTAAGTATTTTAGAGATGTTACAAATGGAATGACAGACTTATTTATATTCCTGGCCTATGGTGGAGAGTATAACAATACATAAAAATGTCAAACAAGTCTTTGATACACCAACAGTGCAATATTATTAAGTTTTTATACATTTTGAGCTTTTATGAAAGTTAAGAACAACGAACATTAGCCGGTATTTATTACCTTATTCTTAAAATGTCACTTAATGTGTAGCCTCGCCATGAAAACGTTCCCGTGACAACAGCTTGGTAAAATTTATTTTAGTTCGTATATTTTAGGATACAATTTATAAACAAAAACTCCGTAATTTATGAGGAAAATCCTATTTTTTGTTGAAGAAAACAAGAGCACAAAAATAAAGCCTTCTGACGACTGGGCAATGCTTCATCATGCTCTGCAAAAGATTCGCCCCGGCGATATTTGAGTAAGGTAGAGTCCAATACATGGTATTCAGAGATGTACAGTCTTAACTGTGAGAGATTTTTAAATATATGTAATCAAATCACAATATCGTCCTATCTTTCATGATAGGTTTAAATGAGCATGATCAATTCTGTCATACTTGTATTTTACATAGTAGCACCTTACAGATAATTACATATGCTGGTTTATCCTTTTATACACCAGTACCTGTCAGACTCGATTTGTAGTTCCACTGATCTATGATTTAAAATCCGTTTGTTTTAATATGAGTAATGCACTAACAAGTGCCCCGTAGAAATAGTAAATACAAGATTTTAATTACTTGCTGAAATTTTGTAGTAGAAACAACTTAAAATTTTCCTTACATAAAAGATAATTTCTTAAATTATTTAAATAATAATTTCCCATAAGACTGCCCATTTCAGTTCTTTTCTCCCTCTCCAAAAAGAGATCTGTAGAAATCGCAGTACATATCAGGTTACGGCCTATAGCGCTTTAATGGCCCAGTTATACTTACAAAAGTATTGTTGTGTCGTCTATGGAAATGTGTCAATTTCAGACGACACAGATGCATTTATTGGAATTGCTCAAGAATTCATGGCACAGCAGCGCATGGCGACAGTATAAAATATGCAAAAAAATCAAGGAGACGGCGAAGGCACGGAGGTGGTATGAGAAGCCCCAGCGAATGAATGCATGTTAAAAAGATAGACAGAACCTGAGACAGGCCGATGACAGCGTCAACAGTTTTGCAATGATATGAGACACTCACACTCGCACTTTAGCGTACACTTACACACACGCCTACACATAGTATCGCCAACAATCGAACAAACCGGAAAAACATTTCACTGTTGACAATTGTTGTGCTCCCGCGATACTAAGAGGCGGTAGTATGGTAGTGTTGGTGTCTCTGACTGTGGAACGTGAGAGGGTGCGGGATTTGGGATGGGTAAATAGGCTTTAGAAATGCGTGTCAGAGCACACATTTAATGGGAGCGCAGAGATTGTCGTTTGCATTTCCTTGTCAAAACTAATTGCACCGCACATCAGTCAAATGTCACAGGAAAGATTCTCCTCCTGTCCCGTTTCAATTCGATTTTTTTTTTCACTGTGCTCAGACATTTTTTTTTCGCTTTGCTACTGCACTCGACTCCACTGCACTGCAATCGTATCTCATCCAAATACTGAGGACCACCAGCGAATGAGAAGAGAATTGTTTTCGCTTGAGTAGGGATATGCAAATTGCTTCGGATGCAGACTGATTGGAATGGAAGTGAGAAAGTAGAGAAATTATTTTGATTGCAACTTCAGAAGCCAAGTGACAGTTCTCTGAGTGAACGAGTGAATGCATGGATGTATGCAGAACTGAAAGTATGGTATCAATAATGAATAAAAGACTACAATAGGGCAATTCCATGGGAAAATAATTCGAAACGAAGATAGAGAAAATGAGTTTGCTTAACAGAACGGTGTGGCATTACAAAGTATGCATTATCGTCCTGTGCCTTAGAAGTAGGCAGCACGCGAATAAAAGTAGAGAATTCTGAGCACGAAAATGACGAGGTAAAAGATATCGACAGAAAAGGCTTTAGTATCTCTAAAGTCCATATCCAGCTCTATCTATGAAATCTTAAATTTGAAATAAAAACGGCAGTGAACTACGTATTAATTCCAATTGTTACTTTTAGTTTTAACGTGCAGTTTTACACTAAACTTCTTAGATTTACGATAAAATGAATGCTGGATTGCTCTCGACGTTCGTTGGGAAAAGGAACAATTATGCTGTTGATATGCCTATGGGTGACTTTGCGAAGCAAAAGTTAGAAGCAGAAGGTCCTCCTTTGTAATAATAGCCAAACATGAACAATTACAATTGGGGACCTGTATTTTACTAAATATCACTACAAAACAGACTAAACATTTTCAGTTACAAGCATCTATATGAAACCAGTCAAGCAATGGCATATTGGAGTCGTAGATTTTCATGCCTCTATGGGAAATCTCTTTATCAGGTTTAATTTTATGTACTTCAAAAATAGAATATTTCTCGCCAGCTACAAACTTCATTATCATTAAATTTCTGACTTATCTGGAATACTGGGTAGGCATATACTATTATCTATTTCTAAACCGATTGCTTCATCTAAGGGGTCAGTTGACTCACGATAATGGAATCATGTTTCAACAGCTTGGAGTTTGTATAACTACTGTAATTAAGTTTTGTTGCCGTTGCTCCACATTAAACTTAGCATTGCAATGCTAAGTTTAATGTGCCGTTGCTCCACATTAAACTTAGCATTGCTAAAAATTGTTTTGAAATGTATCGCAAGAAGACCTGCATTATTCAACCACTTAAAAGACATTTTCCCAAGACTAAGTAACGCATAAAGTCAGGAAGGGGTTGTTAATGGTTCCGACATACGAAAACTAATGAGTCGTCAATATATTGACCAAGCTCTGACAGACCGAGAATTAAATATGTACGAGGGCGACCGCAAAACTAACTGGCCTGACACATTTTCTGTTTTACTAGCAACTTTTTTTTTTTAAAGGCAATCATTTATAAGCCATCTGTCAAAATTTCCGAAATATTTAATGATTATTTTCTTTGTTACAGGTGATTGAAGTAAACACGTTTTATAATTTTTGAAAAATGGAAAATAAAGAGTTTCGTGCGGTAATTAAACACTTTTATATGAAAGGTTATACGCCAAAATTAATCGAAGATGAATTGGATTCTGTTCATGGTGATAATGTACCATCATATACCACCGTGAAATCCTGGGTTCAACAATTTAAAATGGGTCGTTTAAGTACGAAAGATGAACAACGCTCTGGAAGACCGAAAACTGCTACTACTATTGAAAACATTAGAAAAATATTTAATGAAGTGACAAAAGATAGACGAATAAAGCTCAGAGAACTTGCTGATATTGTTAAAATACACGAAACACAAGTTTGGAGTATTTTACATGATGAACTCCACATGAACAAGCTATCCGCAAGATGTGTGCCGCGTTTGTTGACTTTGCCCCAAAAAATCCTCCGTTGGACCAATTCCGAGGAGTTTTTAACGATTTATCAGCGTACTCCAATAGAGCTCTTGCGCCGATTCATAACTGTTGATGAAACATGGATCCATCACTACATCCCAGAATGCAAAGAACAGTCAAAACAATGGATAGAAGCTGGTAAAGTGGTCCCAAGAAGACGAAAACTGTTAAGTCAGCAGGAAAAGTAATGGCCACAGTATTTTGGGATGCAAGGGGTATAATATTTATTGATTATCTTGAGAAAGTAAAAACTATAAATAGTGAATATTATTGTGCATTATTGGATCGGTTGAGTGAAGAAATCAAGGTAAAACGACCGCATTTAGAAAACAAAAAAAAGTTATTTTTCATCAAGATAATGCTCCTTCACATACTGCATTTTTAACTCAACAAAAACTGGCCGAAGTACGATTTGAAATTGCTCTGCATCCACCATATAGTACAGATTTAGCTCCTTCTGATTATTTCATGTTTCCAAATTTAAAAAAAAATTCTCGGTGGCAAAAAATTTTCGTCCAATAGCGAGGTTATTGCTGAAACTGAGGCATACTTTGAAGGTCTTGAAAAATCTTATTTTTCGGATGGAATTAAAAAACTTGAAAAACGTTTGATGAAGTGTATTGAGTTGGAAGGAGATTATGTTGAAACATAAATAATAATAATTCCAAAAAAACGGTTCTTTTTATGTTAGGCCAGTTACTTTTGCGGTCGCCCTCTTACATGCCTCGCATTAATAGCAGTCATTAAAGGACCTTTGGGCAAACAACGCAAAGACAACTACAGGCAATCTGTTGCAAACATGTTGGCAGCTTTCGATGAAATTGGGGTTAATATGTCGTACAAAATTCATCTCTTGCATTAGCATCTTGATGAACTCGCTCAACAGTTGCCAACTGAATCTGGTGAGCAAAGCGAACGTTATTACCAAACTACGTTTCCATTTGAAATAAGGTAGCTATAGAGTGTGTATATTTTGCATTTCAGATTTTTCTAATATCTTTTTCAGAGTGAACAGTTTAAACATGTTAACGATAAAAAACTATTTTCGTTTCAGGTACAGAGAAAAGAAATCTCCAGATGCAATACACGCTGAAATTTGTTGGTGGTATAAAAACATCTTTTAAGAAGAGGAAGACGAGGAAAAAGAGGAAGATGGGGAAGACAAAGATGAAATTCCAGAATATCTGTTGGACGAAATTATCGACCTTTCTGATGATGATAACGGTGACCAAGATATTAGAGAGAGCAGAGATCTTGATGCACTGCCGCCTGCTAAACCGAAACTGGCCAAATCATTTATTTAATTTATTTAATTTTTTTACTTAAAACTTTTCATAACTAACATTTCAAAATTATATTTTTTTACATATTTTTATAATTTCTTTTTCAATGTTTCTTCAAAACGAACACTAAACAAAATTTATACATAACAAATGAGAAGTAAATTAATATTAAGCTGGAAAATGCAGGTTTTGTATTATGATTTGTTTCATTTCAAATAAAATTTATTGAAAAAACTGAGAAGCATGTTATAGATCAAACAGAAAGCAAAAAAGACTTAGTTTTGTGGAAAATATTTTCGAAATACATGAAAAAAAATAATTTTTCCAACATTTTGCTTCATAAGCACCAAAATATTTTCTAAATCAATTTTTTTAGTTGGACAGGTCTCTAGCAATAATTTGGCTGTTACAGATTGAAAAAATATCAATTAGTCGTTGAGTTATAGCCAAAAACCCATATAAACAATATGCTGAAAGTCGGCATTTGACTGCAAATTTCGAAGGTCGATTACAAAAAAAATTCGAACTAACATAAACAAACGCCGCGATACGGGTCTTCTAATTTAACCTATATTTTCACCCGTCACTCTCAGAATCGACCTAACTTTTGCTAACCTGAATTTATTCCACAGTGTTATCCTTCTCTTTTTGAATCAGCGTTCGGCAGGGTCGAAGCTTTTATACTTCTTCACACCACGGATTGAATTGAAGTAAGACATAGACAGTACTGGGGGTTATGGTTGTTGGTGGTATGTCCGATCTACATTTGGGCCCAATTAAATCGTAGAAATAATGTTATATGTGTACTCGTGAAAGATACTCCAGGGCACAGAGACCGCGCACATAGGCCAATCCTTCCAATTCAGAAAAATCTGTGAATGAATATCAAATTCTTCATTTCGGAGTACCCATATGTCCATAAAGATCCTAAGCCCTATGGGTCAAGGACATAAATTATGTGTATCATAAAATTAATATGATTTTTGTATTTGTGACACAATGTTTAAGTAAAATGAGGCCAATTTTTGAGCTCCTAGGGACCATATGTCCGAATTCCAAATTGGCAAAAGTCCCATCCCAAAGGGACCTAATCTTTAAAATGACTCTTCTGAACAAAACTGGTTTTTAACCTTACGTCCCTTTCTATTTTGCGCGTCACATATATAGATACATATTTTAATTTGTTAGAAAATATAAGTGTTTTTGAATGCTTGTATATCCCCAAACATTAGGGTACGTCCCTTGGGCCCAATTCAGCCAAATTGTAAAATTTATGTCATATTCAGATTCGCCAGAAAATTCTCTTAATTTTCAGTCACCATGAGTCAAGGCAAGAAAAAACAGGGAATTGTTACTCTTTCTCTAAGCCACATAAAAGGTTAGGTGCTCGCCACCATATCTGTCTACCATCCCAATCTAAAAATAACTCAGTTATGCCATTTATTAAATAAAAACAAACGAAAATAATAAGTTGGTCCTTCTAGAAGAAATAAAGCTTTTTTAAAAATTTAAAATTTATTTTTGATAAAGGAAGAAAATTACTATTTTATTTGAAAGGTATCCTCATTTTTTTAAGAGACCTTTAAAAATTGTAACCAGTTATACTACAGTAAAATATTTTAACTGAAAACGACAATTTCTACCAGCATTTGTGAAATTTCCCTAACAAAATGAATTTTCATTTTCGGTGACCCTAACCGAAATTAACGGGGTAATATTTTTTGGAACATAATAAAATACTCATAATTCTCGTTAAAGAATCCGTTCATCACTTTTCCGAAAAAGGACGAAATGTTCTACGAAAATAATATCCATGCAATTTTATCTTAGACATCCTTAAAAAAATTCGCAAAAAGGAACTCGAATGATAAGTTTTTTAACTAATTTTATACGATATTGCATTGCAAAATAAAAACTTCCTCGGCCTATAAAAAAGAACTTTCAGGATCCTGTAATTTTGGGCACTAACCATACTCATCTAAGTATATTATTTCTCAGAGGAATCATACACCTTCCAGAGAATGTCCGCAGGTTTGCTGCATAGTGTAAAAGCTAAATCGTAAAGTAATTTGTACTAAACTTTTACCCAATTCTTTAATCTATTTAATATATTGTTGGGAAAGTTTTGTCGATACGAGGGTTGATATTTATATTCCGGGTCCTGACAATACTAGTGTTCCTAGATGTAAACACTTCCATTGAAAAATTGGGCATTTTTTACTATAACTTCACTCAGACTGTTTTGTCATTGAGGGCGAATTGGTTTGTTTACAGTGTGTTGAAAAATTCATCACAGTCAAACAACGGAATTATCCCGTAAAAATTTTGGTGCGATGATTTTTTACGATTTTCGGCGTGTGTTATCGAGACAAGAGTGTTTAAATCAACTTGTTTTGATTTTTGGCGATGAAGCACCATCAAAAACCACTGTTAATCGCTGGTAGAGTTCAGTCTCGGAAGCCGTTCGCTCCAGGATGAATTTCGCGAAGGACTTCCAACTTTGGTCACTTTGCCAGAAACCATCGATGCTGTGCGTGAACTGATTAAGCAAGACCGACATGTGACATACCGTGAGATTAAGGCATCCTTGGGCATTAGTATGACGAGCATGCAAAAGATATTGCATGTTTATTTGGCCGTGAGAAAAATTTGTTCTCCTTGGATCCCACATAATTTGACGAATGCTCAAAAAAAGCCTCGTATGGATTTTTGCAAAGAGATGTTGAAAAAGTATTACTCCGGTAGCTCAAAGGCAGTGTATAACATTGTCACAGAGGACGAATCATGGATCTATGCATATTAACCCACCCGATACAAAACAGTAATCGACCGTATGGGTCTTTCAAGACGAGCCAAATCCAACAAAAGTTGTTCGTGGAAGATGTACATCGAAGCAAATGATTGCGTTTTTTCGGTATAAGGCCAAGTTGCCACAGTGCCTTTAGTGAAACGTACACTGAAAAGAAAAGGTTCATCAAACTGATGAATTTTTACATCATTTTGATGAATTTGTACTTCATTTTCCAACCTACAACACTTTTCATCAATTTGATGTAGAACTTTTCATCAATATTTCTTCAATTCCATACATCAATTTAATGAAAATTGTTCATCAACTTGATGAAAGTTATACATCAATTTGTTGAAAATTGTACATCAATTTGATGAAAATTGTACATCAATTTGATGAAAATTATACATCAATTTAAAGAACATTGTACATTAATTTGATGAAAATTGTACATCAATTTGATGAAAATTGTACATCAATTTGATGAAAATTGTACATCAATTTGATGAAAATTGTACATCAATTTGATGAAAATTGTACATCAATTTGATAAAAAATCTACATTTATTTGATGAAAATTTACATCAATTTGATGAAAATTTTACATCAATTTGTTGAAAATTGTGCAACAATGAAGATCAATTTG
This sequence comes from Hydrotaea diabolus, assembly GCA_963513945.1. Lineage (NCBI taxonomy): Eukaryota > Metazoa > Arthropoda > Insecta > Diptera > Muscidae > Hydrotaea > Hydrotaea diabolus. The sequence goes on from OY740719.1 coordinate 168,619,268, forward strand.
ATAGACATTATACATTAAAGCTCGGACATTCTAACTCAATTGCATGTAGTTATAGTAATATCAAGACAAGTTCCTTAAATATATATATGTACTCATATTACTATAATACATATGTACAAGAAAAGACATTATAAATATTTTTAACATTTTATTGATATATCAAAAAGTTATTACAATAACAGTTTAATTGTACTGAATTCACTGAGTTGAGGAACAAAAGAGATCAAAAAAAATGATGATGATGGAACTGTTCATTGCACAAAAAACACTCCATTTTTACACTTACACTTTTTAAAACTGTTTTTGTTACACTGTTAATTTAGTTTAGTTCAATTTAGTTTCACTTTCACACTTTTAATATTATTTCCGATGTTTACGCTCACTTATAACACGCGTTCTATTCAACGATCACTTAATCAATGAAATGACAAACTAGAATGAAAACGCAAGAAGAAACAACAGCTGCTCCGTTTTCGTTCTTTGATTTCTTCTGTTATTGCTACCCGACAATGTTGCCATACGCTGATTAGAAGAAATTTGCTAGACCCTGAAAACAATGCACTACATATACAATTTACATTACCTTAATTTATAGATGGTTGCATTTATGACTAAAATTAAGATACTAATTTTTTAGTGAAATATTTATTGAAATTATTAATTTTTTTTTGAGATACACAAAATATTTTATTCGCCTTTTCTTTAAATCAAGATCATTGGCATCCCTAGTAAAAATTCAACCGAGTTGTGATTTTGCCCAACTTGTTTGTTCGTGTTTGTTTGTTGTTTTTATTTGTTTTTCTACGTCTGTGTGGAGTGGCTAATCATTGCAAATGCATTGTATAGACAAAAAGAGAGGGTATGAAAGTGTGTGCTTTCATTTGTTTGGTGGTAGGCATATAAGCATTCTGCTAACTGTACACTTGCTTTTTAAAGAAGAAACGAAATATGCAAGCAATTAATTATGTATTCAATGGATTTTTATCAGTTTAGCTCACAAACCGTCAACCCAGAACGAAACTTTTTTTTGAATAATTTTTGGTAATTTTTTTTATGTCACCCACCCTTATTTTTATATGTTTGTATGTATATTTGTGTGTGCAGTTTTTTTTTTACTCTGGCTGTCCCTTCTGAAATATTGATGTACAATGTGAAAGATTGATGAAAAATAATACTTCAATTTGATGAACGCACAAAAATGGCGTAGAAACGTCATACTTCAAATTGAAGAATTTATTCATTAAATCAATGAATTTGTTCATCAATTTGATGTAGAACTATTGAAGAATCTTTTTCATTGATTTGATGTACAGTTATTTTTTCAGTGTAGGAGGTCAATTCTGAGTGGTATACAACCATCCGTTTGCCAACAGTGTTCGATGAAATGAGAAAAGATTATAAGAAAAGACTTACATCACGACAATGCGAGCTCTCACCCATCAGCTGAAACGATGAGGTATTTGAGCACTCAATATGCCGAATTTATGAGCCATCCACTGTACAGCCCTGATTTGGCACCCAATGACTTCTTCTTATATCCTAGCATAAAGAAAAACTTCCGTGGTTAACGTTTTTCATCGCCGGAAGCAGTTGTTGAAGCGTTAAAAAATCATGTTTTGGAAGTATGTCAATCGGAGTGAAAAAAGAGCATCAATAATTGGTTTGTGCGCATGCAAAAGTGCATTTATCTTAAGGGAGTATATTTTGAAAAACAATAAAACCATTTTTGATGATAAATATTCGGACAGAAATATGTATAGCTGCCATCGTAGTTATAGTTTTTGTAAAACACTTTAACCGCAGAACGACAATTTTTACTGGCATTAATGTAATTCACTTAGCAAAAGTACAAAAAGGTCACGCTAAAATAAGAGATATCGAATTTTCATCTTCGGTGACCCAACATAGATTAACGGGGCAAAATTTTTTGAAACATAATATAATACTCAAAACTATCGTTTAGGAATCCATTTTTCACTTTTCCCAAACAAATAAGAAAAGGACACGCGATACTAAGAAATAGGATTTTAAACTTTTATACGAAATTAAACTGCGTTCAATTTTAGCTCACATAAATTCGCAAAAAGAAAGTCGAATGCACTATTATTTTACTTATTTCATACTGTATTGCATTGGAAAATGAAAACTTCGTCGGTCTATAAAAAAGGAACTGAGACCTATCAGGACCCTGCCATTTTGGGCATTTCCCATAATCATCTTAGTCTATTATTTCCCAAGGAAAACATAAACCTCACAGAAAAAGAGAAAAATTTTGTGCATAGTGTAATTGCTAAATCTAAAGTAACTTTTTCACCAAACTTTTGCCCAATCCATTTACCTATTCAATATACTGTTGAGAATGTTTTGCCGATATTGCAAGCAATTTCGATGTTCAGTTATAGATGAGGAACAAGCGGTCAACTTTTTAATAGATTTTTTTAACTCTTTAGAACCAACTGGAATACCAGCACAAATCTAATTATAAAAAGTTAGTTCACCACCCACTGTCCACCGAACGTGGGTAACAAAGCAGGACTTTCAGTTAAAAAACTATTTCTGAATTTTATCGAAGAAAAATTATAAACGACAAATGTCAAGATACCACCAATTTCAATATATGCTAACAAAAGAAAGGATTACAAATAGTGCATTTGTCTACTTACCCGAAAGAAATCCCACGTTGAACCATGCAATAGCGTTCCATATTGTACCTCCGTTTGCATGGCTAAATCTTCTGGTGAATTTATGGGCGTGACCATTCGTTCCACGGTAAGGAAAGCAGCCAAATTGGCTGTATATGATGAGATGAGGATGAGTGTGAAGAACCACCAGACGGCACCCACAATCCGACCTGATATCGAACGAGGCGATACATCACAGCCTTGCTGCATAAAGGCGGCCAAGGAAAACCAGAAGGAGTTTAAAATGCTAAAGTCATTGACAGCTGCCGAGGTCGCAACCCCACCGGGGCCTCCCATAACACCTGTGGCACCCGGAGTGACAGCTGGCATAGGCCCTGGCACGGGCACTCCACCAATGATTCCCGGTGGTTGTTGATTTGACAGCTGCTCATGATGTGCATGATTTTCTGCAAGAGATAAAAAAGTACGAAACAAAACACATTGAGTAAACTTTAAATGAACAAGAAACAAGAGAAACGAAAAAAGTCCAAGTTGGTAGGAAATTTCATTTCTGGCTGTTTTCTATAGACATTTGGCCAACAGGCAGGCGACCATTGAATAATGCCAAGAATTGCATGAAAGGAATGAAACTCATGCTGTTTGTAATTTTGTACATCCTTGTGACTTTCTTTCGGGCTTGTGCTCTCTGTTCTTTGTTTATATTCATTTCAACTTGGAAATGCACAATGAAAGAATCAACATCTGTGGGATTGACTATACAAGTACGAGTACGAGTATGTATGAGTTACTAACTACTATTCATCATGCATTCAAACAGACAGACAGAGGCAACGACAGACAGACGTGTGTTGAAGTAAGGGCCCGTGTATAAGTGTGAAAGCCTTTCAGTTGATTTCAATATGGTCGAGTGTGTACGTATAGAGGCTGTACAGTGGTTTCAACGAGAGGGAGCGGGGGAAAAATGTGAGTATGACCACTGTGCCATTTTGAATAGAATGCATGTTGTTCCCTGAATTCCATGATAATATGATGACCACTATAATTCATAGAAATCATGACTTGTTGCGGGGAGGGGATATGACCAGCGATCTTAAATTTCTGAATTTGATGTAGTAAAATGTTGGGCTATTTTCGGACCGTTGGCATGGAATAAAGTGTCTCCGTAGACCTTACACGTTTACCTGCATTCCAAAAAACAGCACCTTGAAACTACTCAAAGGGGCCTGTAAAAATCAGAACAAGCAGCGCCACCCTAGGTACCAAATAACAAAACCTGCAAAGTCATAACTGTCCGCTTCAGCTTTTTATATGTGACATCGCATAGAGAAAGGGGCCTAAGGGTAAAAAAATCAATTTTCACTTTATTTTTTGATGTGGACAACATCTGAGCACCGAATGAGACCGATCCCATGCCCCAAAGTGTTCCCTCCCAGAGATATGCGCGTTTTATGAAAGTGATGGTACACCAAAGATACACGTATTTAAATCTTTAAAATGCCTCTCCTGAACAAAACTGGTTTTTACCATTAGGTCCCTTTCTATATACTATAAATGTTACCGCCAAGTGTACATCGCAGTCTTAATGTCGCTACTTTATTGTCTCGATGTGAGTCGTCTCCCAGAAAATCTTAATTTTCGTTTATCAGTGTCACCTTTAAAAGTAATACCTTTTAAACAGTGGTAGTTACTTGAGTTAGCTGAATTCGAATGCGTAAAGCCTGGAAACCCGAAACTAAAACATCGTTTAACTAGGCGAGTGCGAATCTACTGTTGTTTTTACCCTCCACCCAAGAGTGAATGGTTTACTAAATCTGTCTTTCCGTTTGAAACTCCATGAAATATTTTACGGAGTCCCCTCAGAGCGCAGATATTTTTGATAGTCGTAAAATCACACAAAGATTCATCGAAGTGGTCTGTTGTATACAAAATGTCTTTTCCGTTTGCAACACAACGAAAAGTTATCGGCGATGCTATAAAGGGTAGATAGTTTTGATCGTCGCAATATCTGTTGAAAGCACGATAGCGTTAAAATGAATCAACCTAAAGTTTTACCTGATACGCTCATAAGCTATTTTGGATTGTAAATGATCGGCTTAGAGAAAAAAAGTTTCACTTTATGCGACTGAAGGCACTTCGGTGAAAGTGCACTTTTTTAACATTTGCGTACCAATTTGGTACTACCAAATCATAATTTCTGTGGTCGGGCAATGGTTAATATGGGTTCTACTAGTTGCAAGTACTAAATACCAGAAATAAGGGCTAAGGCCCAAAAACGTCACGCTTGGTCAAAACGGGCGATGATATTCAGTAATGAAGTATTGGTATTTGCATTAAAGCTTCTTATGCTACCGAACCAAATAAAGATTAATTTTGAAGTTTTTGGTGAGATAAAAAACGGACGCATGAGCCGAAAAACCAAAGCCAAAATACAGACCATTTTTGCGCAAAATCCTTAGACGAACTAGCCATGTCTTGCCATGACGAACTAGCCATGCCATGTCCGAGTGTCTGCTGAAAGCACGATAGCGTTAAAATGAATCAACCTGAAGTTTTACATGATGAAGCGATTTAGAAGGTGGAGGATACATAAGGTTCGGTTCTTTCTATCCACGTTTTTACTTGCTTGGATTTATTTGGTCCATGAGTCCGACACAAATCTCCGCTTAGTCTACAAAAAAGTCCAGATTCGCATTATTTGTGAAACCGGCTTGAATTTGCCATAAGTCCATATTTATCGATGACCTTTCTTTAGATCAGGAGGACTCTTTTTTAACCACTTTAGGTACATAAGTCGGACCAATACCTCAGCCATAATGCCAGATCTGGCTTTGTTGTAAAGATTGTTTAAACTGTTTTCCCTCTGTGCCGATTTTAGCCATTAACAATAACAAATAACTTACGACAAAAGCATATAAAAAGCGTTTATTAATTAAAGGGTCCCAGCTAAATATTTCAAGGCGTTTCAAATAAAATGACAATTGAAGAGCTCGGTGGAAGGTATAAAAACGAGATTTTTAAATCAATGTAAAAATGTCTTTATCTGCAGTTTTTTTAAGTTTAGTATTGACTTTTTTAATATCATATGGAAGTTTTGCTACAACATCAAGCTACGGATAATATTATTTGCTAAAGAATATATGAAGAAAATTACGACATCATACCGTTTAAGAGGTAGAAGCAGCGGTTGGTAGCGCTTTCGAAGAGCTTGGTTTTTTAAGCGGGTATCTACTAAATATAGCAGCCGTCGAATCTTTCAAAGTTCTTTAAATTCCCGAGAATTTGCATATCTTTGCAAAGGAAATACTTTTAGCAGACTGCTAGAATAAATTGGGCGTGCAATTATAGCGGTTTTCCTTAAAGAAAGGGATTTCGTTGTTAATCAAGCTTACCGTGATTACTACAAAGGAACTATGGAATTATACAAAAAGAAGAGTTTGGACCTTATGGTAACCCTATTTCTAACGTTTTCCGTAAACTAGTCCAAACATGGAAGAAACTAATATGGGAAAATAATTGAGTTTCGAAGAATTATGTGTGGAGCACATCATTAAAAATACAAGTCATAAACTCTGCGGATTCAATTAACTCTTAGGGATGTAAAACTTTTTGTATGAAATGCATTAGCCATTTGGGGCCATGTTAAAGGTGTAAATGTACTTATTATATTGTTGAGATAAGTTCTTTATGGCAAGTATGTTTATGGTATCGTTTTATTAAGATAACTGAAAACCTGCTCACAAAACCCCACCCAAGGTAAATATCTGCGGTATTCATCCATTATATTTTTTGGATTTAATCCCATATATTTATTGTGGTAGTTTAAAACCAAATTAAGTGAGGACTTGGTCTTCATGGAATGCTGGAGTTCATAGCTCAACATTTTTGTTAAATGGGTCTCCTTTTAAGAAAGAGAGAATTAATAAAGGGTGATTTTTAGACGTGTGGTTTTCAATCTGGCCACACTTTGTCTTTTTGAGAGCTTTCACTTGCTTTATGTTCAGTTTGGTTTGCTATTTCACAATAAATAGACTTACTCCGGAACAACGTTTGCATGTGTTGGTGAATGGGCCCAAAACAAGATGACCACCGATTCTGGTTTTTACAAGAAAATTTTGTTCAGCGATAAAGCTCACTACATCGAGGATTTTTATGTGGACGACGTTTGGTTCCAACAAGACGGCGCTACATGCCTTACAACCAACAAAACAATAAATTTTTTGAAGAAAACTTTTCGTGAGTGTATTATCTGGCGTCGTGGGCTTGTGGCGTAGCCTCCAAGATTGTGCGATTTAACACGTCTGGACTACTTTTTGTGGGGTTATGTGAAGTCGTTTGTCTTCGCAGATAAGCCACTTTCTGCAGCAATACCCCAAATGCTGCAGAAAGTGGCCGAAAATTGGGCCTCCAGGCTGGAATTTATTCGAGATAGCCGCGGCATCCACTTGCACGAAATCATTTTTAAAACATAATGGCAAACCATCATCTTTATAATGAAACTAAATTCTGGGCCATAGTATTAAATTGTTTGCGTTTTATTTAATCTTGAAAACCACTCTTGCACACAGCTGCCATTATCAATACCTGACGTCGCATTGATTGTTTCTGTCCTGAGGGACACTGTCTGATAGTAGGGCATGCAATGAGACTAAAAATTTCAACCAACGTCTACTAAGGAATCTGCCAAGATGAGGAGGAGTCAAAAAATACCTACTCGTGTTCTTCTCTTTTGATTCAAGCTGGCTTATATTGGCTTTGGCCAACTTCAGAGCTTATTATGGCGGTTCAACAGGAGAGACTAGGGACTAGGTAGCACTCGTAGTCTAAGTTAATTTTCTTGCACACACTGGTACCTTTAGGCTTGACTATTCTTTTAGCCTACATAGGCCCAGAGCTGTTGTAACTTCTAGATTATCAGAGGTAGTAAATAGATATCGACCTCTTAGTTAAGATAAAGTAATGGTCATGTATAATGCAGAGAGTTGGTACTGGCGAGATTGGCCCAGTATGGTCTCGCAGCTTGCTTAAATCTCTAAAAGCAAGTAACATGTCTTGATTGTGTAATTGGTTAGATTATGCATTTTGTTTTCTCTACCTAGTACCAATGGAGTGATCAGTTAGGAGCGTCAGTCATTATGTCGAATTTCATGAAATTCGCCAACAGAAATCCGATAAGAAATTAAAATTTGGATTGAAATGTATTTATGGTCAAACTTCATGGTGGAAATGGTGGAAAAGATTAAAAGTGGCCCTAAATGTGAAAACCCCAAATAATTAAAAGTTACTTTGCTTACTATGGGTTTTTCAGTTGGCTACCTGTTTTTTACAGAAATTCAACCGACCCCTAAATGTGAAAACCCCAAATAATTAAAAATTACTTTGCTTACTATGGGTTTTTCAGTTGGCTACCTTTTTTTACAGAAATTCAACGCACATTTAGGGGTCGTCATTATTCGCAAATGTATTTAAAACAGGTATTCTGTACGGACCTGTCGAGCTATGTCAAACAACAGGGCCTAAAACGTGATAATTCCCCTATACGATAGTACTAACTTCAAATCGATATTAAAAATAATTTCACATACTGTCCTCAGAATTGAGTTGGCTAATCATGTGTTGTACTGTGATATTGATAGAATACCTCATGTGGTTCTTAGATGAGCTCTTAGCTGAACATTTTTGGCATACGCAAGCTATGCGCCAAAGTAGTAAATATTATCTATTGCAATGACCTTAATTAATTTTTTAAAATTGATATGACTTTCCAAATCATTTTATTAACCCGAATTGACGATAATGGACTACTCATAGGATGGCCAATCTTAGCGACGATTTTACTAACGAGCTGCCCACTTATTTCACTCGGAGTCACTGTGTTCCGCTCCATGCTGCCCAACGGAGCCCTCACTGCTGGTATTGGTAGTTGTTATCTTTTACTACCGTTTCTCTTCGTATTTGTTTGTTTTCACAGTCATGCTCGTAGTTGTAGTCGCAGGGAGGGAAGGATGGGGTGCAGCACGAATGGTATGCTGCTGATATTTGATGGTTGTGCCTTTGACTTTTTATTCCTCATGACTTCACATATCTTCTGTCAGGGAATTCATGCAACGTGTTTGTATGTCTGTCTGTCCGTCCCTCGCATTCTCTTTGTCTATCTGTGAGTGCGTGTGTGTGTGTTTTTGTAGATATGTGAATGCTCACTGTATTATATGTTTTATACTTTTTTTCGCTTCGAGGTTATCGTGCTTGGCATACAAAAAACGTTTTTGTTCCATTTTTTTGTGTATCTTTACGCAAAAATTAAATTAAGGCATACATCCATACATCGCTACTATCATCATTACATACATGTGCTCGTGTTAAATCCGAACATACATTTGTATTCATGTTTATGACAACACACCCTGCAAACAATTAGACGATTTGTAGAGGATTTATCCACCAGACGAAGAACTGGCGATCAATAATTCGATAATTCGAGAAGTATTCGCGATTCGTCCCGAATTTGGTGCCAACATCGCTTGGGCAGAAAAATTCGAGATGTATTCGCGGTTAACGTGGGAGAAAGAATTCGCGATTCGTCCCGCACTTGGTGTCAAGGTCACTTTGGCAGAACATTTTCTGTTCGTCCTGCACGAACATTATATCGTTATACCGTAGGCAAAAGAATTCGCGATGCATTCGCGTTTCGACCAGGGATAAAAATCAAAGAAAACAAAATTATTTGTTATGAAAATTTTTGAGTTTTTTCAATAAGTATTTATTGTGATCGCATTGGCTAAAGAAATTGTGATTAGAGTGTCTAAAACCGAAAACCGCCTTTTGGATTTTATGTTCAAAGCCGACGATCGGTGTTTAAAAAATTGGTAAAATTCGATATGTAGGCTTGCTTACCCTATTTTTTGTTATCGGGTTTTTCGTTTGTTTTTGGTTATTGTATGGAAAAGCAAATAAACTTCATAATTTGAACGTACTGTCGTGTTCCGATCGACTGTAGCATCAGCTTAATTGATTAACAATATCTTATGTTCAAGCAACAGGTCAAAACTCTTTTTTTTAATTAGCCAACACTCAGGGGTTTTCCCCTATACATGCAATGTATTGCGTTGGTCGTTGGAAAGCAAGGGATCGAAGGGGGGAAAGAGGGAGTAATGTTTATTAACATTCGCCTTGAATTTCTGGATGATGTCGTAATTGGTGGGAAATACATTTGCCGGAAGTCGATTCCACATACGGACAGTACGGACGAAAAACGAGTTCTGGAAAGTCGTGTATCCCTGCCGAACATCCTCACGTCAGGAATAAGGCCACGAATGTCTGAAGAACACACACCATGGAAGTAGCGATAGAACAGCGACACACAACCCACATTCCGACGATGCTCCAGGGAAACAATAGAGTTGGATACCCTACTGTTTCCTATCAGCACCATAGCTTTCCTTTGAACACGGTCCAGAAGCTCCAAGGATGATTTTGGAGCACCTGCCCATATATGGGAGTTGTATTTCCAGTTGATAAAAGACGATTGTAGGGTATGGACATAAAAACCGAATTGTCGGTTTTTGTGTAGGATAGGATTTATAGGATATATACCTAACTGGCACTTGCCACCAATAATTTTGCAGTACTTCTGACTTAAGAATTGACTGCATACAACAGCAACACATTCTCCACCTAAACAAAAGTGTTAGCAAACGATTAAAACCTCTTTTATGTTTCCATTATTTCCAAAACTTTAATAAAAATTAAACTAATGATTACTTAATTAAACTAATGATTTTTAGGCATGTTTGGCCACTTTGTGACAGCTTTCACTTGATTTAGTTAGCTTCAGTTTGGTATATCATTTCATACTAAATAGACTTGCTTTGGAATAAGGTTTGCAAATCGTGATGTATGGGTCCAAAACGAGAAGGCCACCGATCCTTAATAACCAAAATTTTCGCATTCGGAGTAATGAAAATCCACAAGCCATTGTTGAGGCGCCGTTAACTCCTCAAAAAGTCACTGTTTGGTGTGCGCTTTAAGCAAAGAGATTGGTCCATATTTCTTCAAAAATAAAGCCGGCCATAATGTTACAGTCAATGAGGAACGCCATAGAGCAAAGAATGATCAATGACTTTGTCATGCCTGAATTGGAGGATGTTGATGTGGACGACCTTTGGTTTCAACCAGACGGCGCTTCGTGCCATACAGCCAGCGAAACAATCAGTTTAAAGGATGAATGTAACATCTGGTAAGCGCATTATCTCGCTTCGTGGGCCCGTTGCGTGACCTCCAAGATTTAACACCGCTGGGCTTCTTTTGTGGGGTTTTGTGAAGTCGCTTGTCTACGCATAAAAGCTCGACACGATTGACGCCTTGGAAGAGAATGTTCGGCGCGTTATTGCAAACATACTGCCCCAGATTTTGCAAAAGTGGTCGAAAATTGGACCTCTCGGCTGGAATTTATTCGAGCCAGCCGCGACGCCCACTATCCCCAAATCTTTTTAAACATAATGGCAAACCTTTGTCTTTATAATAAAGCTAAATTATTGGTCACAACATTATACTTTATGTTTCTTATTTCTTCTTGAAAACCACACGTCTGAAAAAAATACCCTTTATATAACATAACATTACAATATGTTCCTACTAATTTCTTCCATTTACAATGACTTATTTTTCGACCCTATTTTATGTTAAAGCGAATCGTTTCGAATTTGTTTCAGCAATCTTTATAATTAATTAGAAAAACTATCGGTGAATCATCTGGATGATTATTGTAATCACGGTGATAATCATTGGCATTAAAAAGGCCAATCACTATTCGTGTGCTGCTATCCAGTGTGAATGAATCGCCTACTATTTCCTCATGCGATTCTACAGCGAATTCTCTCGCGAATAATACACGAATGCCCGCCCACTCCTGTGTGGTTATCCGGTCCAAATTCTTCCCAACAAATCGCTAGATATGAATCGCCTATATTTCGTCATAAAGATTTGTATACGATTCATTTTGGAGATTCGCTTTGCATCGGATAGCCACACATAAAGATGATCGCCGCGATTCAACTGATCGTCCAAATGAAACGCCGATGATTCATTCGCTGTTCAAAAATGTTTGCAGGGTACACACGAATGCATATGTATATGTGAGTGTGTGCGAGACTTTTTGCTAGTATGTGCTACCAGCATAAGTCATTTTAACATGACTGATTTGAATTTGTTTTTGTGTTGGCCACCCGTGCCGGCAAGTGGCAACAATTTATACATTCATGCTTGCAGCTCTTTCCCTACGCCAGACGATAGAACGTGATAGGTTTTTTTGACGTGACACCGTGTGCCACGCACAAGTGTGTAGAAAAATTACACTTCATGCGTGTGCGTTGTAGTTACGTGAGCAATACGCGCAGTCCATTCGTTTGGAACACATTACAAATTTGCTCTTTTCTGTGGAAATGCTGGCATAGACATTTTCACATTCAAAGTAAGTCGCAAAAGAAGGAAATAATAATGTGCATAAGGAGTTAATTGTGGCCAAGTCGAAACTTAAATACCCTACAGCCTGAAGTCGGGCATGTTGATTCTGAGACTGATAAAGAAGAGATTTATCACTTCTGCATTTAACTGTCAGTGTCAGAATAGCACATGCTTATACAAAATATTCCTGTACACAAAGAAAAATATATTAATATACTTAGTTGCTTACCTGCTTGATATTGAACAATCCGCCATTCGTATGGTGAAAATCTCGACACAAAGAATAAAACGATACTGACTCCAATGTAGCTGAATATCACGCTCACCTGAAAATTAAATAAAATAATATCATTAGTCGGAGTTGGTTTATAATAATTTAAATTCAATAAATCGCATTCGCCTTATACTCGTATAAGTAGTTAAAAAAATACTTTTGAAAAATTTGGTTTCATTTAAATTTTTCTGGATTGACTGGCTCGAGGACATTAGCAAAATTAAAAGGTGGTTGCTTTAAATTTGTTTTGTTTATTATATTTTTTTAATTAATATTTCGATAGTCTTCGTCTTCATTCCCAGGGAATTAAACTGAAATACTTAGTAGGGACATAAATACTGTTACACACGTTTTATGCTGTAAAATAAAAAAGTACTGAATGTTTTTGGACCAAATATTTTTTAATATATTTATTGATGTATATTGTATCCAAAAAGAATCTACTTATTCGAAATGTCCGCCTTTTGCCTTTACACACGCCTTAAGTCACACTTGCCAATCGTCAGTAGCTCCACGAACCATTGGAAAATTGGCCACAGCTCGAACCAAAGCAGTCTTAAGAGATCCAATGTTGGGGTATCTTCTGTGACAAATCTTGTCCCCTAAAATCGTCCACAATTTGTAATCCAATGGGTTCTGGACAGCCTGAGAGCCATTCTTTTGAGGAAATGAACGCTGGCAAATTGTTTCGAAGGCAGGCCTGGGACGTTTTAGCCTTTTGGGCCGGCCCAGGATCCTGCTGAAAGTCCATGGCTGGTTTTGGAACAGGGAATTGTTAAGAGGCTTCACAAAACGGTTTCTTGGTAAGCTTTGGCCAATGTTTTGACTCCTTGTTCCCAGAAATGCAGGTCAGTGACCCCATTCTAAGAGACACCCCACCAAACCATGACTGAAGCTGGATGATGACCCTTTTCCACCCTTGGGATCAGTTCAGATGCTTCCTGAGATGACCGCGCATACACTCTATCATTTTGATTTTAAAATTTTTTCTGAACGGTAAAAATTTTTTCATCGGTGAACAAAATTTTTCTGTGCAATTTATCAGCGTGCATCGCCAAAAGACGTTTGCATTTTTCAATCCTAGTTTTTTCAAAGCTGCAGTCAATAAATGTCCGGTACGTCGTTTGAAAGCCCCAAGTCCCAAGTCTTTTTTAATGATTCGACTCATGGACTTTTGCGTGATATTCATCTCACGGCCCATGATTTTCTGTTTACGGAGCGTATTTCTGTGAATTCTTGATTTAACGGCTTTGATCACATTCGGTGTTCGAACAGAGCGTGAGCGGCCCGACCGGTGGCGGTCTTTTACATCTCCAGTCTCCTCAAATAGTTTTATGCATCGGTAGACGAACATGCAGATAATCCCTAGAAAATATCGCTTTTTTCATTTCACACTTGAAAAGCGCTATTACAGCAATACGGTTCTCATTATCTGACCACTCCATCATGAAAGTTGAAACAATTTTAAAATCCCGTTACAGACTAACGCTATTGAGGTTAGCTTTTAAAACCCATATGAGATTAACCGGGTATGTTCAGTTCTACTATTGAAATGGGTGTGGCCAATGTTGTAACAGTATTTATGTCCCTACTAAGTACAAAACAATTTTTAAACGCAACAATACACAAAGTTAAACAATAATAATTACATTTAATTAACAAAAACAGTGAACTGGTACGCTTGAAACAGTTATTTTGCAACAGAATCTATTTTTTGTGTGGATGTTTAAGTGATGGTTAAGTGGGCCGCTAAAGCCAGTTTTACTCTAAAGGCTTGTCAATCGCTTCTTGGTCTGACTTATGTCCTTAATTTTGTGTTGGTAGTGCCGACAGCTACCCTCTGGAATACGTTGGACTTGACGCCATTAAATTTTATTTTATAAGCTACGTTGGATTTGTCCTTTTTTTCTATGTTAGATTTGGCCTCACTATACAATTCGTCCTGTGTATTACTAGTATTTAATGACAATTGAAACTTTTCCTTGTCATATAAATCGGAGTAATTGAATCTTTCGAAAAAACCTAGAACAAATGTAGTGGATTTGTATATTTTCGAAGTATTTTCTTTGATGTCATTTAGTGGTTTGTATTTCACGTATCGACGACTGTTTTATTGTAAAATTATTAGAACAATTCGTATTTTCCTTTTATTGACATTATTAAAAAGTCAGCGACGTGATTTTACGAACTCTACCGATGCAGCTTTGTCGCAGAGTTTATTTTAAGGATTTGTAGTTACATTTCTTACTTTTTGGGAAAAATGGTTTTTGTTTTAGGGCCCAGCTCTCTGAGAACCAAAGCTTTTGAAATGGAAGGGCAGATTTTTGGTCACATGTAAAGAATAACCGTCTACATGTGTTTACGAGGCGTAAATGCGTCCGTTTATACGGTATTTAATCCATCCTGTAGTCTATCAAGTTCATGCTTTATTCCCGTAAAGTAGAACTTTTACCAGTTTTATCTGATTTAGTACATTTTGATCTTTCTACAGACGAAAGAACAATGTTAGAGCGATTAAGCTTTTTTATAAATATTTTTAAAATATATTTAGAAACTGACAATGTTACATTTCTTTTTGAATCACATGTTATTTTGACAATGAGAGCTCGTTTTCGCTCGAAATCTTTACAAAAATCTTACATCGAAATAAATTGGTCTAAGCTTGAAAAACGTTGGGACACAATGCAAACTTATTTCCAAAGCCCAAAAAGAGCGTTAAGAGAAGTTTAGACCGATATAAGATACGCACTGAATCTGTTGCAAGCTGATTTGTGAAAAAATATTTTGAGGCTGACATGATAGTAAACAACACTCAAAGTCCCTGTCGTATGCCTGTGCGAATTGGCCAAAACCCAGTTACCGTAGCCGAGAGAGAAGCACCGACTCGACGACTTTGACAACAACTGAACATTTCACGCACCAATCAAAATTGTGTTCAGAAACGTTATCACATTAAACAGAACAGAACATTTATCACGCATTATTATCAACAGGGTCCAATGACTCAGTCCATTCTTAATATCTGCGGCTCTTTAGAAGTGCTTGGCGAGAAGCCTATGCAGCTGTAAAACGTGACAATGTAGTGCAAATTTTGAAGAGGTGGCATGATTGCTGGCCATGTTTATACCCTATACCACACTTTGGTGCAGGGTACAATGACCTAGTGCAGATGGTTGAAACACGTTCAAGGAATGGAGGTAAACTACGGTTAGAGATAAACTATCCATAAATTCCATTTATAAACTTGATGGAGATAAACTATGGTAAGTGTACTGATCGATTCGGAATCGCTATCTGATTCCATTGAGCGAAGTCAGTCCGTTCGTCTCTCCATCTATCGTTGTCATCAAAGTACAGATTGCTTTTATCAACCGATTTCAATGAGAATTAGTACATTCCCCAAGTAAGGGCCAAGGACGAACTTTATTGAAATTGGTCCATATCAATTTATATAGCATTACAAGCAACCATCATGCGTTTCAATATAGGTCCATGATTTCGTCTATCTCTTATACAAACGTCCCTTCAGATTTGAGAACCTGCAGCTATAGACGCCACAAATTAACCTGATAATGATCAATTTTGCATGGTACCTTATGAGTGATTAATATTAAGCTCTGATAAAACTAGACCATATACGGTCATATTTTTTGTATAGCTCCCATACAAAGGTCATTCCCGAGTACAGAACCTACAGGTCTTAAATCCATATATAAGTATTACTCTAGATTCCGATCAAATTTTTTATAAATGTTATTATCAGCAACCAGCACATATCTCTGGTAGAATTGTACTAATCGGTCCATGTTTTCGAATAGCCCGAAATGTGGATATAAAGCTTTTATAGCAACTTATTCAACCCGATCATGATTAAATTTGACAAGTTACGTTGTAAACGGCCGGAAATTAACAGTGGTGAAACTGGATCATATAGGTTCATATTTTCGTATAACCCCCATGCAAAGGTCCATCGCATTTTCAGATAATACATCTGTAAAAGCCACATATTTTATCCGATTACTGCAAAGTTTTCTTATGGAGCCTTTGGGAGAACAGCACCCATTGCTGATGAAAATTAAACACATATCGGCCAATGATTTGGAATAGCCCCCGAACTAAGGTCCTTCAGACAGAGGCACAGAATCTTCTAGCTATCAGAAGGATATACATCGGTGCTTCAATTTGATGATGTTAAGTAAATTGAGGTCTACCGTGAAGGGTCGATGTTTTGCGAACTATTTATTACTGAGTCAGGACCTTAAGGAGAATAAAACACAAGCTATTTGTGAGATGTAGCCAAAATAACGTCACCAAGGTTTGGATATTGTGGTTGATAGGTTGCGCGACTCCGAAGCAAACACTCAAACGAAATTGGGTTCCATTAATAATAGAAAAGTAAGGTCTGTAAAATTAATCAATAATAAGTCGAGAAAGTAAATTTGAGTTTGTTTTGTAGATTCGAAAAAACTTAGGTTTGGACCACCCTGACATCTGCACCCAGACACCTGCAATGTTCCTTACTCTATTATAGAACCACCTATAAGAGGCGCGTACCCTTAATGCAGGCTATCAATTTCTGTCTACAAGTGTCTGTCCTGGATCTCTTTGATAGTTCATGTTCAGAAATTCCTCTACAAATAGATTTTTAAAATCAAACTAGTAAGAACGTTTAGCCCCGGCTTAAACGTGAATGGCTGAATTAGTCTTATAAAGCTTTTGGCTGTCCCATCTGTTATAAATTCTCTAATAGGATGTAAATGAGGTGTCCTGCGCAGGCTCCGGTTAAACCTTTTTTGTGTACAGCGACTACGACAACGATAGGACAACGGGAAAACTTGCCCTACAACCTTCGTATATATTTAGAAGACATAATGTATTAATGGATTTCCCCTATCATCGTGGAGCGAGTAAGAGCTTAAGGTCTAAGCCTTCTTTAACAAATACATTCTTCGTTTTGAGCCGGAGTTAAACAGTAGAGCCGTCGGTGAGGCGAAACTTCTCTCGAATCATTGAGCTGTGCTCGTACTCACTGACCAGGATCTACTTTTTAACGCTGGCTTCAACGGCTTATACATTTTATAAAAAGATTAAACATGGCTTATGGAAAAATCTCTTACTTTTCAAGTCGCCAGCGTTTACGAGACGGAATCCAGCAGCTAAATTTTTTTAGATATTTTCACCAGGAGATAAACCTGTGTTAACTGGCTATTTAGTTGTGCACTCTACCATCACGTCACGGCAGACCACGTTTTTAACGGAATTTCAAGGGAATTACTTAATTACTTATTGGGTTAGTTTAGATAAAGTGTAAAAGATATTTAGTGCGACCAAGGTTGACGTTGTTTTTTGTTCTTGTAACTCAAGATATTACTTCTGGGTATTCCGGGTGGGCTATGTTAGTAATTGTACTGTATGCGGATTTTTAGTTGTAGGGATGGGATTTAGGGTAAGACGTGGGTCTATGTTGAGCTAAAATTATATGTGCACGAATATACGACAGGGTCGGTTATTATGAACAACAGAAACAAATTGGTGAAAACGCAAGAAACCTTCGACTGTGTCCGATGGCCCTCCTTACACTATATTTTCTCATTTAGTGATGAGATATAAGTTCGAAAAAAAATCATATCTAATCCTAGTCAAGCTAGGAAATAGGGATTTAAGTCGTGTGCCTCTGGTTGGCTTAAATTATTTATACCCGTACTTAACGCATTGTCAGTTGCTTTGGACAATGGAAAATATTTAGAGGAAATGTACTGAGGGAGCCTCTTATCAGTGTAAATGTAAGATGGTAAATGTCTGCTATTTTTCTATATCGGGTGATTTATCTTAAGGTATTTTTTCAAAAATAAAAAAAAAATACAAAAATTCAAATTAAGTATGGAAACGTTATTCTTCATTCGAAAGGACATTTTATGGCATTTTTTTTTTTTGAATTTTGAATTTAATTCAAATGTTGGCTGCAACTACGTATCAGGCTGTCCATTCTGAGGGGCCAATTTTGAATGACTCTTTCGAGCTTTTCGACAGGTATGGCGTTAATGACACGCGTAATGTTGGCTTCCAAACCCTGAATCGTAGCTGGTATGCCAGCATAGACTTTGAACTTTACGTATCTTTCACACAAAAAGTCTAAACGTGTGATATCACACGATCTAGGCGGCTAACTCACCGGACCAAAACTTGAAAGAAGCTGCTCTTCAAAATGACTCTCAATAGATCTACTGTTTGAGCAGCTGTATGATAAGTGGCATAGTCCTGCGAAAACCACATGATGTCAAGATTGCGGGCTTCAATTTCGGATAACCAAAAGTCTGATAATACTAAGCGATAGCGAGCACCATTCACAGTTACGTTCGGGCCATCATCATTTTTGAAAAAAATATGAACGATGATTTCATCAGCCCATAAACCGCACCAAACCGTGGTTTTCTCTGGATATAAAGGCACCCTGTGAACCTCTTCTTGTTTCTATGAAGCCCAATTTTTGTTATTGTTGCTTTTAAGCCCAATTTTGTTTATTGACGTTGCCGTTGATCTAGAAATAGGCCTAATTACTGAACAAAATTTCGGTCGAAAACAGCGGATCATCTTCGAGGTTTTCAAGAGCCCAACACTGAAGCGGCTAAAGGCAGGAACATCGTAAGGTTTTTTTAATTAGCCAACACTCAGGGGTTTTCCCCTTTACATGCAATGCGTTGGACGTTGGAAAGCAAGTGATCGAAGGGGGCTAAGAGGGAGTAATGTTTATTGACATTCGTATGAATTTCTGGATGTCGTAATTGGTGGGAAATACATTTGCCGGAAGTCGATTCCACATACGGACAGTACGGGCGAAAAACGAATTCGATCTGTAGTGAACAAAACCCTATTGAAAAAATTACCTCTAGATGGATCACCCAATATAAACATCGTTATTATCATTCCTTTTCATACTACATACTATATTTTTCCTTTTTAAAAAATATCGATATTAATTATGTACAATAAGCTCCCTTTAAGTTTCAGCACTTACCCACTCTAATGTACATTCAATTAACTTTGGGTAAGTTCTTAGTACATCAACACACACATACAAGTGTGGGCAAAATAAATAATAGTATATCATGCGGTTACTTCTCCTTCACTACAACGACACTTATTTAGTAGAACATTGAAAATAATTCAAGGAAATAATACGATATTCTTCGCAGGGCCACACAACGCAATGGAGAAGAAAACTGTAGTATCTGCGGCCAGCAAAAATTATGACCCACATGAGAGTGGTAAACATACACGGCCGGGTCGGGTAATGGAATACCTGTCAAAGCTATAGAGATGTGGTTGCTGATGCTGTAGTCTGTTATGGTGCCACGTCGTTGTCGTCGTCGCCTGACCTTGAGGGTAGAACTTATTCTGAGCCGTGATACAAAATACGAACGCCTAAACAAATGACAGTATAACAATAGGCAACAAGCCGTATAAAAATGTGTTACAGACACTCCCGCATACGCACACACACAGTAAAAGGTTGTGTAATCTAAATACATACACTATGGCATATGCATACACATCGGACTATGTAAGTGTAGGTGTAAGTGTGTGTATGCTTGAGAAATGGAATACTAAGTATTCATACACCTACACAAAGGGATAACTGGCATTTCTTTAGTCATATTCTTTTATACAAATTGGTGTATGCGTTCGTGTGTGTGTACTTGTATATGCCTGTATTGTATTTCTTCTTGTTTGGTTGCCAAGTCATTCGAGCCTGGGTAGAGGATCAACAGTGCTGAAGGATTTCGGTGGCAGAAGGCACGAACGACGCGACGGCAAATTTGCTCATTTAATTTATGTCAAATTACTTGTTGTTACTTTATCTACTCCGTTAAATGCTTTGTGTTATTAGCTGCAAACGTCAGCCAGCTTCCATAAATGTCGGGCGCACAACGAACTCCCAAACACCTCGACTGTCGACTTGAGGGTTTAAGGTACCTTCTCACCCACACACATACGTTCGCAAGTTTAAATTCTACCAAACTTGACATTATTCATATGTTTAAATGCCATGTGTGAAATTATTCCGACGGTTGCACAGTGGGACACTCGACACTCGAAAATCAATGTTTTTAGACAGTGTCTATGCGCTTTGCGCCTGTTTTTTCAGTTAATAGTTGTTTCTGCCTGACAACCTCAACGTTTTAACTACTAGCTGAAACTATCTGGTCTTTCCGTCTACCTCGTCTTTCCGTCTTTTCAAATTTGCCAACAATGTCGGATATCAGACAATACTGAAAAATATCTGAACTCTATCGAGAATTCTTATCGAAATCGTTACGAATTCTGTTTGGTTTGTCTGAGGATTTTTTTTCAGAGAAGTAGTTCAGAATCCAAAAATCGGAGCATTTTGCCGATTGTCGTACAGAATTCCGACCGAATTCTAAGGTTTGGTTTTCTGGGTATCTTTTTTCCATTAGGAAGAGTTTCCATGACATTCAAGCGGGTTACCCCTCACAAAGGGAATGATAATATCACCACTACACTTATTTTCGTTTTAAGTGGTGAAAGCTTTAGCAAGTGAGTCCAGGAACCCGTAAAACAATTATCAACGAATGTCTCGCCATCTCCTCCAGAGACATTCGTCGTTTTTGAACAGTAATTGAAGTAAGGAAAACACTCTCCAGGAATCTTATGGCCGACTCGCGTAAGCATCATAGCATTTCATTAAGGAGCAACGAGAAACTTATCTTTAATCAGTGAGCTGTGCACTACATAATTTTTGTACTCACTGACTGGGACCTACTGTTTAACGCTGGCTCCGAACGGCTCATGCGTTTAATATAGAAAGTTTTACATGGCTTAGAGATTAATCTCTAAGCCAGCTTGATAGTCGTGTACACTAACGATCACACTACAGTGATTTATGACTCCATGATATCCCATTATACTGCACTTGCCGAGGGCAGATCTAATGGCCATGAATTCGGCTAGAAAACTACTACAATAGTTAAGGGACAGTTTTTAGTAACTGCGGTATAATATTTCACTGGTGCAAAAATGAGAGTATTTGTAAAGAAAATTTAATCCAACGTAGCGCTGCAAGTAGTCGGCCTTGTTTCTGTTTGACTTTTAAGACGTCTGATAACCCGTAGTTATTGATTAGGTTGAGATGGCAAGAAGAAGTATCGGCATTTCTTAAGGAGGCCAAAACACTTGCACGTTTTTGTCGACAATTCTAAATTGTATGCTATTGTGGAGAAAATCAAGAGCATGCGATTTCTCAGCGTCTATTCCATGGATCGGTGGGCAGACAAAGCCAAGCCCATGGATACGTTATGGCTCAGCAAGCATGAAAAGGCTTTGAAACCAATTGTAAAACGAGAATACCATTGGTGACGACTCGATATGGTTACGTATCTTTAGATAGAGAAGGTCATAAATAAAAAAAGAAAAGAGTGAATAAATAACAGTGCAGCTCTGCTGAACTCCGCCCGGACCTGATTAGATTTTTGTTGGTATAACGGGTAGCGGAATAATGGGTTTTCTGCAGTAACGTATCTATAGAAAGATAAGGTCATTAATAAAAATAAGAAAAGAGAGAAGAAAAAAGAATGCAGCGCTGCTGAACTCCGCCCGGAACTGATCAGATTTTCGGTGTAACGAGTAGCAGGAATAATGGGGTTTTCTGCTGTCATGTGTAGTTGGGAAACCGCAAAATGCGGACCTTGTGGGTCATAGTGTTTGTGGTTTTAACCCAAATTGCGCGAGATCCATCGCAATGCTGAAACCCGACGACCAGCGTGGATGGTAAAAAGGCATGTACCCCCTTTCAGGGATGAAGTAATGTCCCTATAGCATGTTTCGAATCGGTACCTGCAGGATTTGCCAGGGGCTGCCCTAAGGGGCCGATGGCCATCTCATGGCAGCGTGACCCAGTTCATTGGAGCAGCATGATTGAACCTATTACAGAGAGAGTTATGTAAAATAAGCGATCGCTGGAACGCTCCCAGGACCTAAAGATTTAAGCAAATATACGCATGGTTTAAGAGGCTTGTTCTATAGACAGCTTTTTTTTGGCTCTGGGCCCATAAGCTACAATTGATTTCCTAATTAATGTGTTAGTTTCCATGCACTAAATCAAAAATACATTGTATTTACGATTATATTACCAAAACCCAATTTTTTGCATTATTTTTTCCAAACGATCCACTATGCGTCTCCTCTTTTTTCACGTTTTCTTTGTAACAGAAGGAGCTGATTTTAATTCCGTGTTCGTGCAACTTAGGCAACGTCTGGCATTATAGCAATTATTTTTGCGTTTAACATGATTGCACATATGAGAAGAAAGTACAACACATAAACAAGTGCAGAAGCACGCCGGCATGAAGGTAGGTCGTAATTAGCTTCAAACCTACACTTCGTCTGCCAGGGATGGTGGTAAAAACTAAATGGTGACGGCATTGTTAGTACTCGTACTTGTTATCATATCCGTTTCCGTGATTTATTCTTCTGCTGTTTTTGCTTCGTGAAGCTTTTTTATGAAAAAGTTCGTGCTCGGAGTTAAGCGGATCGCTTACAATGGCGGGCGATGGTGGAACATAAATTTTATTAAATAATTTGTTGCGAAATTATGTAATTGTTTTAAATTGCAATTAGACTTTGCTGTTGTTGTAAGCCGTTCCTGTGCAAAAGTCAAAAGGTTGGGAGTCAGAGGTACGGAAACAATAAACAAGAATGTGAAGGTACGTACAAGGATCTGAGCTTATAAAAAAAATTCCAAAAGAAACTAAATCCATTATTTTGCGATTTTTCATGTCAACTTAAAGGGTGTAAATCATTCCATATACATAGAAAACTCGGCAGCTAAATTTGGTGGTTTAAAGTATAAAAACAATTGGATGAATGTATGTTATACTATTTGAAGCTTTAGCAAGCTTAGACTTAATTTTTCCTACTTCTAGAACAGAAAGGACCGATTAACTACGCGGGGTTATATTAAATATAGACTTGTCTAGTTTCATCAGAGATACATATATGTGACGCGCAGTTTTGTTCAGGAGAGCCATTTTAAAGATTTAAACACGTGTATCTTTGGTGTACCATCACTTTCATAAAACGCGCATATATCTGAGAGGGAACACTTTTGGGGCATGGGATCGGTCTCATTCGATGCTCAGATGTTGTCCACATCAAAAAGATGTGAAAATTGATTTTTCTTACCCTTAGGTTCCTTTCTCGATGCGCTGTCACATATGTAGGTCGCACATACTTATTGCTCGCCGGTTAGCTAAGATGGTTTTTTGTTTAATTGTAAGGTGACGCCTTTTAATATGCTTATGGCGAATTCGAGATAGACAGCCACCTAGTGACAGGCTACGTTTGCTCTGCATTTTGGCTGTTGTCACGTTTGGCAAATGGAGCAAGCTGCTTTGTCTTCTCCTCAAGACAATAGATGTTGTGAGTGTCTCTTAGGTGACTTTTTCTATATTTATGCAGATGTTAAGTTCAAACTGAGTATTCTTATTGGTCTCTTGAAGTCTGCTTCATAATCGACAAGGAGAAGATATAGCGGATTTTTAAATTGACTTTTCTGGTACTCTTATTAAGCGTAACGTAAAGATTTACTCTGTTGAAGATTTAACTGGCCTAAGTACTCACCGGTTCGGGCCAATGATGCTATTGACGTGAGACTTTTATCGCTCTTTTTTATTTCGGCTGCAATTTCGAGGAGTATCAAAAAAATCTGATTTGGTCACGCTTAGTTCTTAGTATTTCTAATTTGTTTCACTTGTAGTTGGAGTCCTTGAATCTAAAATATCGGCTTCCTCTAATGAAACCTATTCACTGTACACAATTTGTTTCCAAGTTTTTACTGTGACACAACTTTAATTGTTTTCTATTAAAAGCATTTTTAAGATGAAACTTTACGCATTGCAAAGAACTATAATAGCGGATGCGGAACAAATTGAACACCAAAAAGGTTGCAGCAGTACTCGTATAAGCAAAAAAAAAAACGTCTATCAGCAGCATCAAGAAATGTCTTATCTCAAGTTAAATTGAAGGTTGTCACACAAAAGCGAAGTGATCCTTTATTTTGATGCAATTTGCGCTGATAGAACTAAACAATTTTCACAAACTTAAGATTGTATCTTTATTGTTTTTGGTGCGCAGTTTTCGCTTCCCAACGCTTGTCTTAATAAGCGCACGTTATGTGTTTGTGTGCGTGCTTTTGTGTGTGCCATAAAAATCATAGATGTTGTCTTAGCAGAACGTTTAAAGTATTAAATTTTATTGTATCTCTAAAAAGGGCTATAGCCCCATCCTTCGTCTTTCCTCTAGTTTTACAGTCTTTCTTGACAACAACAATCAAACTCAAAACTCATAAAGACAGCCCTGGCGTGTGGGTTGTTCTCATTTCGTTGGAAGGGGGCACTAAACGTTTTAAACTTTTCTTCCATTCTGGTTGTGAGGCAAAAGGATTTCTTTCTTTATCGTCAAAGAGAGTCTACATCGTCTCATAAACGCGTACAAACGTACGCAAACAACAATAACGTCGTGCCCTCATCCCAAAGCAGTGCAAAGCGTGGCCAGAAAGAGGGAGCAATGGAATTCGACGTAGTCGCTTCTGTGCAGCGAAAAATCGTCGTTGTTATTGTCGCTATGTTGGTTTCTTGGTTGTTGAAAATTGAGCAGAAACTTTACTGTTTACTCTATTAAAGTTTATAAGCTTTCTTCTGAGCCAATATTTTTTTTTCTAGCGTTTCGTTCTTGGCTAAGTACAATAAAACATGGCCAACGAAGAGCGAAAAGTTCAAACAATGCGGCACAGTGGTTGTAAGTGTACTCAAATATTTTTAAAGCCTCTTAAGCTATTAGAAGAAAGGCTAAAAAGTTGTAATAATAATAATGCACTGCTATAAGAACAAAAATTACTAACGGCCGCTATACTGGGCAAAGGCTGCCTTTAAGCTTTTTTCATTTCTGTCAATCTGAATATGAAGTTTTTTCATGATTAAGTTAGTGCTCTCCTTAGGTACTGCTCGGCTTCCTCGTTTTATAGATCCTCCCTCATTACGAATTGTGTATGCGAGAGAGCCCATGGTAGAAGAAATATCTTGAGAAATTGCTGTTAATTTACAGATAGGTTGAACAAACAGGGGTCTTGTTTAATAATCGTAGTTTTTGTATAAACTATAGAAGGTGTGTACTCGAGAGAGCCTATGGTAGAAGGAATATCTTGAGAAATTACTGTTAAGTTACAGATAGGTTGACAAAAACAGGGGTCTTGTTTAATAATGGTAGTTTTTGTATAAAATATAGAAGGATGGTAATAAAAAAGAGACCCAATGTTTGGTAGGACCTTAATGTATTCTTTTCGATGCAAGTTTATTTTCCTAGACACTCCAAAAATAAGACCTCCTAAAGGCATACCTTGAGAGCTAAAAATACAAGCATATTTAAAAAACTTGTCCTTAAGATTTCCGAAAGCCAGAGATTTTTCTCCGCAAATGTCTTCTTTCTTGCAGTTTAATGGACTTGATGTTTCCTATAGTAGAGGGATTTTTGGAAACTCTATATTTTTGATTAGTTGTACAAACATCTTTACAGACACTGACTTTTGCTTTAAACGGGTCAGCTATAGGATTTTCAGCTGAATTTTGGTAGATCTCCTTTGTTGGAAGGTACCAGAAGGTGTAGATACCTGAGCACTTTAAGTGAGGCCTATCTCTACCGTGAATAGACGAAAAGGGTTCAAACCACAGACACCAAAGGGCCTCTGAAGTCAAAGTGTCCAAAAGAACACCATAATACAGCTGAAATAATCACCAAAAATCAGGCATCACAGACAGATAAAGTCTAATCTAAATGATCTCTCTCGCCATAACACGGTCTATCCCCTCCTTTTCCTTTTGGCATCGGTCAACGGCAAAAAAGTTGTATCGGGAGATCAATCTGAGGTATTTAAATCAAAAATTTTAATGAAGTGTAGAATCTTAATGGTTCATTCGAAAGGACATATAATTTCCTTATAATTTCCTTTAAATGTTGGCCGAAACTACGCTAAAGGCTGTCCCCTCTGAGGGCACAATTTTGGATGATTCCGACCGGTATGGCGTGAATGAGACGCTTAATGTTGAACTCCAAAACCGAAATCGTAGCTGGTTAGTCAGCATACACTTTGGACTTTACGTAGCCCCAAAGAACAAAGTCTAAAGCGATATAGACGGTCTAAAACGTTAAATTAGCTGGTCGAAAAGTCCGATATCATGGCGCGAAAGCGAGCACCATGCACGGTTACATTCCCGCCATCAAATATGGACCGATGATTCATCAGCCCATAAACCGCAACAAACATTGTTTATTTCTGGGTATAGTGGCAGCTCTTGAGCCTCTTTTGGTTGCTCTTTAGACCAAATGCGGCAATTTTGATTATTGACGTTCTCATTTTCATAATACAGTTACACAATTAGGAGACGTTTTTTTCAGTGTATGTCTTTCCAAGATGGAATGGCAAATAGTACTGAAAAGAAAAAAAAAGTTTAACACAACTAAACCAGCAGCCGAACAAGTGCCTGAATGTCTTGCACGTCAAAATAATGGCCAGGAGAGACTCAATAATAGTTTTTCACAAAAATTTGTATTTATTTCATTATTATGTGACCAGAAAATTGGTTACCCCAGTAAAAGTCAATCACAAGAAGAACCAATTCGCCAATTACTGTTACGATTACATAAATCAAGCAACACTAACGATGAATGACTTGAGCTAGAAAAGGCACCCCACTAAAGGCAATCTGACCATCAGATCAAGATACATTCATGGCACCCATAGACCCTCTTGTCCATGATGGTCTCTGTCACATACCCTGATATCTAAAAATACAAGCATTTTAAAATATCTTATTTTTTGCTCATAACAACTTACGTTAAATCAGCTTATGCATTTTTTTAAATAATAGCCACGAAATGCTCCTATACAGGACATGGATCGTTAAAGCTACTCTTTAAGAATGATTCTGTATATTATTGAAATTATGTGCGACGAGGCCTATTTTTATCACAACTGCTATTTAAACCAGCGATGCGTCATTGCACCCGTACAAAATTACTGCTTGTTACGCATTCTACGCTGCAACCATCAGCGAGCCCAGTGTTTTCGATAACACCGTAAGCTTAGTAAACACTGAGCAGGGAGAGCTCAATGGGTTGAATTGGGATAGAAAAACATGTGGCTACAGTAGAATGAACTAATGGCGAATACTCCTTGACCCACAACCCAAATACTGAAATCTGTATTTCAAGGTCATTTTGGGGACTTGGATTTCGCCGATTTCAGTTCCTGTCAACTAACCAAAGACTCTTGAAATCCTTAAAGTTTAGTATGCCAAGAATGCAAGATCCTATCGTCATTTGTTCTTTCAAAAATTCTTAAAATTCCCATAAATCGGGTCTGTGGGGTTGTTAACAAAAATATGCTGAAAATTGTTTGTATAGTCCATAATGTCTTAAAGGTATCTGCTTCGTTATCAAGTTGAAGGAGACATGGCGGGCAGCTGAGTGGAAATGACCAGCCAAGTAGAGAGAGGCAGCACTTAAAGTGGTTTCCTTTGGTAAAATCTGCAGGAGATGTTCCCAAACACAACGTTCATAATGTGGCTATACACTGGAGCAACGACTTCATCTGAATAAATGTTCAGACCAGCTTGGGCTTCGGGATGATCTAGAGGCTGTCTCCTGTAAAGCTGGACCTGTCCCTCTTCAGGTCGTGGCGGTTATAACTGCTATGCCTGGGCGGAGGCATCCACACCATAAGATGGTGGTTGAGATGACTAGTCCCAATACACCCAAGCAGATACTGCTCAGACAACAATAAATCGCGTGGTAAGAACATTCGCCTCTCAATGGAAAAGGAATGGTTGGGATGACAATACTCAAAAAGCATTATACTTTTGTTGGGTGTATGGTCGTTGTACAACAATATTATTGTTGTGGAGATAATAGTATGGTTGTGGTGATAATAATATAGTTGTGCCACAACCATGTATATAACAGTATGTCGCTCTTCGAATACTCTGTTTTTCCTCCGTGTATATGAGAGAAGAACGTTTTTACCACGCTCAGACACAAATTAAAGTTGTCTCGTTCTTCGAATATTGTTGCCACAACCATACTTTTTTTCTGCGCATAAAAGGTCATCAGATTACACGAGGAGATACTCCGATGATGTTCTCAGGATGGCATTCTGGCAGGCCTAAAGTTTCTTCCACTACGTTAGACTAACGTTCACCGACTACACCGGCGCTGCATGATTCGCTACTGAGCGACCTATCTATTGTAGCCGACATTATTTTCAAGACGTTATGAACAAAAAATTAATGCATAAAAAAATCGAAATCCAATAAAAAAAACCAACGGGTTTTATTTAAAAAAAAGAACATCGGCTAACAATTTTCGTCGCACTTTGTATTTAATTATTGGACCTTTGCCCAATCGTTCGAACCACTGTGCACTAACCTAAAGAAGAACAGCAGAACAAACTTTATTGAAGTAAATTTTAAAGTTTTCTCATTTGTATTCAGAACGATTGCATCAACATTGACTTTTTCAGGCTTGAGCCAAAACCAACGCCAACGAACGCAAGTTGGTAATCCACAAAAAAACGAGAAAAAAAATATATATCAAAACCAACTGTTCAAGTGAGTGCGTGATAAACGATTGCAAGAGGGGGAAACGGCAGCAATTCCAAGAATGGGTATGTGTACAAATCGAAAAAGAATAAACAGAAATTGAACTTACCCAGATTTCTTGCGACAAAGGATTCATAAAACTGAACACGCCCGGTGTTTGCTTGACTGGTTTTTTAATCATTATCGAGATGCCCAGTGACATAAATGGTTTGCTAAAATCGATGACACGTTCACGTTCGGCAGTAATTGTCATGGCAGCAATAGCAATATCCGCTTCCTGTAACACACACACACAAAGAAAGAGAAGCAAAAACCTTTGGTTAAAAAACTGTTCAGGCAAGCTTGCATCTTGTAAACCCGGGCAGCAGGCATGTCTCTGTCAACTTACCCTTCGCACCAGCTCGCCCACCATGCCATCCCAGCCGCCATGGGTTTTGGGATTTTCCGATCCGTATAAATTGTCCTTAACCAAACGCATCTCATCTGCGTGCCATTGATGAGCAACGGAAAATGAAGTGTGACAAACAGCAAGAAGGAAAGGGAAATGAGGACAAAAAGACAATATTAATGATGGATGCTTAATTTAAGCAGCATTTTAAAAAGCAAGACGCGTGACCGTGACCACACGTACACACGTGGCAACACCAGGTGTCTGTGTGTGTGTGCGTGGGGCCAGACAACGTTGTTACTTGTACTTACAATTAATGCCCAGCTTTTTGGCCAGTAAATCAGCCAAGTCCTTGCAGTAGCCCTCAAAGCGATCATTGCCCTCCAGTGTCTCGCCCACAATGGGTCGCTTAAGCATAATGTAGGGTTCCTCGAGCACCGTGGTCACAATGTACGTTCGATTTTTCTCTATTTCGGCTAAGGGTTTCAGACGCACATACTTGGCCGACAAGGGCTGGAGGCCGGCATCATCGCTCCATTCGGCCACCTTGACCATTGCACTGTTGACAGTCATTTCGACGACATGCAACGTGTAGTTAACACGTCGCCCATCATCGTTGAATTTTATGTCGCCGGTGAGTCCTTCGATTTCCACCTGTAATGACGTAGAATTGATTGAAGATACATGCATACAAACAAAAGGACACATGCCGCGTAGCAGCGTAAGGTGGCCAAAGACAAGGATTGCGGAAGAATGAAGAAGAGCGGAAGCTGTGTGGTGCTCAGCCCTCCAGGAAGTCAGCCAAAAATGGAAGGATGTTCATGTTGGCATTAAGTAAACGGTAAATGACACGTCAATTAATTTTTATTGAGCCTTCCAGTCAATTTCACCGCGACGACAAACTGTCACCAAAGTGTTGGTGAGTGAAGGACTTCCTTCATTTAAAAGATGCTTTCACGGTATGAAATTTTTAAAACAAAAGTGGAATGTGTATCGGTGTAGAGCGTTCTTTAATATTTCCGGCCACACTTCTTCACTTTCAGGTTTAAAGCAATTTTGATTTTGTTGTTGTTGAATGTCACCAAGAACTAATTTAACACGGGCCTTTAGGCACACAAATCTTTTACAAAGAAGTGTGATGCGAATGGATAAAAAGTTTAATATATATTTTTATCTCTTATTAAAGTATGAACTTAAAAACAGCCACTTCTTCGATTATATTTGACCAATCGGTTTTTAATCACCAGATTCAATTCAGCCTCTGTTACTATAACTCGAATGTCTCGTTTGTTTCATTCAAACAACGATCGACAATTCTTTCAAAAATTGATATTTGGTGCTGCAAGTTATGATGGGCCCATTACGCTTACAACTCTGGTTGAATCTAGTGTAGATTCTAGGGCGTAATGACCCAAATCGGAGGGAATCCATTTATAGGTTGATCCGTCTAGAGGTATTTTTGCAGAACAAAAAAAATTCAAATCAAGTGTAAAATCTTTATTGGTAACTTAAAAGGAAAATTTATGGCATATATTTTTGGAAAATAATTACTTTCAAATGTTAGCAACTGTATTATCGAAATAAGCGTTCAGTGAGAAACGGGAAGATTCGCTGTTTTCGACCACAATTTTTTCAGTGATGAGGCCCATTTCTGGCTCAACGGCAAAGTCAATAAACAAAATTTGCGCATTTGGGCTGAAGAGCTACAAGAAGAGGTTCAAGAGGTGCCACTATACCCAGAGAAAACAACAGTCTGATGCGGCTTATAAGCTGGTGGAATCATCGGTGCATATTTTTTCAAATATGATGATGGCCGGAACGTAACCGTGAATGGTACTCGCTATTGCGCCATGATATTGATGTTTTTGCTACCTGAAATTGAAGCCCGACACTTGGTTGCAACAGGACGGTGCCACTTGCCATACAGCTGCTCAAACAATGGATCTATTGAGAGGTCATTTCGTTAAGCAGCTAATTTCACAGCTGCTTAGGTGAGTTGGCCGCCTAGATCGAGTGATATCACACCTTTAAACATTTTTGTTTGGGCTTACGTCAAGTCCAAAGTCTATGCTGACAAACTAGCTACTACTCAGGTTTTGGAAGCCAACATTACGCGTTTCATTAAAGATATACCTCTCGAAATTCTCGAACGAGTAATCCAAAATTGGACCCTCAGAATTGAAACCCTGAGGCGTTGTTGCGGCCAATATTTGAATAAAATTATATTTAAAAAATAAATGCCATACAATGTCCTCTCAAATTACCGATAAAGATTCTACACTTGATTTGAATTTTCTTATATTTTTTTTGTTATAAAAAATACCGCTAGATGGATCACCATATATAATAAACTCTAGTGGAGTTTGAAATACCTTCTATTGGGACAGGTCCTCAAATCGGGAGAGATCTTTGTACATAGGCAATAAGAAAAAATGGATCGAAATGCCATACAATGTCCTTTCAAATTACCAATAAAGATTCCACACTTGATTTGAATTTTTATATATTTTTTTGTTATAAAAAATACCTCTAGATGGATCACCCTATAATAGGAACTCTAGTGGAGTTTGATATACCTGCTTTTGTGACAGGTCCTCAAATCGGGAGAGACCTTTGTACATAGGCAATATGAAGAATAAGGTTTGCTATAGATAATTCATATAAGGGGTGGTCCAACTAAAACGCTTGATAATAATTGTAAATAAATCAAAACATTTTTAAAAAATTATCTTAATATTTTCTATGACAATTGTGTATAAAACAAAATATCGGTCATGCTCGCCACGTATTCTGTGGCATCCCTCTATCCGCTATTCCATATTTTCAATAACTCTGAGTCTTAATACAGGTTTAACGTCATTAATGTGCTAAATTTTCTCATCCTTTAGCTTTAACTTGTTCTTGTCTTATTGCAGTACACAATATATTAAAGCTGCAGGGCCTAAAAAATTTTAAATATTCTAAAATAAAAAAATCCAACAGTTTCAAATAACATGATCGACATGAAATTAAACGGCCTTTGAATTTCTTGCGCAAAACAGTCATTATTTCGTTGCCTGTGTGGCCAGTGGCATTATCCTGTTGGAACCACATATCGTCCAGGTCAATATCCTCAACTTCTGGCCACAGGAAGTCAGTTATATTCTCGAGACAGCGTTCACTATTTACGGGAAGTGTTTGGCAGACCTCATTTTCGAAGAAGTACGGCCCAACCACGCCGCTAACCCATTAACCGCACCAAACAGTCACTTTTTGAGGATGAATCGGCTTTTCAACAATCTCTCGAGGATTATCAGTTGCACAAATTATATTTGACCAATCGGTTTTTAATCACCAGATTCAATTCAGCCTCTGTTACTATAACTCGAATGTCTCGTTTGTTTCATTCAAACAACGATCGACAATTCTTTCAAAAATTGATATTTGGTGCTGCAAGTTATGATGGGCCCATTACGCTTACAACTCTGGTTGAATCTAGTGTAGATTCTAGGGCGTAATGACCCAAATCGGAGGGAATCCATTTATAGGTTGATCCGTCTAGAGGTATTTTTGCAGAACAAAAAAAATTCAAATCAAGTGTAAAATCTTTATTGGTAACTTAAAAGGAAAATTTATGGCATATATTTTTGGAAAATAATTACTTTCAAATGTTAGCAACTGTATTATCGAAATAAGCGTTCAGTGAGAAACGGGAAGATTCGCTGTTTTCGACCACAATTTTTTCAGTGATGAGGCCCATTTCTGGCTCAACGGCAAAGTCAATAAACAAAATTTGCGCATTTGGGCTGAAGAGCTACAAGAAGAGGTTCAAGAGGTGCCACTATACCCAGAGAAAACAACAGTCTGATGCGGCTTATAAGCTGGTGGAATCATCGGTGCATATTTTTTCAAATATGATGATGGCCGGAACGTAACCGTGAATGGTACTCGCTATTGCGCCATGATATTGATGTTTTTGCTACCTGAAATACCTTCTATTGGGACAGGTCCTCAAATCGGGAGAGATCTTTGTACATAGGCAATAAGAAAAAATGGATCGAAATGCCATACAATGTCCTTTCAAATTACCAATAAAGATTCCACACTTGATTTGAATTTTTATATATTTTTTTGTTATAAAAAATACCTCTAGATGGATCACCCTATAATAGGAACTCTAGTGGAGTTTGATATACCTGCTTTTGTGACAGGTCCTCAAATCGGGAGAGACCTTTGTACATAGGCAATATGAAGAATAAGGTTTGCTATAGATAATTCATATAAGGGGTGGTCCAACTAAAACGCTTGATAATAATTGTAAATAAATCAAAACATTTTTAAAAAATTATCTTAATATTTTCTATGACAATTGTGTATAAAACAAAATATCGGTCATGCTCGCCACGTATTCTGTGGCATCCCTCTATCCGCTATTCCATATTTTCAATAACTCTGAGTCTTAATACAGGTTTAACGTCATTAATGTGCTAAATTTTCTCATCCTTTAGCTTTAACTTGTTCTTGTCTTATTGCAGTACACAATATATTAAAGCTGCAGGGCCTAAAAAATTTTAAATATTCTAAAATAAAAAAATCCAACAGTTTCAAATAACATGATCGACATGAAATTAAACGGCCTTTGAATTTCTTGCGCAAAACAGTCATTATTTCGTTGCCTGTGTGGCCAGTGGCATTATCCTGTTGGAACCACATATCGTCCAGGTCAATATCCTCAACTTCTGGCCACAGGAAGTCAGTTATATTCTCGAGACAGCGTTCACTATTTACGGGAAGTGTTTGGCAGACCTCATTTTCGAAGAAGTACGGCCCAACCACGCCGCTAACCCATTAACCGCACCAAACAGTCACTTTTTGAGGATGAATCGGCTTTTCAACAATCTCTCGAGGATTATCAGTTGCACAAATGCGGCAATTCTACCTGTTATCAAATCCATTGAGGTAAAAAAAGGTGCCTCGTCACTAAAGATAATTTTCTTTGTAAAGTCACCATTCACTTCTGTTTGTTCAAACAACCATTCGGCGTATTGACCACACTTGAAATGATCAGTAGACTTCAGATCTTGAGTCAATTGAACCTTGTAGACGAGTAAAATTAAATCTTTATTCAAAATTCGCATCAGTGACGTTCGTGAGATGCTAAATGTTTGGGCACGTCAACGAGTCGAGGTTAGCGGCTCTTTAGTCACACTATTGCGAACAACATGAATGTTTCTGCGAAATGGACGAGCATTCGCAGGTTTTGTCACATTTCCTACAGACCCGATTCGCTGAAATTTGCGCACAATTCTCCCGATTGTGAACACCTTTGGTGTGGAATATGCGACAAAACAAAAACCATGAAGTGCACCAAATGCATTTCAAAGTCCATTTACGTTAATGGCTCAACAAACTTAACGCGCTGCTCAGTTGTAAACTTCTCCACAGTTAAACTTGTCACACACTGAAACAAAAAAATGTCAGATTACATGGGCCAAAAAACTTGACATTAAGGTGTGACTTAAAATTAACATTGTGTGTTAAGGTTGGACCAACCTTTATCACATTGAGTATTATAACAATATACTTATATTAATTGTGGACTGTAGATCAGTTGAACTTTAAAGCGGGAATAACCTTTGTGAGGACATGCTTTGAATAAGCCACACATTTAAATGAGGCTTCTAAAGCTTAAGGATCTAAAATCCAGAGATGCGCGGCCGGAAATGAAAAATAGCTAATGTAACCTGGACAACGTGCAATGTTAAGATCGGATGGGTTCATATTTGCACATGTACTCGTACATTGGCTACAAGAACAGATGGATAGGTCGGACATCTATTAATCGAAGTAAATAGTGAAACGTCGTCCCTGACCCACTATGTCACACTTCTCGTGGTCTGACCCAAATAATAAACTTATGTTCGGTTATACCGAAGCTTATTTAACCTCTTTTATTGATTACACTCCAATGTAAATGAATTCATGGAGGTGTGGCAACGCCCGTCCAGCTACGTGAGTTAATTTCTATATCATTTTTATTTAAACCAACTAATATTGTCATAATGGTATTTGTTCAAGAATGAACATAGCATTACTCTCTACCTACTTATATTAAATTATTTCCCATTAATGTGAGGTTTTTCCGCATGAGCGTCCTACTTCAGGCCACCGTCACATTTTTTTATATCTATGATGCATATGATAAGTACTTTATTTATATTGGTTTATCGCTCATGTCCATGGCATACACATGCTGTTTGTCTGGTAGACCGCCAACGATACGGTCATCCATTCTTCTCGTCCTTTCTTATGGTAAGATATTGATCCCATTTAGTAAAGGGCGGAAATTTAGAATTGTAATTAGTATATTAGTTATTGAAATTTTATGAATAAATTGAGTAACTGATCTTGGACGACTCAGTAATTTTTCGCCTTCAGCTCCTAACAGTATTTTTTCACGAAATATTGTCTTTTATGCTAGATATACTAGATACACACTAACTAAGCTACAGTTACAACCATGTTAAATCAAACGTTGCTTCGTGTGTGGCCACGTTTTTTGAGAACAAATTCCAAGTTTGCTGCTCTCGACGGTTGCCTCGAATCTACCTAGCACTAGAATTGAAGAGGCAGAACCACGTCATTTCGTCAAACTTTACCTTTACCTATCCTTAGAGTTTAAGGAGCAGAACCACTTTATTTAGTCCAATTTTAACCATTATTTAGTCTTTAATATTTTAATAGTTATTTATTTCATTATACAGGTACTTAAATGTTATAACTATCTTTCAATCAATTTGGCTTGAAGACGATTTTTAAAAAGTGGCGTGGCACCGACTAGTTTTTTCACCAGGGTATGGTACGTTTCGCTTCAATATCATGTGTTTAAATATCATTGTCCTATCTCTAACCGTTCATGAGCTTTGGTTCATGAGCTATGGTTTTCCTAAGCATAGGGTTGTATGGATGGTACCACGCCCAATCATAACATACTGTACCATAAATATATTTTCAGGTCGAACGTAACATAATTCGAATATTTCAAAACCCAGCCCTGAGTTTGTAAAATGAGTAAAATGTTAACCTCTGGAACGATCTAACACATTTTCAATACCAGCCAGGGACATAGCATAGGAACACATTTCTGCAAAATTGCAGACGCCTTGCTTTTATAATCCGCCAGACTGGCAGAAGCACATGTCTTCAATGCATCCGATTAATACGGCGATTCAGAATATGTCTACTTCATGGGGTCTCAAAACAATTTGTAATTAATATACCTTTGCTTGCAAAATTTTTAAATCAAATTTGACAGATTGTTATGACACCTCTTAAAAAATCATTTCAAGATATGAAGAGTTGCGCTGACATCTACGAGTATATGTTTCCATCTTTTGCCGAAATATAATTTTACAAAATTTTTAAAAAATCATTTAATTTCTCACAAAAGTTTCCCTAGAAAAAAATACCATTCTTGACTCCTTCCATAAACTTCTTTTTGAGTTCGTACTAAATTGCGTATCCCACTAGCTTAGAAAAATGGTATTTGAAAATTGTAGAGCGAACTCGATAAACGGACATGACACCTTTTAAAAATGCATTCTCGATATGCTGATACA
Source organism: Hydrotaea diabolus (assembly GCA_963513945.1). Classification (NCBI taxonomy): domain Eukaryota; kingdom Metazoa; phylum Arthropoda; class Insecta; order Diptera; family Muscidae; genus Hydrotaea; species Hydrotaea diabolus. The sequence continues at coordinate 168,656,296 of OY740719.1, forward strand.
TGTTTGTTATTCATCTTTCGTTAAATGAAAGATGCAGCTTGAAACATATTTTTACAAAGATGATTGGAATCGACTACATATTTTATAGAACATTTCCTAGATGAAAATCCTCCTGTTTCAGGTAACTTTTTTCATATTTTCCGAAACTGACCAGTGGCTATTTCTAAACTCAACAAAAAATGTCATCGTTTTCTTTACACTTTTGGCAAAAACATTACTTGCCCCTCTCTGTGGTTTAGATTAAGTATTGTAGATTTTTGTTATTGAAACTAGTTTGACATATCCTTCAACCAGGCTATTAAAAGGTTGTAAACTCGTACACATACCACGGTCTTACTTTTTTACAGACATGTAGACCACTACGTTTCAGATCCACCCTCGTACATTCTCCAACGACGCCATTCATTCCACTTCACCACCTCAAGCCACTGAAATTCTTAATTTAGCTGGCGTTTGCTTACCTTTCTCAAATAGCGTGAAATTTTATCACCATGCTCCCAGGGGGTAACCCAACCCTTGCCGGTGTTACAGTCTAAAGCACGTGACGCACTGTTGCTACCACCACCGCTACCGCCGCCGCCACCACCTCCACCGCCGCCGCCTATGCCATTAGAAGAGCCACCCACAAGGCCGCCCATAGCGCCACCATTCGCCATACCCGAAGCATTGGCTGAGGTGGAAGCCGCCGTCATTAGAGTCTGACCACGTCGGATGTTATTGCGAAATTGATCGGGTTTCTTGCGTAAGATTTTGTTAAAGGCCTCCACCAGCACAAACACAGCATCGTACATAAGAGCCGCCTGAGCCTGAGAAAACGAAAAGAGGTGGACAACATTTTAAACGATGATGGCGATGATGATGAGTAGAGAAAATTTAGTATCCAGACCATAAAACAAAAAGGGGGGGTGTAACGGAAATGAAAGTAAGTATAATGTAAATATTTAATGAGTTGTTTTAAGTATACAAAGATTCCCTGGCAGCGGCACACATAATGGAACATTTATAGCCCATATAAAAACCCATGGTTGAAGAACATTTGATTGTTGTGCTGTCATTGCCACACGTTTAACACAAGATCCTACATCCTAGGCGACAGTCATGACAGCAAATAATATAGACTCTTTAAGTGTGCAACTGACAGTTAATGTCCATTTTCCCCCTTTTTGGTTTATTCTTTACCATAATAAATGAGTATTTATACTTACCGATATTGACTCCCTGCCCGCTCCTATCGAGGTGGTTGGATCCAAACGCTTCCAGCTATCATAGAAGTCCTTAACCAAACGTCTATTGGTGTCGACCAACCGAAAGCCGGTTATGTTGATGGCTCCGAATTCAATAATTTCACTTTCCCAGCGGTCATCCATTACCTATATCAACGCAGTCACCATCAGCAGCATCAGAAAAAAACGAAACAAAAGAGAAACAAAAAATGGAAATGTGACAGTACGAAACATGCTTTAATAATCTTCGCATTAACACACTGAAAGAGAAAGAGAGAGAGCTAGAGCGACACTAACAATACAGGAAACCGGAAACAGAACAAACAGAGCATCGTGTATACATAATTGTTTATTAATAACTGTTTCATTCATTCGTACCATCGGGCATTTGTATTCTTTGTAATTGTGTATCTGTGTGTGTGTGTTCTTCTTCTTGGCCTTTGTTTTGACAGTCGTACAAAAGGATGGAGAATAAAAAAAACCAACACAAAACACATGTCAACAACAAGAGGCTTCATTAAAAAGGGACTAAAGCCACACTCGCACACAGACACAGTCTCTAAAGCACTGACAACTCAAGGACATCTCTTGCCATACAGAAAAAAATTAGGGTTGTGTTTTTGCTTTCGTTGACTAGTAGAGTTGTGTATGTCTGTATGTGTTTAAGCCATACAGTCACCGACGAAAGACACTCGACATAATTGGGCAGAATAATTAACGGGGTTAAAATCGAGACAAAATATTTGTATAGCAAATAGAATGGCAATACATAACAATTTTTTTTTCAAAATCGGTCTACTATAATTTTGACTTCTTGACCGATTTTTTGCCACCTAGCTCCCATAGTGGATTTTAGGGACGGAAATATGGCCAGATGGACACGACTAGACATATATCGGTTGATATGTCTAGAGGTATTTTTGTCAAAACAAACAAAAAACAAAAATTTAAATCAAGTGTGGAATCTTTGTTGTTCATTCTAAAGGACATTTTATGTTATTTATTTTTTAAACATAATTTCCTTCAAATGTTAACCGCGTGTCCATTCGGAACGTCCAATTTTGGGAGACTCATTCGAGCATTTCGGCCGGTCTGGCGTTCATGTCACGCGTAATCTTGGCCTCGAAACCTGAATCTTAGCTGGTTGCATGGCCCCAAAGAGAAAAGTCTAAACTTGTGATATCACACAATCTAGGCGGCCAAATCACCGGTCAAATACGTGAAATTAGCTGCTCTTTGAAATTACCTCTCACTAAATCCATTGTTTAAGCAGCTGTATGGCACCGTTATGTTGAAACCAAATACCGTCAAGACTACGGCCTTCAATTTTAGGTAGCAAAAAGTCCAATATCAAGGCGCGATAGCGAGCACCAATCACTGTTACGTTCCGGCCATCATCATTTTTGAAAAAATATGGACCGATGATTCCACCAGCCCATTAACTGCACCAAACCATGGTTTTCTCTGGGACAGCTATTGAACCTCTTATGGTTGCTCTTCAGCCCAAGTGCGAATATTTTTTTTTTTTTGTTCAAAAACAGCAGAACTTCTCATTTCCAAAACTCAGTTGCACAATTTGCAGACGTTGCTGCGGTGTTATTTTTTCTATAATAAAATGGCAAACTATACTGAAAAGGAAAAAAATAAAATTTAACGCAACTCACGCGTAAACTCTGAAAAAACCCCTATGGAAAAAAATACCTCTAGATGAATCACCCTATATAAAGGGTGGTCCAACCATAATGCACGATTTTAATTGTGAATCCCACCTTAACGTCACTTTTTTAGCCCAACATAAACGACCACATGAGTCCACAATTGCGAGAATTGTGGGCAAATTTCAGCTAACCGGGTCTGTAGGAAATGAGAAAACACATGTGCATGCTCCTGTAGTTCGTTTAGCCCAACTCATTGATGCCGTTCGCGATGGTGTGACAGAAGACCCGTCAATGTCAACTTGTCGCCGTGTCGAAAAATTGAACAAAGAACCTCAAAGAGTGACTGTTTAAGGCGGTTTATAGGCTGACGGCGTCATCGGGTCGTACTTCTTCTAAACTAAGGTCGGCCAAAGCAAATACAGTGTGTGACTTATTCTGGCCAGAAATTTAGGATATGGACCTGGATGATACGTGGTTTCAAGAAGATGGTGCCACTTGCCACACAGCCAATGAAAGAATAGTTTTTTTGCGCGAGATGTTTAATGTCTGTGTTACATCACGTCGTGGCGATGTTCATTGGCCGCCAAGATCAAGGAATATTACACCGTTGGACTTCTTTCTTGGGGATAAGTTAGTGTACATCAATTAGCCAAGACCAAATTCAAGATCTAAAGAATGAGATAATTCGGCACATTAACGACGTTGAACCTCCATTATGTCTACGACTCATTGAAATTATGGACCAACGGATAAAGCTAATCCACGGAAGCTATGGCGATCATAAACCCGATATTTTGTTTTACACATAATTTCCATAGATCCTTCTATCATAATACAAAATATAAACACAATTCTCTGAAATCCTTTAGTCTTATAAACAATTGGCATCCTGCCCTACAGGTGTAAATGTTTGAAAATATAATTTTAATTGGAATGAAGACATTTATTCCAAATAAAGTTATGTCAAAAAACCAGACAAAACAATTGGTTTTACCAGAAATGCAGGGATGCTGTCAGCTCTAAAGAGGACCCGTTCAGAAATTGGCGTCTGAACAAAAATGCCAAAACTGAACTGCTGCGCAAACAGGCAAGAACTTTGAGTGCCAGAGTGCTTAAGCGTGAAAAATCTATCTTCTCCACGAAACAAGTCTACATTTAAAGGATCGTGCTTCTTCCCTGGGAAAGTAAGAGCATTAGTTCGTTTGTAAGAAGAGTAAAGGATAGTTTATCAACTATCCCAACTCTTGTTAAAGACGACGAGACATTAGTAACCCGGAAATTCTTCCTTGCCGGAAAGCAATCAACTACTCTCCGTGACCGAAAACCTATCTTGTTCCATACCTCAGATATTTTTTCAAACACGTGGAGTTTAAAAGTTCTTGCGAATCTCGATGTTAACAAGTCCCAGGTGATATTTTGGCATTTGTCCTTTGCAAGTGCTGTTCGACGCTAGCCAGTCCATCTCACAGCCTTTTAAACCTTGCTTACCGTGCGGGTGTTTTCCAGCATGTTGAAAGGTTGCGAACGACCAGCCGATCCCAAAAAATGGTGAAGCCAATAATCCTGCGAATTATCAGCCAATTGCGATTTTCTTTGAGCTCTCCAAAGTAATGTAGAGCTTTGCTTAATCAACATCTTGAGAGGTATCTAAGGTCCAGCGACCTGCTTAGTGACCGACAGTATGGCTTCCGTGGTAATCGCTCTACGAAAGACCTGATGGCTTTCTTGTCGGACCGTTAGAGTCGGTCTATCCTTCAGTTTGGTGAGAGTAAGGTTGTGGATCTGGATATCTCCAAGACCTTTCATAGAGTCTGAAATGGTGCACTCAAAGCTGATTGCATTTGGTGTCCGTAATACTTTTGCTCGATTTACAACGAGCTTTCTTAGAGATCGCACTATAACAGTTATTGTAGATGGGTTCTCATACTTTAAACATAGGCTTACCGCATTTTTTATTTTCATTTAAGATCGGTAAATCTAATCGTCTCTAATCGACCGCTGCCATTCTTATTCATTCAACCGTAGGCCAAGTATTTAAGATATTGAAGACAGTAGGTGAACCATGGATGATACATTTAGCCGGGTATTACAGGCCATTTCCAATGTGATCGAATAAATAGAGAATATTTTAATTTATGCAAGATGCAGTGCTGTTTGTTGTCTCACAAGCTGTTTACTGACCCATCTGGGTCGTCATTATCTACCAGTGGTCTTGATGTTCTGGTGATGAAAATACAATGTGACGCTCGTTGGTCGAGACTTGTATTTGAAGTGTCGAAAGAAGCACTTAAGTGTATAGGCTTTCTAAAGCGGTGCAAGAAATATTTCACTCCTTCTGATCTTTTCAATATCTATAAAGGTGCTACAAAAACTTCCTTGGATCTACTAAACCTTGTTCAAAGGAGATCGATGGTGCTGATAGGTTTCAGTAGGATATTCATCTCAATTGCCTTCCTTGAACTACGTCGAAACATGGGTTGCATGCCTGGCTTACTTTCTCATCTAAGTCGTCATTATCTATCAGTGGTCAGTCAGATGCTCTTGATGTTCTGGGGATGAAAATACCATGTGACGCTCGCTGGGCGAGACATGTACTTAAAGTGTCGAAAGAAGCACTTAAGTGTAAAGGCTTTTCAAAGTGGTGCAAGAAATATTAAACCCCTTCTGATCTTTTCAATATCTATATAACCTATATATACAACCTATATCAGGCCTAAGATGGAATACAACTCCCATGTATGGGAAGGTGTTATAAAAATTTCCTTGGAGCTACTAAATCTTGTTCAAAGGAGATCAATGGTGCTGATAGGTTTAAGTGGGGTATCCATCTGAACTGTCTCCCTTGAACTACGTCGAAACGTGGGTTGCGTGTCTGGCGTTTCTTTCATGGTGGGTTCTCCCCGTACATCCGTCGACTTATTCCTGACGTAAGAATGTTTGGAAGAAATATGCGACTTTCCACGAATTCACAATCGTTTGTTATCAGCTTGTCGACCATAAATACACTGTAGATTGATTTCGTTTTTTGTTTGTAATGTCCGTATGTGGATCGATTTCCGGCTAATGTATTTCCTACCAATTAAGACACCCAGAAATTCAAGACAATTGACTTTTGTCTTGAATAAACCTTGCTCCCTCTTTTTCCCCTGAACTTCATTACTTTCCACTCACCAACTCAAAGCACTGCATAATAGGAGACATTTCCTCAGCGTTGGGCAGGTAAAAAAATGACATCGAACTTATACGAAGAATGGTGTCGAGAATAATTTCAGTTTTATGAAATTTCATTCGATGGTAAATGTTGGATATTTAATCTTGTTGCAGCCATAAACTTCCACATAGAAATTTAGACTAACGCACTAATTTTGTGACCCACTCTTCTCTGTGATAGACGAAAAAGTGTGAGATATTTGTAAGTAAATACAAATTTTAGCCACTTCATTTTGATTGATTTGGCAGAGCAACAGTTAATGCAAACTCATCAATAAAGACAAAATGATTGTGGTGACTTACATTTACTGTCTTCTAAAGCAATTTTCTTAATTATGTCCTAATTGATATTGATATAAGCAAATTGCTGTCATTATCCCCAGAATGTTAAAAGTCGCACTCGGTGCCAATGACTAAACGTTAAAGCAACCCATTGCGATGTAAATTAAAAACAACAGGAATAATGATAATGGTGCTTCCTTCAGATTTTTACGACATCCTCTACTACTTTCTACGAAAATATAATAAAACAAATTAATTTGCCATCATCTGATAAAATAAACAAAAGCTCTCGCAAGCAAAATGTTTAAGGTAGAGAACTATTTATTCCTCCACAATAGTTCAAATATTCTGATTTATTTATTTTGCAGTCCGACTGCCTTGACCTTGTCAACTTGGCTACGTAAAAAAGTTGGACGCCAACGTTTTAGTCACGCAAAACAGTCAACAAAGTGTCAATCTGGGTTTCGCTTATTTATGGCCTGACTGGCTTTTAAGTAACTTCATATCAGCATTGTCAAGGGCAATTAAGATATGGCCATCCTTGAAATGACAAATATTTTCCAATTTTTTACAATTTATTTTGACACAAAAGTGGTGCTGTGCATCGTTAATGGACTACAAATGAAGCTTCGTGGCATCAATCTTATTGGCAAAACTTTTCCAAAATAAGAAAGACGTACTCGTATGTATTAACCATTTAAAGTAAGACGTCATGGTAGTGGCCTAACCATTTTGTTATGAACATTTTACTGAATTATCTGAGTTAGTAAATATACAAGTATAAATGTGGCTTAAGGTGCCACTCAACTGACAGCCCCCTTTGAAGCCATTCTCGTTCTCCAATATTTATGATATGACGGGTAAATACTCAAAACTAAGTACGAAAAAGCTTTAGTTCCGTTAAGGGAATTTTTCCCCTCTGGGCCGATTTTATACCTCTCAGTGATCGGCGGCATAGTTTTCGTAGAAATCGATATACGACTGGCCTGCAGAAGTAAATGTCGAAATTAAGAAGATCCTCTATACACCGGATATGTGGTAGTAAGTTAGTGGCTTTTGATATCTTCAAAAAGTTCGATCGGCATGGCGCTCTCGTATAAAAGTTCATTAGCTTTAGTGTCGGTACCGTCTTCTCCCAATTCCTATAGAGCTATGTATCAGATGGTACCGTACATATTGTTATTGAGGGGGTCTCATCATATCATTTTATTAACGTACGCCTGCCGCAGGAATATCTCAAGGTTCATATCTTAAATTTACTTGTTAGTCATACGCAGAATCCCTTGTACTCTGTTACTTATGGCTTTATTATAAGTATTTCTCCATAACTTTTACAGACCTTCGAAGATTTTTGACAAAAGCCAATCTGTGGACGTGTTTCTATATATGAGTGGGGTCGCATAAATTGGGTTTAATTGAACGCACATTAGACTGATTTTGTATGCTTAGAACAAATAAAATCTCTTGATATTCTCGGAATGAGAACAAAGCTATATCTCTGCTGGCCAGAGTACACATTTCATGTGTCGAAAGAAGCATTCAAGTGGCTTGACTTCTTGAATGGTTACACGCCATGCTTAAAATTTATACAACTTACGTCAGACCGATTGTCGAATACTCTTCTTGCGACGAAAATCCTTGACCACGCATTTTTTTCTTGATGTGCGGGAATAAAAAGAAATCATTGGGTACCAAGTAAGGGCTGTACAGCAGATGACCCATTAATTCGACGTTTTGGCCGTTCAAAAAGGCGCTGGTTTGAGCCGATGTGTGAGAGCTCGCATTGTCTTGGTGCCCAATGATTCATCTTCTCTTGTTCGTTTTTCGAATTTCCCCGAAGACTTCAGACAAACAAATGGTGGTGCAACACTTAGAATTGACAGTTATACGTTGCTCAAGCGGAACAGTCGCCACATGTCCAGTTTTGCCGAAGAAACAGGCGACCATTTGCATCGAAGTGCTTCTTTCACGAACAACTATCGTTGGATTTGGCTCGTCTTCCAAGACGCACACTGTTGATTGCTGTTTTTTTCGGGCTCATACGCATAGATTCATGATTCGTCACCTGTGACGATCTTATAAACGTCTTTATAAGCACCGCGATCGTATTATTTCAATATTTCTTTGCACCAATCGACACAAGCCTTTATTTTTGAACGATTGTCAAATTGTGCGGGATCCAACGAGAACAAACCTTTTATAAGGCTAGGTGTTCATGCAATATCGAATATATCGAGCCATAAGCGCTAACCTATCGTAAGTCAAATTTTTGGAAAAAAAATTTTATTGCTGAAAAATAATCGTTAGGACAAGCCTCATCGTTTTGTATTTTTAAAATGACAAAATTGTTAGTAAAACATCAAAAAAAAAGCTTTTGCATTTTATCGTAAATGATTGTTTAAATTTTATTGTGTAGCAATTTTATCGTAAGTCACACATCAAATTGCTGCAGCAATCGCAAATGTGTTCAGATTTTTTTTTTTTGTTTTTTGATACAGTTATATGAGTAGGTAGAAATCTTAAATTTTTGCATTAAAACATTTGCATTTTTAATAAAGTTGTTTGAAATAAATAATAAAAACCGTCTCCTGTAAAATTTGCATTTTTTCACTTACGATAGGTTAGCGCTTATGGCTCGATATGCTGGTGGAAGAAATGCCCAAGGATGCCTCTATCTCGCGATGTGTAACATGACGATCTTGCATTCTCAGTTCACGCACGGCATCAATGTTCTCTGGCACCACGGCCGTCTTTGAGCGAGTGTCGGCCACGATTGAATTTATTAAACCAGTTTTTCACAGTGCTATAGGATGGTGCTTCATCGCTATTCAATAGTTTAAGTTCATCGAAGCACTCTTGTCGTCATAATCAACGTCGAAATTTGTGAAAAATGATCGCACGAAAATGTTTATTTCCCTTTTTTGCCAAATTGATTTTTTCAAGTTACTGTAAACAACATAAATGATGGTCGTATGTCAAAATGTTCTGAGTACGTTTATGCTAAAAAATGTCAAACTTTCCAATGGAAGTTTCAGAGGCGCCAGGAAAGACTTAGTGATGCCAAGGCCAGAAATATATATAGCAACCCATATGAAACATCCTGTAACATGTACAACCAACTAGGTGATAAACTATGTACCTATGATAAAGGATGTTTGTTGCTTGTCTTCTGTAATAGAACAGAAGTTATTTTATTATAATTAATAAACAGATAGAATTTTTGGATTTTTTTACGATCTTTTTGAAAGTTGTCTCAGGTTTTTTGTCCATAACTTCCAAACGCTATTACCGATTGAGAGTTGTCTCAAATGAAAGGAAATTAGGAAATTATCAAAAACTTTTTCATACAAGGTATTAAAATCAGTTTAATGGTTTTGACGTTAGAGGCAGTAAAAAATTTAGATAATATAATTTTTTTGTGGAAAAATCACTGTTTTAAATTATGAAAAAAAAATATAAATAAATTTGGCATAAAGTTTGGAATTTCTCGAGCAAAACAAGCAATGGTTTATTAAAATTGGGCATTAAATGATAGGGACATAAAGTTTAAACTTTCTCGAGCAAAACAAGCTATGGTTTAATAAAATTGGACAACAAATGATAGAGTTACACATCCTGGTAAATTTTTTGATATTTAGCCTTTTAGTTACTTGTTTACTAAACTAAGGTTTACCGTAGAGCAGGCTTGCCAATGGCCAATTGTTTTTTGTAATGCACCCACCATAGAGTCATGTATAATCACAGAGTCATAGAAAGCTAATTTTCTTTCATTGGAGACCACTCCTGAATATATCGTTCATAAAAAAATCGTAAAAAAACAGCAAACATTCTATCTAGAAAACTAAAGAAATTTATTAAAAAAAATTTTTTGTGTAGGAGGCCAAAATCTAATGGAACAAAATATTTAGAACTTTGGAAAAGGAAAAAATTCATAATTTGTATACTAGTGTTATTACCTCCATCGTCGGTTGTTAAAATCTTGTATGCTTAGTTCAATGTCAGAATATACGAGAGTTGCTATTTATATTTCTGATAATACTAGCGTTCTCAGATGTAAACTGGAACTCACATTGGAAACTCAGAACGTTTTGTCATTTGAGGGCGAATTGTTTTGTTTACAGTGTGTTGAAAAATGCATCTAAGTCAAAAAATGGAATTATCTCGTGAACATTTTCGTGCAAAGACTTATTACGATTTGGGCGTGGTTTGTAGAGGAACGAGTGTTTAAATCAACTAGTTTCGACTTTTGGCGATGAAGCACCATCAAAAACCACTTTTAATCGCTGGCACCAAGAGTTCGGTAACGGACGCCGTTCGCTCCAGAATGAATTTCGTGAAGGACGTCCAACGTCGGTCACTTTGCCAGAAACATCGATGGCGTACGTGAACTGATTAAGCAAGACCGACATGTTGCATACCGTGAGATTGAGGCATCCTTGGGCATTATTATGACAAGCATCAATAAGATATTGCATGTTCATTTGACAGTGAAAAAATTTGTTTCTCGTTGGATCCCACATAATTTGACAAATGCTCAAAAAATACTCGTATGGATTGGTGCAAAGAGATGTTAAAAAGTATAACTTCGGTAGCTTAAAGGCAACGTATGACATTGTCACAGGTGACGAATCATAGATATATGCATATGAACCCGAAAAAACAGTAATCGACTGTATGGATGTTTCAAGATGAGCAAAATCCAACAAAAGTTGTTCGTGGAAAAAGTACATCGAAGAAATTATTGCGATTTTTTCCGGTATAACCAGTCATGTTGCCACCGTGAAAAAAATTTGTTCACGTTGGATGCCACATAATTTGACGAATGCTCAAAAAAGGTTCGTATTGGTGCAAACAGATTTTGAAAAAGTATAACTGCGGTAGCTCAAAGGCAGTGTACAACATTGTCACAGGTGGCGAATCATGGCTCTATGCATATGAACCCGAAACAAAACAGCAGTCGACCTAATGGGTCTTTCAAGACGAGCCAAATCTAAATAAAGGTGTTTGTGGAAGAAGTACATCGAAGCAAATGATGGCATTTTTTCGATATAACCAGCCATGTTGCCACCGTGAAAAAAGTTGTTCTCGTTTGATCCCACATAATTTGACGAATGCTCAAAAAAAGGCTCGTACGGATTGGTGCAAAGAGATGTATAACTTTGGTAGTATAACTTTGGTAGCTCAAATGCAACGTATAACATTGTCGCAGGTGACGAATCATAGATCTTTGCACATAAACCCGAAAAAACGCAATCGACTGTATGGGTCTATCAAGATGAGCCAAATCCAACAAAAGTTGTTCGTGGAAGAAGTACATCGAAGAAATGATTGCGATTTTTACCGGTATACCCGGCCATGTTGCCACAGTGCCTTTAGCGGAACGTAGGATGGTCCATTCTGAGTGGTATACAAGCTTCTGTTTGCCAACAGTGTTCGAAGAAATGAGGAAAAATAATAAGAGCAGACGGATCATTTTGCATCACGACAATGCGAGCTTTTACACATCAGCTGAAACGATGAGCTATTTGACCACTCAAGATGTCGAATTGATGGGCCAATAACCGTACAGCCCTGATTTGGCACCCAATGACTTTTGCTTACTCCCTAGCATCAAGAAAAAAAGCGTGGTCAATGTTTATCATCGCCCGAAGCAGCTGTTGGCGGGTCAAAAATCATGTTTTGGAGGTGTCTCAATCGGAGTGGAAAAAGTGTTTCGAAAATTAGTTTGTGCGCATGCAAAAATGTATTGATCATAAAGTAGAAAATTTGGAAAGTCAATAAAACCATTGCCAATGATTAATTATTGTGTTTTTATTGCGGGACCCTAAATATAAATAGCAATCGTCATACCACGTTCCTTACCTAATAAACATTTCATTTAATAGAAACCTAAAATTAGTCAAAAAGTAACGAATGGATTTACCTTTTGAAAAAATTTAACGTTTTTTAACTTTAGCAAAATGATGGCAAATGCGGCAGATTTTTCTGTATTTTGTGTTTCTTATTTTTTTTATATTCTGAAGTTGTATCTTTGATTTAATAGTTGTTCAGATTGTTGACTCAGCTTTCACTAAAGTAGGGATTTAGTATAATACGTTTTAAGCTGGATATTTCAATCTTAGTTAAAGGGTTTACCATTGATTTCTTATTTTGTATACATAAGCAGTACAACCCTGTTGTGGGCACTTCTATTAAAGCCGATTTAAACGCGTATATGCCTTTTGCTAGTGAATGCATATACACCACTTAATTTATGGCACTGGAAATTTGACAGATGAAATGTACTCGTTTATTTATCGTTTCCTCTAACTTCCGTTGAATTATGTCCCTGACTGTACACTGGCGAAAGTTGTTGTTGTTTTGTGTTCGTACTCTTTGTTTGCACAAAAAATACCCTTATTTGCTTAAATCCGTTTCCTGAGAAAAAAAAAACTAAAACAGACAACATTTACGGGCATATGTTGGTTTAGATGGCGTCGACATGTATACACTGGGCGGACGGAGAGCTCGGGGAGGATAAGGAAGGTGGCTTTGAAGTTTCGCATTGTTGATACTACTTACCAAACCACTGAGCAAATAGTGATATGTGCGACGTCCCAATGATATATCCCTCACATGCTGGATGAGAATCTCTTTGGCCATTTCCGTTGGACAATCGAGCACAATGTATTTGTTGGTAAAGCGACCCAAATCCTCCAGCGTATGCAGGAAATCAATAGCCATGGTAACATTGGCAATGCGCTTTACCATCTCCACTTGAAATGATTCGTTTCCGGGCTTTAAGCCCTGATAGATTTGTTGCAACCGCAAAAGACCTTGAAAGAGAAACCAAAAAAAAAACGGAAGAAAAGTTAGTACAAAATTAAAGACTCATCTGAAATAAAGGAACGAGGCACGGGGAATAGCAAGAAATTTGTACATGTCATTGTGTTGTAAAATAAAACAGGAAAAAAGTGTAAAATGTATGACAACGAAATTTTCCACAACAAAGAATGGAGGAACAGAACAAAAAAAAACAATACCAATGAATGGCGTCAAATCTAATCAAAGACTCATTTATTTCAATTTTGTATGAAAGTCGATAACCATTGTTTTCAATTCACTGGCAACACAACTTTCATTGTCATTTCTGCTGTAAACGACGGCAGGAATGCTGGAAACTCTGCTCACATCCTTTCACATACACCGACACACACAAAAAAAGCACACAAACACTCGCTCGGGCGCAATGCTATGTTGGCTGTTGGTGGCCAAGACATGCTATTGCAACGTTCGAAAAGGTTTTGCTTTTGTGGCTGTGTGAGTGCATGTATGCGTGCGAGTATCTGTGGACTTGTAGAGTAAATCTGTGTAGCCATCAACGTCCAACAATAACCAGTCATTGTTGTTACCCTTGAGTTTTTAAAAATGCATTGTCTTACCAAATGTTGTTAGTTTGGACCATTTTGATTTCACTTCCATTTCAAAGCTCTTTCTTTCTCACCCACTCACTCGCCCACTCATTCCGAGAGCGACAGGGAGAGAGAGAGCGCAAGAGAAAAGTGGATACCATCAACACGTCCTTTGTTATGTTTAATCAATGCTGATGACAATAATCTGATGTCCGTGTGTTGGTGTTGGTGATGGCATTCTTCGGTTAGTGGTGACGGTGATGAAGCGAAACAAAACAATCGATTCCTTTCGTTCGTTTTTTGCCGTCTTTTTCATTTCTGGCTTTTGCTACATGCGGCACGTACCCAACAAAAGCAACATGGAATCAAAAGTCAACAAAGTGTTTTGTTTTTTTCCCTTGTGTACGTGTGTGTGTGTGCGGGTGTGTGCACAACGATATGTTTGTTGCGCAATCCATTCCCAGTCCCATTGTGCACACACATTCACTCGCCTGTCCCTGCGCCTTCGCCCGGTTGTCTGTTGCCACAAGTCCGTTAAGTAGCTTTTGTTTTACTCTTACACAAAACGGATTTGTTAAAAGGGAAATAACATAAGCACGAGCAAAGAGAACTATCATGCTCGCACCGAGCGCCCATTCAAAGAAACTGAAAGTTTTTTTGTGTGGTGATTCTAAGATGCCACAGTGGTTCCATAGCAGAGAAGATAATTGACCCATTTTTTGTAAGAAAAAACTACACATTAGGATTTTATGATTATGAAATATGAGTTAGAGCTAAGAAGTTTGGGGTTTAGAAATTTTGCCTATGTCAAACACGGAGCAAAAGAAAAAAGAATGTGATTGACTACGGGTATAGGTTGATATTTCATCGAAAAATAAAAAATAAGTAAAAACGACGTTAAGATTGACCAATTCAAATCTTATATACTCTTCTCTGTGACTTGGCCTTTCTGACCCAAATATCAATTTGGCCCACATAAGCCGAATCGTCCAGCAACTATGCCCTTTTTATTTCCTCCATCAAAGGATATAGGGTTGTATTGAAAATGGGCCAGCTCTATTGACACTAGGTGGCTGAAATTTTCCAAAAATATGTGTTGATTTACTGAGATTGGTCTATGGGTAAAAAATTATAAGATTTGGAAAAGTTACAATAGGCGTGTTCTATTGGTACTCGCTTATTATACAAGTAAGTGGTTGCTAAGGAGATAACTTCAAAACTTTTCTGGAATTTTTTTAGTTTTTATACAAGAGCTGATTGTCTTTCTGCATCATAAAACATTTTAGTTGAAAATTTGTCATTTTTAGTAAATAAAAGTTATTTAAGTTATCCTATAAGCAGTAAGTAACCGAGCTTGCTTAAACTCACTAAAGGTAACTTTATTAACTTTCATCTAAAAAAATTTAATTATTTAAAACAAACGGGACTTTAACAAAATCATTTTCAAATTCTTGTACAATGGTGCGAAGACTGACGAGCAACAAGAAGAGATTCAAGAGGTGCCATTATACAAGGAGAAAACCACGGATTGGTGCCGTTTATAAGCTGGTGGAATCATCGGTGCATCTTTTTTCAAAAATGATGATGGCCGGAACGTAACCGTAAATGGTGCTCGCTATCGCGCCATGATATCGATCTTTATGCTACCTGAAATTGAAGCCCGTAGTCTTGACGACACTTGATTTCAACAGGACGGTGGCACTTGCCATACAGCTGCTCAAACAATGGATCTATTGAGAGGTCATTTCGAAAAGCAGCTAACTTCACGTTTTGGACAGGTGAGTTGGCCGCCTAGATTGAGTGATATCACATCTTTAGACATTTTTCTTCGGGGTTACGTAAAGTCCAAAGTCTATGCTGACAAACCAGCTACGATTCAGGTTTTGGAAGCCAACATTAACCCTGTCATTAAAGCCATACCGGTCGAAGTGCTGGAACTAGTCATCCAAAATTGGACCCTCAGAATGGAAACCCTGAGGCGTAGTTGCCAACATTTGAAGGAAATTATATTCAAAAAATAAATACCATAAAATGTCCTTTCAAATTACTAAATAAGATTCCACACTTGATTTGAATTTTTATATTTTTTTTTGTTCTGAAAAAATGCCTCTAGATGGATCAGCCTATAATTATTTAGTAATAGTTCCATATTTTATGCCCTATTCTTCCAGTCTAAAAAGCGTAGATGTGATGGCGTTCTGTAAATGCATACGATGCTTGTTATCTGCCTTTTAATGTCAAACCTCAGAAAGACTAAAGTGAACTAAGTTATAAAAAGTCACATACTGCTACTCATGCCACCATCGATGTTGTAGCAGTCATTTAAAAACAAACCTTCCTTTCCCATTTCGTAGACACTGTACATGCCGTCGTCACAAGCAAACATTAACAACGTAGGACAACAATAACTAAAATCGATTTTCAATTAAGCGAAAATTGAACAATTCCGACCAGAACCCCTGTGCCATTCTCTGCTGTGTGCGAGATATGAAAAACACATATTTGCAAACTATGGAAAAAAGGACTTCTCATCAACATTTGTTTGTGAGATCAAAGATTGACTGTGATTCACAATTTATATGAGCGCCCAGGCATGTGTGTGTATGTGTGAGGTTTTTGTGATTCGCTTCATGTCTGTGGTCAATAACAAACAAGAACGAAATGTACAGAGTATGTGTGTGTTCCAAGCCAAGTAATGACGATGATGATGATGACGACGACGATAATGATAAACATCAGATGTCGCAGCACAGTTCAGCCGGAAAAAAGGTCAAGCGATTCGATATAGACAAAACCTCAACATATATCGTAACATTTAAGCCTGGACAACAGTTTGTGGAAATGCTTATGTTTTTTTGCTCTCTGCTTTCGGGAGTTTTCTTCGTTTGTTCACAAACGAGCCAAAGCATTATTACAAGTCATTGGCATACAAAGTGATATGGTTTATGCGAATGCCTGTTCGTATGTGGATGTGTGTCAATAGTTTATGGGACAATTGACTTTTGCATTGGTTTACATTTTAATATATATTTCAATCATGTTTTTTTTCCTTTCAAGACTTGTTCGCACTAAACGAAATGTAAACGGAACAAGAAACAACGTTTGTTAAGTTGGTCGGACCGAATCTGACATGGAAGGATTCCCTTGGATTTCCCCAAAGGTTGACTAGTTCATATTTGACCTAGGAGAATTTCCTTTTTAATAATCTTATACATAATAGGGACATAAATTCTGCTACACACGTTTTATGCTGTAAAATAAAGAGTACTGAATGTTTTTGGACCAAATATTTTTTAATATATTTATTGATGTATATTGTATCCACAAAGAATCTACTTATTCGAAATATCCGCCTTTTGCCTTTACACACGCCTTAAGTCGCACTGGTCAATCGTCAATAGCTGCACGAACCTCGTCCATTGGAAAATTGGCCACAGCTCGAACCAAAGCAGTCGTAAGAGATCCAATGTTGGGTTATCTTTTGTGACAAACCTTGTCCTCTAAAAGCGTTCACAATTTCTAATCCAATGGGTTCAAAACTGGACTGCCTGAGTGCCATTCTTCAGAGGAAATCAACGCTGGCAAATTGTTTCGAAGCCAGTCCTGGGACGTGTTAGCCTTATGGGCCGGCGCAGAATCCTGCTGGTAAGTCCATGGCTGGTTTTGGAACAGGAAATTGTTAAGAGCCTATACAAAGCTTCCAAAACGGTTTCTTGGTTTACTTTGGCCGATGTTTTGACTTCTTGTTCGCAGAAATGCAGGTCAGTGGCCCCATCGTAAGAGACACCCCACTAAACAATAACTGAAGCTTGGTGATGACCCTTTTCCACCCTTAGGATCAGTTTAGATGCTTCCTTAGATGACCGCGCATACACTCTATCATTTTTCTTGTTAAATTATTCCTGAACGGTAACAAATTTTTCATCGGTGAACAAAATTTTTCAGTGCAAGTTATCAGCGTGCTTCACCAAAAGACGTTTGCATTTTTCAATCCTATTTTTTTAAAGCTGCAGTCAATAAATGCCCGGTACGTCGTTTGAAAGCCCCAAGTCCCAAGCCTTTTTTAATGATTCGACTCATGGACTTTTGCGTAATATTTATCTCACGGGCCATGATTTTCTGTTTTCGGAGCGGATTTCTGTGTATTCTTGATTTAACGGCTTTGATGATATGCAGTGTTCGAACAGAGCGTGGGCGGCGCGACCGGTGGCGGTCTTTTAAATCTCCAGTCTCCTCAAACAGTTTTATGCATCGGTAGACGAACATGCGGCTAATCCCTAGTGGCCGGAGCGTTTTGAAAATATCGTTTTTTTTATTTCACACTTGAAAAGCGCTATTACGGTTCTCATTATCTGACCACTCCATGATGAAAGTTGTAACAATTTTAAAATTCCGTTACAGACTAACGCTATTGAGGTTAGCTTTCAAAACCCATATGACATTAACGGGCACGTATGTTCAGTTCTACTATTGAAATGGGTGTGTTTAATGTTGTAACAGTATTTATGTCCCTACTAAGTACAGTTAAAACTTGAATTCTATCGGCTCATTATTGCGGCTGTTTTAATATATTTTTACCAAAAGGGAAATAGCGTTTATATTTACTCCCCTGTGATGAATTTGTTTCTCTATTATTAACATGTTTAAGCTGTGTAGAAAATATCATGTTAAGGCTTTTAACAGTTCAAAATATATATAGTCATTTGAGTTAATAGCAGCTAGTAGCTACAACGGCATTTGTTGAACAAGTAAAAAAATATCCAGGTCAAACCTTAAAAACTGTGGAGATTTCCAGACAAACGCTGTGATGACAGATATTGGGAAACAATCAAAAATATTTGGAATTGTATTCATTACTTGTAAGTTGATCTTTTTTACCTCTTACTCGATTTTATTTTTGGACTCTTGGACTGAGTCGAGCTTTCGTCAGACCTTAGATTTTTTTAATGATCAATAACATAATTATATGCTTTACTAGCTGGACTCGGCCTGCTATACAGGTCCCAAGTAATCCTTTGTTATGCTCGTATCTTCTTATAAATTTAACATCTACTTATATATTTTAATTTATGTCACTGCGTTAATTTGAATGCATTTTGAACCTGAGAGTGGATATGTTTGAAATAGAACTGCAAGTCGGTTAAAGGCAGAACATTCTGGCTTTAAACTTGATTATTTCATAAATCGGTCATTGTTTAATCGAAATTGTATTTTTTTTTGGATTATCTTTAGTCTGGTATTGCATAAGTTTTTTTTACATCACTAGTATGGACCATACATTTTTTTATTTTGAATCGCCTGTAAAAAATGGTACTGATAATTTTTTCAAATTCCTAATTTTATTGGAAATGTTGAACGTTTTCATTTAATAATGGAACATTATCCGATGCGCTTTTGCTTCGCCTAATGGGCTGAAGACTATTTGGCAGGAGATGAAGAATTTTACAGAAAAATTGTGTTTTCTGATGAAGCTCATTTTCATCTTGATGGCTATGTCAATAAGCAAAAATGTTGCATATGGGGTTCAGAGACTGTGGACTATTGAGAAGCCAATGCATCCACAACGAGTCACTGTTAGTTGTGGATTTTGGGCTAGTTGCATCATTAGGCAATTTTTTTTCGAAAATAAGCAAGGAGCCGCCGTTACTGTCAACGGTGAGCGCCAAGCTCAACGAAATGTTGTTTCCAAAAATTAAAGAGAATCCCATGTAAGAAACACAGCCAACGCAACCATCGATACTTTACGCACTGTTTTTAAAAATCGAATAATCAGCCGAAATTGGCCGTCTCGGAGCTGTGATTTGAGTTATTGGATTATTTTCTGTGGGGAATCATGCGAATGATATTGTGTTCCATTACAGTACAATATTTTTCAGGAACGTTTCGAAAAATGTATAACGCACACATGCTTGATTTTCATGATCTATGTCTCATTTTGTTCATATGTTATGTGACTTTACGTGAAAGTAAAAGGACTTGACACTTTTTACCGTTTTGTATTTTTTATGAATTAAAAAAAAACTTTAATTTTTTAGGCAAAAAATATTTTTTTTCTTCATACATTTATTTATAACTGCAAACTGTTGCTTATATAGCGAAACGTTGTATGAACAGATTAAAGGAATTGTAATTTTTATTTTTTTTTTTTAAATTTGTTTCAGCTCTTTCGGACTAGTGGTTCTCGAGTTATGACAAACAAAAGAGCCTAAAACGTGACAAATTCCCCTATACGATACTTACTAACTTTAAATTAATTATGTAATTATTATTTCATGTACCTTTACCAAACGAATGATGCAGAAGTTCTTCTTTTTGGGGCTACTTTCACAAACAATTATCAGAATTGAGTCCCGAAATCATGTGTTGTACTGTGTTATTAAATGACAAAGTTCAACCATAACAATAAAACCAGAAATTTGAATTCTTTCGTTTTACAGCCGAATAAAATTTGAAATGTAAAATCGCCCACCCGTTCTATTCCAATTTTTCTCTATGAAAGCTCGTAGAAATTTTATTCTATATATTCAAACATTTCCGATTTTTTTGGTGGATTTCTCAACATTTTCTTTTACAAAAACCTTGTGCTGACTTTTTGGAGTACAGCAAATGAATTTTACAGGTCTCTTAGTCTTGACACATAATTTTACCTCGACATCGAAGCTCATATAGTTTTCGGTAATTATCTTTAATCAGCTGCCACTAAGCGACTACAAATTTTATCAGCGAACTACAATAGATTTATTTTTTTAATTTAAATGCAGCTCCAAGATGGAAAAGTGATTAACACGATTACCGAACTTGACGCTCAATATTAGCAAGACAACCTATTCCGCTGAAAGCTAAGTGTTTTTTTTTTTGCTCGATTATTATAAGTGGTTGCTGCTTTAAAATTTAAAATTTTGAAGAAAAAAACTGTAGAAATTACTAGGTGTACAAGATCTGAACAGCTTTATGTATCATAAAACTTTTTATATGAAAAGATGGAGTTTATATAATAATTATTCAAGAAATACTATAAATACTCAAGAAATACTATCGGGTGATCGATAAAGAGGTACTTTTTCAAAAGTGTGGAATCTTTATTGTTCATTCGAAAGGACATTTTATGCCATTTATATTTTGAATATCATTTCCTTCAAATGTTCGCAACTGTATTATGGAAATGAGCGTTCGGTAAGAAACGGGTTTCGACCAAATTTTTGTTCAGTGATGAAGCACATTTTTTGAGCAACGTCAATAAACAAAATTTGGAATGAGAGCAGCCAGAAGACAATAAAGAGGTGCGGTTTATGGGCTTGAGGAATCACCAGTCCATATTTTTTCAAAAAAGATTATGGCGTGGACTCTACGCCGCTGTGTGGTTATGTGAAGTCGCTTGTCTACGCAGATAAGCCCGACACGATTAACGCCTTGAAAGAGAATATTCGGATTTTTGTTGCTGACATACGGCCCCAAATACTGCAAAAATTGGTCGAAAATTGGGCCTCTCGGCTGGAATTATTTCGAGCCTGCCGCGACGGCTACTTTTTTTTTTATTTATTTTATAATGGAGCAAAGTTATTGTAATAGCGACGTCTTACTCGCTTAATAAGCCAGCAATAAACTAACCCGCTTTATGTCTTTAATGCCGTCCACAAAACAGGTTGGTCATTCCTTTGTACATAGTGATACCCGTATTGCGACACGATTATTCCGGCAGTATATTTTAAAAAATGGCACACAGCATTAAACTTCACACCAGGTACTTGCTGAGGATACTGCAGCTTTTCGACGCCTTTCAGCGGGGTTCTCTATGCCCAGATGAGGCATATTTGCTTATTAACTTAGTATCCGAAATAAAAATGTCAGTCAGAAAAGACCGTCTAGGTCAGACAGCTTTTAAGCTTTTACAAGAAGGAAGCATTGATTTGCAATGTCCCTTGATATCGCCCAAGCATCCACAAAGGTTTGTACCCAAACTTGATCTAAAAAATTACGAAATATATTTTTTTAGAAACTCTCCTTTCCATCTATCATTTTGCAGAACTTATTTCTCTTTTGAACGGGTTATGATGGCAGGAGTCCTTCCATGAAGCATTCTCGGACCTTTTCCTTATATTTTATTTACAGCTGGTATCCCAGATATTATATACATTTTTTTTGACGATACGAAAAATTTCCACTGCAAATTCAAGAAGAGTCCAAAAAGAAAAACTGTGGCTGTAGTGGTGTACGGGGGTTGCTATACATCTGAAATTTCCATTGGAAAGTTTGACTTTTATTAGCATAAACGTACTTAGAACGTTTTGACGTACGACCATCATTTGTGTTGTTTCCAGTGACTTGAAAAAATCAATTTGGCAAAAAAATTCCATTTTTTTGCTCATGAACATTTTCTTGCGATCATTTTTCACAACTTTCGACGTGGATTATCACGACAAGAGTGCATCAATGAACTTAAATCTTTGTATGTCGATGAAGCACCATCCTATAGCACTGTGAAAAACTGGTTTAATGCATTCAATCGTGGCCGACGCTCACTCAAAGACGAAGGTCGTCCAAAAACGGCCGTTGTGCCAGAGAACATTGATGCCGTGCGTGAACTGATAATGCATCGCCTTGGGACATACCGTGAGATAGAGCAATATTGGGCATTTCTACCACAGCATACATTCGATATTGCATGAACACCTGGGCGTAAAAAAGGGTTGTTCTCGTTGGATCCCGCACAATTTGACAATCGCTCAAAAAAAGGCTCGTGTCGATTGTTGCAATGGAATTTTGAAAAAATACCACCACGGTGCTTGAAAAGACATTTATAAGATCGTCATAGGTGACAAATCATGGATCTTTGCGTATGAGCCCGAAACAAAACAGCAATCGACCGTGCGGGTCTTCGAAGACAAGACAAATCCAACGAAAGTTGTTCGTGGAAGAAGCACTTCGAAGCAAATGGTCGCCTGTTTCTTCGGCAAAGCTGGTTATGTGGCGACTGTTCCGCTTGAGCAATGTAGGACGGTCAATTCTGAGTGGTACACCACAATTTGTCTGCCTGAAGTCTTCGTAGATATTCGAAAAAACGAACAAGAGAAGACCAATCATTGTGCACAATCACAGCTCTCAAACATCGGCTTAAACGAGCGCCTTTTTGACCATCATCCGCCATACAGCCCTGACTTGGCACCCAATGACTTCTTTTTATTCCCGGACATCAAGAAACAAATGCATGGTCAACGATTTACAAAGCCAGAAGATGCTGTTGAAGCGTTTTGGAGGTGTCTCAATCGGAGTGGAAAAAGTGCTTCAACAATTGGTATAAATCAAGCTGGAGAATACTTTGAAAAACAATAAAACCATTTTTGATGATAAATATTCGCGTTTTTATGACTTGAGCAGTTTTTTATTCTGGTTCGAGACCTTTATGTTGTTTCTTTTTCAGAATCAACTTAAAAAGAAGAAATTGGTGAAATGTATTTGCTACGGTTGCCAGGCAGACTGTACAGCTGTTTCTAAACCCGCCAAGGTTTTTCTTCAGCAGTCTTTGGCAACGATTACTTCGGCCACAAATCAAATGACTTATACGGGAGACTCATTTTTATTAACGAGAATTACCCTTTGTGTATAGTCTTCGAACTGTGCGTAGAGCAATCTTCAACGCGCAATATCATTTCCACCAATTCCGTTTCGCATGGGTCTTCGTTGAAAACCACAAATGCAAAAGCACAATCAAAGTGTGCATGTTTTTGTGCGTACATATACTCATACATGCGTTGCACATTAGGGCGTACCAATCCTTTTTAATAGTTTTTTCGTTTTTTGTTATTTATTCGGTCTTTTATCATTATTATGACTTGAGCAGTTTTTTATTCTGGTTCGAGACCTTTATGTTGTTTCTTTTTCAGAATCAACTTAAAAAGAAGAAATTGGTGAAATGTATTTGCTACGGTTGCCAGGCAGACTGTACAGCTGTTTCTAAACCCGCCAAGGTTTTTCTTCAGCAGTCTTTGTTTTTTATTATAAAGCCAGAAATACATACAGCAGCCCTCATAACAAATGAAGAACACGTGCAGAAGATTTAGATGCTTGAAACTCTTCAATAATCTCTAGTAAAGGCCTTTTAAGTATGTAATAATTAAATAGACTTTTTCCCATTGTGTTTATTGAATAAGATTTTCTACTCATATTCCGCTTGATGAGATTACAATATTTTCTCTAAGGGGGTTTGTGTCATTTGCATTGTATGACAATATTATTGTGTGAACAGATTTATTTCCATGTGGTCGTAATTGTGATATTCTTAAGGCAGCAATAGAAAAATTCGTTAAAAAACATTCTCATTCAAATCGCTTTTTAATACGCATATTTAGGAAACGTTCTGAATGAAGTGTATTGTAGTATATTTGTATTGCCACCACTGTCAAGGCACCGTATATTGTGTGTGCCTTGTCTATTTAAGGAATACTTTTAATCTGTCCGATGCGATGTTTTCTCATAATACCACAAAATCACCATCAGTGAATAACAGACCTTTTGTTCTTTTGTGAAATTTTTCCGCTTTTAAGAGTTTCTTTCTTTTTGGAAATTAAATATTAAATGTGGCATCCACACGGGTTTCCAAGCAACGGCATCGTTGTCGATGTCGCTGAACGAAAGTCATAGCAACATACAATGTGAAGTGAAATGGTCCATTGAATTCTAAGAATTCGTTCTTCATCTCTAGGTATGAGTATGTGATTCCTGGCGTTTTTATTTAATTCGTATCAAAAAACAGATGTATGTGGAGTCTTTTTGTAGCCACCATACCAGGACGATTCCGCTGAATTCATGACACCCATTTTTTATTTGGTAGTTGTGATCATACATATTTGAAAAACGATGTTTTGTGAAACTCGGTTGGCACAAAAAGAAAATTTGAATACACGCAACATCAATTCAATGTTATCACATTGGAAGGAATTTATCTCTGCTCTCAAAAACATATACTTGACTTGTGTCAAGGGAAAGCGATGCAAATATTCATTCAATTTCTGGTACTTGCCACTCAGTCCGCCCCCTAGCCCTCACTCACTCCACGTTGTAAAAAGAATGCCATACATTCCAAGTCCGAT
This sequence comes from Hydrotaea diabolus, assembly GCA_963513945.1. NCBI lineage: Eukaryota > Metazoa > Arthropoda > Insecta > Diptera > Muscidae > Hydrotaea > Hydrotaea diabolus. The sequence continues at coordinate 168,681,147 of OY740719.1, forward strand.
ACGCATATTGACATCACTACCAAAAACTATATCCCTACACATTCATATATACAAGGATGTTTTCAGTCATGTGTGTGTGAGTATAAGTGTAATTCATCTCCGTGTATGTGCTCATGTACTCCTACATATGTAGCATTTTCATATCAATAAGTTTAAATAAAAATGGAAAAAGAGGAAAAACCAAAACTGATTGAATTTAATTTAAGCCACAATTTTCGCACAGTGAAGCGAAATTAACTGGCTGGGACCCCTTGATCGAAGCGACAACTAAATTGCAGTCGAAAGAGGTGTAAGACAGGTATGTGTTTTATCGCCTGTCTTATTAAAAATCGACCTAGGCAACATTATGATGAATAACACGCTAGACATGAGCTGGGGACTGAATCGCCATCTAAAAGACTTCGACTATACGATAATATTTTACTCCTAGCACAGAGACACGGGAGATGGACTACAAATGATCTAAGAAGTGTCAGCAAGGGTAAGACTGAAATGATTGAAACGATCATTCCTCCTTTAACACCAGCCTGTTAAGAAAGTACAACGCTTTGTGTATCTAGGCCATTACAGCAACAGACTAGAGTGTCCTAAAAAACGGGGTTTTCAGATATCTGGCATTTCTAGTTTTTTTAAAACTGGATTTAAGGATTTTTTTTAAAATTAAAAAAATCGGAATTTTCCGGTTTTAGCCTTTTGTCTACTAATGGAAACTATTTTCCGCCTTAAAAGTTAAGTAATTGTGAACCTTTAACAGGATCCAAATTTACCCAGATGTTAAAAAATAAATTTATTTATTTTACTTTGTTTTTGGTACCCATATGCCTATGTTCAAATGAGTCAAATTTTCGGACATAAGGTCCGTCAGCTAAAGTTAGAGAAACTGCAAAAATAATTTTATTTTTAGCATTGGGGAAAAATTATTTAAAAAAACACAAGTTTGCGAATATGGGAAGCTATTTTTGGGCGCCCTGGATAATTTACTACTTCCTTTGTTTATATTTTTTGATTAAATGAAAGAGAATAGATCTTATATTGATAAATGTTTTATTTAATGTCGTCAATTATGTATGGAATACAATATCAGATAAATGTCCTCCCCTGTTAGCTTCACAAATACGAGCCCTTTGGAGCACATTTTTCATTACATTCTCATACATTTCACGCGGAATTTCATTACTTTCATCCCGATTATTTTGTTAGAGTAGCGTTTCTGGTTTGTTTGCATAAACCTTGCTTTTCAGATATCCCCACAAAAAGAAGTCAAATCAGGCGACCGTGGAGGCCAATCCACAACCTCCTGAAATAACTGGTTGTGGAAAGAGGGCTCGCAGTACTTCCATTGTAATCCTGGCTATATGCGATGTGGCTCCGTCTTGTTGATACCACATGTTTTCAATAATATCACGATATCGCTCCACATTGACAGTTACATTTAAGCCTTTTTCATTTTCATAGAAATAAGGCCCAATGATTCCATCTGACCTAATTCCACACCAAACTGTCTCTCTTAAGGGATGCAAAGGTGACTGAAGAATAATTTGAGGGTTTTCCATTGCCCAGAACCGACTATTCTGTTTATTCACATATCCATTCAAATGAAAATGTGCCTCGTCACTCATTATGATTTTTTCATGAAAATCGGGGTTGTCATGGGCGACCTGTTGCCATATGTACGGCAGCGTAAATGGTCTTGAGGAAGAAGCTCTTCTGTCAACTGAATCTTTACTCGAAACACATGCAAATCCTTGTGCAAAATTGTGGCCAAAGTTTCTTCTTTGAAGACCAAGCTCCTGAGCATGGCGTCGAATTGAGGTTAATGGATTGTTTTGAACACTTTCTTGAGCAGCATTAATGTTTTCAGCCGATCTTGCAGTACGTTGTGCTCCATGCTTTTACCTATCAGCTACAGACCCTCTTTCTTCGAAATCATTCACTGCTCGATAAAAAGTGCGTTTTGTTGGCACGTTGTTTTTTCCAAAAATTTCACGTTACTTTCTCATCGTTACAGTAATCGATGATTGCTTTTGATAAAATGTTTTAAAGATTAAAACACGTTGGTTTATCGAATATTTTTCCATAAGAAATTTGCCACGTCTCTACTTCTCGACTGCCAAATATGAACTGTCAAGACAAAGTTTTACCAAAACGTCGGCAAAACAAAGTATAATACCTCTCCGACGGACACGCGTAGATAGGAATCCTCAGGGTCTGAGGCGTAACTTAATTGTCGTCACAGTAATCGATGGTTGCTTTTGATAAAATGTTTTAAGATTAAAACACGTTGGTTTATCGAATATTTTTTAATAATAAATTTGCCACGTCTCTACTTCTCGACTGCCAAATATGAACTGTCAAGACTAATGTTTACCAAAATGGCGGCAAAACAACGTTTTATACCTCCCCGACGGACACGCGTAGATAGGAATCCTCAGGGTCTGGAGAAGAAGGCATGGAGAAGATAGCTCGATAGTGAAATTATTTACTAGATGCAGTTGGAGTGAAACTAAATGACTGTTATATAATAAAAATTAATTGAATACATTCGTTGTGGTCTAATGTTGTTTATTGGAATTCAAATGTACTTTATTTAAAGAGCCGCTTCAACAGCTACAGCTGAAAGATTTGGACAACAGACGTGCTTAAGTTTCAAGAATCTATGAGCGGACCTTGAAGATAATTATAATAATCTTTATCTTAACATGCAGAGTTTATTTACTTTGTCATTCCGTTTGCAACACCTCGAAAAGCTGATCGGTGATCCCATAATATTGGGTGGTCGAACCATTATGCACGATGTTAATTGTGAGTCACACCTTAACGTCAAGTTGTTTGGCAACTTAATTTAACACTTGATTCTTTCGGTGTTTGACAAATTTAACCATGGACAGGTATACAATTGAGCAGTGCGTTAAGATTCTTGAAGTCTTTTACGAAAATGAGAGTTCAAATCAAAATGCACTTCTTTCACTTCGTGATTTTTTTGGTCTGCATAATCTACCAAATGTCCCACAACTGGGAGAATTGTGCGAAAATTTATCAAACCCGGTCTGTGGGAAATGTGGTCTGTTGCCAAGTTCGTTTTGAGGAAATCATTGACCTGTTAACCTCGATTAGTAAATGGTGTTCGCTTTCGCAAAATGATAACGGACTTCTGGTGGCCAGAAACTGAGAATATGGTTCTGGACGATAAGTGGTTCCAACGGGCTGGTGCCACTTACCACACAGCCGATATTTTATTTTACATAAAATTGTCATAGATCCTTTTATCATTATAAGAAATATTAAAATAACTTTCTAAAAAAATGTTTAATTTATAATTAACATCGTGCGTTTTAGTTGGACAGCCCTTTATAATCTGAATCATTGTAAAAGTCAATGTAGCTACTGGTCGCTATAACGAACAAAAATTTGCTGCACTAAAACCATTGGTTTTACAAATGGGCCAGTTCGGACAGGAGGTAAACTATTTTCCCACACAAGGAATGAAACTATTTCTAGAAAAATCACTATGCTTCCAGTATATTTTTGAAGTTTACATGACAATTATTTGTAATTTTGCACAATTAATAATCTGGATTCGCTCTACCAGTTTCTGCCAAGGAAGTATATTTTTGGTAACCCTTTACAGATGGCATAATGCCGATTGTTAGTTTCTATATTTTTAGTCGCGAAATTTCAAAATGCTTTCGGACCTCTAACCAATTGCTTTACAAGTTGGATCTACTGTAATCTCATGTTTGCGATGTTACTCGTATCATCACACTTTGCTTACATATGCCCAGAAACGCTGGAATGTCGATGTGAGCATTGCCTGATGGCAAGCAAATATGTCCCACCCATCCCCTCGCACTTGCATACATACATATGTGAATACATAACATACTGCTGGATACGCACATACATACATCCTTATAAATGTCAGATAGACAGACCGATATTTATGCTATACATCGAGCAGCGTATGGAACGTTTTGGCATTTTGGACCTTTTATATTCGGTCGTTTTTTCTTTCGGCTGCTGCTGTTGTTGTTGTTGTCAAATAATGCTATTTGCATACTTTATGGACAATTTCACTCCCCGTATTGGGTGGTGCAGCCCGTGGTGGGTGGAAAATATGCCATAATTTAAGGATTTCAGTTGGCGCTTGTTGCCTGATGTCGTTAAACTCTGTGCCTTGCTGGGCAAGAACGTCAGCCGTAAGCCATGTATGGTGTGGTGAAAGGGGTATTGTAAAGATCACAGGGGCAAATAAATGGCATTTTTATTTCGCTTCAGTTCGTTGCTGAAATTATTGAAATGTGTGCAAATGGTTCATGTTATTCTGATAAATTTGATAGAGATAATGGAAGTTTATGGTACGGCGAGCACTTTAATTGCTCCAGCTGTAAGATAAAACGTAACGAAATTAGAGTAGCCTTACGATCAGCAGCGAATATTTCAATTAATTGTTCGCGAGTAAAACGAAACAGCAATCAATGCGAAACTCAATGACTCTGACACACTTTCGCTTTGCTGTTTCCTCTGGCATGTTTCGGTTTCACTATGAACAGAAAAAAAATCGAAACAAACCATTTTAGTATGGGAGTTTAAAAGGGTATCCCACTAATATATGTCATATTTGAGTTGCATGCTTTTCATGTGAAAATATATTGTAGTTCAAATAGACAGAGAGAAAGCGGTCAACGGAGAGTCGGAAAAGTAGCATTATTTGAAAATAGGACTTTACGAATAAAAACCTACGAGGGCGGTTCGTAAAGTTCTTAGCCTATCAATGAAAGAGAATAGTTAGTTTTTCAAAACTATTTTTATTTTTCAATATAATCTCCTGCAACTTCAATACACTTAGTCCAACGCTTATCTAGCAATTCTATCCCTTGATTAAAATAGTTTTCCTCAAGGCCTTCAAAACAGTGGTTTACAACTGTAATTGCATCTTCATTTGAGGTAAAACGCTTGCCAGCAAGAATTTTTTTTTAGATTTGGGAACAGGTAAAAGTCACTGGGAGCTAAATCAGGAGAATAAGGTGGGTGGTCAAGCAACTCGTACTTTAATTCGTTGATTTTGGCATTGTTAAAACACTCTTGTGCGCTGGTGCGTTGTCTTGAATGAAAAATTATTTTTTTGTGTTGTAAGCCAGGACGTTTTTCTCGAATTTGTACTTTTAATTGATCTGAAAGGTTGCAATAGTACTCTGAATTTATTGTTTTACCCTTTTGCAGATAGTCAATCAATAAAATACCTTTGAAGTCCCAAAAAACCATGTTTAAATTCAGCAACCCAATTTTTTACTGTTGCATATGAAGGATCAATTTCACCAAACACATTCACCATATCATTATGAATTTCTTGTCCGATAAAACTTTTTTATGTAAATATTTAATGACAAAGGAAACAATGACTCCTTTGCGAGAAAAACTCAATGGATGTGTTATCTCACTACACGTAGAAAAAAAGTATGGTTGTGGTGACAATATTCGAAGAGGATCATAATATTGTTGGGTATATGGTAGTGTCACAACAATGTTATGATCCTCACAACAATAGTATTATTCACACATAACCATACTATGATCCTCACAACCATAGTATGATTCACACTCAACCATAATATTATCTCCACAACCATATTATGATCCTCACAACCATAGTATTTTTCTCAAAAAAACATAGTATGATCTTCACAACCATAGCATGATTCACACGCAACCATGCTTTTATTCATACAGCCATAGTATGATTCACTCAACCATACTATGATCTCCAAAATTATTTATTAGGATTGGGTAATGTTGTTATTCAAAAATAGATATTTTAATCAAGCAAGTTATTTTAAATTTCATTACAATTAGTTCATAGCCAAATTTAAGGCCTTGTTTTATTGAACATTTCATTCAAGAAACAAAAATATATATTCCAACGGCAGTCGAAAATACTTTTAGTTGCCAGATGGGGAAAATGCTACTTCAACAACTGTGGACCCCAAGTAACGAATGTGATTAAACCATGATCAATGGCTATATACTTAAGTGCAGTTATATTTTAAAAAAAAGAGAGCCAATCGGCAGTAGAGTATTTCACCAAACAAAAAAACACAATAAAAATCCCTCGAACGACCTTCCGATTGTTGTTTTTTTAAATGGACAACAACCATGCACTGTATCGTGTGCATGTGTTTTTTTTGGTATACCAAAAAAAAACATACGCACACACATATATGTGTGCTCTATAAAACCTGCTTTGTTATGTTTATAGTCGCAACCATACGGTATGATTGCCGTAATCATAATATTGTTAACGTAAATTTTAAACAACAATCCTTTTGTTGCATCAACCATGTTTATATGGTTGCTATAACCATATTTTCATTTCTAAATTTGGCAATAATACTATTGTTAGATTTCAACAATATAAATATTGCGGCAATCATACAATTGCCAAAATTAAATTCAGAAAACAATACTAAACAATATTATTGCGGAGAACATATTATTATTGCCGTGACCATATACTAACCATATTTTTTCTCTGCGTGTATGTGGCGATATTAATTCTTCACGATCATGTGATTTAAACTCCGTCGGACTTCTATCTTTGGAAATATATAAAAGAGACTGCAAAGACTCCACATTTAGAGCTATCAAGAGATTTCTTTTAATGCGTGTGTTGTGAAAAGACTTTGTATTTTTGTGGACAACACACAATCTTAAAAAGTGAGATTTACAACAGTATTTCTTATAGGTTTGCTGCGAATCTGGTTTTAAAGAGTTCAGTTTTCCTCTCAACAATTGCTTTCTGATGAAGGTCATTACGGACCCGACGTCGCCATAACAGCAGCCTTGAAATCAATGCCACTTTGCCATTTAGTTTAAAACTTGTCTTCAATTAAAATATATATGTGAGAGATCTTGAGCTGGTAAGTGCCTGTTCAATGCAGGATAAGTGTACGCGAATAAGCCAAGAAAAATTTAAGAGATAAAGAAAGATGTAATTCAGCACACTAACGACATTGAACCTCCAATATGTCTCAGAATCATTAAAAATATGAACCATCGGATAGAGGTTTGCCACCTAAAGCCGAGCAATTGGCCGATATTTGTTTTCACACATCATTGTCAGAGAGTTTGCTATCATAATTAAATATATTCAGATACATTTCGGGAAACTTTTTGGATTATTTGCAATTAACATCGTGCGTTTTAGTTGGACCAAACTCAAAAAAATAAAATTATTTTTGTAGTTTGGCTTTGACGGTCCCTATGTCTGAAAGTCAGACCAATTTAAACATGGATAAGTACCAAAGACACAAATTCAAATATGGCCTCTTTTTTTAAAATCTGGGCAGATCGAGAGCTGTTTTAGGGCACTAATAATTTACTTCGGATTCCGAAAATAATTTCTTAGACAAAAATATAAAATCGGAATATAGGCTAATGCCGGTTTGTTACTTTTCAAAAAACCCGACTGTCGATTTTTGAAAACGTAGTTTAAAAAAAACTGATAGTTGATATTCTCAAAACGTGGGTCTGAAAAAAACTTGAAACACTCTATTAAGGATGATGTTTGTAGACTTTTTGTAGTTAGAGTTGGACAACAACGATCTATCGGTGCTATGGTTCCATCAAGACGACGTTTCATATGAACATATGAAGTATTCTTCCATCACAACAAATACACACATACAAAAAGTTGATTGACAATCAGTTTGGGCTACAAAAATTATATTGAGTAAATATAATGCTTGGAGTACACGTAGCCTCAATCATTCGGTTGGCGGAAATATTTGGTTGTGACAGCGAATCTGTTCTCTATGTGTGCGAGCCATCAATACCATTATTGGCTCTTGTCTGTAATAGAAACATTTGCCCTATTTAAAATTCTGAAAATAATTTCTACCCCTCGTTGAGGAAACTAATACCCGCATTCACGTAATCAAGATCATCTTTCTTTTGCTAAACTGCTTGTTGATGATGGCGCATAATAGACTGTATCGACTTTTTTGTTCGCTTTTTTATATTACTTCATATACTTTTTGTTCGTTCTTGAAGTGACCTATTTTGATTGAAAAAAGAAAACGCTTATAGCATAAATATGTTGATTGCTTATTTGAGAAGGAAAAAATCATTTCGGTACACACGCAAAAAACAAAAAGAAAAGAATACACCCCGCCACATCCTCCGCCGCATCCTCTGCGTAAAATGATTGGCATAATTTTTCAATAACCATAATATTGTGTTATAAATGCTTTTACGTAGTTTGTATTGGTATTTTGCTTTTGTTCGGTTGTATTTGTGTTCGCACTGCTGTGTTTGTGTTTATTTTAATCACTTTTCACCCTCGATTGTAGTATTGCCATCATCGCATTGTATCCAATGGAAACTGTTCAATTATCCGATATAAAACAATCACTTCCATGGCTGTGTATGTAAGTAAGTATGTATGTGTGCGTACGTATGTATGTCTAGTAGACAGACACCCTACAAAGGATGAGGTATACATATATAAATATAAATTTGTATACATCCTTCGACATGAAGGCGAATCTACATTATTGCCATGGCAAACAACAATACTTTTGTCTATGGCCTAGTCTTTAACATTCACAACTGTGTTGCCCTGGGATACTTTTTTTTACACAGATCGCAAATAGGGCATGGGAACAACGAGCCTTGTTTTTGGACGTGATTTTTCCATTTTCATTTCAGCGGCCTAGTGGTGAATGAGAAAAGTTTTCTTTGAGCTTATTTCACATCAAAGGAACTGCTAGTAGGGGTTACGTTAAGCCGTTGTCCATCGTCCGAAACATATCCACTGGCTGTGCTTTGGCTGTGTTTCCAAAACAACATTATTTGCCAGATTTTTTTTATTTTGGATGGGAACACTTATTGATTACTTTGGTTTGTGCGTAGCATGTGAAGTTATTTAGGAAATCACGCCGCTTTGGCAATTGTGCCTGTTGTAGGCGCTGATGATGATATTTTATATATATTTTTTTCCTATTTTTCATCACTTCATATTTCCATATTGGGCGATTTGTCGTAGGCGTTCTTCACGAATAAATTGGCAAATTCATAAGATTGATATACGGTTGGTGTGAATTTTATACTGAGGCAAAAGATAATAGACCTTTAAGAGTAGGATGGGAATAATCTTCAATACTGAGGCAAAAGAAAATAGACCTTTAAGAGTAGGATAGGAATAATCTTCAAGTTCTTAAAGTTCGAACAAGTAGATGGGGTCGCATTGGAATAATCTTCAAGTTCTTTAAGTTCGATCAAGTTCATGAATTTAATTTTTTATAAATTGTCTGACTTTAATAAATTGTAATAATATTTGACAGCATTTAAGGCGGCCGGTAAGGACCTCCGACAAAGACTCGATGTTGTTCAGTTGATACTCGATAGTTTATTATACAGAATGTTTTGTTAGAACTTGTAAATTTTAAAAATCATTTGGAAAAACTTGTTTGTATAAGTATATGTGACAGCGCATAGAGAAAGGGACCTAAGGGTAAAAAAATTAATTTTAATTTTTTTCTTTTTTTGATGTGGACAACATCTGAGCATCGAATGAGACCGACCCAATGCCCCAAAAGTGTTTCCTCCCAGAGATATGCGCGTTTTATCAAAGTGATGGTACACCAAAGATACACGTATTTAAATCTTTAAAATGGCTCTCCTGAACAAAACTGGTTTTTACCCTTAGGCCCCTTTCTTTTTTGCGCGTCACATATGTGAATTATTTAGCCAATGTACAGACCGAAAATAATTGCCAGAATAATTGAGGAGAACTTCTCGTAACTTGTTAAATTGAGAAATTATTTGTTGGTAATGTATACCCTACGGGAAATTGGTCCAGTACAGAACCAGTTATCTGATAGGGACCGGACCCTGTATCGACCCAACTATACGAAAATAACCGGTACGTTTTACATGGCTTTGTCATTGGAGGATGTCAATAAAGCCTACTCAGATATCATGCGACTTATCACGGGACCGATCAGAAGGAATGGGTGCGTAGGGTGATCCATCTAGAGGTATTTTTTCAGAACAAAAAAAAATATAAAAATTCAAATCAAGTGTGGAATCTTTATTGGTAATTTGAAAGGACATTTTATGGCATTTATTTTTTGAATAATATTTCCTCCAAATGTTGGCCGCAACTACGACTCAGGGTTTCCATTCTGAGGGTCCAATTTTGGATGACTCGTTCGAGCATTTCGATCGGGATGGCTTTAATGACAATCGCTATACATATCAGAACCTCCAAAATCTATGCGTCTTGATCGAACCGGTCATTGGGTTGAATGGGGAACAAAAGGAAGGTGTAGATGCCATACAGGTATTCCAAAATCAAAATGTTCGAAATGTTAGGTACACTTTTATTGTAACCCACAAAAAAAAAATGTTTTGTTTCATATCATACATGAAATGTATCAAAAATTAATAAAAATTACATGAAATATCAATATTTGTTTTTATTTTAAAATGTACTACCATGGCTCAATATTGCTAATAAGCAACATCTCATAACTCTAAATTCAGAAGTGGTAGCGGCTTGAAATTGATATCAGTTCATACTCAAGGCTCATCTTATACCCTAATATATTCAAAATATTTTTAACCACGCCCATATAATTCTGACATCAAAGGATTAAAAAATACGCTTTGTTAAGGTCCATTTAGTCTTGACGGTTGACGGTGGACGGTTGATGGTAGTCAATCAGCTATTTCAGTTGAAGGTTGCATTTTGCATGGGTTAGAAGGAGATAACTACAGTTTGAAGGTTGACGACGGTAGACTTCTACAGGTTGCAGAATCAACCGTCCACCGTCAACCGTCAAGACTAATTGGACCTTTAAACAAATACTGGAAAAAGTGAGATTTTACTGAGGTTACTTTAGTCCTTTTAAGGTAAACTTTTTCAGACTGGGTCGATTTTACCTATTTACAATCCCAAACAGCTTTTTTGGTCTTTATACCCTCCACCATACAATGGAGGGTATATTAGTTTTGTCATTATGTCTGTAACACCTTGAAATAATCATCGGAGACCCAACAAAGTATATATATTCTTGATTCTCGTAAAATAAGACGATCTAGCCATGTTGTCCGGCTGTCCGTCTATTGAAAACAAGATAGAGCCTGCATGCAACCGAATTTGGCACAAAGATGTGTAGTTAACCTAGCATGGTTGGTATTGAAAATGGGCTATATAGCTCTACGGGAATATGGTGTTGGAGACCCTAAACCGACATTACCTCATAAAAAATAGTTTTTTATTAGGAAATATCCGTCCAGTTTCTTAAGCAAAATAATAATCTCTATATAGGCGCCATGATCTATGTAAAAATGGTTTAGATTGGACCACCATTTCTTGTACCTCCCATACAAACGGCCTAATGGGCCTTGATAAGTAATATGACTATAACTCACCACAAACTTGACCTATTGAAATGAAATTTTACACATCAAGATTTCTATAGACAACGCACCTCTACGCTGAATTCGGTTAAGATCGGAAAAGTCCTACTGCTACCTCCCACACTAACGGTCTCATGGGCCTTGAAAAATAATATGGCAATAACTCACCACACACTTGACGAAATTTTCGGCATAAAGATTAATATATAGAACAGACTTTTGCGCTAAAAAGCCAAGCTCGGAAAGGCCCTACAGGTACTTCCCACACAAACAGTCTCATGGGCTTTGAGAAATAAATGACGATAACTCACCACAAGCTTGACCTATCGAAATGAAATTTTGCACATAAAGATTTCTATATAGAACACACTTCCGCACCAAATTTGATTTTATTTGGGAATCTGGTGGAGGGTTCCAAAGTTCGGCATAGCCAAACTTAACATTTTTTACTTGTTTTTTTATAAAGTAACCAACACTAAGTTGTTTTCACCTACACATGCAACCCATTGCGTTGGTGGGTGAAAAGCAAGGGAGCGGAGCGAAGGGGGAAAAGAGGGAGTAATGATTTTTGACATTTGTCTTAAATTTATCGATGTCGTAATTGATGGGAAATACATTTGCCGGAAGTTGATTCCACATACGGACGATACGGGTAAAAAACGAATTCGATCTGTAGTGTATAGTGCTGTCAACCGGCCAATCGATAACAAATGGGTGTCAATTTCTGGAAAGTCGTTTATATCCCTGCCGAACATCCGCACGTCAGAAATAAGACCACGAAGAACACACACCACAAAAGTAGCGATAGAACTGCGACACAAAACCCACATTCCGACGATGATCCAGGAAGACACGAATTTTGGATACCCTACTATCACCTATCAGCATAATCGTTCTCCTTTGAACACGATCCAGAAGCTCCAAGTATGATTTTGGAGCACCTGCCAATATATGGAAGATGTTTTCCATCTCGGTTGATTTGTTTGACTGCTATCGTGACACAAGGACGGACGGACGAAAATAGGTAGATCGTCTTCAAATTTAACGACGATTCAATCAATATTTCGAGAAGTTGCAAACAGAATGACAAATTTAGCATTGCTTCCATTCTTCGGTGTAGGGTATACAAATCATTAAAGCAGCGATTTTTAAGATTATAAAACAGCGTATTATAAACGTTATTAGCAACACAAAATTTTAAGGGTCCTATTCTACTTATAGATAATATACCTTATATATGGATGTTGTATTCCATTTCGGTTAATTGGTTTGACTGATAACGTACTTTCCGCTGACACAAGGACGGACGGACGAAAATAGGTAAATCATCTTGGAATTTAACGTCGATTTTATAGGGTCTCCGATCAATATTTCGTGAAGTTGCAAACAGAAGGACAAATTTAGTATTGCCTCCACTTTCTGGTGTTGGGTATAACAATGTGATAGCCGCATTTATATGATTATAAAGAAGCGTTTTATAAACGTTACAAGCAAAAAAAATTGTAAGGTTTCTATCCAATATTCTGACCCACATACAAAGGACCGTTACAAGCCTACGATGCTGCCAACGGCTAAGTAGGGTGACTGGCAAGCATACCAATCATTTCTATGAAAAAGAGCACATTTTCACTTATAATCCTTCATTAAAAAGCGCTAAATGAATTTCTTTTGTTTATTGTTGATATCTCAACAAAATACAATAGCATTAAGATCCTTTCTATATGCGCCAGCAAAACAAAACAAAAGCACGATGCTACTTATTTGCTGATGATGTCGCCAAATCGACAGAGACAAAAAAGATGCTGAAGTGCAAACATAATAACAAATAACAAAACAAAAACCATTGATACAGCAACCATTGATGTTGTCTTCATGGCGGAACGAACAATGTGTATGGAACGCATTTTCCAAGTATTCCCAATGCACGAACTGTAGCAGCAGTGGCGGAACAACGCGTCTAAAAGTCATTTGAAAAGCAAACTCACTGAATATGCATGCAACCATTCAATGCATTCAATTCTATGCGTTATTGTCGCCTCTTCCAAAGGGAAATGGGAAACAGACACGGCCAGAGACAAGGACGCCACGGATACAGAACTCGTCGTCGTCGTCGTCGTAAGCGGCAGCCAACCCACCGACAACGCCATCATCTGCCACAACAAAAGAGGAAATGTTACAGTTTAAGATATGGTGGGAGGGCAGGCGTTGTGTGGAAATTATTTCTGTCTTTGTGTTTAATGTATGTATAGTTGCATATGTATGTATGTACATATTGCATACATAAATATTTATATTATCCGCTGGCTCATGAAGTCAAATATCGTGACAAATATCATGGTTTTATAATGCAACATATAAGGCTTAAATTACTATGTAAACATGCGAAAAGAAATATGCAAAGATCATTTCGGATTCATTTTTTTTCAAATTCAAAGGACTGTGGTATTCGTATCCTATATCACATGTTGCAGGAGTAGGTATCAAAAAGGAGTTAATGCTAAAAATTACATTGTTAAAACTTGGCTAGTAATCAAAGATCTAAAAAATAAAACATCTAAATCAAAATTGTTGTGTATAAGGAGTAAGTGAGAGTCGCTTTTTAGGGAAAAGTCCATTTATTGCACAAGGGAACAAAATTGAACTTTCTTGTGTTGACTGGAACTTTGTAGACATTTCTTAACTTATTTGAAGTTGCTGATTTTATATCAATTCCGTATTCTTCTTCACCATATTAAACAAGTAAAAAATGTTAAGTTTGGCTGTGCCGAACTTTGGATACCCTCCACCAGATTCCCAAATAAAACCAAATACTCGTATGTAGCGGAAGTGTGTTCTATATAGAAATCTTTATATACAAAATTTCATTTCGATAGGTCAAGCTTGTGGTGAGTTATCGTCATATTATTTCTCAAATCCCATGAGACCGTTTATGTGGGAGGTACCAGTAGGACTTTTCCGATCTCAACAGAATTTGGCGCAGAGGTGTGTTCTATATAGAAATCTTTATGTAGAAAATTTCATCTGGATAAGTCAAGTTTGTAGTGAGTTATTGTAATATTATTTTTCAAGGCCCATTAGACCGTTTGTGTGGGAGGTACCAGTAGGACTTTTCCGATCTTAGCCAAATTTAGCGCAAAAGTCTACTCTATATATTATTTTTTATGCCGAAAATTTCGTCTCGATAGGTCAAGTGTGTGGTGAGTTATTTTCATATTATTTTTCAAGGCATATGAGACCGTTAGTGTGGCAGGTACCAGTAGGACTTTTCCGATCTCAACCGAATTCAGCGTAGAAGTGTGTTGTATATAGGAATCTTGATGTGTAAAATTTCATTTTGAAAGGTCAAGTTTGTGGTAAGTTATAGTCATATTATTTCTTAAGGCCCATAAGGCCGTTTGTATGGGAGGTACAAGAAATGGTGGCCCAATTTAAACCATTTTTACATAGATGATTGCGCCTATATAGAGATTATTACTTGCAAAATTTCATGATTTTGTTTAAGAAATTGGACGGATATTTCCAAATAAAAATCTAATATTTATGAGGAAGTGTCAGTTGAGGGTCTCCAACACCAACTTCCCGTAGAGCTATATAGCCCATTTTCAATACCAACCATGCTAGGTTAAGTACACATGTTTGTGCCAAATTTCAGCTCCCTAGCTGTTTTTATGCAGGCTCTATCTTGTTTTCAACAGACGTGCAGACGGACAGCCATACAACATGGCTAAATCGTCTTAGAATTTTACGAGGATCAAAAATATATATACTTTGTTGGGTCCCGATGACTATTTCAAGGTGTTACAGACAGAATGATAAAACTTATATACCCTCCATTGTATGGTGGAGGGTATAAAAAGGTTATTTTTGTATGGAAATCGCGATTTTTATTAATTCAGTTTTCTGAGTAAATTGTGAACAAAATCAAAAGTTGCTCAACAATTTCAATGAAATAATCCTAGTTCACTCGAAACATATTGAACTAAATGTGTTCAGTTTATCATACACCTAATGGTTCTTTGAAAAGGTCGACCAACACAGATATAAGTGTTTTCTGCGCGTTTCCCAAAAAAGAGATGAAGTAATAATAAATCTATTTATGATTTTTTCTCTGTATTTCATAATTATTAGCCTGCACACAGAAAGAAAGTATGTTGGGGCGACAATATTCGAAGAGGATCAAACTATTGTTGGGTATATGGTTGTGGCACAACAATATTATGATCCTCACAGCAATAGTATGATTCACACATAACCATACTATGATTCCCACAACCATAGTATGATTAACACTTAACCATACTATGATCTCCAGAACCATACTATGATCCTCACAACAATAGTATGATTCACACTTTACCATACTATTATCTTCACAACCATAATATGATCGTCACAACCATAGTATGTTTCTCATACAACCATAGTATGATCTTCACAACCATAGTATGATTCACACGCAACCATGATATTATCCCTACAACCATAGTATGATTCACTCAACCATACTGTGATCCCAAAATTATTTATACGGATTGGGTAATTGCATTACAATAAGTTAATAGCCAGAATTAAGGCCATTATTTTATTGAACATTTCATTCAAGAAACAAAAATATATATTCCAACGGCAGTTGAAAATACTTTTAGTTCACCATCTGTAGACCCCAAGAAACGAATGTGATTAAACCATGATCAATGGCTATATACTTAAGTGCAGGCAGATTTTAAATAAACGAGGACCAGTTGGCATTGGAGTATTTCACCGAACAAAGTAAATACAATAAAAATCCCTCGAACTACCTTCCGATTGTTGTAGTTTTTTTTAATGGACAACAACCATTCACTGTGTCGTGTGTATGTGTTTTTTTGTATATCAAAAAAACATACGCACACACATCCATGTATGCTTTATATAACCAGTTTTGTTATGTTCATAGTCATACATACAGTCAATCATACTGTATGATTGCCGTTATCATATTATTGTTAACGTAAATTTTAAACAACATAACTTTTGTTGCGCCAGCCATGTTTATATGGTTGCTACAACCATATTTTCATTTCTAAATTTGTCAATAATACTATTGTTACATTTTAACAATAGTAATATTGTCGCAATCATACTGTTGTCAAAATGAAATTCATAAAACAATGCCTTATGTAGAATTTGTATTTCTTTTTTGTATGCATTTTTCTTCAATAAGTACATTTATTTGCAGTATGGTTTAGTAAATAAATTAGTTCGTCCACCACTATCCAACCAACAATCAAAGTGTTTGTTTGTTTGATCTCTGCTCCGTGTTCATATGTGGAGTGCATAGGAGAAGCGGTGTTAGAGTTTTTTTTTGCAGCGTTTTTATACATTTTTGATGCATACATTTTTTTCACAATTTTTTTTTTAAATTCTATGATATGTATAAAACAAGTGGCCAAATTCAAAAATATTGTAAGCACGGCTTATAGATATTTTTTTTGGCGAGTTTTGGGTTTTTTTTTCTGAATATGTGACGCGCAAAATAGAAAGGGACCTAAGGGTAAAAAAAATCAATTTTTATTTTTTTCCTTTTTTAATGTGGACAACATCTGAGCATCGAATGAGACCGATCCCATGCCCTAAAAGTGTTCCCTCCCAGATATATGCGCCTTTTATAAAAGTGAAGTCGATGACTCTAGCGCAAATAGAAAGGGACCTAATCTTTAAAATGGCTCTCCTGAATAAAACTTTTCATCAACTTTTCATTTCTTTTTTTTTTTTGATGTGGACAACATCTGAGCATCGAACGAGACCGACCCCATGCCCCAAAAGTGTTCCCTCCCAGAGATATGCTCGTTTTATGAAAGTGAAGTCGACGATTCTAAGCGCAAATAGAAAGGGACCTAATCTTTAAAATGACTCTCCTGAACAAAACTGGTTTTTAACCTTAGGTCCCTTTCTATTTTGTGAGTCCCATATAGTAAACCGTTTTCAAGTTATTCAATATAAGTAAGTTATATATACTGAGTAGGGGCATACATACTGTTATAACATTGAACACACCCATTTCAATAGTAGAACTGAACATACCCCATTAATGTCATATGGGTTTTGAAAGCTAACCTCAATAGCGCTAGTATGTAACGGGATTTTAAAATTGTTTCAACTTTTATCATGGAGTGTTCAGATAACACAGTACAACAGCCAATCTGGGGGGTGAGAAATTCCAAGTCAGGGTGATGGTACTAGGTCAGTTTATTAAAACCCTCAAAGGGTTTTGCGTTCGTATGTGCTAAGTGAAGTTAAGTGAAGTTAGTTAATTGTAAATAAAAGCAGAACGCGTTAATCGATTTCTATGATCTATGTCGCATTCTGTTTATAGGTTATGTGACTTTACGTGAAAGTTATAAGACTCTACATGTTTTTCGTTTGGGATTTATATGTTTAAAAAAAAAAAAATTTTTTTGGCAAAATTTTCTTCATAAATTTATTTCTAATTGCAAAAATGTTGATTTGGTAGAGAAACAGTATATTAATGGATTAAAGAAAATTAATTTTTCTCAATTTATTTCAGCAAAATCGAACTAGTCGTTCTCGAGTTATGTCAAACTACGTTTTTGACAACATTTTACAACTAAGCGAAAAAACATCAAGATAAGGAAAAAATGTAAAAGGGATTAGCCGCATGTTCTTCTACTGTTTGAGGAGACTGGAGATGTAAATACCGTCACCGGTTGGGCCGCCCACGCTCTGTTCGAATACCGCATGTCATCAAAGCCGTTAAATCAAGAATTCGCAGAAATCCGCTCCGAAATCAGAAAATCATGGCCCGTGAGATGAATATCTCGCAAAAGTCCATGAGTCGAATCATTAAAAAAGACTTGGGACTTGGGGCTTTCAAATGACGTACCGGATATTTATTGACTGCTGCTTTAAAAAAATAGGATTGAAAAATGCAAGCTATCACGGTGATAGCTTGCACAGAAAAATTTTGTTCACCGATGAAAAAATTTTTACCGTTTAGGAAAAATTTAACAAGCAAATTGATAGAGTGTATGCGCGGTCATCTAAGGAAGCATCCGACGTGATCCCAAGAGTCACCCCGCTTCAGTCATGCTTTGGTGCGGTGTCTCTTACGATGGTGTCACTGACCTGCATTTCTGCGAACAAGAAGTCAAAACATCGACCAAAGTTTACCAAGAAACCGTTTTGGAAGCTGTTGTAAAGCCTCTTATCAATTCCTTGTTCCACAACCAGCCATTAACTTTCCAGCAGGTCTCTGCGCCGGCCCATAAAACGTCCCAGGCCCGGCTTCGAAACAATTTGCCAGCGTTCATTTCCTCTCAGGAAAGGCCCTCAGGCAGTCCAGATTTGAACCCATTTGAAGATATGTATGTGAGAGCTATATCTAAATCTGAACTGATTTTCTTCAATTGCATCCGCGTTTGTCCTTAGCTTGTGCCAAGTTTCATCAAGATTGGCTGCTATATGTGGCTTTTAGAACTAATTATATAAAATCGGATGAACATATGTGTGGGAGCAATATATAAATCTGAACAAATGTTTTTGGTAGTTACAAACATTTGCATACACCATTTAACAATTTCGGTAAAATAAAGTTTTTGTAAAGGGTCGAAACTTATCAGATTAAATGGCATTGAGGTCTTTGGCTTAATATGTTTTCGTTTGAGGCAGTGTTCTGATAAATGCGATTGCGCTACACAGTTCATGTATGTCATTTATTAAGTTAATAGAAGAGACGGCACGAGTGGCACAAACTATGCGTGAAGAGCTTGTACATAATTTAATGGACAAATCCCTTCCTTTAACAAAAGGTTAGTAAGTTTTTCACAGACTAGTTTCTCTATTTTTCAATGTAACACTTTCGCTTGTCTTGAATTTCTGCAAAACATCCTGTCGCAACATACACAAATTTAAACTCCCTGTCTCTTAATGCAAATATGGCTCATGAAGTAAAATATCATTATCACCAAACTTTAAAGTTCCTTCGGGATATATACTTTATGGCCATGGTATTTTTTGAAAAAGTCAAACTCTTTAAAAATGAATATTTACCATCTGCTATGTGGCCATTACATTGTGGAGTTGTCGCTGGTTCCTCAACGGCAGTTCTTATGCAATTTCCCGCTTCGAATTCAAAGCGAAAAATTACATTACAATCAGAAGAGGGAATGTTGTAAAACTAAGACTCCAAAGAAATGACAGTATAAAATTTCAATTTACTTTAACCGGAGGAGCTCAAGCAAAAACACGAGAAATATATATTCATTTTGCCATTTCGCCGAAGCATCAAATTGTTGTCTAAAGATGTAAAAGCAATTAAGGCCGGCTAGGTTTTTTTTTGGTTTTTTCTGCAAAAATAAAACACCAATAAATGGAACAACCAAGCACTGAAACTATAATGGACCAACTAGTTGGAGCGGCGTTCGAACCGAACGACAGGCAGAGAAAGCGTCATATGCAAACGACAACGAGCAACTGTAACAGAAACTGAATCTGAATAAAGAAACAAGGAACCTTTTCTCAATTTCATACAACTATAACGATGTTAGTTAAACAATATGTATCCTTAGCGAGAGTGGCTGTTTGTGTGTGTGTGTGTGTATCACAGTATTTACGGCCAAAGGATACCGGCTGTAGAGCGTGAAGTCTCCAAGAGGATGCCACTACTCGTATATGATGATAGTGTTGTAAGAAAAACTAAAATGAAGAAAAAAATCAAGTAAACAAAACAACGGGGCTGTAAACGGATATCCTAACGGCAATAACAGCAACTTAACTTAATGCAAAGCAGAAGTAGAAGAAGACAACAGGCAAAGGAAGCTACAGGACAACAACAAAAAATAAGTGTTAACACTGCCGACATTTATTTCCACAAAAATCGAAAATTCATTTACTCCCACTGCTGCTGCTCTCCTGACTTGCCTTGCTTTGGCAAGGCGAAAACTATAAGACAGGCCAAATGAAATATGGATATTGAAGACAGTAACGACGAGCACTTATTCCGGGCTCCACATACTTACACAAGACTTCAGTAATAGTCCTGCACACATACACACATACACTCAGACACTACTCAGTTATTTGAATGGGGCCATTTCTGGGTAAACCAACCGACTTGAGTATGTGTGAGTATTTTGTTGCATGAGCAAGGAAAGTTTTCTTGTAGAACTTAAATGTAACAAACCGGAAACGGATGTTGTGTACACTAGAACTTTATGGGAGTGCAAGAAGAATAAAACCGAACACGCCTTCTACTCTTTGTCATCTTCCTCCGGTGCTGGAAACAATGAAAGTGCTAAACCCTCATTCTCTCAACTCTGCCTCCCCTCTTTCTCTCACTCTTTGTGTTATTCGATATCAATCGGAAGCGGTGGGCATGATTTTCTTAGCGGAAATTCGTGTAAGGTAAAGTTTTGCAATTGTTGCCAAATGAGAAACGAACGTTCTTAATTGTTGTACATTCATACCTACGTATGTCGAAGTATCTCAATTTGAAGGACACGAAATTTGACACCGCAAGTATTGGTAAATAAGTGAACTGAATTCTTTGATATTCTGTGTAAGAAACCATGTATATAAGTAGTTCTGGGCCTTTTAAATTTTAAAGATTCTGTTGAATATTTCCCAAATAATTTACTATTTATTTGTATAATGAGCGAATGCCCTTTTGTTATTTTTCATAACAAGTCCTGCTATTTATACCAATAACTGTGATACATGTGCTTTAAGCGTATGCATCACTTAAAAACACTTCCGAGAGCAGCAGGTACTTAAGAAATAGGGATAATTCTGACAACTCTGAAAAAATCACAATAAGCTGGTGATGCTTTTTCTCTTATTAATCCGCCGAAATATTTTTTTATTTCATGGAATAAATAAGAGATTGACCTTGTAGATCAGCTAAGGATTTACATCAAAAAGTTCATATGTCAAATTTCCTAGTATGCCATATATAAAGGGTGTCCCAAGAAGAGCGCAATTTTTAAATGACTGATGCAGCAATTGAATTGTTTCTCTGGCTGTATGACATGTGGCGCCGTCTTGTTGGAACTACATGCCCTCCACATTCATTTCTTCAATTCTAGGCAAGAAAAAACTGGTTATCATTTCACGATACCAAACACCATTGACTGTTTGCGCTTGACCTGCCTCATTTTCATAAAAAAAAGGTACAATGATTCCTCCAGCCCAAAAACCACACCACACAGTGACACGTTGAGGATGCATTTGCTTCTCGTGAATCACTCGAGGATTTTCTAGTGACGAAGCCATCAAGATAAAAATGGGCCTCGTCACTGAAGATGATTTTATCGGCAAAATCAGCATTTTCATGTTGTCTCTCCAATACCCAATTAACGAACTCCCTTCGCTGTCCATGGTCAGCTGGCTTCAGTTCCAGAGTCAATTGAATTTTGTATGCATGAAGATGCAAATCTTTCGTCAAAATTCGCTGCAAAGTGGATTTGGAGACACCAATTTGCTGAGCTCGGTGTCGAATTGAGGTGGATGGAGTTTAAGCGACATCATCACGTACAGCTGCGACATTTTCGGTCGATCGACCTGGTCGATGGCGCGTTGTTGTCTTTTCATCACTAACAGACCCAGTTTCGGCAAATTTATCCAATAATCTCTTTACAGTTGACTCTTTTGGAGCATTATTGTGACCCCAAATTGATCGCAATTTGCGAACTGTAGCCGCAAAACTTTCACCATTTTGGTAAAACAATTTCACAATGAGAATGCGTTGTTCATTCGTGTAGCGCTCCATTTTTACTAACCTCGTACCTTCTACTAACAAACAAAAACAATTGTTCAAATGTCAAACAATGACACTTCGAATGTTGCCAGATTTAAAAATTGCGTTCTTCTTGGGACACCCTTTGCAAGGTTACAATACCCTGCAACACAGTGTGGTATATGGTAGGGAAAGTAACCAGAATTGGTCATTTAAAAAATCCGCTTAATGAGTGTGGGAATACTCTTTTTTCGTTAAATTTGCACAAGAATCCCAAACGGTTTCTTAGATTCGACTATATTGGCTTTTTAACAGTCGCAGAGATTAATTTGATTATTACAACGAGCCAAAATAAATTAAATATTTGCGTATGCCAGTTCGTGGTCCTTTTTGATCAGTCCCGTGATATGTCAAATGGTATCTGGGCCGTGTCAGTTCAGTCTCTTCAATGGCACAGCAATGTAAAAGATACCGGCTCTTTATATACTCGTAGCTAAGTCGGTACTAGGACGGGACTTCAAAAACTTATATAGAAAAACTTTATTCGTTTTACCCCAATTTTGTGGTAGACATACAAACATTCCACTCATATCTCAGATACACGCCTTTACATTGCTTTCTCAACACTTACTCGTATCGTTAATTTTAAGTGAAAGAATGCTAAAATCCTTTTGCATACTCAGTTTACAAGACAAAGCGATAATATTTTCCATTTATACATTGAACAGGGATTAAACCGGCTCAAGACCTCTTGCTTCTATATTTAAATAGAATACAAGTTTTTAACAAAATGGCAAAGTGACATTGATTTTCGTGGCTGCACACTACTTTTATCATGATTTCGCGTCCGTGACAACCCTCTTCAAAAAGCCTTATTATCATCATAAGATAAAAGTAGCGAAAATGCTCAAAAAAATGAGATTAATTAATAAAGGACTGTTTATTGAGGGCTAAGTATCACCTACTCTCGCTTCTTTAAGCTTACATTCCTGAAACATCCCATCTTATCCCTTGTCTTCATCCGGATTTCATTATTCTGGCTTTAGCTGAATTGTGGACGATGTTACCATTTTAAACCAATTTTAAATACCGCCTTTAAGCATGAATTGCTAAATATCCTTTTTCAAATGCTCCATTCGAGACCTGTAAAACATTAGAAAGGACCCGTAAAGGTTTCGTGTAAAGCACTGTGAATTGTTAATAAAATATATATGTGACGAGCAAAATAGAAAGGGACCTAAGGTTAAAAACCAGTTTTGTTCAGGAGAGCCATTTTAAAGATTAGGTCGCTTTCTATTTTCGCTTCGAATCGTCGACTTCACTTTCATAAAACGCTCATATCTCTGGGAGGGAACACTTTTGGGGCATGGGATCGGTCTCATTCGATGCTCAGATGTTGTCCACATCAAAAAAAAAGAAAAAAAAATTAAAATTGTTTTTTTACCCTTAGGTCCCTTTCTCTATGCGCTGTCACATATAATTACGTTTTACATTTTCTTTGTCACGGGCTGCGTTTCACTGTGCTTTTAGTTGATTAACGGAATATGGCCCATAGGTACGTTCAAAAGAAAATACTATAAAAAGAAATATTAATGCAAATAGGTATAAAGGTCTGGGATCTTGTTTGGGACATGCTTTCTCAGTAAAGAGCGGAACTTAGCTTGGTCATATGACGATCATAAATTAAAATTTCTTAAAATTTAAAAGGTTGCAAGGTGGTTCAGGATTTTATTTTTTGGTAATAAGAACATTTTTTTTTCCATTACATGCTTCAATTTCAGGTAGCAAAAAGGCCGATATTATGGCGCAATAGCGAGCACCATTCACGGTTACGTTCCGGCAATCATTATTTTTGAAAAATTATGGATCGATAATTTCACCAGCCCAGTAACCGCACCAAACCGTGGGTTTCTCAGGGTATTAAGGCACCTTTTAAGTCTCTTTACGTTGTTCATCAGGCCAAATGTGGAAATTTTGTTTACTGACGTTGGCGTTGAGCCAGAAATGAGCCTCATTACAGAACAACATTTGCTCACCGAGTGCTCATTTCCATAATACAGTTGAAAAATTTTAAGACGTTGATGTTGAAATGGTTTATTGACGTATGACCATTTTGTAATAAAAAAAGAAGATGTAAATAATCAAAAACCCGTCAGTTCCATGCTTAATACTGGGTGCGGCAAAAGTCGGATTGGAAAAATTAATAACTTTTCTAATGTTATTTTGGTCAACTTTTTGTTTTTAGGACTTGTAAAATAAATCTAGGAGATTAGTCATGGAAAGTTACAACGTTATCCAACGAGCTTAAATCATATAATTTTAATTTGAACATCATCGATCAGCTCATCTCAGCGAGGGATCTCCAACGAAAAGATGGAGAAAGGACAGAGCCTTATTTTTTATTTTAATTGACCATCTTTTGGGTCAGACCATGACTCCAATCTTCTCTTTCGCAGATGATAGTAACCTCTGTCATTCGTATTCATTCGACCGTAGGCCGAGTCTTCAAGAAAGTGAAGACAAAAGGCGAATTATGGACGAGACACTTGGCCGGGATCTACTGGCCATTTCCGAATGGGGTCGAGTGAATAGAATAGATTTTAATGCACGTAAGACACAGTGCTGCTTGTTGTCTCACAAGCGATTCGCTGACCCAACAATATCGTCAATTTCTATCGATGGTGCGGATATTGAACAATCAGAATCTCTCGATGTTCTGGGCATGAAAATACAATGTGACGCTCGTTGGGCGAGACATGTATTCGAAGTGTCGAAAGAAGCACTCAAGTGCATAGGCTTTTTAAAGCGGTGCAAGAAATATTTCACTCCTTCTGATCTTTTCAATATCTATACAACTTACATCAGGCCAAAGATGGAATACAACTCCCATATATGGGCAGGTGCTCCAAAATCATCCTTGGAGCTACTTGACCGTGTTCAAAGGAGAGCGATGGTGCTGATAGGAGACAGTAGGGTATCCAACTCTATTGTTTCCCTTGAGCATCGTCGGAATGTGGGTTGCGTGACGCTGTTCTATCGTTACTTTCATGGTGTGTGTTCATCAGACATCCGTCGCCTTATTCCTGACGTGAGGATGTTCGGCAGGGATACGCGACTTTCTAGGAATTCACACCCGTTTGTTATCGATTGGCCAGTTAACCGCACTATACACTACAGATCAAATTAGTTTTTTGCTCCTACAGTCCGTATGTGAAATCGACTTCCGGCGAATGTAACATCCAGAATTGTAACATCCAGAAGTTCAAGGCAAGCGTCAATAAGCATTACTTCCTTTTTCCCCCTTCCGATCCTTTACTTTCCAATCGCCAACGCAATGCACCGCATGTATAGGGGGCATCCCCTGAGTGTTGGTTATTTAAAAAAAATGTAAATTAAAAATTAAATAAGTTATGATTGTTTTAAACAGCTTCGTGACTTTAGCCGCACATTTTGTTTAAAAAAATTCAAAAACCGATTTTATTGAAATAGAAACTGTCGAATACTAAAAGTAGGTTCTAGAGTTACAGAGTTTTTGCCAGGTAAAAAACGATTCTTAATTAATATGTGTCGCTTCAAATGTTGATAACTCTGTATAGACTTGCTGCTCGAAAATAACTACAGGCTTCTGAGAATCATAAAAAGTCATCAACGTTTTTTCCAAAGAATTTTGTACATATCTCGAGCAAATTTTTCGAAATCATACCTTCACTTAATTGTGCGAAACGCGTAAATCGATTTTCATGATCTATTTCGCATTTTGTTCATAGGTTATGTGACTTTAAGTGAAAGTAAAAAGACTTGATACTTTTTACAATTTTGTATTTTTATGAATTAAAAAACAAAAAAAACTTTAATTTTTTAGCCAAAAAATATTTTTGTTCTTCATACATTAAAGTATAACTGCGAAACTGTTGCTTATGTAGCAAAACGTTGTATGAACAGATTAAAGGAATTGTAGTTTTTTTTTAAAAAATATTTTTACATTTGTTTCAGCTTATTCGGACTAATGGTTCTCGAGTTATGACAAACAAAAGAGCCTAAAACGTGACAAATTCCCCTATACGATACTTACTAACTTCAAATTAATTATTAAATTATAATAAGTTTTTGATGTACATTAAACAAACGAATTATGCAGAAGTTCTACTCTTTGGGGCTACTTTCACAAACAATTAACAGAATTGACTCCCGAATCAATCACCTGAAAAATGTTGTACTACGTTATCTTTGCAAATTCGAACGTTTCGTTGTACTTATGGCATATGGTGTTGTCATCAAGGAACCACAGCTGGCAATGTCGTTATACATCCGTATTATTTAGTTTTAAACAATAGTCCGAGGTCGTACTTAAGTATTTCTTTAAAATGCAAGCTCTTTACCTGCAGGGCCCTTCAGTTTCCGGAATTAATATACAAAACGGACGGACCTAACCAAGTATACTCACTTCCATTTAATAGTTCTCCATCTTTTGCACATGACTTCGTTTCTCCCTCTCTGTTGGCTTATACTGACATCAACCCCAAATCAAAATAGTCTCCACTTCTTGAATATGATATAACGCAGCTGCACCAACACATGTCCAAATGCATAGAGGTTCAATATACTACTAAACTTTAAATATATGTACAACATACGTGTTTTAATATGTGTCTGAGTTGGTAGTCGTGGTTAGTATCGCATTTCGTAAATCGTTTTTCTACTTTATTTTTCCTTCTCAAGCACTAGCAGCTACACGCATATAAATACTCACACATACGCTCTCACACAAGGATAAATAGTTTTTCTGAACACGGTCCATTAGTGGATGGGTATTACATGTCGGTCATACAATAAGAAGTAGAAAAACCAACAACGTTGAATGCATCTAAATTTTTAACGATCTCCTCTTCTGTACTTGAAACTCTTGCAAAAGGAAGCGCAGGAAGTGTGTGTGTATGTGTTTGTGGAAGTGTCCCATCGCCACTGTGGCCAAGAAGCTTAAAGTGCTGGTTGGTATACAACTACTACTTCTAGTTAGTTGTTTACGGCTAAAACTATCCGAGCTCGTGTTACTGGAATGCTCGGATGGATGTTGGTGCCACATCCGTCTATAGTGGTTCGCACTATCCCTTTTCTCAAAGTGACTGAATGTGTTGTAAATTATGTGGTGGTGTGCGCTTGTGGCTGTCTGCATACATGTTTGTGTGCGTGTGTGTCGTACTTTCTCAGGATGTGCTCCATTTATTATGTTGCATCGTTACAGAGCTGCGTCTCTTTTTTCGGTTCATGTTTTAGTCGCTGTTATTTTATTTTATACTTATCATTTGGCGGCATTGGACTTGAGGGGGGTTAACCAGCTCTTTGCAGCTCGCATGAAAAAGAACTTGAATTTAATCTGGTAAGTTGAGCTTTTCCTTTTTTTATACTGCGTCATTCTGTTTCATCTAATCTCACCTCAGGAACAGTAGATGGATGTCATATGCTGAAGGGGAAAGCAGCGAAAAATCTTCAAAATTGTTATGACGCTGTTGGTCTTGGATGGAGTAGGAGGATATCCTTGAGCTTTATATGACTACATCTTTTTTTTCAAAGGACAGCAAGTTTCGTTATTTGTAAACTCGGATCGCAATTTTCGAATATTCCAAAACCTGGTAGCGGTTTTTGGCTACATTTTAATGACAGTCGCCTGAAGCACAATTTATTTTGTGCCGTTGTGATATCGTATATATGTCTCACAGTGCTCCGTTTCCTTACTAGCATTAGACAAAAATAGAAGGAGCTTTCAGTATACAATGAAACT
Source organism: Hydrotaea diabolus (assembly GCA_963513945.1). NCBI lineage: Eukaryota > Metazoa > Arthropoda > Insecta > Diptera > Muscidae > Hydrotaea > Hydrotaea diabolus. The sequence goes on from OY740719.1 coordinate 168,709,079, forward strand.
TCATTTCTGATACGCTAATTTTAAAAATAATATAATTTTTTATTTTACAATCGCGGTGTTCTTGTAAAATTCACTACTTTTTATGATTTTTACTCAATCAAAATAAACTTAGGCACTTCTCAAAAATTAACATACAAAAATCGGCGAAGATTGTGTTTTTTAATAGATGAAAGTAGAAATTAATTTATTGTGCAAAATAAAATTTCACCAAGATTTCTGGTGTATTTTAAGGATTTTTAAAAAAATTCACCAAAGACACATTTAAAAAATTAAAATCAAAAAGAAACAGAAAAAATCGGCGAAGACTTGAATTGAGTCCAAACTAAATAACTGTGCAAAAAATTCACCGAATTTTTTGATGTTCGGTTTTCGGAATCAGAAATTGAAAACAATTGTTATTTTTTAACGGGTGAAAGTCCTAAATTATTAATTGTTCAAAAAAACTTCAAAAGGTTTTTCGAATTTTATGCTTTTAGGCATCAAAAATTGAGAATTTTTCAAATAAAAAATTCATTACAGACAAGAAAAGAAAATTAAAAAAAATCGGAAAAAGCGGCGAAAATTTCGTTTTTTTCTAAGAGAAGAAAGTCCAAACTAATTATTTAAGCAAACAAATTTCAACTAATTTTATGATGCTTTTATATTTTAAAATCAAGAAATACAATTTTTTACAAATTAAATATTTTAAATATATAAATAAATATCAAAAAATTAAATAATAAAAAATTAATTAAAAATAATATTTATAAGATTTAAAAAAAATTAAAAAAAGGGAAATTTATTCCACTCCCTAACTTTAGCCTTAACTAACAGGTTATCCAATAGGGATATAACAATTTCGTATCTTTATGTCAACGCACCCTCAAACGGTTTTTATGATCTTTCAGTGTCAAACAAAAATCAAAAAGAATCAAAAAACAAAAAAAAATTACATATTTTTCTTAAAAATTAAATATTAAAAAATTAATTAATAATAATATTTATAAGATTTAAAAAAAAATTAAAAAGCTTAATTTATTCCACTCCTTAACAATTTCGTTCATTTTTAATGATCTTTCAGTGTCAAAACGTTAGTCGAAGTCAACATTTTTTTCATCATAGCGAAGTTCACTTAAGAGCATCGTTTGAAACCATTAAAAATTACTAACGAAATTCTAAGTCGGTGGTGGCAATTTTTAGTAAACAAAAATCAAAAAGAATAAAAATAAAAATTTTTACATATTTTTCTAAAAATTAAATATTTATATTTTAATTAATTAAAAATAATATTTATAAGATTTAAAAAAAAAATTAAAAAAGCTAAATTTATACCACTCCTTAACAATTTCGTATCTTTGTGTCAACGCACCTTCAAACATTTTTAAAAACCTTTCAGTGTCGAAACATTAGTCGTAGTCAGCATTTTTATCATGGTAAAGTTCACTTACGGGCAACGTTTGGAAATCATTAAAAAATACTTCAGAAATGCTGTCGTTGGTCGAACTTTTTTACAAAAGAAAATAAAAAATTTGACATATTTTTGTAAAAAATCAAATATTAAAAAAAATAATTAAAAATTATATTTATACGATTTATTAAAAAAAAAAATAAAAAGCTAAATTTATAATTAACGGGATCTCCACATTATATTTTGCATCTTTATGTCAACGCACCCTCAAACATTTTTAATGATCTTTCAGTGTCAAAACTACGAGTCAGCATTTTTACTTAATTTTTTTACTTAAGAGAAATCATTAAAAATTACTTCCGAAATTCCGAGCCGGTGGTCGCTACTTTAAGAGCGCATCCTTCAATTTTCATCATCTTCAGCAATGAAGCTCACTGCTGGCAGAATGGTTTTGTCAATTAACAAAATATGCATTATGGACAGCAACAAACCCACATGTGCTTCAAGAGACACAATTTTATCCGCAAAAAATTACTGTGTGGTGTGATTTTCATGCCGGAGGTTTGATTGGGCCGTATTTTTTCGTCGATAAAAACAATCGTCATGTTACCGTCAGGGGAGAGCGCTATCGTGCAATGTTAGAAAACTATTTCAGGCCAGAATTAAATGGGTTTGACATCGCCGATATGTGATTTGAACAAGACGGTGCTACACAGCACGCATTACAGTCGGTTTTACTGAAAGGCAAATTCAGTAAACGTGTTAAGCCGTAAATGGTGCAGTCGAATGGCCACTTCGTTCATGCGATTAAACGCCATTGGGTTTTTTTATGTGGCCACATAAAGTCATTGGTATATGCCAACAATCCAACAACTTTAGATGAGCTCAGTGACAACATCCAACGCGAAATTGTCATCGCTACGGTCGAAGTGTATCCAAGAGTGCTGGAAAATTGGGCTCAACGAATATATCGCTATGCATGGGCTCGTGGTCGTCATATGACCGAAATCGAATCTCATTCTTAAAATGTAACATTTGCACTACACCTGGAATAAATTTGAACTCTATATCTTAAATATTCTGTAATTTATTAATAATATTAATAAATTAATAATATTCGATTCGATTTCGGTCATATGACGACCATTAGCATTATATTATATTAAATTGTTATGTCCTTAATGAAAAACCCTGTATTAATCGTTATTAATGTCGCATCCTTAAATATATTTCGATTATTACTTCGTGTAATATTTGGGCGATTTATTTTATGGAAACAAATTATGTTTAGTACGTTTGTTTTATTTCGGTCTGTTGCTTTCACACATTGACCAGGGATTATCCGGCTCAAGACCTCTTGCATCTATATTTAAATAGAAGACAAGTTTTACACAAAATGGCAAACTGATATTGATTTTCGTGGCTGCACACTGCTTTTATCATGATTTCGGGCCCTTTGTGACAACCCTCTTCATAAAGCTTTGCTGCAATTGTTGAAAGTTAAACCGAACTCTATAAGGCCAGGCTCTCCCTAAACAGACCAAAATAAAACAAACGAGCTTAACATATGTGACGCGCATAATAGAAAGGGACCTAAGGTTAAAAACCAGTTTTGTTCAGGAGGGCCATTTAAAAGATTAGGTCTCTTTCTATTTGCGCTTAGAATCGTCGACTTCACTTTCATAAAACGCGCACATCTCTGGGAGCGAACACTTTTGGGGCATGGGATCGATCTCAATCGATGCTCAGATGTTGTCCACATCAGAAAAAAAAAGTGAAAAGTTGATGAAAAGTTTTGTTCAGGAGTCATTTTAAAGAATAGGTCCCTTTCCATTTGCGCTTAGAATCGTCGACCTCATTTTTATAAAACGCGCATATCTCTGGGAGCGAACACATTTGGGGCATGGGATCGGTCTCATTCGATGCTCAGATGTTGTTCACAACAAAAAAAGAAGAAGAAAAAAATTGATTTTTTTACCCTTAGGTCCCTTTCTCTATGCGCTGTCACATATGTACATGCACGGCACGGCACACAAGTTAACATAGTCAACTAAACTCTTTTTACAACACACACACACGTTGTAAAAGAAATCTATTTGATAGCTCTCGATATGGAGTCTCCGTAGAGGTGTCAAGAGTGAGTTGTATTTTCGTGGGCAATTGTCTGAAGAAAAATTGAAAGGTATGGTTTACAGCAGTAGTTCTCATTCGGTTGGGGAGAGCCTGGCCTGATAAGGTTCGGTTTTACTTTCAACAATTGCAGCAAAGCAAAGAAAATGGTTGTCATATGGACCCGAAATCTTGATAAAAGCAGTGTGCAACCACGAAAACCAAAACTTGTCTTCTATTTAAATATAGATGCAAGAGGTCTTGAGCTGGTTAACCCCTGTTCAATGTGGAAACATATTATTTAATATTATATTTCCCAATATTCAAAAAATTTCGTTCGTTTTAAGCCTGAAAACCAGGAAATTATTCGCTGATGATCATTCATTCAAAGTCCAATTCCAACGAGTTTTAATATCTAATATAAAATTCACTTCATTTTATGTTCTTTCAATACGAATCATTAAATTAAACGGATTTGTATGATTTTTAGAAAATATCGGCATTCCGGATAGAGCGCGGTAATTTGCTTATTTGAGAATGAAAAAAAAATTATCAAACTTAGAAAATTTTTTTTCCATATTTTAATTTCTTAAAAAAAATATTTTTCAAATAATTAAAATTTATTTTTTTTAATATTTTAATTATATTGAAGAGTAAGGGAGTTTTTAAATTACATGGTTTTAAATAGTGTATCTGGCAAATGTCGACCTTCGCTATGCACACACTGCTGCATACATTTTCTGAAGTTTTCATGAATTCTGCAAATTTCAACCTCAATATTGCTAAGTAGGTCTTCCAAGATGTTGGGACGGTTGATATACACCTTCGACTTTAGGTAACCCCAAAGGAAAAAATCGCATGGCGCTACGTCTGGTGTGCGTACCGGCCAGTTCACATCGCCCCTCCAAGAGATAAGCCTTATACAATTCATGGTAACCCTCGCTGTGTGAGCATATTGCCTCAAGAGCCTACTGAAAAAAATCCTGCATCAAAGCCAAGTACCCTTTGGAGTTCACAGTTACGGCAAGACGGTTATCCTGGAAAAAGCAAGGGCCAATGATGCCTACTCGTGATATGGCGCACCACACAGCGACTTGGTCCGAATGCAGAGGTCTTTGGTAAAGCTTTCTGGGGTTTGTTCAATAAGGAGTATGAGCGAGTGGGGGAACAGCGAATCGTAAACGAAAAGCAAGTGGAATTTAATGATCGAGTGAGCATTTGAAAAATGCACTTAAACATAAAATGACCTCTCATCACGTGTCCAATGCATTATGGCAAATTAAAGGCAGACGAATACAAATCTCTCGTCAGCCACTATAAGCCAGGCACACTCTCAACTCTCTTCGACCAACAGTGCCACCACAGCCTGAAGTGCAAAAAAGCAAACTATCGCTCTCCTCCTTGTATATATAACTGAAATTCCGGTAATGGTAATTCCCGGGGGGAAAAACCCTACCTAAGTGGAAAACTCGAGCGTATGGCCTGTTTTCAATACCAAGCGTTCAGAGCATACCTTTCGCTGCCTGGTTTCAATATTGCGATCTGTAGTTTGAATTCCGTAGGCTATCTAAGATTTAAGGACGATCAAGAATATTAATACTTCATAGATTATCAGATAATAATTCGAGTTGTATAAAAGAAAAGCTACTGCCTTTTTTAATCATCAGGTAAAATAGCATAAATTTAACTTTAAAACAAGTAAGTAAGTGCTATAGTCGGGCGTGGCCGATTCTATGATACCCGCACCACTATAAATGTGATTAAGTCTCCTGTTAATCGAAAGCACTCTTCGCTATTTCTATCTGTATCTATCACGCAAGCACTAAGCCTTTATACCCCATACCACTATGTGGTGAGGGTATAACAATTATAGTTGGTCCACACTTTCATACCTTGTTTTCGGACCCTGTGCCCTCCCACGGACGAGATAAATTCCCTGTCATTTGAGGGGTCGCACTAAAATCCAGGTAAACCGAAACTTTTGGACCCTCCTAATGGACCCTGGGGCCCAAACAGGTCGAATTTTTTTCTGTATTTAAAATTGTAAGATAATTTCCTTTCATTTAAGGGGTCACACTTATATTTAAAATCATGGGTCCATTTTTTGGGTTCTGAAGGCCCCGTAGGTCCAAGAGGCGGGTCCAACTATTTTTTTTACATTTTGTGGTCAGTTCTACATCGAATGGCATATTTTTTAATTTGTTGACCAATACACGCGACATCAACTGGATTGGGACCAAATCCGGGAGTTCCTTTGTATGGGGGGTCTATCAAAAAGTGCTCCGATTTGGACCAAATTCAATAGCGTCCGTCCTTGTCCCAATATATTACCACATGCCAAGTTTCATCAAGATCGGTGCATAAATGCGACCTGTACTTTGATTACAAGAATAGATGGACATCTTTACATCCAGCCAGCCGACCAGCCAGCCAGCCGCCCAGCCAGCCAGACAGACATGGCTAGATCGACTCAAAATGTAATTCTGAGCAACTTTCTCTCTGGTCCCGGTATTCTAACTCGATTCCTTCGATGTGTTACAAACGCAAGCACTAAGCCATTATACCCCATACCACTATGTGGTGCGGGTATAATAAAGACTGATCGATTTTAAATCTCCTACCTTTGTTGGATAATTAAACATTCTCCTCCTTTTTTATCTGGTTATAAGTGGTTGTAATTTCTTTCATTCTATAATTTTGACATCGATTACTATATTCAGCTAAAGACAAGATTGAACTTTATTTATCGCATCGTCAATACTATAGGGTTTGAAATATCAAGATTTCAATGTATTTTGTTTCGGACTGAAGTGAAAAATTCATGTTATGTGTACAAGTTTCTCCCTCAAGCTTCGTTTGTCATGGTCCATGGCCTTTGTCTGCCTCTTTTGCTGCTGCAGCTGTTGTTGTTAGTTAACATTTTTATGAGGCGTTAAGATAAAAATTCATTTCTACATGAACATAATGCTCGTCCAATTCTCCACCATTCTATTCTAGTTGCAGCTGTTTATGCGCCAGTATATCCTTTGTAGTATTTTATAAATAAACGTTTTGTATGCAAACGTAAAACTTTGCTGCTGCTGTTTTCTTTTTCCTGACATGCTTGAGTAAACTTTGCATTACACATACTACCACATGCCCTCGCACACGCACACACACATCCATATGTGCACTAGAGGACACATGGGGTACTACAGTGTGTGCATGTGGGAGTGTGTGTGTGTGGAAAATAATGTGACAGTGTGTGTGTTCTTTCTATTCTGGTGTCATGAATAGTTGGCGTAGTAGATGATTTTGTGTGTGTGTGCGTGTATGTGCATTTGTCTGCATGTGTGTGTGAGCACACATGTACACTTAAATTGAGTTGACATTTGTATTTACTAGTTGTTGCATAAACATTTGTAAAGAAGCAAAAATTTCCATTCCGTGTTGGTGGTACAAAGGAATGCAAAAACCCAGAACAAAGTCAAGGGTCGTGCCAAGGTTACTACGCGCTCAGTGTTCGAGTGCAACTTGGTACAATTATTATGTTTGTTTGTGCACTTACTTCATGCCATGCAACGATGAATTATATGGAGAAAGTGAGTTGGAAAACTATGAAGGTACACAAAGCAGTGGGGCATACATGTTTTTCAAAAGCCAGAACGTTGACGAAGGATGTGTGGAAAATTCCAGCTGTGATGATCAGGTTCATACCAAGCATAAAAAAAATTGGAACTATTCGGCTTTTGTAGGTGTCGTCTGACTTGCAGTAGCATAATTCACCGATGGCCGTTGGACTAGGAAAATGGGCGGAGGTGACTTTCTGACGCAGCTAAGAGAAAATTGGAGATAATGTTTAGACTACAGTTTAATAGACGTTATAATACGCAAATGGGCAAAGAGCTAGCTTTTTAGTTAAGTCTGAAATTGTTATAGTTTTCATACTCAGAACCACTCTATGGATCAAAGTATTATAAGGCTACGCTGACCACTCTATGGACCAAGGTATTATAACGCAGTTTTATGACAAAATATTGTAAAGTTACAAATCAAAATGTTTTCGAGGTAAACCCTCTTCTGTGTGTGCCGATCGATTAAAAATCAATATTTAACGATGCCTGCGCGTAAGCTGTGAATCTTAAGATTCAAATCAAACTATAGATGGTAATCCTAAATCCTAATGGCATTTGTCAGTAATAGGTTTTATTTTGTATACGAATGGATGCTATTAAAATTGAAGGAAATCGATTCAGATTTTTATGTAGATCAGTTAGACCGATTTTATATCTTCTTGGTCTTTGGTCATATATAGAAATATAAGAAATTTTTGTTGTTATTTAACAAAGTTCATAAATCATATCGATCTACGATTTGTCAGATGGACCTCAAAATAACGGATACCAGGGCGGAAAATCAGGCTCACTTAAACATGAACAGTAGCAAACAATTAAAAATGGAGTTAAGTTCGGACATGCCAAACTTTATATACCCTCCACCTCAAACAAAATGGTGCGCGATTTGGGAATTTGGGCCTATGCGTCCATCCTTTATCTCTGCCAAAACTTTAAAATTACTTTTTATTTAGATTGGTAGAAACATTTTTTTTAATTTGACTACCCATTCGTCCACGTTAATCCATACTAATGAGCCAAATATCCAGCAACTGTGACCTTTTTGGAGGTATTTAGTGAGCCAAAATTAACAGTTTCCATTTTAATCATTGAACGTCCACAAAAAAATTAAGATTTCTTAAGGAAATAACTAAATCCGATTAAAAATCCCAAACAGTTTATGACCATGAGCCATAACCATGCGAATTTTTAGGATCTTAGATTGGTTCATTTGTCTGCTAACGTGCATTGAACAGACACACGGACGGACCGACGTGGCTAGATCGTCTTAGAATTTAACGACAATCAACTTTAAATACATTTTATAGGGAGTCCGATTAATATTTCGTGGTGCTGCAAACAGATTGACAAATTTAGTATACCATCCTCACTTCGGCTGACGGTATCAAAAATTAAATTACAACAAAAATCCAAACAGTTTTTTTCTTTTTGTTTATATTTATTCGGCCAGTTATCGACATTACTATGACTTGAACAGTTTTTTTTTCAATTCAATTTTTTATTTTGTTAATATAACAATTTAATTTTTCTTATTATCTACAATGACAAAGAGTTTAGGTTTGCATAAGCCTATGCTACTTAAATATTAGTAAACAAAGTTTGATAAATTGTGATGAGGTTTAATTAATATCGGATTTAATTGAAGGAAAATTCACAAAAAAACCTTTCTGAATAGGCTGACTAGAGTTTCACATTTTCAACTTGTTTTCAGTTATAATATTTACAACGATGCTAGATCTCTTATATGAATAAAATCAGACTCTTGGCATTTGATGGCAAATTTTTTTTTAAGTCTTGTCAATCTATCATTTACTAACTCCACCTTGGCAACTTCGTGGAGACATGTTGTTGAGTAATGTCTAGGAAGCTTTAAAATCATTTTCAAAACTTTGTTTTGGGCTATTTGAAGCTTCTTAACATGAGTTGAAGCCACATTGCTCCATGAAGGACATCCATACAAACGAACAGCTTGAAAAACAGACTTAAAAATAAACATTTTGCTTTTACTATTTAAAAGAGAGTTCTTATTGATTAGGGGATATAAGAGTCGTATTAAATGATTTATTTTATCTATGATATATGGTCCTTGAATGTAAGTCTGGGATCCAATATAATGCCGAGGTATTTAACTTTATGTTCCCAAGGTATCTCTGTGTTATTAAAAATGAGGCTTCTTTGGGGAATATTTAGTTTTTTCCGCATTCACAAATATTTTCCATTTGCAGAAATATGTTAGGAGGATTTCCGCTGCTTCTTCACAGTTTTTATTCTGGTTCGAGACCTTTTTGTTGTTTCCTATTCGGAATCAACGTAAAAAATTGGTGAAATGTATTGGCTTGGTTGCTGGGTAGACTGTAGAACTTTTTCTAAAGTAAACCCGCCAAGGTTTTTCTTCAGCAGTGTGTGGCAACGAATACGTCGGCAACAAATCAAATGACTTACTCGTATACTATAGACTTATTGGTATTGCTGTGAATTGATCTAGTGCCCGGCCAATAGCCCTAAATCCCTTAAAACAATTACCTTTGCTCCTGTACGAGTACATATGCGTAGCAAACAAACAATGAAATTATCTCACGAATAAAAAGTTACAGTTATTTTTAAGATACGAGTAGTTAAATCGGGCGGGGTAAAGGGGGAGCGGTGGGGCCTCTTTTTCATCAGTGTGCGCCTGTTTCTATAGTTACTTACTACTATCATCTTATGGGTATTTGTGCACGAGATATGGTCTTGCATAGTTTAGGGTGGTGTTTGCGATTCCATGCCCTTTTGTCCAGTTTTATTTTGTTAAATATTTATAAGGATTTTTATGAGGATGTGGTTGTCGCTCAATACACTTTTCATCCCGGGCAGCTCTCGTTCGATGCCAAATATTATCCAAATATGTATAAAGGTTCCTGAGACATTTATCTTTCAAAGTTCAGGATTTTATGGGCATTGTCACGCCCCTTTGTCCAATCGTAATCCAACAAAGGCTATAAAATTTTTCAAGTTATTGATTTCATTCTGCTAACGTTGTATAGAGATTGGTCCATAACTTTAGCTATAAATGCGATTTGTTAAAAAGGACGTGGCATTGCCTAAATTTCCTCTAAGATGTATTTCGAAATATGAGTATAGGATATGACCTTTATTAGTTCAGGATTGAGTGGGCCGTGCATCGCCCCCTTTTCTAATCTCCTGGTAATATATCTTTCAAAAATAACCTGGCCGACCGAAACATACGAGTAATGTAAAAAGTTCGTCTTGATCGAAGTTAATAGTGGTTTTATATACAGGGTGGAGCGCGATTATTTGCTTTTTTGGACTGCGGGCTGTGGCGGCACTGTTGGTCGAAGAGAGTGGAAAGTGTGCGTGGTTTATAGCGGCTGACGGGAGATCTGTATTCGTCTGCCGTTCGGTTGCCATAATGCATTGGACACGTGAGGAGAGGTCATTTTGGGTTGAAGCGTATTTTTTAAATGCGCACTCGATCATTGCAGTGCAGCATGCTTTTCCTCGGTGGGTGTGTAAACAAACAAAATATGCGGTACTGGAGTGAAACAAACCCCAAAAAACTTCACCAGAGACATCTGCATTCGGACCGCGTCACTGTGTGGTGCGCCATATCACTAGTAGGCATCTTACTTTTTCCAGATTAAGCGTCTTGCCGTAACTGTGAACTCCGAACGGTACTTGACTGTCATACAGGGGCTTTTTCAGCCGGCTCTTGAGCAATGCAATTAGAGGATACATGTTTTCAACAGGATGGTAACACTGCACACACTGCGAGGTTTACAATGAATTGTTTGAGGCAAATGTTTCCTCGATGACTTATCTCTTTGAGGGGTGATGTGACAACTTCAGAAAACGTATTCCGCAGTGTGTAGATAGCAAAAGTCGACATTTGCCAAATACACTATTTAAAACCATGTAATTTAAAAGTTTCCTTACTGTTCAATATAATAAAAATATAAAATAAATTTGTCTAAGGTTCATAATTTTTTTATTTCAATCCATAATAAACAAATTTCCACGCTACCAGGAAAAAATACCACAAATATAGTAATTTTTTCAGAGGTTGACTTAGTTGTGTATGGGAAAAATTTGTAGCTCTAAGACGAATTGGCATATTTTTCATACTAACCGTTTCAGTCCATCACAACATGTTCCGGCCACTTACCTTTAATAGTGCGAACTGTAGTTTGCTTACCTCAGACGGTCAGATGTACATAACTAAATACTCTACAATTAACGACGGTTCGGAACATATTTACTTTATGGTGTCTTACGAGGAGTTCTAAACGAAATGACATAGTGGCAACAACCTTTATCCTATGACGAAGGGTATACAAATAAATTAAGAACTACTATGGGCGAAAAGTAATTACTCGTAGCTCACTTAAACTCACAGAAAATTTTTTCTAAACAACGTTATTTTCTAAGATCTTTACATTTTCGAATCTAATTTTCGATTCTTAACAGTTTTGAAAACATGAAAACTTTTCTCTAAAACTATTGCCATAGTGACCTCTAAAGCAGGTTTCCAGTCAAATAAACTTAATGTTCTTTTAGTCCCGCTTTAAGGTGAGAGACTGATAAAATATTATCTAGAAGACTTTTTGTTAATTCTTTTATTTCATGCAAACTTAAAGGGGATTGGAAATCGTTTGCCTTCCATCCACTTTCTTGAACTCAAAGATTCCAGTACTTAAAGTCTTATTTTCATAGACTTCCGTTTATAGGCGTTTGTTTTCGAACCAAATGCCCCTTAAAATTTGAATTATTAAAGTTATTCCCACTTATATGAACTGACATTTAAGACATGCTAACATGTGTCACTTTGCGAAGATGAATGTCCTTTTGGCCCTCAATGATGTATTCTTTTAATTATGATTTCTTGTGCCTTGTGCAGCACAAAGGCCCTCGTACAAGTACTTCAACACTGTTTGTTCGGCTGACTTTAATATAAATAAATGTTTTGTTATGAACTCTCAACAGATTGTCCATTAATCAATGATGACGTTTTTTTCATCTTCTTCTTCTTTTGGGAGGTTGCGCTCCTCCACCGTATCCGCTGGGCTAATGGATGTCTGCCCCGGCGTGTGTAGTTGGTTTTTTGTTGCGAGGCGTTCAAGAGATCTCCGTGATGCCTTATTGTTTGGCTGTCAAAATAATAGCTGTCATTCTTTCCTTTTATGTACACATAATATAGGTCAAAATGTTTTGCGTGAATGTGTTAGTGCGTGTATGTTTGTGTGTGTGAGTGTGTCTCTTGTCCTGTCGCTGTCGACATTTTTATTAATAAATATAAATAAAGTTAATATTAGTATTAGTGAAAAGGACCGGGCAAAAAACGAGAAAAAGAAATGCCAGCAATCTCGGCATGATTGGTATTTGTATTACTAAGTGTATTTGCCCTGGCATTTGTATGTATGTGTGCGTGCCTGTGAGTACCATACACATGTTCACAGTTCTTAACGGGGAATATACATACAAAACACATACTTATGCACATATGTACGAGTAGGTATATACATCAGCCGGTATAGAGTATAAATTATTTCAAGTTTTTACGCCACATATGTTGGCTGTTGTTCACTCGTATCTGTGCTGTTGCTATTCACATTTTTGCCCTTCAATTTAGTTCGTTCGTATGTAGTACTTACCATCATGTGAATCATACAGATAAATTATTTTACGCCATCCGTAAAATTGTATTGTATCGATGATGGCCTGATGGTAGTCCGGACGCATACTAATGGCAAAGTCCAAAAAACCGGATGACGGAGTAAGCACCTGTAATGAAGCGGAAAAAAACAACAACCATACATCGTTTAAATGCTATTTTAACAGGCCATCATGGCAGCAGGCAAATATACTACATACAATACAAAAAATGAGAAATGGATAGTCAAACTGTTATCATTAATATGGGCAATTTTTTGAAAAGGTCAACCGGCTCGAAAATTTTTTTGTGTGTAAAACTGGCGGAATTCGGTTTCAAATGTACTCAGTACATGTCAAACCATCTGAAATCAAGAATTTTTTGCAGCACTGGGTTATTTGTCATTAGAATTTTAGTATTTTTGTTCGCGTGCGTGAAACAGAGCAAACATGGAAAAAAAACGAGGCTGGCAAAACAAAGGTGAATAAAAGTGTTTGGCAACAATAATATTAGATTCTTATGTTTACACATACTGAAAATATTTGGCTTTAACGTAATTTTATACGAACTTGTGCAAAAACTATTTTTTTCGGCCCATTTGACCGCAATGAAATATGTCGCAATTTGAGATGTAACGAAGCCAGCAAAAAAGCACAAAATTTTTTTTGCTTCGGTGTCTAGCGATTTTTTAAAATAACCAATAACACACTTTTTTAGCGTTTTGAGTCTACTTTCAAAGAAAAAAAAGAAAAAGGTAATATTGTTTTCCATTGAGGTTTAAATGGGTCGCAAAATATTGTAACGAAGCCAGTCATTTTTGCTGCTATTTTTTGTGTCCTGCGTTGCCTTCTAAAAATTTATTAATTTTCAGGCCCAGATAAGGAAAGCTCAATATAACAAAAATTATATGATAAAGCTTAAAGCGCAGCCGAAATACGAAGATTATAAAAAAAGAAAGTCCGCTGTATTGAGGAAGTGTCGAGAAAAGAAAAAGGCGGACGAGAAAAATATGTCAGTGACTTTGCGAAAGCGTTTGGAAGATGAGCGCCGTGATGCGGTACGTGAACGAGTTAGGCTGTGTAGAGAGAGAAAACGATTGGCTCAAGGCGAAATGTTTTCTCAAAATTCGGAATCTAACGGCTACGAATCAAAACAATCGCTTGGAAAGGCAGTGAGCAAAGTTACCCGTGCCATTCGAGAATTTTATGAAAAGGATGATATTTCACGTGTCTCGCCAAAGATGCGTGACGTTAAGCAATTTCGAAATGAAAATGGAGAAAAAATACTTTTGCCGACAAGACACATGCTGCTTACTCTTAAAGAGTGCTTTGCTAGGTTTCGGGATGAGCAAAACAGTTCAGGAAAAGGTACGGAAAAAAATGTTGGCTTATATTCTCTTTATTTAAGGGTTTCCCTTCATTTTAATTTTTAGATACTTGTAGTCTGAGTTATTTTATTAGCCACCGACCAGAGCACGTTAAATTAAATAACAAGCTGCCACATAATGTCTGTTTATGTTCTTACCATGAAAATTTCATTGAAGCTGTTTCAGTTCTTAAAAAAATATGCTCACAATTGCCAGGCTATGCTGATGGCTTTGTTGAGCATTTTTTGTGCAAGCCAACCACAATGGATTGCTGGCATAGCAGCTGCAGCTCCTGTGCTAATAAATTGGCAACAGAATTAAACCAAATTGCGCAAAATACAGCATCACCCTCGACAGTTTCATGGTACGTATGGAAGCAGAGTACAAGTGCTAATCGCACCGAAAAGTGCAAGGAGAGTGGCTCGTTGGATAAACTTGTTGCGCACGTTATCTCTTTATGGCCAAAGTTTATAAGGCACAGCTTTGCAAAACGGGAGCAGTCCACAATATTTGATATGCATGATCGACGACGAGCTTTGAGTGGCGAGTTTCCCGAGGAGGGCCTACTCCAAATAGATTTTGCAGAGAATTTCGTTTGTGAAAACCAAGACGAAGTCCAAAACGCGCATTGGAATCAACGCCAGCTTTCACTATTCACGTCGGGTTTTCATTTTAACGGCACGTTCGAAGGAAAGGTATTTGTGTCCAACAACCTATGCCATACTAAGGACACCATTGTCACTTATTTATGGAAGCTAATCTCAACGGTGCCAGCTTCTTTAAAGATTTTAAAAATTTGGAGCGACGGTCCGTCTTCCCAATTTAAAAATAAATTCATGGCCGCATTGATAGAACGCTTAGAGGATTGCTTTAAAATAAAAATATACTGGAATTATTTTGCAGCCACACACGGCAAAGGATGCGTTGATGGGATAGGCGCAACAGCAAAAATCGTTGTACGCAAGCACATCAAAGCGCGTAATGCTATAGTCAATAGTGCATCTGATTTTGTCGCAGCTTTTAATTTGACGAACTCAGAAATCAAAGTCATCGAAATACCAAATGATGAATTCGATCAAGTTAATAACAAACTGCAAGTGTCAGAGCTTTTTTCAAGCTGTAAAAATATAAGAAATATTTCAAACAGTCACCAAATACAAGTTATCAATGGCAAAATTGTAACTTTTTACACCTCCAAAGAAGGGTATAACTTAGCTTAAAGCCAAGAAAAAAGAGCCTTTACCAAAGCTTTATTGAAAAATGTGATACGTAATAAACTAATCACGAAGAAAATAAAATACGCATTTTTATTCTTTTTCTTCTGTGTCTTCTTGTTCTTCTGTTCTGCTATTGCAATATTCTTTCAAGTAATGAAAAAATAGAACAAGATAGTGTTTAAGTTAAGCATACGGCCGTTTTTTGAAATTTTGAAACCCTCTTTGCATAAGGGACACCCCTATTTGAGAAAGATGTCTTCTAGTACTGCTCAATTGCCAGCTTTCAGGAAGATAAATGCGTTTTTGATAGTTTAACGTCCCTTTCTGTGATATTTTGAGTCCCCCTTTATATGGAGGGTACCTCTAGTAGATGTCCGGCTCCCATCATTCTTAGATGAGTGAAAGACATCGCCCAGCATTGCTTACTCACCAATTTTCTGGAAGGTACATACATATTTGCAGTTTTTATGCCGAATTTTGTGAAATTTTGAACCCCCCTCTATATGCGGGGTACCCATAAAATGGTCCGATCGGGTTCATATTCAACTATTTCGATAAGAAAAGTGACAAGTAACGAAGCCAGCAAATCATGTAACGAAGCCAGTACACAAACTTTTGCCCTAATAATAGGAAAACTATAATTTTGACACAAACTAAGTATGCCAGTTTCTTCTGACATCCTTTCCACATAATATATGTATATAACAGAAATGTGACCCTTGCTGATTCGCAGAAATCATCTCAAATTTGCTCATTCCTACAAAAGTAGTTCCAAAAAATGTAACGAAGCCAGCAGTCTTTTGCGCAGCAATAACTTTTAAACCGTCCAAGTTATTGCAAACATTGCTTTAGACGAAATGTACATTTAATCAAGGTAAACTGAAAAGCTCATGCAAAATATAGACTTTTTGTAGTTTTAAGGAACAGTTCGACGAAAACGATAGCCAAGTCCCTGAAAATGTAACGAAGCCAGTAAAAAAATTGCCCATATTATTTCAATTGTTTGGTTTTTTTTGGAAGGTCTCGACAGCAAAAACGAAAATTTAAAGGTATGTACGGTGACCTAGGGTTCATAAACATTTGACCCTTAAGGTTTTAATTTTGTGTAGAAAAAATAAAAAATGAACTAGACATGCTCAGTTTATGTTTAAATAAATATATTTATTTAGTATTTTAAAATCGAAATATTTAAAAAGTATCGGAATACAAATATGCAGTTTGGGCCCTATAAACGACTAAATACCTTTGACGAAATAAATTTTTATAAGAATCTGTCACAAATTGACACAATTAAAAGACGTTATTTTCTGCTAGACCATATGGTATACTTAGTAGGGACATAAATACTGTTACAACATTGAACACACCCATTTCAATAGTAGAACTGAACATACCCGGTTAATGTCATATGGATTTTGAAAGCTAACTTCAATAGTGTTAGTTTGTAACGGGATTTTAAAATTGTTTCAACTTTCATCATGGAGTGGTCAGATAATGAGAACCGTATCGCTGTAATAGCGCTTTTCAAAGGTGAAATGAAAAAAAGCGATAATTTCAAAACGCTTCGGCCACTAGGGATTAGCCGCATGTTCGTCTACCAATGCATAATACTGTTTGAGGAGACTAGATATGTAAAATACTGCCACCGGTCGGGCCGCCCACGCTCTGTTTGAACACCGTATGCCATCAAAGCCGTTAAATCAAGAATTCACAGAAATCCTTTCCGAAAACAGAAAATCATGGCCCGTGAGATGAATATCACGCAAAAGTCTATGAGTCGAATCATTAAAAGAGACTTTGGGCTTTCAAACGACGTAACGGATATTTATTGACTGCAGCTTAGGATGAAAAATGCAAACGACTTTTGGCGAAGCACGCTGAAGCACAGAAATATTTTGTTCACCGATGAAAAAATTTTTAGCGTTCAGGAAAAATTTAACAAGCAAAATTATATAGTGCGCGGTCATCTAAGGAAGCATCTGAACTGATCCCAAGGGTGGAAAAGGGTCATCACCCAGCTGCAGTCATGATTTGGTGGGGTGTCTCTTACAATGGGGTCACTGACCTGCATTTCTGCGAACAAGAAGTCGAAACATCGGCCAAAGTTTACCAAGAAACCGTTTTGGAAGCTGTTGTGAAGCCTCTTAACAATTCCCTGTTCCAGAACCAGCCATGGACTTTCTAGCAGGACTCTGCGCCGGCCTATAAGGCTAAAACGTCCCAGGCCTGGCTTCGAAACAATTTGCCAGCATTCATTTCCTCCGAAGAATGGCCTTCAGGCAGTCTAGATTTGAACCAATTGGATTACAAATTGTGGACGGTTTTAGAGGACAAGGTTTGTCACAAAAGATACCCCAACATTGGATCTCTTAAGACTGCTTTGGTTCGAGCTGTGGCCAATTTTCCAATGGACGAGGTTCGTGCAGCTATTGACGATTGGCCAGTGCGACTTAAGGCGTGTGTAAAGACAAAAGGTGGACATTTCGAATAAGCAGTTTTTTTTGGATACAATATACATTAATAAATATTTAAAAAAATATTTGGTCCAAAAACATTCAGTACTTTTTATTTTACAGCATAAAACGTGTTTAACCGTATTTATGTCCCTACTAATTATACCTTTTACTGGCCAACACTTATGTCGGCCCAAAACTTCAAAATATATCTATATGTGACGCGCAAAATAGACCTAAGGGTAAAAATCAGTTTTGTTCAGGAGAGCCATTTTAAAGATTTAAATATGTGTATCTTTGGTGTACCATCACTTTCATAAAACGCGCATATCTCTGGGAGGGAACATTTTTGGGGCATGGGATCGGTCTCATTCGATGCTCAGATGTTGCCCAAAACAAAAAAAAAGTAAAAATTGATTTTTTTACCCTTAGGTCCCTTTTTCTATGCGCTGTCACATATTAAGATTCGTAGCTACATTACCCTCTATATTGACCTCCCGATTTGAATATGCCGGACGTTTTTTGGGCCACATAAGCCAAAATGGCCAGAAACTATGACCTTTTTAGAGGTATTGAGTACGTCCCAACTGTTGGTTTCCACTTCAACTATTTTAAGGCATAAAGGCTAGGGCACATTAAAGCATTATTTTCTAACGCTGAGTTATGCTTTAATTATCGGTTGCCTAAAACCCAATGTACAATAAGTTAATAAAATTGCAGTTCCAAAAGAGAAAAACCCTGTTTGTTGACACACGAACGAACATACGGGCGGAAGGAATTGGCAAGGGGTTGCAATCGGCTTGACGGCTCGATTTTTTAAAGTGGTCGTTGCACCGCCTGATTTTTCAGCAGGCTGTGCTTTAATTTATGGCAATATGTATATGGTCGAAATATCATAATATTATCTCTTATAGTCCGCGGCCAGGCCCTTTGTCCAATTACATCGTCATGACCATACAAATATCACCTGTACAAACGTAAATAAAAATTTCGTAACGATGGGAGTTGATAGTGGTGATTTATAGCGTTGTTTTTTAGAGCTCAAACTTAAAACTAAGCACGAGTAAGTTCCGTGGGCCAAGGAGGGCGTTATGCAAATTGAAGAAAATCTGTTCAGATTAAGATATAACTCGCACATACTCGTACTCGTACATATGTTCATTTGATTTTATGACTTAAGTGCTGGAAGTCACATAATGCATCCAATCTTGATGAAATTTGGCACAAGTTAGTTTTTTAGACCAAGCTCAAAATTTTCATCAAATACATTCTTGAAACTTGGCATAAATATAAGTAAGTTCCTTGAGTAGCAATCGGAGAAAATCGGCTCAGATTTATATATAGCTTCCACATTTATGTTCAATCTATTTTACCGAAACAATGCAATTCTACTACAAATTCATATAGGACATGGGTTATTTTAGAGCCTGTCTAAGAGGACCAAAACCCAGAAGTGCAGGGTATGATATATTTATATAGGTAGCCCGCCACTTCTGACCTTAGCCTTTTGGACTAATTTTAATATGATTTTCGTCGGCCGCGTCTACTCTAGTTACATCGTTATCGATTAGACCAATTTTTGACAACTTTCTCCGATATCCGTCAGTAAGGATTTAATGGTGATTGGCATTGGCTACCAATGCTTCAAGAGTTCCTGGTTTGTCGCATAAGCCAATGACCCTCCAGAGGTGTTAAATAGCATGGAGGGCCAGTGAATAGGACCACTTCTGGAAATATATATGTCACTAAATTGATTTTATAAATAATAGGTTGTTAAGCGCGCAGTATGGCAAGTAGCTTGTTGCGAATTACGTTGAAGTTGATTAATTTTTAAAAACAAAAATGCAGTCAGTACCACAGAATAGCACTCGATATTCACCGTAACGGCAGTTCCATCCTTATTTGGAAAGAACAAGGAACCGATGATGCCGCTAGTTTGTAAACCCCACCAAACATAGAGCAATATTGTTTATCAACGTAGACATTTTATAAGAAATGTATTCATCACTAACAATTCTTTGAGATTAATGCTCTTTAAGCTTCGTGAACAGTTGTATTTTTCCAAAGTAAATTTGCACAATTTGGAAGCTTTGTTCTGTCGTTTATGATAACTTGCCAAGCCTTACTAAACAGGCAAGTCAACACAGTTTGACATTGTCTGCTATCAAGTTATATTTATCGATATCGGTGGTTTCGATTTTGGGTCCATCAACACCTATTCCAACCACCTTACTTCAAAAGTGTAAACAGTAGTTTGTTTTCCATGGAAAGAGACAGAATGGGCTAGATCATCTTACAATTTCGGAATCTACATTCTTTATGGGGTCTCAAAAAACGAATAAATTCTCAATTGATGGAGTGTGTAAAAAAATGGTCCAGATTTGTTTAACGCAAGTTCCGTTAAATTCAATCACCTCCTCGAATCTTTTGTCCTTATATTGGGATATTATCTAGATGAATTTTTCAGAAAATATTAAAAATCTAATCAAGTATGAAATCTTTATTGGTAATTTGAAAGGACATTTTATGGCAGCGTTTTGAAAATATCGCTTTTTGTTGTAAGTGAATAGTTGACCTTTGGTGTTATTATTTTATAAAATTATTTTCGGCTTGAGTTCATTTATTTAAGCTCGTTGTTCTATGTGTTACTTAATTTTTATTTATCCTAATATTTCGATTGACTTCGTCAATCATCTTCAGGGGTTGTAAATTAGCAAAACAATGTCGTCCGTCAAATTTTTTTATTTCACGCTTAAAAAGCGCTATTACAGCGATACGGTTCTCATTACACGATGGTACAAAATTAAATGAAATAGAAAAACCTGGGGAGTGATATTATTTTTCTTGTAGGTCTTGTCGAGTTAAAGAAGAATCCAATATATCGGTAAAAATTTTGTTTATATGAAAAGTTAAATAACTCAGTCAATTGCTTATCTATTTTTAAATATGCGTTGTAATCGTAAATAAATGTACTTTTCAAAAGATCTCAGTTTCTTCTTCCCAAATCTAGTAAGAAATTGAAAATCGGATCATTATCAACAAAATTACAGGCTTATAAGTGCGCAAAGGTACAAAAAACGGTTTTTTAACCGTAAATCCGGACTTTGGAGGTGTCCGGTATATTTCACTATTGGAATCTTGTTTTACTCGACAAGCCCTACAAGAAAAAAAATATCCGGTTCCGGTGTCGCACCGTGTTATCTGACAACTCCATGATGAAAGTTGAAACAATTTTTAAATCACGTTACAGACATTAACGGGGTATGTTCAGTTCTACTATTGAAATAGGTGTGTTCAATGTTGTAACAGTATTTATGTCCCTACTGAGTATTACTGCTTTAAGCAAATCGTTAAATCTAATTTATTCAGTAAAAATCTTTCATCATCTTTTCCTATTTTTTCCTCTACATATTCGTGCCCCATGATTACTGCAAGTACGATATAAGTATATAGGGAAAGAGTTTTGCCTGTACTTATAATTTAATATTTTTTTGTAAAACTTCTGCATATACTTAACCCTCCGAAGGTTGAGTCATCCGTGGTTCTTATACGAAGTACAAGGTCCACAGGGACACATTTCTATTTTATATGGAATTTTATATGAAAACGCATTTTTTACATTTTTTGTTTTGATTTATTATTATTTACTAATTATAAATGTATAATGAATGTTAGATTTTTTTTTGTCAGAATCAGTAGGAATGACCGTCGTCTGTCACTTCTCTTTATTGGCTTCATCTCGTTGTATGAAATAAATGCAGCTAATGCAGCAATGTCCACCATATAAAAAAACATGGTTAATGGCCAGCGGTTTGTTGAGCGTTTGCATGTATATGTGCATCTGGTCCATTGTATCACGCCCGATTTGTTGGCGTTGTAATCCAAAATAGCAAACGGCTTCTTCTTTTTAGTTTGCATGTCCACACCGCAAGTATAATGTTGTGTCGACAGCAAAATTACCGCTTTGTTCTTCTTGAGCACATATGAACATAGTGCTATATCGCCTTCGTTGAAGCCGAACAATGTGCTGTTGACAGGATGCGTATGATTTTTTGGAATTCCCGAGGCACACATGTCTTATTCGAGCGCACTGTTCCAACATATGCGGTTTTCCTCCTGATCAAAGTACGCGCCAAATCCAAAGTTGTGAAAAAATTGTCGGCATAAATTGTGCGGCCTGTATTCAAATATCTCTCCGAAAGTTGAAGTACAACATTCTGCCCTTGATTCACCTCTCGTGCCTGGTCAGGCAATTTCCCAGAGTAAATCATTCCTTTGACAGGATAAAATGATTTTGAGTCGCACAACCACCATATCTTAATACCGTACTTGGCAGGCTTCGATGGAATGTATTATGTGAAGCGGGTGCGGCCTCTGTATGGGAATAACTGCTCATCAACGGTCACTGTATCATACGGAGTGTAAGCTGCTGCCAAGTTAGACTGCAACATTTGCCAAATATCATCAAGATCCGCAGTTTTGCTGTTGATTAGTCACGTATTTACATTGTCGAATCTAAGGCATTGTTTTATGCACTTCATACGATCTAATGATAATGCAGCTTTATATATTGGACAGCGCGTTGGGCCCCCTAACTTTTCAAGAGGTTCACTATTCGATTTAGTGAGTCCAGTATACAAAATAATAGCCAAAAAAGCATCGAACTCTTTCAAAGTGATTGGTTTCCATTCCTTTGTGTTAGTTGGATTTGCCAAATTCCATGCAGCGTTCACTTCCCTGCCTTTCCGATTTGATTCGCGTATTATGATGTACGCCATGTCTTCGGTGATGAGCGAGCGAAATATGGTAAAGGGATCATATGTGGTTCCTACTGGTCTCGGATTCCTCCTTGTGTAGTCGACCACGTTATGAGCACGAGTACGGGAAGTCAGTGGTGCACTTTTAGTCCATTTGGTGGCATCTTTGGAAATTAAGTAATTGTCACTTGTTTGCTGAGCATCACTTTCTTCCTCTTCATCATCGTCGTCATCACTAATATCTTCATTGATGTCTATATGGGGTTCAGTTTCCGCATCCTAATCATAAACATGAAAATTAGCTTGATATGTGAGATCGTCATCATTCGCACCTTCAAGACCAAATGCAGGAATAGCACAATAGCACATAGGAATAGCACAATAAAATAATCCAAAAAGTAACTAAAATTCAAGGAACACGTTTGTGATGTGTTCAAACAATAAAACTAGCCAAAAGACATTTATTAACGATTTCTTGAAATTTCAGTACAAGGTCCCAGCGGACCTTTTCACTCGTTCCCGTACTAAACACATTTAAATTTCAATAGAAACTAAACTATTGGTCGGAATTTTTTTTTAAACTATTCTTAATAAAATGTCCGTGGAATACATGTGGGGGTCGGGTATACTTCCCATGGACCATCAAGGAGTAATTTCAGTTTGAAAATGAAAAAAGGTCCCCAGGGACCTTCTGACCGCCGCAGGGTTAAGTTTTAATTACTGAACGGTACAGAGCACCTCGGATCGTTTGCCATATATTAGCCATGTTCTTTTCAGGTTACTTAACAAACATTTGTATGGATGTTACTCGGTAAGAAAGCGAGTTGGCTGCTACTAGGAAACAAAAACGAGTTAGAGTTACCTGAAGAAGGTCATAGTATCTGTATCAAATATTCAGCGTTAAAACAACTTATACTCTTAAGCCCGCTACTAAGTTCGGCTTTTCATGTGAAGAAATCTCAAACTTCAACAATAAAGTTCTGACAAAACTTGACAAACCCTCATTTATGTGTCATTTTCTAATTATGGTTCTTACGTGTTCTTGGCAGGAGTAAATGTTTCACGCTGTACTGAACGAAATTAAATCTGTCAATAAAATGTGTACAAAACAAGAAACTATACGAAGTAACAAAATTGGGTTTTCACAACTTTCTTTGTCTCTTTTTTGTTTGTAAACAAACTTTTTTTATGCTTATGCTGCCATCTGATTAAAAATGTTGTTGAATGTTGCCAGAATACCATATTGCTAACTAAGTAGGTAACTAAGCTAGTTACCTGAAATGAACACGGCTATTATTAGAGTGACCACTTGCAACAGAGATACATTTTTATTTGTAATTTAAAGAAGTTGTTCCCTAAACAATATATAAATACGATTTAATCTAGCACTCTAGTAAAATAATTGTTTGCAAAATATGGATTCTACGAGTATGTCGAGTCGATCGATTTCCTAGTTTGAAGTAGCTGAAAAATGTTCTTTTTATCATGTCGCCTATCCAATTGCTTTATCATATAGTGCCAAAACTAATCTATTATCCAGCATTCAGTTTCCAATTTGGGCTACAGATCCAATCGAATAGGATGGGGGCGGATGGTTGAGTCACAGATACAATTTTATGTTACTGTGAACGAATGGGACGCCCACTTATACCAAGTGTCACTAATTGTGTGTGGGTTTTGGTTCTACTTTTGGTGTTTGAGCGAAATTGTGTTCATTCTTGTTAAATTATCGTTATCAAAATGTCATCATAATTTGATATCGGTCGTTTTTCACTTGTTTCGCACATAATTTTAACAACTTTATCCAACACACTAGATTTATATGTTGTGTATGGCCGCTTGTTCACATAGTCCCAGGGGCTTTAACGAACGGACATTTTTTATTTCATAGAATTATTATGATTTGTGGATTTTCGTTACGTTTCCAAAGGGAAGGCAAACGTACATACAGCTTGAACGAGGTCGACAGCGGGTGGGGAGTTTACCAGTTTAATAACAAACATAAACTGCCTATAAATTTCATAATGTTGGCGGGCTATTTGGTACAGCGATACATTTCCAGTTTAATGGAACTCGTAACAAATAAATAAACGAAAGAACAACAAAATGGAACACAGAACACAACTAAACGAACGAACGATACCGACAAAAGTTTCATTGAACCAGCTGGGCTGGGCCTTGTGCTCCTATGATTAATACCAAATGCCGAATTAAAAGGGGGATATTTTCCACCGAATCAGGGGAAAGGGTACATGCATGCTTGCTTGCTGTATAAAAGGCATACTTAAAAAGGTTTTAGATTTAAAAATATTGTACTTGTATACTTACTTTTTCCGGAAACCAGGGTGTCACAAATGGCATTTGAAATGTGTTACTGTACGAGTGCAGCGTATCAAATGAGTCCGGCGATACAGCGCCCAACATGGAGTAGACGCCTCGCGAAAATTGATTGCATACTAAAGGCGTAATCGTGGTGGTGGCGGTGATGGTAGATGAGCATTTCATACGTCGATTTGAGCATAAAAGGAAAGAAAGGGGAACATGAAAATTTAAATCAGAACAAGTATACGCATACTACAAGTAGGGACAACATGAATGAATGAATGAATGCCATTTCCGAAAATATAGCAACGTATGGACTCAATAGCACGACCCATATTCAATGACCGAACATTGACCAAAAATTAAAGCCCTCGTCCCACTGCGTATAAAGGAAATGGAAATGAATATCCGTAAAACTGCAGGCGGATACAGCTGCATACACACGCAAACAAGAGAGAGATAGAGAGAAAGCGCGTGCGAGCGAGAAACCATGAAAAAAAACGGAAAGCAATTAAAAACAAACATTAAACGGAATTACCGTACAGATTTCAATAATATAAAAAAATGCGAACAAACCCGAAACCGTACGCGTCGTGGCCTTAAACATAATTAATGCTAAAGCGTCATTTTCTCCGGACAACTGTACGCCGACTGACGACGTCGACGTTGTCGCTCCAATGTCCGACGCATCGCATAAAATAAAGTAACATGAAAGCGAAAACCAACAAAATAAGGCAGAGGAAACTTAAAAAGGCTAAAAGTATTTTGCAACTTGACCTCATTTCGTGCACGGGTAGGAAAAAACAAACCATGAACGAACGAACGAACGAGCGATTGAATGAATGAAAAATTGTAGCTGGCATTAAACTTAATGGAAACGTACTTAAACGCGAGAGCTTAAATGCATCCGCTGTGTTAATGACATCCACATATGCCTGTAACTCGAAGCGCCGGGATGAGACGTTCAGATTGTGATTTAACATGGCATACTTGAAGGCCGACTGCACTTCATCCGTTCCCTGTTCGAAGATGGCACCTGCAACAAAACGAAAAAAGAGAAAACCGATAAAGTTGCAGTTAAAATGCGAGATATTTTATTGAAAACGAATGAGATATATTAATATTGAATATATAATTTTAAAACAATGTTGATCATGGTAAAAAGTTTCCCAAATAAATACATTAGTATACTTAAATCCAATAACATCCTTTTAGCAGAATGCACTGAATACAATGTAATGAATTTTAAGCAGTGATCATATATTTGAGCTCGAGCTATTTTGTTGTTGTTAATTTAAAACAACAAAATTGTGTGGCTTGATGGCATCAAGCCTCATGTCCCCTACTACGTACTCACCTATGTACTTTAATTCCACAACATCCTATTACGGAACAAGGGCAACTTCTCTCAAATCAGTGAGCTGTGCTTGATATAATTCCAATACTCACTGACCGAGACCTACTGTTTAACGACGACTCCGAAGGGCTAATGCATTTTAGAGGGTGGTTAAATTATAAGGGCCGATGTGGATTTTGAATAAAACACAAATTGTTTACGACATTATTGTCATTCCTTTTTATATGATAATATTGGTATGATTCAATTTTGTATGGAACAAAATATCGGCCAAATGGCCGCAGCGACCTCGATGTACCAAATTTTCGATGGCGCTGAGGCATAAATGAGGTTCTATGTCATTAATGTGCCGAATTCTCTCATCCTTTAGCTCTTGAATTGTTGCTGGCTTATCGAAGTACACCTTTTCTTTCAAATAATCCCAAAGAAAGAAGTCCAACGGTGTCAAATCACATGATCTTGGCGGCCAATTAACATCGCCACGACGTGAGATAGCACAGCCATAGAATTTGTCGCACAAAAGTGCCATTGTTTCGTTAGCTGTGCGGCAAGTGGCACCGTCCTGTTGAAACCACATATCGTCCACATCCAAGTCGGGCCATAAAAAGTTCGTTATCATCTCACGATAGCGAATACCATTCACAGTAACTAGCTGAAAAAAATACGTCGATGATGCCGCCAGCCCATAAACCGCACCAAACAGTCACTCTTTGTGGGTGCATTGTTTTTTCGACAATCACTCTTGGTTTATCAGTCGCCAAAATGCGGCAATCCTGCTTATTGACAAATCCACTGAGGTGAAAATGTGTCTCATCACTGAAGATGATTTTCTTCGAAAATTGATCATACACTATATAATAACTTTAACGCGTTTGTATCTTTTGAATCTTTCCATGGTTCAAAATAAGTTAGACTGAAATTGAGAAATATCAAATGAAATGCAAAAAAAAACTTAACGTTTAGGTGCGGGTCACATTCAACATCGGCCCATAAAATTTAACCACCCTTTATAAAGAAGTTTTTACACGGCTTAGATATAAAAGTATGTTAAGGTATTATGGAAATGACCGTTCGGTGAGAAACGGGAAGATCGGTTGTTTTTGACCAAAATTTTGTTCAGTGTTGAGGCCTATTTCTGGTTCAACGGCAAAGTCAATAAACAAAATTGCAGCATTTGGAGTAAAGAGCAACAAGAAGAGGTTCATGAGGTGTCATTATACCCAGAGAAAACCATCATATCATCGGTGCATATTTTTTCAAAAATGATGATGGCCGCAACGTAACATTGAATGGTGCGCGTTATCGCGCCATGATATCGATCTTTATGCCGCCTGAAATTGAAGCCCGTAGTCTTGACGACACTTGGTTTTTACAGGACGGTGCCACTTTCCATGCAGCTGCTCAAACAATGGATTTATTGAGAGGTAATTTCGAAAAGCAGCTAATTTCACGTTTTGGACAGTTGAGTTCACCACCTAGATCGAGTGATAACACACCTTTAGACATTTTTCTTTGGGCCAATGTAAAGTCCAAAATCTATGCTGATAAACTAGCTTAACCATAGCCAACATTACGCTTGTCATTAAAGCCATGCCCTTCAAAATGCTCGAACGAGTCATCCAAAATTAGACCCTCAGTATAGAAACCCTGAGGCGTTGTTGCGGCCAACATTTGATGGAGATTATATTCAAAAAATAAATGCCATAAAATGTTCTTTTAAAGAACCAATAAAGAGTCCATACTTGATTTGAATTTTTATATTTTTTTTTGTTCTGAAAAAATACCTCTAGATGGATCACCCTATACAGGCCAGCAACGCTTTAAAGTTATTCAGGCTTATTATGCAAATGAGCTTTCAAATTAAAATGCATATCGTGCACTTTTTGATTTTTTCGGACAATTTAATCGTCCAGATGCGCTTAAAATCGTACAATAATTTGAGCAAACCGGGTCTGTACACGCAGAAAAAAAGTATTGTTAGGGTAACAATATTCGAAGA
Organism: Hydrotaea diabolus; assembly: GCA_963513945.1. Classification (NCBI taxonomy): domain Eukaryota; kingdom Metazoa; phylum Arthropoda; class Insecta; order Diptera; family Muscidae; genus Hydrotaea; species Hydrotaea diabolus. Next base: position 168,737,307 of record OY740719.1, read on the forward strand.
GCATCATACTATTGTTGGTTATATGGTCGTGGCACAACAATATTATGATCATCACAACAATAGTATGGTTCACACACAACCATACTATGATCCCCATAACAATATTATGGTCCTCACAACAATAGAATTATAACGAACAACCATACTATGATCCCCACTACCATATTATGGTCCTCATAACCATTGTATGTTTAACGTACAACCATAGTATGATCCTCACAACCATAGTATGACTTACACAAAACCATACTATGATTCCCAACATTTTTTGTAAAAATTGGGATAAGTTGTTATTCAACAATAGAGAATTCTATTAGGTAAGTTATGTAAAAATACATTAAACTCTTAATAAAGGAGTGATTTATTTAACAGTAAAAAAATATTTATAAAAATAATTCAGTTATACTAATCATTAGTTTGTTTTGAAAATATTTAATTATCATTACTATTATTGAGTAAGATTCTTAAAAATAACATTGTCACATTAAAAAAAATTATAATTTTGCCGGTATGTTTGCCGTAATCATATTATTGTCAACATAAAACCCATGAAAACAATACTTTTTTCCTACCAGCCATATTTATATTGTTGCTACAACCATATTTTCATTTTTAAATTTGGCAACAATACTATTGTTACATTTCAACAATATTAATATTGCCGGAATTATACTATTATACAAATTAAGTTCAAAAAACAATACTATGGTTGAGACGACCATAATTTTATTGCAGAGAACATACTATTGTTGCCGTAACCATATATTAACCATATCTTTTCTCTGCGTGTAGAAGATGTGAAAACACCAGTGCTTGCTCGTACTGCTCCTCGGCGTGCCCAACAATTGCACCTCTAACGCTCTTCGTTGATGAACATTAAGCCTAAAGACTTGCATTTACACGCTTGCAAGGTGCAATTTGACTCAAGAACTAAAGCCTCTTGACCATTCCAAACGTCATCAATGATCAGAATGGTGGCAAGAAATGGCATAGGCCCTTAACATTTAACTACACTTTATTACAACCAGTCATAATGAAATTCAACACGAGTAAGTATTTGGGCCAAGGAAGGACGTTATTGAAACTCACATATATCACTGATGTATAAATCTGTCTACTTCGGCGCTGATTTAGTGATACGAGTATTCCTTAAAGTCACCTTGTTTGTCTTGATGTCTGACTTCCTGCTCCATTTGAATTTTAATTGGGCCAGTAGTAAAATAAAACCCAATTTTAGGAGGCGACCTAATGTCTAAGAATTTCTTTGTCAATTAGCTGGCAAAGTAAGGCAATCCATTTAATTCAATTGCCTTTAATGTAAAGCTATTTCAAATAAAAGTTATGATGAATATAAATTGTTGTTTTCCCCCTCTCCACTGCGCTCCCTCTCTCCTGCTTCAAAACGAAACAATTCCTTTGGCTTTACAAACCAAACCGTTAAAACTTTGGCCAGTATGTAACAGTTTTAGGTTTTTCTAGCCCACTCCAGCCGAGTATGCGAATATTATAGAATTCACAAATATTTCATGTTAAGTGAGGAATGTAGCAAAACAATAACAGCAGCGGCCACGGCAGTGGCAGCGGCATAAACCACCAACAGTTCGAATAACTTCTAGTAGCAGACAACAGCAAAGCATACGTACACAGTACGAATCGTCAAAGTTTAAGCCGAGAAGTAGTACTCGGCGAGTGTTTTTTGTAGCAGAACACAAAATCTAAAAATATTGTAACGTACTTTTTTGCACATAGTTTTGCGAGTTTACAACAACGCTCGGTGGTAGTAAAAATGATGGAAAAGCGAATTAAACACAAAGGATTTTCATTTCCAGTTTTTCCTTTTTTTTTTTTTTCGATGTGCGCTGCTCTTGTTTGGTACGCCGTTTTGCTCGTTTTCACTCAGGACTACAAATAATGGAGAACTTTGAAATTAATTGAGGTATGAGGTTTTTGTACTTTGTTCCTGCTATCGCTGCCGTTATGCCATGGTGGCGGGCGGCCATGGCGCTGGTGGTGTTGTAAACACTGGTCTTGACCCGCTGATTTGAACGCATTGTTTTCGCCCGAACAAAACATCATAAACAAAATACAAAAAAACAAAAAAAAAATCAAAACTTTTGTGTATAATAAAAACATAAAAACTAATGGAAAAATTGTAAAACAGCTTGAGAGAGAGCGGGAAGGGCGAAGGGGAGAAAATGAGGAAAACAGCAAAAGTTTGTTTCACTTTCCTCTTTGTTGGTAACTAAACTGTGTCGTTGCATAAATTTCCTATTTTTTCCAATTTTGTTCTAAACAAAATAGAAAAACCGCGTGGTTTTTTTTTATCTCGGTGGCCTTCTGCGTAGCCTGGTCTAAAATAATCAATTTAGTTAATATTTGTAGTACAACACACAAATATTCAGCAATTTTTTCCCATTTAAAACTAGATTTTTTGTTTTCATTGGCATTCGATTATAGTGTCATCATTGTCGTTATGTAAATGTGGCGCCATTGAGCGGAGTGTGGCATTTGAGCCCTGACGTGCGCCTCAGAGTCATCCAACTATGAAGGTGTCAGAAAAGTTTAGCTGGTACGCTGATGTTGATGTTGTTGTGAGATCATGTTTTGTTTTCCATTGTAAAATAATGTAGAGGAAAATAATTTTATTCACACACTATTTCGGGCGATTTGGCATGCATTTGAAATACAAAAACAATAGAATTGACTTGGAAATAGTTGGAACATTATATGATAGCTCATTAATAAGGGTTTAATCGACTCGAGAGTTCTAGCGTCTACATTTTAATTAAAGACAAGGTTTTTACAAATTGTAAAATAAAATCTCCAGATGACTCTGAATGTGCAGTCTCCGTCGAGGAGCTAAAGGATAATTGTTTTTTTGTGGGCAATTATTAGAAAAAAACTTAAAAAACTAATTTACAACAGTAGTTTTCATACAGGGCTGTCAAATCAAAATGCAATTCGTGATTTTTTTGTCAGCATAATCCACCAAATGTGTCAAAAATCCGAAGAATTGTGTGGAAATTTCAGCAAACTGGGTCTATAGGAAATGCGAAAACACCTGTGCATGCTCGCCCAGTTTGTCCTACCGCCCTTCATCATAGTAGTACGACTTAGTCGAAAATTAGGTCGGCCTAGCTGTTACTGTGAATGCTGTTCGCTGTCGCTAGGCCAAAAATTGAGGATATGGACCTGGATAATACGAGGGTTGCTATATATACTTCTGGCCTAGGCAACACTTGTGTTGCCTGGAGCCATATGACATTTCCATTGGAAAGTTTGAGATTTTTTAGCATAAACGTACTCAGAACGTTTTGACGTACGACCATCATTTGTGTTGTTTACAGTGACTTGAAAAAATCAATTTGGCAAAAAAAATGGAATTAACTAGAGAATACTTTCGTGCTATCATTTTTCACGACTTTCGACGTGGAATATCACAACAAGAGTGCATCGATGAAATTAAATCTTTGTATGCCGATGAAGTACCATCCTATAGCACTGTGAAAAACTGTTTTAAAGAATTCAATCGTGACCGACGCTTGCTCAAAGACGAAGGTCGTGAAGGTTGTCCAAAAACCGCCGTTGTGCCAGAAAACATTGATGCCTCGCGTGAACTAATAATGCCAGATCGTCACGTGACATACCGTGAGATAAAGGCATCCTTGGACATTTTTTTCACCAGCATACATTCGATATTGCATGAACACCTGGCCGCAAAAAAGTTTTGTTCTCGTTGGATACCGCACAATTTGACAATTGCTCAAAAAAAGGCTCGTGTCGATCGATGCAAATAAATTTTGAAAAAATACGATCACAGTGCGTTTATAAAATTGTCACAGGTGACGAATCATGGACCTATGCGTATGAGCCCGAAAAAAACAGCAATCGACCTGTGGGTCTTCGAAGACGAGCCACATCCAACGAAAGTTGTTCGTGGAAGAAGCACTTCGAAGCAAATGGTCGCTGTTTCTTTGGCAAAACTGGTCATGTGGCGACTGTTTCGCTTGAGCAACGTAGGATGGTCAATTCTAAGTGGTACACCACAATTTGTATGCCTAAAGTCTTCTGAGAAATTTGAAAAGCGAACAAGAGAAGACGATCAATGTGCACCATGACATTGCGAGCTCTCACACATCGGCTTAAACCAGCGTCCTTTTAACCAAACAAAACGTCGAATTGATGGGTCATCGGCCGTACCGCCCAGACTTGGCTCCCAATGACTTCTTTTTATTCCCTCACATCAAAAAAAAAAATGCGTGGTCATGTTTTGGAGGTGTCTCAATCGGAGTGGAAAAGAGCTTCGACAATTGGTTTGAGCTCATGCAAAAGTGTATAAATCATGCTGAAGAATACTTTTAAAACCAATAAAAGCATTTTTGATCATAAATATTTGCATTTTCATTATTAGGCCAGAAATATATTTAGCAGCCCTCGTATGCCATTCCAACATGATGGTGCCACTTAACACACAGCCACTTAAAGCAATGCTCTTTTGAGCGAGAATTTCAATGGCCGTGGTATCTCAAATCGTTGAGATGTTAATTATTCGCCACGATCACGTTATTTGACACCGTTCTTTCTTTGTGGACTTTAAAAAAAAGTGCTCGTCAATAAGCCAATAACAGTTCAAGAGCTAAATAATGAGACAATTCGGCACATTTAAGACATTTAACCTCTAAAATAACTCTGAGTCATTGATAATATGGAACACCGAAGCCGTGGCCAAAATTTCAATCCTTCTATCTTAATAAAAAATTAAGATAATTCGCGGGTTTAAGTTGGACCACCCTTTATAAAGGGATTTCAAATAGGGACATAACTATTTCGTATCTTTATGTCAACGCACCAACAAACATTTTCAATGATCTTTCAGTGTCAAAACGTTTGTCAAAGTCAACATTTTCATCTTGGTTAAAGTTCACATACTATCTACTTTTGGAAATCCTTTAATATAACTACTGAAATTCTGATTCGGTGGTCGTAACTTTAAGAGCGCTTACTCCAATTTTCGTCCGTAATAATCGTCCGACCCGACCCGACGACTGTACTTGCTATATTCGATAAATTTGAATCCAAATTTTTACGTTCGGATGTTCTGACGCCAAATGGACGCTCGCAGCGATGCAGCCGTAAGTGTATCCGTTCAAAATGAGCCAAATCAGTCGATTTCATGTGTTTCTCAGGAATTGGACATCCCTCAAACCACACTGTGGCGTATTTTGCGAAAAGATCTTGTCATTCATCCTTATAAGATCAAACTGACTCATGAACTGAAGCCACTAGCTCATTAAAAACGCCGATTGGCCTTTTACAAGGTATCACGAAAATCCAGAAATTCATGGAAAAATCATCTTCAGCGATGAAGCTCATTTCTGGCTGACTGGTTTTGTCAATAATCAAAATATGAGTTATTGGACAGCAACAAACTCACATGTGCTTCAAAAGACACAATTACATCCGCAAAAAAAGTACTGGTTGGTGTAGTTTTCATGCCGAAAGTATGATTGGGCCGTATTTTTTCGTCGATCAAAACAATCGTCATGTTACCGTCAATAGAGAGCGCAATCGTGTCATTGGATGAGCTTGACATCCCTGATATGTGGTTTCAACAAGACGGAGCCACTAGTCACACAGCACGCGTTACAATCGATTTACTGAAAGGAAAATTCGGTAAAGGTGTTATCTCAAGAAATGGTCCCATCGAATGGCCACCTCGTTCATGCGTTTTAATGCTATTTGATTTCTTTTAATAACATCAAACAAGAAATTGCCAACGTTCTGGTCGAATGTGTACAAGAGTTGTGGAAAATTAGGTCCAAAAAATAGATCGCTGTACACGGGCTTGTGGAGGTCATATGACCGAAATCAAATTTCACTCTTAAAATGTAACATGTGAACTTTACCTGACATTAAATTTAAACTCCATTGCTTAAATATTCAGTGTTTTATTAATTAAAATTGCTATGTCCTTAATGGAAACCCCTGTATTGTCTCTGCAAAAAATAAAACCACAGGGCGTTAAGGACATTTTGTACGGAAATTAAGGCATCATCTTATTGCAATAATTCTAACAATGATTAAACATAACGTATGATACCAATCTGAGACTTTAGTTCCTAGATTCAATGGTAAATATTTTCAAAAACTATGACCTCAAATTAGGATGTGGTAACAAAAAAAACTTATAGTGCAATCAAATAAAATATAATTCAATTCCTTATCCAAACTTATAATTATCAAGAAACCAAAACCATTTTTACGTGGTTATCACCGTTATGGCTATAACCACTGTGCTCCATAGCACTGGCGTATGCTAAGATGCGTCTACCAACGCTCCTCGAGATAAACAGCAGGTGGGGTGCCATTTTAAGGATCTGCTGTGTGGGCTCCACGTACCTTTTGCTGAGAGGTTGAGGCCTATCTAAAACTTCTGCTAATCTTTGGGTCGTAGCATCCATTTAATATGCAGCTCCACGTCAAGGTTTTACTTTAGATGCTAAATCACAGTTACTGTGAAACTCCCCGAAGGGTCGTTCTCTAATAGGTCAGGCTAGAACAACAGTTACAGTGGCTCTAGACCTACCGCTGCACCAGACTTGAGTAGCTGGGCCGACCTCGTAGCAAATGACTACTTTCAGTTTGAGCGCCGCACACTCTGACTAGTAGCACCAATGCCTGCCCCCAAAAATCGCTCAATGTTTGTCCCCAAACATAGAAAATGAATGGAGAATGAATAATCCTGCTGGAAAGCTCTTGGAATTACCTAAAGAAATCAGAAAACGAAACTCGTTCCCTGCGGGTTATTATTCACAACAGAAGGTGTCGGATTTAACGTGATTATCGCCGAAATGGCCTGAACCACGGTGTGCCATCACACTGGGGCCGTTACAATGCCACGGCCAACGCCACATTGGATTGATTCCGCCGGTACCAATTTGAAGAATAACAGTTATGGGTCCCTCTTGGTTAGGGGTCGAGGACTATCTAAACCTCTGCTGTTCTATGGGTCACAGCACCCGGTCGCAATGCAACTCCACAGCGAACCGAAGTTCTCCCCGCGATTTGGGTATAAACCACAGCCACCACGATACTCCCCGAGGGGCCGCACCATATAGGCAGGCCAAAACAAGTTCTGGGGGTCCGTGGAACCAGATTAAGGTCTCCGGTCAGACCTCGTAACCTAAAGGCTACTCCCAGTTTTTGTTCCATACAACATGGGACTGGCTACCCATAGCCACCGACATCCTAAAACCAACAATCAACCTTTACTCTATACTGCCAAACTAGCCCTAGCATGCCGCATCGAGAAACCCCTATTTGCGAACTCTTTCGCTCTGGCCAAAACCTCTTGTGAAGCAACCATCCCTCTAACATCCCACTGCCCGTCCGTCATTTCAATTCCTAACCGACCTAAATCCCTAACACTTTCATAAAGAGTACATTCACAGAGAACAAGCAACCAATCCTCAAGAACCGCACCACAATCACACGACTCCCTATCGCTTAGGGTATTGTGCAAAAATGCATTGAGGGACCCATGACCAGTCAGCAAAAAGCCGAGAAAAAGGCTAAAGCTAAAATCTGGCTGACCACTAACAAACCTAACATCCCTGATAAATCTATAAGTAACACGCCCTTTCACACTATCGTCCCACCTAGACTGCCACCTCTCCATCACACATTCATCCAAGTGAGTCCTAATCTCACCAGCACTCATACGCTCCATGCCGTCCTCCACCCAACTATCCCTTGGCAATACAACAACCCTTTTTGCCATAAAGGCAACGGCACGTCGTATTACCTCGAGATCGAGGGGTTATATATAATTTATAATTTACAACAGTCAAATCGGCCCGTACGACTATAACAAATTTATCAACAGAATTTGGAAGCTTTGCAAATTTTATGTTTTTCAAAACTTTAAACGCTCAATTTTAATTTGCGTTAGAGCAAAAATAAAATCTGAATAAAATCGAGTCGACCTTAATGGAGACCTTTTAGAAAAACTTGTATTTAACTCCAGTAAGAACTCGTTGCGAAATCAAGTGCTTTTTATAGAACACAAACTTCAACGAATCAGATCGCTTATTGCTTATTGAAATATCACAGCACTCTTTTTAATAGACTTCTTCGGTTAATTGACTTAAAATCATTTTTGTCAGTATTTTTTAAAGATAATTACGATATCTGTATGCATTTTTTTTATTTTTAAATATTATCTCCTGTGAAATTCCTGATTTAAAACATGCCAACAACAACAGCAAGGACATTATTAAAATAATAATAATTATTTTTATAATGAAAACAATATCAAAAGAATGTTGAACACAAACCGCACAGACATTTCATCTGCATGCATTGCATACCTACCACATCAAATACAAGCCGCAAATGTGGCTAAATTGTTTTAGTTTTTTTCTCTGTGTGTGTGCGTTTGCCCGAGTGTGTGGGATATTTGCAAATGGTCAATTATTTCGGTTTGGAATGGTTTTTCAATTTTGGCATCGAATGCTGGCTAATAACGAGCCAAGCAAGCATTGACAATATTTTCAACTAACAGCAATTAAAACACTCAATGCGGTTTTAATTACATAATTCTTGTGACACTCGACCGCAGGACCTTGTGAATGGTCCAAATGCACATGTGTGTGAGTGAGTGTGAGTGATTATAAGTATATGTGTCTGTTGATCCTGGCTTGTATGATAGTGTATGGACAAGAATGTGCGAGTTTGGTTATAGTGAATGGCCCCGGAATGCACTTAATTATAGGCGGCGGTCTGCTTATCGCCAAAAACAAGCCGAAAGCAGGGCAACAGTAACGACCAACGAACGACATAAAGGCTAAATATTTCGCCAAAGAGCAAAAAGGCCAAATTACACACAATTATTTATGTAATTTAATGCAAAATGAACATTTATTTGTAGCCTTCCGCTGCACCGTGCCGAGCGAGACAACGCACAAGAGGAGGAGAAGCGGCAAGCAGGCAGGCAGGCAGTCAGCCTGGCAAAAGAAGAGATAAACAAAGCAATTGCCGCAGTTAAAAAAATTACACTTTCGGTACCATAAAAATAAATAAATTTATTTATGCTCTTTGTAAACAAAATCGCACAGGACATTATATACGCTCGTGCACACACGCACACATACACGCACACAGACGCAACAGCGGGAAAAGTGAAATAATTGTCACACTAATGCCATTATACACAAATACAAACACTCTTACACACACGCTTACACTCACAGCGAAAAGGATATGCAAAAAAAAACACAAACAGCAACACCAAGAGAGAAATTCTCAAAAAACAGTCATAATAAAAGCTTTGCTTTTTTCTATGTTGTTTGCGTTGTCCTAGTCTTCTGCTGCTGTGCAAAATAGCGAAAACAAAATATAAATAAAATTACACGACAAAGAAACAAAAGTACAATAAACATAAATTTTAATAAAAACATATAAAAATAGCATCTCTCCATGGAGCCGAAAGAGAAACGCTGCGACGTGCTTTGCCGTGTCATGGCGTGGCGCAGCTTATTTCTAGCCCAGCTCGGCTACACAGACAAACGAACAAATAGACAGACAATGGATGGTTTTAACAAACCGGCACAGAGAAGTTGCGTGCACGTTCTCGCTTTTCTCGCCATTCGCGTGAAACAATATTCGCATACGAAAAAGTCTTCCTTCCTTGCTGGTGCCAAAGAGGAAGGCACAGATGCAGTCTCCATTTTTGCTAAACTGCTATCATACACAATCCACATAAGGAGAAATCCTTGGGGCTATCAAAGTGTGGGTATACAGAAGAGTGGGTTGGGTCCAAAAGGACTTTAGCTATTTCATGAACATTATATGATAGCTCATTAAACAGGGACTAACCAACTCGAGAACTCTTCATTTCTATATTTCAATTAAAGACAAGGTTTTTACAAATTGTAAAATAAAATCTCTAGATGACTCGGAATGTGGAGTTTCCGTCGAGGAGGTGAAAGAGAATTGTATTTTAGAAAAAAACTTAAAAAATTATTTACAACAGTAGTTTTCATAATGGGCTTTCAAATCAAAATGCAATTCGTGATTTTTTTGTCAGCATAATCCACCAAATGTGTCAAAAATCGGGAGATTTGTGTGGACATTTCAGTAAACTGGGTCTGTAGGAAATGTGAGAACACCTGTGCATGCTCGCCCAGTTTGTTCTGCCATCCTTCATCACAGTAGTACGACTTATTGGAAAATTAGGTCGGCCAAGCTGTTACTGTGGCTTTATAATGAAAATGCGAATGTTTATCATCAAAATTGGTTTTATTGCTGGCCAGAAATTGAGGATATGGACCAGGATAATACGAGGGTTGCTATATCTCCAAAACAATCTATCTTACCACGGTGCAGGTCTTAACAGGCCTCTCCCGCACGATATTTATACACTTTCACTAGTGGATAAGAGGGTACATACGACAATAATTTTTTTTGATATGCATTACACATCAGAAAAAACAAGTGGACAATTTTTAAGTTAGGCCGGGCTGAAGCTTTTATACTCCCCACCATGGATTGCCTTGTAGTATGGCATTGCAAGTATAGGGATATACTTAGTAGTGACATAAATACTGTTACAACATTGAACACACCCACTTCAATAGTGGAACTGAACTTACCCAATTAATGTCATATGGGCTTGGAAAGCTAACCTCAATAGCGTTAGCCTGTAACGGGATTTTAAAATTGTTTCAACTTTCATCAGGGACAGGTCAGATAATGAGAACCGTATCGCTCTAAAAGCGCTTTTCAAGTGTGAAATGAAAAAACGATATTGTAAGTGAATAGCTGACCTTTAGTGTTGTTATTTTATAAAATCCACAACAGCGATAATCAGATGGACGACATTGTTTTGTTAATTGACAACCCCTGAAGATGACTGACGAAGTCAATCGAAATATTAAGATAAATAAAAATTAAACAACAGATAGAACAACGAGTTTAAATAAATGACCTCAAGCCGAAAAATAACTTTATAAAATAAAAAACAATATTTTCAAAACGCTACGGCCACTAGGGATTAGCCGCATGTACATCTACCGATGCATAAAACTCTTTAAGGAGACTGGAGAAGTAAAAGACCGCCACCGGTCGGGCCTCCCACGCTCTGTTCGAACACCGCATGTTATCAAAGCCGTTAAATCAAGAATTCACAGAAATCCGTTCCGAAAACAGAAAATCATGGCCCGTGAGATGAATATCACGCAAAAGTCCATGAGTCGAATCATTAAAAGGACTTGGAACTTGGGGCTTTCAAACGACGTAACGGACATTTATTGACTGCAGCTTAAAAAAATAACATTGAGAAATGCAAAAGTCTTTTGGTGAAACACGCTGATAACTTGCACAGAAAATTTTTTTTACCGATGAAAAAATATTTACCGTTCAGGAAAAATTTAAGAAGCAAAATGATAGAGTGTATGTGGTCATCTAAGGAAGCATCTAAACAGATCCCCAGGGTGGGAAAGTTTTATCACCCAGCTTCAGTCATGGTTTGGTCGGGTGTCTCTTACGATGGGGTCACTGACCTGCATTTCTGCGAACAAGGAGTCAAAACATCGGCCAAAGTTTACCAAGAAACCGTTTTGGAAGCTGTTGTGAATCCTCTTAACAATTCCCTGTTCCAAAACCAGCCATGGACTTTCCACCAGGATTCTGCGCCGTCCTATAGGCCTTATGGGTCCCAGGCCTGGCCTGACAATATGCCAGCTTTCATTTCCTCTGAAGAATGGACCTCAGGCAGTCTAGATTTGAACCCATTGGATTACAAATTGTGGACGGTTTTAGAGGCCAAGGTTTGTCACAAAAGATACCCCACCATTGGATCTCTTAAGACTGCTTTGGTTCGAGCTGTGGCCAATTTTCCAATGGACGTGGTTCGTGCAGCTATTGGCGATTGGCCAGTGCGACTAAGGGCGTATGTAAAGGCAACAGGCGAGCATTTCGAATAAGTAGATTCTTTTTGGATGCAATATAAGTATACATCAAAAATATATTAAAAAATATTTGGTCCAAAACATTCAGTAGATTTTATTTCACAGCATAAAACGTGTGTAGCAGTTTTTATGTCCCTACTAAGTATTTATATGTATAATTTTTCCTTGTTTGGCAGAACAACCAAGTCTTACAAATTAATGCATATTGAGATTTACTAGGCAATTCTACTTAGTAAGATTTTGTCTATTTTTGGCGCTCTATGGTCTTTTGACATATGTGCCAAAACCACACATGTAGTCAATCCGTTTAATTAGTGTTAAGTAGAGAAGAAATGTTATTGTTTTTCCTCAAAGAGGCCAATTGGGCCCCTGCGGGCCTAGGGTTGCACAAGGAATGAGCAAAATTGGTCCAAATCATAAAATTAGGTACATACTTTGATTTATGAGAAAATTGTACTTTTCGTTGAACATTACGGGATGTATTTTTATCCCATGGCGCATAGACCACGACCATAGACAGAATAGTCAAATTAAGCCAAATCGTAAATAAATGTTATATTAAAACTGTTCATAAAACTCTGACAATTCAGAGCATCTATATGTCCATGTTCGAAGGCACCTATTTCCGGGCACGCTCATGGACTTGGAATTAGTGTAATCTAAGTGTAAAATTAATAATACATTTGTAACCGTGACTTAATTTTAATTTTTTTTAAAACCCCTATGTTTTTTTTTGTGCCCCATGGGTCGATATCCAACATAACCTTACTTAAAGGAACATGTTTGAAATTTTAAGAAAATTGCAATTTCTTTGGGTTTCTTTGGATTTGTCCCGAACATTATAGGTAGCTTATAGGCCCCTGGGCCCACATACCAAATTCAAATAAAAATCTTTAAATTTATGTCATATTTCAATGTTTCTGAGTACCCATATGTTTATGTAAGAATGAACATATTTAGGGAACTTGCCTCCAGGGTCAAGGCCTTCAACTTCTTTGAAACTTATTATTAATGTGATATTCTGATTCGTGACGAAATATGTGGCAGTGTTTAACTGCGATATCTAGAGCCGCTTCTTTAGAACAACAAAAAAACAATAGAAACTGAATTACATCGAAATCGGTTCCTGTACTATCGGAAAAAACTCCTGTATGGATAGAAATAAAAATCTCCTAGTATTTGTGGCGAAATGAATTTAAACCTAAAGGTTCTGCTAAGTCACGAAACGATAGCAATTATAAATATTCGCGTAAAATGCCGATTATCTATTTAGCCTAGAAAAAGCTGTAGATATGAGTTGGCCAAAAGGAAATTAAGTAATTAAGGCTTTTTAATTTTTTTCAAGATGGGGTCATTTTTTGATGTAGACATAAAGTCGCCTATCAAAGAGTGTCTGACTCAGGCTGAAAGTAGCATGACTACATCAGCTGACCAGAGTCTATGCTGATGCCAAGAGCTATTGCTCAAGTCTGGCCTACTGCCAAAGGCCCTCTAGGAAATTGACTTTAGCTTGTACCTCTATAACTCTCTATGACCCTCTATGACTACTTCAAGAATTGCTATTTCCCAGGAATCTTTAAAGCCCAATTGAACAAGTTTTTAAAATGTAGCACGATGATGCAGGCTCTGGTAGCGAAAATTGTATTAATCACACCATAACTGAATTATCTTCTGAATTAATCTTCTAAATTGGTGCAGCTTTTCCAAAAGTCTTCTTGAGGTGTACTTGCTGTATGAAGATACTATAGGGTGTTTTTTATTGAGGTATAGAACTTCGAATTGAAATAAAACACAAGAAAATCGTTTTAATGTCCATTAATTTGGCTTTATTGGAAGGATAATTTTATGCCATTAATGTTTAAATATGATTTCGGGCATGTGACCGCCGCGGCTGGCTCGAATAAAGCCAATTCTACAGGTCCAATTATCAACCACTTTTTCGAGCATATGGGGCCGTATGTTGGCAACAACGCCACGAATGTTGGCTTCCAAGTCCCCTAACGTGTTTCTGGTTTGTTGGCGTAGACGAGCGACTTCACATATCCCCAAAGAAAATAATCCAATGGTCCATGTAAACCGATCCATGGTTAACCGAATTAATTGCTCTGATGGAGGATTATGTCGACCATAAAATGGACGGAGCTTGCGGTGAACTTCGCGAACTGAACCATTACTTTCGAAATAAATTTGCACGATTTGCAAGCGTTGTTCTTTTGTCAACCTGTTCATGATGAAATGGCAAACCAAACTAAATATTAATCACTTGACAGCTGACAAAATGGCCGCCAGTTAAAAAAGTGATGCCAACTTAAAGTTCTATACCTCAATAAAAAACACCCCTTATAAGGAGTCCAATGAGAATACTGCTTTTTGTCCATTAGTGCTTCCAACTTTGTAATCAGTAAGTACATATTTTCGTTAATTTACGCCATTTTCTTGTTTTAATAATAGTATAAGTTTTTTAAGATTTTCATTCCAATCATTAATGGGCTCTGATATAGCTTCGAGTTTTTATTTCCATTTATGTCGTTATTATCCGGTACACAGATATGAAGAGAATGTCTTTAAGCTGGCTACTAAATATTTAAACGAAACATAATTTTTGGAAAGTTTATTCCAATAGTTTTTCCCTTGGTAATTTTAGAAAGTTTATCCCAACAGTTTTTCCACCGAGCACCAACCCACTCTAATGTACATTGTGTAAATATTTGTGGCGAATTCCATTTGTGTGTATGTGTTTTCATTTTTAGCTAAAGGATAAACATTTTTTACACCATACAATCTGTCCAATGGGAAAAATATATAAAGCTCTTTTATTTCCAGCATCGCCATGGAAGGCCATGTCCCAATAATTCCGGGTTAGGCTCATTGAACTATTTTCAATTATAACCATACAATAACCTTGTTGTAGTAGGATCAAAGGGGGAATCGATTGTAAAGGATATTTAGAAAATAAGTCCTACCAGTTTTGTATTAACGTAATATTACAAGACTCAATGATATAAAAATACCTTACAGACATCATGAGTTTTAAGGAAAAGCGTTTAATTCGGCAATTTCAGTCATTTATAGAAAAACGCTAGGCTATATCCGAATTTTAAGCTCACCTTAGTGAAAAATCTCCTTATTCCTCATCGTCATTTTCCTATTATTTTATTGCTCAAAATATTTGCCTTTGTTAAATCTCTAAAAATATTAAATCGTTGGGAGTTTGTCAATTATTTTTTATTTCTATATCCGATTTTTCTCTCCATTCAATACGTACACATGGATGTATGGATGAATACAAATACTTTGAATTGAAAAATATTGCGCAGTTTATTTCAATCCTCTTGAGAAAATTTGCGATAAATGAGAGTGCATGCAGTGGATGTTCAAATAAAGAAAAATAGAATTGCCTGATCCGATTTCGTACGTTCATTGTTTGTGTACACATTTTCTATTTCATTTCATGGCAATGAATGAAATCTACCATTCAATTGAATTTATTGCTAAATTTCATTTAGGATACATGCAAATGTTCGATGAGTGTACATTAGGGTGATACAGAATTGTAATTCAATATGATTAGCTGATTTTGTACAGTTAATTTTATGGACCTTATTTAAATGGTACGTTTTTCTATATAGTCGAGTTAGTTTTTCTAAAATTTTAAATTTAAATGAAATTTCATGTATTAATCGGTTCTGAAGAAAGAAGATAAATTCCATTTCAAATATGCTAGTTGCTCTGGAATTTGTATTGATTTTAATCTGGCATTTAGAATTTAGCTGTGTTACATGTAAATCAAACCTTTGCTTTGTTATGGATAACTTGAAGACATTTTTATAACATCAATCGGCTTATAAACACCGCCGCCTTTACAAACAAAAGGTTAATATCTCTATAAGTTGTATCAACCTTTGGAGCTGGCTTAAAACAATAGGTCCTTACCTATGATTTCCCTGCTCTAAGAACCACACCTACAACATCTCATAGAGTAAAAGGAAGTTAGCTATCAAGGCTTGATATCGTATCTACCTGGACCGATTTGGCTTATTTACAGTCATGCAAAATTGCAGGACCCTAGGTTGAATCGTTCGACCGCTATAGTGCTTTCAACAGACAAAAGAACGAACGAAAGACGGACATGGCAAGATCTTCTTAGAATTGCACGACGATCATTTATATATATATACCTCAGGGTCTCTGATCAATATTTCGTGGTATTGCAAACGGAACGACAAATTTAGCACACCAGAGCTAGAGAGTATAAAAACAAATGTTTTTCCAAAAATTCTTTCGTGGCAAGTTCTATCAACTGGTACTCATTCTATCAACTGGTACTTTGCTAAAATATTTATTACATATAGAGAAAAAATCTGTTTGAAATTGGTCCCAACTACAAAAATTGGGTTGGATAAACCGAAAATCTGTTGCAATAAACAACATTCCATAGTATTGAAGGTAACATGGTTCGAAATATCATATGACGGTTGCTACAACCATATCACGATATTCACATTCAATAACACAGTTATACAAACCGAATTCAGTTTAACTTTTGGTTGCAAAACCCATAATTATGGCAACCAACCAACTATTATTAACATGAACTTTATACCAATAATCGGTGGTGACAACAGATAAGTTATTTGTAGTGACCAAACATTGTTTGCTATTGTAACATAATATTGGGTTTTCCGACATCAACAATTTCATTGGTTCTAGTTACAACAAAACCGTTGTCATCGACAAAAAACATATTTCGAAGTCCCCAAAAAAGGTTTAAAAACAAAGACAGTTTAAGTTTCTTGGCGAAAAACGGTAAAAGCTTCCTAGGGATACTGATCATGAAAATATACGAATTATAAATAAACGAACTATAATTAAAAAAAATATTTTTAGAATATAGAAAAAGGCTTAACGGTAACTTAGTGACTTTGCTCAGACTAAATCAGATATACCTCCATAGATAAACCTTCTTATTATTCAAAACAACAATAATTTTTTTTTGTGGCAACCCATTTTTTTCTTGTTACGGCCACCCTACGCTTGACAATAAATATTGTTAGACCTTAATTAATTCTTTTCAGATTGGAGCATGACTGCAATGCTTTTCAAAACATTTATCCAAAGACCTATTTACTTTACTGATCAGTTGCCCTTTGCAAGGCGGTACAATATTACATTTTTTCAAAAAGTACCAATACATGTACAAATTCAGTAATAATAATCATCTTAATCTGTTATGATTACCAATACTTGCTTTCTTCAACCGAAAGTGTCAGTTCCCTCTTCTAAAACTTTCTGTCTACCCAACCAACATTCGGTTGTAACGTTGGATTACATGGATAGTACTTGCAACCACCAAAATTCGTTTGTGGAACAAATCCGTTCTCTGTGTGTAGGAATTTCTTAATAAGATTTTAGAGTCCAAAACCAAGATCATGATTCCCAAACGAGTATGCAGGAGCTGAAAGCGAAGAGTTTATTAGTTTATTGGAAGAACAATATGTTTCTCTTCATTCATCCACACGCAGTGAACAGATCTGTTCCACAACCGATTGTAGATGGTTGCACGTACTATCCATGTATTCCCTCGTTACAACCTAATGTTGATTGGATACACAGCAATTTTCAGTAGAGGGAACTGACACTTTCGGTTGAACAAAACAAGTATCGGTAATCCCAACAGATTAATATGATTACTGTAACTGACTTTGGACATGTATTGGTGGTTGTTGTAGATTGTTGGTTATTAGTATTTTTTAAAAAAAAATTGTATATTTTACAGCCTTGAAATAGGTCAATTGATCAATAAAATAAATACGTCTTTAGAAAGATGTTTTGATACGCATTCAAATAATGAGCCAATCTGATCAAGTCTGAGTGCTGTCGGTAATTTATAGTTAAGCCTGTTCGAGTATACTCGTATATTGGAAAAAAATTTAATTTATAGTTTTTTATTTATATGGCAGTATCTTTTGGAAGCATTTACCGTCTAACCTAAGACACTTAAACTGTAGGAGCATTTTTTTGTTTTTTGGGGATTTCTCAATATGTTTTCGTCTATCTTTGTAAATTTTGTGGTAACTAGAACTGATAAAATATTAAAGTGTTTATATGCTGATGTTAGAATTACCAATTTTATGTTACAACTGCCAACTTAACAGGGTTTGCTCTCTAAAAAAAACTAATCTGTTGTCATCGACAATTACTGGTACCAAAGTAACATTTACATCATAATTGGATTTCGGTTGGTATTACTGTTTTATTGGCTTTGAATAACGTGATATGTTTGTAGCAACCATCATATGATATATTGAACCATGTTACCATCCATACTATGGAAGTGTGGTTTTTGTAACAGAAAGTCGGTTTATCCAAGCGAATTTTTGTAGCTCGAACAGATTTCCAATTGATTTTTTTCTCTGTGTGTATGTTTAAAAGTCTTTGTTTAAAAAATGAAAAGTACTTCTAATGTTCAAAAGAACCATTTGTATTTGTAACATCTGGAATTACGTATCTTTTATATAAGTATACCCTCCACTGTGAATTTCTGAGGTGAATTTTTTTGGGTCCTTGGGTCCAAAAATAATAGCAACGAAATCCTCAAAACAATTTATATTGGGATTCGTAATAAAACCGACTTTAGTTCCAGTACTCATACTCTTTTATTAACTGGTGGTAATAAATAAAGTTTTTCAGCCAAAACTTTAAAAAAAAATGAGTGGAGTTTTGCCTGATTAGATATTTTAATATGTCCATATTGACATTGATCGTCCCTTCTTGACCATAACAGACGTTTTTCGACCACCTTAGCCGAATCGTTAGCAACTTTGCTCTTATTGGGGTTTTTTAATGCGTCCTAACTAAAAAAAATATTATGATTTTCCTGATATACCGTTTGTGTCTTTAAGGAAAACTGGACATACAAGTAATAATAATAGTTTATTTATTTTTTATACGAGTGAGTATAAATGAAATTACAATTTAAAAAGTGCCCTCGCAACACCAGACTTTATTGGGGAGGGTAGTTATATAAGTACTATGTGTATCATAATTAAGTTTTTCGCTTCATTTATAAATAAGGCATAAACAAAGTTTGATATTTATATTTTAATTACGAGTATATGATTTATAATACATTTCGGTTTTATAAGATTCTTAAATATTACAAGTGAAGCATTTCTAAATTCTGAAGGAAATTTGATTTCAGATTAGATTTAAATAAATTCTAGCGATTTCTTTACGAGCTTGAGGCAGCTCTTTAAGAGCTTGAGCAGCCGATAAATTCAATACTCTGTTTTGTTGATTACAGCCAACACCGTTTCACTCGCAAAATTTTGGTTTTTCCTGGTATTGATTACAATTACCATTTAAAATCGCAAATATCGATCACAAGCCATCATTGTGAAAAATTTTAGTATCCTAGGTCAATTCGTTTGACCTCTATCGTACTCTAAGCGAACACACGAACAGACGTACGAAATGAAGGTGAAACGGAGCTCGTTATTTAAATATGCACTTAGTAGGGACATAAATACTGTTACAACATTGAACACACCCATTTTAAGAGTAGAGCTGAACATACCCCTTTAATGTCATATGGGTTTTGAAAGCTAACCTCAATAGCGTTAGTCTGTAACGGGATTTTAAAATTGTTTCAACTTTCATTATGGAGTGGTCAGATAATGAGAACCGTATCGCTGTAATAGCGCTTTTCAAGTGTGAAATGAAAAAAAGGCGATATTTTCAAAACGCTCCGGCCACTAGGGATTAGCCGCATGTTCGTCTAACGATGCATTAAACTGTTTGAGGAGACTGGAGATGTAAAAGACCGCCTCCAGTCGGGCCGCCTACGCTCTGTTCGAATACCGCATGTCATCAAAGCCGTTAAATCATCTGAGAAATCCGCTCCGAAAACAGAAAATCATGGCCCGTGAGATGAATATCACGATAAAGACCATGAGTCGAATCATTTAAAAAGACTTGGGACTTGGGGCTTTTAAACGACGTACCAGACATTTATTGACTGCAGCTTTAAGAAAAAAGGATTGAAAAATGCAAACGTCTTTTGGTGAAGCACGCTGATAACTTGCACAGAAAAATTGTGTTCACCGATGAAAATTTTTTTGCCGTTCACGAAAAATTTAACTAGCAAAATGATAGAGTGTATGCGCGGTCATCTAAGGAGACATCTGAACTGATCCCAAGGGTGGAAAAGAGTCATCACCCAGCTTCAGTCATGGTTTTGGTGGGGTGTCTCTTACAATGGGGTCACTGACCTGCATTTCTGCGAACAAAGAGTCAAACGATCGCCCAAAGTTTACCAAAAAACCGTTTTGGATGCTGTGGTGAAGCCTCTTACCTGTTTCAAAACCAGCCATGGTCTTTCCAGCAGGTTCTGCGCCGGCCCATAAGGCTATAACGTCCCAGGCCTTTCTTCGAAAAAATTTGCCAGCGTTCATTTCCGCTGAAGAATGGTCCTCTGGCAGTCCAGATTTGAGCCCATTGTATTACAAATTGTGGAAGGTTTTAGAGGACAAGTTTTGTCACAAAAGACATCCCAACATTGGTTCTCTTAAGACTGCTTTGGTTCAAGCTGTGACCATTTTTCCAATGGACGGGATTCGTGCAGCTATTGACGATTGGCTTTATTGCAATTTTTGCATGCTATTGTTAATGGTATAGTTGATGGTCCTGAGTTGGTAAATTTTATAAAGTGTATGCTCTATCTCGCTTTTTAAGACACTACTTTCCTTTTCACATCGATACTTGTTTTACGAAAAATGCTTTAAATGAACCGATTAATAAATTTTTGAAATTTAATTATACTATTTCTGAATTTATTGATTTTACCTTTAATAGTTCAAAGAAAATTTTTATATTGTATTTAACTAATGTATATAGGTATTTATTTATATTTAATGAATTTACTGCTAGACTGTAAGGATTTATTTCCACAGACTAAATAAAGGAAAATGAAATCAATTCCCGTTAAAACCATCCACCACTTGCGTCACTTTGCATTTTAGTCAACGCAATGTATATATTTGTATTAGCAGGATGTTGTTGCTTTAGACGAACTAAGTAATTCAAAAACATTTTATATGAACACGCAGTAGTGGCTTTAGTTATACGAGTAATAAATATTTCGCAGAAATTCTACGTATTTTTTGTTGTTTTTTTTGTTGTTAGAATTTTCCATGAAAAACTAATGAAAGTATGACAAAGAAAAGACTATATTTAATTCATGTGCATTACTACATGGAAAACCTTGAAGATGTAATTAAAAAAAACTGAACGTCAAATATTGGATTAGTTTCATGCAAAACAACCTGTGTACGATTTCGTGGAAAATATTTACCACATAAGGTTTTTCAAAGAATTTCCTTTTTTGTTTAGGGTAAGGACACCAACTAACACTGAGTACAGTTTTGGAATTTTAATACTGGTAATTGCAGGGATTTTATTTAAAGGTTGGAGCCTAATGTTGTTGGGTTAAAACTGAAGCTTAGCAAAACGTTAATAAAAAATGCTTGGGGTAATTTTTTATCCCTGAAAGGGGCTTTAGTCAAGTAAAGTCTCCTGTAGAAAATTAGTTATACATCAAGTATTTTAAATATTATATTTGTTAAAATATACATGTCAGAAAAATTGAATAATAACAAGTAAAAAAGTCGTAAAGTTCCTTCAAACCTTATATACCCTCCACTGTCCATAGGCTCAAAAAGCTCAAAATGTCTGTTTTTATGACCTATGTGCCCTTCTCTTATCTCAGTCAAAAGTTCAAAATGACTCTTGATTTGAATTCATGGCAATTTGGGTACCAATATGTCCATATTGGCTATTAATTGCCCGTTTTGAGCATGTGGGGCGATTTTTGGGCCGCGTTAGCCAAAAGGTATAGCAACTACCCGTTTTATCCATTGTCCGTCCACAAAAAATATTGTTCGCTAAGCAAATACTCTAAAAATGTGTACTTTTCGCCATGGTACCTTAGCCCTTTAAGCTGATTTCGGCCATTTACAATGCCTTACAGCTTATGACTATAAGCCATTATTATGCAAAATTTCAGTATCCAATGTTTATTTGTTGGACCGCTATCGTGCTTTGAAAAGATACACGAACGGACGAACATGACTAGATTCTCTTAGAATTGTTTGACGATAACCGTTTACGAAAATAAGCGTTCAAAACAAAATGCATTTCGTGCACTTCGTAATTTTTTTGGTCAGCACAATCAACCAAATGTGTCCACGATCTAGTGAATTGAGCGCAAATTCTAGCAAACCGAATCTGTAGTAGATGTGAAGAAACTTGTGCATGCACGCCCATTTCGTTCTGATGTTGTTCGCAAAAGTGTGGCAAAAGAGCCGTCAATCTCGACTCGTCGTCATACCCAAGAATTGAACATTCCTCGAACATCACTGATGTGAATTTTGAATAATGATTTGAATTTACAATGTTCTATTAACTCAAGAGCTGCAGCTTTCTGACAATATCAAGCGGTGCCATGCCAAATGGTAGCTGAACAGACAGAATCTCAATGGTGACTTTTCAAAGAAATCATCTTCAGCAACGTGGTACACTTTTACCTAAGTGGATTCGTTAACAAGCGGAATTGCAGCATTTCGGCAAATGAGAATCCACGACTGATTGTTGAAAAGCCGTGATCTCCACATTCGGCCGCACTTCTTCGAAAATTAGGAGGGCCAATTAAGTTACAGTGAATGGTGTATGCTATCATGAGATTTTGACGGACTTCTTGAAAGAAATTGAAGATATGGGATTGGGTGATATGTGGTTCCCACAAGATGGAGATGTTCCCCAACAACACAATGGCTCCTTTGCGCGAGAAATTCAAGGGCCGTGTTATCTCACGTAGTGGCAATGTTATTTGGCTGCAACGATCATGTGATTTGACACCGTTGGACTTCGTTTTTGAGGGATATTAGGTTTAATATGGACTATCGAATAGAGGTCTGCCACCGAAGCTATAGCAAACATTTGGCCTATATTTTGTTTCACATATAATTGTCACAGATCCCTCTATCATAATACAAAATATTAAAATAATTCTTTGAAAACAGGGGTGCAGTTCATTACTTATTGCCCATTGTGACCACATAAAACGTTCTTTGGGCCACATGACCGTAATCCACCTATGTTTAAAATTTTAGGCTCCTACGTTTATTTGTGTAAACGCTATCGTGGTTTCAACAGACAAATGGATGTACAAAAGGACGGATGGATTAACTTAGAATTTTGCAACGATAAATAATAATTTATAAACTTTATAGGGTCCCCGATCAATATATCGGTGTTTTGCATAAAAAAATAAAAAAAATTGAATTCAAACTGTTTATGCCATCTTCGATGGAGGGTGTAAAAAATAGCGTTAACAACCCGTAAAGACATCATGATATTATTTTAGATGGCCTCACACAAGATTAAACTGTTTGATCTAGGTTTTTTGACTTCGAAGCAGCTTTTGAACTGTTAAAAAACTTTGTTTTGGAGGTGTCTCAATCGGAGTTGAAAAAAATGCTTCGAAAATTACTTTGAGCGCCTGCAAATGAGTATAGATCTTTACGGAGAATAGTTGAAGAACAGTAAAACTATTTTCAAAGATAAATAATACGTTTAAAGCTGGACCGTAAGTAGTACTCAAGTGGAATATTTTGACCAAATGTGACCATTTTTACTATTTTTATGTAATTACTTTTTTTCTTTTTATTTATATTTATTCGGTCTTTTTTCATTATTATGACTTGAACAGTTTTAATTCTGGTTCGAGACATTTCTGTTGTGTCATTTTCAGAATCAACGTAAACAAATTATTACTTAAAAAAGACCTAAAGAGGACGCTGTCGGTATTGTCTTTGGTAACCCCTACTAAAATTATCTATACAATATACAAATAACACAGTGTAACAAAAAAGAATGAAGTCAAAATACTTGGGAAGTGATATTATTTTTCTTGTAGATCTTGCTGAGTACAACAAAAATCCGGTTTTGAAATTTCAATACCTGTTTCTTGTTGTACTCAGCAAGATCTACAAGAAAAATAATATCATTTCCAGGTATTTTTCTGACACACTGTAGTTCACCTATATCGCAGAGAAGGAAGAGAATGGATTGCAAAACTTCTTAGAGTTAGGATCTTAAAATGTTCTACGAAAATAATGTCCTCATGATTTTATTTAAAAATCTCATCTTTAATTTCCCAAAAAGATAATCAATGTCGGTATATTGCTGCCGAGTTGTGCCAGATGTAATTTGACAAATGTATTGAATACCACCCACACAAACGTTTGCTCCGATTAAAGTTCGTGTCTCCCAACTGCCACATATTAATTCCGAACCTGTCGCAGTGGCCAAAAGACCCGGCATTCAAAAAACATGACATATGGGTATCATATAACACTAAACTTTCCTCATGATGCCAAAAATTATATAATTATTGTGAATGGCCTGTTCTGCTTTCCTGTCTCTTTCTTGTCCTGTAATCTGGGCAAACTTCCTTTTTAGTGTGGATTGTTGTAGGCAATGGTGCTCTCCAAAAAAGGACAAAGATTGTCTGATGTGCAGTATATCAAGTGATATTAAGACCGCATTGGGGGGCCCCTGTAACACATACCGCTTATATCTGAACCGACGCACAGTGGTCCAGGATGGATTTTTGAATTCTCTAATAGAGCAATTGTAGCCAAAGACTCAAGAATTGAGCTATTAATATTCTAAATCGGGCTACGAGCATAACGTATATTTTAGAAATAAACCTGAAGTGGACTACTTTTCGTATATTCCGATTTTAAAGAAAAGTAAATTTATATTTTTTTTTATACTTTCTTTTTTCCTTATTGACTATTTTCACTTTATTCAGGCTTTGAAAATTTTACCAATATGCCAATTACTCACTATATTTATGCTAAATTGTATCCCAATCGAAGTTCATTTAGCAGTGCTATGCCCCAAATACCCCTTATATATGTAGCAAATCGAAGAACATCAGCATAATAGCCCACAGGTAATTAAAAAAATAGTGTAATACTCATAGCTCTTAAAATATATGAGATACAGTTCGACAAAGTCGTAAAATTAAATCACACTTTTTCAATTTTTAAAACCTGCAACAAGTGAATAACGGCAATAAGGTAAAAGAATTATTTATTGCGCATTCTTTGAACAATTACTTGCAAATATGTAAAAAAAACTACAAACGAAAAAAAAATATGTTTAGCTCGTTTGTTTTATTTCGGTCTGTTGCTTTTACACATTGAACAGGGATTAAACCGGCTCAAGACCTCTTGCTACTATATTTAAATAGAAGACAAGTTTTTTACAAAATGGCAAAGTGACATTGATTTTCGTGGCTGCACACTACTTTTATCATGATTTCGGGTCCGTGACAACCCTCTTCAGAAAGCCTTGCTGCAATTGTTAAAAGTCAAACCGAACTCTATAAGGCCAGGCTCTCCCCAAACGAATGAGAACTACTGTTGCAAACCTTACTTTTCAAGTTTTCTTTACACAATTGCCCACGAAAATACAACTCACTCTTGCCACCTCTAAAGAGTCTCCACATCGAGAGCCAACAATAGATTTCTTTTACAACGTGTGTGTGTGTTGTAAAAAGAGTTTAGTTGACTATGTCAACTTGTGTGCCGTGCCGTGCATGTACGTATATTTAGCTCGTTTGTTTTATTTCGGTCTGTTGCTTTTACACATTGAACAGGGATTAAACCGGCTCAAGGCCTCTTGCTTCTATATTTAAATAGAAGACAAGTTTTTAACAAAAATTAATTATATCTAAAATCGAAAAATACGAAAGGTAGTCAACTTCAGCCTAATTTCTAAAATATCCCCTATGGTCCCATTTTTAATATTAATAGTTTAAATATTACTTGAGTCCTTGGCTACATTTGTCCTTTCTACCGAACACAATTATATTTACTAGATCAAAAATGATAGAATTTCGGTCGATGCAAATCGTTCCCGGACAACTGTGCTACGTGGTGTGATGGTAGGTATGTACGACATACAAGTAAGCCCCTCTTCAGGGAAAATAACATCTAAAAGTGTTACGAATTCAAGATTTATTCCTAAGATATGTGAAAACTTTTATTTCGCATGTGTACGCATTAAGATTCAAATCTCATGTACAGTGTGGAGCGTGAATATTTGATTATTTGCGAATGAAATAAAAAAAATACGAAACTTAGATTTTTTTTAATTATATTAAACAGTAAAGGCATTTTTAAATTACATGGTTTTAAATAAGGTATCGGGCAATTGTCGACCTTTGCTATCCACACACTGCTGCACACGTTTTCTGAAGTTTTCATGAACTACAACAAGCATGTCGACTGGTATTCTGCCGATTCCAGCCTTAATATTTTTAATTAGGTCTTCCAAGGTATTGAAACAGTTGATATGCACCTTCGACTTCAGGTTACTCTAATGGAAAAAATCGTATGGATCTAAGTCTGGTGAGCGTGCCGGCCAATTTACATCACCCCTCAAAGAGATAAGCCGTCCAGGAAACATTTGCCTCAAACAAATTATAGTCGCTGTATGTGCAGTGGCACCATCCTGTTGGAACTATGTTTGCTCTAATGGCATTGCCTAAGGAGCCGACTGAAAAAATCCTGTAGCATAGTCAAGTCCCGTTCGGAGTTCACAGTTACAAGACGGTTATCCTGGAAAATGTGGCTGTGCTAACTCTCTTGATGTTTTGTGGATGTAATCCTTCACACAGGTCCTCTTCGTACACATGACACATTCCCTGCTGTTATTGATGATGCTACCCAATTTACAATTGATTGCCGTCCAAGAACACGACCGTGTGGGGAACAGCGAAACTTTAACACAAAATGACCTCTTCTCATCTATCCAATGACAACTGAAGGTCAGAAGAATATAAATCTCCCGTCACACTCTCCACTCCCTTCGATTAACAGTGCCGCCACAGCAGCACTGTTAATCGAAGTGAGCTCCGTAGCGCTCCGTCCTGCATTACGAGTATGTTCGGTTTGGATATTTCCGATTAAGTTCCGTTTAATATACTTATATCTTCATATGAAGTGTTTAATGTCCTGTATCGAAATAGTCAGGTCATCTTCAATTGCCATGTTTTGGTGATTTTTTTCTCTGGTAGTATGTTGGTTGAGGCTAGTTTCCAGAGAAGGACACCAAATGTGGATTTCTTAAACACACGCCGTTTTACGGGTACCGCAAACCAAGTGTGAAGTTTGTTTTCTTAAATTATCGAATGAAAATTAAGGGGTGTTGATACATAATATTCGTCCAAGGCTGCTTTTAAGTGGATATTTGTTCTACTCATTATTGATGTTAGTGTAACAATAGATGTTCTAAATCTATTGTTCGATTGTTTTATTGTTGTTATTCCACTTAATCGGAATTTATTGTAATTAAATCTTCTTGATGATTTATTTTCTATTTGGCTGATTATTTACAATTATCCCGCAACGATTTACAATTCAATGGCCTTTGTTTTTGTAAAAACTTGTAATGGCATTCGCTTTTGTTTAGGTTGCTTATTTTAAGAGTTTTGTATTATTTCATTTTAATTGTTTCTGGTTATTGATTCATTACAGCTGTAGGGTATACGAGTATTTATTATGTGTATGTACACTTATTACTGCCACTTCTTGTTTATATAAGTGAATTTATGTACATGCGTATGTTCTCATATTATACAATTTAGTTATTGTTTAGTTAGCACTTATTGTGGTTTGGTTAATTGGATTTATTTTCCATAATTGTTCGCTGTAATTGGTTATTAACGTGGCCAGTACGTGCTAAATTGTATGATTTGGAAACCAAAACCAAACAATATCCGATGGATGATTTAACGCCACCAACGTCGGAAATTATACTACAATTTTGGATCACTAATCTTCGATGTGCTGTCGCTGCAGTTTTGTGGTCGATTTAGTGAAATGGTTAAAGCTTTATTTTTATGTTCATCTAACAGATAAGGAAAGAATATCATGTATTTTTACTGACTGATAATGATTGGATTGGACTGGTCAGCGGTACTAATTGCGTTGGGGTTTCAAGTGAAAGAGTTATCCGTTGAAGAGTTTGTTCTACAAGATTTAGCATTCCACTGACGAACTAAAACAACTTCTTTGAAGTCAGTAAGCCATGCATGCTTTATTTAGTAAAGAGATCAGATTCATTGCCAAAACTATTTTTATGCCAACCGAACTTAATTTCTCAAAGGAAGAACTTCAGGACAAGAGACTTTTGCACAATGATACCCATAAGCAACATTGGCAGCTTCCACATAAGGGACTAAAGGTATATATGAAAAAATACACTTGAGTATTTGTTTAATTTTTTTAAATTATACTGTCAGCACCGAATTTGCGGCAGAAGAAAGTTGTTTTGGGGCTGCTGATATCGAACCTGGCCTCCGAATTGCCAGATTGGCTCTAGTTTAAACGATATTCACATAAGTTGCTGTTTTTATACCCGCACTGGCTGGCTGGCTGGCTGGCCGGCTGGCTGGATGTAAAGATGTCCATCTATTCTTGTAATCAAAGTACAGGTCGCATTTATGCACCGATCTTGATGAAACTTGGCAAGTGGTAATATAGTGGGACAAGGACGGACGCTATTGAATTTGGTCCAAATCGGAGCACTTTCTGATAGACCCCCCATACAAAGGAACTCCCGGATTTGGTCAAAATTAAAAAAATATGACATTCGATGTAGAACTGACCACAAAATGTAAAAAAAATAGTTGGACCCGCCTCTCGGACCTACGGGGCCTTCAGAACCCAAAAAATGGACCCATGCTTTTAAATATAAGTGTGACCCCTTAAATGAAAGGAAATTATCTTACAATTTTAAATACAGAAAAAAATTCGACCTGTTTGGGCCCCAGGGTCCATTAGGAGGGTCCAAAAGTTTCGGTTTACCCGGATTTTAGTGTGACCCCTCAAATGACAGGGAATTGCCTCAGGACTTTAAATATGTCAAGCCAAATTATTTATCTCGTCCGTGGGAGGGCACAGGGTCCGAAAACAAGGTATGAAAATGTGGACCAACTATAATTGTTATACCCTCACCACATAGTGGTATGGGGTATAAAGGCTTAGTACTTGCGTGATAGATACAGATAGAAATAGCGACGAGTGCTTTTGATTAACAGGAGACTTAATCACATTTAGTGGTGCGGGTATCATAGAGTCGGCCACGCCCGACTATAGCACTTACTTACTTGTTTTAATATAACACAGTACAACACATGCCCCAAAAAGAAGAATATCTGCATCATTCGTTTGGTCAAGGTACATCAAATAATAATTTAAAGTTAGTAAGTATCGTAGAGGGAAATTTGTCACATTTAAGGCTCTTTGTCATAACCCAAGAACCGCTAGTCCGAATAAGCTGAAACAAATTTAAAAAAAAAAATATTTTTTTAAAAAATCTATTAAAAATCAACGCTTTTTTCCAAAGAATTTTGTACAAATCAAGAGCAAATTTTTGAAATTCATACCTTCACTTAATTGTACATAAAAGCGAAACGCGTAAATCGATTTTCATGATCTGTGTCTCATGTTGTTTATAGGTTATGTGACTTTACGCGAAAGTAATAGGACTTTTTACCGTTTTGTACTTTTTATGAATTAAAAAAAAAATTTTAGGCAAAAAATATTTTTTTCTTCATACATTTGTTTATAACTGCGAAACTGTTGCTTATGTAGCAAAACGTTGCATGACCAGGTTAAATAATTATTAATACAGCGACTAACTTCATCAATAGAATTTAAGATATTAGCGACATAAAGTTTCACAAACATAATTAATAAAAATTAGAACCATTTTAAGGCAAAATGACTTCCCACACAATACCATCACAGACCTACTAAACAAATGGAAATCAAAATCCAATTCCTCAGATTTCATCGCAGAACCTGTAACAAAAATATATAAACCAACAACATACAAACCGTGTTTTTCAGAAAGGCTTAGCCATTCCAACATTTATAACAAAGACAAATATCAACTTGCACTAAAGACACACAGTGAAGTTAACAGTTTATTTAGCAGGACAAAATCTCGAATAAATAACGAAGATAAAACAGACGTTGTATACCAAATAAAGTGCAATGGAGACAAGTCCGACATATGCCAAAAAGTATATGTCGGCACTACTAAAACTAAAAGAATTTCGTTCCACAAATCTGACCTAAAAGCCGTAAATAGGCCCATAGAACAAAAGACCGCACTTGCGGCCCACTGTACATTGACTGGACATAAGCCTGACTTTACCGACGTAAAAATTGTAGCGCAAAAGAGAAATTATAGAAGAAGATACACACTCGAAATGCTTAACATTATTGACGTACCTAATGAGAGGAGAATTAATTACAAAACGGACACAGATGGGATCGCACACTTATATAGAAATGTGGTGCATAAGCTCAGACGCAAGCTGAAGAGTAACACAAAAATCAGTTGACAGCGATAAACAGACGGACGACATTGTTTTGTTAATGTAATTATTTTTTAAATATTGTGTTAATGTTTTATTTATTAAATGTAACCATGTTTTGTATTTTGTTAGTGACAACCCCTGAAGATGATTGACGAAGTCAATCGAAATATTGGGATAAATAATAATTAAACAGAACATAGAACAACGAGATTAAATAAATGACCTCAAGCCGAAAAATAATTTCAAAAATTGTAATTTTTTTAAATTTGCTTCAGCTTATGCGGACTAGTGGTTCTCGAGTCATGACAAACAAAAGAGCCTTAAACGTGACAAATTCCCCTATACGATACTTACTAACTTCAAATTAATTATTAAATTATTATTTGATGTGCCTTACTTTCACAACCAATTATCAGAACCGAGTCCCGAATCAATCACCTGAAAAATGTTGTACTGTGTAATTTTAATATAAATCCAGCAGATAAGGAAAGAATGTCATGTATTTTGAATGACTGAAAATTATTGGATTGGACGGCCGCGGTATTAATTGCGTTGGGGTTTAAGTAAAAAAGACATCTGTTGCAAAGTTTGTTATACAAGATTTAGCATTCCACTGACGAGCTAAAATAGACTTCTTTGAAATCAGTAAGCCATGTAAGCTATAGGGAACATTGAGATTAAATTCATTGCCAAAATCATTTTTATGCCAACCGAAGTTAATTTTTCATAGGAATAACTTCAGAACCAGGAAATTTTGCACAATGATAGCCATAGCTGCCAATTTTTTCCCTTTAAAGGACTAAAGGTACGTATGAAAAAATACACGTTTTAAGTATTTGTTGCATTTCTTTTAAATTACACTGGTCAGCACTGAATTTGCGGCAGAAGGTTGATTTGAGGCTGCTGAACACGAATCTGGCGTCCGATTTGCCAGATTGGCTCTACTTAAGGAGATATTTACCGAAATCGTTATTTTCGTTTTTTTAATAAAAGGACTCCTAGCTGTAATATATGTGTACTGGTTTATGAAAACAATTTTGCCCTTTTTGCGATGATGATATGATAACTCATAAACATGAGTACATTTTAAGTAGCATTGTAGTACCGCACGGGAAAGTTGTTTTCACTTCTGACTAACTCAGTCAAATTTAATCGCATTGTATAGTTGATTTGCTTGTTAGACGCGCTATGAAAATACAACACTGGTAAAAATTTTAAAAAATGTATAAGTAGGTAGCTCAAAGTTTTTTTTTAACGAAAACTCGAAATTTCTGTAAACTTTTGCCAATATCTTCAATTATTTTTATCCGAGACAAAGCACTGCATATAGTTGAAAAGGTCCATTTCTCCTCAATGATTAAAACTAGTTTACAAATAATGCAGTTAGGAGTCCTCTTTTCAAAAAAACCGAAAATAACAGTTTAAGTCAATATCTTTAAACTAAAGCAACTGTGGCAAATCTAAAGTTGCCTATTAAATCTTCTGTTGCAGATTTTTTTTTAAATTTTGTTGGCCAGTGTTAATTGTCGACGAACTATGGCTTAACACTGGATCGTTAGTGGAGACGTACATTATAATCACGCAGAGAACAGATTCGTTGCCACAACCGACTTTTTAGCCAAACGACACTTGAGGTTTCAATAACTTAAAAGTTTCCGTCAGTACAACCAAATGCTGGTTGGTACACTGCAATTTTCAGTAAATGAAATTTACTGAAAATTCCCAGCAGAATGCAAATATGTTTTTCCGATACTTTACCGGGGAGCTAAAACGCTGTTGCATTTATTCGTTCCTCGGAATTTCCGATATTTACTAATTACAGTCGATTCGTATAAAGATTTGCCACGTTTTTACTAAAAAAAATTGATTTAAAGGCGAGATTTTGTGTGACACTACAACGCGCAAAATAGAAAGGGACCTAAGTTTAAAAAACAGTTTTGTTCAGGAGATCCATTTTAAAGATTTAAATACGTGTATGTTTGGTGTACCATTACTTTCATAATACGCGCATATCTCTGGAAGGGAACGCTTTTGGGGCATCGGTCTCATTCGATGCTCAGATTTTGTCCACATCAAAAAAAAGTGATAATTGATTTTTTTTACCCTTAGGTCCCTTTCTCTATGCGCTGTCACATATATACAAAAGTCACATAGGGCCTTTTAGTATTGCCTTTCTTTATTAAAATAAAAAGATTGATAATTTACCACATAGAGTCTTTTATATCCTCCACCATAGGATGGATTGGTGTACCAAATTTGACATTTCGTTTAGTACACCTCAAAATATTCATCCAATACCCAGTTAAGCGTATATGTTTTTGATAAGCGTCCAATTCTAAGTCGCTCTAGCAATGTCTGATATTCCGTCTATTAGTATGTCTGTCGAAAGCACGATAGCAGTCACAATAGTAAACCTGGGAAGTGCAAACTTTGCAGAGAAATATATGGCTGTTGCAAGTTGTTTGGAATTTATAATGGACCAAATCCATTCAGAGAAAGAAAGGTTCTCTATACAGGGACTCAAACAACATCTGTAAAAATCACACTTTTTGGGGGTATTTTGTAAAAAAGTCAGTACCATGAAATTGACCTAGGCTTATAAAACTATGTATAAAAATGTCTTTTAGACAAGGTCTTTTTAGACTTTAATATGAACCAAATCGGCAAATGCTTTGTTATAGCCCCCATTCAAGGTACATTTTCGAGTTCAGGTACCGGTGCTCTAGAAAATGCATTTATAGTCGGATCTCGACGGAACTTGACACGAATTAGTTTCAGGGCATGGAAAATAATTGTTTATAATATAGACCATATCGGTCCATGATTTTAGACAGCCCCCATACAAAGGTCCCTCCCGATTTTAAGTCCTGACTCTCTGGAAGCCACATTTATTGTCTGATCTGGATAAAATGTAGTACAAATGGCAATTAACTTTTAAGCACCATATTAGTCCATGATTTAATTTAGCTGATATACAAAGACGCCTTATTATTATGATTATAGTTTTGAATATAATTCATGGTAGAGGGTATATAAAATTTGGTCCGCATGAAGTTAGCGTCTTCTATACTGAATGTTACTTTCGATTCTGTCATTAATATGGGCAATATATAAAAGGTTATTTAGAATTATGGATTCAAAAATTTTAAAAGGCCTATGAAAAGAGCAACGCCATCTACAATAATGTTATGTTAATTGTAATTTTTGATAGACTTTTTTCTAAATCCTGAACCAATATAGATATCTAAACGATTTGGTGGGTAAATGTTTGACCAAAAGGTCTATCATAGGACAATAACATCTAAAATCTAAAATTTGCACTTAGACCTTCTGCTGGGAATTACGACGAATTGTCCAGCATAAAAGAAAACAATCATTGTTCATTGGAAATGGTTTTATGGATTTTCAAAATATCCTTCGTAAAGACCAATGAATCCAATTTGCAAAGCATTTTTTCCACTCCTGTTGATACACCTCCAAAACATAGTTGCTGAACGCTACAACAGCTGCTTCGGGTGTCGTGATACTTTGACGTCGTGATACTGTAACTTTTTTTTAATGCGAGAAAATAAGAAGAAGTCAATTTAGACATCTTGAATGCTCAAATAGCCCATTGTTTTAACTGATGTGTGAGAGCTTGCATTGACGTGATGCAAAATGATCCGTCTTGTCTGTTTGTTCTTCCTTATTTCATCAAAACCTGTTGGCAAACGGATGGTTTCGTACCATTCCAGAATTGACCTCCTACGTTTCACTTAAGGCACTGTGGCTACATGACCGGTTAAACTAAAAAAAAATTGCGATCATTTGCTTCGATGAGCTCCTTTTACGAGCCACTTTTGTTGGATTTGGCTTGTCTTAAAAGGCCCATACGGTCGATTGCTCTTTTGTTTTGGACTCATTTGCATAGATCCATGATTCGTCACCTGTGACAATGTTATACACTGCCTTTGAGCTACCCTTTAAAGGGGATTACTTAGATGCTTTAAAAATTAATACTTATACATGAAAACTCCTTTTTCGGCAAAAACTGAAACCTCCCACCTTTCTTGAACAAACTTCTTCAACGAGTATACAATCAAAGTAAAATATTTGTGGTCCTATTTTGATTAATGCTTTGAGCTATTTCTTTAATGTAGCATTTTTCACCAGAGTCTTACCTTCCCGTTTAACACCATTAAATTTATAAAATCAAAATCCCGCAACTGAACCCCTTAAACGCCAAGACATGGTACTCGCACTCTAAAAGCTTAAGTCACGTTCAGCTAAAGCACTTTCAAATTTGCCATCTTCAATATCTTCAAATTTAGTTTATGCCAGTACATAGTGCGGTGCGGACACAAAATGCACCAGTGGAAAAGTGTTGATGCAGTGAACGGCGGTCGCAAAGATTCGTTCGGTATGTGACTGCAAGTCAGTCATCTACTACAATGTGTGAAATTCAACAAATCCACATATATTCGCACTATCGTCCCACTTCATACGTCCTGACCCAAACCATACCGTTCCACTGCGTCCGACTGGCCGCCCTCCTCACACCGTCATCTCTAACCCATGAGGGTCGTTTATAATACATCCGGTTTAGAAGGCACCCGGGTATTTTATTATGTATGGGAATGTGCATAAAAAAGTGTGTTCGTTTTCTTTTTCATTTTTTTTTTGGAATTTTCCTTTTCAACGTGTGTTTAGTTTCATTTGTGCTGCTCTGGCATTTGTGTTAGCCAAAACCAGAAGCCGAGTCAGTAGCAGCAGTGGCAGCAGCAGTCAGGCCAGGCCGTGCCATCAGCCTTATGGTTATGGTTATCACATGGGTGTGGGCTTATGGTGCTCGGCATGCTGTACTGTGTACAGGTTATATGGGAGTAACTGCCGAGTACGAGTATTTGTGTGCAAGTATATATTTTAATGTTAGTCAAGGTGAACTCTGCTATATTCCAACAT
The DNA here is from genome assembly GCA_963513945.1 of Hydrotaea diabolus. Classification (NCBI taxonomy): domain Eukaryota; kingdom Metazoa; phylum Arthropoda; class Insecta; order Diptera; family Muscidae; genus Hydrotaea; species Hydrotaea diabolus. The sequence goes on from OY740719.1 coordinate 168,772,680, forward strand.
TTACCATGTTCTGCCCGAGTTATTATAGAGAATAGTTGTATTATACATATTACATTTTCATAGACATACATGTACAAGTATGTATGTACCTTCGTTCTTATGTATTTGTGTATGAGCATATGTATGAAAACTTACATGTTCTGAGGTGTACATATTTCAAACAATATTTTCACATGCTCCATACAGGATGAGCGGAAATTCACAGAACTACTTAAGGTTGTAATACTTTGGTTGGTATGAGTTCCTTTATATTTTTAATTGTTTTCATCCTTGGAAAAAAAGATTAACAAACCCCTAAAATATCTTAGATCCATGATGTTAGGCAAAGTACATTTCAATCAATTGCCACAGAACTGTAATGACTAATGTTTAGAGAGCTCCCCCTACAGGCTCCGAATTCTGACAGAAAAATAACGATTTAATATTCCTGTGAACATTTCAAACTATTGATACACCACCCTAAAGATCACACATAGTATTGATCGTCGTTATAATTCTAACACGATCTTGCCATATCCGTCTGTTACCAAACGATGGCTTGCACTCATCAGCTATCTATGATTGGAAATTGATGAAAGCGCCCGAGAGGGGAAAAAGTTTGCTCTAAAGGGTTTAAATATATGTAGGAAAAAGTACACCCTATCCAGAATATGTCCGTTCCATTTTATTTATTTGTCGACAATCCATAGCTGTGAGTTGACACCTAATGTGTCAAAAAGGGACATCGTTGGTGAAATTTTTGGCCACAATTTTCTTAAGAATTTTTTTAAAACTATCAGGATCATTCGAAGCGAAAAAAAACAACAACAAACAAAAACGTCTAATATGTTGCTTAAAAAATATCTACGAATTTTAAACATTTGGATACGATTCGGGTTGGACTATAACCCCAAGAGGCCAATAAACCATCATATTGATACATGGGTACTCAAAATTAAAGAACATTTTCTAATGAATTCAGATTTCTCATTAGGTGTGACACATACACACAAACCCTGGGGACCCAAATCCACTGGCCTTTTGAAAATGATCGTAAGTGACTTCCATGTTTGTCGGACGCATGGCTTAGATCTGCATTCTGTGTCTTTTATTTATATAATTTGCTTACGGCAAATAGTTTTTTTTAATATTATTTTCACACTTAAAAAAACAATATAGAAAAAGACTCTATCTATAAAAAGGGTGGTCTGACTAATGCACGATGTTAATTGTGAGTCACGCCTAAATTTCATGTTTTCTGTCCAACTAAATTCCCAACTGAATACACAATTGAACTGCGTGTTAAAACTGTTGAAGCCTGTTACAAAAATAGGCGTTCAAATCAAATTGCATTTTGTGCACTTCGTGATTTTTTTGGTCAGCGTAATCGACCAAATGTGTTCACAATCAGGAGAATTGTGCGCAAATTTCGGCAAACCGCTTCAATAGGAAACGGGATAAGAACTGTACATGCTCGCTCAATTCGATCCACCTTCGTTCTGTTACCGGGCCGTTTTTCTTCGAAAATGAGTTCGAACAATCAGTTACCGTAAATGCTTTTCGCTTTTGCCAGATGATTACGGACTTTTTGTGGTCGGAAATTGAGGACCTGAAAGATCTGTGGTTTCAACAGGATTATGCCAACAAAACAATGGTGCTAATTTGACACCGTTGGACTTCTTTCTTGTAATGAAAAGGTATACGCCAATAAGCCAAGAACAATTCAGGAGCTAAATAATGAGATAATTCGGCACATTAACGACATTGAACCTCCTCATGTATGCCACCAAAGCCGTGCAAACATTTGGCCGATATTTTGCCCCACACATAATTGTTATAAACCCTTCTATCAAAAAAAATGTTCGGATAACTTTTTTTTATTTATAAGTAACATTGTATATTTTAGTTGGACTATAAGTACTCTTTACATAAAATTGTTGCGTTACTGATGGCTGATAGTCTGACTGACTGACTGATCACTGTCGTGGCTGAACGGCTAAAGCTAGAATCATGAAATTTGGTTGGAAGGTAGACGCTCGATAAGAAGGGACTTTCCGAAGTTTACACTTTAAGGAGGTAAATATATATATCTCATAAACAAGAGAATAATCCAAATATCAGAATGTGATAGAAATAAATAAAAAAATCAACAAGATTGAATGGAATATGGAAATGGGATTGAAAAGGTATACAAAAAAATCAAACGGGGCTATAAATGCAAAAGAGAGAAAACCACAATTTAATCAAGACGATAACATACAAAAAATTGATAAAAAGGAAGCTGAAAGTACCAAAATGGCTCAAAAACTAGAATGTGCGAAAAACAATTTTATATGTTTCAGCAAAGGGCCCAAAATGTAAAAAAATATGATAAACCTTATTAAATCAACGGGATTGCAGGGAAAATATACGTTTACGTTTTGACTATTAATCACCTGCTGATTTCATTTAACGATGTCTGTTTGTCCGTCAGTCCGTTAATTAAAAGTTTTTAATCAAACCACAGATCAGAATTTTTGTCGATTTTCATAAAATGAGCTTTTGACATTTGCTCACAAATGCAAATATGACATAAGTTTTGAAATTTGTGTGAACTGAGTCCAAAAACCCATTTCAGGTGGCTTTTTTGAACACGCAGAAGTGTCGGGTATAATGTAGTCGGCAATGTCCCACTTTAGCTTTTTTTACTAGTTTTTAGGTTAAGTATTTACATAAATTGGTCATGTAGGTACTTCTGACACAACAGAAAGTACTGTATCTTACTCCCAATTATTTCTTCTCTTTCCACTGAAACCCGTTAAGAAATGGCTAGTAAGTCTGCGCCCTGTGTCTCATCAACACTTCGCCTTTTGTCTTTAATATGTTGAGGGTTGACCTTCGGTAGAATGAAAATGACAGATAGATTGGTCAGCCACGGTCAGCCCAATATATCGTCAAGAAAAGTGAGAAAACGAGAGGAGGAATGACTCTACCTCACCGTACTCCCACGGCAAGCCCATGTTCGTTGGATGGGATGTATAGTGCGATCTTTTAGAATGTTAAATAGAAATCGAACTAGGGAACAATAGCGACGTTGGGTTTATTAAAACAAAAAAATATTTTTGATTCAAACAAATTTTAGTTAAATTACGGTCTAATTCCTTTTTAATACTTTTAAATTTTTGGGAATCCCAACAAAAATTCGTTGGAGACGGGAAGTGAAATATTAGCAAAATTACTGGGTATTGTTTAAATTATTTAATAAAGACTACTTAACCTGGAAATAGTACTATTTTAATAATTAAAAAGTTTAAAAAAAGTCACTAGCTTCGCTTTGAATTCAACATTATTTTGCGAAATCTCGATTCATGAAATGTATGTAACTTGTGGAAACTACTAGGTCGTGGAGTTTAATGAAATCTGTTGAAATGGACTTAAAAAAATATTTTCATAGCATACATTTGCAGTTTGAAAAAATCTTTTACTAGACTACCAGTGTATTTATTTATTTTAAAAAATCTTTACTAGACTTGTAAGTAAGTAAACGATTGACTTAAAAATACTATTTTAGTCAATATATTTATTTTAGTTTTTTTTCCGCGATTAATTTATTTATACCCTCAACTCACTGTAGCAATGGGGTATTATAAGTTAATGCATGTGTTTGTAACACCCAGTGAAAAAGTGCGATAGAACCATTACAAATTATAGCTATCGACAAAGAATTGTTTTCTGCTCTCATGAAAACGAATAACTCCCATAAAAATCTACATCCCGATTTGGGATCTCAACAGCAGCGGGAAAGGATTTTAGCGATATTTGGTTTTTGGCACAAAAACATACCAGATCGGTCCGTGTTTTAAATAGATCTCTATTTTCAGTGCGATAGATCAGGAATCGAAAATCTTATCAGATTCTAACAATCTTTAAAGCTTTGGATTCGAGATTGAACAAAAAGTAAAATTTGACCAAATCTGTTAATGTTTTCATGGACCCTTCATACCCAGATACCCCCGGTTTTGCATAAATAAACTTAAAATTTCACCAAATTTTAAAGGCAATCGTGCTGTATCAATTGTGATTTGCTACAGTATTGTAACTGAGCGATATATAACTTTTAAACAAAGGGAAAACCAACATTTTGTGGATATTACTTTTGATGAGTGATCCTGACCCCATCATATAGTCGGACTGAACTGCGATTTGCCACAGTATTGGTAATGAACCAACATTTTTGAGACATTACTTTTGATAAGTGACCCCATAATATAGTCTGTCTCACCCGACTTAAGACTTTCCTTACTAGCTCAAATCTTCTTCTTGGGAATTTTTAGGAATCAGTTAACAATTCTCTGTTTTAGCAGAACTGTTGTCGTACTCCTAACGGGTGATCACCCTAGAGGTATTTTTTTATATAAAATTGTTCATCTAAAAACATTTTTTGACATTTATTTTTTATTCTAATTTGCTTTAAATGTTGGCCTCAACTACTTCTCAGGGTGTCCATTTTGAGTATCCAATTTTGGATGACTCGCTCGAGCATTTCGACCAGTATGGCGTTAATGGCACGTGTATTGTTAGTATCAAAAACCTAAATCGAAGCTGGTTTGTCAGCATAGACTTTGGACTTTACGTAGCCTCAATGAAAAGAGTCTAAAGGTGTGATATCACACGAACTAGGCGGCCAACTCACCGGTACAAAACTTGAAATTAGCTGCTCTTAGAAGCAACTGGCACCGTTATCGTCGAAGAAACCAATTGTGGTCAAGGATACGGGCTTCAATTTCAGGTAGCAAAATGTCCGATATCATGTTGCGATAGCGAGCACCATTCACGGTTACGTAACAGCCAACATCATTTTTGAAAAAATATGGGCCGATGATTCCACCAGCGATGATTCCACCAGCGTGGTTTCAGTGGTGTAGGTCTTTTCATGATGAAATGGCAAGCAATATTGAAAAGAAAAAAATAAAGTTTAACACTTTTCACGCGTAATCTGAGAAAAAAACACTATTGAATAAAATACCTCTAGATTGATCACACGTTATATGCTACAGCATTGTTGCTGGGAGTTTACATCAAGTGCCGGTATAATCTTGGTTCAAGTAAGTTAAGATAAGCCTACGCAGTGCCACGATTAAAATAGCACTGCGGGTAATGTGTCAAGAGGACCCCATGATGTACCTTATAAAAGGAAAGGCATTGCGGGTAAAAATGACTTACTACTCAGTGGACCCAGAGGACCCTACGTACCACGATTAAATTGTATTGTCGGTAATGGACGCAGTACCTTCTAAACGAAAATGTACTGCAAGGGAAACAGACTTACCGCCAATTGGGTCAAGAATAAAATTTTATTGTGGGTAATGGACGCAGTACCTTCTAAAAGAAAAGGCACAGCGAGTGAAATAGACTTGCCGCAAATTGGGATACGAATAAAACTGTATTGTAGGTAACGGACGCAGTACCTTCTAAAAGAAAGACACTGAAATAGACTTACCGCCAATTGGGCCAAGAGGACCCCACGCAGTACCACGATTTAAATGACACTGCCGGTAATGATCCAAGAGGACTCTACGAAGTAACTTTAGAAGAAAAACCATTTCGGAATAGAGCTACTAAAAACAATTATTTTAGGAAAAGGTTAAAACTTATTACTACTTATATTTTAGGAAATGGGTGGAGATTTTGTATGGCAACCCTCTGACTAGGTCAAGGTTAACATGAGGGTGTGGAGTCGGCTTAAGAAGGTAAGTAGCTCTTGGAATTAAAGCTTGTCTTGGACGTATTTGCTGCATATCTGTGGTTGGACGCATTTGCTTTACTACCGTGAAATTTTGATCTAAATTCTATACTATAAATTGGTCATTAACTTATGGGGCAACCTGCCTTTACTAGGTATGCGGTATGCTGCATTCGTATGCTGCTGGATTTTGACTGCTATGCAGCATAGTTGCTGCAGATACCAACAATGGCAGCAGCATTACATTTCATAAGGCTGCAAGCAAGCATGTGTGTGTGTGTATGAAACAAAAACCCTCAGGTAGTAGAATGTTTATAGTGTGTGTGTGTATACATGTAGGAAAATATATATATTTTAACTGGAAATGGCACATATTTATGTAGGGACATACTCATATGCACACACATTTAATCGTGTATGTACAGAATGATATGCTGGCCACCCATTTATTTGAGAGGAGTTTAAAAAGGATTTATTTTGAGCGTGTGCATCACCACGTGTATGTGTGCGTGGTGTTATTATGAGCACCCTGATGCTGCTTAAAAGTAAGCATGGCGAACGTGTGGCGGAGGAAGGGGATGGGTATGTCCTGATACCACAACGAGAGGTGTCGTGTTAGAAAATAGTACAATTTAAGTGCACTGCACACCAGAGCTTTAAGATGTATTCACTTACCTAATGGAATTTTCTCTGTTAATGATACCTGGGCCTCAGCCCCCATTAGGGCATGCTGCTGATGGTAGATGGCAGTCGTTAGCGTGGGAGGTGGCAGCCATGAATTGGCGAGTATAATCCATAGAAATGTGTAGAAACGTAATCCAAAAGGCATTTTGTTGCAGTTACGGTTGTTGGCGTAGAGGCGGCGCCGAGGCAGGTGGCGGCCGGTGTTGGTGGTACGGCTGCAAAAAGCCACCACTTTAACGTTGTTGTTGTAGACGTCGTGTCGTCGTTATTTTTTTAAAACTTGGACTAATGTGACGCGCGGTTGTTTTCAATGCTTTATGTTTTTTTTCGGGCGATTGTTGCTCCTGTCGTTGGTGTTGTTATTCTTGTTGTTAAATAAACAATGACAAGCTTGTTATAATGGTGAACAAAACTTGTCATATGTACACTTTCGGGATACGAAATTCAATAGTTGGGGTTTTTTTTGGTTTTTTAGGTTTTTGTTTTATTTTTGTTTGCCATATCAATAACGAGAATGCTGGTTGTATAGTATGATTTTAATGGTTCTGTCTACGTTTTAGTTCGGTATCAAAAGTTTGACATTTGGAGTTTTAGAAGTTCTTTTGTCCTTTTTGCAGAGATTTGCAACTTATGTTGTTTCTTTCCTTTAGATAAATAATATACAAGTATTTTAACGGCTACGAGGCCATTGTCTTGCCTTTAAGCTTGGCTGCCATAAAGGGCATTTAGTTATAGTCGATATTGGCTTTTGATTTTTGGCAGTCTTTACATTTTCGTGGACTTTTTAATTTTCACTGCTTATATTTTTTACACTTTTTTTAACATTTTCCTTTTTCGACGATTTCAGTTTACAATTTCTGTCATTTTTGATAAATATTTTAAGTATTTTTTTCCTTTTTTAAATGTCTTTAAATATATTTTCTTCCTCACTTACTGTATGTGGGTTTTGTGTTTTTTTTTCATATGTATTTCATATTTTTCTAATACCGTTCATTTCTCCACACTGCAGAAAAATTTTTGTATGTTTATTTTTATTATTATTAAATTAAATATTTATTCAAAATCAATACGCATTAGATATGCCTAGTTGACATAACAAAGCGATTCGTAACGAAACGTTTAGCATTGCCCCCTTCTGTGCAATCATCATCTGTTGGCTGTCTGTTATCATAAGCCACTGTTCATTTTACAATTTGTTCCACAGATTTGTTCTGTAAAGGCGATGTGAAAAACACGCACGTGCCACTGGCACCTGTTTAAACAGCATACAAGTACTACCATACAAGCGAGGATAAATATTAATACACCAGCACACATCGATAGGCCGATACTCGCATGTATGTGTAAGCTATTATATACTGTGATAAACTTAAATAAGAAGTTAGATTTTATAAGGATAAATGAAACTTATTGCCTTGCATACTACGAGTATTGAGAGGGGTTTTATACAAAAAAAACTTTTTTTCGGTTTAATTATAAAATTTAAATATTAAAACAAAAAATTAGCTAGGAATCCTCCCAGCAAACCAAACGGTCAGAATTCGGTCAGAATTCTGTACGACAATCGGCAAAATGTTCCGATTTCCGATCAGAATTCTTACCGAGCTCGTAACGAAAACATATGGGAGGGTTGACACAAATTCTAAACAACTTCTCTAAAAAAAAGCCTCAGACAAACTGAACAGAATTCGAACGATTTTGTAAAGAATTCTTCATAGAGTTCAGATATTGCTCAGAATTGTCTCTAATATCAGACAGAGACACTGTCGGCAATTTTGGTTTACTGGGCTGTGATAAAAAATTGCATATATTAACTAACTGTAACTATGTTTTGCAGATATACACTTAGGGAAAGACTTTTTTGCATTTAACGAGAGCTGCCGGAAGTAGCGTTTTCCACCCGACATACCAAAAATCCAACGCACTGCATTTCGAATGAAACACATACACTCACACATACTCGATACGGTGAATGGATTTTATGAATTTTGTTGTTGTTTCCATTCATTAAATACAGGGTGGACCAAAAGTAAGCATGGGGTTTTAAAACTAATTAACCGGCTCAAGACCTCTTGTTTCTATTTTTAAATGGAAGACAAGTTTTTAACAAAATAGCAAAGTGGCATTGATTTTCTACACACTGCTTTTATCATGATTTCGGGTCCGCGACAACCCTCTTCAGAAAGCTTTGCTGCAATTGTTGAAAGTAAAACCGAACTCTATAAGGCCAGGCTCTCCCCAACTTTTTCGTTTATATATTTATTTTTTTCTTTTTTTTAGATTATATGTATAAATAGAACTTGGAGAATAATTAATGAAAAGACTCACAACTAAACTAAAAAAAAGAATAACAGATTTTTTTTTTAAACCAGCGATTAATTATTTTAACGTAAACGTATGAGCTCATTTCAATTTGAATGGCTTTGTTAATAAGCAGAACTGTAGGTTCTGGGGTTCTGAAAATCCAAGAGCCATTCATCAACGTCAATTGCACACCTTTAGGTGTACAGTATGGCGTGGGATCACATCTGAAAATATCATTGGGCTTACTTCTTCGATAATGAAGATGGAAGTACCGTAACAGGAAATGGAGAGCGGTATCGGTTTATAGTAGAAAATTGTGTATGTCCTGCTTTTGAAAACAGACCTGAGTATGGTTTCAGCAGGACAGAGCCACTGCTCACACTGCCCTAAACACAATGGCACTTTTAAGTCAAATTTTTGGAGATCGAATAATTTCCAGAAATTATTTGGCCAGCGCGATCGCCAGATTTGTCAGCACCCGACTATTTTCTTTGGGGTTACTTTTAAGGAGCGAGTATATGTAATAAAGCCCGAGACAATCCTTTAACTCAAGGCTAACATTGTTGGAGAAACTCGAACGCTACAGCAACAAATTTTGAAAAATGTTATAGAAAATGCTCTAAAATGAGTCCATCATTGCGAAGCTGAAAACGGGGTTCATTTAAGTAAAATTGCTTTTCATACTTAGTATAAAAAATTCCTTTTGTATATTATATAATAGGAGAAAAATAAAAAACGAAAAAGTTATTAAAGTTTTTAACTCCATGGTCAGATTGGTCCCTTGTATTAAATAAACCGCGCCACCACTGTTACAACGACGACTCCAAGTTAAACAACAAAACTGGAGCTAATTGCTGTGAGAAGAAAAATGCTAAGAGGAAAATGTCCGCCTCCTGGACCACAATATGGTATTCCAACCAAAGATTAGGTCATCAGGAAAAGTATACGATGGCTCAATTTAACAACAAATGCGACAATATAAATATATTCGCAGACAGAAAAACAGTGATCCAGAAACGGTCCTCAATGATAATCAAGTCACAAACGCTTTTAAAGTGTAAATAGTAAATTGCCAATTAAGAACGAAGTGACTCCCTATTAATAATATGGGTCCCTGGACATTCTAATATTGATGGCAACGCAAAATCTGGCGAACTTGCGAGGTAAGGTTCAGCTAGACAGACAGTTGTCATGGCCAATGTCATTCCAGCAAGAAAAGCTGAAATTAACCTAGTCGCTCACAAAACGCTACGGAACAGTACAACGGGCGGCAAAATCATCAAATTGCTTTTGGGGCTACCCTGATGAAGGAAGAATATAAAAGTTATTAAGTCTTAAGAAAACTGAATTCATTAAGATGATGGTCGTCCAGGACATACAGTATAACACCAGCTCCGAATTGCTTATGCATTTTTTAGAGAAAATTTCAGATGGCTTGCAGATAAATCTCTTACTCGTAAAGTAGCCAGCGTTTTGGAGGTGGAAAGCCGCCGCTGAATAATTGTTTGATATTTTTTTTCCTAAGTCTACTGGCGGCCACACAGAGAAGTTCCTCCTTGTTGCTTAGTGGGATGTCGTGGGTCTTAAGTAGGTAAATATCACGCAACAGTTTGTCTATTTTAATAATTTTCTCATGTCGTTCTTTATAGATTTTTTGGATGTACTTTTTCATTACATAAAATTAAAAAAATACTGTCGTATAACTAAGTACATTTAATATAAATCTTGGACGTGTTGAAATTAAAACGCATTTTTTGGAAGTAATTGCACGAGTCCTTTCAGTGCGTTTATTCCTTATTAATATAATATGATATGTCTGGTAAATTAGATGTTATGGGAAATATTTTGGTTACAGAATCCAGAATACTCAAAATTTGGTCGAATAGTCATAAAATACTCAATATTATGGGTAAGGGAAGAATTTCAATAATTGTGAGTAAATTTCAATAACATTTACGATATTTTTTGAGGTTTCGGACCGAATAATCTGAAATCCTCGGTTTTTCTTGTATTTCAAAAAAAATATTCAAAAAGGACATTTCTATATTCCCAATGAAGAAAGCAAAGCATCTCGGCAGCGGATCAGTGAAATACTACTTACTTAAGTTCCGCAACATCCCATTAAGGAACAAGGTAAAACTTCTCTTATATCAGTGAGCGGTTCACGATTCTATTTTTATACTGACTGAGACCTACTCTTAAACGCCGGCTCCGAACGGCTTATATATTTTATAGAGAAGTTTTTACATGGCAAAGATACATATTTCCTACTTATTAAGGTGCCGAGGTGGCAAATCCCCTGCTTTAAATTGTGAGATGTTCTTACCAGGAGTTAAGCATGGGCTTCTTGCATAAAAGTCGTCCATACTTTTATTACATCGCGGCCGCCCACAAGGATTTTCCAAAGGGTGCTTTTTTAGACGTGTGGTTTTCAATCTGGTCACACTTTTTTCGGAGTTGGTCTTTTTGAGAGCTGTCACTTGATTTATGCGCATTTGGAGTAATGAAATTGCACAAGCCATTGTTGAGACGCCGTTACAATCTCAAAAAGTCACTGTTTGGTGAGCTTAATGGGCAGAGGGCATCATTGATCCATATTTCGTATCGTGATTAATGACTTTTGGAGGATGTTGATGTGGACGACTTTTGGTTCTAACTGGCCATACAGCCAACGAAACAATCAATTTACTGAAGGAAACTTTTGGTGAGTACATTATCTGGCGTAGTGGCCTCCATTATCACCGATTTAACACCGCTGGACATTTTTGTGACGTTATGTGAAGTCCCTTGTCTACGTAGATAAGTCCGACACGATAGACGCCCTGGAAGAGAATATTCGGCGTGTTATTGCTGCATACGGCCTCAAATGCTGGAAAAAGTGGTCGAAAATTGGGCCTCTCGGCTGGAATTTATTCGAGCCAGCCGTGGCGGCCACTTGCAAGATATCATTTTCAAAACATAATGGCAAACCCTTATATATATATATGTGACAGCGCATAGAGAAAGGGACCTAAGGGTAAAAAAATCAATTTTCATTTGTTTTCTTTTTTTGACGTGGACAACATCTGAGCATCGAATGAGACCGATCCCCAAAGTGTTCCCTCCCAGAGATTTGCGCGTTTTATTAAAGGAAAGTCGACGATTGTAAGCGCAAATAGAAAGGGACCTTATCTTTAAAATGGTGCTCCTGAACAAAACTGGTTTTTAAACTTAGGTCCCTTTCTATTTTGCTCGTCACATATAATAAAGCTAAATTCTAGGCCATAACGTTAAACTATTTAAGTTTTATTTCTTCTTGAAAACCACACATTTGAAAAGATACCCTCATATGGTACATAAAATACTCGCTGGCCGAACTTTATTTCGTTTGTACTTGTTTTCTATGCGATTATGTCAATAAGCTAGCTACGATTAAAGATCTAGAGTAATTCACGAGATGTTGGGAAAAGTGATTGAATGAAAGAGACTACAAATAGACCGCCTACGTCAAGTCCGCACACATTTTATAAGCACTTATGTTGAACATTTAAATTGAAGAAATAATCAATATTCCGAAATTCGTTGTTCAAAAAGAAAATAAAAATTATAAATGAATTCCCCTTATAACGACTTAATTCCGTATGCAAGTGGTTGGCAGTGTATTTGCGGGTAGTACGTACCCGTTGCTTACGCACCCTAAGCTTTGAAAGGGAAATGATCTTAATGTATGACAACAACAGCAACAACGACAACAATATGAGCAGCAACGGTGGCAACTTGTTTGAAATGGCATTTATTTCATGTTTTCAATTATAACGAACAACACGTTGAAAATGTGTCACATTACTACCACTACAGCGTAGCATGTGCCGGAGGGACGGGACGGGTGGTCTGCGTAAGGGAGTACGTACAAGTGTACATGGATTCAGTGGGTGAGCACGAGGCGTATTTGTGATTTTGTTTGTCCGGGCTATAGGCACACACAGGCGTACATACACGTATATATTTGTGTGTATGTTACTATAGGGATGGATGTGTGCATAGCCAGTGAACTGTGAAACAAGCATATCAACGTATGCAAACACAAACTTTCACACTTACTAGTGCCTACACACATGTAGACCCATGACCAAGCTCTCATCGAAATCCATACTCAATCTCTGCCCTGCACACATGCAGACGTGGAACATCACACACACACACACACAGAGTGTGTATGCTGTAACAACAAAACAATGATGATAATATTTAATATCCTTATAGGTGGTTGCTGTTCGGTAGGCCAGAGTACGAATGCGTATGTGTGCGTGCTTGAGTGAGTGAGTGAATGGTGAGTGCCATGTTGGTTGGTTTTTCCTGTTTCTGTATTTATTAATAATTAAATTGTTATTATTGTTGTTGTTTTTGTTCTTGTTGTCATATCCAGATGTGCATGTTGTTGTCAATACATACACACATACATACATATGTATGTATAAAATATATTAATATGGCTTTATTTTTAGCGGTGTCCTTGTATTTCCGCTTGCGCTTATGTTTTGCGTGAGTGTTTGTGTATGCAAAACCATTGGATTTATTGCTTTTGCTGCTGCGGATGATGCCGTTGTTGCAATAACTACTACCATTTGTCGTTGAGTTGTTTACAGCAATAGTTGTTAACACTTTTCGGGTTATTATCGTTCTTTTGTTTTATTCATTTAAACGCATTTCATTCGTTTTCTTTGTCGTGTTTATGATGGTGCTTGTTCTTGTTGAGTTCATGTTCAAAGGACTTGCGGTTTAGTTGCCCACTAATATGGCACATATTAAACTTGACTACAATTTCTTGAATCCGTGTTTTCAAGAAAAGTATTTAAAAAAAACGATCCGAACAGTCTAAAATTGGAATGCTTAAATATAAAATTCTCACTTCAATGAGTTTGAGATAGAGGGTATTTTTAGATGTACAGTTCATTAAATTAAAGGGTGGTCCAACAATAAGCACGATGTTAATTGTAGGGGACACCTTAACGTCAAGTTTTTTAGCTAAATCTATTTGAAATTTCTTTGTTTTAGTTCTTTAGTTTCAGTTTGATAAATTAAACCATACAGATGTCTTAATTAAACAGCGCATTAAGGTTGTTAAATGCACATTCAAACCAAAATGCATTTACTAAACTTTGTGATTTTTTGGTCAGCATAATCGACCAAAGGTGTCCACAGAATATTCATAACAAGCAGAATTGATGCATTTGGGCAAATGAGTATCCACGAGTGAACGTTGAAAAGCCGATGCACCCACAAAGAGTGACTGCTTAGTGCGGTTTATGGGCTGTCGGCATCATTGGGCCGTACTTATTTCAAAATGTGGTCGGCGAAGCAGTTGTAGTGAATGTTGTTGGCTATCAAAAGATGACAACGGACTTCTTGTGACCAGAAATTGAGGATATGAACCTGGACAATATGTGGTTTTAACAGGAGAGTGCCTCTTGCCACACAGCCAACGATACAATCCCTTATTTGCGCGAGAAATGCAATGACTGTGTGATCTCACGTCATGGCGATGTAATATGGTTGCCACTATCATGTAATTGACACCGTTGCGCTTCTTTCTTTTAAGATTTTTAATAGAAAAACAGTACGTTAATAAGCCAAGAACAATTCAAGAAATAAAGGATGAGATAATTCGGCCCATTACCGTCATTAAACCTCCATTATGTAATAGAGTCATTAAAAGTATAGACATTCATATAGAGGTATGCCACGGAAGCCGTGGCTTAAATTTGGCCGATATTTGTTTTACACATGTTTTCTTTGATACTTCTATCATAATAAAAAATATTTATATAATTCTCTGAAAGCTTTTTTGTTTTATTTAAAACTAACATCGTGCGTCTAAGTTGAATAGAGAGACAATAACACAGCGTAACAAAAAATAGTGAAGTCAAAATACCTGGAAAGTGATATTATTTTTCTTATAGGTCTTGCTGAGTGCAAGAAGAAACCGGTTTTGAAATTTCTCAAACACCTCCAAAATCTGGAGTTACGGGTAAAAACCCGGCTTTTCGGATCTTACGCACTTATATGTCAGTAACTTGGTTGAATATCAATCAATTTTAAGTTCGGCTGAGTTGGAAACTGCGGCCTTTCGAATGGTGTATAATTTTTAAAATGACCCTGAAAAAATCTGTGTTTTTTCTGTAAACAATTTTTTTAATTTCTTAACTTTGGATGCGTTTTTATACAAAATTTTTTATAGGAACAGAACAATTATTGAACTGAATTATAAAGACTGAATTTGTAAAAACGATTAAAGACTTTCTTGTATAATTCCACCACAGCAATATTTTTTTTTAAATCACGCCTATGACGGATATCCGTAAATAGACCACAAATACGAGTATAACAAAAGTTATTCCTTTTATCACCATTTTTTGGTTAATTACACTCGATTATTATCAAATTGCTTACTTTTTATTAAGACAGTTTCAAAGCGAACAAGAAGTGATAAATCAAACAAAACAAATGAACGAAAACTAAAACAATATGTTTTCATGACAAACGGGATACTGAGATATTCAATAAAAAACGGTCAAAAAAATATTTCTGAGTAGTTTGTTTAAAAATTGATTTTTTTTCAAAATATTTTGTTTTAATAAATATTGAATAACTCAATCAGTTTTTAACGGATTTTGAAAAATGGCACCGAATTGTATTAGTGATAACACTCTTTTTATTATTCAGTTCAAAAATCCGCATCCAAAGTTAAAAAATTACAAAAATATTTAAAAAAATAAGTTTACATGAAAAACACACAGATTTTTTCAGTGTGATTTTAAAAGTGTATACTTTACAACATTCGAAAGGCCGCAGTTTCTTCTTTCCAAATCAGCCTTAAAATCGGTTGATATTCAACTAAGTTACTGGCATATAAGTGCGTAAGATCCGAAAACCCGTTTTTTAGCCGTAACTAAAGATTTTGGAGGTGTTTGGGAAATTTTAAAACCGGTTTCTTGATGTACTCTACAAGATCTACATGAAAAATAATATCATTTCCCAGGTATTTATTCTCTGTCACACTGTGTAATTTATGTTTAAAGTAGTTTTTTCTGAATTTGTATAGGTTTTGTTACCGGTACGAGAACTCAAGGACTTATATTTTAATAGAAAGCAACATATTTACTAAAAGACAAATAATATTTGCATGTAAAGGGTGATCAATATATATTTCTTTTTTTTAATAAAGTAAATCAAATATTAAAATCAAAGGTGGAATCTGTATGGTTCATTCGAAAGGACACTTTATGCCATTTATTTTTGAGTATAATTTCCTTCAAATGTTGGCAACTGTATTATGGAAATGAGCGTTCGGCGAGAAACGGGAAGATCCGCTGTTTTCGAAAAAAATTTTGTTCAGTAATGAGACCCTTTTCAGGGCGCATTTGGGCTAAAGATCAACCAGAAGAAGTTCAAGTGGTGTCAGTATACCCTGAGAAAACCACGGTTTGGTGATGTTTGTGGGCTGGTGGAATCATTGGTCAATAATTTTTAAAAATGATTATGGCGGGAACGTTACCGTGAATGGTGCTCGCTATCGCGCCATGATATAGGACTTTTTGCTACCTGAAATAAAGCCTAAAATCTTGACGATATTTGGTTCTAACAAAACGACGCTACATACCTTACTGCCAACGAAGCAATAAAATGAAAAGAAATTTGGTTAGGGGAATATTAGCCCGACACGTTTGACGCCTTGGAAGAGAAAATTCGACGCGTATTGCTGACAGATGACCCCAAATGCTGCAAAAAGTGTTCCAATTATTGGGGAACTTGTCAGAAATCATTTGTAAAACATAAAAGAAAACCTTTGTCTTTATAATAAAGCTTAATTCTTGGCCATAACATTAAACTATAAAAGAAAGGTTTACAACAGTAGTTCTCATTCGTTTGGGGAGAGCCTGGCCTTATAGAGTTCGATTTCACTTTCAACAATTGCACCAAAACTTTCTGAAGAGGGTTGCCACGGACCCGAATCATGATAAAAGCAGTGTGTAGCCACGAAAATCAATATCACTTTGCCATTTTGTTAAAATCTTGTCTTCTATTTTAATATAGATGCAAGTGGGGTTGAGCCTGTTTAAAACTGTTTAATATATGTGACGCGCAAAATAGAAAGGGGCCTAACGGTAAAAACCAGTTTTGTTCAGGAGAACCATTTTAAAGCTTTAAATACGTGTATCTTTGGTGTACCATCACTTTCATATAACGAGCATATCTCTGGGAGGGAACACTTTTAAAGCATGGGATCGGTCTCATTCGATGCTCAGATGTTGTCCACATCAAAAAAAGAAAAAAAGTGAAAATTTATTTTTTTACCCTTAGGTCCCTTTTTCTATGCGCTATCACACATGCGTTTTATTACTTCTTGAAAACCTCACGATTAAAAACACCTTCATAATAGTGTTTTATTAGATTGTATTTTTCCCAAAGTTGCTGAAGCGAAAAGTGGTTAAATTCGTTCGACAGAGATATGGTTTTAACTTTCTTTCAGGTAATAGCTTTACTGTTGAAATAAAAAATGGTTCAAAAAGGAACTAGGGGATGGACCTCTCGCTATATCATACATATTCTCACCTGGTTAATTTTGCTTATTGTTTTAACACTATTTCTTAGGATAAAAAAACTGAATTTTTGCTGTGTCGGAGTTGATACAAATCTGTGAAGTCTTGCCCTTAACACTTTAAATGAACACTTTAATTCCTTTTAGCTTGCTATGAACTTTTTTTATTTACATATTTATTACAATTAAAATTATAATAAACTAAGTTAAAGGGCACTAGCATTGAAAGCTATCTGTCAATCTTTTCTTTTACATAGTGTTATTTAAACTGCAGTTTTTAAACTTTATTTATATATAAAACCTTGTCAATAAAATTTTATTTTCACCAAAAAGGTAAGTCCTTTACGATGGTTGTAATCAAATTAATTTGCCCCGTGTTTCTGTTATTTGCACACGTTTATGTTAAATCTCTTGCCTTTGTTCTGGGCATTCGTATAACTGCGATGAGTTTATTTTTTTCAATTCGACGACAACTATCCCTTATCGAATTATAGTTAAATGGCTTTGTTTCCAAAACTTTTCAATCCAAAATAAATATTTTTATTTTTAAATTGCTTTTACGAATTCGGCTTTGTTTTTTACATCCCCTATTTGAACTTGAGTTGGACGCTTCATACATACATTCATATATTCGTTTGTATTTGTACGTTTCAATAAAATTTAATTATTATTGTTTAGTTTGCACTTATTATGTTATTTCGATATAATTGTTTTTATTTCTAGATACACAACTCATCGCATCGTGGCAAGTGAGCTGTAATTGATTATTTGCACAAACTGCAAGTGGGTAGCATTGATAAATGACATTAGGTGTAAGATCTCATACTTCAAATGAGAAATTCCTTTCATACTTATAAAGAGTGGAAAACTAAATATTTATTTTATAATTTTATGTAAAAGGGACTTTTCAGTTCGAATATGTTTTTCAATAGTGTTTTATATATTTTGTCCAAAATGTTGTCTTGTTTTTTCTTTCGACAGGTATCAGGGTAAAGCTGCTCTTTATCTTAAATGAATTCGATTTTGCTAGAGAAGTGTATACAAATATAAAAGATCTGCTACGAAAATAGTGGATGTGTAAAAAAGTTAGTTACAAAATTACCGATTTATTTAGTCCTTGAAATTAAATCGTCCAACAAAGTATGTATGATATAAGAAAGAAAATCGAAGAATATGACTCGATGTGCTCTCTGAACGAAAACACCTGCGTCTATTCGTACTGGTCGTTCTACTAAAAGTATCTCCACTATTAGCAAAGGCAGTTTGGATTTTTTAGTAGGGGTCTATTGCAAAAAATGCACTTTTCATCAGTATGCAAAGCTTATTTAGCTTTTAAATCTGGCCATGTTCTGGGGGAGCAAGAATTTAATATCAAACGAATAGTTATGCAAAAAGGTAATTTTCGCAGACGTAGATCATTTGAATGAGTACATAAGCAAACACAATTTTCGTATGTTAGCATTGCCAAATCCAAGGCAGAATTTTAGGAAGCATCAACTTTACTCTCATGTCTTTTTTTGAGCGCATTTTTGTATTTAAAGATGTAACAGATAATGCTTTGTTACATACCTATTGATAATGATATCGATAGTGACACCATATGATTTCATCAAGACGTGCGGCATGCCACGAAGTTATTGAAACAATAAATGTATTGCCATGACCATTTCCGGATATTCTTCCAAGACGAAATTTTGAATTGTCTTAAAAATATTTAATGTGGGACCGTTTTAAGGAAAGACTTAAGAAAAGCCATTCAATTGAATTGATATCTTGAATGAAAGCGATCAGTGCAAATATGTCAAATGCAAGCAAATAAATCGACATGTGTAAGCGAACACACAACATCTGCATAACATCATCTGTGATCCAAACCACATAAAAAAATTGTCATTCTAAGCCCGATAGAAACTAAAATTGTAAAACATTAACGCAGAATTTAATTTTAATTTAAAAATTTACATTATAATTAAATAAAAATTATACAGAAAAGAAAAATACATGGCATTGGATTGGCCTATGATTTCGGAAGTATCGTCGACTTTTGATTTTTGATGTTAGTTTGGATAATTTGGTAGAGATCAAACGTGAATCTATTTATGATAATGTGTCCGAATAGAATGAAAATATTGTTTAGCAAAAATTAACTTTTGAGCCCTCTTTTAGAGAGAACCAACGGATCTTTATGTAAAATGATCTCCGAATCCGTTTTGACCCAATGCGTAAAGTTTTCGAAATACGTAAAATTAATATCACTTGGAAATGACCAACATTAATTTGAAAGAAATGCAGATTTCATATAAATCATCTGCGAAAATATCTATATAAAATTCTCGTGTCACAATGTTAGTTACCTTACTCCTCCGAAACGGCTTTATTGATTTTTAACAAATTTTATACGCATATTCAGTAGGTCTGAGAATCGGCTGCTATCTATTTTTTATGCCCCTAAGTGATAAGGGTTATTCACCCTTGTTTTAGTTTTTGCACAAAATGTTTTGTTTTTATTTTTCTATAATGTGTCCAACCCTAAATGTGTACCCTTGGTATGAATTCGCCACATCGAAATGCATCTGATTTAATGGAAACTGAAATGATCCATGAACTGCAGTACAACACTGTAGAAATGGCAGCGATTGTTACTCGCAATGTGCCACTAATGAATGAGGAACAAAGAAACATTTATGACAGCATTATGCTCGCAGTTTCAGCAGGACAAGGTGGGTTCTTCTTTTTGGATGCACCGGGTGGAACTGGCAAAACATTCCTTATTTCGCTAATTCTTGCTGAAGCACTATCAAATAATGGCATCGATCGCATTGGCCGTCGGGTATTGCGGCAACTTTAGTGGATAGAGGCAGAACTGCTCATTCAGTATTTAAGCTGCCACTGAACTGCAACAAAATAATCTTGACGCAGTGTGCAACATTAAAAACAAGCGTCCACGGCCACCGTGCTGAAACAGTGTAAAATTATCATCTGGGATGAATGTACTACGGCACACAAACATTCGCTTGAGGCATTGAACATGATATTGAAAGATATTAAAAACAACGACAAACTATTTGTCGGCACTCTCTTGGTCTTTTCAGACGATTTCACACAAACACTTCCCGTCATTCTTAAAATCAACTTAATTGTGACGAAAGGTTGCAAAAGTATAGCTGAAAGTTAATATTCGCGTTCAAATGCTTCAAGATGCATCTGCTGAAACACTCTCAAAATAACTCCAAGATATCGGTAATGGAAAAGTTGCTAAAGGTGAAACTGGATACGTCAAATTACCGACCGATTTTTGCGCAATCGCTTATTCACATGATACTCTTATTGAACAAATATTTTCCGATGTACACAGAGCTATTTTAGCGGCAACAAATGTAGACGTTGACAATTTAAATCTGAAGATACAACAGTTGTGGCCAGGGAACTTGGTATCATACAAATCTATTGATACAGTTTGCGATGCCAGCGAAATTGCAAATTTTCCCACAGATTGGCCAGGCATGCCTCACTGGATTGGCCAGGCATGCCACCGCATAATTTACAATTGAAGGTTGGATCTCCGATTATCTTGCTTCGTAATTTGAACCCGCCACGGCTGTTCAACGGTACGCGATTAGTCATTCAAAAATCAATGAAAAACGTTACCGAAGCTAGCATTTTAAATGGCAAGCTCCGAGGTGAAAATATATTAATAACTCGGATTCCTACTATACCTACAGATGTGCCAATTATATTCAAACGTATTCAGTTTCCGATTAGATTGGCATTTGCAATGACTATTAACAAATCTCAAGGACAAACGATGTCTATTTGTGGCTTAGATTTGAGCACACCATGTTTTTCACACGGACACGGATTATACGTGGCATGCTCTCGAGTGGGTAAACCATCCAGTTTGTTTGTGTTAGCTAATGATAGATTAACCAAAAGCATTGTTCAGCTACAGCGTTAAGATTGATATTGTTTGTTAGTGTTATTGTCGTAATTAATTAATGATATATAATTTTAAGGAATAACTTATAATAACTTAAAAATACCACTTCCTTACACAATAATTTAAATGGCAAAACAACGTTTGCCGGGTCTGCTAGTAATTTATAAAAATCAAACAAAAATTGTGGAACTTACAGCCAAAAGAAATAAAAATTTAGTTTTTTTGATGAAAAAATTGCTTTCAACTGACAATTTTACCCCAATTCTGGAGCTCGCCCACTCGTTTTTGAACAAAGTCATAATAGACGTGCTGTAGCGTTTGCAACGTGGTATATGTTTTGATAATCCGACGACGATTGCGTGAGTTATAGCAGTTTCTGTAAAAAAATTCATTTTCACTATACGTGTTAGGGCAAAGCGGACACTCAATTTGGATTCAGGAGATAATTTTACATAAGAATCAGTTGGTTTTGTCTAAAGGAGGATTTAGTTGCAGAACTTGAAATTAAATGTCAAAAAGGAGAGTGTAGCATGAATTATCTTTAGGCAATCTAAGCAACAAAAAAAAACACTCGTTATTAATAAAGAAACCAGAAATTCACACAAAACCGATTTTTTGCCAACCGAATGAATATGGTTTGCATGCACCTTGAGTTTTTTATTAGTATAACCGAATGGAAGAGGATACTCTGTATTTTTCAGTTGGTGGATCCGATGTATCGGTGGAACATACGAAGAGACAAAATCTTTTAACACACCAAAAGTACTCCAAAATATTGTTAGGTCATGAAGAGGAAAAAGTGGAAAGGATAATGGAAAATTGTTATTAAAAAACATTGGATTAATCGACTGTCTTAGGGGCAGTAATAATCGAATTTTGTTATATTATAATACATACTTAACAACCTATTTAACAACCTATTTTGGATATGATAAAATTTTAGTTCCATCACTAAGAATTGGTTGAACAACAATTTGTTTACAAAACTATTGGCTGACACCACTTTTCAGAGTTTCATTTACATGAAAGACCAATTAGTTGTGTGTACAATACAGATAAGTTTCTTTTGCACTACAAATAATTTTACAATATTTTTTACCTGTGTTTATATTTAAAATGTATCTTCTGCTCATATTTTAAAAATAAACTTGAACTTAAAAGACGTTGCTAAAAAAATCCTAAAAATCGAGAGAAGCCTGTAGTGCTCACCAAATAATACAAATGATGATACTCATCAATACTGACTGAAGGACTTCAGCTAACACTTCCCAAAGTAAACATTAACATAAAACCTATGTTTAATGACTGCACCAGCCAATTAGATTTACCTGATTTTGACAGATCAGCTGTTATTTTACTTTATTAAAAATAGGCCGCTTTTATTAAATGAACGCACTGTGGGCGGCCTTGGTATCCTTCCAGCAGGTAAGCATGATTATCACACTAATAAACCCTGGTTTCAAGTCCATCCATATTGTCTAACATCTATGGGCTTTCCACCTCTCACATGCCATCTAGAGGTCTATGGGCTTTCCACCTCTCACATGCCAACGACTTTAAGAAAAAGAGAGTAATATCAACTAATTACTCACAACATTTAATTAAGGAACAAAGGGAAACTTCTCCTAAATAAGTGAGTTGTGCACGATTAAATTCTTATACCTGCTGACAGTTTCACGCCGGCTCTGAAAAGCTACTGCATTTTATATAGAAGATTTTACATGGCTAAGAGATAAGGCTCCTACTTGTAAAGCCTTCGGCATTTACGAAATTGTTATATGTTCTTACGACGGGTTGAACCGGAGTTTACTGGCATGATAATCGTGCGCACTTCTATCATGCCAAGGCGTCCCATGAGAATAATATCTTATTCATGTAAAATCTTTTCTATTAAATAAGCTTTTCACAGACTGCTTTAATCGACACATCCCAGTATATTATGTCAAGTTTTCTGATTCAAAATATGTTCCCGTTTGTTCCTACATAAAAGGTTAAGGAAAAAAGGCATTAATTCTGAATGCCTATTTTATGTAAGTATCTTATAAAGAAATGGACAACAAAATGTTATTGGATTTATAAGAGACCAAAATGATTGTTCAGTTTTTACAATTACAATGGTTCTAGTTAACACATTCGAAGGACTATGAGTTAGTGAGTTAATACCCGTTAGGCGAGAGTGATACATGCCCTGAAGATAAACGTTGCCTGTCCCATGGTAATATTTGACTATAATCAACGCTCTAGTAAGAAGATCAGCGTATATAATCAAAATATATTTATAGTCTGACTTCAGCTGCTTCAACAACTTTTTTGATATGAGGAGCGCCACTTCGCTAATCGAAGCTTACTTGTCGTTGTGAAACAAAAATTGATATAAGGATTTTTAAATCTAATTTGAATCATGACTTTTAAGCGTATTCCTCTTTTTCGTAAAAGTCATTAAGTTAAAATACGCAATCACAAATAATATTTTACGATAGCACCAACAAAAATGCCAGAGAAGTATCGACTTGAATTTAAACTGTAGGTATCGGTCAATCTCTATAGAAATCAAGCCAGGTTATAGTCCTTCTACTGATATAGTTTTTACATAGATATTAACCAATGTCTAGATCTTGTGGGGTGCTTGGTATGAAAGTTAGTGTGACGACTATCACACATGAAAGTTAGTGTGACGACTATCACACATGTTCTCAGGCTCAAATCCTGATTAGAACATTTTACAATTTTCAGATGCCGTAGAAACCCTGTAAAAACCGACAATTTTATGACTTAGAGATTTATCTCTAAGCCTTGTAAAAACTTCTGTAAAGTGGAGTGCATTAGCCGATTGGAAACAGCGTTAAGCAGAAGGAGTAAAAGTTTTATATCGTGCTCAGCTTACATGTTTGGGAAAAGTTTCCACTTGTTCCTAAATGGAATGTTGTGGAAATTAAGTAAGTAAGATCTAAGATCTTCAATATTCAGTATATATATTCGGCATAATTTCAAATGTTCCTTGTCGATTTTTTTATAAAATATGTGAATATCGAGGAATGCGAATAAGAAGGAATTGAACCGCAGTGCACTGTGGCTCAACGGAATGGTGAGAGAACCCATACGTATGGTTAACATTAAATTAAAAATTAATATCACTCATACGTTCAGATGTCGTACGTAGTGGATGTGTGAAAAATGTAAACAAAGCTAGAACCGAAAGCCCGCTATTGAAGGCATACAAAAAAGCTTTATCAAAGCGATTTTCAAACTAAAATTTGACCAAATGTCGATTGACGACATTTCAGAGTAAAAACGCCGACCAGGAAAAGACATGTCTAACAATTGGTGCTGTGTATATAAATTCTTTGCCGACTGAATTCCCAATTTGAGGAACAACAATAACTGTGATCATATAGCTTGCGAAAGTATTTACTGTTTTTTTCTATCCACAGAAAGTATTATTATTAAAATTTTGGGAACTACTGAGTTACATTCTACACCATATTCTAATATTTTATAAATAAATTGATATTGTCCGCGTGTTTATTTTGACGTTCATCTTCATAATGCGGTTTACCAATGTTCGTCCTTGCCTTTGTAAATCTTGTCTCACTCACCGTAAAATTCTGTTTATTCCTAGCACCGAGTGGCTACTGGGTTCGATAAATAAGTTTTTACTAAGCTCGGAGGTTTATTTATTTTTCGTAAAATCGGCGGTGCTTATGAGGTGGAGAAAAAAATGAATTGATATTAATAATAATCCAAAAGGCGTATCAATTAATATAATCGATGTACAGGTCACAAATTAGAAGTTTTTTTGATGAAATACAGAGGTCCCCCCAATTGCAGCTACTTAGAAACATGCGATTTCAGAAAATATAGTATGGAAAAGCCTCGATACTAATGCTCTTCCCGGTCGATAATTCTAAATCATTCAACGCAGACTGTTGTGACAAATGCACCACTTCGGATTTATTAAATATTACAGCCTAGTTTTTTTTCTGTATATGGTTTTTGAAGTAAAGGAAAACGAAAGAAACAAATGCGAAACGCTTCTCAGGTATATGTGAGCTGTAAACGTTATAATGCCTTTACACACTGACAGGAACCTACTGCTTAACGCCGGCTCTGAACGGCTAAGGGAATTAAGAGAAGAAATTTTTCCTGACAAAAGAATAACTTCTTACTCGTAAAGTCCGTGGCATTTAGTTAGTTGGACTCCTGCTGCTGCGAAATCGTAGATGTTCTTATACGGAATTATTCCAGGGTTTACTTATAAAAGCCTTTCACACTAACCATAATACAGCGGCGGATCAAAATATAATAAAGGGTAGTACAACCATAATGCACGATGTTAATTGTGAGTCACACCTTAACGTCAAGTTTTTTGCCCAACTATATTTGACTTTTCGTTGTTTCAATGTTTAATAAATTCAACTAATGCAATTAAGCAGCGCGTTGATCGTTGAAGCCTTTTACGAAAATAGACTTTCAAATTAAAATGCATTTCGTGCACTTCGTAATTTTTGTTGGTCAGCAAAGTCGAACCAATTTATCCACATGGGTTTTTCACACTAGCAAAATTGCCTCATTTGGGCGAATGAGAATGGCCGAGTAATTTTTGAAAAGTCGATGTTTAAGGCAGTTTATGGGCTATTATCTTCATCGGGCCATACTTCTTGGAAAATGAGGTCGGCCAAGCAGTTACCGTGAATGGTGTTCGCTATAACAAGATAATAAGGGGCTTCTTGTATTCACAAATTGAGGATATGGATCTGGACGATAAGTGGCTCCCATACAACGGTTGCACATGGCCACACAGCCAACAAAGTAATGATACTTTTGTGTTAGAAATTCAACGGCCGTGTTTTTTCACTAAGTGGCGATGATAATTGGCCACCACGATCATGTCATTTGTCTCCGTTGGATTTCTTTCTTTGTGAATATTTAAAAAAAAATAGCGTACGTCAATAGCCCAAGTATAATTCAAGAGCTAAAGAATGAGATAGGGCTCATTAACGATAACCTTTATTATATCTCAGAGTCAATAAAGGTATGGAACACCTGTTCGAGGTATGCCAACGAAGCCGTAGCGAGCATTTGGCCGACACTTTCTTTAGCGAATAATTGTCGTAGATTTAATTTTTATTGTAAAAATTAGTTAATAACAATTTTTGTTTTATTTACAATTAATATCGTGCGTTTTAGTTGGTCACTTTTTATTTTTGATAATGCAGAATTTTTCCAGATAACTTCTTCTGCAAAAATTTAGTCTTTGGTGTTCAGTAATGCACCTGCAAAAAGTTTTATAACTCAACAACTTTAAGGTAATAAACGAGAATAATATATATGTAAATGCACGGCAACTAAACTCGTAAGACAACACACGTTGTAAAAGAAAATCTTTAGATGGCTCCGAATGTGCAGTCTCTGTAGAGGTGTTTAAGGTTAATTCTATTCTGTTGTGAGCAATGTAAAAAGTGATATTAACACCAGTAGTTTTCACACGTATTAAATAGTTCAGTTTTCCTTTCAACAATTGCTGCGATTCTTTCTGATGAAGGTTGTTACGGTCCTGAAATCGCAATAAAACAGTGTGCAGCTATGAAAATCAATGTTACTTTGCCATTTTGAGAAAAACTTGTTTTTTATTTAAATAAAGATGCAAGAGGTCTCAAACCTGCTAATCCCTGTTCAACGAGTTTAAGCAAAACAATACAATTTAAGTATCTTTTGTATTTTTCATTGTTCTTCTACACAGAAAAAAAAAGTTTTTTTATCGGTTTAACTACTAAAATTTTGTTGGCCGAGAATTATTTCCTTCACAATCACGAAATAACTACAGCATATCTTAAGATGATTGCTATGATTATTTTATTAAAACGCACAGCCAATAAATCAGTAATACACCAAAACTAATGTCGAAAATGTAGTTCATACCGCTGGCGGTAATGGCGACTCACTGTTCCTAAGACATTTGTATGATGCAACATAGAGATAGTCGATTCGTTGCCACAACAGAATTTATTTGACAACCGAATATCTGACGATATGCAGATACTACCAAGCCTTTATTGTTATAAAGTTCCTACAGCTGGCGGTGGTAGTGATCAACTGTTTCGAAAAAAATTGTATGTTGCAACACAGAGAGAGCAGACCACAACAGAGTTTATTTTACAACCGAATGTTTGTGGACATGCAGATACTATCAAGCTTTTATTAATACAATCGGATGAAACTTAAAATTTTTTGTGGATGTATTAAGAATCAGAACCCCTTAATATTTACTTAATTTTGGATCTAACAGTGTTATTACGTTTTTGTGTGGATTTAACCTTTTAAGGACAGGGGCCTCTAATATGGAAAGCGTCAGAGGATTTGTTGTATTGCGTATTTTTTCAGAACAGTAAAAATAATAAAAATTCAACTCAAGTGTGGAATATCTATAGGTGATTTAAAAGGACAGTTTATGGCATTTATTTTTCGAAAATAATTACCTTAAAATGTTGGCAACTGTATTATGAAAATGAGCGTTCGGTGAGAAACGGGAAAATCCTTTGTATTCGACCAAAATTTTGTTCAGTGATGAGGCCCATTTCTGCTTAACGGCAATGACAATAAACAAAACTGCCGCATTTGGGCTGAAGAGCAACAAGAGAGGTTCAAGAGGAGCCATTATACCCAGAGAGAACCACGGTTTGGTGCGGTTTATAAGTTGTTGGAATCATCGGTGCATATTTTTTTTCAAAAATGATGATGGCCTGAACGTAACCGCGAATGGTGCTCGCTATCGCGCCATAATATCGATATTTATGCTACCTGAAATTGAAGCTCGTAATCTTGACGACACTTGGTATCAACAGGACGGTGCCACTTGCCATAGAGTTGCTTAAACGATGGATATATTTAGAGGTAATTTCGAAAATCAGCTAATTTCACGTTTTGGACAGGTGAGTAGGCCGCCTAGATCGAGTGACATTTTTCTTTGCGGTTACGTAAAGTCCAAAGTCAATGCTGACAAACCAGCTACGATTCAGGTTTTGGAAGCCAACATTACGCGTGTCCTTAAAGCCATATCGGTCGAAATACTCGAACGAGTCATCCACAATTTTTTTTTTTTTTAAATAACCAACACTCAGGGGATGTCCCCTATACATGCGGTGCATTGCGTTGGCGAGTGAAAATTAACCCTCAAAATGGAAACCCTGAGGCGTAGTTGCAGCCAACATTATATTTAACAAATAAATGCCATAAAATTTCCTTTCAAGTTACCAATAAAGATTCCACACATGATTTGAATTTTTATATTTTTTTTTTGAAAAAATACCTCTAGATGGATTACCATATATAACGCAACCCATACGTTTTTTTAACCGACATTTTTCTTTCAGTAATATAAAAGTAACATGATGTTCTACGAGTATTTCATGACAAATAGAAATTCCTCTGCTTGGAATAAAAATATATTTTATTTAACTCACTCTGTCAGCGTTGGGTTTATTAGCCTGTTTCGAGTCCTTGCCGATAGGATATTCTACAACGCTGGTGATCTCAAAAAATTAAATATTTAGATTTACAAAGATATAGCAAACTCAATTGTATCGGAATCATGCTGATGAATTAGACAAAAAAAAATCCCGCCTGTAAAGTTTAATTTTTGGTGCTTACGTCTTTTTCGTGGTTTTCTTCATATTTTTGTTACTATCATAAGATTTTTGTAATTTTCATTACTATAATCACTGGTTAAGGGAAATAAAGGTCTGAACGCATGGTATTGCTATAAGTAATTACTTGTCCACGTATACTGCAGTGTAATCATAGCAATCATCCGTTGTTATGTGGAACATTATATTCATTGATATAACCATCATTTAGTGATTGCAACTAAAAATAATTTGTTCTCTGCACAAATAATTGGAAATGCCAGACAATATTTTTCTGTCATCGAACAATGGTACAACTTTGTCTTTGGAAAATTCTTACGTCAATTGGGCTTAAACAATTTTTTTTCGAATACTTTTTATGAGAGACGGGTCAATTGAAATTTACGTCTAGCCACGAGTAGTTTGTTTATTTCGCAACGCATTAAACAGAAATTAACAGGCTCAAGAGCTCTTTATCTACATTTTAATATAAGACAAGTTTTTTTACAAAATGGAAAAGTGACAATGACTTTTGTTGCTGCACACTGGTTTTATCGCGATTTCAGTTCCGTGACGACCTTCATCAGAAAGCTTCGTAGCAATTGTTGAAAGGAAATTTACTTAATTTTTTAAAAATTGTGTTAGTGTTTTCAGAATTCCCACAAACATTCGATTTGTTGAAAACCAAACTATTTACTAGCCCACGACAGTCGGTTCCATGGACCGGATCGAACAGTAGGAGAAAAACTTTGGCTGACACCCCGGCACACAGTTGCCGCTACAGCAACAGCAACTATCTAAGTTACATAACCAAATAATGACTAGTTCGTGTCTATTTGCAGTAAATGAAGCTGAAAGTATCGGTTGATATGCCAGAGTATTCATGACTCTAATAAATATTAGATTTCTTTACATCATCACGAAATTTAGAAAAAAGTTATGTAATACATTTTTCCTTTATTTGAACTGTAGACAATAAAACGACTGTCTTTATAATTGTCATTCGGCAATTATTTGTACTACCATACAAATGTCTACGATATTATTCGTTACCAAAACTATTAGTTGTGACAACAAAATTCCACTTGTACAACAGATTTATGGGCTATTTTACGAAAGTTTAACCCTAGAAAACATCTTCTAAACGTTTGGTGAGTGCAATTGAGAGTCTTTTTGTTTAACAGAATTTTTTGTAGTTGGGTCTGATTTTTAATTGATTTTTTCTCTTTCATTAGGCTTTTGTCACCAGGTTAATACAGAAAATGCAATGGGAAAATTAAAAGAAACACAAACATTAAATTTATTTTATTTTCGTGATGAGATATAAGAAATCACGTACATATCTAGCAAACCAAACATTCAGAATTCAGTCAGAATTCTGTACGAAAATCGGCAAAATTTTCCGATTTCGCATCAGAATTCTTAGCGAGTTCGTAACGAAAAACATATGAGAGGATTGACACGAATTCTGAACTACTTCTCTATGGGAATTCTGATGTTTTTGCAGACATTCCGAACAGGTTTCAGACCGAATTCTGAACTGTAGTCTTGGGAAATTCGAAAGGAAATTTCGATTTGTCGTATCGAATTCTGAACGACTTCTGTCAGAATTCTGGCATTAAGTCTTATTAAATTCTGACATTTTTACCGACATTACAAACCGAATTCTGAACGAATTCTGAGCTTATGTCATGGTAAATTCTGAATGTAAACAATCAAAAAGAAGAAAATATTTTTGTTCTACAGAATAAAAGTTGTAAAACATTTTCAAAAAGCGTTCGGAAAGACTTTTAGTTACAAGCAGGGGTGTCTGCAAGCAATAATTGTGCTGTAACTATGTTTAGTGGCAATAAATTTAAGGGCAACCAGTTTTGCATTTAACGAGAACTGCCGGCAGAAGAGTTTTCCTCCGAACACAATAAAAAGTCCTCGCACAGCTGAGCTAACCAAACGTTCAAATTTGAATTTGAAATATAAAAAATATAAAAATACCTTAGACAAACAGTTAAGAATTCGTTCAGAGTTATTTCCGACATGTCAAGAACAACAACTGTAAAATATGAAGCAAATAACAAAAATTTTAAACGAATAGACTACCTCAGAAAAATAGTTCAGAATTAGTTGCGATTTCGGTAAGATAAGTCTGAACAAAAAATTAATAAAAATCCCAGAGGAAAGTCTAACAGAATTTGGGCCCAATTCCTTCAGATATTTCTTAACATAATAAATAAAAAATCCTCAGACAAATCGAACAGAATTTGTAACGATTTCGGTAAGAATTCTCGATTGAGTTCAGATATGGTTCAGAATTGTCTGATATTAGACATTGTCGGCAAATTTGGTTTACTGGGTATATAGAAACTGAAATGTTGATATTTATCCATCTTTATTGGTGTTTTTAGTTTCGTGTATGTCAAAATGCACTGTATCAAATTCAAAGAAACAAAAATTTTAAATTTATTCAATTTTCGCTATGAGATATAAACAAATCACATTCATATAAAAAAAATAAAAACTGATGAGCCACCTTTACCGATGTGTTTTAGGTCTATTTACGTAAAATAAAGTGTATTAACTAACATTTGGTTTTTATCACGAAATTCACTTTGAATATTCCGTTAGGAAAATATCGGTTGTAGCAACGAATCTGTTTTCCGTAAGTACCCTATCGTCAAAAAAAGGATAGGAACCTTACTATTGTTAAGAATACTTGAACTTATTACAAAATTTGTTTTTAGCCTCTACGGCAAATTTATAATTGTTGAGATAATACCCTTTTGTTGTCACTTATGGAAATTTAAACATGGTATAATATTTTCTGTGTTGTTTTAGAACTCCTCTAGCTACTACTTGAGCGTATTAGGTTTGAGAATAATCCTACTGGTTAATCCTTTAAAAAAAATGGGTGGTCATCAGCCGGTCGATTAGCCAAAGTATTCAACACTTCGAAAAAATCTATTTCTTTGTAAAACTTTCTTGATTTTCGCCAAAAACTCTTCTGTATTAATTTTTCAAAGCTTTAAATAAAACCGACCAATTAAAAAAATATTACAAACTAAGTTTGATTTCATATTTACTTTAAATTCCTCAAAGGCAAGAGATTTTAACGGCAGAATATATAAAATTCATGACATTCCAAGAAATGAAACTTTTGATTAATTGTTTGCATGATTTACATGAACAAGCAAACATACTGACAACGCTCAATGAACTTAAAATCTCGCTTGTGTTTGTGTGTGTGTGTGTGCGGCAATGATTAGAAACCGGTAGTATAACGAATTTCTAATTAAGTTGATTTTCTCCGATCATTGGTATTTGGGGCACCACGAGTTGCCTAAAGTTTTTAGGGGGTTAACTTGCCATTAAGTCAATGCCATGCAGGCGCAAATAAAGGCTAATTTAAATTGTAAATTATGTTGTATATTTTCTTGGAGCCTCCGCGGGTCGATTGAAGAGCATATCCTTTTTGTGTTTTATTAAAATTTTCTATTTATTTGGCCCTATCAATATTTGCTTTGGATTGTTGGGATTTACGCTGTAACCCCATAAAAAAGCCAAATTGTCAGTCTAGTGAAAGAAGAAGATTTTATAAAGGTTGGTAGGGCAAAAGACGGGAAGTGCTTCCGTTTGGTGGGCGCCACTTAGCTTGAAGAAGTTGGCTGATCAGCATTGCTGTCTTCTTGAAATTATTTTGTTATTTATGTCGAGTGGCTTTAAGTATGGCCAAGGAATTCCTTATCTTTTTATAATGAGCGAAATCCGCCATAAGCGGAAATACACAGCCAGAAGTGTTCCGTGAAAAAATATTCGTGTGCGTAGGAATGCGAGCTATTTTTGGTTCGTATTTTGGGCTTACTTTCTGGTGCTTTGCTGACCAGGCGTTGATAAAAATAAACGTTGACATTCGGTGCTAATGTTTTGGCTTTCTAAGGACCACGAGGTGTAGGCGGTTCTACCACCTCCTCCACTTATGAGAGGTTTTCTGGGCAACGCAATTGTTAGAATTGTTGTGGCAACAAACGCACACATGCACACCCAAATTTGGTTTCGTTTGGGTTGGTTGTATGGGGGAGGGGCTATGAGCCAGGACTGGCAGTGTGCGACGTTTCTGTGGTAGTTTCGAATTTTACGACTGTAAGCTAATATTACGGTTTCCTTTTTTTGCGGTCCCATTTTTCTTTTCTTTGGTGATTTTTTTTATTTTTTTTGTTTGTACTTTTTGTGTTGAATAGAATTCCTTTGAAAGAAAATATAAAGATATTATCTTGAATTTAGCACCTTCATTTCGGCTGTCATCAAAAGCCGCCTCCGAAGCAAAACGAGACTAAGGAAAAAGGACACCAACACGAGCTGCTACTTTGCGGGCGTAATGCAACAAAAGCCACATCCAAGAGCTGGTTTTAAATTGTAAAGGCAGCTCATGTTGTATTCGCTTGATTTTCTGTCCCTTTTTGCGGCCTCTTTTTTGGCCGATTTTTTGTTTGTTTGTTTTTTTTTTTGAAGCCAAAAATAAACGAAATTCTTTTAACGCATATAATGTCCTTAACGCTCAAAAAAGTGCGAGGAAGATGCCATGGAACAAAAAATAAAGAAGAAACCCCCTCAGAACCTCACAACCAAAAACAACAACAGCTGTAGAAAATAGAAGAACACCAAAAAAAGAAAAAAATGTTCAAAGAAATTTGAATGGAATGTGGTAAGGCGGATGGGATGAGTAATTTGAGGGCAGGAGAAGCATGTATCTAATTGCCAAGTTGGAAATGTTTCTTGTCGGCAAATGTAGATGATATCTTTAAATGTAATTGCGTTGTAAATTTTCGGAAGTAATGAATATTGTTGGTAAATCCTGTGAAAGAAGGACATCTAAGAGTACTAGTAGCAGTAAGAAGTCATTGATATCCTGGCGGTGTGTATAATAACAAACACAGCTTATAGGGTAGAGCATCTTCTTTGAAATGTCGCAGATTTATCCTTGAGATGTCACCTCAATGAGGTTGTTGGCTGGCGGGCGTTGATTGACATGTTGGGTTGCCCCATCCATTTATTATTACTTATCAGCCGGGGTTGTGCAGTGTGTTTTATGATGGCAAGCTACTATGCTCGCCCTATGCTATGCATATATTTGTTGTTTTTGTTGGCTCTAAAGAGCTTTGCATAAATTTTGCATAATCTTTTCACTAACGAAGTTGTACACTTCATATTTCCTTTATTTTCTTATTCATTTCCTTTATTTTCTATTTTGTTTTCATTAGCTTGTATTGAATTCTCTTTTGTATTAAACGGCAGCGAATAAAATTCACAAGAAATTCACTCTTCGTTATCATTGATTTCATCAAGTTTCGACGATGTCAGCCTCATCATCATCATTATCATCGCGACCATTGTCATGATTATGATAGCATTTACACACACTCGCACACACGGAAGAAATCTTGGTATTTGTATGTATTACATTTGGCTTTTTCACTTAAATGGCCAAAAAAGGACCTCACGCTCACACGCACTCACTCACATACAGGCAGATAGACATAGGAGCATACAGCTACAGCGAGGCACTGGCACTGTCACACACACGCACGGTTACACTCTGCTAACAAATTGTATTCTTTGGGATTTTTGAAAATGCGAATGGTTTGTAAGGTACCCGTATCTCCGTATAACCGACCGTTACATTGCACGTTCTAATAAGTACTAAAAGTATTTTAGAATTTTAACGTTGTTTAAACCCCAAAAAGGCTAGATTGTTGTTTTTGGTCCAAAAGCTCAGCATCGCCCAGCAGAGCTAAAAATACCAAACAAAAAAAGAAATAAAATACAAGGAGCAAAAAAGAGACTCGCACACACTCACACACAGAGAAGGCCAAAATGCCAGTTCTCTGCAGTTGTAACGAGCAACGAGTAGCAGCATCATTTTATGTCATATGATGATGATATCTGGTAACGAGACCCGAGCAGCAGCAGCATCGGCAGCAGCCCCCCGACAGCAGAAGTAATAAAACATGGTTGATGTGTTCATCTCAGCTCAGCTATTTACAATTACAGCAGTCGCCTCGCAGTGATGCCAACAAAGATTATTGTCCTTTTCGTTTCGTGAGAATATGATGAGCGAAATCCCGCTCTCGCTCTCTCCCGTTTCGAATTTAGACATTACAATGGATGCTGTAGCCTTAACATAAAAGTACTAAAAGAGCGTACATGCGCCCTGCGACACAAAAACACATATGCGCTGTACCCACACAAAAAACAGCATCTCTTTTAATTGCTCTTTTTTACTTTTATTTTGGAGTAAACGGCTTTACTTTCACCGTTTCTTTTCTCTTCTCTGCTTTTATACTTTCGCTCGCGCTCTCTCAGTTCTAAATGTTACTCTAAGTTAATCGTTTTGTACGAAGTTTAGCTTCGTCTCAACTCGTAGGTTGAGTATGGTCCCCAACAATGTTACTGACCTACTAACCGTTTTTCAAGTTTATTCCGTAAGAGCCATATCATAGCAGCCGCTTTAATTTGCTTCAACGTCCTTTATTGTATGCTGCACACCGTCTCCCCCCTCTTAACGTTCGTGTGTTGTTTTGGTTTTTGTTTTCGTTTTGGACCTGCCTCATTCGGGGTTTTATTTTTTTTGGAAAACAATTGAAGTCTGATCACAACTCATTACCATGCATAATTTACACTTTAGACGTGCGTTTTGGTGGTTAGTGTGCTTGTGAGGAATTACCTTCCACAGAAGAAAGTAAGTCATCAATCATGAAAAAGTAATAGACATGCCAAATCTTGAGCAGTACACGGAAGTATTAAAGTAAGTTTGACTGACATAAACTTGCCTCGGTTAGGTAAGATTTAATTGGCAGCCGCCAGAAGCCTAGTCCAAGAGTAGGTCCTGTTGTGATATCGTATACTTGTCGCGAATAATTCGTCCAGCCTCTTTTATTCTTAAGCAAGCCGTTTTTCATAATAAAGTTATAAATTCCGAGCAAATCAACAACATACAAATAGTTATTGTCTGAAAGTACTTGAAGACCAAAAACAGTTAAAGCCTTAAGTCTACAAACGGCGCGCAGTATCATAGAAGATGTTCAGCTGACTTCACTTCCTCGTCATTGTAGAAACTTCCACAGAAATCGTTGTACGGCAGAGGCAGTCTCCTAGCTTGTAAGCTCAAAGGCTAGTGGTCAGTTATGGCCACAGCGGGGTTAATTAGATGCATATTGACACATTACGAGTCTCGTAATCTAGTCCTGATATTTCTGGTCACCACAGAGGTGGGTTTCTCTTCCCACCTTTGCTTGACAATGAAATAGTTAGCATTGCTAACCAATCGCGAAAGAAATGTCAAAATCACCACTACACTCAGTTAAATTTTGGTTAGCTCCAGCCTGCGTGTGTCAGCTGTAGAATTACCATCAACATTCCCATGGTGAGAAACCTATATTTTCGGGTTATCAACGAAGATAACGAATCTTCTTCAAACATTGAGTATTCTTCAACAACAACTCTGGAATTGGTACACATTCTCCGCCGAACTTATGGCTGCCTTAATATCAGTAAATAAAAAGACAATCCTGCGTAATATCGTACGGAATACGCCTAAGACCTCCCAAATTCTTAAGGGTGTTTTTTAGACTTTCTTCGACTGGTTTTCAACCTATCCACATTTTTTTGCTGAGTTGGTCTTTTCAACAGGTTACTTTATTTATGCTCAGTTTGGTTTGCCATTTCATAATGAATAGACTTACGTCGTTTGCAAATAGTGGAAATATATTTCCTAAATAAATGGTTTGGTTCGAGCGACGCATCGCGCGCTTTGTCCAATATTCGGCCAACATAATCGCCCAGCAGGGTTGGTAAATCGAGCAACCATTGATCGCTTTCACAGCACGTTTACTCTAGTGGATAATGCGCCTCCTCAGCGACGCCGTACAGTGCGCACCGAAGGCGCTATTACTGCTGTGGAGCAGAGTATTTCCAACATAATTGAAAATCCAACGCGTGCAAGAATTGAAGCTGAACGATCATCAAGCTCGTCGCACGTTTACTGAATGGGCCCAAAACGAGATGGCCACCGATCCTGATTTTTACAAGAAAATTTTGTTCACCGATTAAGCTCACCTTTGGTTAAATAGTCAATAACTAAAATTGTCGCATTTGGAGTAATGAAAATCCGCAAGTCATTGTTGAGACACTGTGGCATCCTCAAAAAGTCACTGTTCGCTGTACTCTATGGGCTAAGGATATCATCGGTTCATATTTCTACAAAAATTAAGCCGGCCATAATGGAACAGGCAATGGAGTACACTATATAACCAAGAATTATGACTTTTTCGTGCCTAACTTGGAGGATGTTGATGGTCGAGTGAATAGAGTAGATTTTAATGCGCGTAAGACACAGTGCTGCTTGTTGTCTCACAAGCGATTCGCTGACCCAACAATATCGTCAATTTCTATCGATGGTACGGATATTGAACAATCAGAAGCTCTTGATGTTCTGGGCATGATAATACAATGTGACGCTCGTTGGGCGAGGCATGTATTCGAAGTGTCGAAAGAAGCACTCAAGAGCATAGGCTTTTTAAAGCGGTGCAAGAAATATTTCACTCTTTTTGATCTATACAACTTACATCAGGCCAAAGATGGAATACAACTCCTATATATGGGCAGGTGCTCCAAAATCATCCTTGGAGCTACTTGACCGTATTCAAAAGAGAGCGATCGATGGTGCTGATAGGTGGCAGTAGGTTATCCAACTCTATTGTTTCCCTTAAGCATCGTCGGAATATGGGTTGCGTGACGCTGTTCTATCGTTACTTTCAGGGTGTTCAGGGTGTGTTCATCAGACATCCGTCGCCTTATTCCTGACGTTAGGATGTTCGGCAGGGATACGCGACTTTCTTGGAATTCACACCCGTTTGTTATCGATTGGCCAGTTGACCGCACTATGCGGTCATTGCGTAAAGTAAAGGATCGGAAGGGGGAAGGAGGGAGTAACGAATTGAAACGAATATGATCTGTTTTTCACTCGTACAGTCCGTATGTGGAATCGACTGCCGGCGAATGTATTTCCCACTAATTGCGACATCCAGAAGTTCAAGGCAAGCGTCAATAATCATTACTCCCTCTTTCCCCCTTCCGATCCATTTTTTTTCCACATTTTTTTTTCCATAAAATGTTGTTCAAATATTGGTAACTGTATTATGGAAATGACAGTTCGGTGAGAAACGGAAAGATCCGTTGTTTTCGACCAAACTCTCACCCTTAACTTATATAACAAATCTTTGTGAGCTTGGAGCAACCTCTAAATGTTGTTCAATTAAAAATTTTTTATTCAGGTTTATTTTACTCTCCGAGTGGCATTAAAGTAAGCTACTTGTGATAAGATATGACTTAACATTTTTTCCCATTATGTCGTGAAGAAGATCTCTAACTATCGAGTAAAGGTATTTTTTTAAATAGAAAACAGTACAAAAATTCAAATCAAGTGAGGAATCTTAATTGTTTCTTCATAAGGACATTTTACGCCATTTTTTTTTAAATAATTTTCGTCAAATGTTGGCCGCACCTACGCCTCTGGGTGTCCATTGTGAGGGTCCAACTTTGGATAACTAGTTCGAGTAGTTCGTTTATGACACGCGTAATGTTGGCTTCCAAATCTTGAATCGTAGCTGGTTTGTCAGCAAAGACTTTGGACTTTACGTGGAATTAGCTGCTCTTCGAAATGACCTCTCAATAGATCATTGTTTAAGCAGCTGTATGACAAGTGGCACCGTACTGTTAAAACCGAATGTCTTTAAGATTACCGGGTTCAATTTTAGGTAGCAAAAAGCCCGATAAAATGGTGCGATAGTGAGCACAATTCACGGTTACGTTCCGGCCATCATCATTTTTTAAAAAAAAAGGACCGATGATTCAACCAGCCAATAAACCGACACTAGTTGAACCTCTTCTGGTTGACCTTTAACCTAAATATGGCAATTTTGTTTCTTGACGTTGCCGTTGAGCCAGAAATGGGCCTCATCACTAACCAAAATTGTGGTCGAAAACAGTTTCTCACCGAATGTTCATTTCCATAATACACAATTTGGAGACGTTGTTGTGGTGTAAGCAAACAATACTGAAAGAAAAATAAATAAAGTTCAACACAATTCAAGAGTAATCTGTGAAAAAACTTTATTGAAATAAATGAACGCTGGCAAATTGTTTCGAAGCCAGGCCTGGGACGTTTTAGTATTATAGGCCGGCGCAGAATCCTGCTGGAAAGTCCATGGCTGGTTTTGAAAAGGGGAATTGTTAATTGGCTTACAACACCTTCCAAAACGGTTTCTTGGTAAACTTTGGCCGATGTTTTAACTCCCTGTTCGCAATAATGCAGGTCAATGACCCCTTCGTAAGAGACACCCCACCAAACCATGACTGAAGATGAGTGATGACCCTTTTCCATCCTTGGGATCAGTTCAAATGCTTCCTTAGATGACCGCTCATACACTCTATCATTTACCTTGTTAAATTTTACCTGAAAGGTAAAAATTTTTTCATCGGTGAACTAAATTTTTCTGTGCAAGTTCACAGCGTGCTTCACCAAAAGACGTTTGCATTTTTCAATCCTATTTTTTTTAAAGCTGCAGTCAATAAATTTCCGGTACGTCGATTAAAAGCACCAAGTCGTTTTTAATGATTCGACTCATGGACTTTTGCGTGATATTCATCTCACGGGCCATGATTTTCTGTTTTCGGAGCGGATTTCTGTGAATTCTTGATTAACCGACTTTGATGACATGCGGTGTTCGAACATAGCGTGGGCGGCCCGACCGGTGGCGGTCTTTTACATCCCCAGTTTCCTCAAACAGTTTTATGCATCGGTTGAAAATATCGCTTTTTTTCATTTCACACTTGAAAAGCGCTACTACAGCGATACGGTTCTCATTATCTGATTATCTGACGGTGGCGGACTTTTACGTCTCCAGTCTCCTTAAACAGTTTTATGCATCGCTTGAAAATATCGCTTTTTTTCATTTCACACTTGAAA
The DNA here is from genome assembly GCA_963513945.1 of Hydrotaea diabolus. Lineage (NCBI taxonomy): Eukaryota > Metazoa > Arthropoda > Insecta > Diptera > Muscidae > Hydrotaea > Hydrotaea diabolus. The sequence continues at coordinate 168,812,523 of OY740719.1, forward strand.
AGCGCTATTAAAGCTATACGGTTCTCATTATCTGACCACTCCATGGTGAAAGTTCAAACAATTTTAAAATCCCATTACAGACTAACGCTATTGAGGTTAGCTTTCAAAACCCATATGACATTAACGGGGTATGTTCAGTTCTACTATTGAAATGGGTGTGTTCAATATTGTAACAGTATTTATGTCTCTACTAAGTATAATTTGGCCAAATGTTCACTTTTACCGATCAACAGGGGCCCAAAAATCGGCTTCCTTCAACTTCAGGGTATTTGTTCAAAGTTGAACACGTTTCATATTGTGTGTTGGGTTAGGTTGGCTAGTTGCGCCTATACCTGCTTCTAATCTCACAGATAAGGGATGAACTCAAATGTTGGTTAGCACATATGTTCCGCACATGGCGATAAGGATCTATGGAAAAGCAGCGACCCACACACAAACATATATTTTCAGATACGTTAATTTTCAAATGTAGATTTCTTCACAATTAGTTAGGTAAGAAACTATTCTAGATAAAAGAAATTAGACATTGAACAGGGATTAAACCGGCTCAAGACCTCATGCTTCTATATTTAAATAGAATACAATTTTTTAACAAAATGGCAAAGTGACATTGAGTTTCGTGGCTGCACACTAATTTTATCATGATTTCGGGTCCTTGACAACCCTCTTCAGCCTTGCTGCAATTGTTGAAAGTAAAACCGAACTCTATAAGGCCAGGCTCTCCCCAAACGAATGAGAACTACTGTTGTAAACCTTACTTTTCAAGTTTTCTTCACTCAATTGCCCACGAAAATACAACTCACTCTTGCCACCTCTAAAGAGACTCCACATCGAGAGCCATCAATAGACAACAATTGAAGCAAGGCTTTCTGAAGAGGGTTGTCACGGACCAGAAATCATGATAAAAGTAGTGTGCAGCCACGAAAATCAATGTCACTTTGCCATTTTGTTAAAAACTTGTCTTCTATTTAAATAAAGAAGCAAGACGTCTTGAGCCGGTTTAATCCCTGTTCAATGTGTAAAAGCAACAGACCGAAATAAAACAAACGAGCTAAACAAAAGAAATTAGTATGTATTCATTACTCAACTGAAAAAGGCCTTAAAAATCTTCTTTTTAAAGTATCTTACAAATACTCAGAACGTGTTTTAGTCAGTATTAAAAACACACAAAAAAATTCGTCACGGTTAGGATAATAACGATAATTCTTCGATTCGACTGTATTTGAGGTCTAAGTCTATAGACTTTTAACTTTTAAGATTTGACTTAATTTAGGGCCCCACTTAACAGGCTTTCCAAAGCCCTTACGGTCCCTTTAACAATAGACATATAAGTTCTACAAAACAATACAATTTAAAATTATGAATAGGAAAGCATTTGATAGGCCCCTAAAAATTAAGTTCTGTCCAAGGAAACAAAGACCCACTACCAGCAACCATATCCCCCAATACTATCAAAACTATATTACAAAGCAATGCATGATGGAGAGTAAATAGTTTCGGACAAGACTCACCACCGAACTATTCATTTACTAAACAAGCCGCCATACAATGGCCCTTATTTGCAGATCTGTGGCACTATAAACTAGATTTTAGCTCCAATTGTTGAGAGTATACCCACTTACCCCGCTAAAATGCTGCCAAATATATTCAGCCATCGTTTACAACTACCTTTCGGACCATCTACGGAGTAATTGCATCCGAGATTTACCGGACGTAAATAACGTCCATAAAAAAATTTAAAAGTTTGTTCTTTTATGTTATAAAATAATTCTAATTAAAGCATCACTAAATATTAATTTTAAAATAAAGCCCAAGGACTATAACTGTGCAATTTAATGAAAAAATCTTCTATTACTCTTCCTTACCCCTAATAGTTCTTTGCATATTGACCTTTAAATAGAGTCCAAGGAACTTCCATTACATTGCTGATGATTTCCATTCAATAATTCTATTCATATTTCTTCTTTTTTTCTATCGTAATATCCGCAAGGATGTCCAATGTAATGTGCCTTTATTTTATGATTCGCTCGTCACTCTCTTTTTGCTTCTATTGCGTGTGTCACAGGAGTCATGCTGTGGGTGTTTGAAAAGAGTTCGCTGCTCGAGCAAATGGAACGCTGTGTGAAACTTTAATGGATTCCAAATCAAATTTCTACATCGATTGGTTGCAGTTGAAAGGTATTTTTTAATACACTAGAGAACCCCGCATATACCGAGATAGAATATCATCGCCATCATCGGGGCTACGTACGTACGGTACGTACGTACACCCCTTCATAGCTAGTGGAACATCACTAAAAGCTTTTCCATATAATTTCCTTGACGATTTTTTCTCCCTTTCTCCTCGTCTCTTTTTTATTATTATTTTATTCAAATATCAGGGGATAGCATGGAAAAAAGCGAAAAAAACAAAGTTTGTTGGTTTGTGTTTGTGGGATTGAGATGACGAGCTACATAAAATGGAAATGCAAAAGGAAATATATGTTCGACTGTGTTTTTTCTTTTTTTTTCTGCACACGCTGGTATTATTCCTTTTATTTGTTTTCTATTTTTCTTTTAGAGAACAAAAAGATGGATGGGAAAAAGGGAGGAAAACTCGCATTGTCGTATATTGAAAATGTGTGTTCAACATTATGACAATGTATGCATATGCTTCACTTACCACTCTGCAAGGGAACAGAAGTGTTTGATGTTATTAGTACGAAAGTGTTTTTACATTACGAGGGATAAAGGCACAAAGTTGTTGCACTTTTTTTTGTGCATTTATAACAAGAAAGTAGAAGATATTGGAGAATAGTTCGCATGCACTAACTATATAGACTTTTCTTCTTAATCTGTTGGGAGTTATATTAATTTCCACGAATAACATGTGGAATCACTGATATAAAGTCAATTTTTAAACTCTCCACCATAACACAATAGTCGGAAAAAAGTATCTTGGAATAAAGTCTGTAATTTTTGTTTGGTTTGTGACATGACTGTGCATAGCGAAAGGGACCTAAGGGTATAAAATCAATTTTCACTTTTTTTTTGATGTGGACAATATCTGAGCATCGAATGAGACCGATCCCAAGTCCCAGAAGTGTTGCCTCCCAGAGTTATGCGCGTTTTATGAAAGTGATGGTATACCAAAGATACACATATTCAAATCTTTAAAAAGGCTCTGCTGAACAAAACTGGTTTTTACCCTTAGGTCCCTTTCTATTTTGCGAGTCACATATAGAGGTATTTTTTCAGAACAAAAAAATTATAAAAATTCAAATCAAGTGTGGAATCTTTATTGGTAATTTGAAAGGACATTTTATGGCATTTATTTTTTGAATATACCTAGTAGGGACATAAATTCTGTTACACACGTTTTATGCTGTAAAATAAAAAGTACTGAATGTTTTTGGACCAAATATTTTTTTAATATATTTATTGATGTATATTGTCTCCAAATCTACATATTCGATATGTCCGCCTTAAGTCGCACTGGCCAATCGTCAGTAGCTGCACGAACCTCATCCATTGGAAAATTGGCCAACTCGAACCTAAGCAGTCTTAAGAGATCCAATGTTGGGGTATCTTTTATGACAAACCTTGTCCTCTAAAACCGTCCACAATTTGTAATACAATGGGTTCAAATATGGACTGCCTGAGGCACTTCTTTAGAGGAAATGAACGCTGGCAAATTGTTTCAAAGCCAGGAATGGGACGTTTAAGCCTTATGGGCCTTCGCAGAATACTGCTGGAAAGTACATGGCTGGTTTTGGAACAGGTAATTGTTAAGAGGCTTCACAACAGCTTCCAAAACGGTTTCTTGGTAAACTTTGGCCAATGTTTTGACTCCTTGTTCGCAGAAATGCAGGTCAGTGACCCCATCGTAAGAGACACCCCACCAAACCATGACTGAAGCTGGGTGATGACCATTTTCCACCCTTGGGATAAGTTCAGATGCTTCCTTAGATGACCGCGCATATACTTATTCATTCATTTAGCTTGTTAAATTTTTCCAGAACTGTAAAAATTTTTTCATCGGCGAACAAAATTTTTCTGGGCAAGTTATCAGCGTGCTTCACCAAAAGACGTTTGCATTCTTCATTTTTTTAAAGCTGCAGTCAATAAATGTCCGGTACGTCGTTTTAAAGCCCCAAGTCCCAAGTCTTTTTTAATGATTCGACTAATGGATTTTTGCGTGATATTCATCTCACGGGCCATGATTTTCTGTTTTCGGAGCGGATTCTGCAAATTCTTGATTTAACGGCTTTGATGACATGCGGTGTTCGAACAGAACTTATTCATTCATTTTGCTTGTTAAATTTTTCCTGAACTGTAAAAATTTTTTCATCGATTTTCTATTGTAACAATATCTTTATGGAAGCGTTCTCCATGCTCATCGCTTAAATCACCCAAATTTGAAGGAAAAAAGTCTAAATGGTTGTGCAAAAAAAGAATTTTTAAAGACATGTTAACTTTCATTTCACCATAAGCTGAAACCATTTCTTTAAGAATATCTTTGTAGTTATCCGCTTTCTTATTTCCCAAAAAATTGTGTACGACATCAATAAAACCATTCCATGCACGTTTTTCAACAGAATTCAATAAACTCCTAAATACATCATTTTGAATTAGTATTTTTGTCTGTGGACCATCGAATACACCTGCAAGAAAATAAAAATAAAATCAATTAAAGTTAGTTGAAAAATAAATTATAAACTTTAAATTTTTATTACCTGCTTTAATTTTGGCGTCACTTAAACCAGGAAAAACAGTTTTTAAATACTTGAAAGCTTCACTTTCATGATCCAATGCACAAATGAAACTTCTAATTAATCCTAATTTGATATGTAATGGCGGTAAAATGACTTTGTTGGACTCTACCAAAGGAATGTGATCGATGCTGAATTGACCGAGTTTGAATTGTACACGTGCATCCCATTTATGATTAGTATAATGTAGATGTATTTTACGTCCCTCCCAAACACATAAAAAACATTGGTAACTTGAAAAATTCTAATTGCAGAAACCCCGATCTGTAAGCTCGTTGAAATTGAATAATAATATTTTTAGTTTGATCTGGCTCGGAGCCCCGAATCGCTGAATCAAGCAAATCCCGGGCAGCGAAAAAGATTCTACTTTAGTTATTGGATTTCAAATCAACAACATTGTATTTTTAATGAATTTCGTACATTTTTGGGATATTTTTTAATTTTACATGAAAATTAAAGCGCCATCTAGCGGAAAAAATTTTTTTTTTTAATAAAAACAAATCCAAATTTAATTCCCTTTTCAAAACTGGCTCAAGCACTTAAATCGGTTCACCCATTCTGTTTTTATAGAACTTTTTACAATAGTACTACGTTACAAGTGAACCTCCACGATCCTTCGAATATTTAGAATCGATTTTCTCAAAATTCTGACGTGCTACAGCAAATCGCCGAGACACGTATTTCTTTATTTTAAGCCTATTTTCATATTCTGTTAACATTTCTCATGTGTACCAACCACTGTCGTACTGTGTAATAGGTGATCCAAGTAGAGATGCTTTGTTCAATAGCCTTTTTTTGACAGATTACGTGTGAGTCGTGTCATGCTGTCATGTTACTTTTGTTTAGTATTGTTTGGCATTTCATCATAGAAAGAGTTACGCCTGCACAACGTTTACAAATCGTTTACTTTATTACGAAAATTCACGTTCTGTGAAGAATGTGTTTCGTGCACTTTGTTCAACTTATGGTCAACATAAACGGCCAACTGAGAGTACTATTCGCAACACCATCGGCCATCTTGAGACCCAGCATTCATTATTGAATATTATTCGACCGAATAGACCACGTCCAGCATGCAGTGAAGAAAATGTAGCGGCCGTGGCTGAGAATGTACACCAAGACCATGGAGAGTCGATTTGGCGCCGTTCGCAGCAACTCGGACTGATGTATGGAACGACTTGGCGCATTTTACGCCGAGATCTTAAATATAAAGCGTACAAAATACAGCTTGTTCAAGAACGGAAACCGCCCGACGTTCCCAAGCGACATCGCTTTGCTCTATGGGCTCTTGAAAAGTTCCAAGAAGATCCGACGTTTTCGAGCCAAATTTGTTCAGCGATGAGGCCCATTTCTGGCTCAAGGGGTTTTTATAAACAAGCAAAATTGCAGCATTTGGGACGAAGAGCAACCAGAAGAGGTTTAAGAGCTGCCACTTCATCAACGGTTTGGTGTGGTTTGTGAGCCGGTGGAATCATCAGTCCATATTTCTTCAAAAATGATGCCGGTAAGAACGTAACCGTCAATGGCGACCGGTATCGTGGCATGAGAATCGACTATTTGATGCCTGAAATTGAAGCTCGAGATCTCGGCGACACTCGGTTTCAACAAGGCGGCACCACTTCCCACACATCTTATCTATCAATGGATTTATTGAGAGAACACTTCGGTGAGCAGATAATTTCACGCTTTGGGCCGGTCGACCACCAAGATCGTGCGATATCACGCCGTTAGAGTTTTTCTGTAGGAATATGTAAAGTCTAAAGTTTATGCGGACAACCCGGCTTCGATTCAGGCCTTGGAGCAAAACATCACACGGGTCATTCGCTAGTTACCAGTCGAAATGCTCGAACGAGTCATTGATAATTGGACTCAACGGATCTGAGACGTAGTCGCGGCCAACATTTGATAGACATAATCTTAAAAAAATAAATGCCAAAGAATGATCTTTCAAATGATAATAAACATTCCCCATTCCATTTGAATTTTCTGTGTTTTTTTCTTTAAAAAAGTAGAGAACCTCGAAATGGATCACGCGCTATATGTACTTACAATAGCTCAAAAAAGGCTCGTGTCGATTGGTGCTAAGAAATTTTGAAAAATACTATCCGGTGCTTCAAATGAGGTTTATAAGGTTGTCATAGGTGACGAACCATGGATCTATGCGTGTGAGCCCGAAACAAAACAGCAATCGACTGTGTGGGTCTTCGAAGACGAGCCAAATCCAACGAAAGTTGTTCGTGGATGAAGCACTTTGAAGCAAATGGTCGCCTGTTTCTTCGGCAAAACTGGTCATGTGGCGACTGTTCCGATTGCGCAACGTAGGGCGGTCAATTCTGAGTGGTACACCACAATAGAAGAAGAATCATTGTACACCATGACAATGCGAGCTCTTACACATCGGCTCAAACCAACGCTTTTTTGAGCGTCCAAAACTTCTAATTGATGGGTCATCCGCCGTACAGCCCTGACTTGGCACTTTAAGAAAAAAATGCGTGGTCAACGATTTTCATCGGCAGAAGATGCTGTTGAAGAGTTCAAAAACCATGTTTTGGAGGAGGTGTCTCAACCGGAGTGGAAAAAGTGCTTCGACAATTGGTTTGAGCGCATGTAAAATTGTAGAGGGCGGCTCGGAAACTTCTTATCCTAGCACAAAAAGCGCGGTATAAACAGAAAAAAGTTAAGTGTTTGGGAAACTTCCATCTCTGCTATGAACACATGTTAAATTTTGTTTCGATCTGGCAACTCCTTCATATAGAAACAGGTGTTCACAAAAGACGCATCCGCGATTTTTTACAATGGAAAAATTAGAAATGCGTGGTGTCATTAAATATTTACATAAAAAGGGTTTATCGGGACAAGAAATTCATAATTATATGGTGAATGTGTTAGGTGAAAGTGCTCCCTCATATGCAACAGTAAAAAATTGGGTTGCTGAATTTAAACGTGGTCGTACAAGCATTGAAGATGAACCACGTAGTGGACGTCCAAAAACAGCAACAACAACAGAAATTGTAGCCAAAGTGCATGACATGGTATTAAATGATCGACGAATAAAAGTGCGTGAAATAGCTAATATCATGGGCATCTCAAATGATCGAGTCCATTTAATGTTGCATGAAGAACTACAGATGAAAAAGCTTTCTGCAAGATGGGTGCCGGACTTGTTAACAGTCGACCAAAAACGCATAAGAATGAACATTTCTCAAGCTTGTTTGGATCGTTTTCAGCGAAATAAAATGGTTTTTAAGCGTCGTTTCATAATTGTGGATGAGACATGGATCCACCACTATACTCCAGAGACAAAAGAACAATCCAAACAACGGACTGAAGCTGGAAGAAGTGCCCCAAAGAAGGCAAAAACAATTAAATCGGCTGGTAAGGTTATGGCAACGGTTTGTTGGGACTTCAAAGGTATTTTATTGATTGACTATCTGCAAAAGGGTAAAACAATAAATTCAGATTACTATTGCAACCTTTTAGATCAATTAAATGTACAAATTCGAGAAAAACGTCCTGGCTTACAACACAAAAAAATAATATTTCATCAAGAACGCACCAGCGCACTAGAGTGTTTTAACAATGGCTAAAATCAACGAATTAAAGTACGAGTTGCTTGACCACCCACCTTTATCTCCTGATTTAACTCCCAGTGACTTTTACCTGTTCCCAAATCTAAAAACATTCCTTGCTGGCAAGCGTTTTACCTCAAATGAAGATGCAATTACAGTTGTAAACCACTATTTTGAAGACCTTGAGGAAAACTATTTTAATCAAGGGATAGAATTGCTAGATAAGCGTTGGACTAAGTGTATTGAAGTTTCAGGAGATTATATTGAAAAATAAAAATATTTTTGAAAAACTAACTATTCTCTTTGATTGATAGGCTAAGAACTTTCCGAACCGCCTTCGTATAAATCATGCTGGAGAATACTTTGAAAAACAATAAAACCATTTTTGATGATAAATATTCGCATTTTCATTATTAGGCCAGAAATTTATAAAGCAGCCCTTGTAATTACTTTACTTGTAATTGGAAAAAAATCCATCTAAAAAAATCCATTCTTAAGCAAAAGTCTTAAGTCGGAATGTCGGTTAATGCCGGGTTCCTACTTAAAAAACATGACAGCAGGTTTTTTTTGACACACGGTTTTAGCCATGTTTATTATGCCGGAATACTCAGAATCACTGTCTGTTTTGCCTTATCTATGTATGTCTGTCTGTTGATCTTTTGTTAAAATCAAAGTTCTTTTGTAGAAACAGCGCAGTTCTGCGCTTTGTTATGCTAAAAGTATAAAGATTTACTTTCCAAAATAGCAGTCGTTCATGCGACCACGCCGAGCAAAGGACTTGCATTTTAAGAACCTGCATTTTGAGGACCTGCACTTTAAGCTGGACCATAATCGAACTCCAGCGAATAGATAAGTGGTGTTTTCCCACATTGCGCCGTGATGGGAAGTTTGCGCCCGACTATCATACAAATTTAATCAGGTCCAACTCTGGAAAAGAGTATCTCATTTCTTATAAAGAGTATCTCTTTTTCTTATAAATACCTGCGACTTTACGAGGCCGTTCGGAGCCGGGGTTAAACAGTAGGTCTTGTTTAGTGGTAGCTACCTATGTTAAATTAGTGACTATGATAGTATTTCCATCTAGTATTAAATCAAATTAAATCATCAATGATTACACATAACTATTCAGAAACCCTATATAAGTATGTTAATCAAACGTTACAGGTTTTGATATCAATTTTTTAATTATCCATATCTTATCAAAAAAATTTTATAAATAAATAAGGGTTTTTTCTTTTGTATTTAAGTAGAAAGTAATACCCTTCACTTTCCATAAAAGTTCTGACCAAAATACTCGCATGAAGCCGACATAAGAATTGGTATGGATAAATACCTTTTCGTAAGTAATTGCTAGCGTACAATACAAAAATATATTCTAACATAACTATCTGCATACAATTCAAGATAGATAGATACGAGTCTTTCTTGCAACTTCCCAAAAAAAGCAAAAAATGGAGAATGAAAATACTGGTATGACCGGCTACTAAGCACATAAATAATATATGCATGCATGTTTGTTTGTCTCTCTATATATATTTACAAATATATGTATTTGTGTATCTCTGTAGTATACCCTTCCATATGTAGATAGTCGAATATGCTTGGATGTAAGATGGTGTGCCCAACAAATCGCCATCGGCTTTGGGTTCCAAATGGGAATCGAAAACTCCAATAGCAACGGAAAGGACTAACACAAATATTTAGATGAAAACTGAAATTTTTGCAAGTACCCAAAAAGCACAACAATAACTATAATTATTCCACTTTCGATGAACATGCTGTTCAGTCGTGTAAAGGTTTACATTAGGGTGAGTTTTTTGATGTTCGCTTAAATGCTAAGTGATATGGTGTGTTACAAAACTCTTCTTTCTGGGAGAATAGGAACGATGTTGTGCCACTGATCTTTGAGATGAGGACTCCACACGCAGATAAAAGATATGGTTACTATATGGTCACGGCACCAACAGTATGTTCTCTGCAGTAAAAGTATGGTCGTCGCAACCATAGCATTGTTTTTTAAATTTCATTTTGACAATAGTATGATATTGATAAAATGTAACAATTTAAAAATGAAAATATGGTGGTAACAACAATGTAAATATGGTATGTGCGACAAAAGTATTGTTTTTTGGGTTTTATGCTAACAATAATATGATGACGGCAATCATGACATTGTTGCGAATATAACGCAATAACAGTACTTTGTATATGTAAATTATTTTTTTTTAAAACAAACTGCTTTGAATTACTTCGTAGGGACATAAATACTGTTACACAAGTGTTATGCTATAAAAAAAAAGAACTGAATGTTTTTGGACCAAATATATTTTAATATATTTATTGATGTATATTGTAACCAAAAAGAAACTACTTATTCGAAATGTCCACCTTTTGCCTTAAGTAGCACTGGCCAATCGTCAATAGCTGCACGAACCTCGTCCATTGGAGAATTGGCCCCAGCTCGAACCAAGGCAGTCTTAAGAGATCCAATGTTGGGCTATTATTTGTGCAAACCTTGTCCTCTAAAACCGTCCACAATTTCTAATCCAATGGGTTCAAATCTGGACTGCCTGAGGGCAATTCTTCAGAGGAAATGACCGCTGGCAAATTGTTTCGAAGCCAGGCCTGGGACGTTTTAGCCTTATGGGATGGCGCAGAATCCTGCTGGAAAGTCCATGGCTGGTTTTGGAACAGGGAATTGTTAAGAGGCTTTACAACAGCTTCCAAAACGGTTTCTTGGTAAACTTTGGCCGATGTTTTGACTCCTTGTTCGCAGAAATGCAGGTCAGTGATCTCAACGTAAGAGACACCCCACCAAACCATGACTGAAACTGGGTCATGACCCTTTTCCACCACGCATACACTCTATCATTTTGCTTGTTAAATTTTTCCTGAGCAGTAAAAACGGTCTGTGCAAGTTATCAGCGTGCCTCACCAAAAGACGTTTCCATTTTTCAGTCCTATTTTTTCAAGCTGCAGTCAATAAATGTCCGGTACGTCGGTTGAAACCCGCAAATTTTTTTTTTTAATGATTCGACTCAAGGACTTTTGCGTGATATTCATCTCACGGGCCATGATTTTCTGTTTTCGGAGCGGATTTCTGGGAAATCTTGAGTTAACGGCTTTGATGACATGCAGTGTTCGAACTAAGCGTGGGCTGCCCGACCGGTGGCGGACTTTTACATTTCCAGTCTCCTCAAACAGTTTTATGCATTGGTAGACGAACATGCGGCAAATCCCTAGTGGCTGGAGCGTTTTGAAAATATCGTTTTTTTCATTTCACACTTGAAAAGCGCTATTACAGCGATACGGTTCTCATTATCTGACCACTGCATGATGAAAGTTGAAACAACTTTAAAATCTCGGTACAGACTAACGCTATTGAGGTTAGCTTTCAAAACTCATATGACATTAACGGGGTATGTTCAGTTATACTATTAAAATGGGTGTGTTCAATGTTGTTACAGTATTTATGTCCCTACTAAGTTTATGTGACCCGGCCTATGAAAAGGTGGCTTAAGACTCAAAAAAGAAATTTCCACTTTTTTTTTTTGGTTTCGATAGTTTTTGAGACGCTCTTTCACGTGGTGAAAACTAGAAAGTCCTAACTTGCTTAGAAGTGTACTAAAAATGTAGAAAAAGAAGAGGAGCAAATAAAAGAAAAACAGAATTTTATTGAAAATCCAGAATCAAGATAATAAATGAAATTGAAAAATTTTAAAACAGGATTGAACGCTGCCACCTTTTCATAGGCCGGGTCACATATATTTTATGTATACTTTATAGGGTGGCTGTCCAGAATGTCGGGGTGTTGAAAACGGACTATACAAAACTTTGTGAAGATTGGAAGAAAATGAGGTTTGATGAGTTGCAGGAATTTAAAACGAATTTTTTTTATCTTCCGATTCTGATTGGGTGTCGAGAATACTTAGAAACACCTTTAACAAAGTCTTAAAGATGTGCGCATTTAAATCGAAAGAAAGTTATACATTTTTTCAAGTCGAAAGTAAAAAAAGTTCAATGTAAAGGGTGGTTCATCCATAATGGAGGATGTTAATTGTACATGAGTCACGTCAAGTTATTTGTCCAACATAAATATACATTTATTTGTTTCAGTCTTTTATATATTCAACCATGGAGAGGTACACAATTGAGCAGCGCCCTAAGATTGTTGAAATCCTTTACGTTCAAAGACGAAATGTTTCCACAAACAAAAGAATTGTGCCCAAAATTTCAGCAAACCGGGTCTGTAGGAAATGTAAAAACACCTGTGCATATTCGGCCATTTCGTTTTGTGGAAACATTGATGTTGTACGCTATAGTGTGGCAGAAGAACCATCAATCGCGACTAGTCGTCGTACCTAACAATTCAACATCTCACGAATGTCAGTGATGCAAACTTTGAATAAAGATTTGAATCAACACGGTTCAATTGACTCAAGAGCTGAAGCACCGATTGATTAATGACAGCGTCATCGGTAACTACTTTGCCGACCTCATTTTTTAAGATAAACGGCCTATCTTAAAAAATGAGGTCGGCAAAGTAGTTACCGTAAATGGTGTTCGCTATCAAGAGATAATAACGGACTTTTATTGACCAGAAATTGTGGATGTTGACCTAGACGATATGTGGTTCCAACATAACGGTGCCACTTGCCATACAGCCAATGAATCAATGGCTTCAATGCGAGAAACTCAATTACTGAGCTAACTCAGTTCGTAGCGATTTTAATATCTCGTACCTTGTGGTTACTAAGCTAAATGCAAGTTTCATTACGAATTCAAATATCAATTCAGTTTAAATATTACTCCAAAATTAGGGTTTTGAATGATAAATCATGTGGGTATATTTGTCCTGTATAGGGCAAGCGAAAAGTTATCAATATGAATAGCTCGGTTCTCATATTGAAGCACATTTCTTTACAAGTTCAAATAACATTAAATTTTTTATATTTGGCGGAAATCGAAAATGTAGGCTTTTAATATAAGAAATGTTATAGATTTCACTTTAATAGCGTTTCCACGGGAATTGTTTAGCAAAATCGGCTTTGCCAAAATAAACAATTTTTTATTTGTTTATAATGCAAGTTAGAGAACATGATGAGCTGTAAAAATTTCGGAAAAGGAAGTTTCACTGGTTTTACAATTTCCAGAATTTTTCAACGCTGATTTTCTGAATACTTAGTAGGGACATAGATACTGTTACAACATTGAACACACCCATTTCAATAGAAGAACTGAACATACCCCGTTAATGCCATATGGGTTTTGAAAGCTAACCTCAATAGCCTTCATCTGTAACGAGATTTTAAAATTGTTTCAACTTTCATCATGGAGTGGTCAGATAATGAGAACCGTTTTTCAAGTGTGAAATGAAAAAGCGAAATTTTCAAAACGCTCCGGCCTCTAGGGGTTAGTCGCATGTTCGTCTACCGATGCATAAAACTGTTTGAGGAGACTGGCCCACGCTCTGTTCGAACACCGCATGTCATCAAAGCAGTTAAATCAAGAATTCACAGAAATACGATCCGAAAACAGAAAATCATGGCCCGTGAGATGAATATCACGCAAAAGTCCATGAGTAGAATCATTAAAAAAGACTTGGGACTTGGGGCTTTCAAACGACGTACCGGCCACTAATTGACTGCAGCTTTAAAAAATGGGATTTAAAAATGCAAACGTCTTTTGGTGAAGCACGCAGATAACATGCACAGAAACATTTTGTTCACCGATGAACAAATTTTACCGTTCAGGAAAAATTTAACAAGCAAATTGATAGAGTGTATGCGCGGTCATCTGAGGAAGCATCTGAACTGATCCCAAGGGTGAAAAAAGGGTCATCACCCAGCTTCAGTCATGAATTGGTGGGGTGTCTCTTACGATGGGGTCACTGACCTGCATTTCTGCGAACAAGAAGTCAAAACATCGGAGAAGGCAAGAAACCGTTTTGGAAGCTGTTGTGAAGCCTCCTAACAATTCCCTGTTCCAAAACCAGCCATGGACTTTCCAGCAGGAGTTTGCGCCGGCCCATAAGGCTAAAACGTCCCAGGCCTGGCTTCGAAAAAATTTTCCAGCGTTCATTTCGTCTGAAGAATGGCCCTCAGGCAGTCCAGATTTGATCCCATTAGATTACAAATTGTCGACGGTTTTAGAGGTTTGTCACAAAAGATACCCCAGTGGCCAGTGCGACTAAAGGCGTGTGTAAGGGAAAAGGCGGACATTTCGAATTGGATACAATATACATCAATACAAATATTAAAAAATATGTGGTCCAAAACATTCAGTACTTTTTATTTTACAGCATAAAACGTGTGTAAGTAACAGTATTTATGTCCCTACTAAGTATATAAGTAGAATAATATAGTTACGTAGTTTTGACTTACCTGCACATACAACTCTTACAAATATTTTCGTGCAGGTAAGCAAATAATGCAGCTATCTTCATTTCACTTAGCTGCACATTCATGCAGGTATATGCTATTGAATATACCTGCTCAAAAAGTGCAGGTAAAGATTTTTTTCTAGACTGACAAATAATACCACGGCAACTAAATTGAGAAATGTAAACAAAAAGCTTTGACAATTTTTGTCGTTGCCAATTTTAAATTTAAAAATGTCGGGATTAAGGGCTCAACCTAACTAATTGCGTTGCGCAAAAGTGCTGTACAAAATAAATTTTCCCGTACATTTATTGAAATCAGAAATATGTACATCAGAAATATGAAAAATCCAAGTTTGAGAGTGCGTAATATGTACATACAACCATTTTCTCGCATTTCGACAACTTTTGAGAGATTTGACAGCTAATTTGGGATAATCATGACACAAGGTTAATGTTATTTTAACGTATCAACACAACGTAGGCAAGTCCCACTTTTCTTGAAAATTCCCTTTTTTGTCCTCTTTTGTTTTTATTATTTATTATCCCGGCAACGCTATAATGAGTATGAAAAGAGAATAGGAGAACAAGAATTTTAAGAGAGCTGAAGAAGACATCCAAAATGGACGAAAAAAAAGGTTTTTATCTAATAGTTGTGCTAAATTTTTCGAGTGATGCAGCTATAAGTGGATTTTTAAGGTAAATAATTTAACATTGCCATATTTTTTGTGCACGTATCGCAAATGTGCAGGTAAATGTTATTCACTTAACGATGAGATTTCAGAGCAATTCAAAACAAAATTGCCGCTCAAAATATTTTCGCGCAGCTAACGCCAATGCGCACGTAAGCGTGATGCAGGTAAGTCAAAACTACTGTATAAGGAAATGCATCTTATAAATAAGTTCAGAATTTAGATTTGTTATATATAGTAAAAAGTGTCAGATGTGGAGAGTTGCCGATTTTTTCTGCAGTTTTCTTTTGTATTTCTCTTTGAACAAAAGCAATATTTTTGAATCTTAACCTATCCTTTTTGCGAACCTTTTAATGCCTAACAAAATCAATGCCCGTTTTTAATAATTGATGACAGCGCTAGAGAATCAAGACACCGAGGACGAATTTGCAAAAAATAACACCCTAGTCTACATGTATATGTAGGTGTGGAGTGTTCCCGATCTGTACTAAAGTTTTTTAGTTTTTTCTACAATTTTCTTTTGTATATCTCTTTGAACAAATGCAATATTTTTGAATCTCGACCCATCCTTTCCGCCAACTTTTTAATGCGTAACAAAATAGACGCCCGTTTTTTTTGATTGTTGGCAGCGCAAGAGAATCAAGACACCGAGCAAGAATTTGCAAGATATAACTCACCCTAGTGTACTTTCATATGTATGTAAATGTAAACATTCATTCATGTCTACATTCGCATACACATACACATGCCAGTAAGTATCTGCATACGAGTACATACGATATAGTCGAAGTGTACGAGTGTGTAGTTATGAAATACGAGAAAACAAGTTTGTTTGTATTTGTGATACCAGGAAATGTTCGAACGGAGCAAGCGTATACAGCTTCCGGCCATATAAGTGAGAAGAAAATATTGAAGATCAACAAAAACAGTTATGCTAACACAAACACATTCCAATAGCATCCCCCAAACGCTTTTCGAGTGGGAGCGTCGTGTGGGAATATTTAAGAGTAAACAAGTGATTCCAATAAAACATTATGCAACGATTCGTGGGAAACGTTTTAAATTTGCGCTTCGGAGCTCAGGTTGCGGTGATATGGTTTTCTTTGCTTGAACAGCTCGTTGTCATTATAAAATATTTCTAATTTTCAGGTTATTCTCATTAGTCATTGATGATCTATTACTTTGAACAATTAGTTTTGTAATTTGAGCTAAACGCGAAAGAAGCAAGCGAAAGTTTAAAATGAGTAATACTCGTATTAAAACTGTGAGTGATGACAGCTTACATATTTGACGAGAAATGAAATAGCTCTAAGAAAAACTATGATACGCAATTTTATGGGTGATATATCAAATACTGTATGTATAGAAGACAATTTCACTTAAATTGGATGTTAAAAGATTCTAACATACAGCAGTAACTTTTATAGGCTCCAAATGCAGCTGGACCCCAAGTCAAGACGAACCTTTGTACGGGATCTTAACACTGACCAATTAGATCCAGATGTACTAGGATTGGTTAGCGGTCAATCAATATGTACTGAGACAAATTTAATAGACATTGGATTAAAACTGCAACTTCTGAATTCGGAAATATGCAGCTGATTTCAAGCTGTATCAAAATCCAATTTTACAAAATATTATAAAATGTGTTCAATTTCTTCAAAATAAAATAACATAAGTCTTTTAAATCGGCAGGACCTTTAAAACGACACTAGCTGTCGCAAAGTTAGAATGAATAAGGTCCAATGCCAATAAGGTTGGATGTTGATCTACCTTGGTATTAGTGCAAATTATCATCGCCATAAGAACCATTATGTGTCTTGTAAACGACATTCAACCAGAACCATTTATGAGAGAGCTACATACTTAAGTAAAGGGTTTTCCAATAGGGACATAACAATTTCGTTACGTCAACGCACCCTCAAACATTTTTAATGATCTTTCAGTATCAAAACGTTAGTCGAAATCAATTTTTTTTATCATTGTAAAGTTTACTTACGAGCAACGTTTGGAAATCATAAAAATTACTACCGAAATTCTGAAAATCCAGACTTTCATCGAAAAATCATCTTCAGCGATGAAGCTAATTTCTGACTGAGTGGTTTTGTCAATAAACAAAATATGCATTATTGGACAGCAACAAACCCACATGTGCTTCAAGAGACACATTTGCATCCGCAAAAAGTAAGTGTGTGTTGTGGTTTTTATGCCGGATGTGTGATTAGACCGTATTTTTTCATCTATGAAAACAATCTTCAAGTTACCGCCATGAAGAGCACTATAGCGCTATGTTAGAAAATTATTTGCGGCCAGAATTGGATGAATTTTACATCGCCGATATGTGGTATCAACATGACGGCGCTACTAGCATCACAGCACGCGTTAAAACCGATATACTGAAAGGCGTATTCGGTGAACGTGTTATCTTGAGAAATGGTGCCACAGGATTTCTTTTTATATGGCCACTTAAGGTCATTGGACTATGCCAACAAGACAACCACTTAAGACGACAACGTTCCGGTCGAAATGTGTGTAAGAGTGGTGAAAAGTTGGATCCAAAAATAAGATCGCTGTATACGGGCTAGTGGTGGTCATATGATGGAAATCTTTATCTGAAATAGATTTCAACTCTATATCTTATACTTAGTAGGGACATACATACTGTGACAACATTGAACACAACCATTTTAATAGTAGAACTGAACATACCCCGTTAATGTCATATCGGGTTTGAAAGCTAACCTCAATAGCGTTAGTCTGTAACGGGATTTTAAAATTGTTTCAACTTTCATCATGGAGTGGTCAGATAATGAGAACCGTATCGCTGCAGTAGTGCTTTTCAATTGTTAATTAAAAAAAACGACATTTTCAAAACGCTCCGGCCACTAAGGATTAGCCGCAAGTTCGTCTACCTATGCATAAAACTGTTTGAGGAGACTGGAGGTGTAAAAGATCGCCACCGGTCGGGTCGCCCACGCTCTGTTCGAACACCGCATGTCATCAAAGGCCTTAAATCAAGAATTCACTGAAATCCGCTCCGAATACAGAAAATTATGGCCCTTTAAATGAATATCACGCAAAAGTCCATGAGTCGAATCATTAAAATAGACTTGGGACTTGGGGCTTTCAAACGACGTACCGGACATTAATTGACTGCAGATTTCAAAAAACAAAGAGGATTGAAAAATGCAAAAGTCTTACGATAGGGTCACTGACCTGCATTTCTGCGAACAAGGAGTCAAAACATCGGAAAAAGTTTACCAAGAAACCGTTTCGAAAGCTGTTGTGAAGCCTCTTAACAATTCCCTGTTCCAAAACCAGCCATGGACTTTCCAGCAGGATTCTGCGCCGGCCCATAAGGCTAAAACGTCCCAGGCCTGGCTTCGAAACAATTTGCCAGCGTTCATTTCCTCTGAAGAATGGCCCACAGGTAGTCCAGATTTAAACCCATTGGATTACAAATTGTGGACGGTTTTAGAGAACAAGGGTTGTCACAAAAAATACCCCAACATTGGATCTCATTAGACTGCTCTGGTTCGAGCTGTGGCCAATTTTCCAATAGACGAGGTTCGTGCAGCTATTGACGATTGGCCAGTGCGGCTTAAGGCGTGTGTAAAGGCAAAAGGCGGACATTTCGAATAAGTCGATTCTTTTTCGATACAATATACATCAATAAATATATTAAAAAATATTTGGTCCAAAAACATTCAGTTCTTTTTATTTTACAGCATAAAACGTGTGTAACAGCATTTATGTCCCTACTAAGTAAAGGGTGTTTTTTATTGGGGTATAGAACTTAAAGTTGGCATCACTTTTTTAACTGGCGGCCATTTTGTCAGCTGTCAAGTGATTAATATTTAGTTTGGTTTGCCATTTCATCATGAACATGTTGACAAAAGAACAACGCTTGCAAAATGGGCCGAAAATGAGATTCATCTCGATGCTGATTTTCATCACAAAATTTTGTTCAGTGATGAGGCTCATTTTTGGTTGAATGGCTACGTCAACAAGCAAAATTGCCGCATTTGGAGTGAAGAGAATCCACATGAGACCCTTGAGACGCCATTACATCCACAAAAACTGACTGTTTGGTGTGCTCTATGGGCTGGTGGAGTCATTGGGCCATACTTCATCCGAAATAATGCTGGAGAGTCAGTTACCGTTAATGGAGACCGGTATAGAGCCATGATAACCGACTATTTTGTTCCCGAATTGGATGGCATGAATGTGGATGAGTTGTGGTTCCAACAAGACGGCGCTACATGCCACACAGCGCACGTCACAATCGAATTATTGAAGGAAACATTCGATGAGCGCATAATTTCGCGGAATGGACCTGTCAATTGGCCACCAAGATCGTGTGATTTGACACCATTGGATTATTTTCTTTGGGGATATGTGAAGTCGCTCGCCTACGCCAACAAACCAGAAACGTTAGGGGACTTGGAAGCCAACATTCGTGGCGTTATTGCCAACATACGGCCCCATATGCTCGAAAAAGTGGTTGAAAATTGGACCTGTAGAATTGGCTTTATTCGAGCCAGCCGCGGCGGCCACATGCCCGAAATCATATTTAAACATTAATGGCATAAAATTATCCTTCCAATAAAGCCAAATTGATGGACATTAAAACGATTTTCTTGTGTTTTATTTCAATTCGAAGTTCTATACCTCAATAAAAAACACCCTTTATATGCTGTCTTTTATTAATATATAAAATTCTAATGTCCTTGATGAAAAACCGGAGATGAGCTAAAGATGAACCAATATCTGCCTATATGTTATGGACATCATACAAATATCATTTCCGACAGCAGAATATGCTGCCTTAGAAACAACATATTGTATCCAATTCTGACTAAATTTCGCCTAGCTAACAGCTGCCGGCTGAAGTGATTTTAAAGCATATCGGTTTATGTTTTCGAATAGACCCCACACCAAGTCCCCTACCGATTTGAGGTGCAGCAACTCTATAAGCCACAAATATAGCCCACCTAAGTTAAAACTTTTCATGGTATGTTATAAGCGATCTATATGTATATCTGTTGAAAGTGGACCCTATCATTAGATGGTTTTGAATAATCCCTACTTCCCTCAACTCCCCTGATATGAGGTACTTCAGCCCAAAAAGTCACAAATAACACCAGACCCCAAGATTTGTGCATAAAGCATTAAAAGAAACTTACAGTCACTCCTTCTGAAGCTTGAAGTCCTGCCGCCATAAAGTGTACACTTTAAGTGCGACCTTTTGAAACAGCCCCAATTATGTCCCTCTCGCTCTAATAGTCACAAATGTGATGCAGAAGCTTCTAAATAACACAATCATGTACGGTATATAATTGACGGCTACGCCCGGCTTGTTTTGATCAACGGGCTCTTTAAGAAGGAAAATTGCTAGATTTGGGGCGACTTCGTGGTTATTGCTATTACCCTCCACGGTGAGCGCTATCGATAGGTAGTAAACAATTTTCTAAGGTCGAAATTGAATTAGGAGACAGCACACCTTTCCACACAACTGATACATTAAAAAGAAAAAAGAAAAAGTCCCTGTTTAGTGTGCTCTATGGGCCGAGGGAATCATTGGTCCATATTTCTTCAGAAATGAAGCCGGCCGAAATGTTACAGTCAATGGAAAGCGCTATAAAGCCATGATTAATGACTTGTACGTGCCTGAATTGGAGGATGTTGATGTGAACAAACTTTGGTTCCAACAAGACGGCGCTATATGCCATACATCCAACGAAACAACAATGGTGAGCGCATTATATCGCGGCCTGTGGCGTGGCCTCTAAGATCGTGCGATTTAACTCCGCTGGACTATACTTTGTGGGGTTATGTGACGTCAATTATCTACGCAGATAAGCCCGACACGACTGAAGCCTTGGAAGAGAATATTCGCCACAAATGGTGCAAAAAATGGTCGAAAATTGAGCCTCTCGACTGAAATTTATTCGGCGGCGGCTTGCCCGAAATCATTTTTACGAGTAGCACTCTTATCTTTATAATGAAGCTGAATTCTTAGCCCTAACTTTAAAATATATATATGCGTTTTATTTCTTCTTGAAAACCACAAGTCTAAAAAACAACCTTTACATAGCTGTGTCGTTGCACGGTCAAGACACAACTTTGTACGTGGTCAACCGAGAACACAATTGCTAGTTCTATGTACCGGATTGACCAGAAGCAGCCAGGACAGCTCCCATAAGACATGTTTCCGGCCCTTATAGTATTTATAACTGGCGTCTTCCTCTTAGACTTTTTAATTTTCTAAACTGAGCTTACGACAACAAATAAACGTAATCCAGTAGCACATCCAACGTGCTTCAGCCGTAAACACTCAAGCAGAGGGCATCGTGGGACAATTTTGCTCCACCCTGTCGAGAGCTACTCGTAATACACCTGGGATATCCTTTACTTAGTTTGAAAATCTCAAGAACTTAGTATAGACTACATCCTTTAATGGAGCACAAACACAGTTACAGTCGTAAATAAGATTTTAATCTTAAAAGTATCCGTAATTCCATCACCTTTTTGTTGGGCCATAATCAAAGACCAACCTCCAATAGAAGAAGTCAACTTGAAATATGAGTATTTCCGCTGCATTCTAATGTTTCAGTTTCACTTTTATGGCGCTACATAGCCAGGTTATAACACTTTAAACTTTTTTAATTTAGTTTTATGATTTGTATCACATTTCTTATTAGGTGCTGCTCGGGCAACCCAAAAAATGGAAACCAAACAAAAAAAAACAAACATCTGGAATCTGATCTGCTTCGTTCTGCTCCGCCCTGTTCCGTTCAGTTTATTTTTCTTAGGAACATATTTTGTTTTATTATTCCCGCTGTTCTTTCCTTCGCGAGCACATTCTAATAAACATTCAACGCTTAACAATAAAACCGTGTTATGCTGCATATTTTAGGAAAACGTTGAGCTGCACGGTCGAAGCACGGTAGCGAAGAAAGTCAACATCTTCGCCTTGGCATTTGGGAGCTGTAAGTGGACCCACAGATAGAAACATGCCGGAGAACATTAAAAAGTCAGGTGCTGTGCAGCATTTGAGAACATTAAAATATAAACTTTGTAAACAAAATCGCAATAATAACGTGGCAAATTATGGGAGTTTCTGTTTTTGCGCCAGGATAAGCGCAACAGCAAGAATTTATGTCTTGCCGTCTTTTATGGGCCATTTGAGATGATGTGTCTGTTAAGCCCTGAAATTGTTTGTGTGTGTGTGTTTGGCCATAATATGCGAATTTTGTGCCACACTAAATCCATTGAAGATATGTGCAAATATTATTTTGGTTTCAGTGTGTCAACGTGATAGTTTGCATTGCTTTTAAATAGTCATAAAATGGATAAAAGACATTGGGGAGTTGGAAATCCATACAAACATAAGCAGATGTCTTCAATCAGTTCGCTATACTCGTATCATACAGTGGTTACAACTACAGGGTGGAGCACGAATCTTTTGATTATTTGGGAATGAAATAAAAAAATTATGAACCTTAGAAAAAATTATTTTATATTTTAATTATATTGAACGGTAAGGGAGTTTTTAAATTATATGTTTTCAAATAGTGTATCTGGAAAATGTCGACCTTCGCTATCCATGCTCTGCTGCATACGTTTTTTGAAGTTTTTATGAATTCCAACAATCATGTCGACTGATATTCTGTATTATTCCTAATTAGGTCTTCCAAGATATTGGGACGGTTGATATCCACCTTCGACTTCATGTTACCCCAAAGGAAAAAATCGCATGGGGCTAAGTCTGGTGAGAGTGCCGGCCAGTTCACATCACTCCCCAAAGGATAAGACGTCCAGGAAGCATTTGCCTCAAACATTTCAGGGTAACCCTCGCTGTGTGAGAAGTGGCACCACCTGTTGGAACCATGTGTCCTCCAGTTGCATTGCCTCAAGAGCCGGTTGAAAAAAATCCTAAAGTACCGTTCAGAGTACCGCTCGGAGTTCACAGTTACGGCAAGACGGTTATCCTGGAAAGAGTTAGGAGATTGCAGTACTGCTGCACTTACTCTCTTGATGTTTTGTGGAGCTGTAATCCTTCTCTCTGGTCCTCTTCGTATGCAAGACACATTTCCTGCTGTTCTCAATGAAGTTACCCAATTTACAATTGATTTCCGTAAAGGAACACGTCCGCGTGGGGAAACAGCTAATCGTAAACGAAAAGCTCGCTACACTGCAATGAGCGAGTGCTCATTTGAAAAATACGCTTCAACACAAAATGACATCTCCCCACGTGTACAGTGGCAACTGAAAGGCAGACAAATAAAAATCTCCCGTCAGCCACTAAAAACCACGCACACTCTCCGCTCTCTTCGACCAACAGTGCCGCCACCGCCTGCAGTGCAAAAATGCGAAAACGCGCTCCACTCTATATATGTGGCAGACGTATGTCTTAAGGTCAAAACTAGAGGACAATTCAGTTCAGTCGGGCTGAAGCTTTTGTACCCTCTGTTGTGGATAACGTTCTAAAATTATAAATTTCTAAGAGCGACATGGCACAGCACACTCAATATTTATAAAAGGCGTTTTTTTAGCGTGTGGTTTTCGATCTGGCTACACTTTTTTATGTTGGTTTTTTGGCAGCTGTCACTTGATTTATACTCAGATTGGTTTGCCATTACATACTTAATAGACTTAATCCGGAATAACGTTTGCAAATTATGTTATGGCCTAAAACGAGATGGACACCGATCCTGATTTGTTCAAGAAAATTTTGTTCAGGGATGAAGCTCACTTTTAGTTAAATGAGTACGTTAATAAGCAAAAATATCGCACTCAGAGTAATGAACATCCACAAGCCATTGCTGAGACATCGGTACATCCTCAAGGAGTCACTGTTTGGTGTGCTCTATGGGCAGAGGGAATCATTGGTCCAAATTTCTTAAAAAACTAAGCCGGCCATAATGTAACAGTCAATGGGAAACGCTATAGAGCCAAGCTTAATGATGTTTTCGTAGTTGAATTGGAGGATGGTAAAGTGAACGACCTGCGGTTCTACCTACCATACAGCCAACGTAACAATAAATTTACTTTACTTTTGGTGAGTGCATTATCTCGCATTGTGGGCCTGTGGCGTGGTTCCAAGATTGTGCGATTTAACACCGCTGGACTATTTTTTGTGGGGTTATGTGAAGTCGCTTGTCTACGCAGATAAGTCCGACACAATTGACGCCATTTTTAAAGCATAATGGCAAACCCTTTTCTTTGTATGAAGCTCAATTTTTGGGCCATACCATTATATTTAATGCGTTTTCTTTTTGTTTTCTTTTTGACACACGTATAAAAAAACACCCTTTACATGCAAACAATAGCAAAGCCAACTGCTACCGGCTTTAGTTCAAGTGATATGCCTTTTTAAATTCTAAGTTGAATGGGCTGTACCACGCCAATATGTAAAATTTTACCACAACAAAGTCAATAATTTGCTTATCAATAATTTCATTGTGTATAAAATTTTAAATCGACCAATTGTGTTTGGCGCCCCAACAACTTGTCCACTAGATCGCGTTTCGTTCCATGCCAATGTCATATATTCCATATGCAATCTTCAAATCTCTGACAGTTGATAAGATATCGTCTCTCTTAGTCCAGGGTTGTACGGGTGCTACCATGCCCACTTGTCCAATAAAATCGTAATGCATCCAAACGATACAGGACTGAACTTAACATAATGTAAACCATTTCAACAGAGTTGATATGCAAATTGAATAGTATATTTTGCAGAGTTTCCAAGCGATACGTGGTAAAAATACTGGGTGGAGCGTGAATGTTTGTTTTTTTGGACTGCAAACTGTGGCAGCACAGTTGGTCGTGTGAAGTATGCGTGGCTTATAGTGGCTGACTGGAGATTAGTATTAGTCTACCTTTCAGTTGTCATCATGCAGTGGACACGTGGGGTCATTTTGTGTTGAAGCGTATTTTTCAAATGCACATTCGATCATTTTAGTGCAGCGTGCTTATCGTTTACGTTTCGCTGCTTTCCCACGCGGACGTGTTCTCAGACGGCAATCAATTGTACTTATAAATTTGGTAACTCCATTGAAAACAGCAGGGAATGTGTCATGTGTACTAAGGGGACCTGAGAGAAGGATTACAACATCACAAAACATCGAGAGAGTTAGAGCAGCAGTACTGCAATCACTTGCTCTTTTAATTTCCTGGATTTTTTCAGCCGGCTGTTGAGGCAATGCAATTAGAGGATACATGGTCCCAACAGGTTGAAAAGTTTGAGGCAAATGTTTCCTGGGCGGCTTATCTCTTTTAGGGGTGATGTGAACTGGCCGTCACGGTCACCAGACCTAACCCCATGCGATTTTTTCTTTGGATTTACCTGAATTCAAAGGTGTGTATCAACCGTCCCAACACCTTTGAAGACTAACAATATTGAGGCTCAAATTGGCAGAATACCAGTCGACATGCTTGTTAAAGTTCATGAAAACTTCAGAAAGCGTTTGCGGCAGTGAGTGGATAGTTAAGGTCATATGCCAGATACACTATTTAAAACCATGTAATTTTAAAATTCCCTTACTGTTCAATATAATTCAAATATAAAATGTTACCTTTTGAGCGATCTGGCCCATTTTCAATACCAACTATGTGAATCCATTAACATATATTCCTGCAAAATGTTCGCCACCAAGCTGCTGTAGTTTGCTTTTCATAGACGCACTTGAATATTCCACTTCAGATTTTTAAGACGATTCAGAATATTCAAATATACAGGGTGCGGCACAAGTCGCGAAGGGATTTGAAAAATTATAACTTTTTAATGTAATTTGTTTCTGTCTTCTTTTTCAATCTGAGAAATTTACATCTTTTTCAATACAAGGTGTAGTTAGTAAAATGCTTAAAGCCAGGAGATCCCCAAGAACGAAAATGTTATGCACTTCGCTTCTAAGAATTGAACAGAGAACATAATGAATTCATTCATTATCTGATAATCAGCGATAAAGCCCATTTCCACTTAAATAGTTTTGTAAACAAACAAAGCTGCAGAATATACTGAGAACCCAAGGCTGCTTCATTAGCGACAACTAGATCCAATTAAATGTACAGTAGGTACGCAATTACGTCCGAAAGAACTATTTGATCATTCTTTTTCGAAGATATTAATGACCGAGATATGCTCCATAATTTGTTAAGGTCTGCTCGTTCTGACAATTCAGAGATGTGGTTCCCACAAGATGGGGCCACTGCATTCACTGCTCGAACCACTATGCACCTACAATAGGAGATTTTTGGCGAACGTTTAATTTCCAAAAATTCAGTATTTAACTGGTGTGCCCGTTTGCGGATTTAACAGTACTTAATTATTTCCTTTGGGGATATTTAAAAGAGAGGGTGTTAACCCAGAACCCTTGAACAGCTTAAGGACAATATTCGGGCAGAAATAAGAGCGTTGCAGCCAGATACTCTAATTCGTGTCATGGAAATGTTCTTGCGCGACTGATCACATACGTGATGTAATCTTTCACGCATAAATTTAAAAAATCTACAGAAATTATATTTTATTATTTTGTAAGAAAAATAAATTTAAACTAAATAGGTTATGATTCTTTTAAAACCCTTCGTGTCTATATAAGGGGTTGTCCACCCATAATGCACGATGCTAATTTTGAGTCACACCTTAACGTGAAGTTTTTTGCCAAACTCGTGTGATTTCATACCGTTAAAATTCTTTTTTAGGATTTTTAAAAGAAAAAGTTTATGTCACTAATCCAAGAACAATTCATAACGACATTGAACCTTCGTTATGTCTCAGAGTCATTAAAAATATGGACCATGGACCACAGCAACCGGGGCGATTTTGTTTCACGCCGAACAAATTTAAAAATTTCGTTCCGCTTTATTAAAACGGGCGATAATTAATATGGACAAATACAGGGTGGGTGAAAAGGCCATGGGATTAAAAACTTAAATAACTTTTTCGTTCATTAATTTTCTTTTCTCAGATCATATAATATTCAAAATGGAAATTTTTTGCACTAAGTATGAAAAATATTGTCACTTAAAGGACCCCCGTTTTCAGCTTCACAATGATGGGCTCGTTTTAGAGCATTTTCCAAAACATCTTTCAAAATTTGTAGCGTTCGAATTTCTGCAACAACGTGGTCAAAGGATTGCCTCGGGCTTGTTCACATATACTCGCTCCTTCAAATAACCCCGAAGAAAAAAATCGGGTGCTGACAAATCTGGCGATCGAGCTGACCACATAATTTCCAAATTTCTGGAATTTTTTCGCTTTTCAAAGTTTTGACTTAAAGGTGCCATTGTGTCTCGGGAAGTGTGGGCAGTGGCTCCGTCCGTGAATGACCCTTGGATTTTCAGATCTCCAGAACCTACACTTCTGCTTATTAACAAAGATATTCAAATGAAAATGAGCATCAGATGTGATCCCTCACCATACTGTACACCTTATGGCGTGCAATTGGCGTTGTTGCTGGATTTTCAGAACTCCAGAGCCTACACTTCTACTTATTAACAAAGCTATTCAAATGAAAATGAGCATCATCACTCATGTATAATAATAATCTATTATTCTTGTTTTTTGTTTAGTTGTGCATCTCTCCATTATTTATTCTCCAATAGTTATTTATATTATCTAAAAATATAAAAATAAAACAAATGTAAAAACGAAAAAGTTATTCAACTTTTAAACTCCATGGTTACTTTTAAACCACCCTATAGGTACTCAAGCTTAGAAAATATGAAGTAATTTTGTAGTTTTGGCTGAGATAAGATACGGACATATGTGCCGAAAGGGCTTTAAAACTGATCTTTTGCCGTTTGAGGCGACTGGAGATGTAAATGAACGCCACCGGTAGGGCCGCCCACGCTCTGTTTGAACACCGCTTGCCATCAAAGTGGTTAAATCAAGCATTCACAGAAATCCGCTCTGAAAACAGAAAATCATGGCCCGTGAGATGAATATCACGTAAAATTCCATGAGTCGAATCATTAAAAAAGACTTGGGACTTTGGACTTTCAAACGACGTACCGGGTATTTATTGACTGCAGCTTTTTTGGTGAAGCACGCTGATAACTTGCACAGAAATTTTGTTCACCGATGACAATTCCTTAAATATTACCGTTTTTCCGTTTAGGAAATATTTAATAAGCAAAATGATAGAGTGTATGCGCGGTCATCTAAGGAAGCATCTGAACTGATCCCAAGGGTGGAAATGGGTCATCACCCAGCTTCAGTCATGGTTTGGTGGGGTGTCTCTTACGATGGGGTCACTGACCTCATGGACTTTCCAGCACAATTCCGCGCCGGCCCATAAGGCTAAAACGTCCCAGGCCTGGCTTCGAAACAATTTGCCAGCAGTCATTTCCTCTGAAGAATGGCCCTTCAGACAGTTCAGATTTGAACCCATTGGATTGCAAATTGTGGGCGGTTTTTGAGGACAAGGTTTGTCACAAAAGATACCCCAACATTGGATCTCTTAACACTGCTTTGGTTCGAGCTGTGGCCAATTTTCCAATGGACGAGGTTCGTGCAGATATTGACGATTGGTCAGTGCAACTGAAGGCGTGTGCAAAGGCAAAAGGCGGACATTTCAAATTAGTATATTCTTTTTGGATACAATATACATCAATAAATATATTAAAAAAATATTTGGTCCAAAAACATTCCGACCTTTTTATTTTACAGCATAAAACGTGTGTAAGAGTATTTATGTCCCTACCAAGTAATCTGAAAAAATATAAAAAAATATATAAACAAAAAAGTTTTTCAACTTTTAAACTCCATGGTTATCTACTTTTGGCACGCCTTGTTCGTACTCAAGTTTAGAAAAATTTTGCTACGAACCCAAATATAAAGTAATTTTGTAGTTTTGGCTGAGATAAGATACGGACATCTGGGCCGAAAGATTCTCAAAACTTATCTTTTACCGCTTTAAAAGCGTAAGGGCGGTTAAGGGTATATAAGGAAGGGTACATAAGATTCGACCTGACCGAACTTAATGACGGTTTTACTTGTTTTGTTTATGGTTGTCACCACTGTATATTGCTGGGTAATGGATCCCGAGTACATGACATACTCGTACATGTGTCTTGGCACATTCAGCATTAAAAATGCCGCCTTTGTTCGTGGTACACTTGTGAACGTGTCGCGCTCAAGTTAGTGATGCATGCAACAGGGAGCGTTCAAAGTTCGCACAAACAGACATCCGTAGGTGGGTACACTTGAGTAAAGATGCTGCTGCTGTTGATGGCAAATGTAATTTAATTATTAACAAGCAGAAAACAAGCGTAAACATGCAAATGTTACAATCACACGCACCCCGATTCCCCACTAGCAAATGCCTTACAATGCCGAAGACATCAAAGCGTAAGTACGTGCATACTTACAGCGGGGGGTTCATAAACATTATGTCGCTCTGTCTGTCTGTGTGTCTGTCCGTCTGCCAGTCTGTCTTTTCAATAAATGCAAAGAGCAGAAATAAAATACCCTTCAGTCGGCAAGGGGAGGGGGCATGAAAAGATTGCATCTCTCGTTCGCCATACGCAAATGTTGGCACTTTGCATAATGTTCATAGACATGTAAGAATCTTAGCAATAAATTGCATTAGTCTGCATATAAGTGTCCTTATGCGAACGAATGCCATTCCATTCCATCCACTCCACACCGGGTATTCGTTAAATATCAGAGTACGGGGGGGTTATGGGTCCACAAGCATTGATGACAAATGTAAACATTTCATTTGCTCGGAGATGCTAAAAAGTGTCATGAGCCTGTCCCACCAACTGTTCTTGCCTTGTGGAGGTGAAGGTACCCACCAGCCTGCAGCCATCCGCGTCACATATGAACTGTAATTTTTTTGCAGCTTATGATCCCGCTCGTGTTTAGTGCCTGTGTACCTTCAAGTGTATCCTTATAATGCACTCAAGTGAAAAGTGCAATTTAGTATGGAAAATATTTGCCATAACTGGAAAGCTGTTACATTGCGAAGTGATGCAAAATAGTATAGAAATCTTGGCACACGTATAGCGCCTGTAACAGGAAAGTATTGCAAAATGTCCTTATTAAAAATATGCACTTACTTTTGATTAGGGTTAGAACTCTAGGATTTCTGATTAATTTCGTTCTTAGGGATATATGACAGATGTAAATATTTAGTTCAATCTTGAATTCATAAGTTGCTCGCAACATAAACTGGACTTAAGATGAAATAACTTCAGTTGGTTTTAAAGGGTGTTTTTTAAAAGTGTGGTTTTTTGAAGTCATGACCATGAATTAAGCTACATTTTAAAGATACAGGTTTGCCATTACATTTTGAAAATGATTTCAGGCATGTGGCCGCCACGGCAGGTTCGAATAAGTTCCAGCCGAGACGCCCAATTTTTGACCACTATTTGCCCCATTTAAGACCGTATGTTAGCAATAACGCGTCGAATTTTCTCTTTCAAGGCTTCTATCGTTTCTGCGTAGACAAGCGACTTCACCACATAACCCCACAAAAAAGAGTAAAGCGGTGTTAAATCGTCCGATCTTGGAGGCAACACCACAGGCCCACGACGCGAGATAGTGCGCTCACCAAAAGATTCCTTCAATAAATTGATTGTTTTGTTGGCTATATGAAGCACCGTCCTGTTGTAACTAAATGTCGTCAAGATTTCGGGCTTCAATTTCAGTTAGCAAAAATTCCGATATCATAGCGCGATAGCGAGCACCATTTAAGGTATCGTTTCGGCCATCATCATTTGTGGAAAAATTTAGACCGATTATTCCACCAGCCCATAAACAGCACCAAACCGTTGTTTTCTCTGGGTATAATGGCTTCTCTTGAATCTCTTTTGGTTGCTCTTTAGCCCAAATGCGGCAATTTTGTTTATTGAAGTTGCCGTTGCGACAGTAATGGGTCTCATTACTGAACACAATTTTGGACAAAAACAGCGGACCTTCCCGTTTCTATCCGATCGCTCATTTCCATAATACAGTTGCTAACATTTGACGGAAATTAGGTTCAAAAAATAATGGCATAAAATGTCCTTTCGAATGAACAATAAAGATTCCACACTTGATTTGAATTTTTTAATTTTTTGTTTTGCAGAAATACCTCCAAATTGATCACCCGTTGGTGATATCCATATTGATTTCTTGGAATTGTTTTCAACAAATCATTCCCCATCTGCGAGTTCTCTAGGTTTCAAAGATTCTAAGTACCAGACCAATTTTCGGATGTAAGTAATTAGCCATCTATATTTTTGACGGAATAACTTACTCTTGAATACTTCCAACACATCGTCATTCCATTGCACGAGTAGCCATTATTCAGCGACAAAGAGAAGCACAGATAATACAATTAAATTTGTATTTTACAAAAAAGGTTGTAAAAATAAATTTTATAAATTTAATTTGTCGGAGACCGGAACACTCTAATGTGCTGAGCGACTGATACATTTTTGAACTAATTTCTTTTTTGTTAAACCGTTAAAATATGATATAAATACATAACGTATGCGGAATGAAATCGCAACAAAAAAAAAACATTTTTTTTCTTTTAAACAAAAATTTTATTTACATTTTTTTTAAGATAATACATTGTACTAGTTTAATGTAAAAATATATTTGGTCCCATTCGAGCAGCTTTGCGGCAATTTTGAGGAACTTTTTCCATGGCTGTTGAAAATGTCGATGTTGTTCAAATATGTTATAAATACATAGTTATATGTGACAGCGCATAGAGAAAGGGACCTAAGGGTAAAAAAAAAACAATTTTCTCTTTTTATACCCTCCACCATACAATGGAGGGTGTATTAGTTTTGTCATTCAGTTTGTAACACCTTGAAATATTCATCGGAGACCCAAAGTATATATATTCTTGATCCTCGTAAAATTCTAAGACGATCTAGCCATGTTGTCCGGCTGTCCGTCTGTTGAACACAAGATAGAGACTGCATGATCACAGCTTGGGAGCAGAAATTTGGCACAAACATGTATAATTAACCTAGCGTGCTTGGTATTAAAAATGGGCTATATAGCTCTACGGGAAGTTGGTGTTGGAGACTCTCAACC
The DNA here is from genome assembly GCA_963513945.1 of Hydrotaea diabolus. Taxonomy (NCBI): domain Eukaryota; kingdom Metazoa; phylum Arthropoda; class Insecta; order Diptera; family Muscidae; genus Hydrotaea; species Hydrotaea diabolus. The sequence continues at coordinate 168,844,961 of OY740719.1, forward strand.
GACACTACCTCATAAAAATTAGTTTTTTATTTGAAAATATCCGTCCAGTTTCTTGAGCAAAATCACTGAAATTTTGCAAATAATAATCTCTATATAGCCGCAATCATCTGTGTAAAAATGGTTAAGATTGGGCCACCATTTCTTGTACCTCCCATACAAACGGCCTTATGGGCCTTGAGAAATAATATGACTATAAATCACCACAAACTTGACCTATCGAAATGAAATTTAACACATCAAGATTTCTATATACAACACATTTCTACGCTGAATTCGATCGGAAAAGTCCTACTGGTACCTCCCACAAAAACGGTCCCATGGGCCTTGAAAAATGTTATGACAATAACTCACTACAAACTTGACGTATCTAGATGGAATTTTCTACATAAAGATTTTTATATAGAACACACCCCTGCACCAAATTCTGTTGAGATCGGAAAAGTCCTACTGGTACCTCCCACACAAACGGTCTCATGGGCCTTGAAAAATAATATGACAATAACTCACTACAAACTTGACCTATCGAGATGAAATTTTCTACATAAAGATTTTTGTATAGAACACACTTCCGCACCATATTTGGTTGTATTTAGGAATCTGGTGCAGGGTATCCAAAGTTCGACACAGCCAAACTTAACATTTTTTACTTGTTTTTGATGTGGACAACATCTGAGCATCGAATGAGACCGATCCCATGTCCCAAAAGTGTTCCCTCCCAGAGATATGCGCGTTTTATGAAAGTGATGGTACACCAAAGATACAAATCTGGTTTTTACCCTTATTTCTATTTTGCGCGTCTCATATGTGACAGCGCATAGAGAAAGGGACCTAAGGGTAAAAAAATCAATTTTGCATTTTTTTTCTTTTTTTGATGTGGACAGCATCTGAGCATCGAATGAGACCGATTCCATGCCCCAAAAGTGTTCCCTCCCAGATATATGCGCGTTTTATGAAAATGAAGTCAACGATAAGCGCAAATAGAAAGGGACCTAATCTTTAAAATGGCTCTCCTGAACAAAACTGGTTTTTAACCCTAGGTCCCTTTCTATTTTGCGCGTCACATATACACAAATATTGTTAAATTTACGAAAAGTAATAATATACTTTTATTAAATTAAAAAACACATAAGATGAATTGGGTTGATTGTATGCTAACACATTTTCCCGATAATGTGTCATTTTTTGAGGCCCCATTAGGGGCACTTCCACTCGAACTTAATCGACCATCGAGATGTCCCTAGATAGGATAGTATATTAAGATCCATTAAACAAGATTTGCAAACCGATTTTAGATCACTGATGTACGGCATGCACTAAATGTCTGCCCTTAATATGGAATGCTATTATTGAAGGATTCTTTAGGGGCACTACATCCATCACCAGTGATAAGGTTATTGAAATAAAAAAATCGGTTCAGATTTATATTAGCTTTCACATATATGTATTCATCCGATTTATGTCTATCGTTTTAGAAGCCACATTCCACATCCAATTACGAAAAAATTTAGCACCAGTTAAATTTTTGGACCAAGGAAGGGCGCTATAAATTCGGTAGAAATCGGTTAAGGTATTTTTATAGCTCCCACATTTATGTTCATCCGATTTTTCTGTTTTTAGCTCAAAAAGCCATATTTTACATTCAGCTAGAATTTGGCACAAGTAATTTTATAGGACCAAGGAAGAACCTTGTTTAAATGGAAGAAAATTGGTTGATGTTTAGACATAGGTGCCACATATAAGTATATATATATGTTCATTCGATTTTATGTTGGTTAAACTCCAAAAGTCACATATTGCACACAATCTAAATACAATTACATATACGGTAGGATCCTGGTCCAATTAAGGCCGGTATTAAAATTTAAGAAAATCGGTTCAGATCTAGATATAGCTCCCACACATATATGATCAGCAGATTTTATATTACATCAAATATTGATGAAATTTCAAACAAGGTTGGTTTCTGGACCAATAAAAGCCGGCATTAAATTTGAAGACAATCGGTTCAGATTAAGCTAAAGCTCCCATATATCTGTTCGTCTGATATTTCTCTTTTTTTAGCTCTAGAAGCCACATCTTACATCCACTATTGATGAAATATAACACGAGTAAGTTTGGGCCGAGGAAGGAAGTTGTTAAAATTTAAGAAAATTGGTTCTGATTTAGACAAAGCTCCTATAGAAATATATTAATCCGATTTTATATCAGTTTAGCTCTAGAAGCCCCATATTGCATACAACCTAAGTGATATTTAGCACACGGTAATTTTCTGGACCAATAAAGGCCGATATTAAATAGAAGAAAATCGGTTAAGATTATAATCTATTTGTTCTGCCGATTTTTTTATATTAAATTCACATATAACATCCAATTATGAAACTTTTCACGTTTGTTTTAATGCGGCATTTATTATCATAAATACTCATTTTCACTACCATTGCTTGAAGCATGCTGATTTTAATTTAAATCTTGTAAAGGTTTGTTTACATGGGAGTTACTAGAATGGGTAGTGGCATCCATTTTTGTCTCACAATTGTATGCATTTAAGCGAATTTCATACATTAGAGATAATTTTAAATTATTGTAAATCTACTTTCGGTAGTGTCGAATGTGTAAGAGGAGGAGTGGTTAAGGTTCCAATTCAGTTCAGTGTCAGCCAGTTAGACAGTATTTGGTTCTCTCTTTCAGATTCAACCAAAAAAATCTATTGTTTCAACTTTTACTTAGAGTATAGCCAGGTTTTATCTACGGTGAAGAGGTAGTTATACTGTTGTCCACCATAAACCATAAACAATAGCGGCAGCAAATTTTTCATGCACACAACATCGCATTACGGAAAAGGCGAAACTTCTCACAAATTGTAATGTCCCAAAGAGATTTTTTTAATCGAAAACTGTGTAGGTCAGTTCAATTACCTGCCTGGCGTTTTATCATACCTCAATTGGAATAAGATTATAGGGTAAAATGACATAAATCAGAAGATAAAATCATGGTTGTTTGGTTATTTTAGGGAACGAAGTAGACTGGGAGCCATTAAAAAGCTAGCTAATAGTCGGGTGGGAGTTTAGGTCTACATTAAACCCATAGTTCCTGTAATCTTATAATCATTATTATAGGCTCCCATTTTAACAAAATACAAAATTTAGAAACTGAAACTAAATAGTTGAGCTTAGCCAAGAAAAAAAACACCCAAATGGCTAAGTTTGCATAATTATAAAACTATATAGTATATAGTATAAAATTATATAATACTGTCAACGATTGTACCCGATGCTTTACCATGGTTTCACTGACATCAATATTTTCTAAAACCCCCAAAACTTAACTCACACACCCAATTTCTTCATCACCCTCTTAAGAGAATTACACAATTTAGGACTTCATTCTTACAAAATCAATCCATACAATTGAAATTTAATTTAAAGTTCTTCATTAAACTATCGATAAGCAATATCTTACTAATAACCAGTTCATTGTGCAGGTTCGAGTCGAACTCTTACTGTGTTAAAATTCACAATTTACTTAATTCACTCTTTTACTTAACATTTTCAAAAAAATGACATGGTAACTTTCTAATTCAATTAGGTATAGGAAAGTACCAAAAATAATATAAAGAAAATAATGGAGACTTTGAAAATATCTCAGTTTACGCAAATATTAAAAATGTGGTGAGTTATTCACATGATTCTGTGGCACATAAATGCCTTTAAGTTAGAGGAACCACTTCTTTACTAGCGAAGTAAGCATTTGAAAAGAAATTAGAGGTTAAATTATTTAAATTATTCTTCCATTTGACTTGATTACATATAGCGAATCAAATGCGTACCCCCTAGTAAAACTATTTACAAAGAATTTAACGTATTTAACAGCGATAAACTAACAGATTCGTGGAATGAATCTTAGAAAAGAAAAGAAAGGTTTCAAATTCTATTGAGGGAGTTTTTTCACTGACGCTTAAAAAAATAGACTTGACTCACCACCATCCAGAAGTTTTAAAAGATGAACGTCGAGGCCTCGAAGAACATTTTTTGCTTATTTGATGATGTTCCGATTCGAAACTGGTGCTGAAAATCCATAATTTCGTTAAGCTAAATAAATTTTCTAGGGTAAGAAATAAAGATTAAAGTATAGTAAGGATACTTAAGACTAATGATACATGAATTCCAAAAGCGTCGAATAATCTCTAATGTAAAAAAGTTTGTGTTGCCGCAGAAGATTTAGCGTATAGTGGTTTTCTTTTTTCTCTATGTTTTACGTCCTGTTAATACTGCCCAAAAAACATCAGCAAGTAATCCAGTCAGTTAGATGGGACTTGATAGTTGATTTTTCCACGAAAGCTTTAGGACCATACACTGAACCAACCAACTATTGTTTGAGGAATTCGTCATTTCTCACTCGAGTTTATTTCTAAGCACTTTGCCCTTCCACAACCTTTGCGGTGTGGAGCAAAGTTTATGTTCTGCGGACTTTTCTCCAAATCGTTGTAATAACCGCTGCTGCATTCACTGCACTTATGCACAATAATTTTTTTAATAATAAACTAAATTGAACAGTTTTCCAGAAAATACTTTTCTTCGCAACTTTTAGTTTATTTTTATTTTTGTTAGTTTTAATTTTCCGATGGCAGAGATAAATTTAGATTTTTGTTAAATTAATCTGACTGCAGTTCGGGCAAAGTAACAACCGCACTTGAATTTGTTTTTTTCCTCTTTAATAAATAGGTGGCGCAATTTGCGTTGTGCACTGTCTGCGGACCAAAATCGGAAAGAATTTTTGCAACTTGCATTTATGCAATTTAAGCTCATCTTCGAAAAATTATGACACCCACTCTTGGTTTTCGCCACTAGTTAAATTGTGTTGGATGAGAACCTAACAACAAATCCCTAAAGAATTACAAAAAAAAAGAAATGTGCGTAATGTTTCTAAAAATAGAACATTTGTGGATTGTCTGCTGTTTAAGTCCGGATTAAGCCTTCACTTACAAATACACTTACATGCACATTAAACCGGTTTCCCTTCTTACTGTTTTCCCTTCTTACAAGTAATATAAATTTGTTCTAACGAGGATGAAAAAATATTGTTACTTGAGGTCGTCGGCGAAAATCGGTAGAAAACTCCATCACATGAAAAAATTAAATTAATTTGACTAACATTTTCGAACTATAAAAAATTTTAAATACATGTATTTTTACTTTTAATAAAAGCGAAAATAAACTATCAATAATAACAGAAAATTGAAACGCAAATATTATTTTGTGGTGAATTTTGTTTTTTTTGGTCGTTTTAAGTGCATTTTGCATTGGACTCTCCTTATGGGATAGCGATAGAGGGTATTCATGAAAAATATTTTTAGGATAGAGGGTAAAAGTGTTTTGAGAAACTGTTGGAATTGCAGAAATATTGGGAGTTGGTCTCACATCTAACTCCTCTAGGGGCACTTTTGGGGCAGTTAAAGCGGTGGAGTAAAATTTCAAAAAAATTAATTTTTTTTGTAGGGAAGCCCCCTTAGGGGGTGAAGATTGGGGGTAGTTCTGTTTGGAAAAAATATTGAGAGGGAAAAATTAATAGGGGCCGGTCATACATTTTACCCCTCTAGGTGCGACTCCTAGGTAGTTGCGTGGCTTTTTGTAAATATATTCCCCCATCCTACGACCTTTGACCTCGATGAGCTGTCACTTGCCCACATCCCACCTCCCTCATTTTTTGGCTCATGCATTTTTTTTCCAAACCCCACAAAATAAGGGGTGAGGCATACCCAAATCTTACTACTAAGAATCTCCATACAACACTATCCCACCCTTAGGGTGCACCCGTGAATTATTTTGATGACAGAGAACATTTTTCTTGGCCATAAGAAGTCTTTTTTTTTTAAATCCTTTTTAAATCGGTCCAATATGTTGGCAATAATTCGCCGTTTATTGTTATTTTTGTGTTGATGGTTATCAATGTGCATTGTCCCGTGTGCATTCCAAAAAACTGTAGCCATCACTTGATTGCCCGACAAAGTCACTTTTGACTTCTTCGGAGCCGGTTCACACGGCGAAATCCATTGTTTAGACTGCTACTTGGTTTCCGCAGTTACAAAACGCCACAAAAACTCATTCGAATTGCGGTTTAACAACCCCAAACAATCCTTTGAAGTTGCCACACGATTATATTCATGGTCAATTGAGAGCAAACGCGGCACCCATCTTGCAGACAGCTGTCTTAAACCAAACTGATCATGTAAAATCGAAACCACACTGCCATATTAAATGCGTATGGCATCAACAATCTCACGCACTTTTTGTCTTCAATCGAGCAACACCATATCGTGGATTTTTTCGACGTTTTCGGGTGTACTCGTATTGACCTCAATTGGCAGACTCAGGCTCATTTGTACTTGTGCGACCACAACGAAAGTCAGTTAACCACTTTTTACCAGTGAAATCGATATTGCAGGGTCCCCAAAGTATTTACTTTTCCTTAGTTTGATTAAGGGTTTTTTTCAAAAACTAATGTTTAATGAGCACTCAAAATTCACTTATATCAATTTTTAACAAAATGCACGAGGTTGTATGTTTTGAACAGCTGTTAAACATAAACTAAATGACGGAGCTGTCTCAAAAATTGATGCTACATTTTATATAACTATGAGGGAAGTTGGAAAATTCACGGAATTATTGATATGCTCTCGTGCAATCAGTCTGAAATTTTGTATGGTTAGATGGTTATACACGACGGTAATGCCTTCCCTCAGCATGGCCAACTGTCTTTTAACTCCTGACTTATGAATCCCCCTCGTATAATGTTTTTTGTTTTTGATGCGTTACATTTTTATTTCGACCAATTGATATATCCCCTTTTACCCAGCAGGGTGAGTAAACAAAAATGTTTTTACCCTATTTAATCGCGATAATATTTCTTGCTCTAAATTCAAATAGATCTAAAATTCAGCATAAGTATTATTACGGATGTTCACTGCTATCACCTTCGAAGAAAAGTTCCTGCAGTTCTAATATCGATGTGTGATATAAGGTATACCAAAAAGGAAACCCACTGAGATGGATTAACATTTCCATCAACATTTTCATTAAGGAAAAAGCCAACCCAAAAAAAAAGAATAAAACATGAAGAAAAATCAACATTATGGGAAAAGTGTTAGTGTGTGTGCATACGTGTGCTTGTGTGCGTGCAGGTCAATTGATACATCCCTGTTCGGTTTGACCCTCTGAAATCCTTTGGGTGTCCTTAATCATAAAATTCCATCATACTCACGCAATTTTTCTGTCTCCATTATAACGTTGCCGACGTCGCACAGTGGGGTATTTGACGCTTAATTGAAAAAAGAAAATAGATATTTCCGACTATACGTAGTAGGGGCATAAATACTGTTGTTACACACGTTTTATGCTGTAAAATAATAAAAATACTGAATGTTTTTGGACCAAATATTTTTTAATATATTTATCGAAATATCCGCCTTTGCCTTTACTCACACCTTAAGTCGCACTATCCAATCGTCAATAGCTGCACGAACCTCGTCCATTGGAAAATGGGCCACAGCTCGAACCAAAGCAGTCTTAAGAGATCCATTGTTGGAGTATCTTTTGTGACATACCTTGTCCTCTAAAACCGCCCACAATTTGTAATCCAATGAGTTCAAATCTGGACCGACTGACGGCCATTCTTCAGAGGAAATGAACGCTGGCAACTTGTTTCGAAGCCAGGCCTGGGACGTTTTAGCTTTATGGGCCGGCGCAGAATCCTGCTTGAAAGTCCATATCTGGATTTATAACAGGGAATTGTTAAGAGGCTTCACAACAGCTTCCAAAACGGGTTGTTTTGACGATGTTCGCAGAAATGCAGGTCAGTGACCCCATCGTAAGAGGCACCCCACCAAACTATGACTGAAGCTGGGTGATGACCCTTTTCCACCCTTGGGATCTGTTCAGATGCTTCCTTAGATGACCGCGCATACAATCTATCATTTTGCTTGTTAAATTTTTCCTGAACAGTAAAAATTTTTTCATCGGTAAACAATTTTTTTCTGTGCAAGCTATCAACGTGCTTCGCCAAAAGACGTTTGCATTTTTCAATCCTATTTTTTTAAAGCTGATGTCAATAAATATCCGGAACGTCGTTTGAAAGCCTACGTGGGATATAAATATCGGGAGTTTAAGCCCGATATCTGCCGTACATGTGTTTTTTCGACGTAATATCGACGATAGTTAAGCCATTTTAATTGCGATTTTGACTAAATTAAGTGTAGAGGACGCAAATTGTTGAGAACTTTTATTTTCGTATTTGAAGGTGCCACGTGGAATGCATACATCAGAAGTTATAGCTCAATATACGTTAAAAAATTATATATTTGGCATATCTTTTCCGATGTTTCGGCCATATCTAAGCCATTTTAAGGCCCATTTTGATAAAATCAACTGGAGTCAGCTAATAATCTCAGAAATAGTGAATTTATTAATCTCCATTTTGGAGGTACAATAACCCACTGTGCGTCGTTTGACTTAACGAAGGCAAACTATTGCCTAACGCCCCTCGCCACCACCCGCCTCCCCACAGAGTCATAAAAAAAGAACTTTTTGTTTCATTGTATTCGTCTTGTGCCACACGGGCGCATTCGCTCACACACACGCAACACTTTATTATATCTCACCTGTGAAAGTGTTTTGGTGTGAGGATAGGATGTCTTCCGCTCTTTGTAGCCGGGCATCTTTGATGAAGTTACATGTGTGTGTGTAATGTTTCTTTTGCCACTTTCTCTGTGTGTCTCTTTTTCTCTTCTTTTACTTTCACAACTAAATTAAGTTAATTTATCCTTTGGGTACGTTTCTACGTATGTGTGTGTGTATGTGACTATACAATTTCTCATTAAAGTGCGGAAAAAGGGCTTTTATTTTATCTGTTGGCTGCTCTCTGTTTACAGTATCGCTTTCTTTCTGTGTGAGTGTGTGTGGGATGTATTTGTGCTTTGTTGGTCTTTGCTTTTTTGTTTGTTAATAATTTAATAGAGTGTTAATTTGTGAACTTTTATCATTATATACTTAAAGTTATTGCATGGACGTTAAGCAGTTCGGCCAGCATAATCCACCGGGAAAAGGTTACGTTTAAATTGGAGTTATGCCTCCCATATATATTCGGGGAAAAAAACAAACCGTTTACACGACTAATAAAAAGTTCGTTTATTAAAGTTAATTTGAGTTTTCATGGCTAGCAAAGCTTATATATTTTGGTTTATTTTTTTGACCAACACTCGAGGGGATATTCAATATATATCCTGTGTAAACATATTCATGCGACTTCGGTAGTGAGAGCATAGAGACTGTAATGTTTATGGGAATTCAATTTGAACTTGCTTATATCGTATGTGAATGGAAATCCATTGGGAGAGCCTGCTTCACATATGGTCAGCACTGCTTAATCACAAGTTCTCTCCAAAATGTGGGGTGCTATTTATAGACTCCGACAAATCAAAGTCCCTCAACAATGGTACAGTCCTAGTAACAACAAGTAAAAATGTGGCTAAGTTCGGCAGGGACAGTAAAGAGCAGGAGTAAAAAAAAATAAGTACAATCCAAAAAAAAATCAGGAAACGAAAAAAAAACGTAATACGAGGGTTGCTATATATATTTCTGGCGCCATCTGACATCGGAAAGTTTGACATTTTTTAGCATAAACGTACTCAGAACGTTTTGACATACGACCATCATTTGTGTCGTTTACAGTGACTTGAAAAATAAATTTGGCAAAAAATTGTAATTAACTCGTAAACATTTTTATGCGATCATTTTTCACAACATTTGACGTGGATTATAACGACAAGAGCGCATCGAAGAACTTAAATCTTTGTATGAAGATGAAGCACCATCCTATAGCACTGTGAAAAACTGGATTAATAAATGCAATCGAAGGTCGTCCAAAAACGGCAGTTGTGCCAGAGAACATTGGTGTCGTGCGTGAACTGATAATGCAAGATCGTCATGTGACATACCGTGAGATAGAGGCATCCTTGGGCATTTCTTCCACCAGCATACATTCGATATTGCATAAACACCTGGCCGTAATAAAGGTTTGTTCTCGTTGGATCACGCACAATTTGACAATCGTGTCGATTGGTGCAAAGAAATTTTGAAAAAATACGATCGCAGTGCTTCAAAAAACGTTTATAAGATAGTCACAGGTGATGAATCATGGATCTATGCGTATGAGCCCTAAACAAAACATCAGTCGACCGTGTGGGTCCTCGAAGAGAAAGCCAAATCCAACGAAAATTGTTCGTGGAAGAAGCACTTCGAAGCAAATGGTCGCCTGTTTCTTCGGCAAAACTAGTCATGTGGCCGCTTAAGCAATGTAAGAGGCCAATTCTGAGTGGTACACCACAATTTGTTTGCCTGAAGTCTTCGGAGAAATTCGAAAAACTAACAAGAGAAGACTAATCATTGTGCACCATGACAATGCGAACTCTCATTCATCGACTGAAACCAGCGCCTTTTTGGCCGGCCAAAACGTTGAATTGATGAGCCAACCGCCGTACAGCCCTGACTTGGCACCCAATGACTTTGTGGTAAACGATTTTTGTCGCCAGTAGATGCTCTTGAAGCGTTTAAAAACCATGTTTTGGAGGTGTCTCAATCGGAGTGGTAAAAGTGCTTCGACAATTGATTTGAGCGCATGCAAAAGTGTATAATTCATGCTGGCGAATACTTTGAAAAACAATAAAACCATTTTTGATGATAAATATTCGCATTTTCATTATCAGGCCAGAAATATCTATAAAAGCCTTCGTATTTTTAAAAAAATGTAAGGCATTTTCCGGTAAAAAATTGACTATTTTCGCAATAGATTTTTGTATTACTTAAAAGTTTAAACTTACAAACAACGCATGTAGAAAATTCTTTAGATTTCATAAAAAGATTGATACTGTTATACGTAGATCATGATCGTTGCTGCTGAGCTATGATTGTGGCTAATTATAGTCTGCAGAAATAAACTCAACATTTAAACGGTCACCAGTGTGCACATCCCAGGCGATTGAATTAAACCCACCCCTGCAAAATGAGTTAAAGTTATCACGTTAGGGAAAATGCGCTATGGTGTTCTACGGATTTCACAAGCGGGTGCAGTTTAGGACACGGATGCTTCTAATGATTATAAGAATGCGAAAATCTTGTTTTTTCTAAGCGCATCGGAATTTGTATTGTGTAATAAAGGGGTTTTTTCAGACGTGTGGTTTTAAGAAGAAATAATATTTAATGGTCAAGAGTTAAGCTTTATTATAAAGATAATGGTTTGCCATTATGTTTTAAAAAATATCTCAGGCAAGTAGCCAGCACTTTTTCCACTATTAATACTCCTTCAAAACATGATGTTTGAACGCTTCAACAGCTGCTTCGGGCGATAAAACATGTTGAACGCGCATTTTTTCCTTAATGCTGGGGAATAAGAATAAGTCATTGTGTGCCAAATTAGGGCCGTAGGGTGGATAGCCCATCAATTCGACATCTTGAGTGATCAAATTGTTTCAGCTGATGTGTGAGATCTCGCATTGTCGTGATACAAAATGATCCGTCTTCTCTTATTATCTTTCCTCATTTCTTCGAACACTGTTGGCAAACTGATGGTTGTATACCACTCAGAATTGACCTCCTACGTTTTACTAAAGGCACGGTGGCAACATGGCTGGTTATACGGAAAACAAAAACGCAATCACTTGCTTCGATGTACTTCTTCCACAACAAGTTTTCTTAAATTTCTAGAAAGACCCATACATTCGAATGTTGTTTTGTTTCGGGTTCATATGCATAGATCCATGATTCGTCACCTGAGACAATGTTATACACTGCCTCTAAGCTACCGCAGTTATACTTTTTCAACATCTCTTTGCACCAATCCACACGAGCGTTTTTTGAGCATTCGGCAAATTATATGGGAACAAATTTTTTTCACGGCCGAATTAACCTGCTTATACTAATGCCCAAGGATGCCTCAATCTCGGTATGTCACATGTCGACCTTCTTAATCAGTTCACGCACAGCATCGATGGTTGCTGGCAAAGTGACCGAAGTTGGACGTCCTTCACGAAATTCATCTTGGAGCGAACGGCGTCCGAGACTTAACTCTTGGTACCAGCGATTAACGATGGTTTTTGATAGTGCTTCATCGCCAAAAGTCGAAACAAGTTGATTTAAACACTCTTGTCGCGATAATCCATGCCGAAAATCTTAAAAAATCATCGGAAGGAAATGTTCCCGGAATAATTCCTTTTTTGACTGAGATGAATATTTTCAACACACTGTAAACAAAACAATTCGCCCTCAAATAAGAAAACGTTCTGAGTGAAGTTATGCTAAAAAATGTCAAAGGTTTCAATAGAACTTGCAATTTGCATCAGGGAACACTAGTATTGTCAGAACCCGAAATAATATCGTAGCTCCGTTTTGTTAGAACCAAAGATCGTCCAAATCAACATCCTCCAGTTCAGGCACCCAAAACTTATAAATTATGACAATAGCGTTCCCTTTTGGATGTAACATTATAGCAGGCTTCATATAGGCCAATGGTTACCTTCGCTCATAGAGCACACTAAACAGTGACTCTTTGAGGATGTAACGGCGTTACAAAAATGGTTTGTGGATATTCATTACTCCAAAAGCGACAATTTTAGTTATTACCGTACTCATTAACCAACAGTGAGCTTTATTGCTAAACAAAAGTTCTTGTAAAAATGAGAAGCGGCGACCACCTCGTTTTGGGCCCATTCACAACGATTTGCAAACGTTGTTCCGGATTAAGTCTATTTATTATGAAATGGCAAACCAAACAGAGCAAAAATCAAGTGACAGCTGTCAAAATCTGTCAAAAAGATCAACTCCGAAAAAAGTGTGGCCAGACACATTTTAAAACACCCTTTATTACACTAATAGGATGTGCTCCTGTCAGATAGGTGACTCCCGAGATCAAAGTGTTATCCCGTTCTTGTTAGATTAAAATCGACCAGAATGCTAGATCTTACGACGGCTATCCTGTATAGCCAATGGTACCATGAACTTTCTGATAGATTCTTTCAAAGAACACGAGTATAACATTGGTATCCTACAAGTGATACCCATACCCATATGTTTCTGAGCATAACAGTCCGTTTTGGCCCCAAAGCACAAATGGCAAATTAAAAATATTTATGTAATATTTATATTCTCCAAAAATTCCACTGACCTATATGTCCATGTTTGAAACGACCTATTTTTCGTCATCCTAGGGCCCATAAGACCATTGAACAAGGACTTTAAACTAATCGAATCGTAAACTAATATGATATTTTGATCCGGACGAAATTTAATGTTTCCAATACCTGTATATCTACAGTTCATGGAGGCCAATTTTTTGGCCCCCAGTGTCCATATGGGCCGGTCCGAGTTCCTAGTTGACACAAATCTTAAAAATTGATACATATTTTGATTTGCTAGAAAAGTTCACTATTTCCATATGTTCCCGAACATTAGGGGACGTCTTAAGGCCCATAGACCACGCCCATGGGTCAAGGCTCCGAATGTAGCCAAATGATAAAATTAATGTCATTTTTAGATTCTACACAAAATTCCACTGTTTCTGAGTACCGTATGTCCAAGATTGAAAAGTTAAATTCATCGTCACTCTAGGTACCTAATCCCCATGGGTAAAGGAATCACACTTTTTTGGAATCGTTAATTTAATGTGATATTCTAAATTGAGACGTAATTTAATTGTTGTTTAATACCTATATGTCCATAAATTAAGGAGGCCACTTCTTCGGTCAATCGAACCTTAGTCCATTATTGAAGGTAATATTAATTTGATATTTTGCTGCGTGACGAAATTTTATTGTTCCTATACCTCCGCCGAAGGGTGGATGGTGTATTACATTTGTCGTTCCGTTTGCAACACGAAACATTGATCGGGTACAATACTTAGTAGGGACATAAATACTGTTACAACATTGAACACACCCATTTCAATAGTAGAACTGAACATACCCCGTTAATGTCATATGGGTTTTGAAATCTAACCTCAATAGCGTTAGTCTGCAACGGGATTTTAAAATTGTTTAAACTTTCATCATGGAGTGCTCAGATGATGGGAACCGTATCGCTGTAATAGCGCTTTCAAGTGTGAAATGAAAAAAAAACGATATTTTCATAACGCTCCGGCCACTAGAGATTAGCCGCATGTTCGTCTACCGATGCATAAAACTGTTTGAGGAGACTGAAGATGTAAAAGACCACCACCTGTCGGGCCGCCCACGATCTGTTCAAACACCGCATGTCATCAAAGCCGTTATATCAAGAATTCACAGAAATCCACTCCGAAATCAGAAAATCAAGACCCGTGAGATAAATATCACGCAAAAGTCCATGAGTCGAATCATTAAAAAAGACTTGAAACTTTGGGCTTTCAAACGACGTACCAGACATTTATTTTATTTTTACTGTTCAGGAAAAAGTTAACAAGCTAAATGATAGAGGAAGCATCTGAACTGATCCCAAGGGTGGAACAGGGTCATCACCCAGCTTCAGTCATGGTTTGGTGGGGTGTCTCTTACGATGGGGTCACTGACCTGCAGTTCGACGTTCAAGGAGTCATAACATCGCCCAAAGTTCACCAAGAAACCGTTTTGGAAGCTGTTGTGAAGCCTCTTAACAATTCCCTTTTCCAAAACCAGCCATGGACTTTTCAGCAGTATTCTGTGCCGGCCCACGAGGCTAAAACGTGCCAGGCCTGGCTTCGAAACAATTTGCTAGCGTTCATACCATCTGAAGAATGGCGCTCAGGCAGTCCAGGTTTTAGAGGACAAGGTTTGTCACAAAAGATACCCCATCATTGGATTTCTTAAGACTGCTTAGTTTCGAGCTGTGGCCAATTTTTCAATGGACGAGGTTCGTGCAGCTATTGACGATTGGCCAGTGCGACTTAAGGCGTGTGTAAAGCAAAAGGTGGACATTTCGAATAAGTAGATTCTTTTTGGATACAATATATAAGTAAGAGGGCGACCGCAAAAGTAACTGGCCTAACATAAAAAGAACCGTTTTTTTTTGGAATTATCATTATTTATTTTTCAACATAATCTCCTTCCAACTCAATACACTTCATCAAACGTTTTTCAAGTTTTTTAATTCCATCCGAAAAATAAGATTTTTCAAGACCTTCAAAATATGCAATAACCTCGCTATTGGCGAAAATTTTTTGCCATCGAGAAATTTTTTTAAATTTGGAAACAAGAAATAATCAGAAGGAGCTAAATCTGTACTATATGGTGGATGCGGCAAGTTTTTGTTGAGGTAAAAATGCAGTGTGTGAAGGAACATTATCTTGATGAAAAAGAACTTTTTTTTCTAAATGCGGTCGTTTTATCTTGATTTCTTCACTCAACCGATCCAATAATGCACAATAATATTCACTATTTATAGTTTTTCCTTTCTCAAGATAATCAATAAATATTATACCCCTTGCATCCCAAAATGCTGTGGCCGTTACTTTTCCTGCTGACTTAACAGTTTTCGCCTTCTTGGGACCACTTTTACCAGCTTCTATCCATTGTTTTGACTGTTCTTTTCATTCTGGGATGTAGTGATGGATCCATGTTTCATCAACAGTTATGAATCGGTGCAAGAACTCTATTCGATTACGCTGATAAATCGCTAAAAGCTCCCGGAATTGGTCCAACGGACGATTTCTTGGGGCAAAGTCAACAAACATGTGGAGTTTATCATGTAAAATACTCCAAACTTGTTTTTCGTGTATTTTTACATCAGCAAGTTCTCTGAGCTTAATTCGCCTATCTTTAGTCACTTCATTAAATATTTTTCTAATGTTTTCAATAGTAGTAGCAGTTTTTGGTCTTCCAGAGCGTTGTTCATCTTCCGTACTTGAACGACCCATTTTAAATTGGTGAACCCAGGATTTCACGGTGGAGTATGATGGTGCATTATCACCATGAACAGAATCCAATTCATCTTTGATTAATTGTGGCGTATAACCTTTCATATAAAAGTGTTTAATTACCGCACGAAATTCTTTATTTTTCATTTTTCAAAAATTATAAAACTTGTTTACTTCAATCACCTGTAACAAAGAAAATAATCATTAAATATTTCGGAAATTTTGACAGGTGGCTTATGAAAGATTGCTTTTAAAAAACAAAAAAAAGTTGCTAGTAACACAGAAAATGTGCCAGGCCAGTTAGTTTTGCGGTCGCCCTCGTACATCAATAAATATATTAAAAAATATTTGGTCCAAAAACATTCAGTACTTTTTATTTTACTGCATAAAACGTGCGTAACGGTATTTATGTCTCTACTCTACTCTATAAAGCAAAGTCGTTCTAAGACAGTCTAGCTATGTCCGTTAATATGTCTATCGAAATCATGATAGCTGTCAAACGAATGAACCGAGGATCCTGAAATTTTACATGATGATGGCTTACTAAGAGCTGTTTAAAGTTGTAAATGGGCTATATCGGCCCAAACTGAAAAAAAGTCCTTAAAATAAATAAAGAAACCACGATACCATTTATGAGTACTAATTTATTGTTTAGGGATAATTGATAAAATGGGAACTGTTAGTTAGGAAGCACTGAATACCTCAAACGAGGACTTTTTAGCTCATGCGTGTACTTATATTAAAGCAATATGAGGGCTCCAGGTCCTTATTATATTATTTGTGGTAAGGATACCGATTTCAATTTTTATTAAGCAAATTTCATAGCAAAAATATCAAAAATGTATTCAGTACTTCTTTCAGTCCCTCAAAGGGAAGTTTTTACCTAATTTCGTCCATTTTCAACACCAATCGAAAGCCGTAAGTTTAAAGACTGCAGAAGGTTTCAATTGGACTGAATCGTACATTTACCAGACGGACAGTGATAGATCGTCTGAGAATTTTAGAATGATTCAGCGTCTGCCTGTGGAAAACAAACTACATGTCGCACTTCTGAAGCTAGGTGGCTGCAATATTTTTTTAAAAACATCTTGGTGGACTGGAACGGTAGTTGTAAAAATAGCAAAGATTGGTCAACAGGTTAAAATTGTTTCCTCACTAAAACAAAGTCAACCTGAACTTAAAATGCAAAAAAAGAGGAAAAGTGTGCGGTGCCACACCCCCTTTCAAAAATCGCATTTATATTCAAACTAATGGACCGATCGCTATAAAACAGGATGAAACCAATCTCTATGCAACTATTATTCTAGTGGCACCGCCGACATAATAACCCCAAACTCAATATCTCACGAAGCATTAGATGATATTTTCCGTATGATATATGACCCAATAACTTTTGTGGGAGAAAGTAATGTAATAATTAGTGTGTACGACTTTCATACATTCAAAACCAGGTTCAGTATCCCGTAAGGTCGTCTAAGGCTGATGGCAGAGTGGCGCTCAAAGCGAAGCCAAGCCGAGCCGAACTTATTTCATGCTTATATGAAATTTGGGGATGGCAGAGTGAACGCTGAAATCGGCGCTGAGTCTGCACTGTTTTTAGGGTTTTTTTCTGAGCGTTTTGTGATTTTTTTTATTTATGAATGTTATTTTGTAGTTGATATTTGTTAATTAAAATTTTGGTTGATCAATAATGTCATTAATTAATTAATTTAATAATGGAAATTTCTGATTAATCTGAACTATAAATAATCAGATAATTATAAATATGATTGATCAAATTCAAATAATTTTGTTCAATATTCGAAAATTTTGTCAAACAAAACAGAAAGAATTATTTTAACATCATCAAAACGTCAAGGACAGTTTACAAATTACAAACAACTCATATCTTTAAACATACAATCACATACCAGCACCAATAAGCACGAAAAACGCTTTAAAATAGTTTTGTTCCATTCAATCAGCTTTCAGCTCGGCTCCGCGCGCATTCAGCCATCCCAACGCTTATTTCTACTAATTTGTATGTACACAGTTTTAAGAATTTCAATCAGCTTTACGCTCTGCTCGGCCCGGTTCTGCTTTGAGCGCGCACTCTGCCATCAGCCTTACAATTTTATGGTGGCTATCTCGTTAATGCTGCCGATTTATGAATAAGAAATAAATCTCGAAAACCTTTTCTATAATGTGGTTTAGTCGTTCAAAGCCGGTTTTAAACAGTTGGTCCCTATCAGTGAGTATATAATTGATAATTATATCATGCACAACTTACTGATTTGACAGTAGTTTCTGCCCATAATGGTATGTTTAGGAACTCAAGAAAGTGATTTTTTTCCAATAATACCGCGCCATATACGGCTTTTAATAGCGAGTAACTGAAGGTGATGTATTTCCCTTGAATTTTGAGTGCCTCGCAAACTTTAGTTCTGCTTATTGACATAGCCACTTAAAATAAAATGCCCCTAATCCGACCTCAAAAGAATATTTACAATGAGTCAAAATCGTTCTTGGGGTGTTGTGACCTTAAATTCTAATCTTCAAAAAGAAAATATGTTAGAAAAAATAAAAGTTTTTTATTTTTAACATTAGTTGGTCTAATTTGAGCAACCCTACACGCAGAGCAAATATATGGTTACACTATGGTCACCGCAACCATAGTATTGTTTTTTGTATTTCATTTTGACAATAGCATGATTACGACAATATTACTTTTGTTGAAATGTAACAATAGTATTAATGCCAAATTTAGAAATGAAAATATGGTTGTATTAACCATATAAACATGGTTGATGCAACAAAAGTATTGTTGTTTAAAACTGACGTTAACAATAATATAATTGCGGCAATCATACAGTATGGTTGCGACTATGAACATAACAAAACAGGTTTTATAGAGCATACATGTATGTGTGTGCGTATGTTTTTTTGATATACAAAAAAAAACCATACACACGGTTCAGTGCATGGTTGTTGTCCATCACAAAAAACAACAACAATCGGAAGGTAGTTCGAGGGATTTTTACTGTGGTTACTTTGTTCGGTGAAATCTGTACTACCGACTGGTTCTCGTTTATTTAAAATCTGCCTTCACTTAAGTATATAGCCATTGAAAATGGTTTAATCACATTCGTTACTTGGGTTCTACGGATGGTGAAGTTAGTTGGCTGCTGGCAACTAAAAGTATTTTTGACTGCCGTTGGAATATATATTTTTGTTTGTGTGAATCATACTATGGTTGTGGGGATCATAGTATGGTTATGTGTGAATTATACTATTATTGTGAGGATCATAATATTGTTGTTCCACAACCATATACCCAACAATAGTATGATCCTCTACGAATATTGCCACCCCAACCATACTTTTTTTCTGCGTGTATAAAGTTAAGTATATATCTGGAGAACGCAAGGACCATTTCAGAAAATTGATATTTATTTGGGCTTAGTAGTTTTAATTAAACGAGCGGTGGTGTGACTATTAAAATTGATTTCTTGAATTATAATCTAAAATTCCAATGTTTTATTGGATTTAGTTAATCCCTCCTTGGGCCGCCCTGGTGTGATGGAAGTGTGCACGACTTTTATGCCCAGTTATAACTCAGGGTAAAAACATCTAAAAAATTTTCAGCGGCGGTTTCAACTTCGTAAATGCCGGCGACTTTACGAGTAAGAGATATATCTTTAACATGTTCAAACATCTTTATAAAAATGCATTAGCCGTTCGGACACGGCGTTAAACAGTAGGTCCCGGTCAGTGACTACAAGAATTGAATCGCGCGTAGCTCACTGATTTCATAAAAGTTCTTCCTTGTTTCTTATTGAGATGTTGTCAGATTTAGATAAGTAGTAATCTCCTTAAAATACTAACATTACCTTCTTTTTTACAAACCTTTTAATTTAAATTTAAACCATCTACGAGTATACTTAGTGGGGACATAAATACTGTTACACACGTTGTATGCTGTTAAATAAAAAGTACTGAATGTTTTTGGACCAAATATTTTTTAATATATTTACTGGTGTATATTGTATCCAAAAAGAATCTACTTATTTGAAATGTCCGCCTTTTACCTGTAAACACGCATTAAGTCACACTAGCTGCACGGACCTCGTCCATTGGAAAATTGGCCACAGCTCGAACCAAAGCAGTCTTAAGACATCCAATGTTGCGATATCTTTTGTGACAAACCTTGTCCTCTAAAACCGTCCACAATTTCTAATCCAAAGGGTTAAAATCTGGACTGCCTGAGGGCCATTCTCCAGGGAAAATGAACGCTGGAACATTGTTTCGAAGCCAGGCCTGGGACGTTTTAGCCTTATGGGCCGGCGCAGAATCCTGCTGGAAAGTCTATGGCTGGTTTGGAACAGGGAATTGTTAAGAGGCTTTACAACAGCTTCCAAAATGCTTTCTTGTTAAACTTAGGCCGATGTTTGACTCCTTGTTCGCAGAAATGCAGGTGAGTGACCCCATCGTAAGATACACCCCACCAAACTATGATGACCCTTTTCACACTTGGCATCAGTTCAGATGCTTCCTTAGATGACCGCGCATACGGTCTATCATTTTGCTTGTTAAATTTTTCCTGAACGGTAAAAAATTTTTCATCGGTGAACAAAATTTTTCTGTGCTAGTTATCATCGTGCTGCACCAAAAGACGTTTGCATTTTGTAATCCGATTTTTTTTTAAACTGCAGTCAATAAATCTCCGGTACGTCGTTTGAAAGCCCCAAGTCCCAAGTCTTTTTTAATGATTCGACTCTTTGCGTGATATTCATCTCACGGGCCATGATTTTCTGTTTTCGGAGCGGATTTCTGTGAATTCTTGATTTAACAGCTTTGATGACATGCGGTGTTCGAACAGGGCGGGGGCGGCCCGACCGGTGGCTGTCTTTTACATCTCCAGTCTCCTCAAACAGTTTTATGCATCGGTAGACGAACATGCGGCGTATCCCTTGTGGTCGGAGAGTTTTGAAAATTTCGCTTTTTTTTCATTTCGCACTTAAAAAGCGCTATTACAGCGATACGGTTCTCATTATCTCACCACTCCATGATGAAAGTTGAAGCAATATTAAAATCCAGTTACAGACTAACGCTACTGAGGTTAGCTTTCAAAACCCATATGACATTAACGGGGTATGTTCAGTTCTACTATTGAAATGGGTGTGTTCAATGTTGTAACAGTATTTATGTCCCTACTAAGTAAATTATATTAAAATATAAGTTGTAATTGTCAACACCAGTTAAATCATTCTGTACAAAAAGTCGTTATTCGATTAGATTTAAAATACACTTCAAATGTCTACATACACTCGTTTGATTTTAATATATGCACCTCATGTCTGCAAGGACCACATTACTTTATTCAAATGCTATTTTCTGATATTTCCCGTTTTTATTTTGGGCATTTTATAACCCTTTTTGCCGTTGTCGATTAGCTTTATTTAATATTTATATGCTGTTTTTTATTATTAACATCTTGACATGCATTTTTAATGATGTCCCATTAAGACAATACAACTGTAAGATAAACCTTTGGCTTGCCGTTTGGTAGACAAATAACTCAGGAGGAATACATGGCAATAAAATGTGCTCTTTATGGTGGTATAAAGGGAGCAGAATTTACGAGTCCCTTGTTTCGGTGTCATCATGGCCCAATTTAAATGAATTGCAAAAACAATAAATGTTAAAGTTAAGGGCTTCATATGGATTAAGGCAATTTAGGTATTCTCACCGTTCAGCCAAGGGGCATATAATTAAATCAAAGCCAGACACTTTACAACCCCGGGGTGAATATGCACCCCTCTTACTAAACAAACGGAGATATGTTTCTAAAGACATTTTTTTACATAAATACTTCTAAAGTATGCATTTTTAAAGGATTTTATCGGGAGTTATAGCACACCTTTCTAGGGCTTTGTCTACTGGCTGGCTGAGTGTTTGTAAATACTTCAGTGCCTACGGAATACTATTTGAAATTTTCTTTGTACGTTTTTTTCTGTTCATTGTTTATTGAAGTCTTCTAAAATCTTTGCACTCATTTTTCATACGAGTATCTCAGTCTTTTATTACCACCCAGATTTCCTTTCAGTTTTCAATAGGTACTTCCTTTTCTTTGGCATCGCATTTCTATGAATTCCATTGAAAGTGTTCTTGTGTGAGGCAAAAACGAAACCGATAAAACAAAGGAGTTCAAGTGTCAATTGTTCGAATTGAATTCAATGAATGGTTATGAATTGAACTGAATAGACAACGGATTGCCAGAGACATTTTTGAGACAATTTCAAGAGCTCTTATCTGAAAAGAACTGAAAAAAAAAACTCTGTTTTTGATGCAGTTTTTTCGACACTTTTTATTGTTTTAAATGAAAATCTCTAGAAAAAGTTGTATTTAAAACCTGTATGGAAAACTGCGAACGCCCCACACTTAATATACACACTAAATGTACAACGAATAACATATTCCGAAAAACTTAATCTTCTAACAACCACAATACCAAAATAAGTATAGGTATTTAAATTAACTATTCTGAGTCAGGAATGTCTCGAGTCTGACGGGACCCACAATAAAAAAACCCTCGCCACATTCCTTATATTCTATGGTCTTAGTAAATGAACATAACTTCGAATGTTGTCTCTAGGAAATGTGGGTTTCCTCTACACACAGAGAAAAAATCTGCAAATATTTGGTTGGATTAAACTACAGAGTGGACCAAAAGTTACCATGGGGTTAAAAACTTTTTTAACTTTTTCGTTTATTCATATTTTTTATTTTTTCAGAGATTATACAGGGTGTCCGTCGGAAAGGTATACTACTTTGTTTGTTTATTATTTTTGATTAAATGAAAGACAATGGATCTTATATAGATAAATGTTATATTTAATGTCGGCAATTATGTATGGAATACAATATGAAATGTCCGCCACTGTTAGCCTCATAAATATTAGCCCTTTTGAGCACCTTTTTAATTACATTTTCACTCATTTCACGCGGTATTTCATTAATTTCAGCACAAACTTTTTGTTTGAGTTGCTCAAGCGTTTGTTTGCAAAAAACCTTGCTTTTTAAATTTCCCCACAAAAAGAAGTCCAGTGCAGTCAAATCAGCCGACAAAAAAAAGTCCGGTGCAGTCAAATTAGCCGACCGTGGAGGCCAATCAACATCACCATTTCTTGAAATAACTTGTTATGGAAAGAGGTCTCGCAGTAATTTCATTATAATCGTGGTTGTATGCAATGTGGCGCCGTCTTGTTGATACCACATGTTAATCAAGCCCAATGCCTACAGTCCTGCCTTTAACAAGTTTTCAAACATATCACGATATCGCTCCCCAATGACAAACTGTCCGTAACGCATTTTTCGTTTTTATAGAAGAAAGGTTCAATGGTTCATCCTGACTAAATTCTGGTATGCAATTAAGTCAGGATGAACCATTGGACCTTTCTTCTATGAAAACGTCACTTTCGATAGATGCAAAGTTGACTGATGAATAAAATGAGGGTTTTCCCATGCCCAGAACCGACTATTCTGTTAATTCACATATCCATTCAAATGAAAATGTGCCATGTCACTTATTATGATTTTCTCATGAACATCGGGGTTGTCATGGGTGAGCTGTTAGATCCTATTGGCATCGTAAACGGTCTTGTGCAAGAAGCTCTTGTGTCAACTGAATCTTAAATGGAAACAAATGCAAATCCTTGTACAAAATTGTGGCCAAAGTTGTACTTTGAAAACCAAGCTCCTGAGCACGGCATCGAATTGAGGTTGATAGATTATTTTGAACACTTTTCGGAGCAGCAGTAATGTTTTCAGCCGATCTTGCATTACGTTGTGGTCCATGCTTGGGCCTATCAGCCCAAGACCCTCTTTCTTCGAAATCATTCACTGCTCTATAAAAAAGTGCGTTTTGCCAAACGTTGTTTCTCCCAAAAACTTCACGTATATTTCTAATCGTATCATTTATCGATGATTGATATACTGCCTTATATGAACTTTCAAGACTTATGTTTACCAAAATGGTGGCAAAACAAAGTAATATGCCTTCCCGGCGGATACCCTGTATACTATTCAAAACGGACATTTTTGTACACTAAGTATGAAAAATAATATAAATTTAATGACCCCCGTTTTTAGCTTCGCAATTATGGGCTCCTTTCTGAGCATTTTCATAACATCTTTTAAATTTGTGGCCTTGAGTTGAAGGATTGTCTCGGGCTTGTTTACATATACTCGCTCTTTTAAATAACCCCAATCACCAACATACGGTTATCAACAAATTCGGTTGTGGCAACGAATCTGTTTTCTGTGTGCACAAATGTGCCTTCCGTATAAGGTTCTGTCGCTGTTTATAATACCAGGCTCAACTCCAGGTAAGAATATCTAAACATTTTCAACTGCAGGATTTCCATATCGTAAATGCTTCTCTATAAAATGTATAAGCAGTTCGTAGCCAGCATTAAACAGTAGGTCCCGGCCAGTGAGTCGAACAATTGTATAGTTCATAGCTCAAAGATTTAAAAGAAGTTCCCCATTTGTCTTTCATGAAATGTTAAGGGAAATATGTTTTCAAATAGCAATTACAGAAAGGTTCCCCTTGAATTGAGGTCCTGTCGCTTTAGAAGTCCCTATTACAATAGATCATGTTGAAGATTCGCATGGTACTTGTTTATTTTCATTTAGTCCCAATACTAAGTTTCCTTCCGATTTGACCCCTTTGCGCTGTAAAAGTGGCATATAATAATTCAAATTCAGCATAGTGCATAGTACGAGAAATGAATGTAACCCTGATGAAGTTATATATTAGTGCATATAAATAATTCTGTGACTTTACGAAAACACAGATGAATTTACGAAAACAAAAATATATTTTTCAACATAATTTCCTTTAAGATCAATACACTTATTGCAACGTTTCTCCAATTTTTGTATCCCCTCCTTTTTCGATGTCCATAAAATAGGCACTTGTTTGATCAATAATTTCATCGCTGGAACTTAATCTTATTCCACCGGGCAATTTCTTTAGGTTTGAAAATAGAAACTAGTCACTGGGGGCTAAATCTGGAGAATATGGCGAATGATTGCGGTTAAACAACTCGAAACAATCCTTTGAAGTTGTCACACGATTACGTTTATGGTCAATCGAAAGCAAACGCGCAGACGTCTTGCAGACAGATTTCTTAAACCCAACTGATCATGTAAAATCGAAACCACTCTGCCATATGAAATGCCTATGACATCAACAATCTCATACAATCTCAACTCTTCGATCGGTCACACCATATCGTGGTTTTTTCCGACATTTTTGGGTGTATTGGTCTTAATTGGCCGACCAGACGGTTCAGCGTCATTTGAACTTGTGCCACCACAGCGTGTTTATCATTGAAATCGTTGGTGCAGAGTCCCTATAGTACGAGGGCGACCGCAAAACTAACTGGCCTGGCACATTTTCTGTTTTACTAGTAACTTTTTTTGTTTGTTTTTTATACGCAATCTTTTATAAGCCATCTGTCAAAATTTCCGAAATATTTAATGATTATTTTCTTTGTTACAGGTGATTGAAGTAAACAAGTTTAATAATTTTCGAAAAATGGAAAATAAAGAGTTTCGTGCGGTAATTAAACACTTTTATATGAAAGGTTATACGCCACAATTAATCAAAGATGAATTGAATTCTGTTCATGGTGATAATGCACCATCATACTCCACCGTGAAATCCTGGGTTAAACAATTTAAAATGGGTCGTTCAAGTACGGAAGATGAACAACGCTCTGGAAGACCGAAAACTGCTACTACTATTGGAAACATTAGACAAATATTTAATGAAGTGACTAAAGATAGACCAATAAAGCTCAGAGAATTTGCTGATATTGTTAAATTGCACTAAAAACAAGTTTGGAGTATTTTACATGATGAACTCCACATGAAAAATCTATCCGCAAGATGTGTGCCGCGTTTTTTGACTTTGCCCCAAAAAATCGTCCGTTGAACCAATTCCGAGGAGCTTTTAGCGATTTATCAGCGTAATCCAATAGAGTTCATGCGCCGATTCATAACTGTTGATGAAACATGGATCCATCACTACATCCCAGAATGCAAAGAACAGTCAAAACAATGGATAGAGGCTGGTAAAAGCGGTCCCAAGAAGGCTAAAACTGTTAAGTCAGTAGGAAAAGTAATGGCCACAGTATTTTGGGATGCAAGGGGTATAATAATAATTGATTATCTTGAGAAAGGAAAAACTATAAATAATGAATAGTATTGTGCATTATTGGATCGGTTGAGTGAAGAAATCCAGATAAAACGACCGCATTTAGAAAAAAAAGTTCTTTTTCATCAAGATAATGCTCCTTCACACACTGCATTTTTAAATCAACAAAAACTGGTTGAATTACGATTTCACAATATATTCCAGATTTAGCACCTTCTGATTATTTCTTGTTTCCAAATTTAAAAAAAATTCTCGGTGGCAAAAAATTCTCGTCCAATAGCGAGGTTATTGCTGAAACCGAGGCATATTTTGTAGGTCTTGAAAAATCTTATTTTTCGGATGGAATTAAAAAAGTTGAAAAACGTTTGATGAAGTGTATTGAGTTGGAAGGAGATTATGTTGAAAAATAAATAATAATAATTCCAAAAAAACGGTTCTTTTTATGTTAGGCCAGTTAGTTTTGCGGTCGCTCTCGTATTTATCAAGCTTTTTCTGATAATGTTTAATGAGCATTCGAAATTAAATTTTTTCCAGTTTTAACAAAATCCACGAGGTTGTATGTTTTGAGCAGCTGTTAAACACAAACTAAATGACGGAAGTCTTTTAAAATGTGACAGGAGGCTATTAAGAGATGGGACTTGATGGAAGTAGTGTTGCATTTCATATAACTACGATGGAAGTTGAAAAAGTCACGGAATTATTGATACACCCTCGCAATATCAGTGCATGTTTTCGAATAGCGACATTATACCATATTTTTGTTTACACCAACGCAAAGCTGTCTACCGAATTGAGGTTCTGCCGCTCTTGAAGTCACAAATTATATTCAAATGCGATATTACACTAACCGAAACTGACCACATTTTTATTTTTTTCATTTCACTTTGTCATATGGCCTGGTACACCTCGAAATACAGGTTGAAACCCTATAAAGTATACGAGTATATTCGTAAAATTCAAACGCTGAACTAAAAAAGATGATATCTCATGAACTAATAGAGATATGACTCTGATATGTGGAACATGTAATGCTGATAAGGAGCCAAGTCCTTTGGAAAAAATTTCATATTTGACTGTAATATTGGATGGTGAATGTCGAGGTTGCATTACATTTATTTTTTTTCTTTTCAGTATTGTTTGCCATTTTATCATGGAAAGACTTACACCGCGAAAATCATGGTAAGTGTCATAAACGCTAACCGGTCGATATGCTCTAACGATCCATCTAAAATTGGACTGTCAGAATGCACGCAGAAAAAAAGTATGGTTGGGGTGACAATATTCGAAGAGGATCATACTATTATTGTGTATATGGTTGTGGCACAACAATATTATGATCCTCACAACAATAATATGATTCACACTAAACCATACTATGGTCTTCACAACAATAGTATGATTTACACTCAACCATACTATAATCTCCACAACCATATTATGATCCTCACAACCATAGTATGATTCACACGCAACCATACTATGCTTCCCACAACCATAGTATGATTCACATTCAACCATACTATGATCGCTACAGCAATAGTATGATTCACACTCAACCATACTATGATCTTCACAACAATAGTATGATTCACACTCAACCATACTAGTATCTCCACAACCATATTATGATCCTCACAACCATAGTATTTTTCTTAAACAACCATAGTATGATCCTCACAAGCATAGTAGGATTCACACGCAACCATACTATGATCCCCACAACCATAGTATGATTCACACTCAACCATACTATGATCACCAAAATTATTTATTAGGATTTGGGTGTTGTTATTCAAAAAAATTGATTTTTATCAAGCAAGTTATTTAAAATTGCCCTACAATTTGTTCATAGCCATATTTGAGGCCATGTTTTTATTGAACAATTCATTCAAGAAACAAAAATATATTTTCCAAAGGCAGTTAAAAATACTTTTAGTTGCCACCAGGCGTGAAAGCTACTTCACCATCCGTTGACGTGATTAAACCACGATCAATGGTTATATACTTAAGTGCAGGCAGATTTTAAATAAACGAGAACATGTCGGTAGTCGAGTATTTCTCCGGACAAAGTAAACACAATAAAAATCCCTCGAACTACCTTTCAATTGTTGTTGTTTTTTATAATGGACAACAACCATGCACTGTAACGTGTGTTTTTTTTTTGGTATATCAAAAAAATCATACGCACACACACATGCATGCTTTATAAAACCTGTTTTGTTATGTCCATAATCGCAACCATACTGTAATCATGTTGTTGTTAAAATTTAAATTTTAAACAACAATACTTTTGTTGCACCAACCATGTTTATATGGTTGCTACAACCATATTTGCATTTCTAAACTTGGCAATAATACTATTGTTACATTTCAACAATATTAATATTGCCGCAATCATACTGTTGTCAAAATGAAATTTAAAAAACAATACTATGGCTGCGACGAACATGCTTTTACTGTAGAGAACATACTATTGTTGCGGTGACCATATAGTAACCATATCTTTTCTCTGCGTGTGGAAACACTGAGGCGTAGTTGCTGCTAACATATGTTGCTGCTAACATATATGTATGTTGCTGCTAACATTAAAAAAATAAATGGCATAAAATCTCCTTTCAAATTAATAATAAAGATTCCACACTTGATTTGAATTTTTGTATTTTTTTTCTTCAAAAAATACCTTTAGATTCATCACCCTACTTAATTGTACTTGAACTTTATTTGTGCACATGTTCAATATTGAGATATGCATTTTCATTATGATAGACAGCTTCAACACCTCATGATCGAAGCCATCACGGAACCCCATTATCGTCAATATGTATACATGAAATTATATTGTATCATAATGCAGTGTCTGCAGTTATCCATCCGCTAAGTGCCACACAAATGGTACATCCTGCAGTATTCCCACCAACCACAGCCTCACATACGAGTACACACACCGTCATATTGAATATAACGAAAATCGGTTTATATGGCAAAACTGAAATGCCAACGCAAATCTATTTTGCATATTTGCTCAATAATATTTGAACTCATTTCTCTGCCGAATATAAATAATCACAATTATCGCATGTTTTAAAATATTTCCCTTTTCGCATGTATTTGCCAAACTGCGTAGCGTTTCATAAATATTTTGAATCCACAGGATTTGTTTTGGTTTACACCTGATTCCTAACCACCAGTATCTCCATCACCAAATGCCATGATACACAGGCAGTTTCCAGCTGCAGAGTGCCGAGGAGGATGGGCTAACATGAATAACTCTGCTGGTGCGTTAAAGTATTTAACATTTTTGTTGCTGGCTTCGATATGGTGCGAAAAAATCGCACTTTTATTTTGTAAATTGAAACTGAAAACCGCAAACACAAAAAAAAGCCTCTTTATGTTTGACCGAAATGAAATAAATTATAAAATAATCGCAAACTAAATATTTACCACATCCCATTGGATTGCTGCTCGGTTGGTCGGAGGGACGCTCGTGGTTTATTGTGCGGCCATACTTAACAGTAAAAGGGGGTCAATTATCAATAAAATTATTTTAGTATTTCACAAAAATACTCAGTTGAGAATAGCAACGGGTTGGTGTTATTTAAATAGCAGATAATACCGTAAAAACGCAACAAAAGATTGTAGTGTTACTCAAATTGGCGTTAAATGCCAGTGAATGCCGGAATTTGTGGATAGATAGAAATCTGTTAATACGAGTGCGGAATATTAACAGAATGGTATGTATTGCCTAAATGAAATTTGAATATTTGGCACTTGTTCAACAAATGGGTATTAACTCAAAAAATTAAAATTATCAGTTCACAACAATTGAGTTCCTACAACTCAGGGCAGGGAAAAATATACGGTGACAAATAAAATACTTAAGGTAAATTAATATATCAACAACTGTTTTTTGGCTTGACCTTCACATTTTTGGACCTTCTCACATTTATGCTACCCTATGCTCGTAACATTCGGCTAAAAACGCAATCAAGCCAGATCTACCTTGAACAGCAATATAATTGGTTCCTGGTTACCCGCGTCACCAGCCTTAATATCTGGTCTGACCTCGTAGCATATGACTGCTTTTAGTTTGAGCTATAAGTATACACACACTTATTAATGGTGCTTGATGCCACCGTTAAGCATAGAGGACCATACGAGATGTAGTATAATCCTGCAGATGAGCTTATGTCAGGTGACCCATAGTAACAACGAGAGGTTTGGCAAGGTTACGCAACGAACGTTACTTCTTGTTTCAGAAGGGATACTCCCTCCGTTGATCATCCACTTCCTAATTATTTATCAGCAAGACAAACCTTTTCTTATGGAAATAATCTAACGACAGCTGAACTCAGCGGCTGACGTCAGACTAAAAACCGGAGTATTGGACAGCCTTCGAACAACACGCGTACTATATCCTATAATGGTTTAAACGGAAATTTTTTTCAATGTTTCTATCTGCTAATTGGCTGCTTCCAGCTGCGCATTTGTAACGCATTTTGTAAATCAACGTTGTTATGTCTTAGACATAAATCTCTTCCTCGCAATGCCGCTGAAGCGAGAAAACCACCGCTGAAATATGTTAGATTTTTCTAACCGATATTGGTTCCATTCTACGTATCATAGATTCATAACGAAGTTTTTTATTCATCTTTTTCATACGCCATCAGCTTAAGTTCCCTCCAACTTGGTCCAGTAGATTTAATTTTACAGCCGAGCTGTCTTCCTCATGTGCGGGCTGGTCTTTTGATATGCCACCGTCCTTGAGGATTTCAATCTGTGATTCGCCTATTTGTAACGGGGATTCCAAAAGGGACGTAACAATTTTGTCTCTTTATGTCAACGTAGCCTCAAGTATTTTTAATGATATTTTAGTGTCAAAACTTTAGACGAAGTCAACATTTTCATCATGGTTCACTTACGAGCAATGTTTGGAAATCATTAAAAATTGCTACCGAAATTCTGTGTCGATGGTCGCAACTTTAAGAGCGCTTACTCAATTTTCATCATCTTCAACGATGAAGCTGAGTAGTTTTGTCAATAAACAAAATATGCATTTTTCGACAGCAACAAACCCACATGTGCTTCAAGAGACACAATTGCATTCGCAAAAAATTACTGTGTGGTGGTGTTTTCATGCTGAAGGTGTGATTGGGACATATTTTTTCGTCGAAGAAAACAATCATTATGTTACCGTCAATGGTGAGCGCTATCGTGCCATGTTAGGAAATTATTTTTGGCCAGAATTGGACGAGCTTGACATTGCCGATATGTGGTTTCAACAAAACGGTGCTACTAGCCACACAGCATTCGCTGCAATCGATTTATTGAAAGGCAAATTCGACTAACGTGTTATCTCGAGAAATTTTCCGGTCGAATGGCCACCTCGTTCATGCGATTTAACGCTATTAATTTTTTTTATGGGGCCACATCTAGACATTGGGCTATGCCAACAAGCCAACAACTTTAGACGACCTCAGAGACAACATCCAACGCAAAATTGCCAAAGTTCCGGTCGAAATGTGTGCAAGAGTGGTGGAAAATTGGATCCAAAGAATAGATGGCTGTACACGGTCTTATGGTGGTCAAAGTCCTGGAATAAATTTGAATTTCTATCTTAAATATTTTGTGTTTTATTAATATAAGGTGATCCATCTATTTCAGAACAAAAAATATAAAAATTCAAATCAAGTGTGGAATCTTTATTGGTAATGTTAAAGGACATTTTATGGCATTTATTTTTTGAATATAATGTTGGCGGCAACTCCGCTTCAAGGTTTCCATTCTGGGGTCTAATGCCTTGCTCGAGCATTTCGACCGGTATGGCCTTAATGACACGCGTAATGTTGGCTTCGAAAACCAGAATCGTAGCTGGCTTGTCAGCATAGCCTTTGGCCTGTACCTAACTCCAAAGAAAAATGTCTAAATGTGTGATATCTCTCGATCTAGGCGGCCAACTCACCTGTCCAAAACGTAAAATTAGATGCTTTTCGAAATGACCTCTCAATAGATCCATTGTTTGATCAGCTGTATGACCGCTCTGCTGAAACTAAGTGTTGTCAAGATCACGGGCTATTATTTCAGGTAGCATAAAGATCGATATCATGGCGCAATAGCGAGAACCATTCACGGTTCGTTCCGTGAATGCACGAAGTGCATTTTGTTGTGAACGCCCATTTTTGTAAAAGTCTTCCACAATCTTAATGCGCAGTTCTATAGTTCAATTTGTCAAACCCTGAATCAAAGAAATGTCAAATTAAGTAAGGTAAAAAACTTGACGTTAAGGTGTGACTCACAATTGATTGAGTTGTTGGAATAGCCCCTATAATTTCCAAAACATTTTATTAAGCTACCAACGTGGAAATTCCCTCGAATTATTTATCCGCTCAAGGTTAAGTTGCTAGTGGGATCTACTGCTTAGTGTCGACTAGGTTGCTATTTATATTTTGGGCCCGGCAAACAAAACACAATAATTTAACATTGAAAATAGTTTAATTGTTTCCCAAAATATTCTCCTTTTAGATCAATACACTTTTGCATGCGCACAAACCAATTTCCGAAGCACTTTTTCCACTCCGATTGAGACACCCCCAAAACATGATTTTTGAACACTTGAACAGCTGCTTTGGGCGATAAAAAACGTTGACCACTCATTTTTTCTTGATTCTAGGGAATAAGAAGAAGTCATTGGGTGCCAAATCAGGGCTGTACGGTGGATGGCCCATCAATTCGACATCTTTAGTGGTGAAATAGCTCATCGTTTCAGCTGATGTGCAAGGGCTCGCATTGTCGTGATGCAAAATGATCCGTCTTCTCTTATTAACTTTCCTCATTTCTTCGAACACTGTTGGCACACAGATGGTTGTATACCACTCAGAATTAACCTCCCACGTTCCACTAAAGGCAGTAACTTGCTTCGATGTAATTCTTCCACCAATAACTTTTGTTGGATTTGGCTCGTCTTGAAAGACCCATACGGTCGATTGCTGTTTTGTTTCGAGTTCATATGCATACTAGTACATCCATGATTCGTCACCTGTGACAATGTTATACACTGCCATTGAACTACCGGACTTATGCTTTTTCAACATCTCTTTGCACCAATCCATACGAGCCTTGAGCATTCGTCAAATTATGTGGGATGCTACCAGCCAAATTAACATGCAATATCTTATTGATGCGTATCATACTAATGCCCAACGATGCCTCAATCTCACGGTATGTCACATGTCGGCCTTGCTTAATCAGTTCACGCACAGCATCGATGGTTTCTGGCAAAGTGACGGAAGTTAGACGTCCTTCACGAAACTCATCCTGGAGCGAACGGCATCCGAGACTAAACCCTTGGTATCAGCGATTACCAGTGGTTTTGATGGTGCTTTATCGAAACAAGTTGATTTAAACACTCTTGATTTAAACACTCGATAACCCGCACCGAAAATCGTTAAAAATCATCGCTCGAAAATGTTTTCGGTATAATTCAATTTTTGATTGAAATGAATTTTTCAACACACAATTCGCTCTCAAATGACAAATGGCTCTGAGTGAAGTTATAATAAAAAATGTCAAAGTTTCCAATCACGCAGAAAAAAAGTATGGTTGGGGTAACAATATTCGAAGAGGATCATACAATTGTTGGGTATATGGTTGTGGCACAACAATATTATGATCCTCACAACAAGAGTATAATTCACACATAACCATACTATGATCCCCACAACCATAGTATGATTCACACTCAAACATATTATGATCTCCACAACAATAGTATGATTTAAGCTCAACCATACTGTGATCTTCACAACAATAGTATGATTCACACTCAACCATACTATTATCGCCACAACCTTATTATGATCCTCACAACCATAGTATTTTTCTTATACAACCATAGCATGATCCTCACAACCATAGTGTGATTCACACACAACCATGCTTTTATCCGTACAACCATAGTATTATTCAATCAACCATACTATGATCGCCAAAATTATTTATTAGGATTGGGTGTTGTATTCAAAAATAGATTTTTTATCAAGCAAGTAATTTTAGATTGCATTACAATTAGTTCATAGCCAGATTTGAGGCCATGTTTTTATTGAACATTTCATTCAAGAAACAAAAACATATATTTCAACGGCAGTCGAAAATACTTTTAGTTGCCAGCAAGGGTGAATGCTACTTCACCATCCGTAGACACCAAGTAACGAATGTGATTAATCCAAGATCAATCGCTATATACTTAAGTGCAGGCAGATTTTATATAAACGAGAACCAATCGGTATAAGAGTATTTCACTAAACAAAAAAAATACAATAAAATCTCTCGAACTACATTTCGATTGTTGTTGTTTTTTAATAGACAACAGCCATTCACTGTATCGTGTGTAAGCTTTTTTTTGTATATCAAAAAAACATACGCACACACATACGTGTATGCTCTATAAAACCAGTTTTGTTTTGTTCATAGTCGCAACTGTATGATTGCCGTAATCATATTATTGTTAACGTAAATTTTAAACAACAATACTTTTGTTGCACCAACCATGTTTATATGGTTCCAACAACCATATTTTCATTTCTAAATGTGGCAATAATACTATTATTACATTTCAACAATAGTAATATAGTCCCAATCATACTGTTGTCAAAATGAAATTCAAAAAACAATACTATTGTTGCGACGAAAATGCTTTTATTGTAGAGAACATATTAATGTTGCAGTAACCATAGTGTAACTATATATTTTCTCTGCATGATAGAAGTTGCAGTTTGCATCTGGGAACACCAGTATTGTCAGGAACTGAACTGAGCAACTTAGCAACCCTCGTACGAATGGAAATACTTCTTGCAAATCTATACTGACACAATGCTGTCTCATTGGTGTATTTATTTTCTATATCGTTCTTCACATTCTGTGTAGGGTATTTATGACCTTGGATAGGAACCATTCACTTAGCATCGTTCAGATATCGATTCATTTGTCTGTACATCGTAATTAGCGACACAGGTGCGTACTCAAAGTATGAATATTTGACACCGACATGAAGGATTTTTAGGTCTAGTCACAAGTAATACATTAAGTAGATATCTAACTTCTCTCTTATCCTACAATAGCAGCTAAGTGGAAAAAGTTTATCACTAATACACTCCAATGTGCTCAACCTACGATCGGGAAAACAGGGTGGGCCATTTAAAATTTAAATCGGATGTAAAAAAAGCGCTGATAATTTTTAAAAATTTCTGGTTTTATTTTTAAGGTTGAACTTTGTCATTTAATAAAGGGGCACAATATCATTAATATGACTACCAAAACTGGCTTGGCAGTACCTAACCCGAGCAACGCAATTTTTCAGTACATTTGCGATTGTTTCGGGTCGAATCTCTTTAACGGCAACTTGGATTTCATGTTTCAAAGCTTGAATTGTATATGGATGCGTAACATTTATCCTTAACGACCATTAAGGATAAATGTTACGCATCCCACAGAAAATATTCTAAAGGGCTTAGATCACAGCTGCGAGGCGGCCAATTTTCATCACAATTTCGGCTGATTACAGTGTATGACAAATTTAAGCTTTTGGTTGCACACATGAAAAAAATTAGTATATTCTGCATCAATTCGTATATTTTGCAAAAAATTTATGGATATGGACTTGTATGTTAATACAAAATATGTCTATATAAGTGGTTTTTAACCAAATATATATTCACATTTTTCGCGAAAATACGAATTGATCTAGAAAAACTGGGACACACGGGTAGTTTATTTTTCGACGTAGATTCCGAATATATAGGTCTTCTTCATGTGTGCAAAAGCGTGTTGAACGGTGTTATATGAATTTCAAAACCAGTGCATAAAATATGGATGTTTACGTTGGCTGTGTGACAAGTGCCCACGTTGTTGAAACCAAATGTTCAGGTATTCTCTTGCATTTTTGGAAACAAAAATTCGTTAAGCTTGGCTTGGTAACGCTCACCGTTGACGGTAACGGCGGCTCCTTGCTCATGTCTGATGAAAAATGGTTCAATGATGCCGCCAGCCCAAAATTCACATCAAACAGTGACTTGTTGTAGATGCATTGACCTTTCAATAGTCACGCGTGGGTTCTCTAAATCCCATATGCAGAAATTTTGCTTATTGGCATAGCCACCGAGATAAAAATGAGCTTCAATTGAAAACACGATTTTTCGGTAAAATTCTTCATCTCCTGCCAAACAATATTCAGCCCAGCGGGCGAGGCGATAAAGCTTCTGATAGTCATTAGGGATCAGATTTTCAATTGATCAATAGAATTTTGTAAGCCCTCTTTATGCAAAATTCTTCTCAAAGAAGTGCCAGTAATGTTCACATCCGGAGAACGATGATGAGTTGATAAATGCTCTTGGGCGTTCTCAGCCACAGCAGCTATGTTTTCGATTGGACGCACTTAGGTTAGTTTGTCCAATAACGATCCATTTACAAGAACTCGCCTTAAAAATTGATGCACAAACTGATATTCATTTCTTAAGGTTCAACGTACGCGGACGACCGCAAAAGTAACTGGCCTAACATAAAAAAGCCGTTTTTTTTTTGGAATTATTATTATTTATTTTTCAACATAATCTCCTTCCAATTCAATACACTTCATCAAACGTTTTTCAAGATTTTTAATTCCATCCGAAAAATAAGATTTTTCAAGACCTTCAAAATATGCCTCAGTTTCAGCAATAACCTCGCCATTGGACGAAAATTTTTTGCCCCGAGAATTTTTTTTAAATTTGGAAACAAGAAATAATTAGAAGGAGCTAAATCTGGACTACATGGTGGATGCAGAGCAATTTCATATCGTAATTCTGCCAGTTTTTGTTGAGTTAAAAATGCAGTGAAGGAGCATTATCTTGATGAAAAATAACTTTTTTTTTTTTTAATGCGGTCGTTTTATCTGGATTTCTTCACTCAACCGATCCAATAGTGCACAATAATATTCACTATTTATAGTTTTTCCTTTCTCAAGATAATCAATAAATATTATACCCCGTGCATCCCAAAATACTGTGGCCATTACTTTTCCTGCTGACTTAACAGTTTTCGCCTTCTTGGAACCACTTTTACCAGCTTCTATCCATTGTTTTGACTGTTCTTTGCATTCTGGGATGTAGTGATGGATTCATGTTTCATCAACAGTTATGAATCGGCGCAAGAACTCAATTGCATTACGCTGATAAATCACTAAAAGCTTCTCGGAATTGGTCCAACGGCAAAGTCAACAAACGCGGCACCCTTTTCGCGGATAGCTTTTTCATGTGGAGTTCATCATGTAAAATACTCCAAACTTGTTTTTCGTGTATTTTAACAATATCATCAAGTTCTCTGAGCTTTATTCGTATATCTTTAGTCACTTCATTAAATATTTTTCTAATGTTTTCAATAGTAGTAGCAGTTTTCGGTCTTCCAGAGCGTTGTTCATCTTCTGTACTTGAACGACCCATTTTAAATTGTTCACGCAGAGAAAAGATATGGTTACTATATGGTCACCGCAACAATAATATATTCTCTACAATAAAAGCATGTTCGTCGCAACCATAGTATTGTTTTTTGAATTTCATTTTAACAACAGTATGATTGCGGCAATATTAATATTGTTGAAATGTAACAATAGTATTATTGCCAAATTATGAAATGAAAATATGGTCGTAGCAACCATATAAACATGGTCGGTGCAACAAAAGTATTGTTGTTTAAAATTTACGTTAACAATAATATGATTACGGCAATTATACGGTATGGTTGCGAATATTTTTGTGTGTGTGTATGTTTTTTTGATATACCAAAGAAAAACACATACACGCGATACAGGCATTGTTGTTCTCCATTATAAAAAACAACAACAATCGGAAGGTAGTTCGAGGGATTTTTATTGTGTTTACTTTGTTTGGTGAAATACTTTACTACCGACTGGTTCTCGTTTATTTAAAATCTGCCTGCACTTAAGTATATAGCCATTGATCATGGTTTAATCACATTCGTTACTTGGTGTCTACGGATGGTGAAGTAGTATTCACCCCTGCTGGCAACTAAAAGTATTTTTGACCATTGGAATATATATTTTTGTTTCTTGAATGAAATGTTTAATAAAAACATGGCGTCAAATCTCGCTATGAGCTTATTGTAATGCAAT